>CM065430.1:4800000-7200000 GCA_033030585.1 Hippophae rhamnoides | reverse complement strand
AATAAGACATTACATTACTTTTACGTATATATATATATATATATATATATTATTACTTACTCTTTACTTAACTAGTTTTTGGATGTTGGAATATATCAAAAGGTTGATATGGGTTGGGTGTATATTACGCATAATTCAAAGTTTATATTGTTAGTTTTACTTTCATTAATACATCAATAACTTTAATGATATTAACATTTTTACTAATAAACCAGTGTTACAAATAGAAAATAAAGTAACTAAAACATCTAAATATATAATAATAAAATGATTAAAATACATTAATTAAATTAATGCTACTAATATTTTCACTGCTCAAATTAAAGTAGAGTACATGCACGTAAAAAAAAAAATTTCTTGAAACGTGACTTTAACGTTTATGAAACCTATAATTTATAAAAGAATATAATTAGGTATTAATATTCTAATTAAAAGTGTATACATTTTAAACTTACATAATATTATATATAATTATAATTTAATAATAAATAATATATTAATTATGATTATAATATCTTAATAATAAATTACATTTCAACATTAAATTAGACATGTAATTAAAGTAGTTATAGGATTTTTATTCACTATATATATTAATGTATGCACAAAATTATTGTTATTAAAAAAAGAGAGAATTATGGTGGACAAGTTTAAGTAATTATTTTAACAATAATATTTAAATTTTATATTTATTTCTGTAATAATTTAGTTATATTATTATAAAAAAAACAGAATTTTCATATTAATTATATCTTGACTTTACCAAAATTTCAATGATAAATATTCGCATATTTTAACACATGCATATAGCATATGAAAACGCCCAAGTTGGATTAACGTTGGAGGCTACAAAACATGCATTATACTACTTTTTAGTTCGGTTACTACCAATAAGACATTACATTACTTTTACGTATATATATATATATATATATATATTATTACTTACTCTTTACTTAACTAGTTTTTGGATGTTGGAATATATCAAAAGGTTGATATGGGTTGGGTGTATATTACGCATAATTCAAAGTTTATATTGTTAGTTTACTTTCATTAATACATCAATAACTTTATTTAAGCTATTAAACTGTAATGATATTAACATTTTTACTAATAAACTAGTGGTACATATAGAAAATAAAGTAACTAAAACATCTAAATATATAATAATAAAATGATTAAAATACATTAATCAAATTAATGCGACTAATATTTTCACTCCTCAAATTAAAGTAAAGTACATGCAATTTTTCTTCTTCTTGAAATGTGACTTTAATCTTTATAAAACATATAATTTATATAAAAATATAATTAAACATTAATATTTTAATTAAAATTGTATACATTTTAATATATATAATTATATTTAATAATAAATAATATATTAGTTATGATTATAATATTTTTATAATAAATTACATTTCAACTTTAAATTAGACATGTAATTAAAGTAGTTATACAATCTTTATTCATGATATATATATTAATGTATGCACAAAATTGTTGTTATTAAAAAAAGATAGAAATATGATGGAAAAGTTTAAGTAATTATTTTAACAATAATATTTAAATCTTATTAGTTATATTATTATAAAAAAAATTACCGTACAAGAAAAAAAATTAATGTTATATATTTATTTCTTTTTTTATTTTTATTTTTTCGATTATTTTTGTTACAATTTTTTAAACTATAATAGTATTTATCAAATATAATTAAAAAAATTAAATTTTTTTTCCTTCTTGTTACTTTTTTTATAATAATAATAATAATAATAATAATAATAATAATAAATTGTTATAAAAAATAAGTATAAGATATTTTTATAATAATTAAAATATCTAAGATATATTTTCTATTTAAAAAAAAAAGAACATTTTTCAATTCCAAAAGAATGGGCAAAAATCTCAATGCTAATGTCACTTTAGCAAAGTAAACCTTATTTTTGATTTTTAAATTCTAATGTACGCGTTTTTCTTCCTTTTTCGTGATTCTAACGTAAACTTTAGGAAACAAAAGGACGATTCCTTTTTGACAATTTATGGTCGTTGAATGTCATTAGTCTTAGTCCGTAAGATTTGATTCATTGTCTACTATATATGAGTATATATAAAATAACCATGTCTACTCTATAAACATTGTCATTCTGATACGAACTGAACCGGAGTAACCTACACGACACTTTGAATTCAATCGATTTTTTTTTTACAAGTCAATGGATCGGGTTTTCTTTTTAACCCAAGAACTTAGGTAAAAATTACTTAAACGAGTGATATAATTATTTTAATTAAATAATTATTTAAAACGATAAAAATTATTCTTGGACAATAATACAAAAAAACACATTATAGCCTGAATTTTTAATAAAAAAATTGTTCAAAATTAATAATATATATTATACATTTGAACAACAACAAATACTATTTTATTTATAAAAAAAATTAAAATCAAGAATATTCATTAGTAAAAAGATTATATTAAATAATTTTAAAGATAAATACTATTATATTATATGAAATGTATAATATCTTTAACCATTAAATGATCAAATTACTAAATGTTATAATTTTTTAAAGAAAAAAGTGATAAATTAGCCTTAAATTTGTGTTTAAAAATACAAAAGAATCTTAAAATTATCGCCTTACATATTATAAGTCCCATTATTTTTTCACGTTAGTCCTATAAGGCTAGCTTATTCAGCTAATTATAAAGGCAACCTAATAGATCGTTAAAGTATGAGGTAATGAAATAAATTTTATATCTTTTTATTCATAATTTTAATTTTTTATAATCCTAACTAACTAACAAATTAAATAAAACAAGAAATTATTAGAAAAAATAACAAAGGAAAGAAAAAGAAAATATAATATATGATTAATCATATTTTTTATTTGTTTAAAATTTCTTACATTATTTTTTTACCATTTAATTGTATTAATCTGTTTTAATTTCAATATCATATTCATAATATGTATTATGTTTTCAAAAACCAAAAATACAAAATTTACAATCAAATTACCTTAAAAAAAATATAATTTATTTAAATTCTTATAACTAAATTACACTAAAATAGTCGAAAAACATTGAAAGAATATATATATATATATTTTATCTTAAGAATACTTTTTAAAAGAAGATTATATGTTCTTTAATATTAGTTTTTTAAACAAAATTTTCAAAATAAGACTAACGCTATATTTTATTATAAATTAAGGTATTTTGAAATATCCAACTATAAATTTCAATTTCAAGATTAAAATATATTTTTTAAGATAATTATATTAGTTATTAGCTATCATGCACCCATTGATTAAGTGATTAGCATAAAATAAAAAAAGTAGTATAAAAATAAAATAAAATAAAATAATAGATACCTTAGTGATGGGAACCTAACTAATTTTATACAGAAATGACACAATCTTACCCAAACTATTTGAGTACGATCTCTATCCTTCAGATTAAATTTACATCTCTATATAAAAGTATTTTTCTTAAGAAAATATAGGAATTCATTATAATAATGTTTTACAAACAACAAACAGACGCAAATACAAGAAGACATAGATTGAAAAATTGGAAACAACTCCATCAACAATAGCTGCACAATCTATTCTAAAAGCCAACCCCAAGCACCATATCTAGCATCATTGCTATATAGACAAAGCTATCGCCATCATTGCTATATAGCATAGTGAAGGCTAAGAAAAGACCTAGACAAGCTTAAACAAGAACACAAAGCAGCACCAAACCACAAAAATAGACTCCAAAAAAATGAATGAGCCGTACAAATGCTGTCATTTTTCTTAAAAAAAATACAATTTAATTCCATAACTTTTAGATTATATACTGCTAATCTTGTTATTATAAAAAAGTAATACATTAGTACCATAATTATTAAAAATGAGCATTTTATTTCTCTTTATAATTTAAAAATATGTAATTATTATCCATCACGAATATTAATTTTGAAACCAAAGTGACTAATTTTTATAAATAACCCGTACACGTAATAACAAGATTAGAGAAAACTTTTTTTACTCCTTAAAAACACACCTAGCGAACTCAACAAAACATCATAGACAACCAAACCAAAGGCCACTGCAGAGCCAAAACGAAAATTCACAAAAACAAGAACACATCAAATGCAAATTAAATTACTCCTCTGAAGTAGATGCTTCTTCTATGCCATCAACAATCTGTCCACCGGTGCCACTACCAGCCAGTGGTCCAACCATCAATTCACCAAAGAATAAATCTTTTCCCATGCTTCCTACCAGCCAGTGCCTTCATAGGTCGCTTACTAGTCTTTACCCATGCTTCTCCTCAAGCTTCCTATCTTTGTTTTTAGCATACACTTAGAAAATATGTTCTTTCTTCCACTTGAGTCACCACATTGCTTAGAACTTTCAGACTCTGCAACATTGAACTGGAACCATTCACACCAGAAGTCGAGACTACATTACCAATAACAATCAAAGTTTTATTTGTTGGAAGTTCCTATTTAAAGTGATCATGAATCCTCAAATTCATCATCACATTGTTTAAACTTAAACTCTATCCACACTCTAGTTTGTCTAATATGAATCCTAACATTAGAGATCAGAGCTCGATTCAAATCAAACAGATTATGTACCCTTATTGATCATACATGAAACTAAAACTTAATACTCTAGTTTTTCTATTGTGTCACTGTATATCTTACCAATTATGGACACACATTAAGCATAATAAAAAAGTGAATAATTAATTTCTTTTTTTTACAATTTTTTTTTAAATAATAATTAACGTAGTTTGAATATGTCTGGAATAAAAAAAAAACATTCTTTCAAACACAAACCATGCCAGATGTTAAGTTGTTCCATTAGGTAGTCATGTACCTTATAAAATAAAGATTTGTTTGGCTTAAAAAATTGAGACAAACTCACATTATAAATGTATGAATTTGCCAGAAATTTAAAATATTGTATTGCGACCGTACGAGACATGCGTATATAAGAATGTGACATTTTCACTATATATAACTCAGTTATGTTGGTATATAACTAATAAATTACGTTATATAAAAAAAAATATGAAACACAATCTTACTATTTGCGTCATTTGATTACTTAAATTATAAGTGATATTATTTATTTTTTTGATTTTTTTTTAAAAATAATTAATTAAAGATAAGCTATATTAAAATATTACTTTAAAAAATAATATTTTAATAAAAAAACTAATTAAATATATACTCATATTAGTTAAAGTATGCAAGTATCAAAACAACTTCAAAACAATAAAGTTATAAAAGTAAAAAAAAATTGTCTAAATTTTTGTTTCTACGTGCTTAACTTCCTCTATAAATGATTGTTTATGCATATCAATCTAGAAAAATGATAGGTTTTTAATTCCTAAAAAATTAATACAATGAGTGAAGACATTCTTGTTTCACATGAACTTTATTATTATAGTATTATTATATTTTGTTTAAAGATTAATTGCATATGAAATATATATTTATCTCCTCAATTCCATTTTGAAGTACCACTATGAAAATTATTTTATTTTATCTAAATTAAAATCTTATATGTAACATATGTCATATTTAAAGATTTGTATGAAAATCATTACCCCTTTTCAAAAATTGATTTTCACGCTTAAGTTACACAATTCTAAGTATACTGTAAAAGTTTCAAATAATTCCAAAATTGTTTTAGTAGAAAACTTAAGGTTTAACAAAAGATGGTCAAAACTGTCGTACAAATTCAGTAGTGACACCTCTTAATTAGTTAAAAATAAATTAAAATTATTATGATATCCAAAAAACCACAAAACTTGGATGATAGAAACCTAACACATAATATATTATGTCATAAAAATTTCGTATGCATTTGATTTCTAAAACACATTCAAATTCTGGCTCTTGTTACAAAACGGTTTCAAGCTCACTGTTTAGCACAAAATATAAAGTTCGAAAATCCATAAAAAAAATTCAATATTATCTATTTTCTAGTGATTTAAAATCCAAAATAATCTTCATTGAGTCTAGTTTCAAATGTAAAATAATCAAACTCAAATAAAATAATGAGAAGATACATAACAATTAAAAGGAAAACTTGTTCCAAAATTGACAAATTTAAATATACAATTCCAAAACACATAAAATTTTAATGAGTATTTTTGATAAGGTTAGATTTCAAATTTAAAAATAACGTTAACACTTTCTTATTAATCCAAAATTGATCATACATCACAATTTTTAATATAAACTTAAATATTTTTACGATAAAATAATTTTGCCAAAATTCACGAAACCATCTATTACTAGATTATATAACAATCAATTTCTTTTTATAAACTCCCAATTATATCTATAAATATCTAATCCTAATTCACAAAAACAGGAGTAGTAGGAGGGGAGAGAGAATTGAGAACTTAACTAATTTAAACCTTAAAACTCTTGAAGTAGGTAAATGAAAATCTATTTCTTCTTGTTCTTCGATCACGTAAAATTAAAAGTGATAGTAAGGTTTTATTTGTTAAATAGATTTGTTGCTATCTTATCTTTTACCAAGAAAAGTCACTTTGTTTCTTATAAATTCTATCACATTATTATCTTTTATCAACATGAGATTTTCATTTTCTCTAACAATGTCTGTTAGAAAATTTAGATAAAATGATATAATCACAAATTCTAACTCCCAAGATCTTCCTTAACAGAATATCAAATAACAGAGAAATAGATAATACACAACACAAGAATTATAATGGAAACTCCAAATTAGAGAAAAACTACTTTCGTTGTCAAAAGACAACTAGAGAAAAATTCACTATGTGAAAAATTATTATAACTACGCTCTCAGTAATTTTCTCATACACCCAAAAGATAAAAGCAATTACAAGCCCAAGCACACAAAATTCTCTCACTTAAGAACTTCTCATACAAGCTTTTCTCTATTTTTGGGATGATTATCAATGAAAAAATGAAGTCATATTTATAGCCTTCAAGTTCTTATTTCATATGCCAAACATTTCTTCATTCAACAAAATTAGGCAACCTAATTTTCCTATTCTTTATTCAAACAAGATTAGACACCTCCATCTTTGACAATATGGTAAGCCACCTTACATGAATTTTCTTTTAAATTAGGCAACTCTTATTTTGACTAACAAACCTAATATTATTTTTAATCAATCATAACAATGTCTTGGTTGTTCTATTAAGAGATGTAACTCTTTCAATGCAAGTATATATTTTTCTATCATGAAAGTGTCAATCTTAATCTCAAACAATACAAAATCCAGTTGTAGTCTTCCATAACTGAACTGAATTTCGGGACAAAAATACATGGTTATTAGTAGAACTAAATTTTTTCATGTAACAGCACTTTGCAAATGCCAGAACCAGTGCCGTGCAAATATGATATGCCTTCAAGTAATCCAGATCCCAGTCAATCATGAACATGGTGTTGTTCTTATTATTAAATAATCAAATCCATTTTTAGAACAGTACTCGATTTTCGGGGCAATGCGAAAAGTTTACTATTAACAAAATCGATAGACCTTTTCTCTCATAAAAGCCTCAAAGTAATAGGTAAAGCAATCCTAGGATGCACTGTCAAAGCCAAATACCCGAAAAACACCTGCATCAAGAGACATGTGGATTAGTTGTCGCATTATTGTGTGCATTTGTCTCGTCAAACAAGAAGGAAGAAGAAAATATATAAAGTACCTTCATCGGCCTGATATTTGTTCTTATCATCCCCAGCATATGCCAGTAAATTGTACTTAGGATTCCATTCAACACTGTTCATGGCAGCCCGGCACGGAATTTGATGTACTGTCCGTCCAGTTTTGATGTTTGACTGTTTTCACAAAGTTAGTATCACTGTCATAAATCTTATCCGATTTAAATTGCATAATGACATTGTGAGAGACTGAAAGCCATATTATTACTTACTATATCAATGAACAAGTCCTCACTGGCCGAAGCAATATATTCACCAGTATGGTTGAAGCTTATTGTCCTCACAGGCCATCTGGTAAGGGTTAGAAAAGGCCACACCATTTCTACGATAAATGGTTTGCATTCAAATGATGAATTTAAGGAAAAAATACCCAAGGGAATCTTACTCGAGTTTTGTAAATGTTCTGACACAGAGCATCTCAGAGATATCCCACAGGCTGACTAACGAATCAGCACTACCAACTGCAAAGTAACTGTGACAGTAACAATGGTGGTGCAGAGTTAGGGGCAGGTTAACATAAACATGAAAGAAAACATTGCATAATATAATTCCTCTCAACCATTGTAGCAACTAGTTTGGGCACAAGAAATAGATAGCATTTTGTGGCACACCTTCCAATAGGATCAATTGCAATGCAGTAGCAACCAGCTGTATGAGCCATGAGAGTGTCAATAAGGTGTAGAGATGGGTACGATAGTACCTCAACAGTACCTAAACAGAAAGATAGGCATTCAAACCAATAGTTCCAACAAGAAGAAAGAAGAGCATTTGGATGCACATGAATTGTTCTCACCGTTTCCGGTGGTCAAAAAGAACATATCACCTGCCATGTTCCAAGCAATCTCATTTACCTGGATAATAAGGACATTGAAGATATCACTCTATCTATAAAAAAATGGAAATGAATGGTACAAAATATATTTGTTGGCATCACTTTGTCAGATGAAACATCTAGAAACTATTTTTTCCCCAAGAAATAGAAACTATACTCTTAGAAGTCTTAAAGACAAGGCAAAGGTTTTAAAGATCTTCAAATATTTTTTATCAAATTTTGAAAACTTTCACTTTTTAATGGTTGTGAAAGTATATGACTTGATAAGAATCTATCATGTAGGTTTAATTGTATGACATAACCCCCTTCATTCATGGAATTTCATTCGTAACCGTCCTTAAGAAAAAAAACATATATTCATTTTTCTTACAATGTAATGAATGTATGTTTTTTAACGTCGTAAGAAAATTAACATATGTTTTTTTTTTCTTGAAGGGGTTAAAAGTGAAATCAATTGAATAATTAAGTCACTTATGCATTGGAAGAAAAATGATAATATCTGAATAGATATTACCTCATAATTGAACTTGCGCTTGTGAATTGGCTTAAATTTCCGGACATCCAAAATTGTTAGCTCATCGTCCTACATCCAAGGGAAGAATACCACAGTAATTATGGAAACTTACTGCTGACAGACCAGTCAACATCGTATCAAAGCAAGGGCTAGACTACTGCTACAGATAACTAGCAATATTTAGAATTGAATGATCGGAAGTAGTAACAACTAATAAATTCAGAACGTTTCAGAGGTTTGGCAGATCAGATGAGATTGTAGTATACCCTATTGCCAACAGCTACATGTGACCCATCAGGTTTGTAGGTAATGTTAATGTTCTCCCCACTAAGCTCTGCTTGCTGTGAGCATTTTCCACCTGTAGAACGACGAGAAGAACAGTAAAATAATTTAATTAAGCCTCCATAAATAATGCGCTAAAGTTTTCACGCCAACTTGAATTTATGTTTTACTTATAAAAGACAGCCTGTTTCATGGTAAAATATACCATGCACAAATTTAAGATTATTCTTCCCCAAAAAAAATGAAATAAATGAGATAACAGAAGGCAAATACCAATGTTCCTAAGTGTTAATGGAAAGAACGAAATTATCAAGCCTTCATACAGTGCCACAATCACTTACTACGTGCATCCCATAGACGGACTGTCTTGTCTCCTGAGGCTGTTGCAATTAGCTCAGAGTGTTTTGGATCCCAACAAAGTTGATCCACACTATCAGTATGTCCCTTCAATTCAACATCTTTTACTTTGGCCTGTAACCAACAAATATCCAATTCGTTTTCAGTATTCTTGTTGCAATTCAAACAGTGAATACAAACATCAATAAATAACAAATACAACGTTAATTAACTACGACTATGAACTTTAAATTTCAAATTTGCTAAGACACACCTTAGAAATACTTTAACTACACTCCCAAAAAAAAAGAAGATATTTAGAAGCTGGGAAGTCTTAATAAAGTTCTAAAGTGGGTACAAATAATGAATCAGAGTCATACATGCAGATTTTAACATACAATGGCGATTTGTATTCTCTAAAACCATAATAATGAACATTATTTTGACCTATTATTTGCAATGTTTTTAAGCATTTAACTTATGCTTTGTTTTACTTTTATCTTGTTTTGAAGAGTAATTTCGTGTTTTATAGATTAAAATGTTTTTAGAAGAATTCTGGACAAACACAAATAAAAAGAATGTTTAGGATTGTTTAATTTAACTTTTTAAAAGAACTTGCCAAATCCTTTAGACCTAGGAGTAACTTATTATTACTCTGCTACTAATTTATTCACTTGCAATCAATTAAAATTTGTGTATCACATAACCTAATTCAAGATACAAAATAGTATCGGGAATGAATAACCAGAAACAGAGAAAATCAAGAACTTTCCACACAAGCTAAAAGCTAAACAATGAAATCTTACATGCCCATGAGGCTCGATGTGCCAGACTCGAGCTGTTTGATCCACAGACCCGGAGGCGAGCTTAGTGCCAGTGCAATTCCAAGCTACCGAATGCACCTTTTTCATGAGAGAAAAACAAAATTAAATAAATTGCAAATCATTTAGCACAAAATGGATGAAGATAAAAGATAGAAACCTTCTTCTTGTGAGCTTGGTACTCTCTGCTATTCAGATTCTTAAAGGGAATAGTTTCTTCCATTTTCTACAATCATTTGATTGTCCAAATTATAAATTATGAGGCTTTAGCGCTTTGACCTTAGAGCCAAATAGTAATCATAATGGCCTTCGTAGTTTGATACGAAGAGCTTTTTCCGCTCTTCTTTAATTCTGCGAGGTTCTTTATCGGGCTAAGGGCGGTCTTGTTCCGGAAATGTCAACGAGTTGTTTGTAGAGCGTCCGATACAAAACTGCACAAATGGCCCAATTACTTAATTATTGTCAAATTTTATGTAGCGTTTATATAAATTTACTTATATTTATCACCATATAATATATAATTTATTATAAATTTATCTTAAAATAAATTTTTTATATATAACACAATTACAATTATGTTACTTTTAATAAAAATATAATTTAATTTCTTAATTATTAGATAGAATATTACAAATTTATTGACTTAAAAAATAATAATATAAGTTTTCTGTCTCACTTTCATAAAATAAAATAAAAACATGATAAATTTATGGGATTTTTTTGTAAAAATAAACTACTTTTAATACCCTATTTAATAAATATAGATGTAAATTAAGTTATTTTTAAAAATAGTAAATTTATATGAGCATTTGTCTTTTATAAATATTCGTGAATTTCATAAATTTAATATTAAAAACTAATAAAAATAAACATGATAGCACTTGGTATGGTAAGAAAACGTTAGGTTAAGTATCACACATTATGTAATTACCTCATCTTAGTAAGAGTAATATTATGCGTTTATTTCGTATTAGATGTATTTGTTTTAATAATTATACTAGTTATATATTTCTAATTATGACTTAAATTTTAAATTTTTTATATATTTAAATAAATTATATATTATTAAATCATAAATTTATTAAAATAATTATGAGAGATTTGAAATATTGAGATAAAACTACAAATCAAGGATTTTTTTTAATTGTGATGTCATTATTGCACCACTTGTTTTTTAATTGTGATAAAGTTAAATCAATTTGAGATTATATTTTTTCCACGTATACAAGTTACAAAATTCTTAAATAATTCCTTAGTTAATAATTCATTTAAATTTATTTTTTCATATTTGATTAAATTATAATTATATGGTTATATCTATGATTTTCTTAACGAGTTATTAGGTATTTTAAATGGATGTAATAATCTTGTTTTCAATATAATACCATTTTACTTCCATCATGCAAAAAGATGATAGAAATTTATTATTGTTATGACAATATTTTTCAATTTTTTACTAATATTTTGTATTAGTGTTTTGTTACGTGTTATTTTAATTATTTATTATTTTATACATTTCACAACTTTTATATAAATTATTAAAATAAATAAAATTAACATCTTATTATTTAATAAAAATAACAATTATTAAGTTATATAAGTTTATTTATATTATAATACCATTAATATGAATGAAATTAGTACGATGACTTTTGTTGTAAAAGGAAAAAAAAATCTTCGGATACAACTCTAAATTATAAGTTATTTCTATAACTTCTAAAATAAGTTATGCAATGATTAATTAAAGTTTAGAATTATAAATCTATCTCTTAAATATCACATTTATTCTTTGAATATATTTAAATCTATCAATTAAACTATACCAATAATAAATGATCAACATATTAACATGTATATTACATCCACTAATATTTTTTTTATAAATAATAATGCATCCATTACTTACCACCATGTTTTATAAATTTTATATGCTATTGTATAATAATGTTTCTATATAAAATATAAAAACTTAATATATATTAAACTATATCCAACGTACGTTAATAAACAATACAGAATAAAAATGAAAGTGCAATGTCACAAATTCTGTTAGATATTATTACGTGCAAAACATCAAAATTATCTTAATTTTTATTGGAAATTACGTGGAAAAGTAAGATGAAAATTTATACTCACACAAAAATATTAATGAAATTTTTTTAATTGGTAGATACAACTTGAATTTTGAATTTTGAATTGTAATTTTATATTAGAAAAAAGGTAATTAAATGAAAATATATTTTAATATTATAGATATTAAATAATATAACATAAGTATAAAATGAATAAATAAAATTTATAATTTAAAAAAAGAGTATAAATTTATTATCTTTACAAATAAATTTTTATAAAGTTTTTTAATAAATATAAATTTAAAATATATTTTTAAATTAAGATTAACGAATTTAAACAAAATTACCCATTAAAATCGGTAAAAAAAAAAGTAAAAAGTGAACCTATAATAGTGATTCACACACAATTATAAGAGTCGTACAACAAGGTGTTTTCCAAAATAATTATGTTATATATATATATACGTTGATTATTCTCAATTATTGATAGAAGAAAAGTATCTTCATTCTTATTTTGTCCTGTTGCCCTCCAATCTCGCTTTTTTTTATTGACAATCTTTCTATCATGGCTTAAGCATACACTATAAAGTTATAAACATAAACCCTAAAGTAATTACTACTAAGTATGAAAGGACCCTACTAATATTGACAATATAAAATATACAAGACATGATTAATAACACAATCCAATCGAGAAATTCATAATACTAATTATTTTTTCAAATCAATAAAAAATTAATATAATAAATTTATGTGATTAAAAGAAAGATGATTTTTAATTTTATATCTATATATATATATATAATATCAAGCTATTCATATGTAGAGATCATTGATACTATATTAATAAATAAAAATTAATATATCGTTATATATATCATCAATATATAAATAAAATTATTAAAAATATAAATTTTTTGGATAAAATATTTATTAATTAATATTTCAAATAAATAATTCCTCTTGTCAAACATCAGTCTATTTTTCTCTTATTATAAGCAATCCGATTTTTTTATATATATTATGCTGAAAATGCCAAATGAATTTTTTTGGGTGGAAAATGATACACGGTTTGCCTTTTAGGTTTCATGGTGTTACTTGGTTCACAAGTGAGTATTTTGAGTCGATTTTTTAATCTTAAAAATCATATTTACGTAGGCTCGAAGAACGATGCAATTAACGTCGTCATGAAATAGTGATGATAACTACCGTTAATCTAACTTTTAAGTACGCCACCGGAAATTAAGTATAAAGTCCGGATACGACGGGTCACGAGCTTTAAATTTCTAATTACAACAAGTATATTGATTTTTCTAAATTTCTTTTAACATATATATATTTTTTTATTTTCTGATTGATGAGAGAGGGGAAAAAACAGTAAATGTTTTTATTAAATTGAAAAAAGACAACAAACGTTTTTGCTAAACAAGAAAAAAAACTGTAACACGTTTAGTAAAAGAAAAGCAGTAACGAAGAAAAATTACATAAAATCAAAATACAATAATATTGGATATTAGCTCTTAATTCAAGGAATAAAACAACAAACTTAATTCAAGGAACAAAACAAGAAGCTTAATTCAATAAGTAAAACAAAGAATCCTTAATTCAATAAGTAAAACAAATAATCCTTAATTCAATAAGTAAAACAAAGAATCCTTAATTCAAGGAGTAAAATAAGAAATCCTTAATTCAAGGAGTAAAACAAGGAATCCTTAATTCAAGTAGTAAATCAAGGGATGCTTAATTCAAAGAGTAATTGAAGGAGTAAAATTTCCTTATAAATAGCTATACAATTGTAATAAAAACATGAAGAAAAAAATAATAAGAGTTCTTTTGTGTAGAGTTATTTTAACTTTTTATTAATTATCGAGATCGAGGAAAATTAACTTTACGCTTTATTATTATCTTAAGCATCTTGATCTTTGAAATGACGGAAGACAAGCCATTAGGATCGGAAGGCGAAAGTTCGTGGTCGCTTCCTTCAACCGTGAATATCGTGAGTGGATGTCCAACCCAAATCAAAGATTAAGCTCGATCTTGTTGAATGAGTTTAATTACTTGCCTTGGTCAAGAAAGCGGTGTCTCGGCTCACAGGTGGAAGGTCGAGTTGGGGTTCGTAAATGGAAGCATCGAAAGTACGATGTTTCCTCACCGACTTTATGAATCTTGGATTAGTAAGGATCACATGGTTATGTCATGGCTCCTAAATTCCATGGAACGTAAATTAGTTGAAATATTCGCCATTACTGCGAATCTGCGTACCTGTATGAGACGATCAAGGAAATGTATGGCATTCAAAACAATCTTTGCCACGAGTTTTTCAATTAAAGAAGGACATCTCTCGAAATACGTAACAAGATGGTAAGCCTTTTTGTACAACTCTTAGGAACGTAGAAAAGCATGTGGAATGAGTTAGAAATATATCGACCTCATACTGATCGATGTAGCTGCTACGAAAAAGAGCGGAAGAAGATAAGATATTTCAACTTCATCGGTCTCGATTCAACATATGAAGATATACGATGCCACATACTGCATGAATACCGAACTTTCTTCCTTTACCAATGTATGTGCGACAATTCAACGACGTGAAGTAAGGAGGAAAGTCGTGAAACGAGGATACAATGGTTAGTGCTGCACGGGCGAAGCACATCTAACCAACGAGAGAAAGTACAAGCGGAAGCATCCAAACTTGAAGTGTCGACACGCAGCTATACGGCCGTATTGGGACACGTGTTGGATTCTACATCAATTAAAACCTGATTTTATAAAGGATAAGGGTTTACGAAAGTGAATCATGCGCACATCACGTCATTACGCCTACGCTCTACTGCAATGGGTACGATCCATTCAAAAACTTCCGCACAAATAATCCGGTGAACTTATGAATGAGTTTATGTTGTATCTTGAAAACAAGGCAGGAGGAGTTAGAATTGGTGTGGATAGCATAGAAGAAGGAAACCTGACATTGTTAGGCAAGTTTGCGAGGTTTCTTAGCGCGATACAAAACTCATACCACAAGGGGCGTGCAAGGTATCGTAAAAGCTTTTAAAAGCGCTCTTAAAAAATATGTTGTGATTTTTGGGTTGTAGATTCGAGTGCCACATATCGTATGACAAACCACGTATGTCAAAGTCATAAGTTTGAAAAATTAGCAAATCCTTCTCAAGTTTCAATTGCAAATGGTGAGAATGTAAAGGTTTTGTGAAAGGAAAAAAATAAAATTAATGTTAGATGAAATCGAGTGGCGGTTTATATGTACCTTCCTTTCCCTTCCAACTGCAGACGTAAGAAAAATCACAAATACCTTGAATTGCTTAGCCATTTTTTCTCCTCACAATGTCATTTTTCGAGTTGTGCCACCAAAAAGGCGATTGGTGAAGGGTTTTATTTAGATGGTCTACATTACATATCGAAGAGCAATCCCGGAGGGTTTCAAGCTAAGTTTAACCACTATCGAAGATAATCAATTGTGGCATCAACGTTTAGCTCACTTCTACTCACCAATTTTTTCAGCTTTATTTCCAAACTTAGGAAATGATGCAATTGCACGTGTGAAACTTGCCAACATGCAAAAGCCACTAGATTGCCTTTTAATTCTTCCTTATCTAGGGACTAGTAAATGTTTTGAACTAGTTCATTCGGATGTATGGGGACGACTAATGAATCTTTTTGATGGTTATAAGTATTTTGTGATTTTTGTTGATGATTTTTCTCGAGTCACGCATGTTATATCTTTTAAAGTCTAAGAATGAAGTTATGGAAGTATTTAAGGACTTAGCTAACCTTGTTAAAAATCATTTCTCCTCTAAAATTCAAACCTTAAGGTCGACAATGGCATAGAATACATGTCCCGTATCATGAAACAATATTTGAGCATTAATGGCATTATGCATCGAACAAGTTATGTTGGCACTGACTCAACAAAATGGTGTAGTGACATGGCCCGGGACTTACTTGAAAAAACTAGGCATTAATGCTACTGAATGAATGTACGAAAGAGATTCGTCACGAGGGGTTATGATGGCTTGCTTACATCATCGATAGATTACCCAGTAGAGTCTTGGATTTCAAGTCTCCCACAGAGGTCGTGAAAGGAAAGAAAATTAATCTCTCACACGCTGTAGTCTTTGGTACGTATCTGTTTGTACATATTCAATCTCATCATCGTGAGATAAATTGGATCTGAAATTGTTAAATGTATTTTTCTTGGTTATTCATCTACACAAAGGAATATAAGTGTTATGATCCCCACTTGCAGGAGATTAATTGTGTCTAAAGATGTTCGATTTTATGAAACTAACCCTTTTTGAAGTCACATGAAATCACAAGTCAAAGGGATGACATCTTGGATGTGTTTCCATTACGAAGAATCGAACTTGAGGCTCTACAACAACAAGATCTGACCATGTCAACATTGATACATCTCTACCGAAAGTAACAATGAAGCGGTCTCTTCTTAATGGTACACTGCATGGAGATGATGATAATCAAGATGATCCTCGCAATATGGTACAAGATGTGAACGAGTGTGAGATAACTCCTCGCAACCACGACGTAATCCAATGCGTGTTAAAGTAACCTCCCACAAGACTTCAAGACTTTGTCACCTACGAACCCACACATCCATCTCAAATTATGTGTCGTATAAGAGAGTGACACCGACCCGTGCGCATTCCTCAAGACTTTATGTCGAGTTACGGTGAGCCTCAGAAACTTTCGTGAGGCGATAGCGAAGGTGTGGAAGGAAGCCATGCAAGAAGAACTTAAAGCCCTGATCAACCTGACAACACCGGAGCATCACCAAACTTCCAAAAGGGGCAAGAAAGTCGTAGGGTTGCAAATGGATTTATAAGCTACAATTCAAGTAAGATGGATCAATTGAGAGGTATAAAGCAAGATTGGTGGCTCGAGGATTCAACTTAAACATTCGAGGTGGATTACAAAGAAACATTTGCACTTGTTGCAAAAATGAACACGATAAGAGTGCTCTTTGTGGTCAGAACAAGCGGGTGGTCCGTACCAAATGGATGTGAAGAATGCATTCTTGCATGGTGATCTCAAAGAAGAAGTCTATATGAAATTGCCACCGGGCATCCTCGAAAGCGATGAGCTGGATTTAGTGTGCAAATTGCACAATCCATTTATGGTTTTAAGCGATCCATGAGCTTGGTATGCGGAAGCTAAGCTCGGTCTCACTTAGTGTTGGTTTCAAAAGCGGCGTGGATTCTTCACTGTTGTTCGACATGAACTCCATGGGAAAATTGGTTGTCTTTGATTTATGTAGATGATACGATAATTACGGTGATAATGTTGACGAGATTTTCAACCTCGAAATAGTCCTCGGACAAAGGTTTGCAATTAAAGACCTTGGGATATTAAAGTACTTTCTTGGTATAGAAATGGCAACCTCGCATAGGGACTCTTTTCTTAACCAAAGGAAATATGTCCTAGATTCGCTCGAGAAGCTAACATGAGTGATGCTAAACCAACCATTACCCTCTTGTGTGGCTTCGAACCTAACTCAGAAGCGGCACGCCACTCACTTCGGATATAAGTTATTACCGGCGATTGGTTGGTAAGTTGATCTACCTAACAATCATCATACTTGACATCACGTGATTCGTAAGTATTGTGAGCCATTAAATGCACTCCCAGACACTTGAGCATTTGACCACTTGTTAAAGGGATCTTACGCTACTTAAAAGGATCGGTGGTCGTGGTATCATCGTGAAGAAGAATGACAACACACGAATCATGGGGTATTGTGATGCTGATTGGCGGGGAATGCAATCGATCGCAAGTTCACCACTGACTTGTACATTTTTCGGTGGAAACTTGGTCGCGTGGAAGGTAAGAAATAAACTATCATCGCCATGGGATCAGTCCGAGCCGAGTATCGTGCGATAGCTGCGTGTGAGTTGAGGTATGGCTTAAAGGTCTTACATGTGATTTAGGTGTTCCTACAACTCTTCGCATGTCGCTTTATTTTACATGATAATCAGTAAACATGGCGTATAAGATCGAACCTGGTGTTTCGCAAGAGGACGAAACAGCGTTGAAAGTTGATTGTCGTTACGTTCGTGAACAAGTTCAATCATAAGTGATTGAGACACATTATACAATTTTCTGACGATAGGTGACATCTTCTTGTAGGCCTCTGATTCAATGGCTTTGTCGGCTTGGATCCATAAACCTTTGGATCAGGACGAGGAAAATGATATTAAATTTCTTACTTCGAGGAATAAAATAAGGACGTAATCGAAGGAGAAAGCAAGGAGGCAATTGAGGAAAGTAAAGCAAAATCGTGGTCGGGAGTAAAGCAAATCCTTAATCGAGGAGTAAAGCAATCCTTAATTCAAGGAGTAAATCAACGGATGCTTAATTCAAAGAGTAATTGAAGGAGTAAAATTTCCTTATAAATAACTATACAATTGTAATGAAAACATGAAGAAAATAATAAGAGCTCTTTTATGTAGATTTATTTCTTGTTTTTTCAACAAATAATTATATATATATATCTAATTAGAAGTTCACAATATAAAATCGAAAATCCACCGACGCTTTGATTGAGAGAGAAGCGTTTGGTCGGGATCGACCCACCTGCCAGCCACGCACACACTCAAAAACACAGCTGGATTAATATTCATATAGCGAGAGAGTGAAAGAGTGAGAGAGTGAGAGAATTGAACAAACTAACTAACTCACACTCTCTCATCTCGCAGGACTAAAACCATACCTTCAAAAAGACTAACAGTTTTTTTGACTACTTTGAAAAAAAGGTAGAACTAGATTATATTAAAGAAAGAGAGTGGGGAAGAGGAAATGACGTCATCGTCGGCGGGAAGATACATGGCTTATTCACCTTCACCATCGGCTCCTCACTCCCCTTCCCCTCATCTCTCTGGCCTTCGTTCCTCCGCTTCCTCTTCTGCTGCTCTCGTCGTCGAGCAAGAGAAGTAATTCCCCTCAGATCTTCCTTCTTTTCTTTATATTTTCGTTTTACGTGATAGTTGTCGGCTATTATCACATCTTGTTGGATTTTTACTTCTTTTTCATGTATGATCTATATCTAAAGTACTAATCGGATTGCTGTTTTTTATCTTGAGCTGACTACTCTCATTCCTGTGCGAGTCAATTTGCTGTTTCTGCAATGATCGATTTTATTATATCTTTGGTTTTATGTTTAGCGTTTCTATTCTAATCTGGATATGTTTTTCCATCTTCCAGCTTCTAATTTGGTTTTTGATTTTTTTTTTCCTTCCAATTTCAATCCGTCATTTTTCACGTGTTTCATTTTTGATCAGATGAAGTTCAAATCTTTGATTAAATTGACAGATGTGGCTTTACCTTTTTATATACCGTGATCCTATTCCAAGGATCTGATTTTGATGCTCATTCAATGCTGCTGTTTGTCGTTGGTACGCGTGGCCACAGATTTACAGAACACTTAACACGCACTCTCTTGCTGTCATGTTTTTGGTTCTTAAATATTTGGTGATTTTTTTTTTAACATCATTTGAAGTTGATACGTTTTCATATTTTATTATTATTTTGCTCTCTTTCTCTTTTAAGGTCTAATTTCATCTTGCTAAACTTTTTTTCGTTTTGGTGGTAGATATTTATCCGAGTTGTTTGCAGAACGTCAAAAGATCGCTCCTTTTGTACCTGTCCTTCCAAATACATACAGGTTGTTGAACCAAGGTGAGATTAAGAACCACAACATAACAAGGCTCCCCATTACATCTATGGCGTGTCTGCTTATGAGTGCATAGATGTTAACTCAAAATGTGGGGATTCAGTGAGTTTTGTATTTGAAACATCAACCTAATGATTCCATAGTAACTTTGAAATCATTGCTAACACATGAAAGATTGTTAATAATCTAATGGAACCTTTTGCCTAATTAATCATAAGTGTTTCTATTACAATTCTAACTCCTTATTTCTTTTGTAGTAATTAACTTTTGTTAGGTCTGGTTAATATTAATTCAAGCGAGGGATATCTCTTGAAGCAACACCGTTCGACTGAAATACTTGTTGCTAACCTGTGAAAAATTGTTTTTGACCCCAAATACTTTACTGGATAAACTGATAACACTTTCTCTTGCTGTTCTAACATTCAAGTTGCTCTGTAGACTACAATCCAATAATTGTCAGTAACTTGTGTTTGGTCTGGAAATACTTGTTAGTTCTGGTTCAGTGGTTCTAACTGACAGTTTAATCAATTATTGACTCCACCTTTCCCATCATGAAGATTTATTGATCTATGAGTATCAAGTGGATCGAGTTGGATGGTTGAAGTTTATTAGTATTCTTTCTGTGAATCCACTTTCTCCTACTAATTTATAGACTTCAATCTTTTCTGAGGCTGTAGGCCCAGGAAATTGGGAGAAATCTTATTGAAAGAGAGAGTGATGGCCTCCATCTTCTCTTCGGTCTGATACTTGGAAAATTTTAAACTCCAAGGTCCTATGCCAGAGGATAGCTTGATCTATAAGATTTTTGTGGAGCTTGAAGTGCTTCTTTGGATCCTCCAGAGTTATAATGGGTGATATTAATTTGAATCATAATGTACAAATTCGTTCTATCATTCATGCAACCTGATTAATTTAGTGGTTCTATAGATGTGTGATAGCTTTCCTTTAACTGTGTTTTACATATGACGAGTTTAACACTTTAACTCGATGTTTATTTTTCTGAAATATAGAGTACTTTGTTCATTCAAGAAGTTACATATTTAAAAAAATAATTTGGGGAAGCATTTAATTTAACTGACTTGAGAAAGGAAAAGGGGTATTCTCTATCCATTTTGTGGTAACTGCTAACTTTTTAACAAATGCTGACTGGTACATCTTATTCTTGAAAATTGACATTTGGAGCAGAAATATTGCGTGTAACAACACTGTTGGGGAATGCATCAGTTATAGGTCAAAGTGGGCTTGAACATGCTAGCCCCCTGGCTTCTGGAGGGATATTTTCAAATGGAGGTGCTGAGTTTAATGGATGGGCATCACGGTTTCAATCAGAAGTACGGATACTAACCATTAACATAACCTTACTTTCCATCTAATTTTACTGTAATTTTGAAGCATTCCTGACACCAACTTTTACATTTCGTTCTAACTATTTAACATTTGTTTGAGTGTTTGCAATCTAGGGTGCCACTTTGTGACAGGTAGTTGGATGCTATAACATCAAAGAGCAAGTAGAAATTAGCTTAAGAAATGGAGATTTACATGCACTCAGAAATAATTTTCTATTTTTCCACCTTACCCTGCTGTTGAAGTTTTTTTAACTGTAATATATGACTGTACTGGAAGTTCATTGTTTTATGTAGATTGCATTCCTGAAAGGACGAATGCCTAAATGCAGAATATGGGAAAGGGCTTCTCTAGTCTATCTGTATGAGATTATAGATTGTGGAAGTTCCCATCTTTTTATAGTACTGACCTCTCATATTTGAGTTATTTCACTTACGTACCAAGGCTTATTTGGTCACCTTTTACACTCATTAGATTTTTTAGAAATTACTAAATTATATCCTGCTGAATGGTTTGTGAGACGAGATGAATATTTAGGCTACAGTAAGTGTTCTAGATGCAGAATCAAACGTGACCAAATATTTTTCATTGTCATATTACATTCGTTTGTATAAGTTCAATTTTTTAGCTGCTTCTGATACTCCTGTATCCGTATGGTTTTACATATCTCAGTGTTATTGAGTTTTATGTTATTGAAAATTATCTTTTGAATATCCTGTAGCACCTGTCCATTTTGTATCAGACAGAAATTGCTTGCTTGGATCTATTGTCGGATTTTGATAATCTTGCAATGCATTATTCAGATGTCAACTTTACTGCAGCCGTCTTCAACACAAAACTGGATGAGTCCTCAAGGAAGCACATCGGGTTTAATTGTCAAGCGAACAATGAGAGTGGATATTCCTGTTGAAAAATATCCTAATGTATGACATTTTTATTTCACTGAATATTTATCTTAATTCAAGAGTTTGAAGTAGATTTTTTATTGCAGTACAACTTTGTTGGGCGTCTACTAGGCCCTAGGGGAAACTCTCTTAAGCGTGTAGAAGCAAGTACTGACTGCCGCGTTCTTATCAGAGGCCGTGGTAGCATAAAGGATCCAGTTAGGGTAATTGTGAAGCTTATTTTCTTATATGGTTGTGCCTGCTATGGCTTATATCCAAGCATGATTTTTTATCTAAACATAGTTGAGGAGGCTTTGTCTTTATATATATGGATATATATAGCTTCTCATTATAAATCAACTGACCTAAGTGTTGATAGGTAAGGGGAATTCATTGAAAATTTCTGAATCAGAAACAACTATATGTTGTTCACGTTACTATTTCATAATGTCCTGGAAGTTCTTGAAAAGGGAAGTCTAGATTTTGTTGATTGCTTCATATGTGAAGGGCATGGCACTTTTTGATGCTGTATTAACTATGTGGTTATAGTTCCAGCAGATAACTTTGTTCTCTGTGAATCTTTTATTTTTTAAGTTCCATGGGTAATTACTAATATGGGTTTTGTGAAGCTCATTTTATTAATTGGAGAACGTTTAGGGAGGTTAGCATATAAAATATCAAGTTTGCTGTTTCTAAAAAAATTTAGAAATTATATTGGGGAAACATCTTAATTTTTATCTTTCCAACTGATATTTTTAAGAGTTTTTGGTGCTAGACACGTGCACGACAAAATTAAGTTGACTTTCTTTCCTCATTATGAAAAGTAAGTTTGGAGTATTGTCTCTGCCTTACAGGAGGAAATGATGAGAGGGAAACCAGGATACGAACATCTGAATGAACCTCTCCATATTCTAGTCGAGGCTGAATTACCTGTTGAAATAGTTGATTCCCGATTGTTGCAAGCACAAGAAATTCTTGAGGATCTGCTCAAGCCTATGGTAAATTCTCTCTTTTCCTTTTTGTACCCTGCATTTCTGTTCCTCATTTGTGTGTGCATGTGCGTTTTTTTTACATCATTTGGCAACCACTTCTGCATTGATCTTCTTATTCTCCCTCTCGTGCTATTATCAGGATGAATCTCAAGATTTCTACAAGAAACAGCAGCTGCGAGAATTGGCAATGCTAAATGGTACCCTTCGTGATGGAGGTTCTCCCATGTCTGGCTCTATTTCCCCCTTCCACAACAGCCTTGGTATGAAAAGGGCCAAGACGAGGGGATAGTGAATGTCACTTTGGGAGGGCTTTTTGAAGCTGGCTTCTTAATTTCTGGGAGTAGACAACAATACCAATGCCACATGTGTTGCTGTCTCTTGAGGATGCCTCCAACTGCCATCGGGGCACTGGCTCTTTAAGTGCCAGTTATAAATTATTTCTATATGGAGTGTGGCTTTTGTTTCCCGTATCACATGGGAAGCTACTGTTCGAGTTTTGGAGAGTTTGCTATTGTATGAATAGATAGTTTGGTTGAAGTAGTCCATATCTCCTGGACTGTCCTAATTTTTATAGCTTTTTAAGATAGAGGAGTTTTAGTGAACAAAATATGAGATATCAGGTATGGTTTGTGTATAAAATATAAATACGTATCCTACTGCATGTTTTTTTAGATGAAGTGTTTTGTACTACTCAAGTATGGATGGTATTAATTTTGATGCTAGCAAATTCGTTTTTATAACTTATATTATCTGATTTAGTATCTATTACATTTATATGCCTGATTGGCCATCTGGCAACTTGGTACTTTTGCTATTTGACTTTTTAACTTCAATTTTACCCATTTAAATATCTTTATAGTACGTACAATTTTTTTTAATCGTTTGTAGGTACCAATCATTTAAATTGTTATGGAGATTAAATTAGCCAAGTTGGGATCAAATTGGTAAAAATACCAATTAGCGTATATATATATATATATATATGTCCTTTCTAATGAGCTGATTTCCAGCAGCAGTTTACGTACACGTTCTACAATATTATGGGTTAATAACGTCTATATGCATCTAAGCCTCAGACATGTATCTCTTCATTTTTTTATCATCATCTCTTCGTGTTGATGCGTTGGAATTATATTGGTTTAATGTTAAGAATGTAAAACTTAAAAGAGATACAATCACAAAGGTGAATTATTCTTATTTTCGTACCTTTTTATCCATATTTTCAACTCATAACACTAAATATATTTATTTTGATTACTTATATATATATTTTTGTTTAAATTTAACAATAAATTAAGATAATTTAAAAATATTGTTAAAATCGATAAAAATATACATTAATAATTATAATAGAAATAACTGATGTCTAATTTGAGAATTTGAATAAAAAAAAATAAAAAAAAATGAATAGTCTACGTTACCGATCTCCAAAACATACCTTTTGATTGAATTCACAGAAAATAAAAAAATAAAAATAAATAAAAGTGACTTCCTTGGTTTGCCACGTTTTCAGAATTTAATTTGTTGGGTTGTGTTGATTTTAACAAAAAAAAATTAAAGATATAGTTTTAAAATAACATTTCACATCCAGAAATAAAATAAAAATATTGCTTTTAGTTTTGAATTTTAAAGAATCCAAATTACCATACTATTCCATGTAATACTAATAATTGTAACACATAAACAATTATAATGATATTTATAAAAATCAGAATTTCTTTTTTAAATTTTCTTCTTGCATATTTGTTGATAATAAACGGTATACCCTGCAAGTGCTAAACATTATTAAACTCTTTTTCACTAGATCCAAACATTATCTAATAGAATGGGCCGACAGGTTGGCACTTTAGACACCAGTCCCCTAAACATATCGGAAAAAATAATGATATCATAATTATTTTATTATTATTATAATAAAAATATATAAATAGTTATTATATTTTAATGTCATTATTATTTTAAAAAATATATTATATGTTAAAATATCTTTAATTTTATTTATTAAATTAATCTTATTTTAGAATCGTACAACTAAATACAAAAATATTTTTATTAATATTATATAATAATATTCTTATTATTCTATAAAGTTATTATGTCCGGCGTAATTTAAGGATAGGAGAGAATCTCTTGTTCGGTTGTTTTAATGATACGAAAAAATCTATTAAATATATATTTTTAAATCTATTAAATATTTAAACCTTAGCTAAACCCTAAACCTCCACTGAGATTTTCTCTCACCTGGCTTCTATCCCAGGATAGAGGAATTCAATAACAAAAGGAAGAGTAGGAGAAGCAGAACCTAGTAACCTACTACATAAGCCGACGTCGTTTTCAAATTTCACAAAGCTAGGAACTTGTCATAAGCTCGTAATTTTTTTTTACCGAAAGCAATGGCGGGACGACGATCGAAATCGAAGGCAATATCTAAAAGCGAAGCTACGACGTCGTCTGGGTCCGAATCGGAGTCACAGTCTCAATCCGTTTAAGAGACAACGGCTGTTGAAGGAGAAAATGATTAAGTTTTGGAATTGATAGGGAAGCTTTCGGACGTACCAATGGGAAAACTCCCTTCGTGTTGAATGTAAAGCTGATGCTCCAATTAATGTATGCAATATCTTATATTCTTCTAATTTTTGTTGTCAATTCCAATATAACCTGTTTTAGAGTTAAAAAGTGAGCGTTTTTGGTGAAGTCTATTCTTGGTAATGCATTTCCTTTTCATGGTTAGGTTTCTATTTTAACTTGTCAAGCTAACTAAAAAAAAAATAATCTCTAGTTCTTTCTTCTTACTCTCTGTTTTTTAGATTAGGTGATTAGGGTGAGCTACTGATTTATTTGTTGTGTATTCTTAAGAATTTGTGAACTTGGTGCTTGCAGACTGAAACTTACCAGTATTCCGGGACGTTTGCATCATCGGGATTCGACAACAGTTTATAGATGGATAAATTTAGAAAAAACTTCAGAGTCGAAGTGATTGGACTTACTGAGGAAGACATGGAGTTTGACATGATTGGCATTGATCCAGCTATTGCAAATGCATTTCGGAGAATCCTTATATCCGAGGTGCAGTAGTTATTAGATTTTGATTCTAAATACATCTATAGGCAATCCATGTTTTTCTTTTTATTTATTTTTTATATAGTGGATGGTGAACATTGGAGGACAGAATAAAGTGGACCTGATGGTCTATACTATGAGGTGGTGTTATGATTTTGGGAACCATAATAAAAGCTATTGCAATTTATATGAAGGCTTCAGCATTTGAACGTCATTATTTCGTACTTTAAAATCAACTCTTTCTCATGGTTAAAAAAAAAAACATTTGCATATAACTAAATTCGTTTTCATTCTTTTACATTGTGGAACATAATACTTTTCTGATGCATCACATTCTTATTTATGGCACTGATGCTTAAGGTTCTCGTGTATGATTTTTGGTTTAGCCTTCTATTAGTGGTATCATTATCATGAAATCATCTGCCATTCGTTAGCATGCTGCATGCAGGTTCCAACTATGGCTATTGAAAAAGTTCTTATTGCAAACAATACATCAGTTATCCAAGATGAAGTGCTTGCCCACAGATTGGGTCTAATTCCAATCAATGTTGACCCAAGATTGTTTGAATTTGCAGGTATGACTCTTTTGTTAATACTGTTTAAGGAAAAGGGAAATATCTTTTCTTTTTTTAAAATTTATTTTCTAGAAGGACAATATCTTGTTTTTATCCTCGGTTCTTTTAATGAAAGGCTTTTCTTTTTCTTTGTGATAATTTTCTTAAAATAGCGGTACCCTAAATGTTGTTAGGAAATGGTGCCCCAAATGAAAGAACACCATTGTTTTCAAACTCCATGTTCGCTGCGAAAAAGTTGAAGGTCGAATTACAGGTACAATTACAATTTTCACTATATGAGTTAGGTTTGAATTTACTTATCTTGTTTCAGTCCTTCCCATTAAAAAAGAAAAACAAAATTACTGATTCTGTAAACATAATGCAGTAAAGTCAAATGAACTAAAGTGGTTACCAAATGGAAGTGAATTTCTTTTACCTTCAGAAGATAAGTCAGGGTCAACAACAAAACCAAAGATCTACACTTCATTTAGTTGCAGCCAAGACTCACTGCCAGAATTTTCAGAAAACCCAATTACAGTCATAGATAATATTACTATTGCTAAACTGGCTGCTAAACAGGTAGAACCTGTAACCCTGTCACATGATCGTTTATTTATTAATTATTATTATTATTAGTTGCTGATTAGTTGATACTTAAGCGTGGGAACACTTATGGTTCTGAATTCAAAGCATGTTTCATATATTTTTTTGATTGATTTCTTGTTGTCTTGGGGAATACAATTTTTTTTTGTCATTTTGTTTCCAATTTGAACAAGTATGAAACTAATTTGGTTGTTGACATGTATATATGAACAGTCTTAATTGATTTTACTGATATTCGGTATTTTCAAGTAAGTAGTTTATTTTTGATTTCTTGATTGCTTGAGTTTTATTGAGGAAAACTAGTGTGAGATGGTATGAGTAATTTTGTTTAATTGAAGACAATAAAGGTCCCTTGCACCAAAAAAGAGAGAGAGAGAGAGAGAGAGAAAGGAGAAGGCTAGTTGAGCTTTTGAATTTCACATGCAATGAATTACCAATGGCGTTGTTTTCATGCAGATACTTATGTTATTCATTGCATTGTCATAATCCTTGTCGAGAAGCTTCAGATCCAAATAATCTATGTTTTATAAATAATTAAATAATTTAGTAAGTGTAGCATCCGAGGTCTCCTTTAGACAAAAGGACAGCTTCCATGTGTCAGGCTATGGAGTAATTTTGACTTGGAAGATTCTCGATGACATATCAACTTTTTCCATTCAGTTGCTGGAGAATATTTTCCAGTAAATTGTGATAAAATGTTGATACCTATTTCTGATTTGCAAAATCATATCTAAAGTCGACTCTTTAATTTTAGTTTGCATTTTGTTTATTACTACAACTCTGATTTTCATCAGCCACTATCATATATGTCTTCCTTGTGATTTACATCTTTAAAAGTATAGCTAGACTTGGTTGCCCAATTCCTTTATGCTTCTTTTATGTCAAAAGTAACCGTTATATATTTATGTGGTGTGTATTTAGGATGTTGGAAGCATTAACTACTTTTTTTTTCGTATAGCGAACTCATCAACAATTAAAACTTTAATTTATCTTCGACCAACCAATGAATGCAGACCCTAGATTCTATGTTTCATTATCTAATTTATGCCATGGTACATTCCCTTGTCTTTATTCTAATGTGAGTGCTTCTATGCTATCCCTTTTTCTTATTCTAGACTTTGTTGATGCATGCTGGTCTATTTTATTCAATATGGGGAAAAGAATCTGCCCCTCCAAATTTGATTGGATTTTTCATATTTCAAATTTGTCTAAGTTTTTGACCCCCCCCCCAAAAAAAAAAAAATTGTCTAAGATCAATCAAATTTTTTTTTTGGGTCGTCTAGGTTACTAGCCAATAGCTTTTAAGTCATTGGTTTGAACTGTTTTGAGTTATATATGTTGTGTCATGACTTTCTTTCTTCTGTAGGAAATTGAAGTGGAAGCACATGCTGTTAAAGGTATTGGTAAAACACACGCAAAATGATCCCCAGTGGCCACTGTTTGGTATGGGATGTTACCTGAGGTATTGAGATTAGATTAGTGACTGACTGACTCTAGATTGCCCAAGTTTATGAAAAATTGTTAAATTTAAAGTTTCTTTTTTTCTTTTTTCTTTTTTCCTTTCTTTCCAGATCGAATTAAAAAACATTGAAGGCAAGATGGCTGAGCAGCTTAAAGAAAAATGCCCAGTTAGTGTATTTGATATTGAAGATATTGGCAATGGTAAGATTCTACTTCTCTCTAAGATTTTTTTTTCATAAGGTATGAGGGTCCGGATACTAGCAATAAAGAATTTGCTTTACTCATAGAATGCACTCTTTATTGGTACTGAGCTATGATATTTGATATGTATTGCTTACAAAACCTGCTGCATCTCTCTCTCTCTCTCTCTAAATTAGACTCAATTAGTTGATAGTTTGATCGTCGACCAGGTAAGATAAGGGCAATTGTAGCACGGCCACGAGATTGCACACTATGTAGGGAATGCATCAGAGGTGTGAAAGAATGGGAGGATCGAATTTCACTTCTACGTGTTAAGGATCATTCCTTATGTAAGTCGTCAGGATCCCTTGGAAGCCTGGAATTGACGTTATTTTTGGCAAAATGTCCACATATATTATTTTCTCTTTCCCCCCTTTTTTGCCCGGGACTCCAAAAGTGTCATTTTTCTTTGTATGATTGACTTGTATAAGCGCTTTTTAGCATTAAAACTAGTGTTTTCTTACGTGCCCACTTTATACGTAGTTGTACACTGTATATCACTTGTTAATTATTATACAACTAACCAAAAAGTGGGCGGGTTGTGTTAAAAATTGCGTATAGGGTACTTTTCTCATTTTTTTTTCCAGACTTTTTATAGATGTGTTACTAGGTACTGATATTCATTCTTGTTTACTCTCAGTTGACAGGTCTCTTCTTGAAGTATTTAAGATTTGTAAAAGTTCTAAATCTGATTAGCATATAGTGTTAGATTATACAATGTAGCTGGTAGTTTTGGTGACTTTAGATAGTGTATTATGATATAATAAATTGTACTAATAATGAGTAATAATAGTGCTATATAAAGTATTATTCATTGTATGCTACTTATCATTGTTAATAATTAGTTTTTATATTTTCATTTGATTCACTGTCATTCCCTTAATTCACTCTCATAGTTTGTATCTTGTTAAATCTCATCATGAGATTCTTGAACGTATCATTTTGATTTTTGAGCACCGGGCTTGTATGAAATTTGACTTTGGTTAAAGAAAAAAAAAATCTTATCTCACAATATGACAAGTTCAAGGCGGATTTTCCCCAAGGATCATGGAAAAATGCTAATTGGTTCACGAGCCATAATTTTATTATAGGAAATATCCATTCGGGTTATACTATGGTACCAACCTACCTACGAAAGATTTACAAGTACTTTCATATTTCGTTGGAAGCTTAAACGGTAGATAAAGTATGGATTTTAATTTTTTTTTTCAAATGAATTTAACATGATCAAAAAACTATAAATAGAACTTTCACCATTTCTCTAAATTTACCACTGGTCATGTGGGGGCTTACTTAAAAAAAAATGTTAATTTTTTTATTATTTAGATGATATATGATATTTTTATAATATTTATAAGAAGTTTGATGATATATTTATCTTATTTTAAAATTAAGTTATAAGTTTTGACAAAACATAAAAATTTGATGATAATTTTGTTAATTTTCTTGAAAAAGTAGTAGTATTATGGAGGGTGATAAAGTTAGTTAGATCTTGTATAGGATAAATTATTTTTTCAGTTATAATTAAAATGAATTCTTTGCTGTTGTAAATCATTATTATTATTATTATTATTATATTACTTGGTTTTAAATAAATTAATAATATTAAAAATATGTAAATTTGAGTTAATAAAAATATGTAATTAAGCATTTAGACATGATTATACCACTTGTATCATGGAAGGAGCTGTCTGTGTTTGTCAAGTAAGCTAAGAATCATCGTCCAAAAACAATAAGCAGGCATGAGGAATCAAATTATTCAAATCTATGTAATGAAATTTGATGTTGGGTATGTGTCTTGTGTACATTCCTCGACAAGGCTGTATTCTTTTAGTGAGCATGGCTTGGTCATTATTTATTTCATAACTGTTTCATTTATGAGGTCTTTATATTCCTTTAATTTTGATCTTTCATCTTAAACTTTAATTTTGATCTTTCATCTTAAACTTTAATTTCTCTTTCTAAATTATCTTTTACTATTTTTGCTCTCTTGTCTTTGTTCGTTGTTCACATATATAAGATGTTGCTTTTTCGTGGTTTTTTTTTCTAAATTTATTACGTTTATTTATTCAATAATAGAAAAAAAAAACAAAAGACAAATTATTTTCTCAATATTTTTAAATTTTTAACCGTTCATATTTAAAATATTAATAGTTTATTTTACATTTATTACATAAAGTAAATTTAAAGATATTAATAAAAAAAATATTTAAATTTTAAATTAATAATATATTACTTAAATTTAATAAATAAAAACATAAATAAACTAACAATATTATTTCATTTATCACATGCCACCTTTACCTGTCTGGTTTTTAAATTGGTTGATGAGACACCATCCGTCTTAATATAATTTCATCTCAACCACTGATTTTTTTTAATTAAATACAATGTCACATGTTAGTCTTGAATGGTGCAACGTCAATGTAATTGTGAAATCAGTGTTTAAAAAAAACTAATATATTATAATATATAAATTTTGTATTACACTATCATGCATATATATATATATATATATAACATTATTTTTTTAATATGCTCATAATAAAATAATTATAATATTAAATATATTTTTATATATAAATCTTGAGACAAATATGATTGTAATTTGTATCAATATTACATTAAATCTTATAATTTTTATTAAATGTAAGTTATATCATCTACGAAAATTATATAATTAATATTTAACAAAAACTGTTCTATATATTATACATCATCTACTATGCTTTCTAATAATGAATTGAAAAATGTTATGTGACAATTTTTAACATAGTATCCCATGTTACTATTTTCATGTAGCTTTTTATTTTATTATTTTTTTAATATTTTAAATTGAATAGTGGATACTAAATTCATCATCCCCTAGAGTAGGGGAGGAAAAAATAAAAAATCATCCTCCCTCATGAATGAAAATTTCAATGTAGGTTGTTGGAGTGAGTTTAGAGCTCTCATCCGTTTGGCTGACAAAATAATACAAATAATTAAAGTTTAGCTGAATATGCATTATTTTTAATAAATTATTGTTGGTATTTATAATTATAAAAATAATATTTTAAAAATACTTAAATGATCACCTATACTAAATATATTATTTAATTCTTCTGTTTATAAAAAATATTTTTAAATCATTTTATTTATAAAAATTATTTTATTTAATTAACATCCCTTAATTTATTTATGAAAAAAATAATAGATAATGATAAAATTAATTTTTATTATTTTTTTCTTTAAATATAACGGAATAATACATGTATCATATGTATGTTTATATTTTATGATAAATATAAACATAAAAACTTACTTAAATTTTTAAGAAAAAATTTCTTTTAAAATTATACAAATTTCATTGTTTAATAATTAAAACAAATTTCATTGTTTAATAATTAAAGTCAAATATTAAACAATAAAAATTTAATTTTTTTCTTAATTAGTGCATTTTTTTTATAACAAAGAAAATTAAAAACATATTTTTTAAATAAAGACTAAACAATCCTTTGGGCATGGATTTTCACTGTCTATTTTTTTTTATGTTTACTCATATATTTTTTATTATTAAAAAAAATTAATATTTATTTTACATTTAATATCATTTTAATTAAATTATAATTATTTATAAAAAATAATTTATTGGATTAAGTAGTATTTATATTGCTGTAAATTTTTAAGTTGTTATTTATATATTTTTTAATCTCTCAAAATTAAAAACGAAAAAAGATGAGAAAAATGGCCTTGTTGTCCTGCTTTTGACCCCTCTCTCACTCTTTCTACATGAATGGTAGTCCATATACACCCATCACTTTCTTAACACACTCAAGGCTTTTCCCTTTTTCTTTCTCTCTCTACACATTGTTGAAGAAGGAGCTCTCGCACATTGCTCTTTTATCCTTGTCAACAGTTGCTAGTGCTCTTCTTTTTCTTCTCTGTTAAAGCAAAGTTCTTTGATAGTTCTGCTATTTGTGACTCTTCAGGTACCCTTTTTCGGCTTCCTTTTTTCTCTTCACTTTCCTCTGGTCCTTTGATTTTCCTGGTGGGTTTTGCTTCTTGCTGCAATCTACCTTGTTTTTTTAGCATCTGGGTCTTTGTGGGGCTTTTGGATACCGGAGAGGTGGGTCTCTGTTTGAGATCTGTATGAATCTCACTTTATTTTTTTCTTATTTTTGCTCTATGCCCTTTTGATGAGTAAGATACAATACAATTAGAAGCTGCATTTATGCGTTAATTGATTTAGTTTAGCTTTGGAGCTACTTTGATCGACCGAAACTTCATGCGAAAGTTCCAATTTCTTTTTCTTCTCCGGAAACAAATTTTTTTTTGAGGTAGATTACAGTGATTACGTTACTATGGTGAAACTTTGGCTTTGTTTTTGTGGGTGGTTGTTGTCGATTCTTTTCCCGTGTATAACCTGTGCACTGACTCTGCTTTGTTTCTTTGTGTGTCTATATTTACTGATTCATCATCTTGATTTTTCTTTCTTAGGTTGAGTTCAACCCTTGATTTTGACCTGTAAGAACAGGGGGGAGGGGGATCCTTAACTTAATGTTGTTTATCAATTAAAGGGAGGCTGCTTTCCAATTGATAATCTGAAAAGTAATCGTGATGATTAGTTGGAGGACTAATCCTGAGTTCTTTAATTTTTATCTTAAAATGTCATTTGAATTGCCTTATAGTATTTTGGGTTAAGTTCAAAAAATTTCTTTTAGATTAGCATCTGCTTTTCACCATGATTATAACTGATATCTATGTATAAATAATTGTAGATACTTGTTTGCTATTGGTGGATTTGGAGATGAACTTAAGGGGAACTGTCATTGGAGGGTGTGGAGTGGTAAAAGTGGGAGCTGCTTGATGGGTTTGTTTGATTCGAACTTTTTAGCAAGCTTAATTTTTTCTCATGGCCTCAAAATCGGATGCCAGAACATCCCCAGAAAGTCAGAAGAAACTAGTTGCTAGTCAAACAATAGAAGGAAACTCTCGTAAGCCTTCACCTTTACAGATCACTGAGACAAGCAAATCAGAGACAGTTACCCCAAGAAAGGTACCTACGAACGTGCGACAAGATGCTGTAAGGCAGATTTCTGTAGAGAAATCTGAGAACAATAAGTCACTGGTTTTTCATCAGAAGGAAACTCTCGTTTCTTTAGCAGATAAGTTGAGCTTAAATCTATTAGTTGGTGATCCGAAGCAAGTGCAATCTGATGGGAGCCCTGTTGTAAGTGGAACCAAGAATCCCCTAGAAGGTTGTCAAGAAAAGAAAACATTAGAGTGTGGGGTTAGCCCATCTTTGGCAAAAATCAGTGATGGGACTAGCAGTCTTGCTAAGACTAGTGGGAGTGCCAAAATCAGTGAGCGAGGTGACCTTGTTGAAAGCGGGAAGAGTAGTATTTGTAGAGGTAGCACAGGCAGTGATGTGAGTGATGAAAGTTGCAGCAGCCTAAGTAGCAGCATCAACAAACCTCACAAGGCAAATGACATTCAGTGGGAAGCTATACGGGCTGTGCGAGCTAAAGATGGTGTTATGAACTTTAGCCATTTCAGATTGTTGAAGAAGTTGGGATGTGGGGACATTGGAAGTGTCTATCTTTCGGAGTTGAGTGGAACAAAGTGTTATTTTGCAATGAAGGTCATGGATAAAACATCATTAGCTGGTCGTAAGAAACTGCTTCGAGCTCAAACAGAAAGAGAAATACTACAATCATTGGACCATCCTTTCCTTCCCACTCTATATACCCATTTTGAGACAGATAAGTTTTCATGCTTGGTAATGGAATATTGCCCTGGAGGTGACTTGCACACACTTCGTCAAAGGCAGCCAGGGAAGCACTTTACCGAACAAGCAGTGAAGTATGTCGCTTTTCCAGAATCTTTATTTGTTTGAAATTCAGATATTATAAATATTGTGTTGCATTTGGCCTTTTTTTCAATTTAATTTCATCCTGCTTATTGCTAGCTTAAATTAATGCAGCTAACCATCAAGTTTAACCTCATCAATTTAATAACTTTTAATGTTCATTTTACTGTACAATATTGTGGAAGCCATTAGGATACATCCGGTGTACATTCATAAATCTCCTATAAAAACAAGCTTGTACTAGTATCTTGATTTCTCTGAGATCTGGCAGCTCAGAGTGAATTTTTTTAGTTCTTGGAGATTTTCTTTGTTCTTTTTATCAACTTGCCTGCATGATCAGCATAAGAGTGAGATACTACATGGATGGCACAACAAGCTTATAGAAGTACATATTTTGTCTCTAATATGAACTGTCAAATGCAGTTAAAAAATTTAACTTGCTATAATCATTTCCATGTCAGGATTTCCTTTTAAATTGTGCACAGCCGTACCATGATATATTGGTGGCTATTGGTATTATTTTAATATCAAATTAAGCAGAAAGGGCCGGTATGCATCCAAATATTATTGTTTTTTGTTCTAAGACATCCATAAATATAGCTTTAATTTACTGGATATTATGATTGTCTTTTCCTTTAGTATTTTCCAAGCTGTGCACTTTACTAATTTATGCATTCTTTTCCCCCCTTAGTAGAATAAGAAATGATTTACTTTTTTTTAATTGCAAATGATCTGTTTATCAAAAGTAATATTGCTAATCTGGAATATTAATCTTATTGTTCTTGTGCAGGTTCTATGTTGCTGAAGTTCTCCTAGCTATGGAATACCTGCACATGCTTGGGATTGTTTACCGAGACCTGAAGCCAGAAAATGTACTTGTGAGGGAAGATGGACACATAATGCTCTCTGATTTTGACCTTTCTCTTCGCTGTGTTGTCAGTCCAACGCTTGTAAAATCTTCATTGCCAGATTCTGAACTATTACGCAAGAACCCTGCATATTGTGCACAGCCGGTATGCATTGAGCCCTCTTGTATTCAGCCATCTTGTGCGATGCCTACTACATGCTTTGGCCCTCGGTTCTTTTCAAGTAAATCAAAGAAAGACAGGAAACCAAAGAATGAAGTGGGAAACCAAGTCAGTCCATTGCCCGAGCTTATTGCGGAACCAACCAATGCTCGCTCGATGTCATTTGTAGGAACCCATGAGTATTTGGCACCTGAAATTATCAAAGGTGAAGGGCATGGCAGTGCTGTGGATTGGTGGACTTTTGGTATCTTTCTCTATGAGCTTTTATTTGGCAAGACCCCTTTCAAAGGTTCAGGTAACCGAGCCACCCTATTCAATGTTGTGGGCCAGCCATTACGATTCCCGGAGGCACCAATGGTTAGCTTTGCAGCAAAGGATTTGATAAGGGGGTTGCTAGTGAAGGAACCACAGCATAGACTTGCATACAAGAGGGGAGCCGGTGAGATTAAGCAACATCCATTCTTCGAAGGTGTAAATTGGGCTTTGATTCGATGTGCAAGTCCTCCTGAGATTCCGAAACCAATTGACATTGAAAGGATTTCCTCTCCAACAGTATCGACTAGTAGCAAAACCACCATTGGTATTCCTTCTGCTTCTGTTGCATGCCCTGATCAAAATAGTTATCTTGAATTTGATTTCTTTTGATTGTTCTCAGAACTAATAACTTTTTTTCTCTCCTCTCTCTCTCTCTCTCTCTCTCTCTCTCTCTCTCTCTTCCTGTTTGAGAAAGATGTGAACAATTAAGGGTTTCCTGTCGATAGACGTCAAATGTTTGTTGTTGTAATACTCTACATATTTGTATTCTAGAAGCAAAATGTTAGTAGTGACTTGGTGCATTTTTCCCCAACATGTGGCTTGCATTTTTGTTGTTAGGCTACGTACAACTGTAGCTACTGAAGACCATTTTTTTTTTGTAAATCATTTTCAAGTTCAAGCATGGTAAGACATTAACTCAGGTTAAACAGTATCAAAAACCTTTTTCTAATATATCATCATCATCATGTGAAGTAGATAGCTAGCTAGAGATAAAAGTAGTTATATGTAATAGACTAGCCATGCGGTGAAAAGCAAGCACCTTTTTTTGATGACCTTTGCTTTGTTTGTTGCATGTACTCTTCATATTACCATGTCGTCCTCGTATGGACCGTAGACAACATGCAATGTCAATTTGATTTTTTTTAATTATATAAAATAATACTTTAATAATATTAAATTGAGTGATGTTTGATGAAAGATTCAATGTAAAATTTTACTTTTCTTGCAACTTCTTTAAAGGAGAGAACATGCCTGGAATGAATATGACTTTTGATATTTTGTTCCTTGTTATCATTTAAGCTGTAAGAATCATAGCACTGACAAGTGTTTGGTGGTGTATGAACATATAAATATTTATTTAAAAATAATTTTAATTAAAAGTATAACTTAGCTTTCAAAAATGACGAAATTGTATCTTAAAAAATGTGAAATGTCCTTGTCAAGCTCTGCTTTAAAGAGTGTTTTTTTGTTGGAACCTACAAAGGTGTTTTTTAAATGAATTTCGTGTGTCCAGTTGGATTTTGCTAGGAATTAGCTTATATTAATTTTAAACATAATACTGTTTTTAATATTTATTTAAAAATATATTTATTTTTAAAAATTTAAATCTTAACATAATTTTTAATACACTATATTATTTAAAATATTGATATTAATTTTTATTTTTTAATTAATTTAATATATATTTTTAAATAAAATAAAATATGTAAAAATTAAAATAAATAAAATTCTATCTATTTTATGTATTTTATTATTAAAATTATATTTTCTTTGTAATTATATATGTATATATAATATTAGTATATTTTTTTAATATTATAATAGCTATTTTATCTCATTTTTTATTGATTATGATCATTATTATTGAAAAAAGATAATCAAATTTATATAATTAATTACAATTTCAATTATACTTTGGTTAAAAATTTCCGATCCATCCATATTAAACTAATAAAGTAAGTATCACTTATAAGATCTACGTTAAGGCAAATGGTCCCAATTTTTTAACCTTACATCTTACTATCAAATATAAAAATACTATTTTATTAAATTCAATCTATTTTCAATTGAATTGCCTCATTAAGATTTTAGCTAAAGTTTCATGATTTATCAATAAAGGCCAAAAGATTTTTATACATATATCGGTATACTTCTCTACGTTAATTTAGCTAAAAAAAATTACATATGAATAGATTTATTTTTACAAATTAAATTTATTTTAAATTTGTGTAATTTAATCATCTAATAGTTATATTTGTAAACATTTTAATCATTACGTGACACTTTTGATGATTTTATTTTTCAAATTTTTAACTTTTTGAAATATTATTTTTTCTTTTAACAACTACTAACTTCGTATTAGTAAAGTTTAATTCGATCTAATTTAAATTTTCTCATCAAAAAAATCAATAGGTTAAGAAATGATTAAAGTACGAAAAAATATAATAATAAGATGATTAGAGTATAATAATTTTAAAAAAAGATAATTAATATATTTAATCTGTGAAAACTAAGTTAAAAAAAATAGAATAATAAAATAAGAATAAATAATATTTACATTCTTAGTATTTAAAAAAAGTTAAATGGGGTAAACTCACGACACTATGAATATATTTACATTTTTTGTTTTGGGATATATGCAAGATTTACGCTGTATTCATCAGATTTTAGTTATACAATTGTGTAGCCGAGATTGGATCGGTGTGTAATCAAGATCTCAAGATTAAATTATAAATTAGCATATTTCAAATTACATTCTATATTTCTTCAATTTTCATTAAGACATAATAATTTATTTATTTATTTATTTATTTTAAAATATTAAGACTAATAATTAAAAGTAATATTATTTAACTGCTAAAAATCTCCAATAATATATATTTATAATATTAGAATCATTATATTAGCATAAAAGAAACTCTTGAGATGAGATAGTTTTCCAATGCTCATGTTTTGATTTTTCTAATTGGTAAGGTTATTATGTATTTAGATCTTATTCAATTCCCAACTCCTATTTCTTTCACAAAATATCTTCTTGCCGTTTGAATTTAAAAAAAAAAAAAGTAATGTAAATTTTTAATGAAAGTTATATAATTATATTTTTAAAATAATGACAGTGAAAATTATAAAATATCATTTATTGTAAAAATAGTTTAAAATACAAGTTAATGAGTAATGACATTAATCTTTATATATTTTTTTTATTTAAAATATAAATTTTAAGAATGTTATAAATTATTATTTATTATTTTTGGCTGCTCTAAGCCTATAGGAAAATGGTTGGAGAACTGTGTAGCCAATATCGAGGGAGGGATGTTAACACAAAGAATCACGGAGCCTTCTTATTTAATGATACTTTCCCTTTCGTATTATTCAATTTTAAATTCTTTCCATTTTTGTTTTGACCATCCATTTATTCACAGAAGTATAAAACAATTAACATTCAACAATTAACAAAAGGCCCAAGAAAAAAAAAATGAGAAAAAAGCTTTAAATTTTAATCAATAATCACATAGTAGGTAGTTCAGATTTCATAGCAGTACAGAACAGGCCCAGATTTCATTCAGGGCACCTCTTTTTTTTTCTCTCCCTTTTCATCCCTTTTTCTATGTATAGGCGTGTTTGATTTTTAAGATTTGGAGCTCTGGAAAGTTTAGGGAGAGGATCAAAGAGATTATAAGCAGACCGTTTTATTTTGTTCAAAATCTCAGCTGATTTTATTACTAATTTGTTTTGTTTCGAGTAAAGAAAAGCTAAAATTTGATATGGGTATCGCGAATCAGGAGGCGATTAAGCAGCTTGAGTTGTTAATGGAGGAAGGTGAGCTAGTGAGATCCATTTGCAAGAAATTTTCTAATTCTTTTGATCTTAATTTGCTTTCATTTCCTTCTATTTTTTTTATTTTTATTTTTTTGTTTGAATGTTGCAGTTTATGAGCCATTGAAGAAGACATTCCAGGTTAGTGCTTTGGCTTCTTTGTGTGTCTACTTGATCTGTTCTCTATGCGAATGCTGATAATAAATAATGAGCAGGAAATTTAATTATAATTTCTTGAAGTTTGTTAGTTAAAGGATTTGTTGACTTAAGAAGAAAACCTTCGATGAACTGAACACAGATCAAAGATGGAAGTTATTTGAGTAAACCTAGTCTTTTTTTCTTCCCTTTAGTACCGGGAGAAAGTCTAATCTTGAGTAATTTTGATCTTGGCCTTGGGTGTAATGCATTTTCGGATTTTCCTTTTCCGTACTCTGCACTACTTTATTTGGTATTTTGATTTGATTTAATGTCAGCAATGCTGTAAAATGAAGGTGTTGTTATGGGGCCCTGATTAGAATTTTCTATCAATTCAAGTTCGTCTGTTAACTCAGTTTAATTGGATCTTAACCCTAAAAACTTGGCATTGACATTGGGAGAGAAAATGAGGGAAACTATTTTTTGAAAAAATTATGTGCATATATTTTCTGCACATTTCTATTGCTAATAAGTGGAAGATAATTTAAATTTGACAAAAGTATAGTCAATTGTTTGGACAGGTTTTGTTGATTTCGAGGATACCTGAACAACAAAATGCTATATTTTCTCCAGTCATTGTAGCTTTAAGAACTAGTTTTAGATTCACGAAGTGGAGCTACATGTACTTTTATGTAGGATTATATGGGAACCCTTTTGAAGATAGGCACCATGTCTCCCTATCTGTTACTTTCACACTTTTGGAAGGAGATAATAGGGGAGATGGTCCAAAGTTATGATTCCGTGAAAAATTTAGTAGTATGAAATTATTGAAGTTTGATGTATTTGTTCTTTTCTATTTTGGGATGTATTATGGACTAAAGTGGATAATTCTTTCATTTTCTTTACATTTTTGGATTAATTATTGCATGTGTGATGTGACTGAAAGGGTGTGTACATTTTCAGAATGTGCACCAGGGATATCCAGTTGAAACATTAGTTCGGTTTCTTAAAGCAAGAGACTGGAATGTTGGAAAAAGCCATAAAATGGTTAGATTTGTGGAATTACTTATGCGTACTTTACATGCTTGAGTTTTTAAGTTTCCTTACGATGTCATTTTTTATTGTCATGTGATGTTTTGCTAATAATTCTAATCTATTTCAGTTGATTGATTGTCTGCAATGGAGGATACAAAATGAGATTGACAACATACTGGCGGTGAGTTTTATATGTAATAATAATAATTTTCTTATGAAGATCATCCATTGTAGTTAATCACCTGAAATTTCTCTTTTGTCAGTCACACTCCTTATGAAATTTTCAGTTTGACATCTGCCACAACTCCCCCCTCCCTCCATCCCTCCTACCCACAATCTTGCTTCTGCTGTGGTCTAGCAGCATATCTCTTCTCTCTTCCTTTTTCTGTCAACTTGTCTAACTTTCATTATTTTTTGTGGTACACATGCCTGTTCATTTGTCCAAGGATGCAGTAGACCAGTTATACATAATGTTGGTGTGATCTGCTTTTAATGGTCCACAGTAGTGGTTGAATGGTTGACTGTAACCCCGTATGAAAATTAACATAAACATTGATGAGGGATGCATTATTTGCTAGCATTGGGAGAGTGAGAATTTCAGCAACCATGTAAAAGTAACTTTGTGATAGTTAATGCGGGTTCATTGACCATTTACAGAAACCAATAGTCCCCACTGATTTCTACAGAGCAGTCAGAGACTCTCAGCTAGTGGGCATGTCTGGTTACTCGAAGGAGGTAGTTTTGCATTTCATTTTATCTTCCCCAATTTTTGACACTAGCATCGACCTGTTGGAGCTTGCTTCTCGCCTCAGCAGGGAAACAAAAAGTGAATTTAGCTTCTACTTGATCAAGTATTCTATTACAAGGTTACAATCATGAAGAGATACACAATCTAAATTATTACAAGTTTGTCTATTTTCCTGCCAATCTTTTCCAGGGTCTTCCAGTTATTGCTATTGGAGTTGGGCACAGCACATTTGACAAAGCATCTGTAAGGATTTTCGTCTTTTTCATCAAAGTTGTAATCAGAAAAAGGATACAGACCCAGCCCCTTGGTTTCTTATTAATTGCTGAAACACGAACCAGATTTCATCAAATTATTTAATGGCCTTTACCTATTAACTATAGTGATATGAGTTTTTATATACTTTTGGTGTTGAGAGGCTGCTACATTAGTAAGTTATATGCATAAAGTATTAGATATAGCATATTCTCTTGAAAAGGAAGCTTAAGGCGTCAATAAGGCTAGAAGTGGTTTCAACTTGTTTCTAGCCTTCTACGTGATAGTAGGATTTGCTTCAGTGGATAATTAAGCCTATCTTTATCATTTTAGGTAAATTACTATGTCCAGTCGCACATCCAAATGAATGAATATAGAGATTGTGTGGTTTTGGTGAGTTCTACTCCTTGGGTTAGTTAATCATCTTTCTTATTACTAGTTTATCATTTAGTCATTTTTGCTTCCTTTTGTTTTAGCCTTCTGCAACCAGGAAGTATGGACGGCCTATCAGTACTTGCATAAAGGTTTTGGATATGACAGGTTTAAAGCTTTCAGCTCTTAACCAAATAAAGGTATCTTTTAGCTTATTATGAGCATCCTATTTCTTTTTCTCATATTGAGGAAAATGTCACTGCTTTAGAGATTATCCCTATCAAAAACTCCTTATGCGAAATTTTTTATACTAAAAAGTTATTGGCCAAATTCATCCATAAGTTGCACACATCTCAAACTATTGGTACCAAAACCAGTGTTGCAGAGTTAATATTTAATACCCATCATAGACATTGAATATTTCCTTATAGTGAGCATCTTATCAGCTATGTGATAATCAGTTCGTTCAATTGTACAATTTCTTACGAAATGATTAGGATATCACGTCTAATGCTCTAACTTTTACCGAAATCAGGCAGAGTTGATTGTTGGATTTTACTGTAATGTTGGAGGGTAAATATGACCAAGAAATGTGAACTAGGGAACATCCTTCTTCTGATCCACAATGCTGCATAGGAGAGGAGAGGAATCATTGGGAGTATTGTGTGTTGAAGATATTTTATAGAAAAAAATGTCATTATCTGTAATGGTGGAGGGTAAATATGACCAAGAAATGTGAACTAGGGAACATCCTTGTTCTGATCCACAATGCTGCAATAAGAGAGAAGAGGAATCACTGGGAGTACCGTGTGTTGAAGATATTTTATAGAAAAAAATGTCATTATCTACGTGCAGTTTATGACTACAAGATTTGGTTCTAAGTGGTGCTTTCATGTTTATAAGTTTAATTCAGTGATACAATTAATAGACAATAATGCACAACTGAGCTTTCTTTACACTGGTTTGGTTAATATCCCTTTCTCTGAAATATTCGACTGACTTGCAAATTTGATGTGCTAATACAGCTACTGACAGTTATATCCACAATTGATGATGTGAACTACCCAGAGAAGACTGATACGTACTATATAGTCAATGCCCCTTATATATTTTCGGCATGTTGGAAGGTTCATGCTTAACTTATAAGAGAGTTTTTGTTGGTTCTCCTGACTGTAATTTATTATATTGGACTCTCTTTGAACCATGACTGTTAATGACCAATTCTAAACTTCATGCAGGTCGTGAAGCCCCTTCTGCAAGAAAGGACAAGAAAGAAAATTCAGGTGCTCCAGGGTTGTGGGAGAGATGAGCTATTGAACGTAAGTTTGATTTATCATCAAAAGTGTCACCAGCTTGTTCTTTTTGATCTAAATGCTTTTTAGCAGCATTATGACCTATAAACTTTCTTGCAGATAATGGATTATGCATGCCTTCCACATTTTTGTAGAAAAGAAGGATCTGGATCTTCAAGGCATTCTGGAAATGGACTTTCTGATAATTGTTTCTCCCTGGATCATGCATTCCATCAAGAACTCTACAATTACATCAAAAAACAAGCTGAGCTTATGGATTCCCTTTCGCCAATCATGATGAAAGAGGGGTCATTCCACGTGAAATTACCTGAGCCAACTCCCAATGATGCCAAGATAGCAGAGACGATCGAGACTGAGTTTCACAAGTTCGGAGAAAATCATAATGAAATCCTCTAGCCATTAAGTGACATAAGCGTCAAGGGTGCCTAAAACTTGGATAGCAGCAGAAGGTATATGCAGTCTACTTTTTTAAGTCCAATGCTTAGACGGCCAAACATAAAATACCAGTGAGAAAGAGAGTTCCCCTAATTTAATGTATTATTGTTTACTTGCATAAGCTCGATCCAGGTTTGTCAGTACAAATGCTAATCTTCTGTAGCCTGACTAGGCCACGTCGGACTCGGACTGGATAATCATATCCTTGTTAGAGTGTAGGAATATCAGCTGAGCCATCTGACTCCTTTGCAATATCACTGCTAGTCTCTGAAACAGCTTACATTCTATGTAACCTTTAAAGTGTCTGTTTCATTCATAGATCAAGTCCAGGAAGCCAATCATGTTTACATTCTATGGAATTAAAGCATATAAAGGATGGATATCGTCCAAATTATGTTGATTTGGAATTAAAGCTTAAACATTAATGACTTGGTTGACTTACTCGACGACTAGTGTTTTTTTTATAATTAAAAAAGAAAGAAAAGAAAACGTGTTTCTTGAAAATTTATAATTGTGAATTAAATAGAAAATTATTTTTGTTATGATAATACAGTTGCATTACAATGTTTTAAATAAATTGTGAAAATAATTATTAATTTTATAAATATATAACATGTATTTTATTTTTAGTTGTGATATTTTATTACTTTATGTGAATATAATATCAAAGTAAAATTATAAAAAGTCAAACAAAATAAGCAAATAAAATAATTTTCTTGATCAATTTTTCATGAATAAGCATAAAAAATATGTAATATTTATATAAAGAAAATTGAGAATTACTCTTTAAGTCGTAAAGGTACAAAACTATATAGATTAAATCATTATAAGAATTATTAAGATAGCGTAGAACAAAATGAAAGTTTCATCGTATTAAGTTAATTGTAATTAATTTGATAACTTTCTTGTTTTCTATAGTATTAAAAATTATACATGAAAAATTAATATAATAAAAAACATTGGGCTCATACATCATTCTTTTTCACACCTTGTATTTTCATATCATAAAATGAACTCTGCTCCCTCGTTTCAAACAATATAATTGAATCACATCAATTTTATCTTATATAAAAATTTACCAAATAATCTTAAAATAAATTTGAGAAAAAAATAAGTCATATTGTATAATGAATTAGATATATAATAATTATTGGTATCATATTAAGAGTATTAAAGATGCATCAAAATAACTATATCTGATTTCTAACTATTTTAATTTTATTAAGAAAATTGAAAAAGTGATTAAATAATTAAAATTGAATACTTTTGTAATTTTAATTTTTAATTTTAAGTAGGTAATTATGTCATTATTTATTATTATATAAATAATTAATTTTAATTAATAACATTAAAATTTATAAAGAGTTTTGAACAAAATAATTATATAATTTAGGGGTGTCTATGGTCCGGTCCGGTCCGGTTTTTCCTAAAAAAATCTAACCGGACCGAACCGTTCATATTACTAGAACCGGACCGGACCGTTTGAAACGGTTTTAAAAAATAAAAACCGGACCGGACCGTTTGACTTATAAAACCGTTGGTCGGTTTAATTCCCGGTTTGTTCGATTTTTTTATAATTTAATGAAGAATAATGTGAAATTTTTAATATATTATTAAACCGGTCCGGTCCGGTTTAAACGGTTTAAAATTAATACAAACCGGACCGGACCGTTTGATTAGTAAAACCGTTCGGTTTGGTCCGGTCCGGTCCGGTTTTACGGTTTGGTCCGGTCCAATTCGGTTTTTGAACACCCCTATATAATATGTAACTATTTTAATTTTATATATAAAAAAACGTTAGAAATTATGATTAAATAATTCAAAATGGATTTTTTTTAGAATTTTAGTTTTTATGAGTGTTATTTATTATTTCAAAAAGAATTAAAAATTAATTAAAAACAATAACATTTTGAAGAATTATGACAAAAATAATTGTATGCAATATATAATATTTTTACTTTATAAAAATAAAATTAAAAAATTGTGATTAAATATTCTAGTATTTTGAAATTTTAGTTTTTAATTACAAGTTAAATCATTATGTTTGGTATTTATTATTACAAAAAGAAATAATTTTAATTAAAAACATTAAAGTTTTAAATACGCATGAACAAAATAATTTTATGCAATTCATAACTTTCTAATTTAATAAAAAAAATTAAAAAAAAATTATTAATAATTTTAATTAAAATATTTTTGAATTCTAGTTTTGAATTCTTAATTTAACCATTATGTTTGTTATTTATTATCACTCTCAATTAAAAATGTTTAAAAAAGTTAGGAAAGATTGTTCGAACAATTTTACTAAAATCTTTTAAAATTTTAATTTATAATTAATTTTAGTTATATATATATATTTGTGTTTGTTTCAAGGTGCATTTAAATAATTTAATTTAAAGTATTTTTATAATTTTAGTTTTTAACTTCTAACTAAGTTATATTACATGTTATTTATTGTTTCAAAAAAATTAATTTAATTAGAATATATTAAAGTTTTGAAGAAGTATGATTAAAATAATTATAAGAATTAAGAAAAAGTGGTTAAATAATCATATAACTAAATTCTTTTAGAATATAATTTTTAATTTATAATTATGCTATTATATTTATTATTTAAAATTAAAAAAAATGTGAACAAAATAATTATATAATCTATAACTTTTAATTTTATAAAAAGTAAAATTATAAAAGAGTTATTAAATAATTTTATGAATCTTATCAAACTTCAAAACCCTAATTGTTGCTCTATTTTCTGTTTTTCAAAGTTTTTTTTATCGAAAATAATTTCGTTTTATAGGAACCTTCTCTGATAAATTAGCTTTTATCTTCTCCTTATTTTCATTACTTTAAATAAAAAATGCATTATTTTGTCATTTCATTACCAAAGGCAAGAGGAAAGAATAAAGTCTTTACTTCAATTACAAAACAAAAGAATAAGATGGTGCTCACTTACTAGATTAATAAATACGAGAAGCATTCATAAATATACAAATAGAATATCTAATCTAGCAACCAACAAAATGGTAAACATAATGCCTCTTCCTAACATTTACACATCTACTAAATACGGCTTTTATATGAGCCTCCTAATCCGTACACTCATGAAGATAATATAAATCTTTCTGCAAACTCTTTGCAGTATGATCAAGTATAAAACCATCACCTTCGGAAATTTAGCACTCCTAACTCATTGCATCTAAGTAAAGCAAATATTTGACGGTTAAATCCATATCAAAGTCTAGCAGCGGTGATTGAAATGTGGCAAAAATGACGACTAAGCACTCCCAAGTTTCGAACCATATTGGCTTCAATCAAAAGGGCAGAGCCAACGAGGGGATTCGAGAAATAATCTAAATACTTTGACACAAGTACATACAATATCATACCACCAATGATTGCTTAAAAGACCATCTTTGTTAAAACACTATTTTCCAAAACAATATATATATAATTATGACTGCACGAGTCTCAACCATAGACATAGACACAAGTTTAATTGTCAGTCATTTATGATTTCATATGTACTAAAGATACGATCTCAAAAATCAGAGGTGCTTTTCACCAGGTAGATAAGAAGGAGACCCACCCTCAATCTGATTCTTTTTCCTGCTAAAAATCCCACTGAAATTGGACATGAGTACTTTTTTTGAAAGAGAGGTGCTCTGTTTCACCAACTTTTGGGTCTCAACAACTTTGGTAGGAGGGCTCTGCCTTTGAACTCTGTAGTGGTGTGGTGATGATTCCATTGACATCTCTGATTCTGCTAGTATACGAGACGCAACTTCAGCTGCCTTCTTTTGCTCTTTTTCACGCCACTTTCGAAGCTCTCCCTCTACTGCTCTCTTGGCTGCTTCAGCCATCCCTGCCCTCTTCAGAGCCTCCTCTGTTGCCACCTTCATATCTTCAATTTCTTTTTGAGTTGCCTCTAACCTTTTCAGCACTTCATTTTCACTAGCCCTGACAGCTTCTACCTGAGCACCGGCAGCAGCCACTTTCATTTCAGCTAATGTATCAGATTCCTCAACTTTATGGCTTAAAGACTGAAACTCTTGCCTAGATATGGTGATCTTTGCACCAGACTCTGAAGTTGAAGCACGTGCGGCATTAGTTCGCTCAGATAAGACCTTAATCTGATTAAGAGCCCTTTCCTCAGCAGCTTTCGCTTCCTCAACTTCTTCCATAGCAACTTTGAGCTTCTCTTCTGCTTCTTTTAGTGCATTTCTGGTAGCTTCAGCCTCCTCCTTCAATTCCTCTGCTTTATTCTTCATTTCTTCTGCTTCTCGTCTTGCATTTTCAGTTTCTAATGACAGCTGGTTCAGGGTAGTAATCATTTCATCAGAAGCAATTCTTGCTTTAAACTCCTCTGCAAGGCATGCTTCGAGCTTAGCCTTACTATGGCGAAGTTTAACATGAAAATTTCCAGCTATAGATTCTGTCTCAGCCTCTTTCTCCTTCAGCGCCGAATGCTCTTTCTTCACACACTCTAGTTCCACCTTAAGAGCTTCCACCAAGCTTCTAAGGGAGATCTCCTCTTCTGCTACTTTCTGCAATGACTCCTTTGCTTCATCGAGCTCCAAAGAAACAGTTCTAGCAGAATCTAGATCAGAAGCCTTAGCATTTTCCATTTGTTTTTGCAGATTCCCAATGTCATTTACAGTTTCAGTAAGTTGGGCTTCAAGAATCCTAGGCAGCTCTGGGTCAAAACCTTGCTTCAGAGCAAGCAACCTCTTTGAAGACTCCTCCAAGGTAGCTTTATACGATTGCCTCAGTACATCTTTGTCAGAAAATATCTTTGCTTGTTCCTGCTGGGCTTGCAAAATTGCAAGCTTAACTAGCACAATTGATTCCCGAACAGCTGATATCTCCTTCGAGAGTTCTCCAACTCTATCATCATTTGCTTTCACTGAATCATTAGCATCCGCTGCTTGCTTGCAGGCAGTGAGTTTTGCTTCCAAGGTGGCAGCATAGTCCTGACGGAATTTATGTAATTCTTGTTTTGCAGCATCAAGTTCATAAATAACGGTCACATACTGTGCCCTTTCTGTTTCCAAGTCCTTGTCCCAAGAAGTTACAGCAGGATTGGAAGAGTTTGCTTCTTCAAGCTGTTTTGCCTTATGTGTTGCAGTGTCAGTTGCCATAATAGCTGATTCCTTGGATTCGCAGACACATCTCAACTTATTGGTAAGATCTTTAACTGTTACTTTTGCTTTATCAAGTTCTGCAAGTGCTTGGACTTTAATAGTTTCAGCACTCTGTAGTTTTCCCTTCAACTTGTTCAATTCTTTCTGGACCAAATGAAGTTGTGTCTCCTTAGCCAAAACTCTCTGCAATTTGGAAACGAGGGGGGAAATCGCATGAAGATATCTTAGCAAAATGCCAGGGGAGAGGAGGAAAGGTTTCATTAAAATGAAAAACATATATTGCCTAAGATTCAGCAAAAACAAATTTTTCCTACTCACCCAACCCAAGTTTTTTCCCACTTTTCTGGTCAAAACTAGCCTATCACTTGTATTAAAGAAAACCAAACACACTACAGGACTAAGAAATTTATCATAATAACCTTCCACACAAGAGAGAGTGTGTATGAGTGTGTTATTTATTTTCTAAGAATATGGCACAGTCACATCGAATAATCTATTTGGTAAAGAACACAAATCAGAAGAGAGTTGTACTCTATAGATATAGCTAAAGAAAAGGAAAGCTACCTCTGTGGAATGAGGTTTTGATCTTTTGATGGAAGATTTCTCCCCAGAGAATGCACCTTCACCAAATAGATTAACTGCATCTTTAACAGATTGGAAAGGTGCACTGGTGTCTATCTCTCCCACCACTTTAGTATTCGGAGACACTGTACTATTTTGGTCTTTTGCACCCATACTGGTTTATGCGTATATTATATCTCTGATGTTTGCCTGTTAAAAACATGAAATTTTCCATAAATATTTACAATGAAAAGGTTGAAAAAGAGATAAGATGGGAATTGAGGACATTGTACCCAAAATCTAGTAATTCAGCATGCAGAGTGGAAGTTCATTGTTCTATATGCACAGAATTAACTCTTACAAAGGGTAAGGGAAGTAAGATAGGGAATTCAAACAGGGCAAGGATGATAAATGGCCTCAAACATATATGACGAGATTAGGAAGATCAAAAACAGATTCAACATTAGAATAGGCCAATTGTGAAGAATCAAACCTAGCCTCGAACTGTAAAAAGACCAAGGAACACTTTCACACAGTTGAATTTTGAATAAAAGAAATAAAATGAGAAAAAAGTACTCATGTGGTCCCTACATTTATGTCTTTGGGATGCTTTAGTCCCTAAATTTTCAATTGGTACACTTTAGTGCCTATACTTTAAAAGTTTAGGACATCAATGTACAAAAAAGGGACACTTTAATCTCTTTAACTTACTTAAATCTTAAAGTTCAGGGACTAAAGTGTACGCTTTTTTAAAAAAGTAGGGACCTGAATGTACTAATTGAAATTTTATGGACTAAAATGTTCCAAAGACACAAATCTAGTGACTTGAGTGTACCTGGACCCATAAAATAATCCTAATTCTATCCCGTAGCCAACCTGAAATAACCAAACTGGAAGGCCATGAAAAATAACTCACATGTCATATTCATCATGGCTTTCAAGAATAATGACTTTAAAGACACCACCTGAAATTTATTATGGCTATCCCCAGACCTGTCCTCAGAAGGATAACCAATAATGACCTCTATAATTAAACAATGCAGATACTTTGAAGCTACATTTGACTTTTTAAAGTGATACACTATATATGCAAGGTTCTTATAGGCAAAAGGGGAACATAACAGCAGTAAAAGCATAAATACTCCTAAAGAAGTCCATCCACATGAAAATTGACCGCATGAATCAGAATAAAACCAAATGGTATTTACATATACTCAACTCTCTATAAATCATGATAAAACTTAAATTGTATTTTAAGTATTCAACAACATACTAACACTTAACTAAATCCAAGTAGAATCTCCTAGTAGCACCTCATTCTAGCTATGTATCATCATAAAACTAGGCAGCAGAACATCAACTATGCAACTAGATCTGTATTGATTGCTGCACCACTCCAAAAATACTATATGTATGCGGCCTCCTTTTGGCATTCACATATATAAGATACCATCACTGAGTCACCCACGATGCAAATTCTAAGCCTAAAGTTAATTATTACTAATTGTGAATAATCATTCATAAAATAAAAAATATATAATAACATAGTCATAGTTCATTATTGAAATGGTAATGAAAACAAGTCAAAATGTGATTTTGGGAATATTAGTAGGGAGAAATGCCTACTTTTTTTTTATGGTTGTTTTGCCTTCTAAAAACTAATTCTTAGCCTAGTATGAGTTGGTATTGTGTCACCGTAGATTTTTAACCCACCTATGAAAAGATAATACCATAAACATATAAACATTGATGCTTATAGTCTCAATAGCCTTAACTGAAAAAGACCTAAGCCTCAAAAAAATCATTTGAAGCTAAACTCTGATTCGTTAGATAGATGAGGCTAATTAAGACGAGCCTCAAAATATCAATTTAAAAACATGATTTTGACTTCCAAATAATTTAACATTAACATAGAAGGTATTTGTTTCTCATAATATGCATGTAAATCCAAATGATTAATCTCCATCGGTGTGACTCATATGGCCTGACACTGACAGATCAATTGACAAATTAACCCAAGTTAACTCAGCTTACAGAACTGAAAAGGAACCAAGCGCTCATTTAATTGCACGAGATCAGATACAGATCGTGTAATAGATGACAAAAAAAAAATTTCTTCTTAACTTCTTGAATAGGATTTCTGAAAAAAATAAAATTGACAAGAACCCACCAACTCAAATTATAGATGACTATATAAATAATAGGGGATAATTTCATTATTTTAGAAACCACTAACAAAGATTAGATTAAATTCGTAATTTCAAGAAAACGAAGATACACTCAAAGTTATCCCTAATAGAAAAAAAAATATTCGATTTTTACCGAATAACTACAAATGGGTCCTAGGTATAAGTCTCGGGTAATGTTTCGATATTCCAACTAAACACATATACTCCATTTACTCAGAAATTATTATGAATATACGATGCCGTAAAGTTTTCATACATCACAAAATCAAAATAATAGCTTCATACAGAGAGAGATGTAGATAGAGAAAGGGAGAGAGAGAGCGCGAAATCATCAAAAGATAAAAATAGGAATGCAACCCTTCAATGATCCAGTAATCCTGTAAACTATGGAAGCAATAAATTCATCAAATACACCAGTAAAAAAGCCAGAGGGGAACAAACAATTAAAGGCATAAAGTTGGAAAGAAAAAAAAGACGATTACTTACCCAGCAATCCTAATCAGAACCGCAAAGAAAGCAAGCATCACAAACCCTAGAAATCACCACTGTTGAAAACAGGAAGGCGACAAAGAAAATCGCACAACAATGGCTATATATAATCTTCGCCGATCATCATGCTCGCATAAAGTCAAAACTCCCTCGACTATTTTGAATCAAAGAAAAAAACCCACTAAGAATAAATAACTTAGCTATACACGATATTCCCAAGAAAATTCGAAACTTTCCCCAGCTAAAAAATGTTTTCTATGAAATCAAATGAAAGACAAAGAAAATAAAACTTGAATACAGTAGGACTGTAGGAGTTTCTTGGAGTTAATAAAACGGCATGAAAGATTATGTCGTAAGATAGAGAGAGAGAGATTTGAAAATTCGAAAGCTGATTGGGACAAATTATGAACAGAGCGAGTCAGTCAAGGAGAGATTGAAGAGTGCGGGAGGAATGAAGAGAGAGAGAGAAAGATCAAGTGCGTTAACTTTTCTTCTTCTTCTCCTTTTTCATTAAAAAAAAAAAACTTTACAACGTTATTAAAACAGTATAATACCACTTCACTTCATACATTTAATACATCATAAATTTAATAATTATTAAAAATTTAATAAAATCTGATTAATAATCATAAAACTATCTTATTCTCTAGTACACTACATATGTACATTCTTCGGTAAGTAATGTGAAATAACGACTATTTAAATTATGTTTTATAAATTTTTAAATCAAATTATTTATATATTTTAAAATAATAATTATTATTATTAATTATTTTATAATTTAATTCCATTTAATTTATTTATCTTAAATTTTATTTAATTATAATTATTTATTTGTTTAAATAACATAAAAATTATCAATTTTTGTAAATGATCTCAAATATTATTTTTTTATCATTTTTTATCTATTAAATAATATAAAATTAAATAATAATACTTAACAATTAAAATATTAAAAATTATATTTTTTATATAATATTATTTATTTTAAATAATATAGATAGTTATTATTTTTAATTAATTATCTTAAATTTTTTATCAATAAAATAATAAATTATTAATAATTAAAATATTATCTACTTTATAGGTTATTACTATTTATCTTTTTTTATAGATATAAAATTATTTATCTTAATTAATATAAATAATTATATATTTTTGATTAATTATGTAATATCTTTTTTTATCAATTAAGTATTAAATTATTTAAAATAAATTATATTTTTTATTTAAGATTATTTGTATTAAGTAACAAAAATAATTATCATTTTTAATTACTTTAATTCTTATTTTTTTTATCAATTAACTAATATAAATTAAATAATAAATTATTAATAATTAATATAATGATAATTATCTAAATTAAAACTATTATTTTTTATACAATATTATTTATCTTAAATAATATAAACAACTATTATTTTTTTAATCATTTTAAGTTTTATTATTTTATCAAATAAAGAATATAAATTAAATAATAAATTATTAATTGTTAAAATATTAATAATTTTTTAGATTATAATTATTTATCTTTTTTAAAATAATTATAATTTTTTCATTATCTTAAATTCTATTTTTATTAATTAAATAATAAATTAATAACTATTAAAAAATGTACAATGCTTTTTTAAATCATAGTGGTTTGGAAGTACGGACGGCGAAATCTAAAAGGATCAAACCGAAGCGGAGTCCCACTTGAGCAAACGCTATCGTTGACTACGACTTAAAAATAGGAGAGAGCACAAAATAACAGTATTGTAACATGTGATAGGTATGGTAGTAGATATTAAACTCGTAAATAAGATATTAAATTAATTGTGCATTTATTTATTTACAGGATAATTTATATTATGATATATAAATAAATGGAACGATATTAATATAATTAAACTTGTTATTATTATAATAATTTATTATTAATAGTTTTATTAAAATATGTATAGTTTAATTTCTTCAACTTCTTTTTAATATGTGTGTTGAGGTTTATCTTCCTGAATGTGCGTGTTTAATTGTACATTGCTTTATAGTAATTAAGGGTTTAAGTCCCCCAACTTAAAAGAAATAAATAAATATTTATATTTTTTTATGACAATTTTTAATCATCTAATTATTTATTTTAAATAATCTATATCAGGAACATAAATTTTATGTTTTATTATCTATTAAAATCGATATTATCAAATATCTTACAGAATATTATATGATTTTTTTTAAATAATTAATATATTAGTTGCAAATTTATCGATTGAAAATATTCTAATAGATAAAATATAAAAGTTAAAATAATTTATTTTTCTTAATAAAACTTTTAGTTTTAGTTTAAAAATTATTAATATTATTGGATATTAGTTCTTAATTTAAGGAATAAAACAATCATATTAATTCAAGGAGCAAAACAAAGAGCTTAATTAAAGGAGTAAAACAAAGAGCTTAATTAAAGGAGTAAAACAAATAGCTTAATTCAAGGAATAAAACAAAGAATCCTTAATTCAATGAGTAAAACAATGAATTCTTAATTCAATAGTAAAATAAGAAATCCTTAATTCAAAAGAGTAATTGAAGGAGTAAAATTTCCTTATAAATAGCTATACAATTGTAATGAAAATATGAAGAAAATAATAAGAGCTCTTTTGTGTAGAGTTATTTCTTGTTTTTTCAACATGGTATCAGAGCAGGAAAATTAACTTACTTCTGCTTTATTATTATCTTAGCATCTTCAATCTTTGAAATGACGGAAGAGCAATGGTAGGATCGGAAAATTTGAAAGTTTATCGGTCTTTCCTTCGTGAATATGCATAAGATGGATGTCAACCCAAATCAAAGATTAAGCTCGGTCTTGTTGAATGAGTTTAATTACTTGCCTTGGTCAATAATAGTGTCTCAGCTCAGGTGGAAGGTCCAAGTTGGGGTTCATAAATGGAAGCATCGAAGTACCTGATGTTTCCTCACCAACCTATGAATCCTGACTTAGTAAGGATCAGCTGGTTATGTCATGGCTTCTAAATTCCATGGAACGTAAATTAACTGAAATATTCAGTTATTCTGAATCTACATACCAACTATGGGAGACGGTCAAGGAAATGTATGGCAGTCAAAACAATACTGCACGAGTTTTTCAATTAAAGAAGGACATCTCAAATCTGCAACAAGATGGTAAGCCTTTTGTACAACTCTTAGGGAGCATGAAAAGCATGTGGAATGAGTTAGAAATATATTGTCCTCATACAACCGATGTAGCCCTACTACGAAAAAGAGCGGAAGAAGATAAGATATTTCAACTTCTGTCCAGTCTCGATTCAACATATGAAGATATACGATGCCACATACTCATAAATATTGAACTTCCTTCATTCACCAATGTATGTGTGACAATTCAACGTGAAGAAGTAAGGAGGAAAGTCATGAACAAAGATACAATGGCTAGTGCACCTGAGGCAAGAGCCTATCTAACCAATGAGAGAAAGTACAAAGGGAAGCATCCAAACTTGAAGTGTCAACACTGCAACTATACGGGCCATATTAAGGACACATGTTGGATTCTACATCCAGAATTAAAACCTGATTTTATAAAGGATAAGGGTTTACAGAAAGTGAATCGTACTGCACACCGTGCAAATCATGCTTCTGCCTCTACCTCTAATGGGTCTGATCCATTCAAAAACTTCACAGCAAATCCAACTGAACTTATGAATGAGTTTATGTTGTATCTTCAAAGCAAGACATGAGGAGCTAGAATTGACTGTGTGGATAGCATAGAAGAAGGAAACTCGACAGCATTGCTAGGCAAGTTTGCAGGTTTCTTAGCAGATACAAAACTCATACCACAAGAGGACATGCAAGGTATCATAAAAGCCTTTAAAACTGCTCTTAAAATAAATATGTTGCATGATTTTTGGGTTGTAGATTCAGGTGCCACAGATCATATGACAACCCATATGTCAAAGTCTCATAAGTTTGAAAAATTAGCAAATCCTTCTCAACTTTCAATTGCAAATGGTGAGAATGTAAAGGTTTTAGGAAAGGAAAAAATAAAATTAATGTCAGATGAAATCGAGTCGGCGGTTTTATATGTACCTTCATTTCCTTTCCAACTTCTGTCTGTAGGAAAAATCACAAATACCTTGAATTGCTTAGCCATTTTTTCTCCACATAATGTCATTTTTCAGGATTGTGCCACCAAAAAGACGATTGGTTAAGGGTTTTACTTAGATGGTCTCTATTACATATCCAAGAGCAATCCTAGAGGGTTTCAAGCAAAGTTTAACCCTATCCAAGATAATCAATTGTGGCATCAACGTTTAGCTCACCCTTCTCCAACAATTTTGTCAACTTTATTTCCAAACTTAGGAAATGATGCAATTGCATGTGAAACTTGCCACTTGTCTAATGCCACTAGATTGCCTTTTAATTCTTCCTTGTCTAGGGCTAGTAAGTGTTTTGAACTAGTTCATTCAGATGTATGGGAACCAACTAATGAATCTTTTGATGGTTATAAGTATTTTGTGATTTTTGTTGATGATTTTTCTTGAGTCACATGGTTATATCTTTTAAAGTCTAAGAATGAAGTTATGGAAGTATTTAAGGACTTTCATAACCTTGTTAAAAATCATTTCTCCTCTAAAATTCAAACCTTAAGGTCTGACAATGGCACCGAATACATGTCCCATATCATGAAACAATATTTGAGCATTCATGGCATTATGCATCAAACAAGTTGTGTTGGCACACCTCAACAAAATGGTGTAGCTGAACGCAAAAACCAGGACTTACTTGAAAAAACTAGAGCATTAATGCTACAAATGAATGTACCAAAGAGATTCTGGTCCCAAAGGGGTTATGACAGCTGCTTACATCATCAATAGATTACCTAGTCGAGTCTTGGATTTCAAGTCTCCCCTAGAGGTCATGAAAGGAAGGAAAATTAACCTCTCACACCTTAGAGTCTTTGGTTGTATCTGTTTTGTACATATTCAATCTCATCATCGAGATAAATTGGATCACAGAAAGTTAAATGTATTTTTCTTGGTTATTCATCTATACAAAAGGGATATAAGTGTTATGATCCCCAACTTAAGAGATTAATTGTGTCTAAAGATGTTCGATTTTATGAAACTAACCCTTTTTTCTGCAAGTCACATGAAATCACAAGTCAAGGGGATGACATCTTGGATGTGTTTCCATGACCAAGAATCGAACTTGAGGCTCTACAACAACAAGATCCCAGCCATGTCAACATCGATACATCTCTTACTGAAAGTAACAATGAAGGGTCTCTTCTTAATGGTACACTACATAAAGATGGTGATAATCAAGATGATCCTCACAATATGGTACAAGATGTGAACGAGTGTGAGATAACTCCTCCTACTCCAGGACGTAATCCAATACGTGTTAGGAAACCTCCCACAAGACTTCAAGACTTTGTCACCTATAAACCCACACATCCCATCTCAAATTATGTGTCATATAATAGAGTGACATCAACCCATGCCGCATTACTCAGCACTATATCGAGTTACAGTGAGCCTCAAAACTTTCATGAGGCCAATAGCCAAGAGATGTGGAAGGAAGCCATGCAAGAAGAACTTAAAGCCCTAGATCAACACAACACATGGAGCATCACCAAACTTCCAAAAGGAAAGAAAGTCGTGGGTTGCAAATGGATTTATAAGCTCAAATTCAAGTCAGATGGATCAATTGAGAGGTATAAAGCAAGATTGGTGGCTCGGGGATTCACTCAAACATTCGAGATGGATTACAAAGAAACATTTGCACCTGTTGCAAAAATGAACACAGTAAGAGTGCTACTGTCTGTGGCTGTAAACAAGGGGTGGTCCATGTACCAAATGGATGTGAAGAATGCATTCTTGCATGGTGATCTCAAAGAAGAAGTCTATATGAAATTGCCACCCGGGCATCCTCAAAGCAATGAACTGGATTTAGTGTGCAAATTGCACAAATCCATTTATGGTTTGAAACAGTCCCCACGAGCTTGGTATGCCAAACTAAGCTCAGTTCTCACTAGTGTTGGTTTCAAAAGCAGTAATGCCGATTCTTCACTATTTGTTCGCACAGGAACTATGGGAAAATTGGTTGTGCTGATTTATGTAGATGATCTGATAATTACAGGTGATAATGCTGACGAGATTTTCAACCTCAAACAGTCCCTCAGACAAAGGTTTGCAATTAAAGACCTTGGGATATTGAAGTACTTTCTTGGTATAGAAATGGCAACCTCGCATAAGGGACTCTTTCTTAACCAAAGGAAATATGTCCTAGATTTGCTCAAGGAAGCTAACATGAGTGATGCTAAACCAACCATTACCCCTCTTGACAGCAAGCTCAAACCTAGCTTGAAGGGCACGCCACTCACGGATATAAGTTATTACCAGCGATTGGTTGGTAAGTTGATCTACCTAACAATCACCAGACCTGACATCACATATTCTGTAAGTATTGTGAGCCAATTCATGCACTCCCCGACACTTGAGCATTTGACCCTTGTTAAAAGGATCTTACGCTACTTAAAAGGATCAGTGGGTCGTGGTATCATCATGAAGAAGAATGACAACACACAAATCATGGGGTATTGTGATGCTGATTGGGCAGGGAATGCAATCGATCGCAAGTCCACCACTGACTACTGTACATTTTTCGGTGGAAACTTGGTCACATGGAAGAGTAAGAAGCAAACTATCATCGCCAGATCAAGTGCCGAAACTGAGTATCGTGCAATGGCTTCAACTGCGTGTGAGTTGATATGGCTTAAAGGTCTTCTATGTGATTTAGGTGTTCCTACAACTCTTCCTATGTCCTTATTTTGTGACAATCAGGTAGCCATGCATATAGCATCAAACCCAGTGTTTCACGAGAGGACGAAACACATTGAAGTTGATTGTCATTACATTCGTGAACAAGTTCAATCACAAGTGATTCAGACACATTATACAAGAAGCTTCGACCAACTGGCTGACATCTTCACCAAGCCATTGGATTCTCATCAGTTTCAACAACTTTTGTCCAAGCTTGGATCCATAAACCTTTTGGATCCAAATTGAGGGGGAGTATTGGATATTAGTTCTTAATTCAAGGAGCAAAACAAATAGCTTAATTCAAGGAGTAAAACAAATAGCTTAATTCAAGGAGTAAAACAAATAGCTTAATTCAAGAAGTAAAACAAGGAATCCTTAATTCAATGAGTAAATCAATGGATGCTTAATTCAAAAGAGTAATTGAATGAGTAAAATTTCCTTATAAATAGCTATACAATTGTAATGAAAATATGAAGAAAATAATAAGAACTTTTTTATGTAGAGTTATTTCTTGTTTTTTCAACAAATATATTTAAATTGATGATTTTTTTACTTAAATTATATATTTTAAACTTTAATAAAATTATATTTTCTATAAAAATATTTAGCTCACTTCACCCTTGTTTTTAGGAATGGGCACGGGGACGGGCGGGGACGGTTATATCAAAAACCGTCCCCGAACCGAATTTTAAAACCTATAACCGAAACCGCCCGAAAACCGTTACGGTTTGGGGACGGTTTTACGCTAATTCGGAGACGGTTATGATAAAAACCCCGAAAAAAAAACCGAAATATATATATAATTTAATTTATTAAATATATATAATTAATTTTTTATTTATAATTTAATATATAATTTAATTAATTAAATCTAATTAATTTCGGGTACGGTTTTTAGCATAACCGTAACCGAACCGTAACCGTTGTTTCATATTCGGTTTTTTCCCAAAACCGTTCCCGTCCCCGAAATTTACCGGTTAAAAACCGAACCGTCGGTTCGGATAACCGCGGATAACCGAATCCGCGATTTTTTTGCCCATCCCTACTTGTTTTTAACACTTTTGTACGTAGTTGATCTTCAAACGTGAAAGTATGTTTAGTATTGAATATTTTCAAAAAATTGATTTTATTTATTAATAATTGTATTAATATTAATTAATAATAAATTAAAATTGATATTTATTATAATAAAAATTAAAATAATTCTCAATATAATAAAACATTTTATAAAACAATACATGTGGGACAACGGGAGTGGTTAGCGTTTGTCTTGTACTATTAATATCTTTATATGTGTCAGCATAATACTGTAGCTGATGTTTACTTTATATGTAGTAACGTGACGACCATCCTATGAAAAGTTCTAATTATTTTTCTTATGGATAAGGAATTAAGGATACGTTCAGTATGTGAATTTTTATTTTTAATAAAATATTTTATTAATGATATTGTAAAATATAATTAATATTAAAAATAAAATATTTTTTTAATGTTACTAATAAAAGTAATTATTATAATATTATTATTTAATTATAAAGGTAACTGTTAAATATAAAAATAATATTAATTAATTAATTTAATAAAATTTTATAAATTTAATTGTATAATCTAATTAATTTTATCAAATGATATAAACTTTTAAAATTATTTTATTTATATCATTAAAATATTATAATTACGTCACTTTTATAAAAAAATATATAAATGATTTGATTTTTAAAATTATAAAACTTTCATTACACAATTTCGTAGTTATTTGATTAAATTATTATTTTTTATAATAAAAATAAATATTTTAATCATATTATTATAAATTTAAGTGATTAAAATATATTAATTTTAAAAATTAAATTATTTATATATTTTTTTTAATAATTATGTCACTAAAACATTCAAATAATATATTTTTAATAAACTATCGGTAATTTTTGATGTGTAATAAACTTACAAATATTAAACATTTGATAAAGAAACACAGGAAAACTCACTACTAACTTAGAAATTAAAGCTATGATTAATTCTAGAGTGCTGTTTCATTTTAATCTTTTTATTTATAATTTTAAAATAAATTAATCATTTTATTTGTAGAAGTTATCATTCAATTGTTTAGTATGAAAAAGATCCTAGAATAAAAAACGTCACTTAATCACAAAATATTTTAATATTTTTATTTATTAAATGAATATTTTACTTATTTTATATATTTTTATCCACACAAAACAAACACAATCTCTCTATTTTTGTTTCTTTTTTAATTAATTTTAAATTTATACTTTTAATTTTTTAAAAAAATATATTATTTTTATACGATTGATTTAAACTCATATTTATCCTTTATCAGTATCATTTTAATAAACAAAAAGATTACACAATATTTTTTTAATAATCAATAAAATTAAATAACATTAATTAAAAACAAATGATTAAGTGATACTTAAAACTTAATTTTGACTATTTTTCCTCATTTTTAGTGAAATACCAAGGGTTTTGTTTTGTTTTCTTTCTATTGATCGATGAGTATGATTGTTATTTTAAAAAAATCGTATTTAAAAATAAGAATAATTGTACAAATTTTGTAATTATTTTAAAAATAATATTTAGATTTTATATTTATTTTTTTTATAATATTTTAATATTTTTTTTATAAAAAAATTACCGCAAAAGAATAAATAATATTTTAATTAATTAATTAATTAATTAATTCTTTAACTATTTGAGTTATAGTTTATTTAAATTAAAACACAAGTTATAGTAATTTTTATCTAATCGAGTTAAAAAATAAAAAAAAATTATTTTATTTTTGTGTGGTCATCTTTTAATAACAATCACATTAAAATATTATATAAAATAAATATAAAATTTGGATGGTATTTATCTCTTAAAAATAAAAGATTTAAATTAAGATATTGTTTTAAAGAAATATTTCACGAGGCTATGAATGGGTTTAGAAATCATATGAGATTTTGAGATATAAAAATAGTTTTGGGATTACTTTATTTTTATTAATTAAATATAATGATTATTTTATGTTTATCTAATGAATACGAAAATTATTTATTTTTATTAATTATATATAATGATTATTTTATTTTTATATATTGAATATAATATTTAGTTTAGTTATATTATTGTTATGTTAGTAGAAATTTTAGTTATTTGAGTAAAATTTTAATAATTTAAATTAATTTTTAGATATTTTTTTCTTCACCTATCTCAATTTAATGTTATTAAATTTTAATCCGATTAAATAAAGTTTTTAAAAATATAGTAATAATTTGATTAAAATATATTAATTTTAAAAAAATATTATGTATTAAATTTATAAAAATAAAATAATAAAAATATTATATCACATTTTAGATACGTGGCTTGTAGAGTGTGAATATTTGATCTTTTTGTAATAATAATATAACGTGACATCTTACAAATAATTTTAGAGTAAATGATCACAATAGTAATTTTGAATAAGTTATAGATATTATTTATTTCATTTATTTTTAATTAGTATTACTTAATCATTTTAAATATTAAGAAAATATTATTTGATTATATTGATCCTTAAAAAGTACTAATAAAATATAGATTTTAATATTTTATTATTATTATTTAATAATTTATGAGTAAAATGTATATTTTTAAAGAGTAAAATTAAAAATTAATATTTAATGAAAAAAATAAATAAAAAATAATCCAAATAACACTTCGTCCACGCGAATCATCAGCTCTGAACCCATAACCCACAATCGAACACCCCCCAACCCCAATCGAGTTCAAAAAGTTTGTTCATTTTTCATCTTCAATAATGGTTAAAACACATTAAATGACCAAAATATCCTTTTAATGAATCTAAAATAATGTTGAAAACCTACAACTATTAAAATATTAGTGATATATTAACATTTGACATTCTTATAATTAAAAAAGATTACATAATATCTTTTATAAATAAAATAATCAACCAAAAAAATAAAATAAAATGAAGCATCTCACCCTTAATTAATTTTATTTTTATTGTTATCATAAATCAATAATAATGTATCAATTTTTTTTTATTTTAATACATATTCTACAATATAAATATTCCATATTATTCTATTTTTAATAATATCTCTAATTTTTTTGATAATATTTTTATTTTATATGTGTATTCAAAATTACAAAAATTGTTCAAAACCTAGCAACCTCTACAACAAATCATGACATTCAGAGGAGAAAAAGTTTTACCGTTTGAATATTACTAATAATGTGTATAAATGAATTTAATTTTTAATTTAAAATGTAAATTAATTACAATAAATTATAATAAAAATAATTTATTTTATGCTATTTCATAATTTTAATACAAAATATGTTAATTATTAACCCAAGCACTGCCTCAAATGGTTGAATTATGTATCCTCTAAATTTCTCTGCAGTTGACTTGGTCAGATGTGAAGCAAACGTCAACTGTAGGAGTTGTAATAGAGAATACCATGACGGCTTCAATAATAAGTCAAACAGAACTTAACCATAGTAGATAGATAGATATGAGATGCAAGGGAAAAATAAAACAGCAATAGAATCTCGAAAGGAATGAAACACTTATAACAGATGATGATAAAAGAGAAAACATGTAAAATGATAAATTTATCCCCGATTAAAAATGTTTATTTCATTTGTGTTTGATTTTAATAATAAAATATTCATTTATTAATCAAGAAAGTGATACATTTGTTTGAATTTTAAAATATGAGTAATTCATTTTTATTTTATAAAAATTATCAGATCAAAATGTTAGGTTAAAAATAAAAAGTAGTTATCAAGATATAAAAAACTAAAAAAATTATATTTTAATCTTATAATTAAATAATTTTAACTCTATTATTGATTGTATTAACAAAATAATAATTAAATTTATAAATATATTATAATTAATAAATTAAATATATAACTAAGTATAAACAACTAATATATTTAAAATAATCGTATCAATTAAATTATTATTATTTTATATTATCATATATTAGTTTTAACATTTATTGTATCGTATTTAAGTATTATTTTCTGATTCAAAAAATTATTTAATTTTTTTTATATATTTATAATAAATAAAAATAATAAAAATTTTAATAACATAAATAATATTAATAAATTTTTGAGTAAATTTTTTATCCCTATTCTATTATTATTACATGGCTAGTCATAATTTGTGCATGTTAAAAATCTCAAATTTGAGTTTAAAAAATTGCAAATATGTTGTTCTATCTTTTTTAACATATAAATGTTAATCCCCGTGACCGAAAATAAAATAAAACGGTAAACCCACTCAAGGTTACCCTAGGCCGCTACTAGAATTAAAAGATGAAAGGTATGTATTTATTATATAGGCTCGGTTAGAAAATAAGAGAATATTCCATCACTTTCATTCCGTCTCAAATAAAAAGAGAGAATATTCGAGCTAAAAGTTTCCAACAAATAATACTACTAAAGTATAAAAAAATATAGTTTACTTTACACCGATCAAAATATAATACATAAAAAAATTATTAATTATTATTTTTCTTCGTATGAAACATGTATAGTGTTGCCACAGATCTTATTTTATACTTAAAATAAGTGTTTTTTTTTGTTTGAAAGAAAAAAAAAAGATGTTAAACTTTCTCAAAATTCAATAAAAAAAATTGGTTATATGATTTTATAATTTAACATATATACTATCATAATATAAAATAAAAATCTTGACTATAATCTACTAATAAAATATAGATATTAAAAATCCACTAATAAAAAAAAATATTTCACAAAATAAATTACACTAACAAGAATTTGGTTCATTAAAACCTAATTTTATACTATTTATGATTATCGTTAATCTTTTGTTACCAACTTATCATGTATTTGCTTAGTATGATATTCATCTAGCATAACATTTAGACCATATTATAAATTAAATCCAAAAAATGTTATATAATGGATAAATTATTTTAAGGGTTATTTAGTTGTACCAACAAGATATTTTAATTATATTACTTTTACAAAGAAGATATAGGTTATTTATTTATTAAAAACAAATAATTAATCATTATTTAAACCATGACATATTGTTTTATTATTAAGATCGAAAGCAAAATAGTCGATATTTATTTAGAATAAATAAACAACATATTTATCAAAGATGATAAATGAATTTTTTCATTCAGAAAAAGAAATAGGTAAATTATCAAAAATCATCTTTAAAATTTATAATGACAAAAATAACATCACAATAACATTTAAAGAGATTTAATTAGATAACGTTTAACATCGAACATATCTAAATAATCATATTTTAATTTGAAAAATGTTTGATTAAACAATATGAAATGTATAATGATGTGTCAAACATTTTTAAATAATAAAAATGTATAAATTAAATATAAATTGTACTATTTTGTGATTAAAATTTTTATGGGTGTTACTTTTATTATTTTTTCAAAAAAAAAATAACATATAATATTTTAAATGAAAAAGAAATAACACAAACAATTTAATGCACTTTCTAAAAAAAAAATTGTACGTCCATAGAATAATAGACTAATATATCCATTATAATAACTTAGGAGATGTATAAACTCTACACCAAAAATGTGAAATAAATTTTAAAAAAATTGTTATATCTTCTTATAGTAAACAAAGTAGTTAATTGAAAAGGAATTTGAAATAAAGATAAAAAATGTAAGGGAGAAAATATCCAAGTGATAGTGAAAATTATTAAAAAAACCGTAATAAAAGAAGAAAATGGCATGATGGAAGACGAGAATAGGGGGAAAATTGATATCAATTATTTTGCTCAAGTTTTAATAATAAAATATTAAATCATTATTTAAAAAGTGATTAAATCGTCTAATTTTTAATAAGTGAGTGACTTATGTATTCTTTGTGAAAACAGTGTGATTAAAGTGTCTATTTGACACGAGTAAAGTGACTTTAAAAACCCCCCACTTTTATATTAAGAGAGTAATACATGGAATTGTTGTCTAGGCTCGCATACAACCCATGCTAAAGAAATCCAAAATGGTCTTATCATACCATGTGCCATCTTTGTGCTTATGTATGAGAGTTGTTTCAAAGCTTCCAAGTCTGAGAAGACAACAAGAAAGCCTTTTAGATTTGGAAGAACCACACAAGAATCTAAGACAGAAGAAGATGAAGCCATAAATTTATGCCAAATGCTGATGATTTCTAATACAAAGGGTCATGGGAATTCTGATGGTTCATCATCGTCCATTTAGGGTGATCCGATACACGATATCAAAGCAAGATGATAACAGGGAAAGGGACTTGCGGTTCAATTCTCAACCAAGACCATTGTAGAACGTGGGATAGGAAGAAGAACAGCAAAGAGTTTGTCCATGGAAGAAAAGTGAGAAAAAATGAGATCATTTCACAAACAATACAAATAGTGACCCAAAACAATATTAAGCCCAAACACATTTATTAAACCCTAGCCCACTTTTGTAATATACATATATATCATTTCCTTTACTGCGCGGAGAATAAGAGCAACAGCTGAAAACAAATAGAAAGCAGCAGCCAATTTGAGAGCAAAAGAAGAAATATAGAAACTGTAGAATAGGAGCAGCCACCAGAGAAGAAGAAAACAGCAGCAGCAGAAAATTAGAAGAAAGCAAGCAACGTGAGAGGCGTGAAGATCAGAAACTGCCAGAGAGAAATTAAAACTCCAGCTGCAGAAAAGAGGAGAAATCAGCCCAAGGACAAACTGTCCATTTTAGCTACCATTTGTAGTGTTTCTCTCATTTGTACGGTAATATTTGATTTAATAGCAAGTTTGTTAATTTATCTTACTATATATATTACCAGTAATTTAGAGGAGATATTTTATAGGTTGATTTTGAATTTGGTATAATTTGTGAAGCTCTGGAAATTGGTATTTGTATCTTCATTTTGATTATTAGTGGATTTTCCTCGGTGTGCCGTCGTCAGTGGAGTAGACTTTTCACATTAAAAAGTTGAACCACTTAAATCATTGTGTACCATTTATTTTCTTACTGTTGATTATTTTACCGTTACCCATTATTATTAATTTGTACAAACAAAATTAGACCCGATATTCGTTTCCGTAAATGTTAATTTTATAACAAATACAATTACGATGATACATAGATCGGTCCGGTCCGGATGCGAGAGAAATAGATTGAACTCTAATAATAATCATAATTATCAGACAATATATAGATACAGTATGCGAGAGAAATAAATTGAACTCTAATAATAATCATAATTATCAGACAATATATAGATACAGTATGTGTTTGTCTCGTTTACTCCTCCCATCAAAATTCAATTTTACAACACAGTGAATTTTCTAGCAGGACCTATCACTTTTCTCAGCTCCTGCCTTCTATGGAAAAATATGGTGGAGCTTGTAAAGAACAACATGCATGCTCTTCCATGGAAGCACTTGAATTATAAGTTTCTCGTCAAGATTGTGTAGGTGGTTCATGCATACAGCAAAACCATTTTTTCTGAGGGAAGAAGGTAAGGAATTAAACCCAAGCAGTACTTTTTTAATTATAGAGTAATGTGTTGTGAAGAAAATATAATTTTGAAAAGATTTAAGCAAATGATGCACCCAATACGAAGAGCTTAACTCTACACTTCATGAAGCAATCATGTCTCTTCCTGAGAAATTTCCATTTTCTTCTTATCTAATACAATTTAATTCAAAATAATGTAAAATTATTATAGAAATATCAGACACTAATTCTCCCAAAAGTTCAAATTTACAAGAGATGAGCTTAATAATCATTATACTCTTTAACATTCTCCTCAAGTATGAACTACTTTGTTTTTGTAAATGTCCATCACTTGAATTTTCCACAAGCGTATGTTTCCTTATCATTTTGCAAGACACGTCAAATTTGAAAATTTTAATTGATTTTAGAGGTTATCACAGGGATTTAATTCTAGGACTTTACTGCTCTGATACTATATAGAAGTTATTAGAAAATCAACTCTCTCAAAAACTCAAGTTTATAGGAGGTGAACTTAACAATTATTTATACTCTTCAACAATTATTTCCTATAACAACAAAGAACTATATCTTTGAGAAACTTCTATGAGAAAGTTAGATGGCACTTGTTTTTCTGTAAAGCTAGTCTGACTGGCAAAACAGGGCAACATTTCATTGTTTACAAAATCCAAAAAAGAAAACAATAGCGTTGGCACCTTCACTCAGTATTAAACCATTGGAGAAAGAAATAAAGAAGTGAAAATAAGAACAACATACAGACTGAGGCTTCCCAGGATCCATTCCATGTCTGGTAGGCTCGATGTTAGGATCAACCTTTCCTGGAGACTCAGGTTTACCACCAGTTTTCTTCTCATCCCTAGCCTTGTTAAATATCACAGTAAATCCTTCAGCTGAAGCCGGGTCATTGACATCCCACTCACCAAATTTTGGCAGTGGTCAACCTTTTTCCTGCAGGAGAAAGTGCAACTTTTTGGAAAGTGTTTTGATTCGACTCATTCACTTTAAAACGACACAAAGTACCTCTAGAACATTTACTTCAAATAAACAAACTATAACTGGATTGTTTTATGCAAAACGATAGAATACAGATTAATTCAGCCTTGATGATATAGAGAAAGTGAGTGACATTTATTAAAATCTTCATATGATTGTCCAAGAATCTCACAGATACAGGTTTAATCTGACTTTTTTTGCAGCTTTTTTATGTGCAAGTTTAACTCAATGTTATTTCTTTTGTACTTCCCAAGCTACCATAATTACTAGTCAACCAAAACATGCTAAATATCAATTTCATGTCTTCCTCCATAGGAATTCTCAGAAAAAGTAAACATAGAAAACTAACAATCCTACATAGTACATATGCTTTTTCTAATTGATTCCCTGATTACAAAAACCCTTAAATAAGGATTGGATTCAAAAATAAAAGTTCATACACCTTGCCTTTTGCGTAACATTGAGAAAAAGGTTGGGACTTTCATACATGAAAAAAGAAATAGGAAAGAAATTTAGACGCAAATATCATGGACACAAGAATTGAAAGCCACCTGGGTTCTTGACTGGACAATATGCTGCATTACTAATCACACGAAATACTATGAGCAACATTTGATGTCCTATCCAAAAAACTGAAAGACAAAGAAAATATCTCAAATTCCCACCTACATTCTAGTTCCCAAGAAAGCAAATATAACTAAATTTGCCTCTCACATTAGAAAAGAAATGCAACTATATTATCTATGGTATCAAATCACTTTAAGTAGAACTCATTCTACAAAACCGAATGTCAATCCCATACTAAGCAACGTAGGATGCAATTAGCTATGTAACATTCCACCATCCTTTAGAACAGGTATCCACGTTGATCCATATTCCGGATTCTTCCACCTCAATAAGGACCCTCTTTCAGAATTGACATTAACCATAAACGTTGACCCATTTTCTGGATTCTTCCACCTCAATAAGAACCCTCTTTCAGATTTGACATTAACCATTAAGGGAACGGCACTTTGAAGGTCCATACTTATTGGACTCGTTATCCACAACAAGGTTACTTCTTTCTTTCAGACCCAATGGAGACCATATTTTGGTCTTGATGACTTAACAAATCCGACCCTATCATAGCAGCCTTCCTCCACTGTAACTCCACCATGACAAAAGCCAGCCCAAGGGATGCATGCTCTGATGCCAATAATAACAAAAACCAGGTTTCTAAGGAAGGGTTCCAAGTGGTTATTAACCCACATGTCAATCCCATACTTAGGATGTGGGACTCATATAGGATCATTAAAACTATCTAGTTGATTTCCACATTTAATTTAAAAGGGCTGTAAAACGTATAAATAACCGTATAATATACAAACACAAAGCATAACATCATAATCCCTTTATTTTTCATTGTTGGTCTGCCAAAACTACTTTCGCTTTCAGATTGCATAACATCCTACAAAACCAGATTCTACGATATTTTACAACTAAATAAGGAAAACCATATCATTCACTCCAAACACTACAATTTACATAAATGTAATTCTAAATCCATAAATAATCGGTTTTACAGTACCATTCCATCTTATCAGAAAACCATGAATTTTGCACAAAATTAATGGATAAGAAAAACAAATAGCAAATTGTTCGTAATTCGTTAGCATCAAATAAACATGTAATTGTCAAATTTATGCGTTAAGGCTCCAACCTATCAAATTTAGTTCAAGAATCAAACAAAATAAGCATCAGAACAAATATATATATATATATATATATAAACAAATTGAAAAAAAAAATTGGCATAAATTTAATCAAATAAGGAATAGCGATTGCGTACAGACATGAATTCAAGCAGTAGAGGAACTTTTTTTCCTGAGGAAAGAAAATGATTATAGAAGATAGAGAGAAAGACAGAGATTGAGCCAGAAATGGGCCTATGGCCACGTGAAAGATGAGAATTTAGGCTCACGGTTTCTTAGTTGAACGACGTTATTTTCTCTGATAATAAAGGGGGAGTAATGACGTCGCCGTTGCCGTTAGCATCGAAAGGTAGACGTTGGGAGACTGAACGGAATATTGAGCTGGCAAACTGAGGGCATGCGGAGAAATAAAAAAATTAAAAATATTTCGAAGGTTTTTAATATCTTCGTAAATATTCTTAAAGTTTAAAAAAAAACTACAATATCCCTAAATTTTAATCTATCTTCAAAAATATCTTTATTATTTAACAAAAGTGTCAAAAAACCCTAAAAATCACATCAATATCTAAAAAAGTCTTTCTACCCCTATATATATAGTTTTTTGAATATTATTGTTGAGAATATTACCGTAAATACCTTTTAGGTTTTGCTTTTTTTCAAAAATACTCCTATTATAATAATTAATTTAATTTTATCAAAAATATTCATGCTATAATAATTAATTTAATTTTATCAAAAATATCATTATTACAATAATTAATTTAACTTTATCAAAAATATCATTGCTACAATATTTTATCTTCATCAAAAATATCCATGATTCGCAATAACACAATATAAAATATTTTTCAAAAATACCCCCGAAGATAAATTAAGTTAACAAATCACACAATATCAAGTTAAATATTTTTGGAAAATATTTTATATCGTGTTATTGAAAAATATGATATTTTTGATAAAGATAAATTAAATATTGTAACAGAGATATTTTTTATAAAAATAAATTAAATATTATAGTAGAGACATTTTTGATGAAGTTAAATTAATTATTGTAGTCCGTGTATTTTTGATAAAGTTAAATTAATTATTATAGCATGAGTATTTTTGAAGAAAAGCCAAACCTCAAGGGTATTTGTGATAATATTCTCAACGGTAATATTCAAAAAACTATATAGGTAAGGGTAGAAAATAATTTGTCAGATATTAATGTGATTTTCACGGTTTTTTTATGCTTCGGTTAAATAATAAGAGCATTTTTGAAGATACCTTAAACCTTAGGAGTATTGTAGTTTTTTTTAAACGTTAAGGGTATTTCTAAAGATATTGAAAACCACGGGGTAATTTTAATTTTTTTTTCACGGGAATGATATGTGTATATGGGTGAGATTACCATTTTTCCCCTAATATTAAACGGAGATATAACGCTGATAATGTTCATGAACATTTTTGATATTAAATAAAGCTCAAGGATAATTTTGAATAAACGTAAAATCTCAAGGGTATCTACGATAATAATCTCAATTTCTAATAAAGTGTTATCAAATAAATATATAAGAAAGAACTCACATATTATCAACGTAATCCAACATAGTAAAAAGAAAACGAGAAGCATTTTATAATAGACACATATCACTTGTAAAACCTAAACCATCATTTAAGCACTAAAATGAAAGCAATAACAAGATATAAACAAATTATCAACTAGACTTGATACCAAAAAAATAAATAACATAATTCCATTAAACAAACCAAGAAACTAATAATTTAATATTTATTTTGAGTTCAAATTCTCAACTAGAACTTTAATATCAACTTTCCTTTCAATAAGATCGTAGGAGGCTTCTTCAATTCCAAGTCATATTTCTTAGTCTATCTTTTACAATACACTCAATGTAAATCCAAAATTTAGTCTATTAGATCAATTCCAGAGAGGAAATAAGTCAAAAGAAATTTAGAAAAATGAGTTCAATGAGAATTTAACTCTTAAAAAATTATTTACAAATAAATTCAAATGAGGCAACAAAATCAAATGAAAATTGATTGATAATTTAAATATAAAGCAAGAGTGGAAAGGAATAAGAGAGAAATTGACTTAAATAAAATAAAATAAGACGAATATTCATCATCTTCGTATAAGACCCAAATCAACAATATCAATTTATCTCCTAATCTTTAGTTGACGATGTTGACGAATCTAGAAAATTCAATGTTCCCACCATTGGTTTTCCATCCCTCTCCACTGTGGGTCGACAAGTGTGTAGCAATTATTACTTTCACCAAGGCATAGTTATTACTCTTACTATCCTTGTAGACAAGGGTTTGAGAGATTTTGAATTGTTTTATAAATTCCCCTTTCATTATACTTATTTCTTTAGTCAGAATCCATGAAGAGACTTTGCCCTTTTGGCACAAGATTTTTTAGTCTGTTTTTACTCTATTTTTCTTTTGAGAGTTGGGTATGAAAAATAATTTGTCTATAAGATGTTGGACATCAAAGATGAGTCTTTCTTATATTTCTCAAACACTTGATTGAGTGTAAAAAATGTGAGATTGAATAAGGATAATTTGAAAGTCAAAACGCATGGTTGATTAGTGAAAAGGCACATCATTTTAATGAGTTTCTCTCAATTTATGTAACTACATTATGACTAGTTGTCGTGTGGTAGTGTAGGGTTGCAAAGTAATAACCTTGTCTATAGATGAAGATCTTATTTGTTGAGATGTCGTGTGTCAGTTGGTCGTAGTATATCGGTTGGTCACTATGTGTTAGTAGAGTGTTGTGATGTCGCAATGGCTTCCATAGGTAAAGTGCTTATATGATTATGTGTCGTGTGTGAGCTGAGTGTTACATGTTTGCAATGTATATACATTAGAAGGTTGATCCATCAATGGTTGATCACATCACATGATGATAGAGCTTTGAAGAAAAGCTTGGATCTGCTTGGATCAGTTGTTATTTTGATAACGAATAATAGCAACTTAGGCACAGTTAGGACAAGTATCTCGATTGATAGAGATATTTACATTTATACTTGTTAATGAATGGCTTGCGATAGAGTGATTTCCATAAGAAACCTAAGGATATTACCATATAAGAGCTGGATCATATGTGGATTTTTTCATTACATGTTGTGTTGTGTATGATCGCATGTTGTAACAGTACAATTATCATTTGTCAAACATGTTCGTACATTGGAGGTCTTGAAGTGATTGACAATCCTTTATAACTCCAGTATGTTTTCTTGATTTGTATACTGTGTTTTGTTTTTATGTTAATGTATGTTGTTAGCTTGGAAAGAAGCATGTGAGGCAACAATCACTTATGTGTTTGAATTTTTTTAGTAAATGACTGAATGACCTCTTTTCGAGGATCCTTTTTATTAAATAAGAATTATTGTACAATCTATTTTAGGTAAGAATATATACAATATTTTAGTACCTAAATATTTAATATTTTGTTTATCTATTTTAGGTAATAATATATATATAGCTAATACACTAATTATGGTAAAATAAATCTTGTAATCTTGTCCATAATTTATGACATTGATAATATTTACTGTATATCTTCTTTCTTATTTACTAATTATTTTGTAGTGTATTGAATTAAGCTTGTTGTTTTTATTTTTATTATCCTATTTACTTAATTCATATTGTGAGAGTACAATCATTATTTGTCAAATATATTCGCACATTGGAGGTTTTAAAGTGATTAAAAATCATTTATAACTTTTACAGTATGTTTTCTTGATTCGAATACTGTGTGTTGTTTTCTATATTGATGTATGTTGTTAGCTTGGATAAGAGCATGTGAGTTAACAATCACTAGTGTGTTTACTGTATATCTACTTTCTTATTTACTGATTATTTGTTTAGTGTGTTGAATTAAGTATATTATTTTTATTTTTCTTATGTTATTTTCTTAATTTACGTATTCAGATATGATTGATCGATTTAGAATATAATTCACAAAAAGATTCAATGAGTTGTGTATCTACCCCCTTATAGGTCTCGGATGCCTATATAGTTCTTGATTCGAATATTGTGTGTTGTTTTCTATATTGATGTATGTTATTAGCTTGGATAAAAGCATGTGAGGTGACAATCATTAGTATGTTTACTATATATCTACTTTCTTATTTACTGATTATTTATTTAGTGTGTTGAATTAAGCATACTGTTTTTATTTTTCTTATATTATTTGTTTAATTTACGTATTCAGATATGATTGGTCAATTTAGAATATAGCTCACAAAAGATTCAATGGGTTGTGTATCTACCCCCTTATAGGTCTCGGATGCCTTTATAGATCAAAAATTTAATTCACATATGTGCAATTTTTTTGATGTATGAAACTCTTAGAGCCCCAATAGTCCCTTATGTTATATCCTTTGGGTCCTTTAATGATAATAATTAAAAAATAAATTGACAACGTATATTTTTTTCTTACAAAGAGATATTAAAGTTTTTTTAATTAAATAAAATAAATTTTATAAAGTAAGATTTGATCTTAGTTTCATGATAATGGGATTAAAAGTCATACTATTTAGATCACAAGTTAATCTTAAAATTTATTAAGTACTAAAATATATAATACCTAATCAATATATATAAAAAATAGGTATAGTGAACAAAATATAAGATAAGTATTATTTGAATAAATATATGTATAAAATATAATATGTTTCTTTTTATATAAAAATATGTTAAAAATTTGCAATAAAATATATAAATATAAATATGATTTGTTTAATTTTAAAAAATAAACTATTAAGAATACAATTATAATAGGTAGGGTAAAAAAAATTTAGATTAAGTATTAATATTATTTTATATTGGATAGTGTCGTTAATTTTATTTTATTTAAAAATAATAATTAAAATAAATTATTTTATTTTATTAAAATATTTATTTTTCTTTAAATTATTTGAAATGTGATCAAAACACGGACATTTAATAAGATTGAAAATAAAATTTAAGATGAAATTATTTAAAAAAAAATCAATATTATTAATATTTTAAACAAAAGTTATTTAATATATATTTAGTTTTATTAAAAAATTTAAATAAAATAGTAACAATTAAAAACTATTAAAATAATTTTTTTAAAAAAAAACAAAAGCTTCGTATTAATTGTCAATTTATCTTCTTAAATACCGGTAAAAATTATCATTTTACATAAAAAAAATTATTAAAATGATGTAATTCATCCTTAATTAATCTATTTTCTTATACCTAAAATAATATGACAATGGTTTATAGTCTAAAGAATCAATACACACAAATATTAATAATAAATTAATATAAATGATTCATAACTCAAAATAAATTAACTATTAATATTAAACTTAATTTAACATATAAAACTCTTTACGGTTACAAATTTAAACTATATCAATTATCATCATTTAAAGTTAAAAATTCATTTTTAACCTTTTTCTTTATAATGTATTTTATAATTAATAAATTTTATTATTAAAAATCAATTTATAAATAGATATCTATTATAAATTTTCCCATCAACAAAAATCTTAATATTTCATCAATTATAAAAATAACTATAATTTAAATATATTTAAACATTAGTTCTATTATGTTTTATTCCATGGAAAAAATAAATTTATTATAGAAAAAATACTTCTCATTTATTGATATACGAAAAGAATATTATTCATGTATAATATTTGTTTAACGTACAAATATTTTTTGGTAGGTTTATAAATTATTCAACAAAATAATTTTTTTTGGGTAGAAATATGATACAAGTATAATACAAGAAAAATAATATATGCTATCAAATTGGTGCCAAAATATGCAACGATAGTCACACCTCTCGGTTGCTTCCACAACAATTTTTCGTTTTGATAGTCTAATCAATAAATTACACTATTATTAATTTCCTAATTATTGCATACTTATATTTTATTTAAGCTTACAAGTATGATGACACTTCATAAACCATGATAATACATATATTTATTTTTATACCAAAGCTTATTAGCTGCATTTTGACACTATAAAAGCTATTTCTAGTGAGGCAGTTCGGCCAAAATGATCGTTCAGTTTTTGATAACAGTGAAACCTAGTACATTCTTAGTATGCTTCCCAAATATTTGAAGACGGCAAGAAAACAATTTACAATAATAAAATAAAAAAATAGTATTTATCAAGCCATTGCTCCCAAGAGGCACTCCAAACTTCGGAAGGACACATCAATGGTGCATGATGAAGGTAGATAAAAAGCATGGTTTGTGCTCTGGCCTTAAAAATCTGAATCTTGCACCCCTCCTAATGTTGTGGTTTCATCAGAAGTTCAAATTACCAGCCTCAAGAGCACTCCTTCCCATCTACGAATACAATAGAGCCTGAGAGAATGAGAGAATAAACATAAGTTTTACAAACACACCAGTAAAAGATCATTTTAACCATTCCTACTTTATAAAAATTGGCTGTGAATTGAATGAATATAAACCTTTTACCAAATAGAACTATGAAAGAAACTGAGGCAGGATGCATGCTTGCATGTGCATGGTAACTTGAAAGCAGAACCAGGATGTGATGGGGCAAGACTATCAGCTAACCAAAGCCAAATCCTTCACTAGCTTCGTGAATGGCCAGCAGCAATCGTTCATGAAGCTGTTCCTTTGAGGTATATTCAGGCAGATCTAGCTGATTAAAGCTGAATATATAAATGCATGTTAGTTTACGCATAAAGGCAAAACTAATTCTATACAGATATCTGCTTAATTTTAAATATAAAAGAAAAAGGACATACCACGTATGAGCAGAAGGCAGCCTGTCAGGAGGACCATATGCCTTGTGAATCTGGAACCTCTGAGGACCAGAGATACCTTGTAAAGCCTTAAAGCCCTCCAGGGGAACCTGAAAGACATCAAAAATATAGTTCATGACTAAAACGACAAATGTACCATTAGAAAAACCTCATAGGATTTTGCTTAAAGAGATCCATGCATTTGCACACACACGTTTCTAGCAAGGCTCGATCCTGTGACTTCAAAGCCACATTAGTGGCAAATACCATCTGAGCTCAGTGGTAAAACATACTATACTCTAAAGGTTTCATTCTAGGCAAACATATCCAAAGGGAGGGAGAATGGGAAAAAATAACAATAACCTAAGATTGTGTATTTGTGTTCAAAACGTTGGGTGTAAATAAAGGCAAATCACAGTTGCATGGTGAGCTACCAAACTAAATACAAAAAAAAAAATCTTCTTTTCCTTTACTTGAAAAATTACCATGTTGTTCCCCCATCAAAATTGCAACTATGGAACAGAGCTCAACTGGTTAAAAGGCTCCCAAAAGAGCAGCATTATGGATGAGATTAGAAAACTGTATTCTGGTCGACCATCAATCACAACATCTACTATGAAAAAAGTCCTTTACCACATTTGAGAGGAGGGGTTGATAAAATAAAAGAAAACACTGGTGATAAATAATGTGTTTCCTGGCAAGAAATCATGTGTATTTGCATCACATTACCTTAGATGTCCCAGTCACAAATTGTAGCAGCCTTGCCATGTCTTCCTTGTTGAAACCTTTCACCACTTCCCAAAACCATTGAACAACACTGGATGCTGCAGTGTAGCCAGTATATCCAGTGTTCACCTTCAGATCCTCCACTGCAAGGACAAGAGCGCAATTTAATTACCACTATAGAAAGCCCAAAAGCAGTTACATAATACAAGATACTTCATATAAAAAAGAAATCCAACTTACAATCAATTTCAGGAAGCCCACTGATCAGTAGCTCAAGCTCTTTATCATTGAAAATAGATATAAGTTCTCGTGGTACCAACTCATTAAATCCTTCCAGAAAAGAATTAATTTGAGGACGGATAGCATTTGTCAAGATATGATCAGCAACAAGGTCTACATACTCATGCTTAGTTTCCTCCGTAACCCTTATATTTCTTCCTCCAGGTTTGAGCTCATAATCAGTTACCTATTTCAAATGAAAAAATAAAAAATAAAAAAATATTTTACATCCATAAAAAATTTGGCTGAATTTTTTTGGTGATTCTAATGTTTCAGTAACCTTGTTCAAATGAAAAGGAAAACCTATTTAATTTTCTATAAAGCTAGGTTGAAATCTCTTGTTAGTTGTATTGGAAACCCCAGGGTCAGAAAAGAATGTACTCAATGAATCAACAAAACAAAACTTAACGTTTACATACCTGGTTTTTCTCATAAAGGATGTGCTTTTCCTCATCTGCATCCATGCTAAAAGTCAGGTCAGGTATGTCACTTACATCATTCTGGAATAAAAATAGAAAAAAAACTGTTGGTCATACAGGAAAATACTATGGTTAAACCTCAAAGGATGCATCCAGCATAACACGTCGTATGAACTATGTTCTTAAGATTCACAAAATAGAGACCCACTGACCTCTAGCATCCACTTCAAATTCTTGTAGTAATCGGGATCAACAGCTTCAATATCATGGTAAGTCACCTTCACACCGAGAATGTGCTTGTAGAAAGAGCGAGTGAAATAAACATCCAACAATTGTCCATCAAAAAGCGCCTTTGCAACCTAGATAGGGTATCAAAAGCAAACGAAACAAAACTTAAGACCGACCATACATAATATACAACAAGCATCAAGAATTCGTAAATGAAAGAGAATTACCACTCTGCCAACAAACTTAAAGTAAGAAAGGTGCTCCGTTTGGTAGACAGAGTTAGGGTTTGGCTGGAAAGTTGCATTGTTTCCCACAGTGGTAAATAGCAATGCCCCTTTGTCAAATATTACTCTTGACAGTAACTGATACCATTCCCTTGTCAGGCCACCAGCATCGATACCCTCTTCGCCTTGAAATTGCACATTCAGTCGTCCCTTTAAGTCTAGACTAGGACGCATGCGCAATTGATTATAGGAGTCCTCCAGAACATAAGCTCGCCTAATACTTATCCTCAGAGGACCAGCCAAATGCTGCTCATGCTGCTGCCTAATTCTTGAGCGGAAGTATGCTCTCTTGTTATCAAAATCAATTAGCCTGGATGCTTTCAGCATCATAGAAAGTGATTTCTCCAGCAAACCTGGGTTCTGTCTGATAAATGAATTCAAAAGCCGACGATGCTTCTCAGCAAATTTTGTAAATGTCACAACACCATTGTACTTCCTCTGAGGATCCCCACTGCATCTTGTGGTTGATGGATCTGAGATTTCAGTAGAATCTTTGAGTTCTCTTACTGTCACATCGGCGTAATCTTGCAGAGTATTTGACTGGTTGGCTTGAATTTTTTCGCAAAGAACAAAAAATGCCTCAATAAAAGGCAGTAGCCTCTGGGTTCCAGGAGGAAGAGGAGAAGAGGAAGAGGATCCCTGTACATGCTCTTCAACATTTACATTTAAGATAGCTGGAGTTGAGGAATTTTGGCCGAGCTGCGTCTCAGTTGCACTAATACACTCACTCAATTCCTGCCATAATGGCTCAAGAGCAACATTTAGTTTCCACATGGCAGCATGCTCCTCTTGCTCTACATCTTCCTTCAAACTTAAGTTCTCATTATCACCGTGTGATGTGAGTGCGATAAGTGCTTGAAGAACACGTAGTATTGCTGCCCCAGCCATAGAACAAGTACTCAGACCCAACATCTGTGTATTTCGAAGTGTGACAAGCTCGTTTGCAGCAGAACTACTTAAACTATGAGCTAATTCTGAGAGCTCAATAGTAAAGAACTTTCGTTGTGGCACAGCAACAGATGCTAACTTCTTCAGAACTCCAACAGCAAGTGTATACACTTTATCAGAAAGCCTAATCAAATATTAAGATCAGGTTAGTCATAGACTGATTTATATCTTTATTTCAAAGCAGTATATGAAAAAGAAAATAGAGGAAAAGGAAGGTGACAACATTGATAAAGACACATTGGAATGGACAATCCTACTAAATAATTCAAGATAAAGAAAATATAGTAAGCTAAAATACTTTAAAAGCTAAGAAAAAGTATTAAATCTACAAAAATTCAGAAATAAAATAAGAATACAAGTAGTACCCATCACGACCCAGGAGCTGGCAAAGATTGCTCAAACCGGATTGTGGCAGCTGCAAAAACATATCGTTAATTTTCTTTCCATCAGAAGTAGATGATTCTGCACTACCATGTTTATCCTGTTGACTAGGTTCATCCATGATAGGAGGATCCTTTTTCATATCATCAGTAGCTTCATTTGTGGCCATATTTTGAGAATTATGAGTGTCCTTATCAGATTGAGAATGACACTCCATCCTTGATGCTGCATTATGCACAACTACTTGAAGGAGAACCATGACCTGCATAAAGCAAACGCTAAAATATTTGAGTAGCAGTTGGATACTTCCTTCAGTTACATGCATGAGTTTGGGCTACTTAAATAACAATGGACCTCTAGTGTGATGTATACATACGCACATACTAGGCTATACAACTCATTTCTAACTTTGGAATTATAACATAACAAAACTATATTGTCAAGAATGAGGATGCAGAAGGCATAACATTAACTATCTAAATTGTTTTTGCTTTCTAGTTAAGCATCCAGATACTCAGGTGAACAAGAAAACAGAATAGTGTTCCAAGGCCATCCTCTTAGTAGTACAGAAAAAAAAGGAGCAAAAATGTGGTTCAAGCTATCTCATAAACAGATTCAAATGAACTACAATTTACCTGCTCAAGGTGGCCAGTGCTACGGAGAAAGAGAGGTCGATTCAACAGCTTCAGAAACAGCACCAATGGAATATCCATATCCAGGTTGTTTCCATAAAACTTTGAAGAAACTATTCCTTCCTCAATTTTCTCCTTGCCTTTGCCATTTTTGTTACCCATATTTATTGAACCTAATGTGTCTGGAACATTTGAGGGATCAAAGTAAAACAACAGATTTGCAACACTAGAATGATTTGTAGCCAAATAAGTTAAAATCTCAATGATCCGTTGCAAGACCAAAGGAGGAACACCTGCTAAAGAACAATAGAGAGAATAAATGAGTAAATAACTAAGAGAAAACAAAAAACATGCAGATGACCATTGTCCCATTGGAAAAAAGCATTACCATCTAATAACTGTGATCGACCATAAACAACATTTGATTGACAACCATAAAGCCTCTGGGAATTAGTTGTTGGTGATTTGTTTATAGACCCTTCAGCCTCAGGCTTGATCATCTCTAGCAAAAGCCGGACTAGAATTGCCCTCGTAATACTATGAGCACATAGGTTTAGCAAAAGTCTCTGTAGAAGGCCTTTACCAAGAGGCTGACAATATTAAAAAAAATGTCAATGGAATAATCTAAATCAGCCGCATATGTCATACATGAATAAAGCTATGCATGATATACATTTGTGCCAGCCTATTTTTGTAAAACTGTGGTGTGAAGTTTATTTCAAGAGAAGTGACTCATTGCAATCTGATTGAAAATAGGTTGAATGTGTATTAAAAATGTAAAATAAGGTGAAAATAAAATGCAAAAATAGACCAATAAAATTTACCTGCGCTAACAGCAGAAGCCTTAACAAAGCTTTCAAAGCACTGGCATCTAGAAGTGGCTCGCCTTCTATTTCTTTATCCTTCAATTTATCCGCAGTTCCAGACACAGTCCTTTGGCCAATTGTAACTCCAACACCTCTGTCCATTACTGACTGCCGATCAAAACCCAACCCATTTCTCCGACTATTTAGTCTGTGGGTGCTTCCAAAAAGACTACGAGCTTGATAATGACTCATTGCTCTGTTCCTAAGCATTTGAGCTTCAGCAAGTAGAGGAGAAGGCAGTGCAGACAAGACAGCTTCTGAAGAAGTCAAAAGTACCTGGAAATAAAAATAGGTAGAAAAATTGTCAAAACATGCAGTGTGTTGTAATTGTAAAATGCCTTTGAAGAGATCATTAGAGATGCAAACCTCTTCACGTATATCAGCAGGAAGAGTAGCGATAATAGAAGCATTATCCATATCTAATGGTTGGCCATCGGCCTGTTGTTCCATCCTTTGTGCTCTTTGTTGAGCCAAAATCTCAGCTTGTATATCTGGAGGAAGAGCAGCTAAAAACTCCGGATCAATATCTTCTCCAGAAGGGGTTGCATTAGTAGGAAGTTGGACAGACTGAGCTCGCTGCGAAGCTAGAACTTCTGCCCGTATATCTTCTGGTAGTGCCTCCAGGAAGGTGGGATCAATTGCATTAGCACAAGCAGCCACATCATTCAAACTTCCTGGGTCAGCCTGATTATTCACTGGGGTAACTAGTGAGTTGGGCACTGATGACTGCTCCTCTGTGCTGCACTCTGAAGTTTGGAGGGGGTGTACATTTTGATTTCTTTCAGTATCAATACCATTCATATCAACATCAAGATTTGTAGGCACTGAAGTTTGAAGATCGCCTAAATTGGGAAAATATGAACCAGAGTCCCCTTGGATACTACCCACCTCGGCAGTTATAAGTGATCTATCACCACCCACAGCCTGCACTGGAATGTCATGGAAATTGAAAGACGCATCAAAACCTCTATCATGTTGTTGATCAGCAAAAATGCCTGCAGTTGAGTCCGCAACCCCGAGCATTGCCACCACTTCATCACTAGAAGTACAATTCCCCTCCCCAATTTCCATGCTATCATGACCACCTGGTGTGTGGTTTAGAAAAGGTGGTTGAACTGACACGGTATCAGGCATCTGCTGACATTCCTGTGCTCTTTGAGAAACAGGCTGTAAATCCACTTGCCCCACACAAGAAGCACCCTCAGCTGCTAACTCATCACCATTGTTAGGACCTTCACTTCGTCCAGCACTGCTATTGCCACGCTCCACTTCAGCTTGACTGTTATTGAATGGAGGGGCATATTGTTGTTTCTCCATGATTTCTGAATCCTGTGACGGCCTTTCAGGAGTATCAACTGGAGCATGACTGCGTAAATGGTATACAAATTGTTCCTCAACAGAATTTGCAACAGCAGCAGCATGAGCACTTCCTTGTGGCTGTCCACCAAAGGTCCACCGGCCATCAACTTGCCTTCTCCTTCCAGGTAATTGCAATGAATCAATACCCACGGAAAAATCAGTCAATGGTGGTGGTGCACCACCACCAAAACGATCACCATAGGGACTGCCAGATGCATGATCATACGGAAGAACAGGAGCATCAAACATGTAAAAATTGGATACATCAAAATTTCCTGATGATAAAGCCTCTGAATCTCTGGATGAATTAGCAACTGAGGATAACATTGACACCATATCTCCAGAATGGGATGGTCTCGATAAAAGAGGATGTTGGAAGGCATTTCTTTCTGCAACTTGTCGTTCAAAAGATGACCTAACATTCTGACGGCGTCGCTCAAAACCTAAAGGTCTCCGTAGACCAAAAAGGTCATCTACATTAACCCCTTGAAAAGGCTCTGCAGCTACATCAATAAGGCCACTTGCAGCTCCAGGTTGCCCAAGTACCTGTAAATGATCAAGACCATCAAGGGCTTCCCTCCACCTGACCTCTATGACTTGATTCTCGTGAAAATCACCATCCTCTTCATCGATCATCTCCTCATTGTAGTCATCTTCCAAGCCAGTATCATCATGATCTTCCACATATGTATTAGCTAGAGACATCATACCACCACCATGTTCTGCTATATCCTCATCCTCATCTTCCCCTTCATCATCATCCTCATCATCCTCACCTTCATCCCCCATATCATCATCTTCATCACCCATGTCATCATTTTCCCTGTTCTCGACTCGGAAAGTCATCTCCATTTGGTCAGGATTGCGCAATATACTACCATCCTCCATCTCTTCATGCATAAAATCCACTCCAAGCTCCACTGCTGGATCAGAAATCATCTGCTCTTCTACCTCTATCCTCATATCTTGTTCCACTGGCTGACTTGTATTTGGATTATCATTACCATGCCTTTGAGCTTGCCCTAGATTTTGTTCTTCATTGCCACCCAAATCTCCTAGGTGCTGTTCACTGCTTGCATTTTGACAATGCCGAACAACCTCAGCAGTTGATGGTGCAGTCAGATGATCATCAGGCCTTCCATTTAAGCCCACAGATTTTTTCTTGTTCCCATCATCAGATTTAAATATTTGTTCACTAGCATTAGCAGCTCTTGTTAGGCCTTCCAATGCCTTCAGTATAAGATTCACAGATTTTGGAGCATCAGGATGGTCCAAATCAATCACCTGAAGAATGCTAGTTAGACATGGAACCATTCCTCCGTCTATCATACTCTTGGCTATGTCAGGGGAACACCCAGAACCAGGTATGTTACTGGAAGATGAATTTTTTGATAAAATAGAATATACCAAATCAAGGAGAGCATAGACCTTCTTATCTGGTAATAAAACACTCTTTGTAGAATTACTTTCCAACGTCGACAATAAGGATAAAGCTTTAACAAGTTCATTAATTACCCTTCGACGTCCTTCACCAGAACGACCGCACAGAACCACCAGGAACCATGAAGCTTTTTCAGACAATTTGTCTCTCCATTCATCAGGTCCTGCAGACTTATCCATGGTGAGTGGTAGCAACCAATGTAAAACATAATGAAATATTCCACCATATCCAGGATTATCTGACAGATTAGATGCACGAGTCTGGAACAACTCTGAATCTCTTTTAAGTATAACCCCAACTGCATTTACATACATAAGCAGGATATCACTCAATAACTTGAGAACGAAAGTCACTTTAGCCAGTCCTGCAGATTGTTCTGATTCGGACTCTGATTTCTTTGTTTCACCAACCTTTGATTTTCCCTTTACCTTGGTAGCAGGTTCATCAACCTCCATTGCAGATAAATTACTGTAAAAATCTTCCTTGTTCTTTGGCAAGGGAAATTTTAGGACAATTTCAAGAAGCAGATCAATTACTTGAGTCAGATTTGCAGGGATTTTCTTGTGACCTTTGGAACATTTACCCGATCCCTCATTTATTTTGTTCTCAAGAATCCGCACAGAATCACTAGAAGCTAATCTAGCTTCAACCACTGATGTCTTTGATTTCTCATTTTCCTTGGACAACAAAACAGAGGTCCTACCTTCTGATGTCTCCAGCTGGCATACAACAGCAGCAGCTTTTAGGAAAATAACTGGATCCCTGCAGATAACAGGTGCCATTGATGTCAAAAACATCCTTGCAGACATACGTCCCCTATTCCGGTTATTACTCAAGATTTGTCGAATCTCCCACTCCATTGCAGTTTGCAATGTTTGTGGGTCTTCAAGAAGATGCCGAACAATAGCAGAAACAACCAAGTCATATCCAGGGAAAAAACTACTTCTGGGAAGACCAAAAATACTGGTTAAGCCTCCATTTTCGAGGAACTGTAAGGCTAAAGAATGACATTTAGTTAACCGAGCACATAGCTGCATCACAGCCTGCATCATCACAGCTGGGACATGCTGCTTAATCAAGTCACAAGCTATTAACAGCACCTTCTGACTCTCTTCAATGGTCAAATACCCTGTAGATTTTCCCAATATGTTTTCAAATGCCAAAGCTGAGCCTTGTTCATGGGCATATGGAGTCAATTTTTTATCAATAATAGGGACAGGAATAGACAATGAAGCTTGTGCTCCAGCTAAATTGGCCCCTGTTTGAGTTCCTTCAATATTTTCAGAAAATATTCTGGGTTGATATTGCAACATGCTATCCAAAATAAGTAGTAAAGCACTAACACATTTTGGAGCAACTATTTCAATCCCAGACTCGTTCTTGACCCTAAAGTTGGTCAAGATTTCGATAGCAGAAGAAACAACACCATTTTGTGCAGCAGTTTCTCTTGTACTAGGATCCTCAAAAAGAATCAGTGCTATTATATGCAATAACATACTCGGGGCATTAGTATCCTTAGAAAAATCCAAGGGAAAAAGCTTCAACTGCTGAATTAAATAAGAAGCAACTCTTGAACGGTCCTCTCCTCTGTTACGATTACAAAGTGTCACCAGCAAATCAGTTAACGGGAACGCCATTGCATCACTGCTCTGAAACAATCTAACAGATGCAACAAGAATATCATCAACTGGGGGTGTCTTTATACAACCTTCTTCTGCCACCACATCTGCAGACTTGTCAGTGTCTAAAGATTTGGATGAATCTGATGAGCTTCCAAGTGACAAAGCAAGTGCCCGAGCAAGTTCATCATCCTCCTGTACAGGATCCTCAGGGTGACTGAAAAGCCACTCCATTGCCATCTCAACGCTATTTGTTTCCACCCGTCTAAGTGCATCCTCTGCTCTGGCCCTTGAAAAACCCATCTCAACTATTGTGGCAACTGTTGCCTCATCTGGGGGAGGGGGCATGAAATGTTGGCTAGCACTTCCAGCAATGCCATTTCGATTAAGCTTTACATCTCCAACACCAGAATAAACATGTGTTACAAGTGAAACAATGGAAGCAATTAAACCAGGACTACATTGAGGAAACATGGGATTATTCCAGACAGGAAGAATTACATCAAGAACTTGAGATTGCAGCATGCGAACAAAAGCTTCTGGGTCCCTCGGGACAGGGAAAAGCCCTATTGACAAACCAACCGCAACTGGCTGAACAAGTAGATGTGCCTGGGATGCAGAGGTGGGGGATAGAACTAGAGATGAGTTAACAAAATTCTCAAGCAACCGGCAATAACTTTGTAAAGTGTCAAGCAGCCATGAGCTGTGGGCCAATCTACTCTCTTCACCGGTCTTTTCATTGTTACTACTTGATGCTGGCATAGAGTATGGCAAATTCCACAACAATTGACTTGTAGCTTCAAAGGTTGTAAGCAGTTCCTTGAAGGTACCATTTACATAAAAATTATTGACCATTGAGGAATAGCAAGTTCTTCGTCTGCTGTCAAAAGTGACTACTGCCATATCATCCACAACCTTCCCAAGATATCTACATTTTACCGACAATGATGTATCAAGCCCCACTGAAGTAGATTGCCCAGAGAAGCTAAGTGCCTCAAGAAAAATTTTAGCTATGGAAGTACCAAGAGTCTTCGATGCTGAGCTCAACCCTGAGTCGGCTCTACGGCGATTTGGAGGTGTAAATCCCTTAACAAGTGCTGCAAAGAAGGAACGCATTGTAGTTGCTAGCTTGTTGAGAATTTCAAAAACAATTATATCCGGACTTTTCTTTTTCAAATCCTGAGAGGGAGACATCTCAGATACATTAGAAGCTTCAGAGTCAAAGTTCATAGCCTCCAAATGCCTGCATGTCCTTCCACCTCGCATTCGTGTAATCCCATGTCGAGTACGTCGATGCAAACCTAAACCTTCACCAGAACGAAAAACAGAAAGAAACTCACGTTCTCCACCCCATAAGGACTGAGAGTTGTTACTAACAAAAACTGGGTTTAAAGATCTCACAGCTGGAATATTAGTATCATCATCACTGTCCCTTTCGACAGCACTCAATGAAGCTGCCTCTACATTCTCAGGTTCTTCGTCGATATTTCTCTTCACATCAAACTTCAGATCATTACAGAAAGAAATTCGCCAAATGATCTCCCTGTATGTGCTCCCTAGATCTTTCAGTACATCAGCATCAGCGTTGCCCAGTTCTGATACAACAGTAGTAGTCCCCTTCAACAAGAAATTAAACAAAGACAGAATATTTTCAAGACTGAAAAGACATCTCAAAATCTTAGTTCGTTTTGAAGATTCAAGCAAAACAAGTTGAGTTCCCCCAACAGAAACTAAGAGTTCATTTGTTGATTTCAGAAGCTCTCTCAAAAATGAACATACTGCCTGAGCCAAAGAAGCTGAATGCTGTGGTGAGAAGTTCTTAAAAGCCACAGAGATGCTCTGACCAACTGACACCGAGAAAGGCATTAAAGGCAAAGTAAATAACTGCAAAACAGATTCAATTCCATTCTTCTCAACAAATATGCAACATGTGTCAGCATTCTGAAGTATGGTTTCAAGAAGTCGTGCAACATTGCTCACGCATTCAGGAAGGAATGATTCTATATTTGCTAAAGATGAATCAGAAGATGGTTCAGAGGTCTGATCTGAACTATCCATCTTGGATGGTTCCTTGTCATCTGAAATGCTTCCATCCGTTTCCATGGGAGTAGGAAGAAAAGAGCACATTGGATCAGCGGGAAAGGAATGAACATCAGCCCCATTTCCAATTTTTGAAATGGCATTTAAAATCTCAATTAGCATATCCACCCCAAGCCCTCGGAGTGAGGAAGCATGGCGCATTAGTTCATCCAAACCACTAGACAAGGAACCTGGTGTATCACTGGTAATAGCACGCAAATAGGCCCTAGAAGTAAATATTTTCACAAAGCATCTCAAAGCATGCCGATCTTTCACCACCTGGAGACCATTATTATTTAGACAAAGGGCATCTAAACATTGCGGTATGCATGTTATAGCTTCTGTAGAACATAGCACACCATCCATTATAGCATCCAAAAAGGCTGAAGGAAGACCTGCTGCATCTAAGATAGGAAAACAGGTAGGGTCTTTGTGAATTAAATCACTCATTACAGTAGCTGCAAGTGAAAATACTCCGCCACCAAATTTTTTTGCCCTTTTGAAAATTATGCATAAGCATTGTGGCAACAAACTCTCCTCTGAGCCATAAATGTGGGCTGTATTTCCAGGAGCATAAGTTCCAAGGGATATAGCACGCAGTAAAACTTTCATTAGTAAGCGCCGACGATTTAAAATTAATGTGTCATCATATATAGGCTGCATTTCATCTAACGTGGTGGAAGCACCTGAAATTACTTGTATACTGGTCTCACTATTACCAGAATTGTCATCTTGTTGCTTCACAGTATTCTCTACATGAGATACCTCCACTTTCAGACGAGAGATCGTATCATCTAATCCCCCTAAATCTCGGAACAATGCAGCAGCAGGATTGCTGTAGTCCATAAAAGCCTCTAAAATATGAACAGCTGAACTCACCAAATGCAGGTGCAGTGGATTTGTATCTTTAAGTAAAGGCAAAAGGGTAGGGATAAATCCTGCTTCACGCAAAGCTGAACAACCCGACGATGATGAAACCAAAACTGTTACAAGGGATAATAAAGCCTCTGAGAACATAATCAACTGCTTTGAAGTGTCACTACATACAGAATCAATGGCCTTCTGCATGAGGCTGGATAGTATACCCCGGTGGCCACCAGATGTGACAGCAGATAAAACTGTAGGCTGTCTCGACCGATCTTGACAAAGTGCAACCAAGGAGTGAAGGCAAAGAATTCGAATTTTCTCTGGCACCAAATCTTCATAGCTCAGTAGTGAAACTAGTTCATTGACAAATTCAGGCTCAGTGTTAAAGAAAGAAGCTAGGTCATCAGCATCACTATTTGTTTGGAGAAGGATGATGAAAGCATACAAGCGAATACATGTGTACTGTTGTCGAGTAGCTAAAGAGCCAAAAGCCCTGGCATATCGCAATCTTGTCAAAAGAGAAAATCTTAAATTCATGGGAACGTTATATTCTACAACCAACTTACTCAAGAGTTCCAGATCAGTCTCTAGACAAGTGTTGATAGTAGGTATATGAATAATTTGCAAACCTTGGGCTGCTTGTTCTTTGGCTGGGTTTCGACTTAATGAATCACTCAATGCATAGAACTCATAGTGTAGAGTGCAACCTAGCTCAAAAGCAATCGGATCACAACCATTTGATACAGCACATGAAATTAATCCAAGACCCTCTTCCTTTACCCCCCAACCTTGAGCAAGAGCATGTAACTTTGAATTCAGTGTGGAATCTCTGATGGAGTGCTTCCCTATTGGTTTCTTTGAAAATGTAGCCAAAGTTTGCAAGCAAGCCTCGACAACATCAGCATCAGTACAGGCAAGAAGAGATGAAAGATGTTGCTGCAATGGAACAAAATTTAATTAACCAAAATAAGAATCAAGTAATAAATCAAGGAGATATGAATATTGTACATAATAATAAATAAATAAAGGCATGATAAAAAGAATCCCACCATCCAGATACCATAGTGATGATAATAATAATGGGTTAGTGAATGTGAAAATAGCAACACCAATCACAATAACCCAAAAAAAAACATTACAAATGATAAAATGTGTGTATATATATAACTGTTACAATAACAATGAAGGACTGCATTCGTGTTCCATTAAAGTAATTCAAAATATAATAAACCTTACAAAAGAGCTTAATATATAGGTAAGTTGATGGACCAAACTGCTCGCCAAAATACATTAAAGACAAGTAGTAGTACCTCATAAGAGCTATAGAAGTGCTTATTTGTGCAGTTCTCCAAAATTATTCTTATAACACAAAGAATTTGAAGAACGACTTCTTTTGGGAAAGGAGGATCTGAACCAAGTAAATTATTCTCAAGCTGTACATCTTTTCTGGATTTGATGTACCTCTCAAAATATGTATCAAAATGATTAAAAAGATCTACCCAATGATGGAAATCTCCCTGCACCATAAACATAACACATAAAACATCAAATTGCACAATAATGACCACAACACCGTAATAACTAAAGGTTGTAGACGCACCTTATCAAAATCCCATAGAAATCCTTTTAGAGGTTCATTTATATTCTCAAGTGGCACAACAGTGACACTATTGATGAAAGATCTGATCTTTGGAGGCTGAGACAAAAGCAATAAATAAAGATTATTACTAGACCAGAAGGTATTAACTAAATATTATAAGTGGGTTGGTCACCAATTCTTCAAAAAGATTAAGTTATTGAGACATGAGCTAACAATCATTATAAATCTAACACTCCCCTCATTTGTAAGCTTGAAATTTAACAATTACGAGTGCAGGTGCTTAAACACAAAACCTCCCACTCTAATATCATGTTAAAAGTTATTACATCACCAATACTCTCAAAAATTTAAGTTATTAGAAGATGGATTAATAATAATTTTATACATCTAACACTCCCCTCAAGTATGGACTTTATACTCATTGTATGACCAAACACTCGAAATTCCAAAAAGTTGGGATTGCATATACTTGAACACAAGACCTCTTGATCTGATACCATATTACAAGTTGTTAGTTACTAATACTCACAAAAAGCTTAAGCCGATAGAAGATTAGCTAATAATATTTTTATAAGTATAGGCTTTATACTCATAGGTCCAACACTTAAATTTAATAATTTGAGATTGCGGGGATTTAAATACAAGACATGTTGCTCAAATACCAAGTTAGGGTGTGTTGGCCCTCAATTATCCCAAAAGCTCAAGTCATTTAGAAATAGTCCAACATATCTTTTATACATTATAATAATCACCTCAAATATGGGCTTTAAACGCATTAAAAACCCAACACTTGAAATTCAACAACTAAGGGTTGCAGAATTTAAACATGTAACCTTCCCACTCCGATATCTTGTTAGAGTTTGACAGTTTGTTGGAAAAACAATCCTCCCAAAATGATAAATTATTGGGAGAAGAATCAATAATACTTTTATATATCTATCACTCCCCACAAATGTAGGCTCTATGCACCATGTACACCCAATACTTGAAATTCAACAATTGGAGTCCGTAGGTTTGAACACAAGACCTCCAACTCATATCACGTTGAAATATGTTGGTCAGCAATCTTCACAAATGCTTAAACTATTGAAAAATGACTTAATAATAATTTCCTACATCTATCTATCACTGAAAACTTGCCTTACCATATTACTTAACTCTAGAGACTTCTTTGTAGTTAGCATTAATGTGACACCAAAATTTTAACCAAGGATATAGTAAGGGTTCAAAACAAATTTATTCTAAAATATGAAGTTAATGAGTGTAACAGACAATTCATCTCCGATCAAAATCTAAGTTGCAGTAAGGGAAAAAACTCATAAGCATCAATATTTAAAATCACCTCCATTGTGTCATCCATCCAAACAGTGTTAATAGGTTACACTTCTTTAGTTTTTCTTTCTATGTAAATAGCATTATCATTATATAGCACTATGCCAAAAACCTCGTCGACTCAATTAAAGATCCTAGACATTTATTCATACTCTTTCCATTGACCTAATGTTCGGTAAAACTCATAACCTTCAAAATAAGTTTTAACTTCTACATCTTATAAAACCTAATAAGTATATCAACAGCAGGAAAATCGATCAAACTTCATATACACTAGAAACAACTTTATTCAATGTAACCATCTAGGGACCAAAAATCTTAACGATGATTTCCTTAAGTAATTAGTAAAGCTGTAAAATAAACTAGTTATAGAATTCCAATGTCTCTCGTTCAACTTCTTTAATAGGTTACATTTCTTTAATTCTTCTTTCTATGTGAATAGCATTATCATCATATAGCACTGCGCCAATAACATCGTCGACTCAAATAAAGCATCATCCTAAACATTTATTCGTACTCTTTACATTGAACTAATGTTCGGTAAAACTCATAACCTTCAAAATGAGTTCTAACTTTTACATCTTATAAAACCTAATAAGTATATCAACAGCAGGAAAATCGATCCAAACTTCATATACACTAGAAAACAACTCTATTCGATGTAACCATCTAGAGCCCGAAAATTTTAAATCTCCCTCCAAGAGGTCCAACATCGGACAAACCTCATAAGATAAAATATAACAGGCCTATACTCAAAATTCACAGCCTCTGGTGGAAATTTCCATCGAACAAAACGGAGAAAAAAAAACGCAAGCACGGAAACGAAAACACCAACGAAAACATATATATTAGCTACTTCTCAAACCATTGAAAAACTATATATTTTTAAATGGGCACACAAACAAAAATCAAGAAAAAGAACAGAAGCGGACACAAACCACTCCAAGCATGAGAAATCGATACACACGGGCAATTCACACTCTGAAAAGACAAGTAGATGCACAAATGTGTATGATCAAATCAATTTTATTGGACTTTTATACTTACCACTTCAAGTGCCCTCCTTCTCTTTAGCTTCATCTTGGAACTCAGAGCATTGTACGGACCAAAGAACCGCAACCAGAGGGGAAAACGATCAATTCTTAGAAAAAAAATAATTGATCAAAGGGTAGCGTATCCAATTTGTGAATGAAATTCTGGAAAAGAACAAAGTAAATTGAAATTTTTAGCTTCAAAATATTTTGAATTAACAGTGTTCACAACGATCGGATTGTTTAAGTCGTTTACGAAGAGGAATCAGAGTCAGAAGCAAGGGTTTTCAGAGAATCGGAGACAGAAGAAGATACAGGCAGATAGAGAAGAGGGGGGAGGAGTCTAACCAAGGAGAAGAAGCTAAGGAGTTTGTACTTCTTTTGTAAAGATAGAAATGTTAAAAAGGAAGTAAACTTAGTCGGTTTGTAAATATAAGCAATTTTATGTGAAAAAAGTTGTTATAAAGTGATAATTAATTTAATATTTTTTTATTAATTAAAAAAGTTACATCTGTTTTTTAATATATTATTATGTGTTGTATAATTTATTATTATATAATATAATTTTATAAATAAACCTTTTTTTTTGTATACTGAACTTCTGTTCATTTTTATTTAATAAAAAAGATATATTATCATTTAAAATAGGTGATATTATAAATATATAAATAAATTTATATATATATATATATATATTATTTATGTATAATTATTATTTTTTAAATAATAAATGATTTTGTTTTTAGATAATTTTTTATAAATTAAATAGGGTAAAACATATGTATAAATTTATAACAATAAAATAAAATAATTATTTTATATTATAGATGTCTTTTTTTAATAAAATTAAATTAAATTTATATGCATCTTTTAAATGATCAATAAATTAATAAAATAAAATAATTATAAAATTAATATAATATTATTACAAAATAAATGAACTAATATGTATTCACATCTAAAACGTTTTTCACATCAAAATCCAGGTTAATATCTAGCTTGATATTTAATATTTACTACCCAAAAAATCATATTGAAGGGCTAGTTTTTTTTTTCTCTTTTATTTTCGCTTTGAAGTTTTGTTGTAAAATTGGTCATATATTGTACTTTATACTCTAATTTTTTATGTCCATTATATTTACAAATTTAACATTTTGATACAAAGATAAATATAAATTAATAATTGTGTTAAGATTTTAAAACTAATATACAAAATAATGTTAAACAAAAGTTTTTAACAATAATTATAATTATTAGAATGCAGATTTTTAAGTTTTGATTAAATATGTAAAATTGAAAAAGAATATTAGACATAATATTAAGAAGAAGAAAAAGTTATGAGACAAAATATATAATATGACAAATATTAGAAATCAATCACGTAATTAAACTTAAAAAAAACGTGTTATAAAATTAAACAAACATAATGTACGCGTATATATATATATAAGTAAGTTTAGATATTTATATAAATAATATTAACAAATCATAATCAATTTTAAATAAACTATATAAAGTTATAGGTATTAATAAATATAAATATTTAAAATAATAATTAATTATTAAAATAAATAAAAATATTTAATTATAACTAAATATATATATATAGATTTTATTTATTTAAAAATCAAGATTATATAATAAAATTATTTGCCTATGAGAACGTTTATTTTGAGATTAATAATTCATTTATTTGTGTGCTTTTTCACTTCTACTCCATTTAGATATTACTCTTATAACTTCGTGAATAAGTAATGTAAACTTATATTATTTTAGTTTAAAATATTTCCAACTATATCAATTTAGCTATTTATATTTTAATTTTAAAAAATATGAAGATTATTAAATTAAATTAATAACATTTTTAATTAAATTTGTTAAATATATAAAAACCCATCAATTAAATTAATTAAGATTAAAAATAATAATAAACTAAATTGAAATTTTAACAACAAAAATTCTTTATATATAAAAAATAGAATGTTATTATTGTTATAAGCAACTTTTTTAATATCAAAATATTATTATAATAAATATATTTATTATGAATTATTATTTTAATTTTTTATTAAATTTACGTTATAATAACTATTTTAATTCTTATAAGTTACTACTTATATAATTTATACTTATCAAATTAATTAATAGATCAAATCTAATCAATTTATTATGAATAAATTATATTTATATTGAATTAATAATATATTTTGTGTCAAGATAACGTGATATCACATATTAATTAAAATATATTCAACTATAATACATTATTTTTTAGTAAAATATACTTATAAAAACACTCATTAAATTATATTTGTATTTAGTCTATATTGTATTATTATAATTTTAAAATCACGTTAAATTATTAGTATTTAGATTATAAGTTATTATCATAAATTATCACATGCATTTTTTATTCACTAACTAATTAATTAATATTATTCTTAAAAATATTTCTATAAATTTAAAATCATCATTTTATATTATTATAATAAAAGTTATATTGAAATATTTTATATTTTCTTTTATTTTCTAAAAAAAATTAAATTAATAATTATTATTTTTAATAATTAATATTACTGTGTATTTGTTAAATTTAAATTACGGAATTATATTATGTATATGGTCCAAAACTAGTTATTTTGTAAAAGTTTGGAAACAATTAAAAAAAGTTGTAATTAGCAAAGCGTTTTTCATTGTTTTAATTACTAAAATAATTCCCAAAATGCAAATTATTAAAATAACTTTAATATTATCAATAAAAATATAATAAATTAATATGCCTTTCTTCCTATGTTTGTGTATAAAACAGAATAATGTTTAGTACACAGACAAATTCTCCTTTTTTATAATTTTTTATCTTAATAAATATCAAAATATTTATATAATAAATAAAAAAATTATTATATATTTACATTTTTTTGTTTTTACACTAATAAATACTAAACCATCTATACTTATGAAAAATTATTTTATATAACATAAATATTTTTATTACATTAAATATGACAATTTATATATATCATGATACTTGTTAAATAAGTATTTGATTAATTTATTTTTAAACTAAATTTCATTTTTTTCTTAATTTTTACACGAATAAATACCAAACATATTTTTTACAATTTTTTGTTAATTTTGACACCAATAAATACAAAAATATCCATATAATATTTTTTTAATGAATAGTTATTTTATATAATATAATGATATTTATTAAATTAGTGGTGATAACTCATATATTTTATGATTACTCATTTAATAAATGTTTAATCAATTCATTTAATAACATATCATATTATGTTAAACTAATAATTTTTATACCAAGATAATATCATATCTCATATCAATTTAAAAATAACACTTAGTAAATATAAATTATTTTTAAACAAAAAATTCTTATTAAATTCAATTAAATAATATTTATCGTTTATGGATGATTAATTTTTTCAATAATAAAATATTAATATAATAAATTCATATACTACTATATTATATTTAACTTGATTATTAAATAATGTTATATAATTATTAAATAATATTATACTAAATTACTCATGTTTATATTCTATTTGGACCATATTAATGGGTTATTATTGTATATTTATTTATCATTAAATTAATAATTTAATTAACTATTTATTTTGAGAATATTTTTGTTAATTAATTTATCAAATATTTTAATATCAATTTTTTAATAATAATAAAAATAACTTAAAATTTATATTTAAATATTTACTTTTTCATTTCATTTTATAAAATAAGAAATTTGAAACAATAATAATCATTATTGATATATATTTATCAATCTTGAATAATGAGTAATATCAAAAAACCAATATTTAAAAAACTAGAAAACTCTAACATTTATAAAGGTATCTTATATCATGTCATTAATACTGTTTGTTTTCTTGAATTAAAAGTGATATCACCTACCCATTGTAAACAAAAAAAATTAATAACAAAATACATTATTTTTATTAAAATATTATTTTAATATAAAATATAAAATAATATAATTTATTATTAATTAAACATTTATCAAAAATAAAAGATTAAATAAAATTATTTATAATATAAGAAATCAAATAACACAAATTATTTAATCTAAAATATCTTTATAATAATTTTTTTATTTTTTATTAATTTTATTTAATATATAGTTTATATGTATCGTAAACATAAATTGTAGGGAGCGAGACTGTAAGATTAAATTTGTATCATTTAATCTCTAATATTATAAATTATGTTAGTTTTTTAGCTTTAAAAAAATTAGTTAATAAAACACATTATTTTAATAATTTTTTAATTAAAATATTATTTTAACGTAATATTTAATAAAAAAAATATTAAAATGATATATTTTATCTTTAAATTATTTTAAAAAAAAATTAATGAATTAAATAATATGATTTATAATTTAAAAAATCAAATATAAATAATACAATCTATATTTTTTTCTGCATTATATTCGATGTGTTTTCTTTTCACCTAAGATGTTTGTAAAATATCATGCTATTATGATTAAACTTTCGCACTTGATAAATTGAAATAATCGTATATGAATTATTGAGATTTTTTTTTTATCAAACAAACGAAGACTCACTTCTAAAATAATTATTATAAATTCTTTACAAAATCTTACATTTCAAACCTTTAGATTTTAAGATAGACACTTAGGGTACGTTTGTTAAGTAACATTAAAACTTTTAATTATATGATTTTTTTTATAATAATATGTCTAGTTATAAAATAACATCATAATATATAAAATAATAATTATATTATTACGAAAAAATCATATTATACAAAATAATAATTCTATTATTATAAAAAAAATAAGTATTATTGGTGACATTAGTGGATTTAGAATTTATATCCCAAAATACACTATATACACGGTAAAAATATAATATTAACTATTTTTCATTTATTACGTATTTTTAATTAAAAAATATTATATATATATATCATTTTAGTAAAAAAGTATTCATATTATTGAGTTTTATTTATGAATTAAATGTTAAAAATTTAAAATTTAAAATTCATATAAATCTTTATTTTATATATTAATTTATTTATAATTTTATAAATATTATTTAAAAATTAATTTGTCAAAAATAAAAATATGTCACGTGAACTTTATTACTATTACATAGATCCGTCCTAATTGATGAGTGTAAGTCTAAATCTTATTGAACACTGTATGAAATTTTTTTCTAAAATTATAGGTTTTAATTTTTTTGCTTTAAATTAAAAATAATTTTTTATTTTAAAATATAAGAAAAATATTAAAAAATTAAATATTATTTTTATCATTAAATTATTTTGTTAGTAAAAAATTATATAAAATAAAATAAATATTATTTTAAATATAAATTATTTATTAAAATAATCGTAGTTAGTTTTATGCTTCAAACATGCATTTCCTCCTCGTTACACCACATGAACAAATAGTATCTTGATCTTTTGTTTAAAACGAGTAGAGTGTAGATCGAATTTGTAGTTTAAAGTAAAAAAGAGGATCTTTATAATCCAACGAACATAATGCCGAAAAATAATACGTACATAAAAATAAAAATAAAAATAAACTTATTAAAGAAAAAGAATATACTTAAATAAATTAAAAAAATTATTTAAAAAATAAAAAATATAATACATTTAAAATTTATAATAATAAAAATAATATCTTTATATCTCATTCATATTTTTTGTTAAAATAAAAATTCATTACAAACATTTCTTATAAAAATTAATTGGTTAAATAACATTTAATTTTAATTATGATTATTTATATTAAATCTTATTCAATTTTATTATTAAAATTTTTAACAATATTATTTCACATAATTTTATAAACTTTTTTCTATAAAAGAATTACGAAGCTATCAATACCATGCATTGCCGTTTTTAAAAGTGCAAAAGGGTTTGTTCGTGTTATTGGATTATTTTTGATCCCGTCAATGTCTTATAAGTTTTAAAAAGTTTAATTTATATTATTATATTAATCTTTACCAAATAAGATTATATATTAGTAATAGATTTTAAACCATTTAAAAATTAAATGTTATATTTATAAGATAACTTGTAACGTATTTAGGAGAAGATGTTATAAAAATAATATCATATATTAATTAAAATTATATTTGTTTAATATTTATAACTAATATGATAAGTTAATATTTTAAAATTAAATATCTAATATTATTTATATAAGAAAAAAATTTATAAAATAAATAAAATAAAAAATAATTAAATATTTATAAATATAATAATTTTATGAAATTTTCGTACATATAAATATCCTATGGTATGACTTTTACGTTGTTATGGTAAAAGGAGATGCTGCGACATCCTTAGCAGCGAAGTAAAAGTTGTTCATAGGTGGTGAAGGTACACATTCCAGATATTGGGGTTCTTAAACTTTTGTTGCCGACTTAATAACTAAAATTATACACTAATATGAAGAGTGGATCTCCAAGACCCATGTGTCACATCCTAAACTATTTAAACCAATTTTCAAAATATAGTGATATTATTAATGGTATTTAAAAATAATAATATAAATGTGTAATTAATATTTATAAACTTTTATTGTGTTAATGTTATTAAAAAAAGATAAATAAATTATAAAAGGTTATGCAAAAAAAAAAGTCTACCAATAATATGTTTTTCTTATAAAATTTTAGAATTTTTTTCTAATTTATATATATATATATATATATATTAATCTAAAAACTAATTTATACAATTAATTAAAAATAATTTTTTTAATGACTATTATAAACTAAATATCTTATAATAATTTTTATGATAAGTTAAATTAAACATGTAATTATTTTTAATCAATGAAAATCCATGTTTGTTTAAACTTAAAATTGTGAATATTTTAATAGCTTAAAAAATATAAATTTTATTAAAATTTTAAATAAAATATATAACAATATATTAAATATTTTTTTATAATTATAAAAGATAAATTATAAAATAATTAAAACTCGATAAATATGATAAAAAAAATTAAAATATATTATAAAAATCTCTAAAAATTTCTAAAAAAATAGTAAAAATCTATTTAAATTTATATAAAGTTTTAAAAATTTAATAAAATCTATTAAAATATCTCTACATTTTTTAAAATTTAATAAAATATATATATATATACCAATTTTAAAATTTAGAATTGTTAGCAAACTTATTTAAAAAAAAATTACCCTATGAAGTTTATATATTTTCTTCCTTATTTGAAACCTTCATTGCTATGTTTGTTTTGTTGAAAAGTTAGCCTAGAGGGGTCGATGTTGTAAAATGGAAGAAGAAAAGGATACGTGTTGGGTAAAGCACAAACAAAGGTTCAAAATCGAAAGTGCACGGGGACTAAGTAACAAATCAAACCAAAACCAAGACCACCATTTTTCTCTGACTTTAATCTATATGTCCTTTTGTGTATGTTTGTACTGAGCCTCTCTTCTCTAAACCCATTTTGGAGCCTACACTACCTCTTTCCACTTCTCTCTCTCTCTCTCTCTCTCTCTCTCTCTCTCTCTCTCTCTCTTCCCTTTTCCTTTTTTCTTTGGGTCTTTGTAATTTAATTGGGATTAAAGATATCCGGGCCATTAGATGATATTATCAATCATCATCTCCTTTTGATCGATCTTGTTTACATTTACTTAGTAAAAAGAGCTTCTGCATGTGGGAAAGTTCTTGTGCGCATCTCCAATTCTTATTACCTTTCACCTTTTTTTTTCCCAATTCGTTTGTTGTTTGTTTCTTTTCCCGGAAGAAACTAAGTTCTTTTGGTTTATAATAAAAGCTTGGACTTTTTCTCTACCAGCTGTTTGAAAAAAGTTCTCTTAGGCAAGCGGGGGGGCATCATTTAAAAAATTGATGTGATCTTGATTAATGATTTCATCTATCTAAAGCCTGTGATATTTAGACTTTTCAGTAATTTAGAAGCATGATATTGTAGATCAACGGTGTAATTGATTTGGTTCATACAAGGGTTAATCATGAAACTTTTTTTTTTTTTTTGGTGGTTAATCATAAAATAAATGGTAATCTTTGGTGGGCAAATGACTTTATGCACTTATTAGTTTCTTCTAGTTGATGATTTGCTGGCAAGTTTTACTAAATTAAAAAGTATCTATGATTTTTTTTTTCTTTTTTTGGGTTAGGGTGCACAGATGATTATTATTTTTAATTTTGGTCATGGTGTACAGATGATTATTATGAAATAATTGTCCAATAATCTTCTAAATAAAACAATTTATTTTTATTCATTTAGTAATAAAGTAATTTATTCCGATATTTATCTAAAATGATTCTAAAATTTAACATATTTTTACTTATATTTATATTTTTGATGTTTGCAAAAAATATTATATTATCTCTAGATTTTATGTTTAATACATATTTTTTAAGATAATATTGTTAACTTTTTCAACCGTATTATGTTAATATTTTTATAACTCTCGTAGCAAATTGGGGGCTAGTTGTGTTAACACTAATTGCTAATTTTTGTAATTTTTTAAAAATAATTTAATTTTTTATTTTTTTAATTCCTCAAATTATTAAAGATAATTTATTTTTTTAATTTTATTATCATAATATTATATTATTTATATTTTTCATCTTTCTGTTTATTAGTATTATAACTTGATATAAGTAATTATTTAAATATTTAAAGTTATTAATTGATTTAAAAGTTATAATTATTATACCTTATGTTCGTTTTCTTTTGTTACACCAATTATGTCTCAGTTTTGTTCAAATATTAATATCATCCTCGTAATGTTGAGCCTTCTGCATCTGTGCATAGGATATTGTCCAATTTATAATTACTATAAAAGAGTAATTGAACTTTATTTTATTTATAAAATAATAATTATTACAAACTTAAAGTCAATTAAGAACCTTGAAGGGATTCTTAATCGCTCATAATTACTGGTTGGAATTTCTAGATATAGAAGGTTATCATGGTTTCTTTTATACCACAAAGAATCTATGTTTACAATATGAGAATTACTATATTTGTTATTGGTTCTAATAATGAATTCGAAACTTTTAACATATATTGTAAATTTATTAATGACATTTTTAATAGTTATAAATTCTTTTTCATTATTGTGATAATTTAACTCTTAACCATTGAATGATTCTGATGTATATCTAAAAGATATTTATCTTTATCGTCTACTTTTACTTTCAAAATTACTCTATAATATTCTTGTGAGACATTTATTTTTATTATTATTTTATTATATGTCCCTAGATGGTATAAAGTTTATAAATTTTTTACTTGTGCTTTTACTTTATCCATATATAGAGTATCTTGTTCTGTCCAATTTCCTATAAATCTTTATAATTGTTTTTTTTTCTTTTATTTTACTAGAAAAATCTTGAATGTTATTTAATATATGAGATTGTATATTATATTTTTTATCTCCAATTTTCAATCCTAAATACTTAATTTTCTATTAAGCAAGTACTACTTTCGTTTAATAGAGTACAATGTCTTCTTTCATATATTCTTGTAGAATATTAACAATATCCAAATAATTTTTATTTAATTCACCACTGAAAACCAAAATATCATCTATATAGACACCATAAATATTTTATAATTTTTTAAATATATTATTCATATATCTTTAAAAAATATATAAGGCTTGTTAAATCCAAATTATACAATAATCCATTAGAATTGTCCTTGGGGCAACTAAATGTTGTTAATTTTTTAGATTTTTTATCTAGTCTTATTTTTTAAAATCCACTTTTACAATCAAAATTTGAGTAATATATTTTTTATCATTTTATTAATGATAATAATTTTTCTTTTTTTTTTTGAAATAAAGTATCTATCATTGATAGTTTCTTTATTCAATACTTTCAAGTTTATTACCATTCTCTTTTTCTCTCTTATTTTTTTACCTTTTTTTTTCAACCAAGAATGTTGTGTTAGAATAGAATGAATTACTTGATATTATGATTTTTAGTTTCAAAAGTTCTTCATATATTTTGGAATATAAATCATTGGTTTTACTCTAATAACTTTGTTAGAGACTCTTAATTTTATGTTAATAATGGTTTTAAATCTAAATGATTTTTTAAGCTTACTATTTTTAATAATTTTTTGATACATGTTAGGGTTTTATCTTCTTATATTTTATTAAGAAAATAATTTTGTTTCTGTTTCTTATCTAATGAAATAATTTCTAAATAAGATTTTTTTTGTTTTGTGTCTATCTCACCACGTTTTCACTTTTTATGTTATTGCATAAAAGTTGGGTTTAATACTGTCAAATTTTTTCTTATTTTTGATACATAAATGGTATCACCATCTAATATTGTTCGAATTATTTTGTCTAAATATTGTGTAAAAGGTTTATATAAGTTTAATAAATTATTTCTTATTAATAATTAAACATATATTTCTTGTTAATATATGATAAGATATGGAATTTTTCTCCTCCTATCATTATGCATGTATCTTTTAAAACTTTATTAAGATTTATTGTAATATTATTAGCAATTATTACAGTTAAATATTTTGGTAACTTTTTCTAGTGTTCATTTGGAAACACATGTTTACTTGTTACACACATATTAACTCTTGTATTCATATATGCATGTAAATTATAATTGACGTGGTCTTTAAATTTAAGTCCTACCTTAATATAAGTATTATTTGGATTTTTAATATTATATAAATCATTCATTTTCTGATGAAAAATACTCATACTCTGAATCGATTATTTCTTATTCGTTTTCCTCTAATAGTTAAATACTATAAGTATTATTTAGATCTAATTTTCCAATTGGTTCTAATATCATCTTAAAAGCTTACGATAAGATTTTTGTTTTATGTGTAAATTTTTTTAAAATTCTTTTCTATGTTGAAGGTTGCTAAGACATTCATTGACATAATGTCTCTTTTTTATTATATATCCAATATATGCATTTATTTTTCCTATAGGTTTCCTTATTAATTTTTTTTATTTTTAAAATTCTTGTTTTTTGAATTTGTATATTTTAAATTTCTTATATTTTTAAATTTTTTATATTTCTATTTCCAGGGTTTTATGTTACATTCATATTTTTTTAGTATTTTAAAATCTCTTGCATCATAACAAATTTTGTCATTTTCTCTTATTTGTTTATATTTTTTTTTCTTGACATTTGATGATTATCCAACTTTTAAGGAAGACTTCTTATTTTTCCTCTTTAGTTATCTAGTATAGTTTTCCTATTTCTCTGATTCCAACTTTCTATTAAGGTCTAATGAAATGTTACATATATTTTTTGAAAAAAGAATTACCTTATAAGTTATTTGTATATAGGGTAATAATTTATAGAAATATATTTCATGTTTAAAATTAAAAGAATCTATGTAACACATGCTATAAATTTTCATATTTGTTAAATATCATTTGACTTTATTAATTTTCAATGGATTCAATAATAGTTCTTCTGTTATCTTTTCCAATAAACTATTTATATATTTTATTTACTACTATATCTAAATATTCTCTTCGTGTAGGCATATTCCCTTACATTAATAAATGTTGTTGGACTATTAAATTTGAAAACTAAAATTTAACATTTCTGTCATTTTAAGAGCTACTAATACTAATACTCTATAGATTGGAGGGTTTATTTGTATAGTTTGAGATATTTAAATGAGCATACTCACGCCACTAGCCCATTCTTATAAGGATTTTTTTCTATATCTTATACAATCTAAATCTAAGAAATCAGATCTATAATTTTCGTAGAACTTGAATTCGGGTAGTATACTACCTTTAGTTCCCCAATACAACATTTGTGTGGTTGTTTTCTTCTATTGGTAGTGTCAGGTTCTCCTGACCTTTGCCTATTTCTGTATTCCTTATACAAGTAAGATGTTTATTCTTGATAAAGAATTGGTAATGAAATTGATTTTATATGACCTTTTGAGGTTATAATTTATGATTTATAATTAGTCTTGTTGATTATTCCCATATCGTCTTCCTCTTTGTTTGTATACATTTTTTTCATTATAATGTTATTCTAATTCTTCATTAATTAGTGTTAATAAACTAATTAATTTTTCTATGTTCATATTTTTGGAATTCGTGAATTATTTTATGTATTTCATTAAATTGAAATTATATATTTTTCGTTATATTATTTTATTTTTTCTTCTCATTTATAGGTATAAGGGAATGTGATATTTTAGGTGGTTTTACTTTTAATCATTCTAAGAGATCATATTTATAACCTATAATATGATTATTTCTATGTATGTTGTAAATATATTGTCTTAGTTATGTAAATTTTACATATATATCTTGTTGTAGTTTATTATAATCATATTTATTTATTTATTTTAATAATTCTTTTTGTGTTTCGATTATAACTTGTAGGTATTTCGTGTTTGATCCCTAGACTAAATACATTTCTTTTGTTAAAAGTCTCAAATTTTTCATTAATATTGTTTGATTTTTTGCTACGCCTACTAGGCTTCAATCTATTTGTAATTGTATATTTTTTAATTTTTGCTTAAACATTGTTGTTTTTTTAATATGACATCATGAACTAATGCTTTCATCTTTTAGTTTTTTTTAATTTCTTATTTTTTAAAATTTCTATTTCATGATCTATAAAAGTAAATTTTGATATATTTTATTTTAACCACATTATTTTTTTTTCTAGTATCATAGATTTTCCTTGATACCTAAATGTTATTCCTTTGGTATTTCAAAGTTCTTTAACATTTCTGGTTTTATTATTTATCCAAGTTCTTGAAAGATCTATCTCTATAAATTTATTTTGTCAATATATTGAACTATTATGACTATTTATTAATGAATATCCTACTATGTAGTATATTTAAAATATATGATTTTCTTTTTTCGTTAAATATCTTCTTTCAAATTCACAAATTAAACTTAATACTTGGTTTAAGTTTTTATTTTAAATATTAATAACAAATCTAAGATATATTGTAAATTTTAGCTTATAGTATCCTAAATTACCATGGATTATCTGAGTAAAACATATTTCTTGTTTATTATTCTATTATCTAATAATGTTATTTTTATGGGTATATCTATTCCTTCTTTGAAATGAGTTTGTATTAATATTTAGATTCTTTCCAAATGAATATGTCTAATTTTTTCTTTATCATTTTAATTTTTTTTAGATAATTTATTAAATATAGTTTTTTTATCAATTAATGATATATTATACATTTTTGTTATATTTATGATATTAATGCTCATTTTTTTATTACTTATTCCATAATAAATTATGTTTTTTCTTGAAAATAAGTTCATTAAAGATGAAAATGATGGATCTTTAAATACATCTTTTTCTTTAAGATTTAATTTAATTTTTAAATTATTTAATTATTTATTACCATTTCATGTAAAAAACATCATGAGATGTTATCAATTCTATTATTTTTTGATTTTTTATTTCATTTTTATTTATGAAATATTACTATTTACTTATTTTAAGTTTGACGGATATTTTTAAATTTTTTAAAATCTTAATAATATTTTTAAAAATATTTCAAAATTTAGGGATATTTTTTCATGTTATTCTTCTTCCCTAAAATAAAACAATTTAGTTATTAGATTTTTTAAATTTGTAATAATTTAATCATTGTTTTACATGTTATATTAAGTTTAAATAGAATAACGTTAAATTTATTTTTGGTTTGTATTTTCGTTTATTTTCTTAAAAAATTAATCAATTAATATCTTTAAAAAAATTCTTTTGTATTTTTTGTTTTCATTAATATAAAACTCTTTTTATCTATCTTATTTTCCTCCGATACCTAATTTTTTATTATCTTTTTTTTTTGAAAATAAAAAAAAATATCATTTATATATAACCTCTTTATTCAAATGTTATATATTCTTGATTTTTATAAATTTAAAATAAATAAATTAAATTACTATGCGATTAAAAAATCAGTGATTAAATTATTTCATGGTTAAAACAATATGAATCAAAAATAAGTTTAATCGTGATTATATAATAGCTTAAATTAATAAATATATTATTAAAATATTATAAAAATTTAAATTTATAACGTTATAACATAATACTTAATTATTAAATTATTAGTAAAATATCATATTAAAGAAATTTATGATATTTTAATATGTAAACGAAAAAAATCAAATAATATATTTAAAATAATAATTGATATTAATTTATTCGTTAAATTTACTTTTCGGCGTATGGCTCCGGAGTTCAGACTTCCAGTTAACGTAAAGCAGAGGACACGGACACGACCATGAAATATTAGCTTCAACGAATCAAGGCCTTCAAATCCAATCTTATTTAAAGAATTCTCTAAAACTTTCACTCGCGGACAAGAAAGCTTCAACTTTGCCTCCTGTTTAGAATTTGATAATTTGGTTATCATTTTTGTTACCCACAATGGATACTCCTTTGCCTCTCACTAAATTAGATCTTGGGCTGATGGATCACGACGCCAAGTAAGTTTATCCTTAGCAACTCAATCGAGAGCACCGTTTGCTTGAGACAGTTAATTGTTTTCTTAAGTTATTGATTGAATTTGTGCACTTTAATTCCATTGTTTGTGTCAAGTTTGCGTATAAAAAAATATGTTTATTTAAGTTATAGTTAAAATGAATATATGTTGTATCTGGGGTTAAAAAATAAATATATGAAGGGGTTATGGAATGGCTATTTATGGAGGAAAGATAAAATTCCGCTCTCTCTTTCTCTCTTAATCAGGGACAGGACATATGTGGTTCTATTAGCTACTGGAAGTTTCAATCCTCCCACTTTTATGCATCTGCGTATGTTTGGTAAGTTGTCACGTTTCATGGTGGTCCTCATCTTCTTTCCTTGTTCTAGGCTTCAAAGTATGCAACTTGACATTGTTTTGGCTGTTTGTCTTTCTTGTATTTCTTTCTATGGTGCAGAATATTTATGCGGTGAAAATGCACAGAACCAATTGTTTGAGATACTGAACTTTATATTCTTTTATGTTCCCCCCTCTTCCTTCCATATTGTTATATGTAAAAACCAGTAGACCGTTTTGAGGTGGTTCGGGAAGACATGAAGGGGAGAATAAGAGGGAGGTAGGAAAGGGGAAGAACATACAAAAATTAGGATTAGGGATTGAGAATAATTTAGAAATAGGGTAGGGAAAGAAATATACTGAATAGAGGAGAACATAAACAAAAGGAACTGGGAAGAAATTGATGAATAATTTATCAATCTCTCTCATTCAAATACAATGGTAACACACTTATTTATACCCTTATTTATTGTTGTTTATTCATAAATAAAATAGCATATTCAAACATAATTAATAAATATTGAAATTTAAACTAAGATAAAATAAATCTTAAGCAATATTGGGAATCCTAACTAGATACATTCTTCTTAATTTAAAATAACAAATATCTTTATTTTCATCACTTTCAACTTATAAGCTTGCACTATCTTTAATCTATGCCTTATTTGTACTATTTGGCATTGGGAGATTGAGGGAAAAATTTACATTTTCATTTCTAGTGATATTTTGAAGGAGCACGTTCTTCAAGTAATTATCCTGATTGTTCTTAGTTGGATGGGATTATCTCCTTTCTTTAGCAGATGTGTGATTGTATTGTACGTATATTGTATGTATACTTAAGTGCAAATTTTGAATTTAATGTGGACTTCATAAGTTTTGTTATTATGCACCAGAGTTGGCAAGAGATGCATTGAATTCAGAGGGATTTTGTGTTATTGGAGGTTATATGTCACCTGTAAATGATGCATATAAGAAGCAGGTTTGTATCATTTACTAGCACATTTGTAAACACGGATATGTATGGCAGTTCTATACAAAGATCTAGAGAATCTTTCTTAGCCATTTGTAACATCATGTCTTAGCACCTTCCAAGGCCTCATTTACGTGCATAACTTCATAACTTCATAAATTGATTTGTCATCATTGTTGCTTGACTGATTTATATGAGTAGTTTTGATGTCATTTTACTGCATACTAACTGATACATTACTCTGCATGAAAGCTTCTTAATCATACTTCCATACACCCATATCCTACATGCTAACAAACACGGTCTAATAGAGTTGCCTCTTGGATGCTACCCAGGGCCTGATATGTGCAGAACATCGTTTAATGATGTGTGAACTAGCCTGTAAAAGCTCTGAATTTATAATGGTTGATCCATGGGAGGTAGTTTACTCTTTCTCAAGTCTTGGCATCTACATATTCCATTAAAGTTACAAATTTTTTGTCTAGTTTTGATGCCTCTTTATTGGGCATGTGGTTTAACTCTCACCTGGTCATACTTAACAGTGTTAATTAGAAAGTATGGTCTTTTTTTTTGTAGGGAAGACAAAGCACTTACCAACGTACCTTAGCCGTCTTACATAGAGTTAAAAGTTTCTTACAGGATAACAAGTTGATACCCAGAGGTAATATTGATAAAAGTATTAGTAGTTTTTATACCTTCGAGTTTTATTACATATTTACCATGAAGAGCTTTGTTTAGTCATTTTTTGCGCTATCATATTTAATTTTTTAGAGTATGATGATTTGTCTCTTTCTACTATTGCTAGAATCCCTTAAGGTTATGCTTGTTTGCGGTTCTGATCTACTTCAATCTTTTACTATTCCTGGATTTTGGATCCGCGAGCAGGTGCGTGCGTATATGGAGAAAACTCTTATTACAACTTGATGCTTATAAAAACAATCTCTTTTTAATCGTGTGGATAAGAATTAATTCTGAGTTCAATAAGTTATTATGAATTTTGTTGAAGTTAACAAAGCTAATAATGCCTCTCTATAACTGGTTATTACATAGGGGTAGATTTTAATCTTCAAAGTCTCTTGTAGGTTTATCCAAACAGGATCAACCGTAACTTTTTTCATGCTTTATCAGGTCAGGTCCATTTGCAGTGAATTTGGTGTCATCTGCATCCGCAGGGAAGGACAAGATGTCGAAAAAATTATTTCAAATGACGAAATCTTGGATAGTAACAAGGTAACTAAATATCCTAATTTTCTTGTGGTAACTACTTAATTCTTGGTAGTTCACCTAATGGTCTAATGGTAAAACTCCTTTTTATTTTATTTTAAGTTACACGTTTGAATCACTTAAAACTCTTGTCTGTGATCCGAGATCTCAAAGCACAGGCAAGAGTTATGTATTTAATTTAATTATACTATTTCTAACTGACTATTAAAGTTATTTTATTCTGTGTAATTTTTTTTTTTTAAATATAATTTCTGGAGTTGTCTAATGAGTGAAAATCTGTGGCAGTGTAATATAAGGGTTGTTGATGAAATTATACCAAACCAAATAAGTTCCACTAGAGTAAGGTAAACGAAATACTCTAACTGATGACATTATAAACATAATATTGAGGTAGTGATTTGATTATATCTTCTTGCCCTATATTCAAACGTATTTCAGGGAATGCATTTCTAGAGGATTGTCCATAAAGTATCTTACTGCTGATGAAGTGATTGACTACATTAGAGAACAGCGGCTATACTCGAATTCGAACTCAATGACAAATAATGATAACTAATTATATATATTTTTTAGTTCAATCGTTAAGCCATTTAAATATTGGAAGAATTGTGAAATTCAATTATGGTTACTCTACTATAACAGCTAGACTGAACCTTACTAAGTGAGGGTGATCACTGATTATCTCTCACCACTTCAAAATAGAAATCAATTATATTTCTAAGTTATGAAAAAAATCGATTTATTGATGCCTTCATCAATTTCAACGTTGTTGTTGTTAGTTTCCAAGGGATGGGGATGGAGCAAATGCATATGCAATTTTGTGGAAAAGAATGTGAATATATAGCAAATGCAAAATGAAGGCATAAGTTGTTTAACACTGCTTAGTCAAGTTTCAGAGAAAAATAAATCATTACTTTCAAGTTTCAACTCAAAATAAATCTATTACAGAAGTGTCTTTCTTTTTTGGAAGAATGCAAAGTTTTAATATAATAATTCTCCTCCATTAAAAATACAATTAGCCACGAAAACAAGAAGCAAACAAAGAGAGCAAAATCCAGAACATGGCTAAAGAACTTGCCTCTCGGCAGCTTCAGCTATAATGGGCAATCTGGGCAGCTCACCAAACAAACAAGAAGAAGACCCATAAATCAAACATACCAAAAGGAACAGAAATACAGTGCTATCTAAGCTCATCAACAAATCCAAACCCACCCCATCTCTTGGATTGAAGCTTCTCTCCAAAAGATCAGGAAATATCAGCAGCACATCAAGTACAATAGCTTGCATAGTATTGAATCTCACATATCTACTAAAATTGGGATTCCTAACCACAACAAAATAAAGAGTCAAAAATACCAGAAACCCATTAAAAGGAAAGCTCTTGAACACCTTTATGGCTGGTATCAGAGGTTGTATCAAAGTTTGAATGGGACTGAACTGGGTTATGACATATTTTCCATACTGTATGCCATCAAAGAAGGGGTAAAAGTAACAGATGGCTGAGATTAGTCTATCTGGGGCATCAGCTGAGTCGTTGCCCTTGGATTTGGAAGTTATGATTCTTTTGGGTTTAAAAGGGCTTCTTGTTTTCTTCTCTATAATAGATAGAGCGAGAAAATTTGAAAGCTTGACTGAATATAAAAATGGTGGGTTTAGGTGTTTGTGTGGGAAGGATAGAGGACTTGTTGGGGAAAGAAGGTTCATGGCCATGACCTCGAGAATGAGGTTTGTTTTTCCGGCGACTTTAGGAAAATTTCATAGCAAATAGTAGATTGTAGAGAATGGGTAAGATTTGGATACGTGTCAGAAGACTGTCTTCCAATATAAAACATACATATATATATATATATATATAAAATATTAATGTCGAAGGTTACTAGTGCATATTGTTTAATTTTGGATTGAATTCTGATTGGAGTTTGGTTTTCCTTCTTAATCTTTAATGGCTCTTAAATTTAATAATAAAATAAAAAGCAGTTAAAATGAAAAGTAGCAAGTAAAACCAAGTATAAAATTAGCACTATATATGATATGAGTCCTCTGTATACTAATTCATTAGATTGGACATATTGTTAAATGTTGCAATTTTTTGAAGATATTATATAGTTACTCTTTGTCATGGTTGTATTCAATTAAATAATTATAGTTTGTTCTTAAAAAAATATTAATGTGGAAGGTTTTTTTTTAAATTCTATTATTTTGATAAATTTGAGAAAATAGATTTTTAATGAAAAATTGTAAATCACACTGGGATAACTTACAAAGTTGGCACCTGAAACCGAAAAATAGATTAAAAAAATAGTTATTTATCCAAAAATTAATTAGAAGAATATTTTATAATTAATTTTTATAAATATTGTCAAATGAATTGCAATAGGTTTTTTAATTAATTGTTTATACCTTAATTAATTTTCCTACTAATAAGGAAAGAACGATGATTATTGCTAATTTCATTGATTAAAATATAAATTTTTTATAAAATTAAAAAAATAAAAAGAAAAATACCGTTAGTTTTTTTATTTATTATAAAAATAACACTTAAAATTTATGTTTATTTTTTATAATAGTTTAATTTTATAACGTAATTGTATAAGAAAAAAATTATTTTTATTTTTATTTTTCAAGTATATTAGATAAAGAACTAAAAAAATTAAATAAAATAAAAAAATAATTACTTTTAATAATAATATAACTAAAATATAAAAAAAATTTAAAAATATATTTTTAAAATAATTATGTTATACTACTTGTGCATGTCATCTTTCTTAAATTAAAATCACTAAAATTGAATTATCAAATAATTAATTCAATTCTATTTTTTCATAATAATTTATCTCTTACTTTTTTTTTCACTAATATAAAAGAAAATATTATCTATATATTACCACAATACCACGTGCGTTAGCACGTGCGTGATGGCTAGTTATGTCAAAAGTTCGAGTTTTTAGAATACTATTTGTAAATTAGTTAAATTATATATTTACCTTTTTAGAAAGGAAATAAAATAAAATAAATTGCTTTTGTGGCGAAAGAGTAATCCGACAACAATCAGATAAGAGTGAATGATCACCACCTGGCGCACGTTAGAAATTTCTAACCCACCTAGAAGAGATTAGTGGACTAAACTCGAAACAAAGAAAATACCAGAAAACTCTCTCACACAACCTTCCAGATTAGGGTTTCATTCTCTCTCTCTTTCTCTCTATCTCTATCTCTATCTCTATCTCATTTGACTCTTACATCTCCTGGTAAGATCTTGGATCCGGTAATCTTTTCTTGTTGCTTCAGTTTAATAACTTTCAATAAAATGCTTCCCTTTCTTTAATTTCTTAATACATTTCCAAACTCCTACCCATTAAATTATTAAAGAGAAATATCTAATTAGAAACGCTAGCTGGATTAAGAAACAACACAGACATGGACGAGAGTGGAGGGTTTGGTGAGGGTCCGGATCAGTTTCATCGCAACGAGGCGATCTCAGCTGTTACCGACGATGGATTCTTGGCTGAAGAGGACGACGAATATGAGGATCTTTACAACGATGTCAATGTCGGAGAGGGTATTTTTCAGTCTATGAGAAAGAATGAGGATTCTGGGTATCAAAACGATGTTGTGGAGGAGAAGAAGGTTGAGCCACTTAAGGAAGCTCTCGAGCCTGCGATATCTGGTATTGGCGGAGGTAATGAGGCTGCTAGTGGAGGGGTTGGTGGTGATGTTGGGTCTCGGGCACCTGGGAGAGTGGAGGGCTATAATCAGAACTTAGGGTTGAGAGGGAATGAAATGGTTTTGAAGGGAAACGTTGGATCAGGGCCTTCGGTTGGTGGGGGAGGTGGGTTGAGGGTTGAATTAGGGCAAGGATCGAGTAAGATGAAAGAATTTGAGGAGCAAAGTGGAAATAACAACCTTGGTGTTCGTGGAATGAGTCAGCAACAACAACTGCAGCAACAGCAACAGCCACATGGTGGACCAATTGTTGGTGCTGCTGGGAGTGTCGGGAATGTTGGCAACGAGGTGGGAAGGCCAGGTGGTGTTGGGAGTGTGAATGGAGTTGGTGGAAATAGTTTTGGCGGAGCTGGTGTAGCTGGAGTAGGGACAGGAAGCAGTGGCGGTGCTGGTGGTGGCACTGTATTGTTTGTGGGTGATTTGCATTGGTGGACTACTGATGCGGAATTGGAGGGACAGCTATGCAAGTATGGGCCAGTGAAGGAAGTTAAATTCTTTGATGAGAAGGCTAGTGGGAAGTCAAAGGGTTATTGTCAGGTTGAGTTTTACGACCCTGTTTCAGCCACTTCTTGCAAAGAGGGAATGAATGGGCATGTTTTCAATGGGAGGCCTTGTGTTGTTGCATATGCATCACCCTATACTGTTAAAAGAATGGGCGAAGCACAAGTGAATAGGAATCAACAGACGGGGCAAGCTCCTCTTTCACAAGCTAGGAGAGGAAATAATGATGGTGTTGCTGCTAAAGCTGGTGGCAGCAACATTGCAACAGGTGGAAATTATCAAGGTGGTGGTGGTGATAATAATAATAATAGAGGTTATGGAAGAGGAGGTAATTGGGGGAGGGGTAATGCTCAGGGGATGGGAAATAGAGGTCCAGTTGGTCCCATGAGGGGTAGGGGTGGAGGGATGGGCGGCAGAGGTGCAATGGGGAATGCTGGAAATGGGTTTGGGCAGGGAATGGGTGTGGCACCTCCTTTGATGCACCCTCAATCAATGAATATGATGGGTCAAGGTTTTGATCCGGCATTTGGTGGGCCTATGGGGAGAATGGGTGGTTATGGAGGCTTTCATGGTGGTCCTACACCTCCATTTTCTGGTATTTTGTCCTCATTTCCACCTGTAGCTGGTGTTGGACTGCCTGGAGTAGCCCCTCATGTGAATCCAGCATTTTTTGGGAGAGGGATGCCTATGAACGGAATGGGGATGATGCCTGCATCAAGTGTTGACGGGCCTAATATGGGAATGTGGCAGGAGCCAAGTATGGGTGTATGGGGAGCTGAGGAGCATGGTGGTGGAAGAGTTGGGGAGTCTAGTTATGGAGAAGAGGCTGCATCTGACCATCAATATGGTGAGGTTAATCATGACAGGGGTGGGTGGCCTAACTCTATAAAGGAAAAAGATAGGGGTTCTGAGAGGGATTGGTCTGCGTCTTCTGATAGAAGGTATCGTGATGATAGGGACATGCCTAAGGAAAAAGATTTGGGTCAAGATCTTGAGTGGTCAGAAAGAAAGAATCGAGATGACAGAGATGTTGGTCGAGAGCGTGACAGAGAACGTGATCGTGACAGAGAACGATCGCGTGACCGGGACCGGGACCGGGACCGGGACAGAGAACGATCGCGTGATCGGGACCGGGACAGATATAGGGAAGAGAGAGATAAATATGCTGACCATCATAGGTATAGGGACCGTGAAACTGAGCATGATGATGAATGGGAAAGAGGACCTTCATCAAGGACTCATAGCAAGGCACGAGTGTCACAAGAGAATGACCATCGTTCAAGGTCAAGGGATGCTGATTATGGGAAGAGGCGGCGGCTCACTTCAGAATAACTATTATATGTTCTGGTTTTGGATGGTTTCATTTTGGACAAACAGAAGTGTAACCAAACCCTGTTTTCATCCTACAATCTGACTCTCTCTAAAGTGGTGTTCTTGTGGTTCTTAATTTGCTCAATGGTCGTCTCACTGGTTGCCTTGATCTCAATCCTGTAGCTGCTTCTTATACTCAGAAGCGCCATTCATTCCTGTGCTGAAAAAGGTTAGTCAAAAAAATGGAAGGTTATTGTTTGTCATGTGATGCACGTAGTATTCCTTGCCACTAATGTATTTGTGCCCTTCTCGATCAATGAAGTGCACTATAATATGACCCTAGCAATAGTTGCTCATTTGAATGTTTGATTTTTAGTTTGAACCTTTCATTGATGCTATGTGAAAAGTTCAGGATGGCGATTGATTTTTTAATTTTTTATGCCTGGTGCATTTTGAAGGATGCATTTTTTTGGGGGGTATATGGTCAGTTTTTTTCAAAAAATTGTATTTTGGATAACGGGATAGTTGACTCTAATCCTTGTCCATTTCCTTTTTATTAACGTTTTCTGTCTGCCGTTTGAAACATAATTATGACTTGTGAACCAAGTTTATTTGCAAATAATGACCTTTGTATGGTTAAACAAAACAAAAAAAACATTGACCTATGTGCAATAGAAGAGTATTTAAAACCAATACTGCTTGTTTATTACAATGGTGAGTTTTAGATCTTTAACTTTGAAGATTAGATGCTTGTGCAGTCCATTGTGTGAACGGTTTTCTGGATTTGATTCCACATGTATGGCCGTCCTCTCCTTTATGTGATTAACATTATGCATGGTTATTGATTAGCATTAGACATGGTCAGTTGACACTTAACTATACTGTTATGCTGTTCTGTATGTAAACAGAAAATTAGGGGTGGCAATTTGGTCATTCATGGCACGAACACGACTAACCAAAAAAAAATAAATTTATGGTTAGAACTGATTGCTAATTGTTTTTCTTGTAAATATCTTGGTATCTGTAGTATTATAAATAATCACTTGTCTAAAAATAATTTAAATTTTTCAGAGATAAAAATATGAAAATTACTTGTCTACAGAGAATGGTGGAATGCATGTTGAGGATTAACATTTGGCTTTTTGATCCAAATCTTGTCATTTTCTTTGTTTAGGAAATTCTATTGGGATTTGGAGCTCTTTGTTCAAACTGTGAGATGCTCATGAAGACATGAGGACCTCGGATTTCTGTGTGGGAGAGGATCTGATGGTTTACCATTTGTCTAATTTAGAAGTGGACTTCTTGCTTTAAGACTATAACTTTCTTTCCCTTGTGTTATTTAGTTAATTAGCACTGGTCAAACCAATGCCAATGTTGTGTTGGATATTATAGTTTGAAATTGCTGAAGTCTGAAATGTGGTATAGATTGTTTTGAAACTTAATGTTTGAATGGTGATGTAATAGGATTTGTCTCAGGATGTTGTTAATGTGCCTTTTTTGTGATCGGTTAGATGTTGTAACTTTGTTTTCCCAATTTTTCCTGTTTCGTGTATACCATAACCACACCGTGTTGACTGAGCAATTCTTTTGTATATAAGAGGCTAACCCTTAAACTGTAGTTGTTATAACCTCGACAATTGTATACTAGATTGGATATATTGTACATACTGAAATGTTGAATGAAGATGCACATTATTCATCCGCAATCTGCACTTGATATTGCTTTCTACTTTGTCAGTCTGCCTCACATATCCGAATAATGTTGTATCTAAACTTAGGATCTTGTGAAAGTATAGAACATCTTTGAGGACTCATTTTGTTGGGTATCAACTATTTGTGTTTCATGTTGGATTTTGGTGTTTGCTTAACCAGGAAATATTACCCTGTTTGATTATGAAATTTTTGCCCGTAACTGCTTGTACATGCGGGGACTGCTTAGGCGGTTTAGTTATGCATATGAAGATTTTGAATACTGAAATGGTTGGCACACCGGCCAATTTCCCATATTAATGGTGAATAGTGATTGTTTAGACTGTATACACAACTGAAACCCAGTGATGAGGACTCTTAAGTGGTCCAAGTGGTTAGACTCCGGTCTCCACAGAAAAACCTTGGTTCTTTTCCATGGATATTGATCAGGACGGATCTACTTGGTCTCGTCGGATCAAGGTTCTGAATCATCTCTATAATCTCTAAAGAAAGAGTGACGAGAAAGGATGTGGTGTCCTTGCCGATGGTGGGCACCAGATCATTCCTCTAATAAACAGGGTACTGTGTCAACACAGACGTCGGGTTTTTTGAAAGAACAAATGTACCCACAAAATTAATTAATCAATGTCCAGTTTTAGTTTTATCTCATTCATGTCGTATGTTCTTGTTTTTGCCAGTTACATTTGTTTCCATATTCAGAATCAAAACCTTGGTTGCAGTTCCTTCCTCGGTGCTGTGGCATTTTCCACAGCGATATCAATTTTCAAATATTTGTCTTCTACGTTTGACAAAGGCAATCAAGTTCAGTAACCCACATTATATTTGAGCACCAATCAGTGTATATCAATGTTATATCAGAAAGCAACCGTTATAGATATCATATTACGGATCACAGACGATACATTTCAAGTGTTTTTTCCATAAAGCTCAGTTCAATTAAAATTAAAATAATAATAAAAAAAGTAACTAGAATAATATTATATCATCGTGTACAAAAAAGATGTGAAGACTAAGTACACTAGAGGGAAGTTTATAACATCACGTGCTCGTACAATTTTGCTTGCTTTAGCAAATGCAGGCTCAGAGATCAAATAGTGCATAGCACATGGCAGGCTTAAAATAGGGGGACAGGTAAATAAGCAGAACGATATTTTTGCTATCCTGTCCTTCAGGTTTCCACTCCTTGCTCAGCAGATTGATTTTCATCTTTATCTGCATTGCTGTCTCCATCTTCATCAGCTAGTTTTGTAAGCTCTTCTTGGATCATGAGCTTCATAGATGACTTTCTTGGTGTTAGATCTGTATCGAATTGCCGAGCTGGAAATTGGCCATATGATCAGTTAGGCACCATTGCAGTCTAGACAATTCAAATGGCTCTTACAAGAAATAAAAGAGGCATCTATCGTCTTTCTGTAATCTAAAATCTAGAACATTCCACAGAACTACTGCTCGTTAAGATATTCCATCATATTATATTGTTCATTATGATACAGCAATGGGGGTTCATAAATTTCTCAACCAGATTTATGGAGAGCATAATTCAGTCTATAGATAAGATGCTAATGAAACCAAGGCTAAAGCAGTAAAACTAATATCAGCCAATTCAGACGATTAAAAACAATTGTCCAAAGTGAAGCTGCTTACCAAGTTTCTTCAGAATATCTGTGACAGTAGCCTGCAAAATTTTCAAAAGGAAAAAAGGGTCCACTGATGTTGAGAATCATTTATCATTATGATAAATAAATTAACTAAAAGTATATTAGTCTTCCAACAGATAATTAACCTATCAACCGAAAAATATGAAAAACAAAAAAACTTCATGGCTCAGCCACAATATGTATTATAGAGTACAGGTAAAGGTCTCAAATCTCAATACACCATATTTGCATTGCATTTCTATCTCTGTAGTCCCATTCCCGATCTATTACATTTCATTTTTTACTAAAGGATAGCCAGTGACCACTTAATAACTACTAAAACGTCACTTTGAGCAACAAGCCAAAAGTGCAAGCAATATCCATCTCAATGCTTACCAAATGACTTGGTGATAACTTTAAAATACATTGTAGTATTTTGATCTTGTTTATAATTGCGTAAAATCATATCTTCCGAAAAATATCAAGCTAAACAAACTAAAGGGTATTTCAATAAATTGTGGTAGTTATCTATGTTATATGGACTCTTCATTTTTAATAAAGTATCTGTGTCCAACAGACACAACATGGACATGGATATGAGTGTTCGACATTTCAAAATTGGTGAAAATTTAAATAACATTTAAAAAACAAGACATGTCTGACATTCAAATATGTATCTAAAAATTTATATACCATACAAGCAGCTTACCGTATTAAAGTCAACTTTATTGAGGATTTTGTTGGAGATTGTTATAAAGCTCCTTAATTTAAGGAGCAAAACATGGTGCAATTCATGGAGCAAAACAAGGAGCTTAATTCAAGGAGCAATTTAAGGAACCATTAGTTTAAGGAGTAATTCAAGGAGTGAATTTTCCTATAAATAGATGTGTAATTGTAATGAATTAATCATCCAAAAGTGTTCATTCCAATTGAGAGAAAAGCTTAGAGAGAAAAGCTTTTGTAAGAGAAAATTGAGAGTAATTTTCTTGGATGTAATTGGGTTGTGAGTTGTGAGTGTTGTAAACACCTTGTGTAATTTCTCCCATTTCAGTAAAAAGATCTGCAGCAGGTCCGGAGACGTAATCAAGATTGGCCGAACTCCGTTATCAAATTTTGTGTGTTATTTTTCTATTCTTGCTTTCTCATAAATCTGGCTTATCGGGAATTTGCGTAATTTGTCAACAACTGGTATCAGAGCTATTGGTGGTGATTTCTGTCAATTTTCTACAAGGTTACTATTTACATGAATAGTGAATTACATGAATAGTGAAATTTTGTTGACGACATTTGTTCGTTGACGGAGGTGTTCTAATACAAGGTGATTTACAGAAATAGTCAGAAACAATTCAGAGGAAGTCAAATTTTAGTGTGAGCAATGGCCGCAGATGAAGGAAGGGTGAAACTCGAGAAATTTGATGGCACAGATTTTGGGTTTTGGAAAATGAAGATAGAGGATTATTTGTATCAAAGAAATCTATATCAACCTCTCTTAGGGAAGAAACCAGAAGCTATGAAGGAAGAAGATTGGAATCTTCTAGACAGACAAGCCCTTGGAGTTATTCGATTGACGCTATCCCGTAATGTTGCCTTCAACATAGCAAAGGAAAAAGACCACGGCGGGTCTTATGGCAGCTCTCTCAAATATGTATGAGAAGCCATTAGCCTCAAACAAAGTGCACTTGATGAGGCGTTTGTTCAATTTGCGGATGAATGAAGGCGCATTGGTAGCTCAACATCTCAATGAACTCAACACAGTCACAACCCAGTTGAGTTCAGTGGAAATTGAATTTGATGAAGAAGTACGAGTATTAATACTTTTATCTTCTTTACCAGAAAGTTGGAATGCTACTGTCACGGCTGTGAGTAGCTCGTCATGAAGCAATAAGTTGAAATTTGACGATGTTCGTGATCTGGTTCTCTGTGAAGAGATCCGACGTAGAGAGTCAGATGAATCGTCAACTTCTTCAGTTTTGCATACAGAGTCAAGAGGAAGAAATTCAACCAAAGGGAATGGACGTGGCAGAACAGACTACCGAGGTAGATCAAAGGACATGAGGTCCAAATCCAGGAATCCTAATAATTCCCATAGCTTGAAGACTATCGAGTGTTGGAATTGTGGAAGAACCAGACACTACAAAAATCAGTGCAAGAGTGCACCGAAGTACAAACAAGAGAAGGCAGAGGCAAATGTTACTTCCACCTCAGGAGGAGACGATGCATTGATATGCTCTTTGGAGAGCAAGGAAGAATCTTGGGTGTTAGACTCTGGAGCATCGTTCCATGCTACTTCATAAAAAGATTTCTTCGAGAAATATGTCCCCGGAAACCTTGGAAAGGTATATCTTGGTGATGATCAACCATGTGCTATAATTGGCAAAGGTGTAGTGAAGATTAAGTTGAACGGATCTGTTTAGGAACTAAAGGATGTTAGGCATATTCCCGATCTTAGAAGGAACTTAATCTCGGTGGGGCGATTGGCCGTGAAGGCTTACACTACGATCTTCCATGGTGATGATTGGAAGATTTCAAAGGGTGCAATGACAGTTGCTCGAGGCAAGAAAAGTGGCACTCTTTACATGACAGTAGAGGCACGTTGTTCAATTACAGTTGCATCAAGCAATGAAACACCAAATCTGTGGCACCAGAGACTAGGCCATATGAGTGAGAATGGGATGAAGATTATGCACTCAAAGGGAAAACTTCCAGGTCTACAGTTTACGGAGATAGACATGTGCGAAGATTGCATACTTGGAAAGCAAAAGAGAGTCAGCTTTCAAACAAGTTGTAGAATCCCAAAGAAGGAAAGGCTAGAGCTTATTCACTATGATGTTTGGGGACCAACGACCGTCTCATCTATTGGTGGGAAACACTACTTCGTGACTTTCATCGATGATCACTCTCGGAAGGTATGGGTTTACTTTCTAAAGCATAAGTCTGAAGTATTTGAGGCTTTCAGAAGATGGAAAGCTATGGTGGAAAATGAGACGGGTTTAAAGATAAAAAAGCTCAGAACCGATAATGGTGGTGAATATGAAGACACTAGATTCAAAAATTTCTACTATGAGCACGAGATCAGAATGGAAAGAACTGTGCCAGGCACGCCTCAACACAATGGTGTAGCTGAGCGTATGAACCGAACGTTGACAGAAAGAGCCAGAAGCATTCGTATACAGTCAGGTCTACCGAAGCAATTCTGGGCAGAAGCAGTCAACACGGCAGCTTACTTGATCAACCGAGGCCCATCTGTTCCATTGGAGCATAGAATACCAGAGGAGGTATGGAGCGGAAAAGAGGTGAAACTATCACATCTAAAAGTTTTCGGTTGTGTAGCATTTGTGCATATCAGTGATCAAAGCAGGAATAAGCTTGATCCCAAATCCAAGAAATGCACATTCATTGGCTATGGTGAGGATGAGTTTGGCTACCGCATTTGGGATGACGAAAAGAAGAAAGTTATCCGTAGTAGAGATATGATTTTCAACAAAAGGGTGATGTATAAGGACATGCATAAAATTGGCGCCAATGACTCAGAGCAGAATGAGTCAGTATTTGTAGATGCAGATGATGTCCCAGATACTTCCGCAATAGAACCAATTGTAACAAGTCCTCAGCCAGAGGAACTTGTTGGACAAAGCAGTACACAACATTCCGACACACCACAACCTCTTACTCCAGCTCCTGTATTGAGAAGGTCTTCTCGACCTCATGTGCCTAACAGGAGATACATGAACTATATGTTGTTGACTGATGGAGGGGAGCCTGAATGCTATGATGAAGCTTGTCAGACTCGAGATTCCAACAAGTGGGAGCTTGCTATGAAAGAAGAAATGAAATCTCTCATCTCCAACCAGACATGGGAACTAGCTGAGTTACCTATGGGAAAGAAGGCACTTCACAACAAATGGGTGTACTGGGTGAAATAGGAGCATGATGGTTCCAAGAGATACAAAGCCCGCCTAGTTGTCAAAGGGTTTCAACAGAAGGAAGGAGTTGACTACACTGACATTTTCGCTCCCGTTGTGAAGCTCAATACTATCAGATCAGTATTGAGTATTGTAGCCATTGAAGATCTTCATCTTGAACAGTTGGATGTGAAGACTGCATTCCTTCATGGAGATTTAGATGAAGAGATATACATGTACCAGCCAGAAGGTTTCTCAGAAAGAGGGAAGAAGAACATGGTGTGCAGACTTAAGAAGAGTTTGTATGGCCTGAAACAAGCCCCGAGACAATGGTACAGAAAGTTTGATAGCTTCATGCACAAGGAAGGTTTCCAGAAGTGCAATGCTGACCATTGTTGCTACTTCAAGAGATATAGGTCCAGTTATATCATTTTACTACTTTATGTTGATGATATGTTAGTAGCAGGTTCAGATATGGATGATATTAAAAGGTTGAAGCAGCAATTGTCAAAAGAGTTTGACATGAAAGACTTGGATCCAGCAAAGAAGATTCTTGGAATGCAAATCACAAGAAATAAGAAGAAAGGATCCTTGCAGTTATCTCAGGCAGAGTACATCAATCGTGTTTTGAAGAGATTCAACATGGGTGATGCCAAGTCAGTTAGCACACCCTTGGCCAGTCATTTTCGCCTATCCAAGGATCAGTCCCCTCAGACAGAGGAAGAGAGAGAATTCATGGCTAAGGTTCCTTATGCCTCAGCCATTGGAAGTTTGATGTACGCAATGGTCTGTACGAGACCAAACATTGGCCATACAGTGGGAGTTGTTAATAGATTTATGTCAAATCCAGGGAAAACTCATTGGGAAGCAGTCAAGTGGATTTTGAGGTATCTACGAGGCACCACAGAAAAGTGCTTGTACTTTAGTAAAGGAGAGTTAAAAGTACAAGGGTACGTAGACGCAGACTTTGGAGGTGAAGTTGATCACCGAAGAAGCACCACCGGTTATATATTTACTGTTGGAACTACAGTTGTTAGTTGGATGTCACAAATACAAAAAATTGTCACTCTATCTACTACAGAAGCTGAGTATGTAGCAATAACTGAAGCTAGTAAAGAGATGATATGGCTTCAAGGTTTGTTAACTGAGCTGGGATTCAAACAGGAGAAGAATGTTCTGTATAGTGATAGTCAAAGTGCAATACACTTGGCGAAGAATTCAACATTTAATTCTAGAATTGGGCATATTGGACTTCGTTATCACTTCATCATATCTCTATTGGAAGATGATGTGCTAATACTGGAGAAGATTCAAGGAAGCAAAAATCTAGCAGATATACTAACAAAGGTGGTGACTATTGACAAACTGAAGTTGTGCTCAACTTCAGTTGGTCTGCTAGAGTAACAAAGACTAGAAGAGCTGCTGCATTGATTAAGGTGTGAAGACAAATTGAAATAAGTCTTCAAGTGGGAGATTGTTGGAGATTGTTATAAAGCTCCTTAATTTAAGGAGCAAATTAAGGAACAAAACATAGAGCAAAACATGGTGCAATTCATAGAGCAAAACAAGGAGCTTAATTCAAGGAGCAATTTAAGGAACCATTAGTTTAAGGAGTAATTCAAGGAGTGAATTTTCCTATAAATAGATGTGTAATTGTAATGAATTAATCATCCAAAAGTGTTCATTCCAATTGAGAGAAAAGCTTAGAGAGAAAAGCTTTTGTAAGAGAAAATTGAGAGTAATTTTCTTGGGTGTAATTGGGTTGTGAGTTGTGAGTGTTGTAAACACCTTGTGTAATTTCTCCCCTTTCAGTAAAAAGATATGTAGCAGGTCCGGAGACTTAAGCAAGATTGGCCGAACTCCGTTATCAAATTTTGTGTGTTATTTTTCTATTCTTGCTTTCTCATAAATCTGGCTTATCGGAAATTTTCTTTCTCACAAAAGTATCAATGCTCGTACTTTTTCATCGAATTCAATTTCCATTGAACTCAGCTGGGTTGTGACTGTGTTGAGTTCATTGAGATGTTGAGCTACCGATGCGCCTTCATTCATCTGCAAATTGAACAAACCTCTCATCAAGTGCACTTTGTTTGAGGCTGATGGCTTCTTATACATATTGGAGAGAGCTGTTATAAGACCCGTCGTAGTCTTTTCCTTTGCAATATTGAAAGCAACATTACGGGATAGCGTCAATCGAATAACTCTGAGGGCTTGCTTGTCTAGAAGATTCCAATATTCTTCCTTCATAGCCTCTGGCTTCTTCCCTGAGAGAGGTTGATATAGATTTCTTTGATATAGATTTCTTTGATACAGATAATCCTCTATCTGCATTTTCCAAAACCCGAAATTAATTTATTCATATTTCTCGAGTTTCACCCTTCCTTCATCTGCGGCCATTGCTCTCACTCAAATCTGACTTCCTCTGGATCGTTTCTGACTATTTCTATAAACCACCGTGTATTAGAACACCACCGTGTATTAGAACACCTCCGTCAACGAACAAATATCGTCGAAAAAATGTCACTATTCACGTAATTCACTATTCACGTAAATAGTAACCTTGTAGAAAATTGACAAAAATCACCACCAATAGCTTTGATACCAGTTGTTGGGAAATTATGTAAATTCCCGATAAGCCAGATTTATGAGAAAGCAAGAATAGAAAAATAACACACAAATTTGATAATGGAGTTCGGCCAATCTTGATTACGTTTCCGGACCTACTGCAGATCTTTTTATTGAAATGAGAGAAATTACACAAGGTGTTTTCAACACTCACAACTCATAACCCAATTACACCTAAGAAAATTACTCTTAATTTTCTCTCACAAAAGCTTTTTTCTCTAAGCTTTTCTCTCAATTGGAATGAACACTTTGGATGATTAATTTATTACAATTACACATCTATTTATAGGAAATTTCACTCCTTAAATTAATGGTTCCTTAAATTGCTCCTTGAATTAAGCTCCTTGTTTTGCTCCATGAATTGTTCTATGTTTTTACTCCTTAATTTGCTCCTTAAAGTAAGGAGCTTTATAACAATCTCCAACACTCCAGGTGTTGATGAGCTTCCTCCGGTTGTTCTTTTGCGCTTAATGCCCTTACTAGACTAATAAGAGGAGAATTGATGTCCTTTTAGTTGGAATATATCAATAGTGGGAAAAAAACTTCTTGACACAACAATTTGGAAAACTAACCATCTCTTTTTCTCAAAGTATCCCCGTTCTTGTAGCATGAGGTTCCACCAAAAAATTCTAAACATCTTCATGCATGGGAAGTTTCGCTTTGTTTAAGTGACTTTATCCAACTCAGTTTTCAAAACTGATATATATTAGACTATGAAAAACTCTAAATATCTCCATTATTATCTCATCCACACTACATCCCAACCCAAAAATAAACTAAACGTTCAATTAATTGTTGCGCGGGATGCAGACAACTAATAAAAAATGGCCATGTTGAGGAATGCAGACAAATAGAATCTCTTTTTGCCCTAATAAACATACGTTCGGGGTGCCAGACAAAAACATAAAAATTGACTCAAGAAACATCCAGTTTGATTTTTTTTTTTGTCGCATGGAGAGGAGGGTTATTGTACAGCAGTCAGCAGTCGGGCTTGAATAAAAACTAAATTGAATAAACAGCAAAATAGTCCGTGCCAATTAGATGCATGTAGAGGAATCCAGAAATGGCAGAGAGATGACATTGAAAAGAAAGAAATTTCGAAGTTTATAGAAGGAAAAATAAATTTGTCCAAACCAACGAAGGGAATTATGTTCAGCATTGGACATTAAGAATTGAAGGACGTGAATGCATATTTAATTATATTCATGAAATTTCATGGAAAAGTATAAAGCAGGAGTAGTAATTCTATGACCTTCCAAAGTAGTAGCCTTAGTAATTTGTATGTCAAACACGTCACAGAATTCCAATAATATCTCCTTATTATATTTGTCAAGTTTCTCTCTAACTTTAGTCTTTTGCTTCTCCAGCAATAAAAAATGTCTAGTTAGTGGATAAATTAGTATAGAGAATACGACTCTTTCCAACAATTTAAGGATAGGAAGAAACTAGTTTTTATGATTGGTTAAAAATAATACTAGTTTCGTTAGTCAAAATAGAAGTCGATTAATTTAGAAAAAAAATCATAAAAAACGACTTAACGTATTGTCAAAGATGTAAATGACTAAGTTTATTTAAATAAAGAATAGAAAAATTAAGTAACTTAATTTTGTTGAATGAATAAATATTTGACGTATGAAATGAGAACTCAAAAGCTATAAATATGACTTCATTTCTTTCTTGTTAATCATCCTAAAAATAGAGAAAAATTTATATGAGAAGTTTTTGAGTGAGAGAATTTTGTGGTAAAATTTTCTTGGGCTTGTAATTGCTCTTATCTTTTGGGTGTATGAGAAAATTATTGAGAGTGTGGTTATAATAATTTTTTACATAGTAAATTTTTTCTCTAGTTGTCTTTTTACGACAAAAGTGGTTTTTTTTCAATTTAGAGTTTTCACTATAATTCTTGTGTTGTGTATTCTCTATTTTTCTGTTATTTGATATTTCGCTAAGTAATATATTGGGAGGGAAAATTTATGATTATAACATTTGATACAAATTTCTTGTGCAAAAAAGGATTTAATAATTGAAATTACAACTCTTTGACTGATTATCATGCCACACAAAACCAGAAAACCTTAAAATATTACTCTTGATCTGTACCGCCTGCAAAATGTATCAATAGGAGCGTCATAAAATTGAGATTCCAAAGGAAAATATCCGAATTATCAAAACTTAATCCTAGAAGCATCAAATAAAAAATTAGTCACAAGAGGAATACTTGGTTATTTCTTATTAACAGTGGCTGAGAAAAAAAAAATTTACAGTGACTATGAGAAAATTTTGCAAGGAATAGAATGGAATAAATATAAAAGCTAACTGAATGTGAATCACCTTTCCTCTTCTTCCAAAAAGGATGGGATGTAGCAGTTTGATGGCATCATCCATTTTCCTTCTTGATAACTTGAAAGCCACTTAAGAAGCAAAAGAAATCTAGAGTTCATATATTTCATTATAGCACAGTTCAGATCATAATCTCTTACATAAAAATGCCAACACATATAATTGATAACTCTCCTTACAAGGCATGACAAAGATGAAAAGCCGTGACATTTATCCTCATATTTCATCTGCCTAACAGCTTATGTTTAAAAAAGGAAACCGTATATCCAATAAGGAGCACCACAATTTCTTTTTTGAATATTTAGACCCTCATTATGATATCAATGTTTGATTAATCAGGTGTCACTTATCAAGCATGAAGAAGGGTTACCCAGGGATGAAGATGTTGACGTTGTGGGTGATATTGTCGCGACAATATCGTTTTTTTATATATCACAATATCGAAACATAATGTCCACATATTTTGATCAAATTATCGCAAAAATGTCAATAATATCACTAAAATATTGTTGTCACTAAAACGTATTTCTTTGACTAAAATGTCTTGAATATTGTATATATTATCGTTGTCGTTAAAATATCGAATAAAATATCAATTCTTGATTTTTTTTTCTTTTTTTTAAGTAATCATTTTAATTCAATTTTTTCTCACTTTTTAAGTATTAATTCAATTCGAGATTTATCTATTTATAATGATTACAATTAGATAGTGTACTTAATTATTTCAAATCATTTTACTTATTTTACAATATTTATCAAAAAAGAATATATATTTTATTATACAATATTTCAATCAATTAATCAACTTATTGATTAATATAAACTTTTTGTGTATTTAAAAATATATATATTAAATAAAATTAGTTTAAAATATAAATAATTGATTTTTTTTCATATTTTAATAAAGTTTTCATAATTTTTCGTGATTTTTTCCAAAGTTTTCGTCAATAACCACAATATATTCGATATTTTCGTAAAAATTATATCTCGATATTTTCACCATAATCGATATTTCAAACCTTAGTGTTACAAAACACTCGTATGTTTGAGCATTAGGAACGATCTGATGCAAAGCATGAGGTGATCTATGAACAACTCGATAAGTGATCCTCTTGACTATTAACCAACCCAATCTTCTCTCACTAGGACCGACCAACCTCCAAGGACGACCTAGAGCTCGGACCATTACCTAAGATGGGTTTTCAAGGCTTTGTAATTTACCTGTTTATCCTACCTGCACATTCTATACACCATCTATTTAATTCACACGTGTCTATACAATATCATATATATATATATATATATATATAATAAAGGGTATTGAACCACACAATGTTGATAGCATTTATCACATCTCACTTGTTTGTCTACTTAAATTCATATCATCTTTTGGCTCCAACTATGAGACTTTAGAATTAAAGACACCTTTCATTAAAAAGATCCACCTCATGTTCATTGAGTAAGATAAGATTGAGTTAGAGACAACAATCACCAAGAGAACTAGGTACAATCCAATGGAAAATAATGGTAGGAATAAGAGCCCTTAAAAGGATAAAATTAGTTAGGGAGCACCTTAAAACAAAGTAGTCAAAATATATCTTACAAATAGATATTAATGGTATCCGATTGGACAACGTTCAATGTGAAACTTTTAAGGGAGATTTTCCTTTGTAGTAAAAATCTATAAATTTGACATAAAAACCTATTTTTATGATTACAAATTTTAAAGAATGTTATAAATATTATTTTTACAATTAATTTTCTTAAGAATATATTTTCATTTGAATTTGCATATTTTGATGGCCATAAAAAATGGATGCTTAAGGAGTTTAAAAGCATAAGAAAACAAAACAAAATTCAGAGTTTTACATTGTAATTAATAAAATTCCATGCGTCTAATTAAAAAAAGGCACTAGATAAAAGCTTAAACGAGAAACTTTTACTAGCTAGGTCCATAAAATTCAGGAAACTTACCATTGGGAATATCTTTCAGCAGTGGTGTACCCTGGCCCTACGATGTCAAAGTCAAAGTCAAAGTCAAACATAGACAACAAATTAAGAAATCTTGATAAGAAAAGGGGAAAAACAAAGTAAGACTGAAGTGCACATCTCAAAACTTTGATATATAGAAAGAAAGAAAGAAAAAAAAATCTAAGCCATTGCATGCTTGCAAGGTATCTTTCAGTAAACAGATATGTAAAGTTTGTACTAAAAATGAAAAAACTAAAAACCTACATCTCCAATCGATAAATAAATTTCAAAATTTGATAAACTTTCTAAAAAGTGCAGCTGCAAGGAAATGGCCTGTGAAGTTAAAAATTATCCCAATGATCATAACTCTGAAGAACTACCACACGGCGGAGAAGGAGGGAGGAGAAGCAGGATCAAAAACAAAAAGCCCAAAGTTTTGAGGAAACTATTCAAACAAAATGTAATTGCACAAGTTACTAAATCAATATGAACTTTGCAATCAGTAAACATTATGAGTGGAGAAAACACACACTGAAGTGGAGAGAAATCGAAAAAGCTCTCTATGGTTGCTGTTTGTTTACGACTAGAACGAATATGATCAGCCAAAGATTGGGCCCATGGAATCGTGATAGAAGAGGATCTACCGTACATGATTGAATATATTTAAGAATAATTATATTTTATTATTTTATTAATATTCAATGTATATTATAATTGGATAAAATTAATTATAAATATTTAAAATAATATTTTATTTAATTTATTATTATATTTAAAGAATAAAAAAAAATTAAAATATAAGTACATTTTATATTAAAAAATTGTAGCTGCACTATAATGTATGTACCATTAGTACATTTTATATTAATTTCAAGAAAAAAATTGTAATTTATGTGATTCAATTAGTATAGTTTTAATCAATTAAGTCACGTGATTTAACATGTGACATTTTTTTTCCAATATTCAATGTAATACTATAATGTATGGACCATTTTTACCTGGGACAGCTTTTCTTTTCTATCTTCGTAATCTCTTTCGCATGAGCACTTTAGGTTTTGTGTAATAATTTTGTGTGATAAAATGAAAAGTAATGATATATAAGTTAACTCTATTAAATTAGATTTTAAATAATATAGTTGTGATAGTAAAATAAGTTAAAAGTTGAATCTTATTGTGTTTATTTCACTAGTGCACCCGTTATAATAAAAAAATAGTGTATTTAAAATAATTATAAATATTAAAATAAAAACTTATAAAATTATAAATGAATTAAATTAAAAATATTTTTTTTTTTTGAGATTTAAATGGGATAAAATGAAAAATAATGATGAATAATTATACAAATACGTCAAAAAAATATAATATTTTAGTGTTTTTTTAGACGAAAAAAAAAGAATATATATTTATATTTAAATTTCAGTTCAAATTACCTATCAAATTTAATGCATAAATTTATTGAATTATTTCATTTAAAAACTAAAAATAATGATATTATTGTAATTATTTTTTTTATTGTGATATTATATTAGAAAAATATATTTTAATTTTAATATTAATTATATATATTTTTTATTATTATTGAATAAAATTTATATTAATAATTTAATATTTTGATATTATTCTCCTCAAATAATCGTGAGAGTACTTTTTAAACCATTTAAGCAAACACTTGTGGACATACCACGATTTATGCTGCGAGGGCGAGGCGTCTGCAGTGTGTTATGCAGCTCTAGCCTTGCCGGGCAGCCAAAAAATCTCCACCACATAATACGCTGACGAATACAGTCAACTCAACTTCTTTGTAATTGTTATATATTACAAATTAGCCCAAATATTATGGTGTACGTTTAGTACAAGACTGAGGGTAATTATGGAAAAAAATAAAAAGAAATCATACCGAAGGATTTCTAGGATTAGGGTTTTTATTTGCTTGTTATAGGGTACTGTTTTTCGATTGCGCACATCTCTGGACCCTGAATTTCTGTTTCTATTAGACAAAGCGCTCCGAATCTCTATTTTTGGTTTGTGTCAATTGATTTTCCTCCGTCTCATTGATATATTTTCTGGGCTTTAGTGCCCCGTGGCCTTTCAAATCCATGATCGTCAGCGTCCCATGGACCCAGCTCCAGTGCAAACCACACCTCCAATCGAAGAAGATGAGTGGGGTATGACATTTGACAATTTGTTTTTCTCTTTGTTTCTCCTATATATTGAAACGGTTATAAAGACGTTTGGATCTTGTTTCCATGAAATCTACGTCTTTGGAACCAAGATATAGCTAAAGATGAATCCAATTGTTTGAATTGGGTTGAGTATTTTATTTTTCATTTGAGAAAGTTTAATATTTTTTACTCGGATTTTAGACATTAATCAACACACTTTAATCTTTTATTTGAATAACATCTGTCAAAATCTCTGACTTTGACCTTTTGAGGTTATGAATTAGAGATTTTTAGAATGATTGTTTATATTGCTCATGTTATTATACCGTAGTCATTTTAAAGTTTGGACTAGTTGCTGTACGCACGTATTGGTGGAACAACTAAATCATGCATTCTTACGTTCTTTGCGTGACCCTGAATGTTTGGTATATGAATTTGAGAGCTGAATGCTCACATTTTGTTTAGAATAATATTTATAAAAAAAAAACAATTTGATGCATACAACAATCCATATGGCATAATCTAATTAACCTGTTAGTAAGTATTCATACAATTACTTTATACCTAATCAACAACTGACGTGTCATTCGATGTATATAGCACTACTTTATGGCAAACATTGTTATATTTGTTCTCTTTTCATGGTATCCATAGAGATTGCTTTGACATTATATTTTGTTGTCTCTTGAGTCTAACATCACTCTCTTGTCACTCCATGGTTTATTGCATCAGACACTGATGGATTTGTGATTCCAAGCTTGGGAATCGGAGACTCGGACCAAAGTAATCCTGATGCTCCAAAAACTGAAGCCTCTAAACCACTTTCTCCAAAGGTTAGCTGCTACTGTCTATATATTTTTTATTTATTTTTACCAGTCAATGAAACGTGTTACCTGATGTCAAAGGTTTTAAATCAATGACAGCAGCTGAAGTGAACCGGTAATATTGCTTTAAAATGGCAGTAGAATTGTTGGTGAGAACTGAAAAGACCTTCATCTGTTCTGCTGTTGTCTTTTACACTGATTAAACTTTGTTCACTGCCATTCTGCAGGCAAAAGTAGAAGAGCACATCTATTTAGGACCACATGGAGCTAAACCATCTAAACCGAAGCCACAGGATTTGACTTCTTCAAGTCGTAAACAGCGTTTCAAACAGAAACTGAAGGAAGCTGATCATAGGGTTAGCGGGACAGGTCGGGAGAATAAGTTGGAGAATTTGCGTGACCTTGTGGGTGGCAGTGGCAAATCTAGCAGCAACATGGCAAAGGGCACTTCCAGAGATTGGTTAGACCCACATTGCCACGAGTCCCAGTTTGAGAAGTTGTATCCCCAGTAAGTGCAACAGCCAAGGTTATGTATAAAGATACAAAGTGCAACAGCCAAGGTTATGTATAAAGATACTAGATCTTTGAAGTCATTAGTCGAGGTTATGTATCTTAATAATAAATATCCAGCAGGACCATTTGGTTCGAGTATCATTGTTTTTCCTGAAGTTGAGACAAAATTTCATTAACTGTTCAAATTCAATTATTCCATTTCTTCTTCTAAGGCAAAACTTGTACAAACCATGGTCATCTAACTTTTCTCACTGTGTTGTGATAAGTAGTGCTGAATCCAAAAAAGACGCTCCCTATGGGATTATTAAGAAAAAAATTGAGTCATGCAGGTGCATGTATAATTTATAAAAGGTGCTATCTTGGTATTTTCAATACGATATTATTGGTGAATTTTGGTATTTTTAAAACAATATTATTTATAGTTTAATCAAAATAGGCTCCTTACATGTATACGAGTGAAAGAGTGAATAGAAAGATTCCCCATGCTATGAAATGAGGTATTATTTAAATATTATTTATTATTCTTGAAATATATTTTTCAATAATTATATTGATTACTTTCTTTATCAAGCACTAAATATTGTATTTTTCAGAAGAAAAAAAATAGATACTAATTATGCATTTTATTGATTTAGAGTATTACATAATTACTTATTCTAAAAGCCATGAATACTTTCCCAGCATGTCTCCTGTAAAACTCTTAGACTATGAACCAAATGAATTTGCATTAATTTTGCCAGCAAACAGTTTAAACTTGCCTTTTTGTATGTTGTCTGGTTTGATATTGGTGAATGGATTAATCTGAGTGGTCACAGAAAAATGAAAATATTAATGTAGATACTTCGTGTTTAATTTTTGTGTGAACCAATCATCTATTATCCAACACCGTTTGGCAAAAAATATATGAAACTATTATATAAGATGGACAAAGGTATAAATAAAACCACCTATAAATCAATGAAGGCTGGAACGTCTCAACTGGAATTTCTAATAAGCTTTTTCTTAATTTAAGAAAGTGATAACTTATAAAATGTAACTAGATTGGTCATACACATTCTGCCTAAATCTGCCATAATACGACAATGATGGCCCTACTACGTAGACAATGATGATAATTTATAATCACAAAAAATGGTGGAAACTAGTCAAATACCAGCCTTCCACAAAAGAATTGCTACTTATAAGCCACTGCATGCTTCTGTAGTCCATGTCTGAGTGGAGATAAAAGAAACTGAATACTACACTGGAAGATGATACTAGACGTCTTCTGTGTTCCAATTGACGCCCAGGAAGTCTAAACTTTTTGCTTTAGGCGTCAAACCATACTGTGTTAGATACTCCGCATTGTAAAACTTGCTCAAATGCCTCATCCCGCTATCACACAATATTGTTACTACTGTGTGACCAGGACCAATTGACTGTGCCACTCTGACAGCTCCAACACAATTCATTGCAGAAGAACTTCCCAGAAACAGCCCATCATTCTTCAAAAGAAACCTGATGGTGGTTTAAACTGTAAGGCTAAGTAATCAAACTCGACGTTGCAAGTGATGACCAAAGTGAGACTGTCCATTCTTACCAATTTTTTTATTTATTTCCATCTGCTCATCCCACAGAAACATACTAACTAAAGAGTAGGGATGGAATGATAGACTGACCTTGACATTTCAACAGCTTCAATATCTGTGCCTCGAAAAGAACCATCAAGTTCAGCCATCATGAAATTTTGGGTTATCCTGTTGATTCCAATGCCTTCTGTTATTGTGTCAAATGGATTCTTTAACCTTCGTCCTTCAGCCTCTTCTTTAGTATACATCACTCCTCTTGTCACCTTATTATACAAACCAGAACCAGGAGGATCTATGAGGAAACACTTGATGTTTTGATTCTTTTCCTGTTGAACAAAGACAAATTATTCACACATCTGATTTACAAGAAGATGAATCATTTCCAAAACTATTTAAAAGAGAGGCCAAACAGTCTACCTTAAGAAACTTGGAAACACCTGCCACAGTGCCGCCTGTCCCTGCTGCAGCCACAAATGCATCTAAATCACCTCCTGTCTGTTCCCAAATCTCAGGACCAGTACCCTCATAATGGGCACGGTAGTTTGCCATATTCTCAAACTGATCCGCAAAGAAACCACCTTTACCATTCCCCAGGAAAGTTGAACCTTGATTCTCTCTATCAGGATCATAATCATTGGTCTGCTGAATGTTTTTTCCATTTATCTGCTCAGCTTTTTTACATTTTGATGCTAGCTCATTGGCTTCAGAAGCCCGCCGTCTGGCAATATTGACATAGTGGTCTCTATGTGTAATAGCAACTGGCCTCACCCTTTCTACTGTGGCTCCCAAAGCTTCAATAATTTGAGACTGTAAGAATTTTGTGCAACACAAGAAATGAGCACATCGTAGAATATTTAAAAGAAAAAAAAACAGGGCAGATGTTATTTACAGGAAAGAGTAGAAGACAGCAGGCTCCATGAATTAGGTAGTTGCTGCCTTCTATTGCCCACAAAATTAGATCCTTGGTTTTGCATTTATCCAACTTGTTTTTGGCAAATCTTAATGCATCATAAAAGAGCTTGCTACCCTTTAAGCACCTTGGACGTCCAAGTTTCAGAACTCGAATTTTTTTCTTACAACTAAGGAGGGAAATTTCCATCCCTCTTTTTGTTTCCCTTCCCATAGGAAGCAGATGGAGGAGTTCTCATTACGGTGCTTGCTCACTTCAGAATTCAGGTTCTCAAATTTACGAAATAGTTGACAAATGGAATGTGGGAATAACTCATAAAAGATGACAAGGCAAAGAACATACTATATAGGTTGACCTACAACTCAGGTAAGAACATTTTCAAAAATTAAGCATCATGCTTATTAAAAACATTCTCTTAATAATACCTTTTCAATGGCAGCATCATCTGGGATAACCACATAGCACTGACAACCATAAGCAGGGGCAACCGTAGCTAGGCTTATGGCAGTACTTCCGGCACTCCCCTCAGTTATGATCCCACCAGGTAACAGTTTTCCATATGCCAAAGCCTGAACAAAACACATATCAGCATGCCTGATGAGAGGAAGCACTAGTATTGCTGAATACTAAAATTTAAAATTTATTGATAGAAGGCAGAGGAATAATTAGTTTTCCCATAAAAGCTTTGGACAACAATCACAACAGTGGGAGAAACCCTCTAATAATAATGCAATGAGCGCCAATTGAAATGTGAAATTCACTAATAAAAGAAAAAAAAATGAATGAATAATAAGTTAGCAATACAACTATTAAAAAAATAGCAAGTAGAAGTGGAAGACGTTTGCCATTTAACAGAAGGGTAAAGTGCCCAGATGTTCCATTCGTTTAGATTAAAGGTGTTGTTTAGTACCCCAACTTAAAAAAGGTTTTTTAAATCCTTTATTTGTGGAAAAAAAGTATTTTAAGTACATTTGTTTGTAAAAAATGTGTTAATCAAGAACAAAGTTAACTTTTCATTTAATTTTTCGTTAAATATAATGGAAAAATACATGTGTCACATGCATGTTTATATTTTTTTATAGATATATATGTAAAAATTAATATTTAATTAAAAATATTACTCAAACTTTTTAAGAAATTCTTTTCTTTCAAACTTTAACAAAATTTCCGATAAAACTTAAACAAAATTCTTTTTCTTTAATGCACAAAGTAACACATTAGACGTTTAAGATTTTATTTAAATTTAATCGAATAATTTGTTAAAATATTTGAGCAATTTAAAAATTATTCCATTAGATATATGTTTGTTAGAAAATACAAATATGCATGTGTAAAATATATTCTTCCGTTATATTTAATAAAAAATTTGATAACAAATTAACTTTATTTTTTCTTGTCATATTTTTCACTATCAAAGTAACTTAAAAACACATATTTTAAACAATGGGATAAATAACCTAAGGCCTAAAAAAACACTTTATCCTTAACAGAATATCAGCCTTTATTAGACTCATATAATGAACTGCTCTTCCGAATTATCTCCACAAACAGTGTGACAGTCATAGTAAATTACCTCTTCGATAATTTTCACAGCGACTCTATCTTTTACGCTCCCTCCAGGATTCAAAAACTCGCACTTCCCTAATATCTGAGCAAACAAAAAAGAAACGTATGAATTTTATGATAGCAATTATTTTCTACACGCCCAAATCACAAGAAGCAAGACATAACATAAACATCAATAATTCGGATAGCAGCAAGTCAAGCGTCAAAAATATGAGAGAATTTAAAAGGTGAAAATCCAACAAATTGACTAAACAAAATTTAAAGCAACCCATCAAATAAAATAAAAAATAAAACGTAAAAAACTTACTTCACAACCAGTGGCTTCAGATAGGCTGTTGATCCGAATTAAAGGCGTGTTGCCTATGGCGTCGACAAGCCCATTTCTCATCTTCTTCTTCTTTTTCGTCGATATTAGACAAGGATTAGTCTTTGGCGATGACCATTTGGACTTAAGGTTGCAGAGGAACAGCGAGAACATGCCAAGGGAAACTGAGACAGAGATGGCAAGAGCAATAGCGCCTGCGCTTCTCACAGGCGCCATTTAGGGGCTCTCGAGCTTGGGATCTCAAGAGTACAAGGAGCTTGAATCTGTTGATTCGACCGTTCAAGCACTTTCGGTTTCGGAGGTTTATATATTAGGGTCGATTTGTCTGTGGATTTTAGTTGTGCAAAAAGTGATTTTAAGAGGAAGAAGGTAATGTGTAGCTTTGATCGGTTCGTTTAGAACACGGTTGAATTTAGGGTGGGTGTCAAAATTATTATAAATACTCGTGAGTTTTTATTAGATTGATTATAAATTTATTTTATACCCTAAAAATATAACTGATCTATCATTCAAAAAACCTAAGTCGATATATAATATCATTCGGAGGGATTTAAGTTATTATCATAAAATATTTTATTTAATTAATATCTTATTATTAAGAGGAGATAAAGGTAATTATAATACATATTATACAAATATAAAATTATTATTATTTTTAAATTAAAGGTAATTATAATAGATATTATATAAATATAAAATTGTTATTATTTTTAAATTAATCATTAAATTTTTTTTATAAAATAATTATAAAAAAATTAAATTATGTTTAATACTTATAGAACATTAAGTATACCTCTAGACACCATTGAAATAGAGATTTTTGATCAATTTTAAAGTGTTTGAGTGAGTTACTAAAAATGAGTTATGAGTTTGAATGTGAGTGTCTCGATTAAGTTTATATTTTATAAATTTATAATTATAATTATAATATATAAAATAATAGTTAAAAATATATTTTAATAAATTAATATATATTAATATTATAAGTTCATTTTAATTGATTTTATTTAATTTTCATAACTTTTGTAACTCCAAATGAATATACAATGTTGTTGATTTTGATATTTTTTGAATTTATTTGAACCAACTATCTTAAAAAATATATAAATTTGATTTGATCTTTGACTTATATTGGTTGGTTAGTTTCTTTAAAAAAAACTCACCCCTACTTTTAACCTTTTGTTATAAATATTTTCAATATTTTTATAATCATACATATATTTTTAATATTTACACTATTATAGTATATGTAATAGTGGAAAATTATTACAAATATTCACGAGTTTTCATCTTTTATCATAAATGTTCTCAATATTTTCAAAATATCACATATATTTTTAACATTAACATCATTATATTAGACGTAATATATAATGATAAAATTATAATTACATCTCCAATTTTGAAAAGTTGAAAGTGTGACGTATACTTTAATTTTCTTATATTCTAAGAAACTCTTTTCCAAATGCAAAAATCATATTATCTTTTATGTTGTGTTTGGTTGGAAGGAATGAAAATAAATCAGAATTAATTCCTTACATTTGTATGTCTGGTTGGGCTGAAAAATGAGTTAGAAATGAAATCAATTCCTAAAAGAGAAAGAATCACAATTCTTTCTCCCTCTTTAGGAATTATGATTTCATTCTCATTTCAATTTTGTTTTCAATTTTACCATCGCCTCAAATATAACCCTAAACTCAAAACCCAAAACCCAAAATCCTAAATCCCAAAACCCAAATCCTTAAATCCTAAACCCTAATTACAAAACCCAAAACCCAAAACCATAAAGCATAAAACCTAAATCCCAAAACACTAAACACTAAACCCTAAAATCATAAACCATAAAACCTAAATCCCAAAACCTAAAACCCTAAACCCCAAAAATCAAATCCTAAACCCCAAAACCCTAAATCCCAAATCCCAAATCTCAAATCCCTAAACCTTAAACAGTAAATCACAAATCCTAAAACCCTAAACCCTAAACCCTAAACCCAAAATCCAAAAACTCAAATCCTAATACCCTAAACCCTATTTAGAAAAATAATAATTTTAACCCTAAACCTTAACCCATAAATATAGCCCTAAACCTTAAACCCTAAATCCCAAATCTCAAATTCAAAATCTCAAAACCCTAAATCCCAAATCTCAAATTCTAAACCTCAAAACCCTAAACCCTATTTAGAAAAATAATAATTTTAATAATATATTTTCTTTTTAAGTAATAATTATTTAGAAAAATAATTATTTCAATAATGTATTTTGTGTGACAAAAAAATAATAATTAAATAATATTATTTAAACTTTACTGAATATAATGATATTAAGATAATTTGTAGTTTTTTTTCATTTCATTCTAGTGGCAAACCAAACATTATAATACTGTTTTATTCTTTGATTCCAATGGTCATATCAAACAACATTGTTTCCTTTCCATTCCATTCCAATCTCATTCTCATTCCTATTTCGATTACATTCCATTCTCATTCTGATTCTGATTCTGATTTCATTCTGTGAACCAAACGTAATCTTAATGTAAAACCTATCAATTATGCATTCTTTTAATGATAATTAAAATTTTAAATTTTCTAAGCCACAAAATCATCACACTTTCAACAATAGAATTCATGTCATCCAATAATTGATTTACGTTGTCTTTATGTTCTTACAAAGAACACAAAAAATGGTGGCACGAGGATAAAAAGGTAACATTGTCAATAATTCGTGTATGAATTTTTGTTTTAGACGATAACATTGTCTCTAATTTATATTAATGAAATTATAATTTTTTATTTGATGTGTTTATTTTAAGTTGTGGTAAATTTAATGAGCAAATTCCTTTACTAAACTATACTAAGCTCTTAATGTTATTGAAAAAAATTTGAATTTTGATAAAATTATGATTTTTTTCATTTGAGGTATTTGTTTTAGATTGGGATAAATCTAATGAGAAAATTTCACTAAGAGTCTATACTAAGCTCTTAATCTAAATGGGTTAAGATAATAAGTTTTATTTAGCATACATAGTATTAACATGTTAATAAAATCTTTAAATAGAAACATTTTTTTTCTTTTTAATTTTGTATATTTCCAATTCAATTATATTTTCTTTCAAACCTTGTTCGCAACATAATAAAGTGATTTCTTCATTTTTCGTTTTTTTTAAATGTAATAACTTTTTATGAGAAAATAATTTAAGCTCTTAGATTTTTGGCAAAGAATTCAATAAAGTCAAGTAACATAGTCTAAAAAAATTAATATAGATTTTAAATTTTTAACCTTATACTAAAAATATTAATTCTTTAATTTGAATTAAAAGTCTCTGATGCATGAAAAATTAATAAAGTATTAGTAAATAGTAATAGCTTTAATAAAATAAGGATATCAAGGACTATGTATAAAACATTAAGATATTTGTAATCAAGATACAAATGATGAAAACTTATTGGTTTTTGTGATAATTTATCTATGAAAATTTGAAAACTAATAATGAATAGTAATATCGTTAATAAATTAAAGATATAAGTGATAATATATCAAAAGTGAGATTTTGTGATAAGTTATAAAAATTGAGATTTTTGTAATAAAAGATGAAAACTAAAGTATATTGTGATAATTTCCTAGGTGGTTCTCTTAGTCACTTTGTTTGAATTAAGTTGCACGGCAGGACATAGCTTGTTAAGCACTTGGCCTATTGACTTACCAAAACACAATATGGTCTACTAAATATTCAATACAATATAACATGGCATGCAAGCAAAAAAATGGTATAACTTGTATCTCGTAACTTGTAACGGGTTGAGTCATGTTAGCACATTAATCTAAAATTAAATTTTAAATAAATTAATATTAAATATATAAATATATTTATGTATTACTAAATATGAGTGTAATCCAATAAATAAAGTTAATGTTGATGCATGATAGATGAGGAGTTCAACTCTCAATAATGGCATTTTTTTTCAAAATAATAGGCTAACAAGACATTGGTTATGCTTGCCCATTAAGCAAGATCCAACGTGTTAGGCATGGTACAATACGATAAAGCCCAATAGCCTATGATAGAGGCATGACACAACCTGCAAACTAATGGGTTATGTACTGATAGCATATTAATAAATTTTGAATCAATAGAGAACATTTTTCTGTTGTATATGTAGAATTTGTATCTATATAAATGTATCTCTATAAATCGATATTATTACATTTCAAGGAAAATCTCGAATTAAATTCTATACTGACAGGTTAATGTGAGCTTATCCATGCGGTTATGCATTCTTTAAATATGAATATATTTTCTGAAAGATCCTGACTTTCGTGTTTTGGTGTGTTTTTGAGATCTTTTCGATGACCTATTTTGTGTTGAAGGGATATCTATATGATCCGATTGATTGTGTAAAGCCCCCATACTGGGCCTCATGACTTATTTGACACATTTACTTAGGTCATTCAATAAAAATATAAATATTTTTCAACTATATTCTTTCCCTTTTTTAATATATAATTTTTTGTCAATCATCTTTATTCTATCTATAACTTAAAAAATAAAATAGATTATAATAAATCAACCATCCGATAAATTGTTCCTCCGAATTGTTATATTGGTTGATATGATAACTGGTATATGTTATCTATTTTCTTTTTATGCTTTAGAGATAATAAAAATAATTGACAAAAATAAATCTATAAAAAATGAAAAGAATATAATTGAATAATAATAATATTTTTAACTTTATAGTTGAAAAATGTGATAAAAAATGGATCAATAAGAGAAATGGTATAAAGGTGGAAACATTTTAAAATTAATTTAACCCCTTTAAATATATTTTATTATTTTATTAGAAATTTAAATTAATAAAATAATATTATATCCGTTATCTTACTAGTAAAACAATAATTAAAATGCACGGTGGCGTGAGCAAATTGACTTCTAGAATATTGAATTTTTTATTTAAAGCTAAATCTTAATCACATTTTAAATTCTCATGTTTGTTGGATTGGCAAATCCTGTTAGAAATTACGGACTCAATATATAATGGAGAAATTTATTAATTGTTATTGAATCATGTTGATGTGATAATACATGTTAATTTTAAAGTAGAGTAATAAAAAATAGTAGTGGATACAATTATTTTGGTTGGATATTGATTTATTTTACAAATTTATCTTATCAATTTAATTTTAAAAAATCTAAATTTTTTATAAATTTATAAACCTTCAAAAAATTTCGATTAAAGGGTGGTTGTTTTAACATTTTTGAACCTATAATTTTTATTAAAAGTTTCTTTACAAAATTATAACTTAAAATTAAGAAAAACTCTTATCATAATATATATTTTATATATACTGTTATTTAAAAATATTTAATTTTATTAAAATTTAAAGTTACATAAGAAAACTTTAAAGTGTGTATCATCCGTCAAATCAATATATATTGAAGAAAGATGATAAAAATTATCAAAGTATTTAAAATTCGAAAACAAACTATAAATAAACCTGATGTATACCTATTAAGAAAAATTTGTTAAAACATGTTTATATTTTCCTTCTAAAAAGACAAAAGAACAATATTTATTTTGCATTCACATGATTAAGTTTAGAGATTAAAATTTATAAAAAAAAGATGAATATATTAATTATTATGTATAGATATAATAAAACTAAAATTTAACTATAATAAAAATAGGTAAATTTTATAAAATAAAAATCCTAACAAATCCGATTATGTAGATTTTTTTTTAATTTAAAAATCTATATTAAAAATCATTAACTTATAAAAGATTATATGTTCTATGCAATCTTGAATTTTGCATTTTAAAAAAATTATGCACACCTCTAATGAAAAAAATATACAAAATAGAAAGAAACATCAAGCGAGATGAAAAATTCAGCCAGCATTTCTTTATTGTATTTTTGTAAGTTTGCAGTACTTATAGTGTAGAGTTGCAACAGTTTTGGAATCTTGTCAAAGCAACGAGGGAGAAGCTGTTACAACATTTTGCATACATGACAAGGGTCAATAGCAAAATGACAAAAAACTAGTGGGAAAAGCTAATAATTACAGCAAACTGACCATTGTACAATTCAAAGAAAATTAAAACTGAGTTCAACATTTTACCATAGTTCAGCTTCTCAGGGCTTTGGCAAAGTTGCAAGCTTTCTTTTAAGTTCTTGTAATCTATGTTTGGTAACTAGTATTCTTAAAAATACATGCTCCAAGTTTGAGGGAAGATAATAACTTAGTTATTTAATTAGTTCATTTTTAACTCCTTATAAAAGTGTTTTTTATGTTTTTTTAATAGAAGAAATCCATAGTAGGGTTATAGAAGAAATTTGTAGTAGGGTTTCAAAGCCTGTCGTTTTGAGAGTCATTTGAGAGCTATTATTAGGGTTTCACTATTTTCTCACATCATCGCTTCTACCTCCATCGTCCTTTTTCTCTTTCTTTCGTTTCCTTAACTCTTATTCAACACCCCTGTTTTCAACACTTTTAAGTTTTATGCAGTTCAATAATAATGTTTTAGTCAGTTTCCACTCAATGGTTAGTCGTTTTCTTGCGCCATCGTTCAATAGTTCACAGTGGAAGGATGGTTGGTTGTTTTGTTCATCTAAGACGCTGGTTTTGCTTTGATTGCTCTATTTTATCTCTTCGACGACATTCAAGAGTTGTTTTTACCTCCGATACTTGTGAGGTTGATTGTTTTCAGCTAAATGATGGTGTTTTTAGCCTTTTTGGGTGTCTTTAGCCAGTTTACAATGTGTTGTTCCCTTTCATTTAGTTTTTAGTTTTATATTTATTTTGTTGTCTGTTTGTCTACCACTGGTTTCTAGGTGTGTATTTTGTTATGCAGCATCTACGTATAGTTTCTAATTGTGTAGGTACTTATAGATAGTGTTAGAGTCTCAATTCAATCCAGAAACATTCATAAAATCATATGAACTCATAATTTAAATGCAGCGGAAACAAAATTGGATTGAAAACATACCTCCTGTCATTGATCAAATTTCAGCACTTACACGGGAATTCCAATGGATTTTCTTTTTTATGCTTTCATTGATTTCTCACACTTATTCTCTGCATATTGATGGTGTATCTGAATTGTTATGCAGTTAATAGTGAGAGGATCCGATACTTTATTAAGGTTCTTTCATCAAGAACCTCGTTCGGTTTCGGAATCGACGTACGGTTCTGTCGAAATCGAACCGTCACCACAGTTCACTAACGTTGCACCACTCTGATTTACAAATAGTTCAGTTGTTTAGATGTTTTAAATTAGTTGCTATATGTGATGCAAATGTTTTCAAGAGATAGTGTATTTATTTATTGTTTTGAGTTTCTAACACGTATCCAAAAATCAAGATGATAAGTAATATGACACTTATATGTCTTTAAAATTTTATCTAACACATCTTATTGGATTAACTTTTAACTCATTTTTATATTAGAATAGATGGATTATGATCTTCTTTTAAAATTTCTTTACTCTTTTAATGAATTTTTTTTGTTTTTTTATAAAAAAGGAAGATTAGATATTTAATGTATTTTCAAATATACGTAAAACATATATTTGTTAAGATTAACCTTACACGATTTAAAGAAAAATTACGATTCAACAAAATTTTAAACCCAATTTTACGAGAACACAAGAAATAAAATCAAAGACAAAGAACACAAGGATTTAAGCATTCGACCCTTAAAAACTATTAACCTAATCCACTTAAGAGGAGAAATATATCTATTATAAAAATCTGAATACAACAATATCAAGAACACTTTACAGAGGATCTAATACAAACCATATGATTTGAACAACTCTGACATAGATTTTCACACTCAAAGAACTAGTGAAGAGTAACAGAGAGAAGAAGAAAGAAATGAAGAGCCTTGCGGCTTAGAGAGAAGAAGAGAATGAGGCTCGATGGTACACTTCAAACCCTAAGGTATCGTTTGGTTCACAGAATGTAATCGGAATGAGAATGAGAGTGAGAATGAAAATGAAAATGAAACAATGTTGTTTGGTTTGACCATTAGAATCAAAGAAAAAATCAGTATTATACTGTTTGGTTTGCCACTAGAATGGAATGAAAAAAACTGTAAATTAGCTTAATATCTCTATATTCAGTAAAGTTTAAATAATATAATATAATAATTATTATTTCGTCAGACAAAATATATTATTGAAATCATTATTTTTCTAAATAGCATTTAGGGTTTTGAGGTTTGGGATTTAGGGTTTAGAGTTTTAGGATTTGAGATTTTGGATTTAGGGTATATGGTTTTAGGATTTGGGGTTTAGGATTTTGGGTTTTGAGATTTAGGTTTTAGGGTTTAGGATTTAGTGTTTTTGGATTTAGGGTTTAATGTTTTGGGATTTGAGATTTGAGATTTAGGGTTTTAGGTTTTAGGATTTGGGATTTAAAGTTTAAGGTTTAAGGTTTAGGGATTTAGGATTTTAGGATTTGTGATTTGTGATTTTGTGATTTGGGATTTGGGGTTTGGGATTTGAATTTGGGATTTGGGATTTGAATTTAGGGTTATATTTAGAGTGTGGTAAAATAAAAAAAATAGATGGGAATTGAATCATAATTCCTAAAGGGAGAGAACGAATTGAATTGTGATTCCTTCTTCTTTAAGAATTGTGATTCATTCTTGACTCATTTTTCAACCAAATCAAACATACAAATGGAAAGAATCAATTTTGATTTCTTTCTATTCACTCCCACCAAACACAACATAAGAGTGTTATTTATATCAACATGTAGAAGTACAAAAATACCCCTCAATCAAGCCAATTACAATGATCCATAAGCCTCGTTGGATCTAGCAAAATATCAATAAGTTCTAACACACTCAAGTAGCTCAATATGTCATACAACAATATACGACACATATTAACAGCAATACACAAATATAAATAATGAAAAGCATTTGAGAACGTTATATTGTGACATTAAATTAACACATTTTATGCATTATAAGAAGTAAAAAAAAAATGCATATACTTTAAAAATAAAACTAAATGCAATGCAATTCAACCAAATACTAATTACTTATTATACAATTATTTACGTACTTAACCAAAAAAGAGAATGGAGATAAAGAAACTCGAAGAAAAACAAACAGAGAAGACTGCTAATTACTATCATTAAAAAAGAAGAAGCAACATCCTAATCATAAGAGACTGCCGTGAGATTTTTCTTTTTTCCAAGTGATATAGTATTCCTATTATCCTCTATACCATAATCAACTGTCTTTGAGCTTCCATCCTTAGTTCTGTCTTCATTTTTTTGATAAAATCATCAAATTTCTTGTTTAATTCCTCTGTACTCAGCTTCCGATTTCCTCCTTCTCCTTCTCCTTCTCCTTCTCCTTCAACTTCCACTCTTTCTCCAAAACCAAAGTCACCATTAGACCATATTTGCTTCTCTTCATCTTCCGAAATTGTAAAGCCAATATTTCTTTCTATTTCCTCATCTTCCACTATTGTTTCTTCTATTTCATCACCTTGTACTTGGTTGTTCAAGCAGTACTCATCATTTTCCCCTGAGTCATAATCAACACTTTTCACTACAGCTTCATTCTGTAAAATCAATTCTTTTGAATCTGACATTGAATTCTCATATAGGCAATCATCAATCATATTTACAAAGGACTTATCTTGATGAACATTAGATAGAGATACAGACCTTATCAAACCAGAATACTTTGCTAGAAAAACAAAGAGTCCATTACATAAAAGGAACACACAACTTTTATCAATAGTGTGGGTTAAGAGCTGGTAAGGGAATGTAGAGAAGTAGCAATTGTAAGAATATAATAAATATGAAAATAATGAAATTAAGATCACTAATTGGGTCATTTTTTCAACAAACTCACTCATCATGTTCATCAATTGTGTCAAATTGGTAAGTAGAATTTTGTGTTGGGTTTCTTCAATTTTCTATATGGAACAAGAGAACTTTATGAGGTGAAGGAAGTTGGATTAAGAGATCCTATATATAAGGGTGGTTTGGGGATGCTTTACTAAAGTACCCTTGTTAGATGGGGTACCAAATAAGACCAAATTAATGTAGTTTCTGTGTGTAAATGATTAGCCTATGAGACTAAAGATTAAGATCTGAGATATTGTTTTATTTATTGGACTCTTTAGCTGTCATGCCCATTAGCCAATTTGTTATCTTCTAGTTTGCCAACTTGAAGTTGACTTGATATATATATATATATATATATATATATATATATAAATGAGCTTATATGATTGAGATGCGTCACTCTATTAAGAGCTGTACGTACCAAAGGAAAAAAAACACTACTTCTTAAATAATATCCCATAATATTAAGTGTACGATTGATTACTGATCATATATACAATTGGGCAGTCCAAATATGGTCGACAAACCCATATATTAATTATACATATCAAGCTCTTACGAGAAATCTCAAATATAAATATATAAAATAATGTTTTATTTTAAAAATTTGAATTTGATAATCATTATTTTTAATATTTTTTTAAATAAATATATTATTTTTAACGAAAATATACTTCAATATAAACCTGTTAATTTTATAACGATCTATAATTACATTTTATAAAATAATAAACTTATATTATTTTGCTTGTTTGCTTTGAAATTGGTACAATACAAATAATTTATTTTATAAAATAAATTTTTATAATAATTTTTATAAATATACTCGAGTCTTTTCATACTCTTTGTTTTTTTTTTTTACATAGTAATTGTACCGCTTATTTTGATTTTTTTTCCTAATCATAATCCATCTTGAGCTACGAGCAAAATATCATTCAACCTTCAGATAATTAATAATGAAGGGTTTGAAGGTAACTTAGGATATTCATTCAGGCTTTGTAAAGAAACAATTGGTTTTAACTTTTTTTTTTTGGAAGCATTATTTCCTTTTGTCAATGGCCAATGCATACAATAATATATGAAAACTTGACATATGGCATGCTTGTTAATCAAATTCAACAAGAAAGTAAACTTCGAACCAAATAGTTCGGCCAAATATCTCTCCCTCTCTCTCTATTATTTTTCCCTTTACTTAATGGATAATGGATATATGATTTATTTTTATATTTTGATTTAATGTCGATAACTTCAAGTATTTGATATTTAGTTGTTAAATTATCTTAATTGATTCAACTTTATTTAAAAGACGAAATTATTATAGAAAAATAATAAAAATAATACTTAAAATTTATAATCATAAAAATAATATTATTTATAAATTTTATATATTTTTATCATAAAAAAATTTGATATATCATTTGACATTAAATAATTTACATTTAAATATATTTATTTAAAATAATTTAATATTAAATATATTATGATGTTATTTTTATTATTATAAGTTTTAATGGTGTTATTTTTTTTAATTTTTCTGTAATAAATTCAACATGGTTTTTTTGTAAATTCAATACTATGCCGCACTTATCCACTTATTTCATTCTCGATTTTTTTTTTCTTTCAATTTTATCTAAACAATATATCTTATTAAAATTTTATCTAATTTATTTTTACAACATTATTTACAAGATGATGAAAGCTTATGGCATTTTTGTTGATGAAACCCCCTCTACGTTATATTCTATACTTTCCAAGAACACAAAGATGCCATAAAGTTCTTTTTATAACACTACAGGTTTGCACAAGATGAAAGTTTGATTCCTCGAGTCACGTTGTACCAAAAATTTAAGATTTGTTTGGTGAAGTAATTTAAAAATTGTTTTCTGTATTTAAAAATAAAAATTAGTGTTAAAAATAATTAATATTTTGGTCATAATTTTTGTTATAGTTTTTAAAAATGATTTAAATTTAAAAAAAATAAATAAAAACATTTAATCATGTTTTCATTTCTTCCAAAAATACGGAAAACATGTTAGTTTTACAAAAAGGCAGAGGGTTTATATCATGTTGCTTTTAGTTTACGTAACTTTTGAATTTTTTTTCTTCTTTTTGCTTAGCAAACGTATATACGTATATACATACATATTTTTAATATAGTTTTATATTATGATTTTAAAATAAAATATTTAATAAGTAAATATTATCTAAATAATTTTATTATTATCACGATAATAATTCAATAATGATAATTTTAATTAATATTAACGAGATTTAAATATAACTAATATTAATAATAAAATATATATTCGTGCATTTTTATTGTAATTGTAATAAATTTATTGTGATAATATTATTATATATTTTAATTTAAAACCACTTTAAAAATCTTTAATTTCATCATAATTTTTATTATTTTATTATTTTTTAATAATTACACACAATTATTAACATATAAGGATAGGATTCGAACTCATATCCTTTTATTAAAATATTAATTTAATGGTTTATGTAAAAAAAAACAAAAAACAAATATATATTATTACCACTACTACAAAAAGGGTATTAAAGTAGGTTAAAAATCGACTTTAAATTTTTAATTTTTATAAAATTTATTCATTTTCTATTATACTTAAATTAAAACTTGTATTCGATCATTAATTAATAGCATGCAAAAAAAATATGTTTAACAAATAGTTTAAATAATACAAAAAATTGAAAAATAAAATATTACTTAATAGTAGAAAAATTATCATGGTGTTGTTTTGTGTTATTCAAGATCATCATATATCTTCTCCTGATGTTATAATACAAACATACGTATATAATACAAAATTTTATATACATAAATAATAACACATAATAAAAAAAATATGAAAAATAAGTGCGTAGGATTAATAGAAATACTTACAAGATTAAATGAAGTGACAAAATGAAGAAAATGAAGAAAAAATGGTGTTTTGTAAGTGAGAAATGAGTATAAAAAATTTGAGTATTTTGTTAAAAAAAATAGGGGATCTAAAAGATTAGTTAGAGAGGAAGAAAACCCACTAACTGGCGCTGGAATTGGTGGTCGTATGTGATTGGAAAATGAGAAAGATTGGAGGAGAAGTGGATGGAGTTTTGAGTTTTTGAGAGTTATGCAGTGTTTAGAATAGTTTTTGTCTGGAGAAAAAAGAAGAAAAAAGAATTTATCCACGTGTGTAGCATTGGTTCTACGTGTCAACCGATACTACGTTACGTGGATATTGTCGATTCCAGGTGTCAAACGACGCTACGCTACATGGATAGCGTCGGTTCTACACCAAATCGACTTTAAATTCATTATAAGTCGATTTTTTTCCGATATCGACTTAAATACATTTTTTTGTATTAATGTATATATTATATTAATTTATATTACTTGGATAACTTATTGATTTTAAAAATTATTTAATAATTTTAATTCTAATTCATTAATAAATACTTAAAATTATGGTAAAAAATCATCGGAGAAAAAATGGTATAATACAACACTTTAAATAGAAATATTTTACGCTAAATATAATTTTTTCAAACACAATAAAAAATATGTTTTTATGCTTTTTGTAATTTAAAACATATTTTTAAAATAATGGCCAAACAATAAATTATTTTTTAAAATTATTGAAAATTATTTTTTAATAATGATTTAAAAACAATTTTTTAAAAATTGTTTTCATCCGAAAAACCTTAAAAACTCCACAGTTATCAAAAACATGAAATATTCTTAATTCATATTCAACTTTAAGGCTAATAATCTTAAGGGGAAATTGTTTTTCAGGCTAATAATACAAAAGAAGATGAATGTTCCTTAAATCTCCTGTTATTTTTACAAATTATATTTTAGAAGAAATCAAAACATACACTATAGTAAAATATAAATTAACTTATTTGTTAGTGAAAATGGTTAAACAAATTGTTATTATTTTTTTTCGATGCTACTAAAAATTTAATAGAGTGGAAATGGGGAGGGGATTTTTAAAGCCACCACTACAAATATTGCTTCACAAGTTGTTATTTCAAAGGTATGTAGCTTACATGAGAAAGCAAATAAGCTCTTAGTTTTTTTAGTGGATAATATAAGTAATTAATATTAAAATTTTATTTTAAATATTAATTAAAAAATTTGTTGGAACATCTATTAATCATACAATCAAATTTATAATATATTTCTAGCGATGATAACAATCATAATCCTAATAATTTTTTTTACTAAGAATTTCCCAAATTAAGTAAATGAGTAACAAATAACATAATTTTATTAAAAAAAAAATTTATTGTTAGTTAAAATATAATTTTAATAAGATAATTTTATAAAAACAATAAACTTATGTTGATCCATAAAGATGTCAATTGTGTTGTCTCATTACATCACATTTATCATTTAATGTCTCTAATAAATTCATAAATTAAAATTATCTCAGCCCATTTAAATCTTATCTCATTCCATACTTATATAAAGTTATTTGTAATGTGCTAATAATTATCATAAATAATCATTTATATATTTTTTTATTTTTTTTAATGTACTCATCATTTGGATTTATTTGATATAAATAAGATATGTTCTTATAATACAATATTATTACCATTTCAAACTACCAAAAAATAAAATTAAACAATACAAGATAAACTCATAAATATTACAAATTATACTATGAATTAATAGGAAATCCTTGTTAGAAAATTTGGATAAAATGGTATAATCACAAATTCTCCTTTCCAAGATCTTCTTTAGTAAAATATCAAATAACAGAAAAATAGATAATACACAACACAAGAATTATAGTGGAAACTTCAAATTAGAGAAAAATCACTTTCGTTGTCAAAAGACAACCAGAGAAAAATTCACTATGCGAAAAATTGTTACAACCACACTCTCACTAATTTTCTCACACACCCAAAACACAAGAACAATTACGAGCCTAAGAGAATTTTTCCACAAAATTCTCTCACTCAATAACTTCTCATACAAGCTTTTCTCTATTTTTGGGATGATTATCAATGAAGAAATGAAGCCATATTTATAGCCTTCAAGTTCTCATTTCATATGCCAAACATTTCTTCATTCAACAAAATTAGGCTACCTAACTTTCCTATTCTTTATTCAAACAAGTTTAGGCACCTCCATCTTTGACAATATGGTAAGCCACATTCCATGAATTTTCTTCTAAATTATGCATCTACTATTTTGACTAACAAACTTAATATTATTTTTAATCAATCATAACAATTCTATCTTAATTTATACCTCAATCTTTTTATTCAAAAACTACTAGACATGTATTATGATATTCATATACGTAATCTAGAGATATTAAATAAGTTATTTTATCTTATCTTATATTTCATTTAATGTTTTTAATAAGTTTATAGACTTAATTTATATCATTTCATTCCATCTTATTAATTTATTTAAAATTATTCTTAATAATTTTATAATTATTATAAATAATCATAATTATTATAGATAATCATAATTTTTTTATAATTTTATTAATTATTTACACCTATTTAAAATAAATGTGATATATCTTATTATAATATGATATATTGTCATCTTAACGCATTAAAATATATAAATTGTATTATTAATTAATAAAATAACCCATTTCAATTTATACGTAATCTACGAAACCACTAACTCACTTTATCTTATTTTCTAAGCACCAGTAAGTCGGCATTCAAACAGTAACCTAGTCTTTACTTAAACCGGTTTTAGCACAAACCGACTGATAATAAAAAAAGAAAAGAAAAATAAAGTTTAGCATAACCCACGTCCAAACATCCCCTCAATAAAGCCGTCCAAATATTCCTAATTAGTAATTTCCGAAGGCATCCACATTTGCATTTACGGGCAATTCTCCTAGCATACTGTGGGAAACCCTACTTCAACCCTCTAATCACAGACATTCATAAATCAAAGGAACCTAAAAAAAAAAACACTAACAATGTCTTCGATCATACTTCGCTCTCGTTTGATCTCGTTGCTAGCGAAGCACAATCAACGTTTACTGAGCTCCAATTTAGCCTCTAACCCTCCTAAAGAGCCGCTCATTGCAGCCCAAACCTTGGTCTCCGATCAGCCTTCACCTCCATCTACTCCAGACTCGAACGTTTCGAGCAGCAAAGCATGGAAATTTCTCAAGTACACACTCGTTGGAGCTCTCACCGGGGCTACTGCTGTTACTGGTTACGTCTCGTATGGTTCGTATCTGCTTCTTTGTCATTTTTCTTGAATTTAGAGAATTTAATTTTGATAACGGAGTTAACTTTATCTTTTGAATGTGAATATTAGGATACGCTTAGCGTTAGTCATTTTCCTTCAAGAATATTCATTTGAATTAATATATCCTCAATATGTTATGATAGAATGTATATGTTGAAAAGATCACTAAGAGCTGTGAGTAAACGAAAATCACAGAGGAGAAAGAAAAACAGATGAAGAAAATATCTGATTAGAATTGAATTACTTGCATTACACAATGACTAATACTTGTATTTATAGCTATAAGAATTGCGTGAGCCTCAAGTGTAACAGATTGTATGGTAACTAATTTGAGCTGACTAGGACAGATGACATGGCATTAGTTTGCTGATCTTGCATATCCTTAACACTCTGCCTCAAAGTCAGAGGGAGTGAAACAATTTTGAATTTGCGTTGAAGCCTATGAAATGTAGGTGAAGCAAGTGCCTTTGTAAGCACATCATCCAGTTGTTTATGACCATGAATGTGTTGCACTTGAAGTTGTTTTTAAAGAACCTTTTAACGTACAAAAAGAAGGTCTAGCCCAATGTGTTTAGTAAGAGCATGGAGCACTGGATTAGTAGCCAGTGCAACTAAACTCAAGTTATCACACCATAAGACTGGTATTTGTGAAGAAGAATGATGCAGCTCTTTAAGCAATGATTGAATCTAGAGAAACTTGTGATGTTGTGCTAGCAACGCAACGATATTCAACCTCAGTACTAGATCGAGAAACTGTAGTTTGCTTCTTAAAAGACCTACATATAGGATTAGCACCCAAGAAAACACAATAACTTTAAGTTGAGCGTTGATTATCTGGGCATGGAGCCCACTCTGCATCAGAAAATGCAGTGACCGGCAAGGAAGTGGATTTGTGATAGATCATCCCATAGTCTGCAATACCCTTAAGGTATCGTAAGATTCATTTGATAGCACCCCAATGAACATCTTTTGGATGTGCCATGAATTGGCATACCTTGTTTGCACAATAAGCCAATTATGGCCGAGTAATGGTAATGTATTGTAGTTCACCCACTATAAGCTTAACATAGGTAATGTTGGCCATCTCGAACAACTTTAAGTTTTTGATTGAGTTGGTGACAGTATCAGAGCATAAGGTCCTATATTCAAATCCTTGCAACCCTTCAAGTGTTTTGCTTACAAAGTGTATAAAGCTATTGTAATGTTGGCACATCTCCTAAAAGCTTAAATTGATGAGTAACAGACTCCAACATGTTAAAAGTTTGTATTTCAATTCCAAATTGTTTCATCAACCCATTTTTCTTGTGGATTATGGAAACTTTTTTATTTGTTTTGTTGTCTTTAGAATTCAAGGGTGTTTTCCATTTCTTGGTCAACATTTAGAACGTGAATATAGCTAGATTGGAATTTGTTTGTTTTATAGCTTACTCATTGAAGGAAGTAGAGGAAAAAACTACGGCTCTCCGGGCAGCGCCATGGAAGTATAAGACAGTTGATGATGCACCTGCTCTTGATGTAAGGATTCTGTGCTGAGATTGTGTTTATAATTTTCTTATTCAGTTTCTACAATATATTTTTCAAAGTTGGCTGTGACCAATGTTTCAAGATAGATTTATAATTTAAATGAATAAGAGGTAAAGTTCTTTTTTGCTCACAAGCCTCAAAGATGGTCATTAAGGCTATAGCCTCACGTTGTCGTCTTCTTCTATTTCTTCTTAGAGCCGTGATCTGAGGCGAACCTCAAAAAAGCCTTTTGAAACACCAACAGTGTCATCTGCAAGAGTGATATGTTGGTGCCGTGACTTGTGAAAAAAACAGATATGATGTAACAAAAAAGTTTGTTTTTTTTCTTTTTTGGTTCCAGAATGGCTTGGCAATTTGATATGAGTGATATCTCAACTGTTACATGTCTACATGGAATAGTTGAGATCATTTTTATCATTGGTCCCATTTTGTCACTTAAGTTGAGATTTCATAGTAATTGTTTTGTTGGGATATTTGTTGGTTGACTATTTTTGATAATGGCTTATGCAGAAGCTCAAAAGTTTGGTTTACTCTTCGATACTGACAGGTAGGACCTCTGAACTACATTTATGTTAGTGATATATGAATTTGTGTTGTGCTTTGATTTACTGGTTCAGACAACTGGAGTATCCTTTGTTATCATTCGTGTAAATGCCAACTCTATTTTCTTGGGTTTATTTGTGATCTGTACTGCCACTGACACTTTCTGCTGACTATGATTAATCAGCACAGCTATTCATTAGTATATGTGGCACTAATAATTTTTGCAACATAATGCCTGTATATAATTTTATTAGTTACAAAATTGCAAGATTGGTGTACTATCAATTGTCTAATATTCCTAAACATATCACGTTGAAAAGTTACAATGAGTTAGTTGTGTTGCAAACTTAATCCATGTTGCCTTCATAGTCATGGCTTCACTGATGATATTCTATATAAAAATATTTCTATTTTAATTATAGTTATGATACTTGAATTTTTATGCTGATTTTTTTTCTTCTTTATTCTGATTTCAGTACCTGCAAAAGCAACTGAAATTTACTTGGACGCAAGAAGAATGATTGAAGAACAAGTTCGAGTATATCGTGCTACTTGAGAAAATGTTATCATAATTTTTCTTCTTTTTGCCTTCTAAGATTCTGACTTAAAACTTCCCTCTACATTATAGGGTTATACTGAACCATATGCAGACAAGCTTCTTCCAGATTTGCATCCCTTGGAAAGTCATGTTTTTACACTTGTACTTGATTTGCAGGAAACATTACTTTACTCTTATTGGACGGTAAGGATATATATACGTGAAACTAATAACTTTTACACAGTGGACTATTTTGGTTTTGTTGATCTATGATACTCATGTTTTTTGGCTTTTAGACTTGATTTATGCAGTTTCTTAGCATGGGTTGTATTTTTCTTGATAACCCAAAAATCTTGCTGTTGCTTGTTTCTGATACGTATGTTCTCTATTGACATCTAAAGAGAGAAAAAGGATGGCAAACAATCAAGAGACCTGGAGTAGAGGCATTTTTGGAGCACCTAGCTCAGTATTTTGAAATTATCGTATATTCTGACTATTCAAATATGGTAGTTTTGCTCCTCACATCCATTACTCACGTTTTTTTCCTTCTATTTTATTTGTTTCTATTATTTATAAACATCATTTTTGTTGCTGGGTGCAGTATGTAGATCCTGTTGTTGAAAGATTGGATACCAAGCATTGCATACGTTTTAGACTAGGAAAGGCTGCAACTAAGTATCAAAATGGACAGCATTATCGGGTATGTTAGGTTGGTTACTTCAAGATGATTGGCATCCTGTATTGTCTTTTTGCCAGAATGTAATTATTTATTTTGATTTGTGATCTACGATTTTGACAACGACTTTGCAAATATCGTACATTTATGTGGTCTTTTTATTTATCAGATCTGCATGAATATCCTACTCTTCTTTTTTCCCCTCTTCTTCACGGCTTATGTTTTGTTGGAACTTGTTACTTTTTAGACATAATATGGTTATAAGTACTCCTTCAGTCCCCTAGCTTAGATCTGAGAGACAATTTAACCCACAAACTATGAAAAAGGGGTTTTTTAGTCTCATTGATTAGGAGAAAATGATAGTGAAGGACAGTTTGCAAAGTAACGGACCGATGAGTGCCAAAGTACTAGAGTTTTGGTACCTCATACCAAAATGCCCCGACTTTAGTACCTCATTAAAAATGTTCTTACCGTATTTATTTTTTTCAGATTAAAGAACTAAACCTCATTTCTCTTAATAAGGGGACTAAAGTATCCCTTAAAGTAAACACAACTCAGGGTACCTGCATGACATCACACACCACTTAATTTAACTTTTAGAATAGTAAATTTGGAGGAAGATGTGGAAGAGATGGATGGAGGCATGCAGTGGGGATCAAATGTTTAATTTTTGTGGAGACATAAGTTGGCTATTAGATTGTGTAATGTGAAATTTTTTGAAATCTTTTCTCATTTTCAAGACTGGCGAATTAAAAATAGATGGCACTACATCCTAATTAATGTAGGTTGGGTATCAATATTAACTATAATTTTAACGTACCATGTTCTTTCTTTTGAACAGGACCTTTCTAAGCTCAACCGAGACCCAAGGAAGATAATATATCTTAGTGCTCATGCAAGAGAAAACAGCCTTCAGCCAGAAAATGGTGCCCCAATAAAGCCATTCAAAGTTGAAGGAGATGACACCGCTCTTTTGGATTTTATACCATTCCTCGAGTGTAAGTAAACTAATTAGATAGGTGCAATAATTTGCTTTGCTTGCCTTCTGTATAATTATGTTTGTGTTTTGATCCTTTCCTCATGATTGGTGGTGTACAAGCAGTTGTTGCCCGCAATCCTCCAGCTGATATCAGAAAAGTTTTGGCATCCTACGAGGGGTGTGATATTCCGACAGAATTCATCAGGCGTTCTAAGGAAGCTCAGAGGTAAGTATAGCCGTTTGTATCTGTGAATTCTTTTAGGTTTAGCTTTTTGATGATATTTTCTGTTTTGAGAGAGAAACTATGCTGGAACATGAAGGTAAGAGCATTACTAGATAATATGATGTCTGATTTTTTTTTCCTGGACAGAAATATAGATGTCTCATTTATTGTGCCTGTAAATGCATATTAACATAACTTATTTATGTTTATGTTCTACACATGTGATAGCCTTTTTTAACTACTTGGTTACAGTTTAGTTTATTTTAATTCTAGTTATGAGAATTTCAATTGCCAATACAGGCGACTGCAACAACAGAAGAAGTTATGGAGACGTTGAAGTCCCGAGCTGTGTAAAGAAGACAGGTAACAAGATTCATGGATTTCAAAATACACAATTTTGGATAGAGTACATGAAGACAATGTTGTAGTAGGTTCTTAGGCTGTTGCCATGGTGTGTTAAGGCCATGGCAATGAGGAAGTTGTGATTAATGAAATTAATTGCTGCATGATTGAAATGTACATCTTATTACTTGATGATATGACTTGGTTCGTGCTATTTGATTGAAATTTGTTGAGGAATGCTTTCAGTATAATGTATTTTTTTTATTGATAAATAAATGCGTACTATTTTTTCTAAGAATGCAGTATTGGTTAATGTTTGAATCGAAGAAAACATCTCAATGCTAGTTCCAAAAGATCGAATGCAGTATTGGTCAATGTTTGAATCGAAGAAAACATTTCAATGCTAGTTCCAAAAGATATATATATATATATATATATATATTTAAAATTTTATTTTAAATATCCATATATATATGGATAAAACTATTTAAAATAAAAATTTAAATTAATGACTGATTTTTAAAATTAAGAAAAAATATTTCATTATAATTAAAAATAGATATATCTTTAGATTATATTTTATTTAAAAATTGAGATTATTTAATAAAAATATTTATATAATGGTCTCCTATAATATTTTATGGGAAAGTTAAAGGAAAGGTGTTTCACAAGTATTTTTATTTATTTATTTATTGTTTTGTTGAAACCTCAAAATCTTTTGCCATGATACCTACGGCTTTAAAATATTCAACTTTTAGTTGTTTGCCTGATCAACCCTCTTTATATATGAAACGTATTGGTGGGTTCGAACAGACGACTGTAATAATTTTGAACCAAGTATTATTATATGATAATATGATTTTTAAATAATTTTTTTATTAGATCTAACATTTTCTATTGGAAACATTCAATACGTTTCCTCCTTTCTATCAAAGTAAGTAAAATTTTTTTTTGGGCTAAGACCTTTCAATCAAAGGTTAAGACGACTACTTAATATGTTATGACCCTAAACTAATGTCTTCTCAAGGTTCTAAAATCAATAAGCAAAAAGAAAATTAAATATCCATTTTTATTTTTAATAAAAGGGTTGAGCTTGTCTATAATAAAGAACTTTTGCACGAAGTTAGTGTTTTTTTCTTTTCTTCGTATTTTATCAAATTATAATAATTTAAATTGGTTATATCGTAACTAACTTATAAAAGAATTTGAAAAATTATAAAAAAATAAAATATAATAACATTTAACATTGATCGATTTAACAATTTTTAATATTAAATGAATTTAAATAATTATAATTTAATTTAAACGACGTTTAATTTGATGTTTTTATACCAAACATTTATTTAATAATAAAAATGTATGAATTGAACATAAATGTATTATTTTTATAACTATAAGTAATAATTTTTTTTGTTTTTTCTAATAATTTTATTCAAAAATTAGCTTATTTTTTTAGTTAAACAGTTTGCAAGATACTTATATTTTGATGCGTTTTACACAAAATTATTTAAACTTTTATTTCGTTTGTAAGTAATTATATTTTTGTGATTAAAATTTTACGTATCAATTAATTAATATTAATTAAGTTAAAAAATTTAATTGATTATCAAATCAACTAATTAATTAACTTAACAAAACTTTAATCACACAAAATGTATTTATCACGTTTAATTTACTTTCTGGTTCAAAAAAAGTAATAGTTTCTTAAAGAAAATTATTTTGTGGGTTCGATTACCACAGGCGATTTATGTCAAAATTTTTCCTAGTAAAAACGTGAATTTTCTTATATAAATCCGAACACAAACAGCTACCTTCCACACAAGAATCCCCAACCTTTGCAGTACACGTTCTTGCAGTTTTGCCTTGTTAGCAGTAATTATCTGTGGGTTGTAGTCACATTGAGAAGTTTGAGAAAAGGACACAGAAAAGGACAGGGTACAGGTGATAGCAACAAAGTACTACTCTATATTTTACAACCAACCCCAGCTAATAATCTAAATTCTAAACGCTCAAACAATATATAACTAAGACAGCAAAACACTCAACACTCTCCTCCCCTCTTAATGTCTTTTTACTTCACTCTAAATTCCAATCCACAATGACCCTTAAGCATCACACCCTTCTCTTCCTTTCTCTCTTTCTCTGCTTCATCTTCTCCTTCTCTTTTGCTCACTATGAAGATAGCAACAAAGACACCAATCACCACCTTAGATCAAAGTCTTTGATACTAGTGAAGATATGGTGTTTGATATTAATCTTCACAGGGACTTTTGTGAGTGGGGTGTCTCCTTATTTCTTCAAGTGGAATGATGGGTTCTTGGTTCTGGGCACACAATTTGCTGGAGGTGTGTTTCTGGGTACTGCTCTGATGCATTTTCTGAGTGATGCTAACGAGACTTTCAAAGAGTTGACAGAAAAGGAGTACCCTTTTGCTTTTATGCTTGCCTGTGTTGGGTTTTTGGCCACTATGTTGGCCGATTGTGTGGTTTCCTTTGTGCTTTCCAAGCAGAATGCAAATGGGTCTGATCTTGAGGTTCAAGGTGGGTGGGTAACAACAGTTTTGGTAAGGAATTATTTTTGTTTATGAAGATCACTTGGGGAAGAATTTTTTCTTTAATCTCGGATTATTTACTCACTTAGAGAGGGATAAGAATAAAGCAAAATAAAAAATAAAAATAAGAATAAATATATAGTTATAAGTTTATATCTCTCTTATTAACACCTAATTTTCAGTACATTAGGAATATTGAAAAAAACAAATTCCACTTAAAGGGTTCTTTTTTGATTGATGGGATAAATGGAATTTACGCTGATAATCTAGTTTCTCGAACGTGATTGGATGTCAAGCTTGGTAGTTGAGTGCTTGGGAAAATGTTTTAATGCTTTGATTTTCTTAATTATAGGGCGTGTTAATCAATCAAAGGATTGTCAAAGTGGAGGGGTTACACAATCTCAATTACAGGTGTGATATGTTTTTGATTAAGCATATATATATACACGAAAAATGATAATTAGCAGATTTTTTAGCTTACCGATTCATGTAATTCTGTATGTGTTAGTTGTTTATTAATTGATTTAATGATTCATATAGTTGTATTGATATTTGTGTGAAACAACCTATAATATTAATCAGATAAATAGCATAACTCACGTATACACGAATGTTTTAATTAATATCTGTTCTCACCTTAATTAGAGCACGCAGGCAAAAATGTCTTATAAAAAACTAAGAATATTTATTTCAATTTTAGGGTTTAATTTTTACAAATTAGTGTTGAGATTTTCTTTAAAGTTGTTATTTTTCATACTATTATCTTCATTTATTTATAGATGGATGTTTCAGTCATTGTTGATTTCACCTTATGAAGACCACCTCAGGGTTAAGAAAGTATATTAGGATAATTTAGTTCAATTAATTTTTAAGATTGAGGACTTAACTTTTCATAATTAGGATTTATATACTTATTAACATCTTTATAATATAGGGTATAAATATCTTCTTCTTCTTTTTACTTCATAATTTTATATTTATTATTTATAGATGGAACATTTTTACCCCCATGAGTATCACCTTATGAAGAGCACCTGTACCCAAACATACACTCCTCTTCTTTCGTTCTTTTTTAAAAATTTATTTATATATGTATATATGTATTTATTCATCCATATTTGATAAAACTTATCCAGTATCACAAATAAATCTCAAGAGGAATTAGTTGCAAGTCTTCAAACTCATTAATTTAGACCAACTCTAACCCAATTCAAAAATTGCACTAAATTTTTACTTCTCTTTAATTCACAACACCAAATATTACACTAAAAAATATATTTATGTATAAAATAAAATATTCATTTTATTTTTCTTTGTAAAATACATATTTAGTAATTTTTTAATTAATTTTGTATCATATACTTTATTTTAATAAATAACAAAAATTTTACAATATTTTAAGAATTTTTTTACTAAAAAAAGCATGTGAATAGAGTGGTGTTAAATTTAACATAACACTGTTCATCATACCATTTTAGTGGGATGTTGTAGGGTTGGAGTTGACCTCATAACTTAAAATTTGATAGTAAGTTTGGGATCAAATGTGATTTTTTAATGAAAATTTGGAACTTCAGGAGTTTGTCTTATTAATTTGATGCCCCCTCAATCCATGATCCACTAGAAATATGAAATCTTTTGTTTCTTTCTTTCTTTCTTTTTTTCGCTTGATTATATTCTTCTTCCATAGGGTCAGGGGCACAACCACTTTGCAAATCACTCAGCTGCAACAGTTAGTTCATTTGGGGATAGCATATTGTTAGTGGTAGCCTTATGTTTCCACTCAGTCTTTGAAGGCATAGCCATAGGAGTATCAGACACAAAAGCTGATTCTTGGAAAGCCTTATGGATAATATCAATGCATAAGATATTTGCAGCAATTGCCATGGGAATAGCTCTTTTAAGGATGATCCCAAACCGTCCATTCATATCATGCATAGCTTATGCTTTTGCATTTGCCATTTCAAGTCCAATTGGTGTAGCAATTGGAATCATAATAGATGCAATAACAGAAGGTGTTATGGCAGATTGGATATTTGCCATATCTATGGGATTTGCTTGTGGAGTCTTCATTTATGTTTCCATAAATCATCTACTTTCCAAGGGATATTCACCCCAGAAGCCTGTTTATGTTGATACCCCTCATTATAGATTCTTGGCTGTATTGTTTGGCATTGCTGTTATAGCGGTTGCCATGATTTGGGACACTTGAAATTTAATCAACCCAACAATATTTTTTTTAGTTCAAAAGACGCACACCCATTTTTGAGTGTGAGATGCACGAATTGAGATTTTAACCTTAAACATTTGTCCCAAGGTAACCATAATCTTACCATCTAGTTTGTGAAATGTGAGATGTGAAATGTCTCACATTTCACAAACTAGATGGTAAGATTATGGTAACCTATATAACTTAAGTTTTGAGATATTATAGCATCGTGTCTATATATATAAAGACTACAAAGTGGTTCTTTATCTTTTTTCAACTTTTCCCTAATTGAAAAATCAAGTTAATCAACGGATTGAGCAATAACCAAATTTACAGATCAAGTTATATGCAAAAATCCATTGTGACCTTTCGAAAGAAAAGTTTGTAATTCGAGCTATGGATGGCGCACAACACCCTTCACAAATTACAAGCCTTTCGGTGCAAATTGTAAAGACAAATCTTTCCACCAACATGAGATTGATATTTAAAAAATTAACCTATGAACTGGAGCTGCATCCAGGGAGGTTTTTTTTACCAAAAAAGGGGAAAAAATGAAGTTAATCAAGCTTTCTACATTATTTCCAATAGAGAAAAGGGAAGTAATTTTTCGAGAACACTTTTTGTCACAAAAATTGGATATATTATGACACAAATTGATTATACAACAAATTTGAGCCCACAAAGTTGAATTTTTCAGTTATGAAATTTGTGATACATGAAGTGTTACAAATTTCCACAACTGCAAACCTGTAAAATAATAATAATAAAAGTCTACCTGACCTTTTTCCTTCTTTAGTCCCTGAGAACCATAATAGCTTTATTTTACAAGTAGCTCTTGACAGCATGCGTGGTTTTCATACTATTCATCAAAATGAATAAAAGTTGTCATTATTCAGTAAACCCTCATGGTATTCAAACAGTTAGTTACATACATGGACAAACAACTAGAGAGATTCATTAGGCGAATTCTTCATTTCCAATCCAAGGCTGGCTGTAACTTACACTTAGCTTTGCTTGCAGGATATGGGATTTTGGGAAACCTGGTTCATTGTGCTCTCCCATAAACACGTGGTAGGAAGAAGAAATCCAGCACTTGAATGGCTTGAAAACCACTTGATTGATTATGCAAAGATAGTAATAACACATAAGTGTTTTTTTTTTCTCAGAAAAGAGAGAGGGAATGGGGTAAGCAATAGTTGTCAATGACAACCATCCGCCACTTTGTGAGCTCAATCGGGCTTCAGTCCCAACCAATATTTTGTCCAAAATAATTTATTAGCTTCTAACCCACATATAATTCATCTTTTTTCTTTAAATTGATACATTTTAGACAAATTTGATGATTATAATTTACTTTAGTTTTCACTTTTTTTTTTTTACTTATTGAGACATTTTCCTCTTCAAACATCTACCGATAGGATTCCTACTGGTAAGATTCATTTCAATTTAATTTAAGTTTTTCCAATAAAAAAATATCCTAACAAAAAAGAAAAATTAGCAAGAAATGATTAAAGCATCCAAAATGTAACAATAATGTGAAAAAATGTACTAATTTTAAGAAATACGGTTAATATATCAAATTTGTAAAAGTAAAATCACTAAAATATCACGTTACTCATTCACTATGTAAGAAACAACTACAACTTATTTTTTGTAGCATTTGAAGATTAAGAAATGATTACTTTCATTTTACAATAAAACTAATTTTTTAATGTAGAATGATTTTACATATTTTATTTTATTGATTTAATTATTCTTCTATTCTTCATTTGAATGAATAAAATATAAATTTTTCAAAAATAAAATAGAATCATATAATTGTAAATAAGACTTGAACTCTAAAACTTCAACATGTTCAAATAAGCTCTATGTTGTAGAATTACTGTTCGTTGTCTCTAATTTGTAGATTTTATATTTAATATATAGTACACTAAAACATGTACGATTTAGCCCAATCTACACAAAATTTCTGACTAACCACTGATGATACTTGAATTAGTTGCAATTAGTTCATACACAGCATACTGAAAAATCCATGTGTTGAAAAGGCTAGAATAATTCTTTTTACAGAGAAACATTGATAACATGATGAAAAATCTTGGCATGTGAATTGTAATAACGATGTAAAAGAGTTAAAGTAAGAAGAGGAACATTTATAGCTGAGATAAATTTACCTGAACGCAGCAGTTGTGCATCTTTAGAGCTTGACCTCGACATCAACCCCAGCAGGAAGGTCAAGTTGCATCAAAGAATCTATTGTTTGTGCTGTAGGGTAAAGAATATCAATAAGGCGCTGGTGAGTACGAATCTCAAAATGAAACCTTGCATCCTTGTGAACATGTGGCGACTTGAGTACACAGTAAATCCGCTTTTTCGTTGGCAATGGCACAGGTCCCATAATTTTTGCATTCGTATTCTTTGCAGCATCAAGTATCTGCTTGCAAGAATCCTCTATGAGGGGCACCCAGTAAGACCTAAGTTTGATCCTAATTTTCTGTTTTGGTGCCATCTGCAACATAAAGAGTGTTAGGTTATGACAACTTTTTTAGTATGAGAGATTTTCTCGAGCACACAGATAATATTAATAAAGAGGACAAATATTTCCAAGCCTTAGACATTAGCTTAAGACAAGCAAAAGAACTACTCTAACTAGACTTTTCTAGTTTTTTTTTTTTTGTTGTAACAGCCATCTTGTGGGTTCTCAATCAATTGGGTTAAGTTGGGCATGCCACTTTCTTACAGAGGGAACCCATTAAGGAACTAGCTAGAATCTGAGCCTAGGTGGACTTCATGGCAAAGAATCAGTAAGAAAATGTTACTTGTTCTGTTAGCAGAAACAAGACTGTTTTTGTTTCTCAAATTTTAGAAGCGGTTGGATTTGCTGATCCATAATTGACAAATGATATGTAGCTGTGTTGTAACAAATATCATGAAATAAAACAGACTGACATGACGAAATCCATAACAAGATATAAAAATACATCACTATCTTGGAGAATTTAGAATAAAATTTGCAAATTGAATATTTATAGGCTTCTCTTCCGCATGAACAAACATTAAAGAATCAAATACAATGGAAAACTAAAAGCAAGTATTGCTTACTTTACTAGTCATAAAGTATGGAAGGTAAAGAAAGTAATCTTCAAGTGACGAGCATTTCACAAGCCAAATTTATTTTTAATAAAAGCTTCCACGCACAAGTTGAGCTTTATCTTAAGCTAAATATGGATATATTTTTAGAAAACTAAAGTCTTTACATGTGTCATTTACCAAGGAACTCTGTTCCAATTGAATGAAATATATCAATGCATCTAAATTAACCTGATGGTTGATCGGAGATGTCACTACTTTCCCAGCATAGAAACTTTTTTTTTTCTTTTACATCATACCTCTGTAAAAGGTCAAACTTCAACAATTCTTTCACCTCCACATTTAACATAGTTATCTTTATCAACAGGAATCAAAAGTCACCCATAAAAAGAACAAGAAAAAGAAAAGACCTTGTCTGCATCTGCTTCAACACTTAGGGATGAAGTGCTGGGAGTCTCTGTACCTCCTACCTAAAAAATAGATATGAAGAATATTAGATAGGATGTAGACATAAATTCCCCTTTATCAGCTTACGACTCACAGCTATAAAATATTATTATGCCCCACATAACAACAGTTCATCAAACACAAGTAGTAACATCAGACCTGTTTTATAGTAAATAGAACCACTTGAATCTTTGTTCCCCTCTATTGAAACCAATTAGAAAATACATATGGTGATGGATTTGCATAAAGAAAAGATGATGGATGTATAAAAATATTGTTGGCTCTTCACTTGGGTTGGTTTTCAGCAACTTCTAGAGTTGAACTTCTTGTGTTCAAACCCAATAAGCTTAATTATTGAATTATAAGTGTTACTTAATTATTGAATTATAAGTGTTTGATCAGTATGATACATATACATGAAAACCAACCTTCAAAGGGGAGTGATAAATATATAAAAATATTATTAACAATTCTTCCTTTGGTTTCCTAAACAAATTATAACAAAATACTGTCAACCATAATGAAAATTGAGAAAGAAATAATGAAATTTCAAACTGACCCAATTTTCAGAAAAAAACCCAGATACTAGATCAGTATTTTCAAAGAGGGACGAAACATCCATAATTTTCTAAGCAAATGCAAGGAAAATCATACAAGATGATGAGAAACAAAAGAAATTTGATACGAACCCCAACGTTCTCCAAGCCAGACCCATCCAGAGTTTCAGGGGGAGCTTCTAAAGAACTCTGAGATTCCAAGACTTCAGCCGCAGCAGCATGAACCCTAGTTGATGAGGGTGAAAGTCTTAACATTCTAAGCTTTAAGGAACAATTGACATGGACAAAAGACGAAGAAGATAGCTTTGGCTTTGAAATGGGAGAAGAAAAGGAATTGAGGAATGGAAGAGAATGGATTAGGTTCACAGATATCGAAGAAACTGCCATTGATTTAGTTCCAAAGTTGTTTACTTGGGGAGAGTCTAAATGTTCTTCGCTTCTCTGTTTACTGTTTACTCTGCCTTTGAATTATCCAAAGTATTTTTCTATTTCTTTCACAAATTACGATAAATATGCTATTCACAATGACGTTTTTATCCAATTGAGAAACGGATTGAAATAATTTGCTTTTTTTTTTCGATTTGAATATGATATATTCCAAATTTAAATTCGAAGATTTTCAAATAGATTTGATGAAGTAATTTATCCAAATCTAATCAGAAAATTTTTTTATAGAACAAATTTAAATTGAAATTGAAATTTATTTATCTTTAATGAGATTTATTATTTATAATAATAATGATGAGAAATATGTTTAAATATTTATTAAATTATTATATAGATTTAAAATTATATTTTATTTTTTAGATTGAAACAGTAATTTAATATAATATAATATGTATAATATTTAAATATAATATATTATAAAATAAAATATATATTTATTTATAATTTTAATATTAATAAGTATATAACAAATTATAATATATTATAAAAATATGTTAATCTTAATTCAAATGGTATATCTTTTAAAATAAAATTAATTTAATTATAAAATATATTAATCTAATTCTATTATAAACGAGTTGGTATAATTTATTTATAGAGACTTAAGTTGTTAGAGCAATTCATATTTCCGAAAAATTAACACAATGTACACTTTTTAAATATAAAGTTTTATATATTTTATTTTTAATTTTTTAATTAATTCCTATAATATATTTGAATAAAAAATTAAATTAATTCTATTAATTTTTTAAAGTTTAATTAAGAAAATTAATTAATTAATAAATGTTTTCTACATCCATTAATAAAATATAGTGTTTATAGAAGTCTTTTTTCATTTAAGGTGATTGATTAATTTTTTTTAAATTTAAAGTAAAATGTGTAATATAGATCGTTATTGTAAAATATAAATAATTTTTTGAGTAAAATTATTTATGGGTGATTTAAATTTTTATATATAATATAAATATCTATATTTTTATATTTAGATTATGAGAAAATATTCAAATTTTGTTATTGTATAATTGTTGGAAAAGATGAAATTTAATTAAAAACTTTTGTTGGGAAATATGCCTTATCCCAAGTTGCTTTTTTACATTATTTTAAATAAGGTTTAAATAGTGAAGAGTTTGTTATTGGACGTACGAAGACCCACTTTCGCGAACGGAGATGCGAAAGAATGTGATACCACGACGCAGGCCGCTGCGCTTGCCGCCGCTGTCCGTCCGACCGACGTCTGCTGAAATGAAGTTCGAGCGTGTGTGTGAGGTGGTATTTTCTTTTTTGGTAAAATATTTTTTTAAGGAAAATTTTTCCACTTACAAAATGGTTGTTATATATATATATATATTTTTCTCAGAAAAAATGACCGTAATTTTCTTTTATTAATAATATGGCGGTTTGTTTTCTTTATTCAGAAAAAGAGCCATTGCTCGTATTTACTCATAAAAAAATATATCTGTTATCCGTTACTTTTCATTACTCAATCCAAGTACGCTTTAATTCCAAGACATTACCGCTTTATTCATAATCGCCACACTGCTTTCTAAAATCTATAAAAGGAGAGCTTCAGCTCTCATTTGATACACAACAATCAACAATCATCTCCCTACGAAAAAATTCTCTCTACAATTTCTAAGTTCTTTTTCTTTTTAGTTTTCCGAGCAACAAAATTTCAGGTGTAGCATTCCAGTCTTCATCAGTGCAGTGAAGTTTTGAGACAATTAAGATTAAGATTTACTGCTTTATCCCTGAGACGACTATGTTTCTTGATAAATTGGCAGAAATTAAACGCCTTAAAGAGATCGACCTCATGATCAACCCAAGTTAGCGATTCTTTCAAGTTATCGGTAATATTGTTCCTACACTGTTTTTATAAACTTGCTTCAACAATAATAAATTAAAAAGTATACGAGAAAATACATATAGAATTTTAGATAGATGGTTTTCGAAGACATTTTAATATTTTAATACTTTTGTTTTTAAAAATAACTCAAAAACTAAATTAAAAAGAGGAGGTAAAGTATAAAAAATAAAAATTTTAAATGATAATTTTGTTTCTATTAAATGTAATTTATCAAAAAAATTAATTAATAAAAATATATTATATTATTTTAAAAAAATAAATAACATGTCATAGGATATGATTGGAATCACATATTTTTAATAAATTTGTATTTCGAATCAAACTATATAATTTATGAATTTTATAATACGTAATTGATCTATATATTACAATTATGAAATCCAATTCGATACATTGTATATATATATTAATTCGAATCAATCTACGTAATCTATTAAATAATATTTTTTAATAAAAAAATAAAAAAATTATAAATTTACATTATTTAAAATTAAAAATTATAATATAATAATAATATAATTATCAATTAATTTTTTAAAAAAATTTAACAACATTAAAAAATATAATTGAAAAATAAAAAATAATCTATTGAATAATTTCATTTAAAAAAATTATAAGTAATAGATATATTTTATTATTGTGTGTAGTATAACATAAATTTTGATTGAGCATAGTAAAATTATTAAAAAATACCTATAAAATCAATAGATAAATTAAAAATATATGTTATATTTTAATATATGTTTATCAGATTAAATTTATGTGAATTTAAAAGTATTAATTTATTATCCGATATACATTATAATTTTAAATTTATTTTTATCTAATTCAATCCAATAATGAGATAGAAATCGTATATAATTTTTTGAATGAGAATTAAATTTACGAATTAATCAAATACATAGATATTTTATAGACTTCTAATCATGTTTTATTTTTATTGAAAGAATAAAAAAACTAAAATATACACTTAATATAATAAAATAATTCTTATATTACTTAATTTTATGATTTTATTATAAATTAATTATAATATAAATTATTATATCAGAAATATTTTGATTTAAAATATAATTACTTATAAGACTTTTCAAATATACATTTTGAAATTAAATTTCTTATCTTAATGTTATGTTTTATCTTTTTAAAGATCTAAATTTAAAATTAGATTGGAATCGTAGCATAACAATAAGAATTAATGTGCGAGTTTTTTTAACGTTATTTAATACTTTAATTAAATTAATAAACATATGATTATAGTATTATTAAAATTACAAATATATAATTTATCTATTATTTATTACAAAAATAATACAAAATAACCTTATCATTACAAAAGTTGCATTAAAAATTAATGTACAAACCATTGCTACAGTTAGTCTAAGGAATTAAAAGATACGTCAAATAGAAATTGGGGATTAGGGTTTATTAAAATCACAATTTCTCTCCATCCCTATCATCCCCTCTGAAATTTTCTTACTAATTCATCAAAGTCAAAATCACGAATTCATCAAAATTTTCTGCCTATTCGGTGATATATTTGGTGGATATGAATGCAAGTGCCTCAACAAATCAACTGCTCCTTTAAGACTTCTTATTGATGGTGAAGAATCCCAAAAGTTCTTCAAACATTCAACCCCACCTTCCTTAACAACCAAAAGCTTCAAACTTTCGTCTTCAACAACCAAATTACATAAACACCCAATTGTATTCTCCTGAGCTAATGCAGTTCCTGAGCTCGCAAGCCCCAAAACTTAAGTACCATATTTCATTTTCCTTGATTAAATTCTCTCTGGTTTCAGCAAACCCTTCAAGATTTCTCAAAATCCCAACAGTTGAAGCTTGCAAATTAGGCGTTCTCGCCTGACAAATTTATAACTGATACGAAATTCCACCTCTAGACCCAATTGCACTCGCCTTCTCTTTCAAAAAAGCTCCGAGCTTGAAGACACAATAAGCTTTCTCCTTTGCAAACCCACGTCCCGAATCTAAAATCCTAAACAAATTATTCAAAAAAGCAACAGACCCTCAGTTACCAATTCGTGAGAGAAATTTAAAGGGGACGATAGGAATTGAGAGAGATTTTGATTTTTATAGGCCCTAATCCCAAATTTTTATTTGATATATCTTTTAATTCCTCAGACTAATAATGATAACAATGGTTTGGTTGCTAATTTTTGACTGGAACCTCAAACGATGGTAGTTACTTAGTTGTTATCTTCGTTACTAGAAAAAAGTTAGATAATTGTATTTATAATTTTATTGATATTTTGTATGTATATTTATTAATTTATCTTAATTTTTAATTTTTTTAAATTTAAATTAAATACGTTAATTTAGAAAAGATAATGAACCCAATTTTAAAAAATAAATGTAATTATAACTTCATATTTTTAGAACAAATTGAGTTTAAAATATTGTAAGGTTAAAATTAGATTAATACTTTAATTACTCTGCCAATAACCATTTTTTATTTTTTCATTTTTGCTCTTGAAGAAGATGATGCGAACTTTCGTTTTAATAGTGAATGATCAACCACATATAACTGGTTCTTGCAGTTTTTTTTTTAAATAAAAATAAAAAATGTGTATCTATAGTTGAGAAATAATGGATCCAAATATGATCTCGAAGAGACATTACTGATCACACCATGACCTTTGGGTTAAGACAACATGATGATATATATAACAACAATATATATACTGCAGTTTCATTTATAGTATATATTTAATCAAATTAAATTGCTTCCTACAGATGTTAAAATTTTGGAGTCTCATGCACGAGGACTGCACATTAATGGTGGATCCAAATACCATGTCTTCTTTATCACACCATTCAACTCCAAGAATATTCTTCTACTCGTGCAATTAGATTGGCGGCTTCAAATGACTTTGCCAATTAACTTCATTATTAATATTGTTTTTCAGCACTAATTAAATACCCACGTACATATATATTGTTTTTATACCATTAATTTGATGTTTAAGGCAGCGCGCATATATATATATAGACAGATATTATAAGTGTGATTAATATTAAGAATAAAATAAATATTTTATATAATAAAAATCATAATGATAATATAATTATTCTTTTCCAATGAAATTTTAATGCATGTAGAAATAAGTAAATTAAATAATTATTTTAGGCATAGAGGAACTAGAAAATTTAATTTAAGTTACCAAATTAATAACTTATATTTATTTGTATTTATATTTACATATTTATAATTATGTATAAAAATTTAAAAATTATACTAGAATTTTTTTGAATTAATCTATCTAAACTAATTTCAAATGGTAACATTTTATTAATGTTTAAAAATTATATAATATATAATTTCTAATTAAGTATCTATTATTTAAAGGTATTTTAAAAATATAAAACTTTAAAAATATACATACTTTATAAGTTATAACCAAGAAAATTTAAATAAATAAAAAATAAAAATTATGGACATTATTAGTAAATATAAATACCAAAATATCCGAGCAGTACCCGTTACCATGAGTTCCATCCATACTTTTAAATAATTTTTAAAAATAAAAATAAATAAGCAATGGATTGAAACATAGTAGCCCGAGTATTAATTGTCTTTAGATTTTTGTTTATAAGATGCATTAAGAAACCGATAATTTAATTTTCAGCTTTAAAATAATTATTAAACCGCCAACTCCATGATCTTATAAAACCGATAATTTAAACTCCCAATGCCATTTTTCCTTTCATATATATAACTTATCTTGCAAATTAGCAACGTGACTAATCCAAGTCTCTTTTAAATTCCTAAATCTTTATCTCTACTTCTCCATACTCTTGTGACTCTTTGAGCTTGTAGATATCTATACATTATGATTTATCTATTTCTCTTTTCTTAATCTTTTTCATATATCTCACCACTCACCAGCATCAAAACAAACCATTGTATATAAGAAATACCCAAATAGAGAAAATTCAAAACAGAGCAAAAGCAATGAAGACATCATTGGCTTTAATGGTGGTTAATGTGGTAATTTTGTTGGGTTGTCTTCAATTTCAAATGGGTTATTCAGTGAAGAATCATATGATCAGTTGGGATGATATGAAGGTAGATGAACATAGAGTGTTTATGTACTCTGAACAAGATCAATATGATAACTATAAGCAAGGAAGCAATGTAATTGTGGTTGACCAGAATGGAAGAGGTCAATCTCGTACTGTACAAGGAGCTATTGATATGGTCCCTGAAAATAATAATCAAAGAGTCAAAATTTACATTCTTCCTGGAGTTTACAGGTATCCAAAGTAATTCAGATTCAACCTGCTTTTCAAGCTTCATTTTGTCTTAATTTGTTTTTGTACATGTTAAAGTAGTTTCTGCTGAAAACAATTTCAGAATAAAGTGATTTCAAGAAAAAAAAACACCCAGGGTCTGTTTGTTTTTACCTATTAGAATCATGTTAAAGGTGCTTGCTGATAGAATGTGCTTCTGTTCGGAACTATTTTAACATAAACACAAGTAAACAACCAAATTTTTTTTTTAATCCAAAAACATTTATGGAAAATTTTCAGTTCCACTTTGAATTTTTTTTTTAATTGTCGAAAGGTAGGCGCAAAAACAAACATACCCTTTTGGTTTCTTCAGCATCAGTTTCATATATTGTTTTGGTTTGAAAATTTAGATATTAATCCTAACTTTTCTTGAAATTGATAATGCAGAGAGAAGGTAAAAGTAGGAAGTAACAAGCCATTTATATCATTTATAGGAAGCAACAAGAATGAGTCATCCAATACAGTAATTTCTTGGAACAATAAGGCATCAGATAAAGGCAACAATGGATTAGAACTGGGAACATATAATACTGCAACTGTTACCATTGAGTCTGATTTTTTCTGTGCAACTGGGATCACTTTCCAGGTAATATCTATAACAACAACAAAATACATCTTCTCTCTCTTTTTATTTTTTTGATCTTATATATATACATTGAACTCAAATGCAGAACACAGTGCATACAGTTCCAGGGGCACATGGAATGCAAGCAGTGGCTCTGAGAATTGCTGGGGATAAAGCCATGTTTTACAAAGTCAGAATCTTGGGTACACAAGATACTCTTTTAGATGACATTGGTTCACACTATTTCTATAATTGTTTTATTCAAGGTGGTATTGACTTTATCTTTGGAAGATCAAGATCACTCTACAAGGTATAGGTATATATATTACTTAATGCCCCACCTAGAATCTCAATTTTATGCAACAATTGTTGTAAATATTTGGATATGTATCTGGGTGTTAGATGATATATCCATTTTTATCAATTTTTTATAAGTTTTAATAAATTATAGTGTTGAGTACACCCATACTAATGTACATATCATGTCGAAAATTAAGTTAAAAACCATGTTTTGTTATATTACATAAACCCAAAACTGAATATGATCTCTACTTTTGTTTCACTTGCTTAACAGAATTTGGATTCATATGAATTATGTAGGATTGTGTTCTGAATTCAATAGCTTCAAAAGATGGTGGAGCAATAGCAGCTCATCACAGGGATACATCAGATGAAAATACAGGGTTTTCTTTCGTGAACTGTATAGTCAAAGGAACTGGCAATATCTACTTGGGAAGAGCTTGGGGAGACTATGCCAGAATTTTATACTCAAATTGTTATTTCAATGATATTATTAATCCAACTGGATGGTCTGATTGGGAGCGCCCAAATAGGCAAAAGTATTAATTATTTATTATCTCAAATTATTTCTACAAATAAAATAAATTACAAATCATTTTATAAAAACCCTTTTTTAATTAGAAAAATTTATGTATTACAGGTCGTTGTATATTTATTATTTTAATCAATAATTATGATCATATTATTTGAGATTGTAACATTGTATAAAAAAATACTTTTTTAATTATTATTTGGTTTTTTTTTATAGGACTGCAGTATTTGGAGAATACAGTTGCATTGGCCAAGGAGCAGAAAGAAGTGGTAGAGTGCCTTGGGCAAGGGCTTTCAGCAATGAGGACATAAGGCCTTTTATGGATCTGGAATACATTGATGGACACAAATGGCTTAGACTATAGTTGACATAAGAGAACTTTCAATGACTCTGAAGAGACTTAAGAGCTCTTCTGGACCTTAAAAATATAGTCCAGACTCAACTGTGTGCACTGTGTACAACCTTCCCCTGTTTCTTTCTCTCGCATCCTCCTATTTTCTAGTTTCTTTTTCTGTTTGAATTTTTAAGTGAAATTTTGAAATTGACTCGACATTTATAAAATTCTTTCTTTGCTGGTATTGACAATGATTCATTATGTTAATCAATGTATTACTAACCGATTACAATGATGCCATATTATATGTGAAAATGCTTGTTCATAGAGTGGAGAAAACAAAACCATAGAAGTTTGCAATTTTATGCATAATAAGGGACTAAATAAGATAAACACTAAATTCTAAGTTCTATATTAGTGACGTTTGTCTATTAAAATTAAGTGGCATGACTCATTTTTCTTATTTTCGTCGATAATCAATATATAATTTACCCTACCCATTCTCGAAGTAAAAAGACAATAAAATGCTCTACTGCCCATAAATAGAGATGTAAATTCGGCCACACTTGATGATCTAAACTTGAAACTTTAGATTTAGGTTGAACTTGACCCGGATATCGTTAATTTATGTATATTTCGAGTCATATCAGGTTTTTTAAATTAAATAGAATCAAAGTTCAATCCTAAAACATTTGGGCAAATTAAGGCTTGACTTTTTTAAAATTTAAATTAACTTTTCGAAATAATAAAATACTACATTCAAATAAACATATACTTTATAAAATTTAAACTTAACCCACACTTTGGGCTAAGTTTGAACCAGGATCGTAATATAAAACCCAACCCTAAAATTTTTCGGGTAAAACCAAAAGAGACTTACTCGGGCTTCAAGTCGAATTGGATTAGGCTAGGTCATTTAGATTTTCATCAAGCTGCGATAAATTTACATCACTACCCATAAATTAGGTAACAAGGGCATCCTCTGCCCAAGAAGTTATAAAGATGTAATTTGTCCCTCACAGATCAACACAAATATTATTTTTAAATTATCTTGAATTTAAAAACTTAGATCCAAAATATCAACAAAAACATAAACGAATAAAGGATGAAAGAAAAGAGAAACATTATGCAAATTGGTGCAACAGTTTCCTACCAGACAAAATGGACTACAAACGTGTACAATTTGCACCTGATTTCCCTGTACGGCTGAAAATGTCCATTTCTGTGTATTTACGAAAACTGTTGCTAATGAAATGCTGAAATGAACGCAAGTGCAGCAGAACCATTTTTATCAGATAAGAAAACTCGAGCAGCATAAATAAAAGGTTCCCCAGTACGGTAATTGGACATATCTAGCCTATAGGGGTTTCCAATAAAATATCATAAAATATCTATTTGTCTACGACTTCAAGTTACTAGATTAAGTGGTCGAGTTTGGTTTGGACGAAAGCAATAAATAACGGTATATGAATATATCAAAGCGATAAAATAAACACACAAAATTTACGTGGTTCGACAATTCGCCTAGGTCCACGGGAGGCAACAAATATTATTTGAACTGAGTAGGAAATATACAGAATACAGATACATATTTTCTCACTAATAATATCTCTCAAGTGTTGCCCCAAACTCACAAGAATTTTCTCTCTTTGAGTTTGCTTATACTCTCTCTGATTTTTTCTGATTTTTGACTTGTTCTTCAATGCATGAACTCTTCCCTATTTATTGTTGAAGAAAAGCTCACTTTCCCTAAATTGTGCCATAATTTAAGCCTTAAATTATGCCACTAATTTCCTTAAATCATGCCACAAATTAGGCCACTAATTTCCCTAAATTATGCCACTAATTTGTTACTTTTAGAGCCAATATTCAACAATCTCCACCTTGGCAAAAAAATTCATAACGTTGCCTCCAAATGAGCCCTAGGCGCCCTAAGCTCGAGAGATGTTGATCAAGTTCAAGCAGTATTGAAACTTGATCCCTGTAACCACCTTTGTAAGCATATCTGTAGGATTATCTACAGTTCCGACTTTCTGGAGTATAACATTCCCTTCATCGACGATTTCTCGAACAAAGTGAAATCGAACATCGATGTGCTTGGTGCGACCATGATGAACTTGGTTCTTTGCCAAACAAATGGCACTCTAGTTGTCGCAGAAAACCTCCACGTTCTTCTGAACAATACCCAAATCCTTAGTCAACCCGAGAAGCCATATAGCTTCTTTGAATGCTTCTGTTACAGCCATATACTCTGCCTCTGTAGTAGACAAAGCTACAGTTGATTGCAATGTTGATCTCCAACAAACTGGTCCTCCTGCCATTGTGAACACATAACCAGTTGTAGATCGACGCTTATCCAGATCTCCAGCATAATCAGAATCCACATATCCAACTAGGTGTTTACCTTCAGTCTTGTCTCTCTCAAACTTCAAACCAATATCCATAGTACCATAGATGTACCGTAGAATCCACTTCACCGCTTCGCTTGTCCTTTACCCGGATTATGCATGTACCGACTCACCATACTAACAGCGTGGGAAATATCAGGTCTGGTGCAAACCATTGCATACATCAAGGCACCAACGGCATTTGCATATGGAACACGTTCCATTTTCTTCTTCTCATCGGTGGTGCTAGGTGACATTAATGTACTTAACTGAAAGTGAGGAGCAAACGGTGTACTTACTGGTTTGGTTTTTTCATCAATGTCAAACCTTTGTAGTACTTTCTTCAGAGATCTTGAATGCGTGTCGGTGCATTTGTACAGAACTCTATCTCTTGTGATTTCCATCCCAAGAATTTTCTTAGCTTCTCCAAGATCTTTCATTTCAAATTCTAAACTCAACAGAGCCTTCAATATATCGATCTCCACCTTGCTCTTAGATGCAATCAACATATCATCAACATATAAGAGCAAATAAATGAAGGTACCGTCTTGGAGTTTCTGAAAGTATACACACTGATCAAACTGACTACGTGTGTACTTCTGATCTCTGATGAAGCTATCAAAGCGCTTGTACCATTGTCGCGGTGATTGCTTCAAACCGTAAATTGACTTGCTCAGCTTGCAAGCCCAATTCTCTCGTCCTGAAATTTTGAAGCCATCCGGTTGAGGCATGTAGATTTCTTCGTTCAAAGTACCATGGAGAAAAGATGTTTTGACATCGAGTTGAGCTAACTCGAGATCAAACTGTGCTACCAAAGCCAATAGTATCCGAATAGATGAATGCTTAACAACAGGTGAGAATACCTCATTGTTGTCTATTCCTTCTTTCTGAGCATAGCCTTTTGCTACCAGTCTGGCATTGTATCTGATGTTGTCTTTACCAGGAGCACCTTCCTTCTTGGCATAGACCAATTCGCAACCAATAGTTTTCTTTCCTTTAGGAAGTTGAACCAACTCCCAAGTCTAATTCTGATGTAGAGACTTCATCTCTTCATCCATTGCCATTTTTCACTTCATACTATCAACTCTTTGCACGGCTTCTCTGTAAGTGCATGGGACATCATCATCAATTACTGGAAGTGCGAATGCTACCATATCTGTGTATCTGGTAGGCTTCCTAATATCCCTTCTCGGTCGAGTAGTGGCAATAGATTCTGGCTGTTGATTAATCGGTGGTGATGATGAGAAAACCTCCAACTCAACTGAGATCTCTTTTTGATCATCAATTTCATCTTCACCACGATCGGTAATTGGTGCAATCTTTTCTGGATCTTCCGAAGTCTCAAGCATCACCTTAGAAAGAGTATTTGGACTTTTATTCTCTTTCTCTGAATTTGTTTGTCTCAGCATAACAAACTCGTCGAATGTAACATCTTGGCTTAAGACGATCTTCTTGGATTCACCACACCAAAGTCGAAATCCTTTAACTCCTTCCTTAAATCCCAAGAAAACAGCTTTCTTTGGTCTCGGATCCAGTTTGGATTCACTAACATGAAAATATGCAGGACATCCAAATATTCGCAATGAATCATAATCGAATGAGTTGTCCGGACCATACCTCTTTAGGAGTTTTTCCATTTAATGCAATCGCAGGAAGTACATTGACTATATGAGTTGCATATGACAAAGCCTCACCAAAATGCCTTGCTCAATTTGGAATGAGATAGCATACATCGAACTTTCTCAACCAAAGTACGATTTATTCGTTCTCGCAACTCCATTCTACCGTGGTGTACGAAGAACCGAAAAATGTCCGATTATCCCTTCATCTTGACAAACTTTAAAGAAAGGATCTCGATTTATACTCGCCACCATTATCGATCTCGAGCCTTTTAATCTTCCTACCGTGCGAGTCTCGATCATTTTCTTCCATTTAAGAAAGATATCCAGAACTTCATCTTTATGACTCATAGTGTATATCCAGACATATCTAGAGAAATCATCAATAAAAGTCACAAACCAACGTTTACCTCCAAGTGAAGCATTCTTGGAAGGTCCCCAAACATCCGTGTGAATATAATCAAGAGATCCCTTAGTACGATGAATGGCAGTGCCGAACTTGACTCTTGTTTGTTTTCCCATTACACAATGCTCGCAGAAATCAAACTTTCCAGTCTTGGCACCTTTCAAAAGACCTTGCTTCATTAAGCCTTGCAAAGCCTTTTCATCGACATGCCCTAAGCGCATATGCCACAGGCGGGAAGAATCATTTGCCTTTTCTTCAGAACTACTTGAGACAACTGCCCTTCCTGTAATTGTACACCCATCTAGGAAATACAAGTTCGCCTTCCGAGTACCCTTCATTGCTACAAATGCACCTCGTACAACTTTCAAGACCATTTTCCAATGTTACTTTGTAACCATCAAAATGTAGAACACCTAAAGAAATAAGGTTTTTCTTTAGGTCAAGAATATACCTTACATTTGTAAGTCGTCTGATTGTACCATCGTGCATCTTTAGTCGTATTGTTCCGATCCCTTTTGTCTGACAGGCATTGTCGTTGCCCATAAGCATAACTCCTCCATCGAGCTCTTCAAAACTCGAAAACCAATGTCTGTTTGGACACATATGATAAGAACATCCAGAATCAAGGATCCACTTATCTGAGTAGGTTTTTGATGATGAAACTGAAAAGGCTGATTCTTCATCTTCATCGGCCTTCTGTGCAACATTTGCATTTGACTTGTCCTTGTTTGGACAATCTTTCTTCCAATGCCCTTTCTGGTGACAATAGGCACACTCGTCCTTCGTAGGACGTCTTCTGGATGACTTTCCTCTAGACTTTGATCTAGATTTCCCCCTATTATTTGATCCGTCAGATTTTTTTGTTGTTAGTCCTACCTCTGGCTGCCGTCAATACTTTTGATATTGAGTCTCTGTGATCATGTTGATCCTTCTTCCGGTACTCGTTATTTACCAAAGCATTTGAAACATCTACGAACTTAACCTCATCCTTTCCATATAACAGGGTTGTGGTTAAATGCTCATAGCTCTCACGTAATGAATTCAACAACAACAAAGCTTTATCTTCATCGATAATTTCAATATCTAAATTTTGCAGATCGGCCAAAATTTTATTGAAATTATCTAAGTGCTCAATCATAGGGGTATCTTTCTTGTACTTGAAACAGAAAAGTTTCTTCTTCAAGTAGAGTCTGTTCTCAATACTTTTCGTTATGTATTTGTCCTCTAGTTTCTTCCAGAGAACTGCGGCTACATTCTCTTTCATGACAAAGTATTTCTGATCTTTTCCTAAGCACAGTCGAATTGTGCCACAAGCTTGTCGGTTGACATAATTCCAATCTTCATTTAAATAATCTCCTGGCCTAGTCTCCAAGGCTATATTAAATCCTTCTCAGAACAATAGATCTAATACTTCACATTGCCACATGCCAAAGTTATTGGTGCCGTCGAATTTCTCCACCTCAAACTTTGCATTGGACAACATAGTTCTTCGAGTAGAATGGTTTGCCATAAATTCTATGGTCAACTTGTTCACCTTCTTCGATCTCTCCTTTATCAGCCATAAGTACAAACTGATAACATAAATTTTGTACTTATAACTTAAAACAGTGTTTTTCCAAATTTTATACCTTATTTGAAAAAAACGGAGTCCGTAGTTGAATCTGGAATGGTCCAATTAGCTAGTAATAGGTCCAACTTAGTTGAAAACGGATGAAAAACAGACCAACTCGGTCCAAATATCAATAGTGACTGAGTTGACTCGGTCTAACTCGGCGAGTTGACTCGATTCTTCGGCAACAGTGACTCCAGCTTCCGGGCGGTAATTATGACTTCCGATTTGAGCGATTCTTTCACCGTTGCGTTCGTATTGTCGAGAGCTTCGATTTGATATATAATACTACTATATTTGGCTCTGATACCAATTTGTTGTGGGCGGAAGCAATAAATAGCGATATATGAATATATCAAAGCGATAAAATGAACACACAGAATTTACGTGGTTCGGCAATTCGCCTAAGTCCACGGGAGGCAGCAGATATTATTTGAACTGAGTAGGAAATATAAAGAATACAGATACAGATTTCCTCACTAATAATATCTCTCAAGTGTTTCCCCAAACTCATAAGTATTTTTTCTCTTTGAGTTTGCTTATACTCTCTCTGATTTTTTCTGATTTTTGGCTTGTTCTTCAATGCATGAACTCTTTCCTATTTATAGATGAAGAAAGGCTCCCTTTCCCTAAATTGTGCCATAATTTAAGCCTTAAATTAGGCCACCAATTTCCTTAAATTAGACCACCAATTTCCTTAAATTAGGCCACTAATTTCCTTAAATCATGCCATAAATTATGCCACAAATTAGTCCACTAATTTCCCTAAATTATGACACTAATTTGTTACTTTTAGAGCCAATATTCAACAGAGTTCCCATTAGCGGCCCACGTGAGTATCTCCACTGATCACATGCAGAACATTTATCCAGCTTCACAATGTTTTCCAAAGTACAGAATTTGCAGGGCCAAAATTTGTATTTGGTAGCAAGATCTAGGGGCTTCTTTGAGCCACAGGCCTCACATATTAGAGCTATTGGCTGCAATGATCCAAAGTTAAAGAAATGCGAAAACTTGTGAGAATTCTAGCAGGAAGGCATTAATTGACAAATAAAAAAATAAATGTAAGAAAATAATACATTTGTAATGCATCAAGGTGTAACATGCAAAGAAGACAGCTATACTAAAAATTTTGGAATGTCCAATATAAACAATAATCACTTCATATCTGCAGCGGCAAAAGTATAATTGAGATAAAGTTAAAAATTGCTTACCAAGACATATTAAAAAGCACTTACCAGATTCCGCAAAGTGCATACTTCACATTTCCACGTAGCAGCTTCAACAGTTTTGCTCTTTGCATGAAGTGAAGGCATAAAACCAGAAGACGTAGAACCAGAGTGATCTGCAGAGTCCGTTTTTCCATGAAAACTAGAAATTGATTCAAATTTTGAATCATCCATGGATAACTCAACAAAGTTGGGTCCTAGATGGCCACAAGAACTTTGACCAAGTGAATTATTATCGGATTCATGTTCCCTGAAACTGCAAGGAATTTTTGACCTTTCTACATTTTGCTTGGTACTTACAGAGTCCAGTGATTTATCAGAGGTACCTTCTCCATCATCAGAAGCATCACAAGATGCTGAACCGCACCATAAATCGTCTTGCAATCTCCTCTCTGCATCCATTGCAGCAGCTTGTATTGGGCTAAGGGCAGCCTTAATAGTGTTGTCACCACCAAGACGCTTAGGTCCAGATGGTAAAAGAGAACCCGCACGGGCTCGATTTTCAGCAGCAGTAAGAGCAGTTGTGCGAAGTGAAGAAATAGGAGGTTGGCGAGAAAAACCACCCAAACGTCTCCCGGGAAGATCAAATCCTTGTCCTGTACCACTAATTCCCTTAAATAGTAGCTCCTCACATTCCTGCCCAAAGTTACATACATTTTAAATAAGTATCAAAAAGAATATAAACAAGCAAAGGAATAGCATAATACTCTTTAATCCTAAAATCAGTTCTCAGCATGGTTTCTGAATCGAATGTCCAAGTTTTTCCTGATATTTTGGTCTCTAGCACTCACCTAATGGATAATTCTAAAGCAAAGTAACACCATAAAGTATGTAACAAACGATAGGCAGTTGACATTAATTTCCACTCACTTAACTTTTTTAATGCCAAAAAAAACCATTATCCTATAAACTGTAGGCAACTAAGTGTTTCAATTCCCACCAACAGATTGGCTAGCATAACAGACTTCATTATAAAATAAAATTCTCCCGTAATATGAAATTACAAGCTATGCAACGTTTTTCATGTATGTAACCACAAAACAAAAGAGAAAGAACCTTTCTAAGTTCATCCCACAACTTGTAGAAGTCAGCATTGTGAGGACCATGAACATTGTGACAGAGTTCATGAAGCATGGTGTCTAAAATTTGATCAAAGGGAAAGAAATCCCAGTCCCCGTTAGGCCTACGAAGCCTTAGCTTTACATGAATACCTCCTCCTACATTCAATCCCATAAGAGATGGGTTGTGTGGACTGCAAATTTCATAAATTTAACATTACCATAAACACATGCGTTAAAAAAAAAATCATGACTTTACATTAACCAGAAATCATTTAAACTAAAACTAGTAACCAGAATTCCGAAAGAAGCTTGACCCGCCACTTGCGTTTGCGCATAATGGGTTGGACTTGTTTCGCTATTTTCTCCAGAATATTCTTTGCTTCCTCTTCACCAGGCTTTTTGAGGGCTTTGATTTCCCATACCTTGTGAAGGTCACCCAAATTCATTGCTCCGAATAGAACAATGTTGTTTCGAAAACCCTTGAATTTTTTAAACCCTAACTTTCTCTGCTAGGATGCACCAGGATTTCAAAAATCCATTTCCTCAAAATCGGAATCGAGGGTTGGTGGATTTATATACGCCGATATTTTGCATCCCATCACATATGAAAACGAATGGCATGGAAGCTTTTGAAAGCTATGCAATATCAGCTTCTTTCCGTTTTCATTTTTCTACATTTGTTATTGTTCTATAGAAGAAGAAAAAAATGGTATTGTTAGTAGAAATAAACTGGTTCTTTGTTTAAAGAGAAGGGAAGCTATGAGAGATATAGTGAGTTTGTAAAGATGTTCCGGAATTTGGCACATGCAAGTCATGTATGTCATGCATACTCTTCTATGATACCGAAATTCATAAATTTTAAAATATGTTTATTTTTTATTTACATCAAATTAAAGTATTCAAGCAACATATTGATATTTTTTTGATATCTTTTGAAAGTAAATATTTTATGAAAAATTAAGAGTTAAAGTAACATAAGGGAATTAATACCTGTTATATTTTTCTTAGGTGGAAGCATAACAACTTTTAGAGGTTGTTTTTCTAATATACTTTGGGTCTTTATGCTCGTACATTTGTTAAAAATGGTTTTTGATGGATCTAATTTCAAGAAGAACAAAAGATTTTAAGGAGAAGCACATTATTCTTTCATCTACAAAATGTGCTTTTTGAGCCTTGAAAGCTAGCGTTTCTGATAATTTTTTTCTTCTTAGTTACGAAGCGTTTTTTTTTTTGCTTTCAGATATGCTTTTACAATATCCTAGAAGTAAAAATAAACCAACCCTTATTATATCCTTTAGTGTAAAAGTGCTTCTTGTTTTCGGCTTTAATCTTAATTTGCAATACTTTTTTTGTTTACTTGAGCAGGAAACATCCTAGGCGCAGCATCTTGTATAGTTCAAGTTGGCATTGAAATATAACAGTTTGCTCGTAGCCTCATGAAATATAAAAAAAAAATGACAATGAGACTTATAAACAAGAGCAAGCTAGACTTATTAGGAAGAAGATTGGGGGGTACAACTATTACAAGCTAGATTTCTTAGGAGTAAGATTGATCGGTAAGCATTAAGGTCTTGTTTTATTTACGAAATAAAATTACAATGGCAATGAAATAGAATGAAAATATAGTTTAATTACAATGACAATAAAATTACAATGTCAATTAATTAATTAATCATTTGAAAATATCATTTAAATATTGTTTAATTAATTGATTGTTTAAAAATATATTTTAAATATTATTTGATGGAAAACATTATATATTATTTAGAATATATTTATGATAATGGAAAACATTATATATTATCTTAATATTCTTATATTCAATAAAATTTAAATAATATTATTTAATTGTTACTGTTTCTTCAGACAAAATATATTATTAAAATTATTATTTTATTAAATAGATTTTAGGATTTTGAGTTTCGTGGTTTGAGATTTTGAGGTTTAAAATTTAGGGTTATATTTATAGATTAAGGCTTATTATTAAAATTAATATTTTTCTAAATAAGGTTTTGTGATTTAGTGTTTAGGATTTAGATTTCTATTTGAAATTAAGATAAAATTTGAACAAAAAATTAAAATGAAATAAAATCATGATTCATATTACAATTCTAATTCCTTCTCTTTTAAAAATTAATTCCATTTTATTCATATTTTTTAACACAATTAAACATAAAATTAAAAGAAATTAATTCCAATTCTAATTCTATTTCTATTTCTATTTCATTCAAGTAAAATAAACACCACCTAGAAACTTTTCATAATTATGATAAGTAAATTAGGTCTCTATACAATCTACTACTTCGTGTGAACTTCATCGTTACAAAAAAAATGAATTTGCAGGCCATACAATTTGGGAAATTACGGTACCAATTTTCGTCGCTTTGTTTGGGCAAAAGTTTTCGCATTGATCATTGACTGCCAACGGGTTAACAAAACGACATCTTTGAACTCGCTAAAAATTTTATTGGTACAATTACAAGTTTTGAAGTAGTTTGTAGAGTTGTTATTGTTGGAAAATGAGGTTTACCTTAAGTATTTAATTTTAATTGATTAGGGTATAAAAATTTTAAAATCATATATTTATATGTTTAAAATGATATTAAAATATATATGATAAATTGAGTTCTAAAAATTACTTATTAATAAAAGAAAATAATATTTTATGATTATACCATATAAAAAAAATAACAATACATTAAAGATATTATATAACATTAATTTTTTTCAAAACCCCAATTACATACTTATATGTTGTGTGAGAATCTTTTTATTTGTTCTTTAAACAAACTCAAAAGAAAAAAAATAGTTTAATATTATTCAATCATTTTTTTTTAATTTTATTTCCTTATCTTTCATCATAAATTATAATTTATATTAATTTTATATTTTGATTCATCTCAATGTATATTGTTAAATTTTTGTTTGTAAATTAATATTTTTCATTTAGTTATTTCATTATATCAATATAATTTTCATCAATCATATGATTTATTTATTTTTATTAAATATTGAGTATTTTTTTAAATGATTGCATTAAGTTTGTTAAAATTTAATTAACATCCACTAGAGTTTTCCTCGTTCAATTATTACCATTTCGTATGAGATGATGTCATGAGAATTATGATTGGAAACCATAAATTTGATTGAAAAAATAAAATTATGCAAATAATTAAATCACATAAATTTCAAAAGCATATTGAATATAGGACATTCGGATAGGAAAAGCGATCTTTGACCAAAAAATCATACTTTTTTTCTTCTCTATTGCATTGTGTAATTGAATTGTAAACAATGACGTATCTAAACGCTATTCTCACAGTTATTAAAAAGACCAGTGAGAGATAGGGAGAGTCGAGACCATAGAGCCTTGACGCGTGGATATTTTATTATAAATTAAATTTAAAAAATCCTGTACCTCCCAATTTTCAGCCCTCTACCAAGGAATATCCATAATTTATCCATCCCTTTTTTTACCACCTCCCTCACTATCCAACCACGATCCATCATTATTTTTCTCTCATTTTCCCAGGAAAATAATTTGTTTTCCATGAAAGTTCTCGTCATAAGTCGACCTCTACATAAGAGTTCCTCTTTACAACCGTCCTCACCAATCAATATCTCATCCCACTCCTCCGTCAACAAAAATTTCCTTTCAAGATCCCCCCCCATTTCCTTACTTTTCAAGCTGCGCAAACTCTACAATACCATGTCCACTTGTATTGACACCTGTAGAAATGATACAGTCCAACGTAATCCACTTTCTCGGGACCCAAACAGGTCCCAGAACGATGATAATCGGTTCAAGTTGGCGACTTTCTGCCGACCCAGTTATCCGGATCAGATTTCCTGCATTCCCATTTCTCAGAATCGCACGAAAGCCACTCAGACATGCCCAGTTGTTGAGTACGATCAAGATGATTACGAGATTGATATATGGCAAAAAATGCAAGATGAAGCTAGGTCAGATATCGAACAAGAACCCATCTTGTCTAATTACTATTTCTATTCAATACTGTCTCAGAATTCATTGCCTTGTGCTTTGGCCAATCATCTCTCAATTAAATTGAGCTATTTAAGTCTTCCTAGTGGAACCCTGTATGATATTTTTACAGGGGTGTTAACAGATGATGGAGAAATCATGAGGTCTATTAAGGATGATTTGAAAGCAGTTAAGGAAAGAGACCCAGCTTGTATAAGCTATGTTCAATGTTTCTTAAACTTCAAAGGTTTTCTGGCATGTCAAGCACATAGGGTAGCACATAAATTATGGTCACAGGGAAGAAAAGTCTTGGCTTTGTTGATTCAAAACAGAGTATCAGAGGTGTTTGCTGTTGATATTCATCCAGGGGCAAAGATTGGACATGGGATATTGCTTGATCATGCTACAGGAGTTGTAGTTGGTGAGACTGCTGTGATTGGAAATAATGTGTCAATTCTTCACAATGTGACTTTGGGAGGAACTGGTAAAGTTTCTGGGGATAGACATCCAAAGATTGGTGATGGTGTTTTAATTGGTGCTGGTACTTGTATCTTAGGGAATATTAAGATTGGTGATGGTGCTAAAATTGGGGCTTGTTCAGTTGTTCTTAAAGATGTTCCACCAAGAACTACTGCAGTTGGTAACCCAGCTAGATTGATTGGAGGAAAGGAAAATCCAATTAAGCTGGATAAGATTCCAAGTTTTACTATGGATCATACTTCACATATAATTGAGTGGTCTGACTATGTAATTTAAAACACATGTTTTCAATTTTGCACCTTTAACTTTATGAATTATTGATCATTTTCTTCTTGGAATTTGGGGCTCCTTGTTTGAATTTAACAAGTGAGAATTGAGGTTCTCCTATTAAGAAACAGATAAGGAGGGTTATAACCCATAGCATAGTGAAAGTTGGGTTCTCTTTGTTGTAGTAAATTTTCAATGTCAAAATGATAAATTGAGAACTGGAGTTCTCTTCTGTTAATTATTATTTGTAATACCTTTTAAGATGCTTATATAAGTCGTATGGTAGATTAAAATTATAATAAATTTAACAAAGTAAAATAACGACACATGTAATTTAATGTGATTTATCTTTTAATTTGAGTAACATTTATATGACAAATTTTGAAAAAAAATTTCGTACATCTTCACTAATAAAATTAATGAGTACAAAGTGAGATGCAATAAAATAAATTAATATAAATATAAAATAGTAACACGTAATTGTTTTTCAAAATCATTATTTTGTCACCAATTTTTTAGAAAAATATTTAGAATATTTTTTTATTATATTATTTCACTCTCTCAATCTATCATATACACAACACTATTTTTCATCAAAATAAATTATACATTTGACTTTGTTTTGCTTCTCTTCTTTGATATGTCTATATAAGGTAAAACATTATTTATTTATAGTTAAAATTATAGTCATTAAAATCAAATGTAATTAATGAGGTTACACTTACATTTTTTTATTTTTTTTCCCTTCCATGTGAGTAGTATCTACAAATCTCTCTCTCGATTACATGAAGTGTTCTACCAATCTAACAGTTAAACAATAATATTCAAAATTTTCTCTTAAAATTTTTTTCGTCAACATGTCTGATCTATTTTCCTGTGTATGTATCTTCTCAAGCTGTAGTAGTTTTTTTTCATTACATCCATAATCAAGTACTATCTCACATCAATATGTTTTGATCTCGAATGAAATAAGTCATTATTTCTAAAATGGATATCAATCTGACTATCGCAAAATAACCGATAACTTTCTTAATACAACTACATTTCTTTCAAGAAATTTTTCATTATGATCTTCACAGCTGATTTCATGTTCAATTTGCTCTTGTTTCTAATTTCGCCGATAGTCTCAATGTTAGTGAGAGTAAGGGAATTGCTGCTAAAGCACTCGGTCTGATGTTTGGATCTTTTAATAAATAATAAATGTAAGGAGACTAAGTGTTCTGGTGTTTGGATAAGATTTTCTATGAAGAATGTGGATAGAATCTAACATACAATATGTTGTATTTAATATTTTTCTCATGATTAAAAGTTTGTTTTTATATATTTTTTTATACAGAATAATATAAGTTGCTACTTACAAAGGACTAGATTGATTTTTCTAGCAATATTTCGTCTTAATTAACGTCATTAAGTATGATTTGATCCAATTGGTTAATAGAAGTGGTTAACCACTCTAGGCTGTATCATTTTGGTGTACATCTTAGCTTGCTTATCTATGTTAACTTATTGTTAAGTCAAGGCTGAACCAGCGTGAGACAGCTTCATTTATATTAACACAATTGTTGAGATACCTCATCTTTCTATAGTTGGCAAATATAGTGTACTGTCTATGCTTTAAATCCCATCTGGGCTTCTGATAGTGGTCATGAATAATTGGTTTCTAGTGAGAAATTATCTGGACAGAATGGACCCTTTGGTACACTATTCTCTCTTTTATTGAGGCATGGAGTCTAAGCTTCAGTCAAGTGAGTAACATAGTTATCAAAAATATTATCCGGATCAGTCAAAAGGCAATAAATAGCACAATTTCATTAAATTTTGTCCTCTTTCCTACTTATCTTCAAAAAAAATTGCTAAACAAATTATGGTTTTAACCATAGTAACGTTGATTAGCAATTTTCCCCCCCTGAATTTAAACGTTCAATAATATACGAATCCAATGACAGAATAAGTCTCTTCATCTCAAAGAAACTAAGAAACCACCCTTGTGGTTTTTGCCAGATGAAGATGCATACACTTGAGCAAGTTTTTCAGGTGATTGACAATATACTTGACAAAATCAACTCACAGGTGAACAAACCTTTCAGAGTAGGTGTTACAAGAAAATGAAAAAATATATATAAAAAATTTCAAAAGAAGAAAGGAGAGAGAGAGGGAGAGAGAGGAGGGGGTGTGTAAGGTGTTACCAGAATTGTAAAAATATGATACATACTTCGTAACATACTAGTCAAGTTGTTGAGGAAATATATATATATATATATATATATATATATATATATATATATATATATATATAGTAGTCGGGACTCTTAAGTGTGTTCAGGCTCCACTAATAACACAAACATTGCCAGTTGGTAGTAACATTTTGCATGTGCCAAGGGTTTGCACCTTCACATTATCCACATGACAGCATAAGAGTATAATTAAAACCTGAAATGCAGTTAATCCTTAGACAACATGAAATTAAGATATGCATCGTGAGGTGAACAAATGAACCAAAGCCACTTTGTTGTCCAGTGCCTTTTCAAACAATAGGAGCTATAACTTTGAACATAACCATTGCCTGGCACAAGTATGCAAATATCACCACATCATGTATGTAGACAGAATCAGAGCTCCTTCTGCATATATAGTATAACGAGAAGTCCATCATCAGAACATTGAAAATTGTCTTCAATTTAGTAAGATCCTTCCCATGAGGTGCCTTTAATCAAGTTGCCAAAGTTTCTGCCGGTCACCTCGTGTGGTTGTAGGTCAAAAAATTCAGCGGTGAATGATCTGTTCTATTTATCGTAAAGAATCGCTCGAACTTGGTATCAGCATGCTATGCTTTCCTTTCATATTTTTCCTTAAGCAGTAACCTCTGCCGAAAGGCCAGGTATTTATCTATGCTAGTTCCAGCCCATCGCTGACAGAAACATTCATCAGTAGGGACAAATGAACGAATAGGAAATGGCCCCTTGGGAGCTTTCTTTAGGGAGATCAGGAATCTATGCCGAGGGCGAATTCTCTGTTGCAGAGATAAGCTTAGATACATAGGATACTTAGTCAAGGATTCCACTTCATTTTGAAGTTCATTGATCAAGTACATGTACTTGGGCTTTAAATTCTCCTCCAGTGACAGAGACAATACCTGCACAATGTTGAACGAGTCTGCATCATAAACCAAGAAGGAGACTTTCAACTAATAAAACTAACCCCTAAATCATAGCACTTATTCGCTTGGAAGCTGAAGCTTTCTCAGTTTTCTAACCCCCCAAAAAAAAAGATTTGTCATAATGTTAGAGCGAAACTGCATGAACAAGAAACTCACCTGAGTGAGATTGGTCAAAATTTTCAAGATGTCAGCATTAGACATCCCAATATTCCTGAGGAAGTTGATCCTTGGCAATAATCCATCATCAATGCTGTAATGGAGAAGCTGGGGATGTTTTGTCACCATCTTCACTATACTATCTCTAGGTGCCTTTAATTCCTTCGAGAGAAAAAGATAACGGGTATTCCATGAGATGTCAATTCGCTGAACCAAAATTTGAGGGCTTAGCTGCACAACTTTACCCAAATCTTTTTCTTTAATGCCAACCTCCTCTATCAAATATCTAGCAGTTGGTTTTAATGAATTGTTGACACTATAAGATAAGAGGGATGGAGCAGCCGCAATTATTTGTCCAACTCTTGAATTAGGGATACCCAAACTCATCAAGAAAGCAATATGTGACTTCAAATTGTTCTCCACGGTGTACTCCAGAATTTGAGGCTGCCTCAAAAGTATTCTTCTTATATCTCTGTGTTTGACACCAACACTTAACAAGTACTCCAGCCTTTCTTGTGCAGAACATGCATTTATTTGAAGAGAAGGCATATGTCTTTCATACATTTGGATAAAGTGAGATTCCTTAAACCCAAATGTGCTTAGGTAATCAAGAAGGGGTAACCACTTTTTATCCATGTCTATCTCGTCTGATAGACGGGGATACCTATCCTCCATGACTTTTCTTGCAGTAAGCTGGGAAAAAATAAAACATGTCAAGTCCTTCTTGCCAATGACATAGAAGGCAGTAAAATATCAGAACTGTGATGTTAAAACTTACAACCTTTCCTTTCCATACATCTGAGGAACTGACATCTTCTCTCCGATCTGAATTGCGAAAAGAACTCCCAATCTTACTTCTTTGAGTGTGTTTTTCGTTTCTGCCATCTAGACCATCTTTGCCAATTGATTGCTTCAATGAAACTCCACCCCAGGTGTTTCCTTGTTGTTTTGGGTTGCCTATAAAACGATATAACGTTCAAGTCAATCTTCCCTATTTACTATTTCTCAAAATGCTTAAATATTACCTTCTCCGTTACTACTTCTGCCAGGTCCATTTTTCGACCTCGATTTCTTTCCATAATCACCAACATCTGAAATTTCTGCGAAGTCATCCTAGAAAATAATTCAAATTAAAGTCAGAAATTAACCAAAAAGAAAGAAAGAAAGAAATTACATAAACTACGGTATTAAATACATGTAGTTATTCTAAAGTAAATAGCAAGTATGAATAAATCCAGTGATTAGATAGACAGAACATGAAGCGCCTACTTGGCTGGTTAAATGCAGTGAAACTTAAAAAGTTATAGTTCCGAATTTCCAAAAAGTTAGCACAATAGAGAACTACAGCAGAACATAAAGGAATGAGCATGAATTACCTAAAAATAAAACATCAAACTTGAAAAGGACAGAAATTAAGAAGTCCTAATAATTCCAAAATGCGTAACCCAAACCAAAACCAATCTGGAAAGAAAACACATAAATGGATAGAAAATAGCAAATAATTTGTTAAAAGTTGCAATTGAAAGTACTCCTCCGAAGCATTAATTGATTTCCGGAGCTATGAAGCTCAAGAATCAAGTATAGCAGCGAGAGTAGAGAAGCTTACATTGGACAACCAATCGTCTTCCGACATGTCACCATCATCGTCTTCGTCGTCGTCTTCTTCTTCTTCATCGGTATCGTACGGAGACAAAGCCTGACCGTAGCGTGACCTCCGGTTGGGTTTGAGAATCTTTGAATTGGAGTGTGTTGATAGCAGCACGAACCTACACGAGCTCGTTCTTCCATTCGCATAGACCTTTTTAGCTTCAGTGAGAATTATCAGAGGGTTAAGAGTAAAGTACGTCTGAAAGAGATTCGAAGAAGAAGAAGAAGAGTATAAAATTGGATCGAAGGGATAGAGGGTAGAAAGTATCATATCTCTAAGAGAGAGATGAGAATGTACTGGATTATGAGAGAGAAAGACACGGAAAACAGAAATAGAATATACCCCAAAACCCTACTTCCCCAGGCCATTTGTCAAAGCCACCGGTGAATATTCAACTTGATGTCTTAATATCCCGTTATTATTCATTATTGAATAACTTTTATGGCTTAGATTATTTTATTTTTTTATATTTTATTATTTTAAAAAAATATATTAATTTTAAATTTTATTTACTTAAATTATTATACCATCGTATATTTTAAATAATTTCTCATCAATACAATTTGAAATATATAGAAGTCATCAAGGGTTCATTAATGAATAACTTTTACATAAATTGTATAATTTCTTCCTTCATTATTCATCAATTCTATTTATAATAAATTGTTATAGAATAATAATTAATATAATAAATATATATCAATTAAGAGTTTGTTTGATAATAATTTTAATTCTAAATTTTTGATTTTTTAATTAGATATGTCCGTAACCATTTTTTATTTTGTTTTTAAATTTTTTAAGAATTATTATTAAAATATGAAATAATTCGTAAATATTTAAGAACAACATTTTTGAATTAAATTTTTCTCATTTTCATCCTATATGTTTTTAGAGAATAAATCAAATCTTATAACCTTTTTATTTACAATGTTTGATTAAAATGATTAAAAATAAAAAAAAAATCATAAATAATAACCTAAAATTTTCTTTATTTTTTAAATTTTTGAAAAAAATATAAAACATTATTAAACAATTTGTAAGTTATTTTTGATCTTTTTTTTTTAAATCACTAAAAATAAATTATTACTAAATATATTGACGATTGTTTATACAAAAAATCATAAATTATAAATTACAATCGTTATCAAACAAGAATTAAGATAATCTTACATGCTTTTTTTTAATATATTATTATGTGTCATATAATTTATTATTATATAATAAGTCCATGTAACTAGATTTTTTCTTCATTTTTGCATAGAAAGTTTCATTTTCATCTTATTTTTTTAAAATTATCATTATATATCATACATGCATGTCCTTAATTTATCCAAAAATAAATAAAATATCATTGATACATGAAAATATGTTGTCTTGAACTTTCATTTATTTATATATATATATATAAACGTGATAGATGGATGATTAATATTAATAAAAAATGACAATGAATTTGTATGTGAAAAATTAAAATTTTAATTAAGGTGTATAAAAAATATAGTTATTAATAAAATATATACAATATTTATAATAAATAGTATATAATATTATTTTTTTAATTTATCGGAAAAGATAACCTCAATTGGCTAAGATAAGAAAATGTGAGGCATGTTAATTAGCTATTACAATTAAAATATTTAAATTTAATTTTTTTATGATAACTTAATTCATTAGTTTTAAAAAGGTGATAGTTTATTACAAATGATCAAGTTTTAGGTTTCTTGTTTTTTAATTTTAAAAAAGTTTTAAAAAATACACTTTTTAAAATAAAATAAAAGCGTAAAATTGTTCATTTAAACATGTATTGTTATTTTTTTAAAATTAATTGAATAAAATATAATAAAAAAATCAATTCTAAAACCTAATATACTTACTCGATCAACTAGTAAACATAATTTGTTGTTTGAGTAAAATTGACTTAGAATAAACAATGTAATAGAAAGGGTGTCAAAGTCATTATGTGGTTGGTGCGAACTTGAACACAAAACATAAACATGGCTTAATTTATAACGTTCATCAAATTAAGTTCCCGGCACGGAGTAGCACACTCTTTATAGCTTCAACCTCAAAGAACAAAGCCTCAAATTAGATGCCACTGTTTTTATTTTTAAAAATATATTTATTTTTTTTTTTTTATTGTATCTATCAAAAAGTTATCTTTTATGTACCCTGATACCTCAATTATCTCGTATTATTAAAAGATTACGTTTTAATAACCCAATTTAAATATTGATATATTTTCTATTTTTTTTTCAATGGTAACTAATTTTCTACCTAAAATATCATTGACTTTTTAGTGAAGGTTTTTTTTGTGAAAATTAACTAAAGTTAAAAAATGATTTTTTTTATTAAAAATTAGGTTAAACGCTTCCAACTAAAAGATACTAAAAAAATAAAAATTTAATTGGAATATGATGAAAATATTTTTTATAAATAACTAACAAAAATAAAGATGAAAATATTTTTTATGAATAATTAACTGAAAATATTTGTATTATTAATGCTGATAGAAAAAAATAACTTCTGAAAATTAACAAAAAAATTTTAACTCTAGTTAATTGTCAAAAAGAAAAAAAATCCTGCATAAAAATACCAAAAGGACATTTTAGGTAAAAAAAATTAATTAACATTCAAAAATGATAAAAAATATATTAATACTTAAATTGAGATACTAAAACAAAACATTTTAATAACATTAGATATTTGAAATACCAATATATTAACTAAGTTACCTATAAAATACCAAACCCAAACCCACATTTATCTATCAAACACGATATTTTCTAATAAATTTTTTTAAAAAGGGAAAAAATATATCATTTGTCCCTCCAAAAAATATTTAGAACATCTGTGTGCTCAGGTTGAAAAAAAAAAAACTAATATTGTCACTCCAGTCACAAAATAGTACTAGTATTCGTTTCATACTTTATATGGTACAAAGTATAACTGTAGACGTCCTAATGTTACAGAAACAGTAAAACAGTAATTCAACCAAGGAACTTTGCACACATGCACCTAATAAGAACAGCTTTAGGATAGGGAACTAAGTGAAGTAGAAAAAGAATAATACATTTTTTATAAATTAAGGAACTTGCCCTTTTAAATTTCACCCCTCCAAAAAAGAAAAGAAAAACAAAGGACATTTTATTTTAACTGGCTTCAATTAAAACAATTTTATGGGCCAGTCAGCAAACTGCCCATGTTTTGAGAATATGGGTAAGAGGAACGGTTCAAAGCTGAAATTTCAATACCACCAACTTCGCTAATACCTTCTCTAGATCCATACTGATTCAAGCTGTTATTCCAAGCTCCATAGTATGTCGGAACCGGGTTTGTTTGGGCCACATTCAAATTGGAATTCTGAGTTTGTCTTTCTACCGAATCAGTTTGAACTGTCGGTTGGTGTTCATTTGACCTATTCTCATCAGTAGAATTGATTCCAACCCCAAGATCAAGGCTTATAGTATCAGCTTCATCTGATCTAAATCTTGATGGGATGCTGGCAGAAACTGGTCTGCCAGTGTCATGGCTACTACTGTTCTTTGCTGTAGGGACGTCGTGGTTATGTTTCCCCTCGTATGTTGTTATAACAGCTTTTGGATCATGAGATGCCCTCTCAACATGTTTTCTAACAGGGCATCCGGCATTTGTGCACTTGTAATAACTTCTGCACAATGTAAGAACATGATCAGAAAATGGTGTAATAAAAAAGTCTGCAAAATCAGAGATTGGAAGGGGGGGAAAGCCTTGTCTTTTCCACGCAGCATCTGAAGCAGTTATCTTTTTTGCAATGAGTAATAAAAGTTGTACCCTAAATGCTTTAGCTTTATTCTTGAATTACTAATAAAATGTCATAAATTAAATTTTATTCAAGGATAATTATAAATCTTAGCCATGTAGTAAATATAGAGTGGCAGGCAGTTATTTTGAAAAGATTCAAAGGCTGTGATTATCTAAATTAAATCTAAGGGTCCAGATAGTATCTATACGCAAGAGGATTCTTTTTTTAACTTACAAATGCAGGGAAGTAACCTTCTGCTTATACAATGATTCAAAATTCAAAGCGGGTCATGCTAACTTGTTTCAAAGCCGAGACAGCCGCAATAAGTTAATATATGCAAGTACTTTGCAAGACATTATAAACCATTGGAGATTTCAATGCCCTGAGAAGAACGTCTAATATTTATAAACATGAAAGAAAATTTCATCTCTAGGAGATTGAAATGATTAAAGGTCATGAGACAATAAAACAAAAAAATGCACCGGATCCCAAATATTTAAAAAAAAAAACTAATGCGTGAGTGGACTATGTTTTGACTGTCAAAGTCTACGAATTATGAGTCTTCTAATACCAAAAGGTTAACACCAATGGGTGAAGATACTCATAATCTTTACAAACTCTAACATAGTATTTTACTTAATCAATGTGGAAACATTACTCTTAACATCCTCCCTCAAAGCGTTGGTTTTGTTTCTTAGAAAGTCCATCATTTTGTATTTTTAACCTATTTTATTATACTATATTTTATTTAGATCATTTGTTTCTTTCTTTTCTTTATTTTTGCAAGACCCATTTCATTTTTCTTAACACTCGGCATGTTTCTATCTTAATATCAACCGCAATCATCCAGTGAGAGATGAAAGCAAAGTTCTCAGCCACAGCATGCATATTGTAACAACTCACAAAAATAATATGTTTGTCTGACAATTAGCATGAACAATACCTGGGATTAGGATTTCCTCTCACCACTTTCTGTCCATATTTACGCCAGCGGTATCCATCATCCAATATATCAACTTCACTCATAGTTTGAACAACAACACGTGGTTCCCTAATTGGCTTAACGACAGTGGTCACATCAATCCCTCCAAAGTCCGTCTTCCTAAAAACGATCTTTGTCAGCTCATTTATTAAGCAGGAGTAAAGCAACTCATACAAATCATAAAAGGTTGTGTTACATGTCATACCTTCGTTTTGAGAATGGATCATCATCATCAACCTCATCATAGGTCCTGTTTGGGAGTGAGCCAGTGCCTTCTAGACTGTCATCGTTTACCCTGATAGGAGATTGCCCTGGAGTAGTATTTGGCTCATTGGTATTACATATCTGTCCATATATGCTGGATGGCTTGTCTAAATCAGAAAGAAAAGGAACAAAACCAAAACAAACACATTATTTTAGTTTAGAAAAGAGGAAGATATGTAGACAATTGCAGCCAGAACATGGTTAGTCGTTAATTTATTTCCTTACCATCATGTCCAGCCAGAGATGAAAACTTGTCTGATCTTTCTTCATGGATTGACATAATAGTCCCTGTATTGTACCGTCGGCTAGGTTGAGGTTTCGGATGATCATGTGTACCCTTATACATAATTTCTGTTATTCGTCCTTCATAAGATCGCTCAAACAACTTTTTCACTTCACATTTAGGGTGGGTACACTTGTAATAACTACGTGGAAATTCACAACCTTTGACATGCTTTTGTCCATATTTTCGCCAGTTATACCCATCATCAGAAGCTCCACTTGCTTTATGGTCAACTTGTGCTGTTTGGACCAAAGAGTTGGAGGAGTGCTCTCTCGGGTTTAATTCATCTGAATCACCTTCAGTAGGTGTGCTGGTCCCTGACGCAGCAACACTGACTGGTGCTGGTGTAGACAACTCATTTGAGGCAACTGCCCTCTCACTTTTAACAAAATGTGCAGGATTAAATTGAGACTGGCCTTGACCTTGGACATGCATCAAATGCTCACTTTTCCAATGGTTTGGGTCTGCATAAACCTTTAATATATGAATGTCATTAGGCAATACAAAAACTACGTTACAGTGTTTGCAGGAGTATGATGAACATAATATCGTTGTTTTAGTCCAAGTTCTAGAAAGAGGGGAAATTAAGTACCTCTAGCAGTTTCATTTTTTCTAAGGATATCAATGAAAATCAAATGTTTACAAAGTTCATGAGAAGTCAAAAAGAGTAGACACATGGCCATTAACTCATTATCCGCACCTTTAGCCCAAAGGAAACAAGCTAACAGATTTGGTTGGTCATTTCAGCAATCTTAATTTTCCAATCTTGGTGACCAATCATACATATTGAGCAATAATGAAAATCAGGCTAGCACAGTTCAAATCAAGGATAAACTGCAAACATATATGTCTCGATAGCCCTTTATATTAGCAGAGTTGTAACTTGTAAGTGAATTACCGTGCTTGAGCTAGCATGGGGTCGAAACTCAAAGCTGCTGGAGTTAATTTCATTGGCAGTATTGATTGCCAAACAAATTGTACTTGGTGGATATGGAGTACAACCAACAGAGCCCTGTGACATTTGAGGCTTAAAAAGGGTACCAGTTGTTGGGGAAAGTTCAGCCTGCAAGATCAAGAAGAAATTCCAAACTTGCTGCTTTCATTCTAATAAGGGCAACAAAGTAACAAGGACAGTATTGATCAAAAGCACAAAATAAGGAAGGCAACCACAGTATACAGATGATAAAGGCAAGTTATAAGGGAAATAAAATTAAGACAGACTCGTATAATTTTCGTTCCCAGCCTTCTTATAGTAGTTGCAACACAAAATAACAAATGCAAATCCAGACACTCATGCTGATGCATTTATTCCTTATCCTGATGTATAAACGAATATGGTTTTCCTTATACTCCTAAAACCATTAATCAAAAAGACATAAAAAAATCACAAGCATAAACCAATAAAAAGAGAAGATTCATTATGTTAAAAATACAATGAGAATTAGAAAGAGGAAATTGGACATGATACATGAAGGAACCATTATTCACTACTAAAGTGTTTCAAGTTTCGAACCATAGCAAAATACCATTTGATTAAAAAAAAAACCATTATTCCTAAAGCAACTGGACGGAACAATCTATACGGGCATAACATAAAGCAATGACCGTAATACTCTATTAGCAAGCATCAGAATCTTAGGGTCCCAACAAGACCACTCAATATTAAATATAATTGGTAATTTATCAAACATAAGAAGCACAGTCCATATGATGAAATAAACTGATGTAGCCGAAACAAACAAAAATGGTAGCCAGAACTCTATTTTTTTTCTCAAACAAAGAGAATCTTCAACTCAACAAATAATCTAAATCACATCATCATCACGTCCATAGATTCTCCACTATAGCTTCTACGCACGCGGCAAAACCTTTAATCGCAAAACTACATCTTAATGACACGAGTTCACACCATGGAGGAAGCAAAAGGTTCGAACACTTCTCCACTTCATGCCGTCAGAACTTATATTTCCTCGATCCCATTTTCTAGCCCCAACTTTTATCATCAACCAAACAGAGCCTTACACTTGTAATTGTAAAAGGTTCTCTTTAAGAAAATGGGGGGCAAGGAAAAGATCCCGTTTTAATTTATGCTCCCTCATTCATTTAAGCAACTAAATACAAATACCCACTCAGTTTAAAAAGGTTGTATTTCAATTTTCCTTTCATATTTTCTCAGCAACCAAACAATAAATATAAAACCCGGAAAGAAGCGACTGAAATGATTTACAGAACTGACCTTCATGTTGGAAAGTAAGACAGGGGACTCAAGAAACGAAGTGGGACTGAGGCCAGGAGGAATAGTGATGCAAGAGAACCTCGAGATCGGGAGCTTCGCGGGTGATAAGAGCTTGTACTTGGCACCTCCACTGCCACATCCATTGGTAGGGTCAGATGATTCGGACTGATCCAGATCCACATAATCGGAGCTCCGATAGTTGAGTTCTGCTTGGTCCAGCTCCGTAGCTTCTTCCATTGAAGAACTTCTCGACAAAATTAGCCAAGCTTCTAGATGGTGAGAAATGAGTTGGAAAAGAAGGGGCTTCTTTCTTTAGATGATGATATGGTTGTAGGATAGAGGATTGTTATGGGAAGATTTTGTCCTAAACAGCGAGAAGAGAAACAAAGGAGTAGTCTTAGACTATTAGATTATTATTTTTAATTTAATTAAAAAATTAATATATTTTAAAATTTATAATAATAATATCCAATAATATTAAATATAATATAATGGAACGTTAAAAAAATTTAAATAACGTACAATTAATATTTTAAAATTAAATAATAATTATTTTTTATAAAAATAATTTTAAATAAAGATGAAGATTTCAAATATCTCAATTTTAAAAATATTTTTATTTCAAATATTTAAATGATTCTCCAAAAATTACTTTTAATCAATCTATTTTATTTTAAGAAAAAAGGAAATTATTTAAGTTTTAAAATAATTAAATAATAATTATTTTCTATAAAAATAATTTTAAATAAAGATTGAGATTTCAAATATCTCAATTTTAAAAATGTTTTTATTTCAAATATCTAAATGATTCTCCAAAAATTACTTTTAATTAATTTATTTTATTTTAAGAAAAAACAACAATCACATTTATATTGCGAAATTAAGTTGTCAATATTATATTATAAATGAAACGTTCATTTTTTTATTTTTTTAAAATCCCGACGTATAAGTAAGTTGAGATTTTATTACATACAACATACATATTGAAATTAGACAAAAATAAGTTTATTTTAACCATTTATTTTATAAAAAATTAAAAATATAAGAGATAAGATTGAATCAACTATTAATATTAATATAAAACATAATATAAATAGTATATAAAAGTTTCTCATTTATATTATAATTTTTTCATGCATGCATATTATTTTGTTTTTAATATTATTGTAGTAACGTAATGAGATATCGTCTAATTAAATTCCTTAATGTAGTATAATCTCATTTAATATGCTAGATTTTTTTTAATAAAGATTAAAGATAGAATGTAAACGGCACAATGTCATTATGCTAAAACTAACGGTATTTTAGTCATAAAAAAATTTAAGCATGATTCAAATTTTTATAGAGGGTATAAATAATATTTAATTCTACTATTTTATTAAAATGTTTAAGTTCAATTAATGCATTAGTGTTACAAAGTTGATGAAAAGGTATTATATATTTGGCATGTAATTATATATAAATTTAAAGGCAATACATACATTATAAAAACATCTACTCATTTTAAAATGATTAACACACGTTGAAAAATGTGATATTTCCTTTACATTAACTAAGTGCGTATGTAACTAGTTAATTATCATAAAAGTTGTCATAATTTAGTAGATTAAATGACCTAAAATTTTTTATAATAAAATAAAAGTAGTAGGGTAAAATTCTACTTGTGGATAAAGTTCACTTAAACAAATATCATAAAAATTATTTTGTTATTTTATTAGGAAAAGTTGTCATAATTTAGTAGATTAAATGGCCCAAAAAATCTTCTAATAAAATAAAAGTAGTAGGGTAAAATTCTACTTGTAGATAAATTTCACTTAAAAAAATACCATAAAAATTATTTTGTAATTTTATTAGGAAAATAAAATTTTGTAACTTTAAAATATAAGAAAATTTAAAGATATAAAAACTTTAAAATTTATAATAACAAAAATAATATCATAATAAAATTGAATAGGGATTAAACAACATTAAATAGTGAATAAATCTAAATAAACATAATGTAATTTCAATGACATTCAATTGGACAACATTTAATATAAAATAGTGTTCATTTTGTTTAATATATATAAATTGAATATAAAAAGATTATTTTTATAGTTATAAATTTATTAATATTTTGTTGTTTTACTTAAAATATATATGATTACATTAAAAATGTTAACATCACATAAATATACATTTATATTTACAATAATATCAATTCGTGGTGCGATATGTGTTTAAATATTTTAAAAAAATGATTAAAATTTTATTTTTAAAAATATTTAATCACGTAATACATTATAATTAATCCGAATATAAATATATATAAAGTTATATATAAGTAATATTTATCTTCATTATATACTTACATAATCTTATCATAAATACATTAAAAAACACCCCAATTAAATTACCTCATATAATTTTAATAAATTAATAAAATATAAGTAATAATCTAAAAATATCAACATGAAAAAAAAATGATTTAGATATTGTATGCATAGTTAACCATCAAGCAAAATAAAATTATCACAAAAAGTTTTTTTTTTCGTACTCATATTATTATTACAATGCATGTCAAGGCATGAAATTTTTATAGCTATTTTTAAAATTCAACATAGACTTATTAATAAATTGAGGATAAAAAGCACTCACGATTCTATACCTTATATTCATGGAGCATATAAATTCTATTATTATCAAGTATTACATAAAAAAAAATCCTACCGCCATTAAAACCCAAGAGACTAAGTTGATTTTAAGCATACATTTTCCCAACTGATTCTGAGTAATTTAAGCTTTCTTATATATATTGAGACAAATTTTGAAGACAAGAAAAAATAGGGAAAAAGATTTCTTTTGGAGTTTGAAGGAATTGATTTTTTTTTTCAATTTTAGTTTGAATTTTGAGGCCTTGCTTTGATTATTTAAGTAAGTTTTTAAATTGTAATTTGTGTATCTGTGAGATGTATTACAGGTCATGGTAAAGGATGGTGCGTAAGGATGTGCTGGGAATATGTTTATGATTTTTATTTTATTTATTTTTTAATTGGTTGGGGTTAATTATATGTTAATGAAAAAATATTTATAATATGTTAGTATTAATTAAGTATTGGCTTCATCGTTAATTAAATTACACATATAACTTATATATGTAAGATAATGTACACACGGGTATAAATTTTGTCTTGTTAGCACGTGAGTAGTATTTTTCTTTAATAATAGAATAAATTAAAATTAAAATTAAATAGTTGTCATTTACGTTGAGATTTGTACTTGAATAAAATATTTTATATAGAGTTGGTATATATTGTGTAAGATAATGTATCTTGATTTTAAGATAATATTATTTATGTTTTAATAAAAATATTATTGATATAATAAATTAAATATTAATTAGAAATATTTTTTATATAATATGTGAATTTATCTCGTATAAAAATTTCTATTATTGTAGATAGATAAGCATGTATTTTTTTTCTTATCGTAGATAAAATAGCATAGTGTAAATTTTCTTTTTTTAATAACAAAATTAACAAATTTTTAATATTTATTACATAAATTTTTACTATTAAAAAAATCTAATATATTATTTCATATTAAATATCATTTAAATTAAATTATATCTAATTTAAATCCGTTTAATATTATTAAAATATTATTTATATCAACCTAAAAATTATAGCTTTTATTTATGTACTTATTGTTAATGTAAGTATGTACGATTACTATAATTAGATTTAAAATTTTAAAATTGATATTTAAAAAAAACTATTCATCTCATTAAATTGTTAAATTTATTATTAGATTCAAATTATAAATTGTAAAATTATAACTTTGATGGTCGGATTATATATAACATAATTAAAAATGTATAAATTTATTTTATAAAGTTTAGTGAAAATTATAATTACTATACAACCAAGCTGTTGTATATAATACAAATGCATGGAAATTTTTTTTGAAATTATATAAAAATTATTGAAAAATGACAAAAAGTTTAAAAAATACATAAATTAACCAAACTTATAGTAAGAATGAAAATAATATTTATTTGTAATAAAAATATAATATTTATATCTTTTACACTCATGTTGAATTTTGGTGTTAAATGGTTTGATTTGTAAAGAGAAATTAAAATATTTTATAGAATTGTGTAAATATTTTACGAAATTTATGTATATATAAGATATTATATGTATACATGTTGATTAGATAGAAGGTACACATTATAGAATATAAGATAAAATACAATTAATAAAAAAAAATTAAGCTTGAGATCGACCACTACGTGACTTGAGTTAATGGTCTGACTTCTAATACTAAAGTTAATATGCGTAGATAGGCTCATCTTGCGAGTATCGTCATGGATACAAGCACAAATTAATCTTACTAAATTGACTTATCTAATAGTGCAAACATTAAATTGGATCAAATTTTAGTTTCGATTAATATTTTCAAACAATATCCATAATTCATTTCTTTTCATACTATGAAATTAACTTCCTTGTACAAAATATAATGGAATTGTTAATAAAGAGTAAAAGACAAGTCAAAGAACATGATCTCACCTCCTAATGGGAAATGTTAAGTGGGAAAGGCATACGCTCTCTCTCTCTCTCTCTAGATTTTTATTAAAGAAAATCAAATTATGCAAAATGCATTGTACATCATAGACCACTTATCATTATGTGACGAGAGTAATGATTTTTTAGCCGTTAATGAAGATCAAATGATTACTTATTACCTAACACTTAGATTATAATTAAATTAAATTATTATAATTAAAAAATATTAAATATACATAAATTTATACTTAAAAAATATAATTTAATAATTATTTATACTTTAAAATGAATAATATTATTATAATTGTTTTTTATTTGCAAAAATATATAATTTATTATTGGATATTATTATTGAATATGCATTACCATTTGAAAATAATTATGCCATTAACACTTTTAACATCCATTAGATTTTCGCTTTTTTCACATTCATACGCATTACATTGCATTAAATATTACTCGGCATCTTTTGAATTATTACTTAAAATTTAATTAAAATGAATCTTTCCGTTAAATTAAGAAAAGTTAGTTTTGTAACCTTTTTATTTACGAGTTTTATTTTTTTTATTTGCAATTAGCTTTATATTTTTTAATTTATATAAAAAAAATTCTTTGGTAACAAGTTTTCTCCTATGTTTTTTTAAAAAATAAAAATAAAACACAAAAAAATTATTTATTAACTAGTTTTATTTATATTTTCTAAATGAAAATACAAATACATAAAAATGAGAGTGAATTTGAAATTTAGTAATAAAAAAAAATTGAGTTACTTGAAGTTAAAAAAAACAGGATTGATTGATTACCAAGTAACAATAAATAACTTTTTTAAGATTTTGAGTTTGAAATCTAAAATTTGAAAACATAATTGATTATAAAATAAGGTCAAAATGTTTCTTTTTGATTCTTGATTTTTTTCAAATGATTTTTCAACGAAATTTGATTGATAATGATTTTTATTTAATTTTCAAAATTTTAATTTTAATTTTAAGAAATCGTTACTAAAATATAAAGTAATTTATAAATTTTTTTAAATCTTTTTGAATCATATTTTAAATTTTAATTTTTTCTTTTTCACGAAATATTTTGTATAAAAAATAAATTAAGTCATATGAATTTTGTAGGTATAAGTATTGAAATAAAATGAATAAAAATTTAAAGTTGTAAATAATAACCAAAATTTTAAAGCTTTTTTAAATAAAAAAGAGAAAATATAACCAAATAATTTATACTTAATTTTTTATTTTTTACTTTTAAAAAATTATTATCAAATATATTAATAATTACTTTATAAATTCTAAAAAATCATAAAATTAATTATTTAATTATATATTATAAATTAATCACAAATTTACGATTATGATAGAAATGTTCTAAGTTAGAACGATTTTTTTTCCCTCTCTCTGGTTTACGAATTTGGTTGTTAGTGGTTGCTATCAAATGAAAACAAAATGAACGGCATTTAATGCAAATTGGCAGAGGAAAGATTCATTATTCAATGAAATTAAATGATGATATTTTAATTATATCAACTAATATATGACAGATAATAGTTTTTTTTTCCTTTAATGAGGCTTACTTTGAAAGTTGAAAGTTAGTTATTGCGTTGATATTTAAATTGATAAATTATTTATTATTTATTATTATTATTATTATTATTATTAAAAGGAATGATGGTGAGGTATTTTATATAAATAAAATATTAAATTAGTACCGTTATTTTATAAGAAAACACAAATACTCTACGAAGGAATGTAGCTACTATCGGTATTTTTGGAAAGCATTATCTATAAATTTAATAGTAAAAAACTGATAGTTTTGGTAACTCGTAAATAATAATAATAATAAAAAATAAATAAATAATTTATCGAATTATTATAAAATAATGTGTAAACTTGTGATAGATGATACAAAAATTTAATAAATCTCAATGTTTTTTAATATTAGATCACTATATTTTACGTATCAAACAAACATGTATTTGTATCAAATTTAAATAAGAACTCAAAATTATATAAATAAAATTGTAATAAAACTAAATAACATAGTTTAATATTTATACAAATTGACAAAAAAAAAGAGAAAGAATTAAACAACATAAATTATGTGTGAAAGAAAAAATAGATACCAATAATTTTAAAAATAACAATAGATATTTATATAATTATATATGGTATAATAAAAAATAACTAAACACAAAAACTATGATTTTTTAGGAATTTAAATTTAAATATTTATATTATTAATTTAATTATTATTATAATATTAATTTTTGATGGTTAAAATATTTATTTATAGATGAAAATATTATTTTTAATCGATATTTATTTTATTTAATTATAAAATATTATAAATATATAATATATTTAAAAAAAATTAAGAAAACGAGATTATAAAGATATGTTGAGTGAGAAGGATAATTTTCATCCCCATTTTATTTCCCACGAGGCATTTCCCAATTGTATCAAATTAAAAGTTTTGTTCGAAAATTTGATTTTTAATGTAGCAATTCACATCCATAATGCAAGCATTAACCAAAGAGATTGTGTTAAATTGATAAATGTGACACAACGACCCGTTAAATATTCAATCTGTTGTTATATTGGATTATCACCTTACAATTTATTAAATATTTAGTATAATACGACACAACACGTTAATACAAAAAAACAATATAATATGCTTTGTGTCTAATAGATAATAACAGATTTATCGTTAATTTAAAATTAAATTTTATATAAATTAATATTAAATATATTTATATATTATCTTATTAACTTGAATCAATAGAATTAACAGGAGGTGAAAAATTAAATATATAAATATATTATGAAATATGTTAATTCTCATGGGCATCGTTGACACCTTTAAAAGAGAAATGGTTTTTACTTTCGACCGTAGGAAGTAGGAAATATAATGAATTGAGAAAAGAATAAACCCCACGTCTATTTATAGTTATAGAGTATAGCCTGTAGTGGATACATGTACATTTTTTATTTGACGGTGATTTGTATTTATGATTTAAATAAAATAATTAAATAATGAGTTTTATTAATATAAAGTTATTGTAACATTATTTTTCTTATTTTAATAATTCTTAAAACTAACAATAAATATAATATAAAATAAAAAAAATCGTGTGCGTCAAGCCGTCAATAACTCACCACCATTTTATTAACAAATCACTAATTTAACAATGGGAAAGTGAAGGTGGTGACCTCATTGAATTTTAGCTCACTGAAGTAGACTCTCCCCACTATTCGAGTACAGTACGTAGAGGAAATTAAAGAAGCTGTTCCCGAAATTTAGTCCATTAATGTAGCCTTCTCTTTCTTACCAAATTATGTTACAAATTATTACAATGTAATTAATTTTTTTCGTTATAAAATTAACATAAATCATAAATAATATGAATTATTATTATTAATAAATATAATTAAATTTATATAATAGTGACAAATGGATCTGTATGATATGATATAGTATGACATGCGAGCAAAAAAAACAATACAATACATGTGAGTAAAAAATCGACATGATAGATCCATAACCGACGACCCAAAATACTAGTCGAGTCTAGTTCAAAAATAAATTATATATAAATATATTTATATATTACCTAATGTGATATCTTAATAGATAGTGTTAACATTGGTATATAAAAGGTGAATAATTTGACTCGTATTATCAACAATTTTTTCCATGTAATAAGTTAAGCGAATCATGGGTAATATCGGTCTGTTAAACACGACCCAACAAACTAGGTATGATACAACATGGTAAAGTTTGAGGGATAAAAATAGATACACAACCTAGCCCACTAGCTAATTGGTCACGCCTTGGCATGACAATACTATGGTCCAAATTCTTTGACGTTGTATCAAATAAAAAAATATCATGTTAATTGTAATTGTGATATATAAAAATATTTTCAATAATTGTGCATAATATGTTATAATAAAATCTCTTCTAAAAAAACAACCAAAAGAGTGATAGCTAATTTGGTTGGGATATATATATATTATATATTGTTGCTTTCTAATCTTGGAAGCATCTTATTTTTATCTTGGATTGAGTCGCACTTACATTATTAACACCTAATTAATAACATTTTAATTTTTATGATTAAAAAAGTGTGATGTTATCGTAATATTATCTTGGTGAGGTTTTTTTAAGCAAAATAAAAATAACAAGATAATTTAAATCAAGTATCAACCCTTTTAAGGATGATAATGATATTCACGTGTATGTATATAATAAAGACATAAAAATAAAAAATCACAATATCATCGATAATTAGCTTTTTCACAATTTTATTTTTGATTAAAATAAAAATAATCTTAATATTATAAAAAATGTTGTTAAAATTAAACATATGCTAGTATTTTTTGGTCCAATAGTAAATATAAAATAAATAAAAATATTGGTTAAATGTTAGTAAAACATGTCACTAATTATTAACCGAAATTGTACATAAAGTGAATATGATAATTTGCGTAAATTTTCGCATATAGAATTGCGCACATATAGTGATATAATTTTGCGTGGGGCGAGCTAACTCGAGTCAAAAACTTTGAATATGGGTCGGATTTGGATCATGTAGTGTCATATTATGTATATTTTTAGTTCAAATTCAATCAAATTATTTAAATTAAATGCAAACTCGAAATCGAATCTTATAATATACAAGTAGATTTAAATCTTATTTTTTTAATTTTGAATTGATTTAAATGATATAATAAATTATAAAATAATAAAATATCATATTCAAATATATATATGTTTTATAAAATTTAAACTTAGCTTACGATTTAGGTTATGTTTAAAATAGATTCATAATATAAATATTTCATCCTAAGTAAACTCTAAAATTATTCATTACTCAAACTTTAATGGACTTTGGCTAAGTACATAAAAAAAGAGAGAATTGCTTCTCTTATAAATAGTATTTTTGTTTTCATAGGACCCTTGGGAGTAAATACTCGTTTTAATGCACAGAATATTTTTTTTAAATTTAAGACACTTAATAAGTTAATGACTTATATTAATCGCTTTGAGCCTATTTTTTTTATGTCAATGTATAATTACGGTGTTATTATATAAATATATAATGGAATAAAATGTGTAAAGATAGCAAACCAATTGTAATAAGTTAATAATTTGACATGATCTTAAATTGCGAAAAAAAAACATTTTTGAGATCTTAGAACCAACATATACTCAAAGGGTCCTAATATGATAAAAACCCAGAAATCCCAAATGCTATAAAAAAATGCTTTTGAATAGTTTGAAAGCACTTTCAACTAGCTTACTACAAGGCTAATTAACATAGATGCTCATCATCTTCCTTTTGGATCCATGATTTCAGAGAGCATGGTGTTAATATCTCCAGAGTATATTTCTTTTCCTTTTCTAGACCTACCATCTCTTTCAATAATCAATTCATCATTTATCTTAATTTCATCATCTGCATTCTCTTGCAATTGCAAAGCAAATTCTAATCCGCAAACAACTTCAATCATGGAGGGCCTCTCATTCCCACTATCCAACACACAGTTCATTGCAATCTCCCCAAACTTCTCTAAACATTGTGGAGCTATTTTACCTCTTATTTCTTGGTCAACAATCTGATCAACTGTACCATTTACATGATAAGTTCTAAACCACTCCACAGGACTTATTTGATACTCATCCTCACTTTGTACAATGGGAGGTCTCGCACATATTACCTCACATAATACCACACCAAATGAATACACGTCAGATTTTACAGTCAATTGATAATGCTTGTAATACTCGGGATCTAAATAACCAATACTCCCTTTAACCATTGTTGTAACATGGGCTTTAGACATGGTATTAGGTCCAATTTTTGAAAGCCCAAAATCTGAAACCTTGGCCACCCATTTATCATCCAACAATATATTTGTAGTCTTTACATCTCGATGAATAATCACCTGTTTTGCATCAGTATGAAGATAACGCAATCCATGCGCTGCACCAATACAAATCTTCAAACGTTGCTTCCAACTCAAAGGTGGATTGTCAGTGAGATATAAGTGATCACGAAGGGTCCCATATGCCATGTAATCATAGACCAAGATCATCTCGTTTTCTTGATCACAATAGCCAATTAAAGAGACAATGTGTAAGTGCCGAAGTTGAGAAAGAAGCTCAATCTCTGTTTTGAACTCGTGGGCACCTTGGGATGACTCTGGTTTAAGTCTTTTTATAGCGACAGCACATGATCCATTATCAATGTGGCCTTTGTAAACATTTCCGAAACCTCCGACGCCAATAAGGGAGAGGTCATCAAAGTTGTTTATGGTAACTTTAATCTCAACTAATGAAAAGTATCGACAATGGAATGGTAGGGATGAAGCAATTGATCTAGTATTGTTAGTCCCAAAACCAGTCTCAACTACAGAGAAGAAGGTATAAATACATTAGAAATACTTTATGAAAGCAATAAAAATAATACAATTAAAACTTGTAATTATAAAAATATCATATTTATTTTCAACAAATATATTTTTACTTTTGAAAAAAATTATGGTTATTCGACACATTATTTTTATATTAAATAATATCTAATTAAATGTAATTAATATATAATAAGAAAAAAGGTAATTAGAAAAAAATAACATGATAGATAATAAGAGAAAAATAATTAAAAAATGGCTTAATTAATTATGAACAAATGAATCATAATTTATAACTTATAATTAAATATTTATTATTTAAATAAATATAAAAATCTACTAAAAAATAAAATCTATCGAATTTACGTAAATAGTAACTCGATTTGTAATTAATAAGTTAAGGAAGTAAATTTTTAATTTTAAAAAATAAAAATTCATATTTTACTATATATCTATCACAATATTTTTAAAATTTTTAAAATTTCCATCAAAATTTTAAAAAATTACCAAATAACTTGTGAAAATATCGATACATTTTTGAATATTGTAAAAAATTATTTTATAAACAATGCATTCATATCAATGCATTTACTTTATGAAAATATCATAGTGAAATAAGAAGTTTTGGGGTAGTGGAAAAATTAGCAATCATGACTTATCAGATTTAATAGAAGTGTCATTTTATATGATAATATTGAGGTATAAAAATTATTTACATGTATAAAGTTATTGTTATTGATTAAATTTTATTAAAATTTTAATAATCATTATGTTCATGACACATATATAATATTAAGTGATATAATAGTGATTTAAAGTATTTTCCTTAACAAAATAGCACCAAATAGTCTACGGCAAACCGATTACCTGTTTCAAACTTATTAAAACGTTGTTACTGCAAAAAAGTTTGTGTAAGAAAATACAGACACATTTTTGGTAGTAGAAATATGTTATTCATAATCATCATCAAATATAAGAAATCAGGATTTTACTAATCAAAACAAAACTTATATAAATCCTATTAAGTTAGTGATCAATAATCCGTCACTCAATCTTATTTGGGATATCACAAATCTTGTAATAATAACTAGTATAATTAACATGCAAAAAATTTGTGTTGTAGATAACATACTTACCCGTGAAGAAGTACTTGACTTTTCTTGTTCTACGCCAAAATAAGAAGAAACCACAGATCAATAGAACTAGTACTCCACCAATGGTCAGACCGATCTTGATTAGTTTCTTATGACCAACAGTAGTATTCAACTTGTTTATTTGGATCGGTTCAGGATTAGAACCAGCAAGATTCCCAAATGCGTCGTTCAATTTGAAAATTTCCAAGCCATTCAAGATTGCAAAAGGGATACGTCTAGATATTAATTGATCTGGACTTGCTTTCAAGGCAATAGAGAGGTTATGTCGTTTATTACCCCTACTTTCAAGAGCCTGTAAGGAAATGATAGAGTCTATATAAACTGGTTCCCGTTTACCGATAGTACGATTCCAGTACCTAGGGTCAGCTGTAATCGATTGAGCATCTTGATTTTCTACCGATACAAAAAAAAAAAACACACTGCTTATTCAATTCCGTTTGAATATCACAATAATGCAATCTCAGCAGATAATAAAACCCATAATCTACAGGAAATTCCCAAATCATCCATTTGTTACTACTCCGAGCAGTTTTATACACACTAGGTGGAGCTATATAATCTTTTATATTTGAAAATGTCAAATTGAATTCATCTTCAACAAGTAGTGAAATGTTTCCTTCTGATCGATTAGTCAAGTAGTCATCGTCTTTGTCCCATCTTCGAAACATTCCAGTATCGTCTCCAGCAGATATATCACTTCCACCTACATTTATGCGATAAATGGTCTCTAAAGCAGTATCGTTTCCAATTGTGTACAAGTAAGACGATCCGATGAATTCAATGGAATTACTTGCTGAGTGATAAAGATTCGTGGGCATAGACACAACTTCGATTCCATTTATGAATGCAAATGAATTAGGAACTGAAGTGTTTGGAATAAAGGTAATGTTAAGGATTTTGGAATCATCAATATTGATACAGAATTCTTTGATAAAGCCCTCTTTGCCAAGATAGACAGCTGTTTGAGTGGCGTTAAAATTGTTTAAAAGAGTATGTCGTCCGGTTTGAACTGAGAAAAGGGCATTAGAGATGTCGAATTCCCGATCATAAATGATTGAAGGGAAGGAGTATAACCTCAGAAACTTTTGGCCTGGGCTGAGGGGTATGCTATAGGTGAAGCTGGAGTGTGATAGCCTTGTTGTTGAGTATGGAACTGAAGCAACCTGCGTATGGGTATAACTGAGTTTTTTGTTAGACAGACTAAATAGTGAATTATTATTCTACTTTTACTAAATAATATTTGTTGTGATTAAAATATATAAATGAAAGTGAAAAAACAGTTAGTTTTAAACCACTAAATAAATCACATTTTAATTTTTCATTTCATTTGTAATACAATTGATAATTTATTTTTAATTATTAGAACTTAGATATTTTTTATTTTTTAACTTTATTTGGTTCAAATTTATTATTAAAATAAGAATGTATACGTTTTATCAACAGTAGGAGAACCACTTCTAGAGCATAAATATAAAAATTTAGTTTTATGATTTAGAATTGATAGTTTTTTAGTATTAAATTATGATGTTTATTATAAAAATATCACTAATATTTTAATTTAAGTTATTTTTCGTTAATTACATAACATCACCATTAATTTGTCTTTAAAAAAAAAAGTAGCAAACCATAGTCTAAGTTTAGGAATACTTTTATAAAAATCATTTACAGTCTAACAGTTAAAAAAAAAGTCTATTTATTTTATAATTAAAGAAATCAATTTTTAATTTCTTTTATTTCTAAAAACTCAAAACTTATAACACAATCACACAAAATAAATATTCAACTTTACTAATTAAAAAGTCAAATTTACAAAAAAATTGTTAAAAAAAAAGTTAAAAATTATAAATTGATAATCAAAATGTAATACTTAAATTTATTTTTTTTTCTTTTCAAAATTTAAATTTGAAATTGGTTAGCAGATATTTTTTTTGGGTTTTTTATAATTTAAAAAAATATAATTACAAAATTAAAAAAAATAAAAATTTAAATGATTATCGAACATTGATTTTTTTTTAAGACAAAGAAACAAATATTGACTTAATAATACAAATATTCAAAAATTAAGAGAGAGAGAGAGAGAATGATTGAACCGGTGTAGGTGATGCTGCGGCTTTGGAGATAAATGAGTCGTTGTTGTTGTTGAGTAAATATTTAGAGCCGACATCTCCTTCCCAGTTTCGGTGTTCGACTACTTGGGTACCTGAGGAGCCACAGTCAATAGCTATGTAACTGTTGCGTTGTAAGCTGATGATACCTGTGACTCTACTACTTGAATTTCCAACAAGCTCATAAGCGATGAGACATAGATCAATAACATAATTAACTCTACTTTTCTGGTCGTCTTCATTTCAGAAAAATGAGATGCATGTAGTGAAGAAGACCAAAAAAAAAATGAGACCAAAATGCATTAGACGTAGAATATATATCAGAGATGGATAGAGTCACTTCAAACTGATTGAATGAATGGTATTCATTCAACTGTATTATTGCTCTTCCGTGTTGTCTTATTAAGAAGAACGTTCTACATGCCAGCTTGACTAATTAAGTCAATATATACTGATTTTTGAGGTACTTCTTCCAAGAATATTGATATATTTTATCCTTCATAAAGATAAAATTTTATAATATTTTTATTGAATATATATTATACGAGGTTATGAATGAGTGCGATAAAGATAAATAAGATTATACTAATAATTATAATTATTTTATATTAATTTTAATTACATTCGATTAATAGTTATTATTTATTATTAATTAGTAATAAGTTTTAATATTTTTTTTATTTTTTAATATTTATTTAAAAATATATTTAATATATTCATTTTCAAACAACTCATAATCGATAAGACTTAAATCAATAGCCTAATTAACCATACCATGTTATTTACATCATTATGCAGCAGATTAATGCCTTTTCTGTTCTTCTTCATTTCGGAAAAATGAGACGTAAAATTCAGAGATAGACTCACTCCAAACTGATTGAATGAATATAACTCAGCATTGTATCATTGCTCTTTATAGTGTTTTGTCTTATTAAGAAGGTGCGAGACTACGAGGGTATGTTGGTCACTTCAATTAAACAATCAATTTGTTAAAGAAAAAATAAATATTAGAAAATACATAACACATCTCAACCCCAAACACTTAATCATTCATGCAAAAATATCTAGCTAAATGGGTGCATGAACACTTATGTTTTGATTCTCTTTTATTGTGTTTTTATATTTCAATATGCTATCAAATTTATGTATAAATTAATATGTAATTTCTGTTTTTTATACTGTTTAAACTTTTTTGGAATGTAGTTTTTAAGCTTAATTAGAATAAACATATTTTTTATCTATGTATTTTTTATTTTTCAAACAGTTTAAAAAAAATTAAACACTTTTTAAAGTTTAAACAATTTAAGCATAAATTATATAATATTAAAGAAATTAAAAATAAGATTGTTTTGTTTTCATAACGAGTAGTAATTTATACGATATTGAAGATGATAAAAATTGAATAAAGAATTTATCCAATATACATTTTAAGTAGATAAAAATAGACAAAAATAACTATTAATATTCCATGGGTTAGAAAAAGTAAATATTTTAAAAATATATCCATTAAAAACATAAGTGATATTCAAATGTTAAACTTATATTAAATTAATATTTTTTAAAAATAAAAGAATCATTAAGATATTATTTAAAAAAATATGAATAAAAAATATTAAAAATAAAATCACCGTACAATTAAATTGAAAAATTCTTATTTTTTATACTCGAATAGTAACGAGTGGGCTAGAAAGGGGTTTTGAAATTTTTGATCAATATAGGTCTAATTTCTTTAATTTTTATTTCTATTTTTTCCAATTAAGTTAGAACTTGTAATTGATGGTTTGCTTCAATTTTATACGAGATTGATGAGTTGTTATTGAAGTACCATATCATTAATTATTCTAGTAATCTCAAACCTTCATCTCAATTAACTTAATCATGTCTCACATTTAATTCTTCTCCACTCTCTCGATCGATCCATTTTCAACCATTCTTTTGTCACCTTCAACATAAACTAAGACAATAGTCAATACTGAATAATAATAATAGATTCAAAATCGTACTTGTATCAAAACTATATATATTTTCAAATAAACTGTCACAAATATATCTGAGGTTCATAGTCAGATAAAGAATTCCATTAGGCTATCCAAAATCATTAAAATAATTACAAGTTTTTTTTTTGTATCTTAATTTCTTTAATTTTTTTTTTAAGTTTACTTGTATGCAAGTGCTTTAAGTATAGTAAATATGATATATATTGTCAATTTTATTATAAAAATAAATTTTTATTATAATCAAAATCAAATTACACTAGATAATGCAATTATAAAACACGTATGGTTAAACAATTATGTCAAATATTAATGTTTCATTAAAAGATAAAATAATAAAACTTAATAATTCAACATCAACTATACACCATACATAATCTTAGGAATAGAACTAACTAAATGACTAATAATACACCTAACATGAACCAAATACCATAAATAATAATAAAATTTTTCCCTAATAATCCAGTTAAGTTATCGATATAAATAACAAACAAAAATAACCCAAATAATACTCATCAAATTAGAGTCTCCAAAAACAAAATCAAATAACTTCCTAGTTGTCTGAATAGAAGAAAATGAACAAATTGAACAAATTAAAGGAAACAAATAACAAGCAAAACTAGACCATAACAAAAGGAAAAACAATTAGCAGAGTATCAATATTCCAACAATTTTTAAAATTACATACATTAGACCAATACGAAAGAAACACAATAAAAAAATCATCTCTAAGAAAATATTACTATTTCAAAATCAAATAAATTATTGCTAAGGTCCAAATCACTATACGTAAGAGCTTACTTAGATCCTGCATCTCTTTACCAATAAGTGCTTTTGGACTTGAAACACTATGATCACCATGTCCAACCAAAACAGAATCATGTTTAATCCAACTTTCCACACAAACAACACAACATTATTCAAATTCCTCAATGTCATTATCCTCTTTGAGCTTCCATTGCTAACTAAATTGATTCAAGTTGAACACAGAGAATCGCATCCACATTCATTTGCATATGCAAGACAGTACAAGCTACAATAGTTAAGTCAAAAACATCTTCACACTCAATCATGTTTCCAATATCAATTATGAGATCAAACTTATCTACAAAAATATTGAACAACTCCATCCTCAATCCAAATAAATTGAAAAAATAAGGTTTAAAAACTCAAATAGAGAATAACACTGAGATAAATTGCAAAGCAACAAAACAAAGAAGGAATAATCTAAAAGAGCGAGTGAGAAAAATGGATTCGACACTATGTTAAGTAAGCAAATTTGAATGAATTGAATGCAGTGAGCGAATCAAATAAAGATAGTTATCAATACTAGGGTGGAAAAGGAAACCAAAGAAAAATAGTTCTCACGAAGAAAAGTTTTTTGATACAATAATCCAACACCTTTAGATCAACTTTCTAGAAACCACACGAAGACAATCGCGAAACCTTAGTAAGCTTGGAAGATGATGTAGTACGGATTTACGGATTTACCCTTTAGTTATTTTCTTTTCTGTTTTGGTATTTTGTCTTTTTCTGTAACTGAATTGCATTACTTTTGTTATTTTTCTTTACGTTTGTTATTTTGCTTTACGCTTGTTATTTGAGGGTTGAATGAAGAAAGAAGGAAAATCATTGTTTTGCCCTAACAAAAATTGTTGAGTCTCTCGTAGCCTTTATTTCTACTAATTTTCTCTTCAGAATCTGATTCGAGCAATCAGATTCATCACAACCGGAGAATCAATTCCGGAAGTTCTTAGATCTAATTCATCAACTGATATCAAAGCCACAGGTCCCAGATTTCCCTTTGGTTTCAAATGGCTAGAGATGGAGAAGGTCACCACGCCGACGACGATAATCGTGGTGTGCAGGCTCTACAGGTAGCAGTCGGTAACTTGGAGACACGTTTTGACACTCTTACGGTGGAGATTCGCCAAGCTTTACGGGGTGTCCCTGAGGTAGAACGCCCTAACCTCAACCAAATCGATGGGTGAGATGTAGCTCGCAATCGTTTGGGAGTTGACCGAGAACAACATCGACGCCACCAATTGGAATCAAATAGCGAAGAGGAAACTGTGAACTGGGTATTTGGCGGTCCACAATTTCAACGAAATCAGAGAGGTAACGAAGGTTATAATTTCAAACTGAATCTTGATTTTCCCCTTTTGATGGCCATCTTCATATTGAAGATTTTCTTGATTGGATTCGTTCTGTGGAGAATTATTTTGATGGTATGGAAGTACCTGAAGAGAAACATGTTAAGGTAGTTTCCTACAAACTGAGGGGATGAGCCTCTTCTTGGTGGGAACAACTACAAAATCATAGGCGCAGAGAAGGAAAACAACCCATTCGTACTTGGGTTAGGATGAAACGATTAGCAATAGATTTCTTCTTGAGGATTATGAACAAATGTTGTTTCAGCAGTACCAACAATGTCGACAGAATGGATGGAGCATTTCGGAATATGTTGAAGAGTTTTATCGATTAAACTCCCGAGTAGATTTAAAAAAGCCTGATAGTGTACTAGTAGCTCGGTTCCTGGGTGGTTTACAAGGAAGGTACCAAACTCATCTCAATCATCAACCCATTTGTAGTCTCAATCAAGCTGTGAATTTAGCTTTGAAATTGGAAACTAGTTTCATGAGACGTCCTAGGAATTTTCCAGCAGGAAGGTTTCAACAAGAGGGTCATATTGAGGAAGGAATCAACAGGAATGGTGCTGGTCCCAACACTCAAACTAGACAACAGCCAGAGGTTACACAAATAGGGCAGATGAATACATCAAAGCTCCCTTCAATCCAACACAAGAACAACCCTTATGCGAAACCTTTTCCAGGACGCTGCTATTGATGCAACCAATCGGAACATCGCTCTAATGAATATCCTCAGCGTGCTCAGCAGACCAATCTAGTGGAGGAATTCACTGAGGCAGGAAATGGGTATACGGTAGAGGAATGTGGGGAGGAGGAAGATGAAACAGAGCTGGTTTCAGGAGATGAAGGAGACTTAGCAATTTGTATCATTTAACGGGTACTGTTCTCCCCCAAAACAACATCTTTAACTCAAAGAAATGCCTTATTCCGTTCAAGGTGTATTGTGAACAAAAGGGTGTATGATATCATTATTGACAATGGAAGTATGGAGAACATTGTATCCAAATCTCTCGTAAAAGCTCTAACCCTACCCACTAAACCTCACTCTAATCCTTACCGAATTGGATAGATTAAGAAGGGTTCGGAGTCAAAAGTAACTGAAGTATGTGAGCTGTCCTTTTCCATTGGTAAGCACTATAAGGATGAATTATTATATGATGTAGGAGACATGGATGCATGTCATGTGCTACTTGGACGACCATGGAAGTTTGATCGGAAAGTAACCCATGATGGTGAGGCAAACACTCATTCTTTTCGTTGGCAAGGGAGAAAGATTGTACTGCTGCCTTTACGTTGTAAATCTGAAAAGTATAATGTTGAGCAGGGATCAGCCACTACATTTCTCACTGTGATTGGATCCTAATTTGAGCAGGAAGTCAAAAAAACTAAGATGTTGTTGATGGTGGTATTGCAAGAACAAGCTGAACTAGGCAAAACAATCCCAGAATCAATTCAAAAACTGCTAGCTGTGTTCAAAGATGTGCTCCCAGATGAGCTTCGAAACCACCTACCTCATATGCGACACATCCAACATTGTATTGACCTCATCCCTGGTGCAAGCCTACCCAACTTGCCACACTACCGAATGAGTCCAAGAGAACAAGCCATTTTGCAAGCCCAATTAGATGACTTGTTACAGAAACAACTCATTCGTGTTAGTTTAAGCCCGTGTGTTGTGCCTGCATTATTGGTTCCAAAGAAGGATGGTTCGTGGAGGATGTGTGTGGATAGTCGGGCAATAAACAAAATCACAGTGAAGTATCGCTTCCCTATCCCTCGTTTGAAGGATATGTTAGATAAATTAGAGGGAGCTAATATCTTTTCCCGTATGGATTTACGGAGTGGTTACCATCAAATCAGAATCAGACATGGGGATGAATGGAAAACATCTTTTAAAAAACGGGAGGGACTGTATGAATGGATAGTGATGCCATTTGGACTTAGCAACGCACCTAGTACTTTTATGCGCCTCATGAATGAAGTCCTCAAGTCGTATATTGGACAATTTATTGTGGTTTATTTTGATGACATCCTTGTGTACAACAAGGATATCAAGTCTCACTTACAACATTTGAGTTCAATTTTGCAAGTCTTGCGGAAGAACCAATTGTATCTTAATCTTAAGAAGTGTGAATTTTTGAGTAGCCAGTTGCTATTTCTTGGTTTTGTTGTGGGATCTGATGGTATTCAGGTTGATGAAAGGAAAGTTCAAGCCATTCGTGAGTGGCCCACTCTCAAATCAGTCCATGATGTGTGAAGTTTCCATGGTTTGGCTACATTTTATCGACGTTTCATCAGGAACTTCAAGATTTATACGGCACCTTTCATCGAGTGTATGAAATAGTGGAAGGTTCCGTTGGAACCAAGACGAAAGATAGTTTCGACGACATCAAAGGGGCATTTAACCACCGTTTAGTTTTGGCATTATCGAACTTCGATAAAGTGTTTGAAGTAGAGACAGATGCATCGCATGTTGGGTAGAGTGCTTATTCAAGAAGGTCGACCACTAGAATTTTACAAGTGAGAAACTCAATGATGCCACGCAAAATGGACAACCCATGAAAGCATGAATTGTAGCTGTCATTACAAGAGCATTTCAACATTGGGAATATTATTTGATCCATAACGAACAGACCCACCCGTGATCACCAAGCATCAAGTATGTTAACTCGCACAAAACGCTAGCTAATGCATGCTCGACGGGTATTATTCTTACAACGATTCACTTTTGTTTTTAAACACCGAGTGGATTCCAAAACAGTGGTAACCGATGCTCTTAGCAGATGAGGGTGCTTGCTAACGACATTACGGACAGAAGTGATTGGTTTTGACAATCTCAAAGAATTGTATGCTGAAGATGATGATTTCAGGGTGATATGGAATAAGTGCTTGAACTGTGAACCCATGGGCACTTACCATATTCACCAAGGATTCCTTTTTTATGGAAATCGGCTTTGCATACCTCGCACCTCCTTACATGAACTTATAGTTCGTGAAGCCCATGCTAGTGGTTTAGAAGCACATACGGGCAGGGACAAGACCATTTTGGTCATGATTCACCTTCACAAAGAAAGGTTTCCTACTGGAACATACAACAAGTTGGAGGCTAAGAAGTTGGGTCCTTTTTGCATCAAACACAAGATTAGTGACAATGCTTATATGATCGATCTTCCTCCAGATTTGCAGATTTCATCCACTTTCAATGTCTCTGATCTCTATGAGTATTTCCCTCCTAATGATGCCCCTACCATTACTGAAAACTCTAAGACGAGTTCTTTCCAAGCTAGAGGGGAATTGATGTAGTACGGATTTATGGATTTACCCTTTAGTTATTTTCTTTTCTTTTCTGTTTTGGTATTTTGTCTTTTTCTGTAACCGAATTGCATTACTTTTGTTATTTTGCTTTACGTTTGTTATTTGAGGGCTGAATGAAGAAAGAAGGAAAATCATTGTTTTGCCCTAATGAAAACTGTTGAGTCTCTCGTAGCCTCATTTCTACTAATTTTTTCTCTAGAATCTAATTCGAGCAATCAGATTCATCACAACCGGAGAATCAATTCCGGAAGTTCTCAGATCTGCTTTATCAAAAGAGATCTTCAACTTTCAAGATGAGGTCCATATTTTCCTTTTTGGAAACGAAGTCGTTCATAAATCAAGAAATTTGAGGGTTTAAACCTAGGTTAAACAAACTCTAGATTTGAAAAAATACAATCAAACCAAAACTAGACCAAAACAAGAAAGATGGATTTTGAGATGAATATATTAGAAAGAGACAAATAAAAGCACAATCAAGTCCTATTCTCTACTCATTTGATGAATATTCTTAAAAGAAACATTTCATAAAAAACAATTGTGTTTAACAAAATAATGCATTTAGTTCGTTTTTAAAAGTGATGGTTGTATGTATCTCACTTTTATTCAATAAAATAATTATTGTTCTAATTATCAAAAATATATATAACTTAAAAAATTGAGATACATATTAATATATACTTATTTTTCATTATCATTCAAATGTAAGTGTTTTAGTAATATTTATCAATTTTAACTTATAATAGATTAAGAAAATTTCAACAAAACATAACAAAAAAGTTACTTTTTTCTTAAAATATGTTAAGATGTAATTCACTTAATAGTTTTACAATTAAATTCAATACTCCCGTTTAAAATCACTTATTCCAACCCAAGAACCATTTATCTTTCTATCTATATTTAAAAAACTTCAATAGTTAATTTACATTTTATAAATTAAATTGAAAATATGAGCCAAACAAAAATACGAGTTTTAAAATGGAAAAGTAAAACTTTTGCTTCGGCCTTTGAGAAAGTCTCATTGGGGCAATATGAAACCCAATTGTAAATGGAGCGGGGCGGTATTGAAGAGGTTATTGCCTTCCTTTATATAAACATAGTGGGTGATGGGATGAAGTTTCTGTATTAGGAGTTCCAATTTTTTTAACGGATATTATATTCTTTATTAATAAATAAAATATGATAAATTGAATATTTAATAAGTTAATTACCTATAATATTTAAATATATTTATTTATTATATAATTAAATATAATAAATTTAAATTTAAATATAATTAAATTATTTATATTATCAGTTTAATTATTATTATAATATTAAATTTTTATGGTTAAAATATTTATTTATCTGTGAAAATATTATTTTTAATCAATATTTATTTTATTTAATTATAAAATATTATAAATATATAATATATTTAAAAAAGTTAAGAAAGCGAGATTCTAAATATACGTAGTAAGAAAGATAATTTTCATCCCCATCTTATTATTTCCCACGAGGCATTTATCAATCGTATCAAACTCAAAGTTCTTTTAGGAAATTTGGTTCTTACAGTAGAAATTTACATCCATAATGCAAGTTAATACCAAAGAGAGGGTGTCAAATGGGTCAATTCGACCCAAACCATTAAATATGCAACCTCTTAGTACATTGGATTAACATATTACAATTTGTTATATATTTAATATAATACGAAAAAACATGCTAGCACAAAAAAAAAGGCATAATATATATGGTCTGTGACACAATTGATAACGGATCGAGCACTAACTTAAAATTAAATTTTATATAAATTAATATTAAATATATAATCAAATCTGAATATAACTTAATCAATAGAATTAACATTAATACGTAGGTGTAACTCCCAGTAATAACATTTGTTTATCATCTTCCTTTTGGATCCATGATTTCAGAGAGCATGGTGTTAATATCTCCAGAGTATATTTCTTTTCCTTTTCCAGAACTACCATCTCTTTCGATAATCATTTCATCATTCATCTTAATTTCATCATCTGCGTTCTCTTGCAATTGCAAAGCAAATTCTAATCCGCAAACAACCTCAATCATGGAAGGCCTCTCATTCCCACTATCCAACACACAGTTCATTGCAATCTCCCCAAACTTCTCTAAACATTGTGGAGCTATTTTACCTCTTATTTCTTGGTCAACAATCTGATCAACTGTACCATTTACATGATAAGTTCTAAACCACTCCACAAGACTTATTTGATACTCATCCTCACTTTGTATAATGGGAGGTCTCGCACATATTACCTCACATAATACCACACCAAATGAATACACGTCATATTTCACAGTCAATTGATAACGCTTGTAATACTCGTGATCTAAATAACCAATACTCCCTTTAACCATTGTTGTAACATGGGCTTTAGACATGGTATTAGTCCCAATTTTTGAAAGCCCAAAATCTGAAACCTTGGCCACCCATTTATCATCCAACAATATATTTGTAGTCTTTACATCTCGATGAATAATCACCTGTTTTGCATCAGTATGAAGATAACGCAATCCACGCGCTGCACCAATACAAATCTTCAAGCGTTGCTTCCAACTCAAAGGTGGATTGTCACTGAGATATAAGTGATCACGAAGGGTCCCATGTGCCATGTAATCATAGACCAAGATCATCTCGTTTTCTTGATCACAATAGCCAATTAAAGAGACAATGTGTAAGTGCCGAAGTTGAGAAAGAAGCTCAATCTCTGTTTTGAACTCGTGGGCACCTTGGGATGACTCTGGTTTAAGTCTTTTTATAGCGACAACACATGATCCATTATCAATGTGGCCTTTGTAAACATTTCCGAAACCTCCGACGCCAATAAGGGAGAGGTCATCAAAGTTGTTTGTGACAGCTTTAATCTCAACCAATGAAAAATATCGACATTGGAATGGTAAGGATGAAGCAACTGATCTAGTATTGTTAGTCCCAGAACCAGTCTCAACTATAAAGGAGAAAGTATAAATACATTAGAAATACTTATAAGAAAACAATAAATTCTAATCGTAAACATAATATTTTTTTTATCCATCTAGTATATTTTTACTATTAAAAAAAATCTAATAAAAGTGTAATTTTATATGATATTATAGGAATAAAAATCATTAAGATGTATAAATTTATTGTTATTGATTAAATTTTATTAATACTTAGATTTATGGTGATTTAAAGTATTTTCCTTAACAAACTGGTTACCGGTTTCAAACTTATTAAAACATTACTTAGAAATATGTTTTTCATAATCATCAAATATAAGAAATCAGGATTTTACTAATCAAAACAAAACTTATATAAATCCTATTAAGTTAGTGATCAATCCATCACTCAATCTCATTTGGGATATCACAAATCTTGTAATAACTAGTATAATATGCAAAATTTGTATTGTAGATAACATACTTACCCGTGAAGAAGTACTTGACTTTTCTTGTTCTACGCCCAAAAAAGAAGAAACTGATGACACCACAGATCAATAGAACTAGTACTCCACCAATGGTCAGACCGATCTTGATTAGTTTCTTATGACTTTTATCATTGCTTGTTTGGATCGGTTCAGGATTAGGACCAGAAAGATTTGTATTTGGAAAAGGATTATCAACAGTAATATTCGGCGTCTTTGTTTGGATCGGTTCAGGATTAGGACCAGCAAGATTCCTAAATGTGTCGTTCAATTTGAAAATTTCCAAGCCATTCAAGATTGCAAAAGTGCTATGTCTAGCTATTAATTGATCTGGACTTGCTTCCAAGGCAATAGAGAGATTATGTCGTTTATTACCCCCACTTTCAAGAGCCAGTATGGGAATGACAGAGTCTATAAAAATTGGTACCTTTTTACCAATAGTACGATTCCAGAACGTAGGGTCAACTGTAATCGATTGAGCATTCTGTTTTCCTACCGATACAAGAAAAGCGCATTGACTATTCGGTTCGATTTGAATATCACAGTAATGCAATCTCAGCAGATAATAAAACCCATAATCTACAGGAAATTCCCAAATCATCAATTCCTTGCTACTCCGAGCAGTTTTATACACTCTATTTGGAGCTATATAATCTTTTATCATTGAAAATCTCAAATAGAAATCAGCTTCAACAAGTGGTGTAATGTTTCCTTCTGATTGATTAGTCAAGTAGTCATCGTCTTTGTCCCATCTTCGAAACATTCCAGTATCTTCTCCAGCAGATATATCACCTCCACCTACATTTATGCGATAAATGGTCTCTAAAGCAGTATCGTTTCCAATTGTGTACAAGTAAGACGATCCGATGAATTCAATGCCATTACTTGACGAGTTATAAAGATTTGTGGGCATAGACACAACTTCGATTCCATTTATGAATGCAAATGAATTAGAAGCTGAAGTGTTTGGAATGAAGGTAATGTTAAGGATTTTGGAATCATCAATATTGATACAGAATTCTTTGACAAAGCCCTCTTTGCCAAAATAGACAGCTGTTTGAGTGGCGTTAAAGTTGCTTAAAAGAGTATATCGTCCGACTTGAACTGAGAAAAGGGCATTAGAGATTTTGAAGTTCCGATCATAATAGGGTGAAGGGTAGAAGTATAACCTCAGAAACTTTTGACCTGGTTTGAGGGGTATGCTATAGGTGAACCTTGAGTGTGATAGTCTTGCCGTTGAGTATGGAACTGAATCAACCTGTGTAGTAGTAGTATGGGTATTTCTGAGTTTTTCATTAGACATAATAAATAAATTTTTTTTTTCTGTGATTCGAAAGTATGAAAAAATAGTAAGTTTTAGAACTCTAAGAATGTGCAGTAGGAGAACCACTTCTAGAACATAAATATCGAAATTTAGTTTTATAATTTAGAGTTGATAGTTTTTTTAGTATTAAATTATTATGTTTATTATAAAAATATCACTTTAAAATATTATCACCAAATTTATACATAAGATTACCATTAATTTGTCTTTAAAAAAGTAACGAAACCATAGTAATTTCATAAAAGTAATTATATTCCAACGGTAAAAAAAAATATTTATTTTATATTTAAAGAAATCAATTTTTTATTTATTTTTATTTCTAAAAACTCAAAACTTATAACACAAGCACACCCAATAATAAATACTCAACCTTATTAATATTGACTCAATAAATCAAAATATTAATTTTTTTAATTTTAAAAAATAATAATTTAAATGATTATCGAACATTGATTTTTCTTTTCCATGACAAAAAAACAAGTTATTCTTAAATTAGATGAGAAAAGATATTTAATAGATTTAATAATACAAAATATTCAAAATTAAATAAAAAATAAAAAAGAGAGAAAATGATTGAACCCGTGTGGGTGATGCTGCGGCTGCGGAGATAAATGAGTTGTTCTTGAGTAAATATTTAGAACCGACATCTCCTTCCCAGTTTCGGTGTTCGACTATTTGGGTACCTGAGGAGCCACAGTCAATAGTAATGTTATCTGTTGGGTTGTAAGCTGATGATACCTGTGACTCTACTACTTTAATTTCCAACAAGCTCATAAGCGATGAGACATAGATCAATAACATAATTAACTCCACTATGTTCTGCACATCATTATGTATTAGATTACTGACTTTTCTGGTCTTCTTCATTTCAGAAAAATGAGATGCATGTAGTGAAGAAGACCAAAATGACTAAAATGATATGTAGAATATCAGAGATAGAATCATTGAATGAATAGCATTCAGTACTGTATTATTGCTCTTTCGTGTTTTGTCTTATTAAGAACTTATTACGTGCCAGCTTAACTAAGTCAATCCTTATTTTTAAGGTCAATATTTTATATTTCATATGATAAAATTTTATAATGTTTTTATTGAATATATATTATATATGATGCGGTTACGAATTTACGCGGTACAGATAATAACATTTATCTTAATAATTATAATTATTTTATATTAATTTTAGATATATTTAATTAATAACTATCAATTATAAATCAATAATAATATTCATATCGTTTATTTTTTAATATTTATTTAAAAATATATTTATTTTCAAAAAATTAAATATTAATTTAACTCTTACTTAACTATGTTATTGATTTTTATTTTTTTAACTATTTAACACGTATTTTTAAGTAAAATAAATAAAATTTAATTTAATTATACAAAATATTATGTATTTTATTATTAAAATTGTACTTTTTTATATATAATTATATGTATATAAAATAATAATGTTAATATATGTTATGTTTCGATTAACTATAATTTCGATATTATAATAACTATCTACACCTCACTTTTTATTGGTTAAGTTTATATTCTAGAAAAATTCATCAAAAATTTATTAATAATCATAATTTTAATTATACACGATTAAAATATTATAATATTTGTTATAAAAATATCGATATTAATTAGTTACGTAACATCATGGTTAGTTCGTTAAAAAATAGGTATCAAAATCACACTGTAACTTTTTTCCGTTAGTTATTTAAGAAAAATTATAGTTACGTAAGCTATATAGTTTGGTGGCAGTTTTATAATAACTTAAAATTTAGTTACGTAAAACTAAAAGTAAAATTAATAAAATTGATTCAATGAATACAATTCAGCATTCTATCATTGTTGCTCTTTAGTGTTTTGACTTATTAAGACGGTGCGAGACTATGAGGGTATGTTGGTCACTTCAATTAAATAATCAATTCGTTAAAGAAAAAAATAAAAAGTAGAAAATACATAACACATTTCAACCCCAAACACTTAATATGTATATAGTTAAATGGGTGTATAAACAGTTATATTTTAATTCTTTTTTTATTGTGTTTTTATTTTTCAATATGCTATTTCTATTTTTAAAATGCTTTGAAATGTCTTTTTAAAGTAAATAGTTTATATATAAATTAATATTTAGTTTCTACTTTTTACATAGTTTAAACTCTTTTAAAAGCAATTTTTTTAAATTTAACCAGTTTTAATATAAAATAAAAATAATAATCTTTATGAATATACTTTTTTTTTATTTTTTAAACAGCTTTTTAAGTTTAAACAATTTAAGCATAAATTATATAATATTAAAGAAATTAATAATAAGACTTTTTTATTTTCATAAAGAGTAACAACTTATACAATATTAAAAGATAATGAAAATTGAGTGAATAACTTGTTTAGATACATTTTAAGGATACCAATATGAATGAAAAAATAGCTAATAGTAGTCCATGGGTTGAAAAGGATAAATATTTTAAAAATATTATTTATTAAAAACATGATGTGAATAAAAAACTCTAAAAATAAAATCATAATATTAATAAATTAGAGAATTCTTATATTCAACACTCTAAGAGTAATGCATGGTCAAATAAAAGTTCCATTAAAAGAAAAAACAATACAACCTAATGATTCCAACATCAACTATACAAAATACATAATCTAAGTAATAGAACTAACCAAATAACTAACAATACAGCTAACATGAATCAAATATAATAGGTAAAAATAAATTTCTCCCTTATAATTCACTTAAGTTACCGGAAGAAAAATAATTAAACTTAAAGAATCGATATAAATAACAAACAAAAACAACTCAAATCATACTCATTAAATTAAAGTCTCCAAAAACAAAGTCAAACAACTTCCTAGTTATCTTACCAGAAGAAAATGAACAAATTGAACAAACTAAAGGAAACAAATAACAAGCAAGATTAGATTATAACAAAAAGAAAACGATTAACAAAGTACCAATATTCCAACAATTTCTAAAATTACATACACTAAACCAATACGAAAGAAACACAATAAAAAACATCAACTCTAAGAAAATATTATAGTTTTAAAATCAAAAAAATTATCGCTAAGATCCAAATCACTATACATGAAAGCTTACCTTGATCCTGCGTCTCTTTACCAATGAGTGCTTTTGGACTTGAAACACTATGATCACCATACTAAGCCAAAAAAAATCATGCTTAATCAACTCTCCACACAAACAACAAAATATTATTCAAATTCCTCCATGTCATTATCCTCTTCAAGCCTCCATTATTAACCAAATTGATTCAATCTAGACATGGAGAATTGCCTCCACATTCATTTGTATATGCAAGACAATACAAGCTGCAATAATAAAGTTAGAAACAACATCTTCACGCTCAATCACGTTTCCAATATCAATTGTGACATCAAGCTTATCTACACAAATATTGAACAACTCCATCCTTAGTCCAAAGAAATTGAAAAAATAATGTTTAAAAACTAAAATAGAGAATGACATTGAGAGAAATTGTAAAGCCGCAAAACAAAATAGGAATAATTGAATGGAGTGAGTAAATAAAATAGAAAGAGTTATCAACACTAGGGTGGAAGAGGAAACCAAAGAAAAATAATTCTCAAAAAGAAAAGTTTTTTGACACAATAATCCAACATCTTTAGATCAACTTTCTAGGAAACGCACAAAGACAATCATGAAACCTTGCTAAGCTGATCTTCAACTTCCAAAGTGTTGTTCATAATGCAAGAAATTTGAGGGTTTAAACCTAAAGTTAAACAAACTCAAGATTGGGAAAGTACAATCAAACTAAAACTATATCAAAATCAAAAGGATGGATTTTGAGGTGGATGAATCGGAAAGAGTCAAGTAAAATCGCAATCAAGCCTATTCTCTACTCATTTGATGAATATTCTTGAACGAAACATTCATAAGAAACAATTGTATTTAACATAATAATGCATTTAGTTTGTTTTTAAATGTAATGGTTGTGTATGTCGCTTTTGTTCAATAAAACAATTGTTATTCTAATTATAAAAAATATATATATAACTTGAAAATTTAGAATACATATTATACCTATTCTTCTTTATCATTCAAATGTTAGTGCTTTTATCAATATTTGTCGACGATAACATGTGATAGATTCAAAAAATTTCAATAAAATATAACAAAAAAGTTATTTTTTCTTAAAATATGCTAGATGTAATTCACCTAATAATTTTACCATTAAATTCAATCATCCCATTTAAAATCACTTATTCGAACCCAAGTACCATTTATCTTTCTATCTATATAAAAAAAAAATTGCAAGCTCGTTAAAGATGTTATAAACGAGCTATTGGCCATCGCTTATTTAAATTGTCTTTTGACATCTGGCGCCATTCATGTGGCAATTTAACTTCGTTTTTCTTTAACCCTCTGTGCCTCTCTTTCTCAGTCAGAAGAAAAGAGGTAATTGAATGGTGGGGTTCATAGCTTTCACTCCCTTTACCCTTGGACCTATTATCAAGAATGTTTTGCCATGATATAGTGTATAATCCATAGAAATGAACATTTTAACTGTATAATTAAAACCATAATTATACAAATATTCGATAATTTTTTCTCATATAATAACCGTAACCGATAATACATGAAACAATAATAGTTATTACAATACCGAAATTGTGAATAATAAAAATCGAATATATATTAATATTATTTTTTATATACATACAATTAAATTAAAACATACACTTTTAATAATAAAATACACAATACTTGAAATAATTAGATTAAATTTTATTTGTTATTACTTTTATATCTTTTTATTTTACTTATAAAATGATAAATAATTAAAAAATAAAAATTAATATCTAAAATTTTAAATAATGTAGACGAGTAAGAAATATTTTAATATTTATTCTTTCAAAACTAAATACATTTTAAATAAATTATAAAAAAACAAGAAGCATGATGAAATCGTAAAAAAACTACTAATTACTTGTAAATGACGATTATGAATCAAATGTACACAAAACTAATACATAGTTATTAACATATCAGTCTACTTACATTCCTAAATAATATGGCTAAGGATTCCTTTGTTGGTCTGGACCAAAGTGGTAATCCACATCAATTAATACAAGAGTTATAAAATGTTGAAAGCCTGCGAGAGGTACAGGGGAGAATAAAAAAGAATGTGTAATTTTATACCCCACTATTACAGAAAATCTAGAAGAAATTGACTTCTATTTCTATGCGAGTGAAATTTCTACGATTTCCAACCCTTTCATCCATGGTTCTAATAACCTTTTCATCCATGGTTTTAATTATGAACCCCAAGGCCAAACCATCCCGGGATTGCCATGGTTGCACCCAACCATTGTCCTAGGAGGTTTGGACCTCCGGCATCCTAGAATATAATACCCCCACAACAATATACAAAATCAGTAGACTCTACTTCAACCCGAACATGCTTCTATAATCTACTCTGCTCAAATCATTTGTTAACGATACAGGAGATTTGAAGTTCAGGAAAAAGTTGATAAAGATACACCTAAAAATGTCTTGGACCATCCATAGTCTAAATGGATGTTTTTTCATATTCCAATCATTGACACAAAGATACACTTTACTGGACGAGTCTCAACGACACCTTTTCCATCTACTCCAGAAAGGATCAAGAAAGTGTAACAAACAAAATGCCAGGCATTGTTTTTAGAGATAATTAAGAGGAAAGAAATGCAATAATGCATATTATGATATTCATAGAAATATCTAGGTTCAAAGTCTTCCCCAAAAAAGTGTAAGATACTTCTAAATGCTATTTGAAATGGCAAATGAACCCATATGCTAAACCATAAAGACTTTCATTTCTTTTTAGAAGAAACAAAAACCAGAAGACTATCTGCAGCAAATAGTGCCTACAAGTACAACAATGGACTCTGTCACAATGTTGTTCTTTCCAAATGCCGCAAAATAAGTAATGATAACTCAAAACGGATTTGGGGCAATAGAAGATTAAATTAGTAACTAGACATGAGAAACTACACGAGAATCACAGATCTCATTGACCTACAAACATCATGATCAAAAAAGCAAACTATGCTTTCTGATAAGAAAAACTGTGAAAGCAGCAAAAGTTGTTACCCCATCCAAAAAAATACTGTCAAGTATCAAGCACTACTGAGGATGGTAAGCTGGTTGGTATGGAGGTGGCAGTGGCACACCATATCCACCATAGACAGTTGGCCTGTTGTAATAGCCAGATGGAAACTGTGGTTCAGACAAGTATAAATGGGAATTAGCACCGCTTGGGTTCCCAGACAAACTCATTAGTGCTCCTGGCAAGCCATAACCACTGGATGATCCAGCGTAAGGAGCAATTACAGCAGAATGGCCTGAAATGCCATAAGGTGCAACTGATGAGCTCGCATATGGAGCAGAGCCATCAGGCGACAAACCTGGGGACTGTAAATGTGATTGTTGGTATGAACGAACAATTGGGTTGCCTTCCCCAAAATTCTTCTGAACTGCAAAAGCACCTAACCGGACATCAGTTCTACGACGCTTATTTCCATTATGCTGCTGTTTCTTTGGCAGCTGATTTTGGGGTTGTGAATGCTTGGCTGCAGGGCGCTTTCTGTCTGCTGCCTGCTTCTCCAGCTGCTGAATTCTCTTTTCAAGAATCTCCTTTGGATACTCGGATTCAAGATTGTGATCTTTAATTGCTTTTATTACAGATCTTATTGCACCAATTTCTTTGGCATCAGCCTCATTCTACAGAAAAATAACAATAATAAATATGAAGTTACCCACGGGAAATTTTTGATTATCTACAATAAGGTTCCTTTACAAGGAAATATGAAATACCTTTGCTTTGAGAGAGTTATTTCCTTCCTTGCAAACTTTCTTAGCATCCATTTTAGACTGCTTTATATAGGCTTTTAAAAAAGGAACTGGTGAGATCTTGTCACTCAACTGAAATTCAAAAATAAGTTTGACGACTAGAATTTGTTTGCCCTTACTACCAAGTTTATGAATCAAACCTACAAAACACAAAACTGTAAGTACTAAATTCAATTAAGATTAAAAAAAAAGATAAAACAGAACAAAGAATTCATTTTTCCCGAGAACTGGAGAGGGTAACAGAAAGAGAGTTCAAGACCAAGAATACAATGACCGGTATATGGTTACATTAAACAGGATTGGTACCTGTACCTTAAAGATATCCTAGTTAATGATTGGTACCCGTACCCTACAGGTACCCTAGTTAATGATTAATACCCTTTATGTCCCATGTTATTAAAAAGTTCCATTTTATTACCCAATTCAAGTATTGGTACGCCTTTTAGCCATTTTGAATAGTACTTTCTCTTTTCAGTAAAAGTTGATCACATGTATCCTACATGGAAAATTGAACACAAACATTTATGGAAATTTAAGAAAAAAATGAATTACGATTATATTTCCCGCAAGATAAATAAATTATTGGTATGACTTTTTTATTCTAAATTTTTATGTCATTTTGTCATCTTTTTTAAGCTCCAATTATTAATAATAATAGCAATATATTAACATATAAAAATGAACAATGAATTTGAAATATTCTAACTATTGTTATATGAGGTTAAATACGCTTGTTAATGTATTGATTTTTTCATATCTTATGTTATTAAAATGTTCTATTTTAATACCCCGTTTAATTATTGGTATCTCTTTTAGCTATTCAACTAATATTTTTGCTAATGCTTTTTCTTTTTCTTAAATTTCCACAAATACCTTTGTCCAATTTAACATGTAGGACCACATATGACCAACTTTGACCAAAAATGAGAACACTATTCAAAATGGCTAAAAGGGATACCAATACTAAAATCCTCTTAATAATATGAGACATAAAGGATACCAATGCATTAACTTTGGTACCTATAAAGTATTGAATCCACCATCTTTAACTTTTATTCTTTCTACAGGACCCTCATTTGTAAATAGTAACAATGATGCTCATAAAGAAGCAGATGCATTTATTAAGGATCACCAGGTCAATCCTGCCTTCTGCACCATGTTGCAAGCAAACCTCCACAACAACGTCAATGTGCTGGGTGCCGCTGGAATTCTCTCCACATAAATTTTTTCTAATAATTATATTACGTTCAAGCACATTCAAGCAAGTATCCGCACACCAATGTTTATCTATTCCTTTATCTTTCTAAAGCATTGGAAAGGATACAATCCAAAGATTTCAACTACTCTTTTCATCTGTATCTAACTCTTTGACCATTAAAAAAATACGATTAATAAAAAAGTTTACTCTAAGGTTCTTAAACAAGGTTAATCATACAAGTCAATTATAACTTCCATCATTAAATACTTAAGCCGCCATTCAGTGTGATTATAAGGCTTAGAAGAACAGAAGGATGAAAGCTCGTAACTCGTAATGACTGTATTGTCTGGCTTATGAATAAAACAAAACCCATAGCCATTTTCCCTGTGTACTTCTACAACTAACTCCCCCACCCTCTTCCAAGCTACTACTACCTATATAGTATGAATGTACTATTGCTTAACTATTTATAAATTTCCGGGCACATGAATAATTGAATAAAATATCATGAAATTTATTATCTAGAACACTATAACTCAACTAGTCAACCTTGTCAGTATCAAACTTAGTACCCAATTACAATTTTCATCCTACTTTCTCTATTATAATTTCCTATTTTATGTCTTCAGTTCTGGATGAAGAAAATGTTTTGTTTTATTTTATGAGTATGCATGCCTGCAATATCACACTGAAACCATACCCGCAAAATGCTTCAAAACAAATTTCATCATCAACCCTAGCTAGCATTCATCAGGCCTGACGAGTTAGAAACATCTAATAAACAATACATCAAAATCCAACAATAAATATTTAGGAAAATAAATTGATACCGAGATGGGCCAAATCTACCTTCAATCTTATCTCCTAAACAAAATTTTCGGCACAATTGAATTGCCTGCTTGTATCTACCAATGATAGCTAAATGATCAACAAGATCATCCATGTCAAATTCAGACACCAAGCCATAAGCAGCCACCAAATGCAAGAACCCCAAAGACTCTAAGGGATTCTTTCCATCCATACTAACCATGCCTTTCCATTCCATTGCCAACTTCTTTGCTTTCTCTTTAACTTCCGATCCTAAATTGAAAGAAGTACTCATTAGAACTTCCAATAGCAGCACACAACTCCTTCTCGATCCACTCAATTCAGAATCTTTACCCCCCTTATTCCTCTTACTCCCGCTATAAAACCCCTCCATCGCATTGAGAACCAACGCCGCTGGGTCCTGAGCGACTTGAAACGCACCCGGAAGCTCATCCCTTATCGAGATTCGCTCTTTTGATGTTTCATTAAGGTACTTTCTCAACCCTATCCCATCCATCTTCCTACAAAGAGCTATCAACTCCGGCCTAGGAGAGACCAACTCCATTGAACGATTTTCAACCGGGTCAACCCGGTTCTGGGTCGGCAGGTCGGATGATGAAGATGGAATTTTGGATTGGTTCTCAAAGGTTTGGAGAAAATGAAATTTTTCATTGAGGGAGGTTTGAAGGGAGCTGAAATAAGAATCTAGGTCAGACCAACTGAGAGTAAAGGATGAGAGCACCGACGAGCGAGCTTGAAGCTCATCGAAAGCCTTTTTAAGCTCTGCTTTCTTGGTATCTATCTGTCCCAGAGCCCGTGAAATTTCAGAAATTTCAGTCATTATCGCTGCCATTGCAGGAAGGATAAAAAACCCAATCGAGAAAATTCCAATTTTACAAACCCTAAACTTCAAGGAGAGAGGGGGAATTGAATGAAGACCGGAGACAGCAAATAATTAGAGTGCGGTAATTTAATGGTATTCTTACTTCAAAAAAAAAATGTGTACATTTTGAGTAAGGTAGGGATACTTTAATGTATAATTTATACATTTCATTATTGTAATTTTTTTAAATTTTATTAATCTTATAATTTAAAAATAAAATTATATATTTTCTTAATAAATAAAATAATATTTCTCTTAACCTTTCACTTTCTTTATCTTTCTTTTCGTTCCTTTACCTAGAAAGTTACAAGAATAAATTATATAAATTACATAATTATAAACTAAAAAATGAATGATCATTCTTTACGCTGATAGTATGTTAATTAGGTTATTTATAGAATTATTTAATAAAATAATACTTTAAAAGACTTATGACCCAAAAAAATATTTTTCAAATTAAAAAGTCCTTATAATTTAAATAAATAAAATATATCATATAATCTTTTTAAAAAAATAAATAAATATGATCATTGATATAAACAAAATACTAATATTTACTTTAAAAAGTATTCACGTTAAATTAAGGAAATGAATTGAATATTTCATGAATAACATTCTAAGTTACATTTTTTAATTTTACATATAAATAGAATGTTAATATAATTACAATTATAATTTAATAATAATAAATTTTATAATATGTAAATATAAATAAATAATAAATAATATTTTAAAAAAACTAATGTATTAAAAGAATAAATTCTTATGAGTTATATTCATTTTATCATTTTTAAAACATACAATCGAATCTATCAAGTTAATTTACATAATTTTTAAACCTATTTTTACCAACCAATATTTAAAGAAAAAAGTATAGGTTCATTGGATTGATTAATAGAATTTCCAAAAAATATGTAAGTCTAATTTTGGATCTATATTATTAAAATAATATATTAATTTTTAATTAACAAATGGTATAATAATAATTATTTTGTAAAAAAAATCTAATTTAAAGAAGGATAAATTTATTTTTAAGAAAAAATTATTATTTTATCTATTCTCCCATTTCTTTTTTATTTTAATATGAAAACATATCATGTTATTTTAATAATTATCATGAACATCTATACATTCTCCTTCTTACATTTAATATTGTTTTTTTTGTTGATTAACAAAAAATTATTACATAGATTCATTCATTTTGATCTTATTTACATTTTCATCATTTACTATCGCAATATATTTGAATAAGTTTAATATTACAATATAATTTAGTGGGATATTTTATTATTATTTTATTTTTTAAAAATAAAAATATATATTTAAATGGATTTATTTTATAACATTATTATTGTTGAGTTTTTTTAAAAAAATCATATAAATTTTATTTTTATATTTATTAATAATTCGTATTTTATTTTATTTTAATTACTTAATATTAAAAGATAATTTTAATAAATAATTTATTAAAATATTATTATTTATTTTTAATTAATATTTTTAAAATTTAAAGAATTAAACTATATCAATTTTTAATATAAGGAATTCGTAGGAGTAATAATCATAACGATGTTATTTAAAAAAAATAAAAAATCATAACGATAGCAATAGGAGAAAGTAATAATGACGATGATAAACCGCAAACGGATTAAGAGTTCGACGGTTTTGGATTTTGACACTTGGAGGTATAAAGTATCAAATAATTCGGATAAATTTATTTAGATTAAAAAATATACAATAAGTTTTGATTTAATTTGAATTTAAATTAATGAAATTATTATTAAATTATAAATAAATATATATTTTATTTTATAATATATTATATTTAAATATTATATATAATATAATTACATTAATTATAATTTTAACTTAAAAATAAATATAAATATTTATAATAATTTATTAATTATATAGTTTATTTTTTAAATTATAATTATAAATAATAAATCTTATTATAAATTCATAAATTTTAAATTTTAAATATTATATATATTATAATAATTTATAAATAAATTTTAATATAAATAAATTTAAATTTATTTAAATAGATTACATCATCACGTTAAATTTTATATTAAAAATTTTCAAATCGAATCTAAATGGAATTGAATTCAGATTGAATACGCACAGATAATTTCATTCGCTGCTTACCCTGACTTGGAGGGGCCACGTGCCCACGTTGTGATTCCTGAACTTTCAGGTTGAACTTGAGGCCCATATTGCAATATATATTGGATGTAATTAATATTTTATTGCTGTTTTTTTTTATAACAATTATTATTTTAGGTTAAGTTACAAATTTTTTACGCTTATATTTTATATTTGACTGATATAGTGAATAATGATTTAGTTCGTGATATTTTTATTTTTTATACAGTTAATGGATTGCTGATATCAGAAGTTGTATATCCCTATTATATATTATAAAATAATAAAATTAATATAATTTAATTTAATATAATTTTATGATTATATAATTAAATTCTATTAACATCATTTAAAATATATCACATATTTATAATATTTAAACTTTTTATTAAAAAAAATATTTTAAAGATATTTCATTTATTACAAATATGATATTTAATTAATTTATGTACTTTTTAAAAAAAATTCAATTATATTATTATTATTAAAAATTGAATAAAATTAATTTTTTATTTCATTTTAAAATTTATTAACTATGTTAAATAAATATTATTTTAATTTAAATAAATTATAATTAAAAAATAAATATAAAATTAAATATAAAACAAAAATAAATATTTATTTTTATATCGTAACTTTTTAATAATAACTTAAACGAATTTGTCAAATAGTTTGATCATACCATGATTTATTGTGTCATATTGATCTATGACCCCATTTGCTTGTATTTAACAAATTGAACTATTATTTAGAAGAAAAAAAATACTTATAAGGAGAGTTGAATCCCAATCTCTTTGTACCAATACATGGTAATTATATGGTTATATTTATATGTAATAGTACTAATACATGATAATTATATGGTTATATTTATATGTAATAATCTATATTGAAAATCAATACCAATATAATAATTAAAGATGTAGAGAAATAAATGAAGTAGTTGAATGTTGTAGAAATAAATGAAGTGGTTGAAGGTTGTAGAAAAGAGTGTGTATAGATAAGATTTGTATGGTTATGATTATTTCTTAATTTTATATTTATGTGGTGTAGATTGTATGATGAGGACTATAAATAACTTACCTCGCATTTGGTTTAATCATTCCATCAAAAACAAATAAGCCTTTGTATTCTTAGTTTGAGTGTGAGTTAAGAGCTTTCTGTTTGAGTGTTTGTATTTCTCTTCAATTTGTGAGTTGCCTTTGAAAGGTGTTATAGTGAGTATAATACAAGTAGTTTGTTTACTTGTTTGGATCTAATATTAGTAAATTTAGAGTTGTTCATTCTAAATTTTACTCAACAATTGGTATCAAAGCGGGATGGTCAGAGATCGTTCTTAGTGGAGTTATCTTGAGTTGTGAGGAGTTTGGTACTCTTCAAGTTTATTAGTCAAGCTTGTTCGGTATAGTCGAAGTCTTGCCGACACGATAGGTGATCTTCAAGTAGTTGGAGGAATCAAGAAGCTCAACAACAAAAACTATAACACATGGGCAACATGTATGGAGTCTTATCTACAAAGTCAAGACTTGTGCGAGGTTGTTGGTGGTGATGAAGTTACACAACCAACAGTGGAAGATGCAAACGGCATCTTGCGAAAGTGGAAAATTAAAGCAGGCAAAGCGATGTTTGCTTTGAAGACCACAATTGAAGAAGAAATGTTGGAGCATATTCGGGATGCAAAAACACCAAAGGAAGTATGTGACACTCTTGTTACGCTCTTTTCAAAGAAGAATGATACAAGATTGCAACTTCTGGAGAACGAGTTACTATCGATTGCGCAACGTGACATGACGATTTCCCAATACTTTCACAAGGTAAAGTCATTATGCCGCGAAATTTCAGAGTTAGATCCAAAAGCTCATATTGGAGAAAAGAGGATAAAGAGAATGGTTATTCATGGTTTGAGACCCGAATATCGAGGGTTTGTTACCGCTATACAAGGATGGCTAACACAACCATCTCTTGTTGAGTTTGAGAATTTGTTAGCCGGTCAAGAAGCTATGGCTAAGCAAATGGATGGAGTCCAACTAAAGGGTGAAGAAGAAGCACTCTACACTAGCAAAAGCAAAGGCACTTTCAAGCGGTACAATGGAAATGGATATAAAAATGATGGCGACAAAGGAAAAATTCCTCAAGGAAAGGGAGGCTTTCGTCCAGGGGGAGCTTGGAAGAACCACAATAACAATAGAAAATTTGACGGTGAATGTTACAACTGCGGAAAGATGGGTCACATGGAAAAAGATTATTGGAGTAAGAAAAAGCATGTTGAAAGCAATACAGCTATTTCCAGTTCTAAGGAGCATAGCGAAGATGGTTGGGATGCCAAAGCATTATTCACTACAGAGGAAGAAGAATTGGCTCTTACGGTGACAACATCAAAACAGATTGACTATAAGAATGATTGGATCGTAGATTCGGGCTGCTCAAATCATATGACAGGTGATAAACAAAAGTTGGAAAGCATGACTGAGTACAAGGGAGGTCGTGTAGTGGTGACAGCTGACAACTCAAGGTTACCAATAGCCCACATCGGTAAGACGATAGTTACGCCTCGATATAGTACTAACCAAGTACAACTTCAAGATGTTTATCATGTCCCAGGAATGAAGAAAAATTTGCAATCTGTGGCCCAATTAACATCATCAGGCCACTATGTCTTATTTGGTCCGCGAGACGTGAAGATGTATCGTGATCTCAAAATCTCAGAAACACCGACAATGGAGGGGCAACGATTGGAATCAGTCTACGTGATGTCACTAGAATCTGCATATGTAGACAAGACAAGAAGAAATGAGACAGCAAATCTATGGCATATACGGTTAGGTCACGTTAGCTATTCCAAGCTAAGTATGATGGTGAAGAATTCGATGCTTAAAGGGTTTCCTCAACTAGAGGTGCGAACAGACACAATCTGTGCAGGATGCCAATATGGTAAAGCTCACCAATTGCCATATGAGGAATCAAAGTTTAAAGCAAAAGAACCATTAGAGTTAGTTCACTCTGATATATTCGGTCCTGTTAAGCAACCATCAATTAGCAGTATGCGATACATGGTGACATTCATTGATGACTTCTCAAGGTATGTGTGGATTTTCTTTATGAAAGAAAAATCTGACGTATTCTCAAAGTTTAAAGAGTTTAGAGAGTCAACTGAAGGATAGGTTGGAAAGAAGATCCGTTGTTTGCGTACAGACAACGGCGGAGAATATAGCTCAGGCGTGTTCTCTCAATACCTAAGGGAATTTCGAATACGTCATCAGTACACTTGTACCAACACGCCACAACAAAATGGTGTAGCAGAGAGAAAGAACCAATATCTTGCAGGAATTTGTCGAAGTATGCTACATGAAAAGAATGTACCTATGAGGTTTTGGGCTGAATCGATGAGGACTACAGCCTTTGTGATCAATAGACTTCCTCAACCAAGGTTAGAATTTGTTTCACCCTTTGAGAAACTGTGGAACATGAAACCTACAATTAGCTACTTTCGAGTATTTGGTTATGTATGTTATGTATTTTTGCCTGATCATTTACGGAGCAAATTTGACAAGAAAGCTGTTAGATGTATCTTTGTGGGATACGACAACCAAAGAAAAGGATGGAAATGTTGTGATCCAACGAGTGCAAGATGCTACACTTCACGAGATGTGGTGTTTGATGAAGCATCTTCTTGGTGGTCCTCAGAGAAGGAAGCATTTCCAAACTCAAGAGAATTTGGAGATAAGTTACAACAAAAGATGAAGGATCATACTATAAAATTTCAACCAAGTTTAGATGAATCCAAAGATCTAGACAATGATGGTGCTGAACAAATAATAACTCAGAATCCTTGGCAAACTGGCATATATCAATAACTAAATGAATAAGATGGGCCTAGTGAAATAGAAGAATCAACTCCACAATTTCAACTCCGTAGGTCAACAACAACACGAAGGCCAAATCCCAAATATGCCAATGCAGCCATAATTGAAGAAGCAATAGAACCTGAGATGTTTGAAGAAGCATTATAAAGATCTGAGTGGATGATAGCTATGACAAAACAGATCGATACATTTCAACAAAAGAGATCGATACATTTCAACAAAATCAAACATGGGATCTGGTGCAAAATCCAAGAGATGTGAAACCCATATCCTGCAAATGGGTTTACAAGATAAAGTGTAGACCAGATGGATCAATCGAGAGGTACAAGGCACGATTGGTAGCTCGTGGTTTCTCTCAACAGTATGGACTAGACTATGATGAAACGCTTAGTCCAGTGGTGAAACTTACAATTGTTCGAGTCCTACTTGCACTTGCAGCAAACAAAGATTGGAAGTTGTGGCAGATGGATGTGAAGAATGCTTTTTTTCATGGAGAGCTGGATAGGGAGATCTACATGATCCAACCAATGGGTTTTCAGAGCCAAGATCATCCTGAATATGTGTGTAAACTGCAGAAAGCACTCTACGGATTGAAACAAGCACCCAGGGCATGGTATGGTAAGATTGCTGAATTTCTAACACAAAGTGATTATTCAATAACACCTGCAGATTCCAGCTTGTTTGTTAAATCCAATGAAGGAAAGCTAGCTATTGTGCTAGTGTATGTGGATGACTTAATCATAACTGATGATAATGAGGCAGAAATTCTTCGACAAAGGAGAATTTGTTAGTCCGTTTCCAAATGAAAGAACTTGGCCAACTCAAGCACTTCCTTGGTTTAGAGGTTGATTGCACACAAGAAGGAATATTTCTTTTTCAGCAAAAATATTCCAAAGATTTGATAAAACGGTTCGGAATGCTTGAATGCAAACTAATTTCGACGCCGATGGAGCCGAATGCCAACATGTGTGCACATGAAGGAAAAGATTTGGAAGATGCGACAATGTATCGAAAATTGGTAGGCAGTTTGATCTACTTAACCTTAACTCGGCCTGACATTTCTTATGCAGTTAGTGTAATGAGTCAGTACATGCAAAATCCAAAAAAGCCACATTTGGAAGTAGTTCGACGAATATTGAGATATGTGAATAGTACAATTGATTATGGTCTTTTGTACAAGAAAGGTGGAGACAACAAGTTAGTTGGTTACTACGATGCAGATTATACAGGAGATCATGATACCAGGAGATCAACAACTGGGTATGTGTTTAAGTTGGGTTCTGGAACAATTTCTTGGTGTAGCAAGAGACAACCAACGGTATCATTATCAACCACTGAAGCTGAGTATCGAGCAGCGACAATGGCAGTTCAAGAGTGTACATAGTTGATACAGCTAATGAATAATCTACATCAATCAGTAGATATGTAGTATCGTTGTACTGTGACAACCAATCAGCAATTCCTTTGGCAGAGAATCCGGTCTTTCATGCAAGAACTAAGCATGTTGAAGTATACTATCACTTTATCAGAGAAAAGGTTCTGTAAGAAGAAATTGAAATGAGTCAAATCAAGACAGATGATCAAATTGTAGACTTGTTCACAAAAAGCTTAAGCGTTGGCAAGTTTAAAATGTTTCACCCTCAACTTGACACAGTAAAATAGTGAGATTGGTGTTTAGGAGGAGTGTTGAAAATCAACACAAACATAATAATTAAAGACGTAGAGAAATAAATGAAGTGGTTGAAGAGATAGAGAAATAAATGAAGTGGTTGAAGGATGTAGAGAAATAAATGAAGTGGTTTAAGGTTGTAGAAATAAATGAAGTGGTTTAAGGTTGTAGAAATAAATGAAGTGGTTGAAGTTTGTAGAAAAGAGAAGTGTATAGATAAGATTTGTATGGCTATGATTATTTCTTAGTTTTATATTTGTGTGGTGTAGATTGCATGGTGAGGACTATAAATAACCTACCTTGCATTTGGTTTAATCATTCCATCAAAAACAAATAAGTGTTTGTATTCTTAGTTTGAGTCAAAGTTAAGAGTTTCTTTTTGAGTTTTTGTATTTCTTTTCAATTTGTGAGTTGATATTGAAAGGTGTTATATTGAGTATACTACAAATAGTTTGTTTAATTGTTTGAATCTAATATTAATAAATTTAGAATTATTTATTCTAAATTTTATTCAATAATTTATTGATGTTTATATATAATTTAATTTTAAATTTTTTGTCGAAACAATCAGCACATTACGGGACCATAGATAATGGGCTCCATTGTTTCATTTTTTTTTATTATTTGTATGTCATGTAAACCCCCGTTGCGTATTGTGTTGTACCATTCTGTTTGAAGAATATACATTGTTACTATATTATACCATTTTGTTTTATAAATAGATGTTATTTTAATATATATTATTTGACTAATATTAAGATTCTATTAAATAATAATTTTAAAAATTATATCGTTATATTTGAGTAACTAGGATTCTAGGTAAATAATAATTTTAAAAAATTCGATATGGGAAGAGATTAAAAGAGATTAGAATTCAAAGCAGCCACCAAGTCTCCTTGTCTATATATATATATCTCATCCCCTAAACCTTGAAACCCTTTCTTTACCATTCTATTGCGCTCCAATATCAAACCTTGAAACTCTTTGTCAGTCATTCTCACTGTTCTCTCTTCTGGGATTGCTTGAATTGCTTTTTAATTATCTTTTCTGCGTTTGGAGTTACATGCACGTTGTTCTTAAAGAGGTAAATATTTATTTCAATAATTGTTTGTAATATAATTAGGGTGTATTAATTATTATTTTCCTTAATTTCTTATACTGGTTCGCAACTTAGTCGTCAAAATTGCTTCAAACCTTTTCCTATTTTTTCATTCTCTTTCAAAACCCATGTTTTACTTTTCTTTAATGGTACGCGTTGAAGCTATTTTCGTGACTCGTGAGTTTGACTATATAGTTAAGTCCTGTATTTTATTTTATATTTTTTTGTTGGATTAATTGCAACTTTTCCAGCTTCAAAGATTGTATCTAACTGGTCAATTTAGAATTTTTTTTTTAATTTAATATTTTATTTTAAATACAGATTAGGCTAAATTGATAAAAGCAACTATAATCCCTGCACCATTCTATATCAAAATAGTGTAATTCTAAAAATATACCTTAATTTTTATAACATATATAATTAATTAAAATTAAATAAATAATATAAATGTAAGGTTTATTTAATATAATAAATATAATGTTTTGGTTAATGGATTTTTAATTTTTTTAATTTATTATTATTATTAATAATATTTACTTAAAACTTAAATCTCGATATTTTAAATGTTATTGTTATATATTTTTTCCCGGTTTTATAATTAATATATTTTAAATCTCTATTCCTTTGTAGATGCCAATTGTAAAAGATATTCAGTCAGATCACAAGGATTCAGAGCCGTTTGCCGAAATCGATCCTACCGGCCGGTATGGCCGGTACGATGAGCTTCTCGGATCGGGTTCGATGAAAAAGGTGTATAGGTCATTTGATCAAAAAGAAGGCATTGAAGTGGCTTGGAACCAAGTAAAACTACGTCACTTAATGAACAGAGATCCAGTTATGATTGATAGGTTGTATTCAGAGGTTGGATTGTTGAGGTCTTTGAAGAATAAGAATATAATTGGTTTTCACAATGTATGGCGTGATGATGAACACTTGACTCTGAATTTCATCACTGAAGTTTGTTCTAGTGGGAATTTGAGAGATTATAGAAAGAAACACAAACGTGTTTCAGTTAGGGCTTTAAAGAAGTGGTCTAAACAGATTCTTAAAGGCTTGGACTACTTGCATACACATGAACCTTGTGTCATTCACAGAGATCTTAATTCAAGTAATGTGTTTGTTAATGGGAATACTGGCCAGGTAATTATTTTCTTTTTCCTTTCCTTTTTTATTTTAATCCCCTTTAAATTTCCCAAAAGAATAACAATAGCTGTACAGATCAAACAGATATAAATATTCCTTTGTGTCTAGCTTGCTGCTGGTTTCTAAAAAAATAAAGGCATGTTTGCTTATATATATGCTTTTGTTAAATTATTTTAGTCAAAGTCGATTTCAAGAAAAATAATAATCTGTGTTGTATGAGTGAGGAGATCACTTTTTATTCAATTCGTTTTCTATTTGATTCCAAAGCACTTTCATCATCATCATTACTTTTAATACAAAGTATTTTCTATATGGTTTCTCGTATTTGAAGCAATCAACTCATGAAATCATCTAAAACCATCTGTACTTTTAATACAAAGTATTTTCTATATCTTTTTTCATATTTGAAGCAATCAACTCAATTCATGAATAATACTTTTGTTGTGTTATTACATACAAATCAAAGTATTACATAAATAAAATTTTCACTTTTTTTTATAGCATTTAAAATATCTAAATTTTGATACATTTAACGTAAAGGTATCTCAATTATTTTTCTTTACACAAATATACGATACTCATGTTTTATTTATATATAAGTATATTTTTATGATTAAGTTATGTCACGTGTTTAATTAGATTAAATAACTTAAATATTAATTGATTTTTTTATGTGATAAAATTTAATTAGTTGACACATAATTTGATCAGTTGATGTGACAATTAATTAACTTACTTAACAAAACTTAATTATAAAAAAGTACTCATGTGTAAATAAAATAAGGGTATTGATACATATGTGTAGAGAAATATAGTTCAAGCATATTTGTATTAAATGGATAAAAATTATTTATCCTTTTTCATCACTAGCTTAGGATGATTGAATAATTAGTTTTATAATTTATGATTTTTTGTAAAAATAATCATCTATATATTTGATAGGATGATTGAATAATTAGTTTTATAATTTATGATTTTTTTGTAAAAATAATCATCAATATATTTGATAACAATTTTTACTTGGTGATTTTTAAGAAAAAACCAAAATTACTTATGAGTTGTTTGGTAATGTTTTTTTTTTAATTTTTTTTCAAAAACTTAAAAAATAAAAAAAATTGTTGTTATTATTTACAAATTTTATGTTTTTAATCATTTTTTTCAAATACTTAGCAAAAATTATAAGATTTGATTTAAACTCTAAAAAATGTTTGATAAAAATAAATAAAAAATAGAAATTAGAAATCTAATTGAAAAAACTGATTTTTAAAGATTATGTACTCCATATTTTGGTTGAGATTCATTAAAAAAATTAAAATAAAAATCAGAATTAATTTTTTATTAAACTGATTGAAAAATTACTTTAAAAAAATCAGAAACCCTCGATCAAAATAGTTATTAAACAACTCCTTACTTTTTCTTAACACACATTTGCGGATTACTGTTAGCACACCTGCAATGACACGCTTAAATGAGATACGAAAATTGGACTCCTTAAAAAACACCTCCTCTCAAAGCGCATTCAGTGACGATCACTTAAATATATATGAAATGGACATGCTTCAACTAGCCATGCATTTAGGTTTATAAGTAATTGGGTTTTGGCTAAATTTGTTTATTTATTATTTTTTCTATTTAAAAGGTGAAGATTGGTGATTTTGGATTGGCAACAATAGTGGGGAAGAGTCATTCAGCACATTCAATATTGGGGACACCAGAATTTATGGCACCAGAGTTATATGAGGAAGATTACACAGAGATTGTGGACATTTATTCATTTGGGATGTGTGTTTTAGAGATGGTAACTATGGAAATTCCATATAGTGAGTGTGACAGTGTTGCCAAAATATACAAAAAGGTGTCTTCAGAAGTGAGGCCAAGGGCACTTAACAATATTAAGGACTTGGAGGTCAAAGCATTTATTGAGAAGTGTCTTGCTAAGCCAAGGTCAAGGCCTTCAGCGAATGACTTGCTCAATGATCCTTTCTTTGATGAACTTGATGACGAGAACGACTAAAATGATGAGGATGATGATGATGATGATGATGATGAATGTACTTAGTTGTTTGTTTGTTATTGACATATTAAACTTGTATTAATTCTTAGCTTGAATTGTATAGTTAATGGTCTAATTTGATCGATTAATATTTTTTGTTTATTTCTTTTTCCTATATGGATAGCTAGCCTAGATCTACGAGGTATTTTATGAAGATGTGCTATGATTTCAAAATTTGGGTAAAATTAATTGAATTTGTACAAATTGAGAATTTTTTGTTTGATTAGATATGAGTCATTTTTTTGTACATAGAATTAATTTTCTTTTAACCTATATATATATTTTCTATATGTAAATACAAGCTTGTTTCAATTAGACGGTGATAGAATAGAATGGATAAATGTTATATATCATTATTATTTATCCATATATTCACCCACGTATAGGGACGAGCGTGGAATTTAATTTTGTATACATTTGAGTAATAATTTATAAAAATGTAGTAATTTTGACATGATTTAACTACAATTCTTATTTTTAATATTTATTTAAAAATATATTTAGTTTTAAAAAATTAAATTTTAACGTAATTTTTATTTTATTATATTATTAAAATATTAAAATTAATTTTTATTTTTAAATATTTAGCATATATTTCTAAATAAAATAACAAATATAAAAGTAAAAATAAATAAATTTAATCTAATTATTTCAAATATTGTATATTTTTTTAAAAATATATATTTTTATATGTAATTACATATATATAATATTAGCATATTTTCGGTTTCGATTAAATACAATTTTAATATTATAATAATTATCTCAATCTCATGCCTTATTCATTACGTTAATTTAAAAAAAATTATTATTTTTTTACGAATAATCATAATTTAAATTATTCATAATTAAAATACATGTACCTACTCACATATAGCTTCTATTTTCTAATGCCATTAACGGTTTAGTAATTTTTTTGGGTGATTAGCAAATAATTCAATCAATATAACTAAATCAATAAAATTGATTTAATTTATTAGATTAGATTATATTTACATATTTTATAGTTGGATTTGGTCGTATTTAAAAAACAATAATACATTCAAATTAGGTTCAGATTCAGATTGACATTTGTTATAATTCGTTACAATCCGATCCATATAGAATTAACATTAAAATTATAAATATATATATATATATATATATTATTTTATAATATTATATATTTAAATATTATACATTCAAAAATTAAGTTTGAATTTATATAATAGTTTAATAAGTCTCAAAACATACTTCTTATTATTGTAATTTTTTTGTTTGTAACTTTAAATAATAATTTTTTCTAGAAATGTATGAATCTAAAATTAAAATATTGTATATATATTGTATTTTATATATGAAAATAATTGATATAGTTTCAAGATCCAATCTTATTTTATCTAATCTACTCAAATTCGAATTGATTTGAAAAGATTATTTTATCTAATAGATTTTAGATTAAAAATCTTTAAATTAATTTGGATAGAATCAGACTCAAATTGATAAGAAAAAAACTAACTTAATGTAATGCTCACCTCTAGTTGTTGTAAGTATTCTATTTCATTTTTTGCTTGTTGATAAAAGAAAAATTTGTATCTAATCAATTATGTAATTTTAAAAAAATAAAAATAATACAATTAAAACTTGTAACTATAAAAATAATATTTTTTAATTCGTATCATACATTTTTTATAATTAAAAAAACTTGTCACATAATTTTAGTTTGAATGATGCCGTTTAAATAGAATTATAATCATTTAGATCCGTTAAATGATTAATATCGTCCAATTAAAATTCGTTCAATATTATAATGATACTATTTTTATTGTTATAAGTTTTGAAAGTATTTTTTTGTATTTTTTTTTTTCAATCAATGCAATACATTTTAAATGCACAGCACAAGACTTACTAGCTAAATGTTTAGTTATGTTTTATTTGAAAATAAAGTAAATAAAAAATATATTTTTTATAAAAATAATAAAAAGAGTAGTTTAGAGATCAATGGGTTGAAGGATTATTTTACGAACATTTTGTGTTGTATCAAATGGATGTGCCGACCAAGAGTGATTATGATGATCTTTACAAGCAAAAACAACTTAAAAACAAAACAAAATGAATTTGGAGGTAAAAGCGAGGAGAAAATTATGAATGAAGTTAGAGCAAGTTGGGGTGACCCCTCAGCCATTGGTAATTTTATATTTTATATTGGCTGCATGTCACACTTTCATTTTTGTTAGAACCCATAGCTACAGGCAAGTCTACAACCTCTCTCGTTGTTCATGTGTTTTATAAGATGTATCATTTAATTTTTTATATTTTATAAAAGTATTAAAAAAATGATAAATTTTATTATTATTTAATATTTTAATAGTTTTTATAATAGAATATCACAACAAAAAGTAATTTTTATCATTTTTTATTTACAAATAAAATAATGTATTGAAAAAATAATATTATTTTATAAGAATGTTAATAAAAAATAGTTTTTGACCTTTTTAACAAAATCAAATGATCAAATAATTTTTTTTTTCTAAATGACTAAATAATCCACTTTAATTCAATATAATGGAATTGTAAGATATTTTTCTCTAAAAATTAATAGTGGATATGTTATTATAATTTAAAACTATAAATTAATTAATAGTTTTAAAATCAAGTAAGAAAGAACTGCATATCCATTATTAGATTGAAATAATTCATCATCAGATTTAATAAGTTACGTACATTTATCCTAACCCATCATAATTAATATAGAAAACAATGTCGTTTATAATAAATTAATGCATAATATATAGCAAAGAAAGAGAAAAGAGAGTTTAGAGAATTCAATTGTAGAAGTTAGGAGTATGAAATTCATTTAAATAGAAGGTGTAAGTAACGAAACCTAAACTATGAGAAACTATGAGTCATGTACGTGTGATGATATATATATCACATGTTAAATCAACTAAATATAGAAGGAAAGAAAGGCAAACGAAGATGATGTTATCTATTGCCTATATATAAAAAATGAGTTTCCTCGAATAAATTTTATTTATTTGAAGTTATGTTATTTGATGTTTACATATATCTATTAGATATTACCTATATATAAAAAGAGTAGTTTTCCTAAAATAAATTTGTATTTATTTAAAATTATTTTATTTGACGTTTATAATATAAAAATTAAAATATATCTGTTATAAAGAGTTATTTATTTATTTATTTATTTGATATTCTATCATGCATTTTTATATTTTTATGATATTTTTGTGGATTATTTGAGTCAACAATAAAATAAAAGATAAAAGAGATTTAGTTTTCATATTTATTTAATTGATTTTATTTTATATTAAATTTTTATTTTTGTGAAAGAAGAATGGAAAAATATTGGATAATTTATTCGATTGAATGCTTTCATAGAAAAAGAGTAAATAGATTTTTGAAAAATCGTAAAAAATAATATTTTTAAAATTTATAATAATAAAAATAATATTTAATAATATTGAATGGGATCTAATTAAAAAAAAACGTTTAATATTGAACATGTATAAATGATTGTATTTCAATTTAAATAGTGTTCTATGTGAAATGTAATGACATGTTAAGTTTTTTTAAAAGTAAATTTATGAGTTAGATATAAATGTTATTATTTTTATGATTATAGATTTTAAGGGTATTATTTTTGCTATTTTTTAATTTTTCAAACATTCAATTATACAAAGTGTTTGTAAAAATAGTATTCAATTGAAAAAATATGACATAACTACTATTCTTATATCCTATATAAAAGAAAGAAACTTGACTTTGATAATTATTTAATTAATTTTGTTTGATATTAAATTTTTATTTCCATGAAATAGATAGGAAAATATTAGATAATTTATTTATCGAATATTTTTAAAAATATAAAATTTTATATTATTTAATTACATGTAATGTCATAAAAATATTAATTAACTAACAAATGTTGCAAAACTACCGTTAAACATTATTCCTTGTTACAAACTCACTTATTTCTTCAATTATATAGTAAAAATAAAGAAGATTTATCACATACGAGATGCATAAGTACCTTATTATTCCTTAAATAACTTAGGTACTTAACAAAGACACTAACCACCAAATCTCTCATTGGTGGCCACTCGGTAAATCCTCGTTGTTCTCGTGGAGTCCATCCCGATGAACCATGTGCTACACAATAGCCAGCACGGCGAGGAAATTAAAAAAAAATACACAATTAAATAATATGCTAATTTTTATGACGTTATGCTCTTGAGATCATTTTTGACACTAAAATTATGTAATAATTGAAATCAACCACCCTAACAATTAAACTACGTGAAATCTTAACAAATTAATAAGTGTGTAACAATTAAATATAAAATTATCTAATAATTGAAATTGATTAACTAATAATTAACTTTATGTTGAATTCACGTTTTTATTGCATTTATAAGTTTATGATAAACTTTTCTCTTTAAGAGTTGTTTTGGAGTGAGTTAAACCATGAATTTCTTCATTGTATCAAAGTCAAGTGATTCAGTTGGTATTCAACTGGGTGTAGGGGATAAACCCTACACCAATGTGAGGGAAAGACTTGGGAAGACCCTCCATATTTTTGGTCGAAAATCAATATGAGGAGAGTGTTGAAGTCCCACATCAATTAAGCATTGGGTTTCTACTGTATTTATAAGTCCATGACAATCCTTCTTCTTTAAAAATTCTTTTAGAAAGAATTATGCCATAAATTTCTTCAATAACTAAAAAAAATATTAAATAAAAATATAAAAATAATGATATACACGTGAATACCAATACAAACCAACTACACTTATAATCATTAATCTAATAATTTTCTCAAACATAATTTACATGTAAATATTGATGACAATGGAATTTATAATAAGGAAAAAATCTATAGACAAATGTAAACTTTTTTTTATGGTCTAACTTAAATTTTTATCATAATTAGAAGAATATAAATTTAAACTAAATTTAATGTATTCAAAACATATTAAGTATATTAATAAAATATTTGTTATAATCTTTTATAAAATTTAAAAATTTAGATAATCAATAATTAAATTATCTTGATGTACAACTTATCGTATAAGGCGTTAGATGAGAAAATAAAATTAATATAATATAAAAAGACAATGAGATTTGGACACATGAATAATTTTGTAAGATATATATAAAATATATATTTTTTATTTATTAGAATAATTCAATCAATAATATAACACTTACCTGTTCCTCGAACGAACCCAGTATTGTACAAAAAGAAACATTCTTCTATTAAAATAATTGGCTGAGTTAACAACTTTATAATTTCATTTATTTAATATGTTTTGCTATTTATTTTATTATAATTATTCTTTCCGTTTCCTTCATCTAAACGTAAATATAATTATTTAATTTTAAAAGTTATTAATTAATTTTAAATTTTAAATTATAATAATATTTATATATTTAATTTTAATTATTTAATAATTAAAATAATCTATTAAATTTATTATTTAATAATATTGATCTTCAAAATGGGTCGATTATTAGAATACTAACTTAATTGTGAAATCCTATTCTCTAAATTATTTATATGGTCGGATTTTGTTTTGAGATTTATAGGGTCAGATATTTTATTACAATAAAGTTGACCTTTTCGACCTCCAAAATTTAGTGCATGTTCTCATCTATTTTATTTGCTTTTTGGTTTGCAAATAGAGTATTATTAGCTTATTTCATTTTAACTTCCTTCGTAAAAAAATATATTTATTTTTTAAAATACTAGAAAACATGTTTTTATTATCTTAAATACTAAAAAATATATATTTATTTATGTTATAAGAAAAATAAATATATTTTTAAAAAATATATTAAAAATTAAATTTTATGTATAAAAAATTATATCATATAATTAAACCATAATATTATATATCATATAAAAATATAAATAAGTAAACAATCTTATTATATAAATTTAATTATAATTATCAATGATATATTGTAATCTTAGTTATGATTTATTATAATTTTATAATAATATAATTTTTCTTAATTTAAAAAAATATGCTTTACTTTATTTTTAATAATAAAAATATATGAATTGATTAAAAAAATATTATTTTTATGATTATAAATTTTAAGTATATTATTTTTTTTATTTTTTTTTAATTTATGCCACTTTCTTAACTTTTATTTACTTCTTGGACGATAAGATTTTCATTTATGAATTTTCACAAGAAATTGAGAAAGATAAAATTGGTTTCATTAAAAAATTTAGCTATATTTTATATCTATTTTATATATTTTTATTATTAAAAAATTTAATCTATTATTTTTTATTTAATTTAAATATTATTTAATATTTTTAGAATAATATAATAATATAAATCTTATGTAAAATATTATTGAACAATCCAAAAACTTTCATTGTTGTTCTTAGAATATTTATCAAGGTCTATTCTTATATGTTATTGCAGTTAACAACTAATTAATCCAAGGCTCCAATGATTGATCATGATTTCTGTTATAAAAATTTTATAATATAATTAATAATCCTCGTCAAATTATACCAAGCTATCAACTTTGCATTCTCTAATTAGACTGATAAAATATGGTCTTTTAAATATGATAAATATCACATAAAACATAACGCATCAATGAATGACAAGGTATGTGCATTGGTTATATCAACCAAAACAAAACTTACCATAAAATAAGCTTTGTAATAAACGACTATAAATGTCCTTTAATCCCTAATTTTTATACGCACGAGACAATCACGATAACTAAGAAAAAAAATTCTTATTTTTATTAGAATAATTTTTATAAATTTTACTTTATTAATATATTATTTTTAAGAAAAATTAATATGCTAATAAAGTTAAATTTATAAATATTATCTGAAAAATAATAAAAGTAAAAATGAGAATGTAATTAAAAGTGTTGATATATATCACTAGTAGTCCTTTAATTCCTAATCTTATACTCATGATATTCTTTACTTGGAAAATAATGATAACAAGAAAAACAAACTCTCTTCACAACACAATTTGTGATGATCCAACAAAAAAGTAGACATTACAAATATGCAAAACATAAGAGGAATACTTGTTATGTTTCTAAAAAGAGTACTAATTTTCATTATTGCCTTCATCTCAATCACATCTTGCAATGAAGAAGGTAAGTCATCAGAATTTGAATCATTCAACCACTTCATAAGAGTCATTGATCCTCAAAACATGTTAAAGATTGACCAAATTACACCAAACCCTTGTTTGTATAAGCTAAACGGTGTGAAATGCAATTTGCAGGGTACTACAATACTTGAAATCAAGCTTGAAAATTTAAATCTTAGTGGTGTGTTTGATGCAAATTCTTTATGCAAACTTTCGAATCTTCGAGTCATTAATTTAGCTCAAAATCGAATTGAAGGAACTATTACTAGCTCAATATTGTCCTGCACTAAGCTGACATATTTGAATCTAAGCAGTAATCTTTTAAGTGGGAAAATTCCTAATGCAGCTTTAACTAAATTGAAACATCTTAAGAGATTAGACATATCGAAAAATCGATTTATGGGTTTGAATAAGTACTTGAATGTGTTTAACATGGAGTCAAGTGCATTGCAAAGTAGAATTATGGATGGAGAAATGTATGGAGCTCCAATAGATCCACCCTCAGAGAGACTTGAAAAAAAGCATCATGGGAATTTGAAAGTTTGGTTAATTTTAGGTCTTGGGTTTGGCTTGTTTTTATTATTTGCATTCTTTGTGGGAAAAACAGCTGCAAAATTAGCCCAACAAAAAGAGACTCTAAAGTCACTACAAAATTCTCCTTATAAAACACCTTTAGATAAGGCAAGAGAGGAAGTAAAGTTGGATGTAGTTAGAAAACAAGAGCTTGTTTTCTTTGTTGAAGAACAAGAAAGGTTCAAATTAGAAGATCTTCTTGAAGCTGAAGCAGACTTAAGAAATCATAGTATTTGTAGCAGCCTTTATAAGGTGTTACTTAGTAATAATGTTACATATGCAGTTAAGAGATTGAAGAGCTTGAATGTATCTTTTGAGGAATTTGATCAAATGATGAGGAAGATTGGGAATATAAAACATCCAAATATTTTGCCTCTTGTTGGTTATAGTTTTAATAAAGAAGAAAAGCTTTTCATCTACAAGTATCAAAGCAATGGAAGTTTGCTAAACCTGCTTGAGGGTAAGTTGAATTCATCTTTGCTTTATCAAAACATTGACAATGAGCCTTCTCTAAGTTCTGTTTTTTATGCACAAAATTCTTGTCAACATGTGAGTTGATCGGTTAAATATGAAAACAAAGAAAAAAACTAATTAAGGAAAAAAAATACAAATTGTGCCTTAAATAGATTTGTAGATGGAAATATACATTTCCATGGGTTTTGCAGGTGAAATGAAGTGTCCCATAATCTCATATGTAAGACCTTACATAAGTTATGTGAGTTATTACAAATGGTAAGCAATTTTAGGACAATTATTTAAATAATCTCTTTAAGAGGTATTGATACCTAGAATTACACACTTTTTCAAGATTGAACCAAAAATGTCATATAATAGCAATTCTTTGGTATAAAGGAATTATACTTGAGTTATATATATGCGATTTTAGGATATTTTTAACTTTCAAAACCCTACGATTTAGGGAAAACCCTACGATTTAGGGCGAAACTCTAAAAAATGTGCTACCATAATACAAAAAGAGGGTAACAAAAATGCACTTTGAAAATCTGATCATTATTTATCATGTGTTTACTTACTAGATTTGACCCTTTTTTGAACTACATGCAGAACATATTGAAGGTAAAAAGGATTTCCCATGGAGGCTAAGACTGTCCATAGCAGGTGGTATAGCTAGAGGTTTAGACTTCATATATCATAAATTTAATGACAACAAAGAGAGCCTACCTCATGGGAATCTTAAACTATCAAACATACTCTTAGATGAGAATGACAAAGCACTTATTAGTGAATATGGAATCTCAAAATTTATAGACCCAAACAAGCCTTGTCTTTTTACTGTCAAAGGCTACACAGCGCCTGAAAGATTTTTGACAGAAAAAGGAGATGTTTTCAGCTTTGGAGTGATTCTACTGGAGTTACTAACAAGCAAACCAGTAGAGAAATCTAGTATAGACCTTCCCAAATGGGTCAATGCCATCATAAGAGAAGAGTGGACAGGAGAAGTTTTTGACAAGAATATTGCTATGAATGCAAAGGAATGGGCTTTTCCTATGCTAAATATTGCACTAAAATATGTGTCAAATTGCGCTGATGATCGACCGACTATGGCAGAGGTTTTGTTGAAGATTGAAGAGGTTATATATGCTCAAGAAAACCAATGTTCTTCGTCAGTTTCTTCTAAAGAATATCACAACGGTGAAGATTGTTGTGTTATGCACTCTATTATATCTGACACTTGGGATACTCCTGCATCAAACTATTGAAGCATTGTAGGCTAGGTTTAATGATCATGTATGTAGTTTTATTGTTGTTCACATTTAAGCATCACATAAGCTTTTTCTTCAATCAATAGAGAAAGAAATTGTCCTTTCAATTTGAGCATTAATAATCAGTATCTGATGAGTTTTTGGTACTGCACTTCACATAAATTTCCATGTTCTTCCACATCGTTTAAAATATGTTTAATATCATTTGTCTACCATTTATTGTTAGAATAATGGCTATATATATAGACTTATGTATATGATAATATTAAATTGGATTTGAAGTAAACAATCACAAAAGAAATAAAGACTCAAATATTTAATTATATAGAAAATTGAGTTAGACACTTGATGGTCTAAAGGTTTTTTTCTTTTGCTTTTGGCAACATGTAAAAAGCAAAAGTAATAGGAAAACAAAATTATGTAAATAAGAACTACAAATTATGTGTTTTTCCCCCTCCAAATTAAACCATTCCTTTAAAGCTATTTCTAATTGAAGCATTTTTTAATATAAACACAAACTCTGCTCTAATTAACAACTCCAAACGTTGTATAGAGACAATGAATTAAAATCAATCAAGATATAACTAGTGTTTTTTTTAATACATAGAAGGTACTTTTCAATTGCTTGTTGAAAAGTCACGTCAACAAATATGAGCCACAAACTAAATAAATTTAATTTATTTTTCTACATTCGATGGACCTTAAATTGATCACAAATGCATTTCACCATCTTCACCCAAAAAACGAAAATTTATATCTTTGAATTATTTTTATTGATATTATTTTTAATTTTTATCTTTAAATGAAATACATAAAACATAGATATTTAAGTTATTGATATACATTTTGAATAATTTTAAAAATAAACTCAATAAATTTAATATCTCAAAGTTATTATTATTATTGAAATTAATCAAAATATGTTTCAATAATTTTATTAGTCAAATTTTATGTATAGTAATTAAAAATAATAATAAAAATATCAAATAATAGTACAAATGCACCCACCCTAAAATAAACTTGTATGTTTTTAATAGTTATAGCCATTAAAAGGCTTTTAATTCCAATTACAGACAATCCACCAAGGAAGCAAGAACACTTTTTAGAAGTAGATTTTTATTTTTTTTGGGTATAAATTAGAAGTTCTATTATGAACATTTTTTCTTGAGAAACGTTGCTTTTATGCAATTTAAGGTTAGACTGACCAATCTGATAACTGTCATCAATCTCACAAACTGGTTAAACATGAGCATCATCGAACAAGATGCACACAAATACAAAGTGGGTAAGCTATCAAACCTCTGCCTCATCATATTTATATTTGAGCTTTCTAGAATGCTATTGAAACTTCTAAGTTGTCGCTAGACTTTTTCGCATACCTATAGTGTTCATTAATTTTAGAAAATATAAAATAAAAATAATAATAATAATAATTAAGTGTCACACAATTAATCCTTATTATAACTCATAATAATTATACGCTGCATCAATTAATTGTTAATTTAGATGCAAGCAAAATTGCTATTGTAATGAATAGGTTAGAACTTTGTCTTTACGCTGATGAATTATTATGGTCGGTCTCTAAAATACACATACTCAAAGGGGAAGGCGTAGTATAAGCCATAGATTAATAGATAGTGGATTTCTATAGGACTAAATGCTAATAAAACTCAAGGCATGATTTAGGGTTTTTGGAGGTTTCTTAATCCATTTATACATAGGTAACTTATTTAATAGTTCATATGGCATTTGTTATTAACTTTTAATAGTTGTTATGTTATTATTTATGTAGTTTTAAACTTCTAGGATTAAATTTTATTAAAAAAATTAAAAGCAAAATAAAAAAGAACATTTATGAACACTTTTTGTATCATTAATTAATATTATAATCATGTTAAAAAACGAAAAATAAATCTGTTAAGTCTCATATCGACCAAAAACTTTACTTTCGTTGCACTTTTAAGTCTTTGACAACAATTTCTTTACAAGAGTTCTTTAAGAGGGAATTAGACCATGAATTTCTACATAATATCAGAGTCGGTTTCCTCGTTTTTCATCAACACCCAAGAGCCTGGCGGTGCGCTCATCCTTACGATATAACTCTATCCGCTTAAGTGCCGATTAGAACCATCAACTGATATAGAGAAAGGTTGTTACGTCTCACATCAACCAGAGACTCTACTTCTATTGTATTTTTAAGTTCTTAATAACCCTTTCTCTCCAAGAGTTTTTTTGAAAGGAGTTAGGTCATGCTGAGTTATAAAACATTTTTTATTAGAATTGTAATATATGCATTAAATTGTTATATATATATGTAAAGTTATGATACGAGATTATAAAGTATTTATGTACCACTTATTAAACTAAATTAATTAAATTATGTTATATAAATTAATATATTTTTTAATAAATAGAGCAAAGATAAGTAGAGTCTACTCTCATGCTTCAATTGATGTATTTATAAAATGCAATTTTGTAAGTTTTTTGGATTTTTTGGTCCTTTATTTTTCTAGTAGGAAAATTATCAAAAAAAATTATGCTATTTTTTTGAATAAGATTTAGTATTGGTTAACACGCTAAGATATACTGCGTTTGGTATGTGATTCGAAGAAAAAAATATAAAATTATGAGAGATTTGGATAATAAAAATCATAAAAACACGATTTTTTTAACATAAATTGTTATCAAATACAAATTTTATTTTAAGGATATTATCCACAACAACTCTTAAATTTTAAAATAATATCACATAATATCTCTAGAATTTTTAAAAAGGTCGCAAATATTTCTTTAACTTAATAGAAGTTAAAGTTAATGGTAACGAATGTTAATTTTATATACAAAAATGATAGAAATAAAAAAAAATTAAAAAATAATATAAAATCAACGAATATTAGAAGTAGAAACATAAGACATTTTGGGATATTTTTCACAATAAATGGTAATTAGTAATTTTTTTTGAATAAATTCAAAAAGTATGGTTAAATCTTAAAGAATGATATGGATTTAAAGATCTATCATTTTCAAAACTAGGAAAAATATTTCTAATAAAAAATATAGTTTATTATGTAAGAAGTAATAAGAAATTTACTACCAATATCACAAATGTAAAAGGAAGATATACAATACCATGAATTGATAAAGAAAATATAATTAATAAACTACTAAAAATTCTTCGATGAAGAAAAAATTGGATACATTCATTTAAGATTAATAAAATTTGATTGTAGAGAAAAAAATTGATACATTAATAAAATTAACACTGCTAGATAATAAAATAATAAGTAGAAAAATGCTTTACTGTGAATTAATCATGGTAATTTAAGATGTTAAAAGTTAAAATTCATAGCATATCTTAAGTTTGCTATTAATATTTTTGATAAGAATGTAAATAAAGTGTTAAGTTTAACTTATGAATTTGAAATGATAAATTTAATGAAAGAAGGAAATAAATTATTTTCAATACACTATATAGTAGGATATAAACAATCATAATAGTTCAATATATGAATTTTTTTTATAAAAATAGATAAAAAAATCTCAAGAATTTGGACAAATAATAAAACTAAAAATATTAATATATTTTGAAATACCAAAGAAAAAACACTTAAATATTAAGGAGAAACCTCTTATATAAGGGAAAAAAATAGTCAAATAATAATAATATACCAAGGTTAACTTTTATAAATATGAAAAAGAAACTTCTAATAAAGAAAAAGAAGTTATAAAACTAAAGCAAGAAGTTCAAGTAATGAAAACATTAATACATGGTATAATATTAGGAAGAAAATAATAAAAGATGTTTAAAAATAATTACAAGATATAGAATTTGAACTTAAAGGAAACCAAATAGTCGTATAAAAAAACCAAACAATAATGAAAGTTTTGATTATTTTAGTAGAAGAAATGGATATAACATAAGAAACAAACATTAAGTCCTGAGAAGATATAAATAAAACACAAAATAAATTCCTAAATGAAAAAGAGAATTTAATAAAAAATTACAACAAGATATACATTAGAAATTTATAGAATTAAGAATATATATAAATAACATTCCTAGAGACAACAAAATTATGTCATAAGCTTGATCCATTTGAAGGATTAAAAGAAGATCAAATGTGTTGATACCTAGAAATGAAAAAGAAAAAATTAGGAAAAATCCAAAGATAAAGAAAAGCTTTATAATCATAGTTTAATATAATAAAGAAAAGAATTAAAATAATAATTTATGAACTTTGAGAATGTGAATATAGAAAAATTTGTTAGTTTGTTAACTCTAACAGGCGAAGAATTAGAAAAAAAATTATGGTAAGAAACTTTGTATAAATAAAGAGTAAGATGATATAACAATAATCAACGAAACTAATTTTGAACTAGAAGTAATAACCCACAAATGTCATATGAAATAAATTTATGTTCTAGTTTCTTATCAAGAAGAAACATATGATCCACATAGGAAATAAAAAAATAGACAAATGTGAAAAGAACATGATATTTCTTATAGAAGAAAACAACAACCCCAAATGAACAAGGGATTATATTGGAAAACTAGAGATAGTTTTTCGCTAGAAACCAAACTCCATGAAAACTAAAGATTTAATTTTTTAGATTTAGACTATATAAGAGACAGGAAAAAAGTTATAGATAGATAGGTTAATAATATGAGTATAATCATATAAATCTCTCGAGCCACATAATTCAACCCTTCAACTTGTAGAGTCCTAGTAACTCACAAAATGAAAACAAAATGTTAAAGTTTGGTTTACAAATTTAATAAAATAACAACATTTATGAATGTAAGGGAATGACTCCACAGGTAAAGAATATTTAGAAACTACATTAAATGAAATATATAATGAATTTATTAGAGAAGATAAAAGAAAACACATTATTGAATCTAATGAAAATGAAATTGAGGAAACCAAATGACACCTAACAAATATGAAAATATGTACAAGTGTTATATAAACTCAATTATATGTAAATATGAAATGTACTATCATAAATTATTATCCTCTATACAATAAACTTATAAAAAAATATTTTTCCATAAATTACTTGGAATATTGTATAAAACCTTAAAAGAAGGATGAAATAAAAGAAATAGAAAAACTATGTCACACACCTTAAGAGGAATAATAAGAAGTCTAATAATAGAATAATCATTAAATGTTAAAAAGGATAGAAATATAAACAAATAAGAGAAAATAATAAAATCATTGTAATATAAGAGATTTTAGAATGCCAAAAAAATATGGAAGCAACATAAAACATTATAAAAAAATATAAAAAATATAAAAATATATAAAACATTTAAAAGATATAAATTTAAGAAACAAAACTTCCATAAATTTAATAAAATATATAATAAGGAACCTTATAGGAAAAGATAATTTAGGAGTAAAATGTATAAGCCTCTAAAAAAATAAAAAAAATCATTTCCATTTAAGGGAAAAGAAATATAGATATTGAATTTGCAACGAGGAAGAATATTTCGCCAATAAATGCTCTAAAAGCTCAACATAAAGAAAAACTTTAAAATGAAATTTACGCAGACAGTAAAAATCTTAGAAGAAGCTTTAAGATGAAATTAGAACCAATAGAGAAATTAATTATAGAAGACACTTGCAGTATTTATCTATTAGAATAAATTGAGGATGAAATAACTAACTCAAAATATGAAATGTTTTGTATAATATTACAAATATAAATAATATCCATATTAAAGTAGGATTAAAGTTCAAATGTTACTCAAGTTACTAATTACATACATATATAGACACATGAGTTAGTATATATGTACCTAGTAAATATGTATTCACAAAAGAACTTTGAAAACAAGAATTAAAATATTTAATTGTAAGGATTGCTAATAATACTACGATAAATCTTAATAAGGTCTTAAAAGATATAGATATAATGATTGAAAGAGAAATTTTTTATATTTCTACTATATATCAACAAGAAATAAAAATTAGTTTATTAATAGAAAATAATTTTTTAAATATATATAAATTTTTTACACAATATTTAGATAAAATAAGTCTAATAATACTAGATGATTAAATCATTTTTGTCAAAAATAAGAAAATTTTTTATTGTATCAAACCTAATTTTTATGCAACATAAGAAGCAAAAACGTGGTGAGATATGCATAAAGCACCACCAAAAACCTTATTTAAAAAATATTTTATTAGATATAAAATAGAAATCAAACTCTTTTCTTAATAAAATATTGGGAGATAAAGCATAAATATGAATAAAAAAATTATTAAAAAAAAATAAACTCAAAAAATTCTTTAGATCTAAATGTAAATAAATCCAAAATAATTAACAATATACAACTAAGAAACTTTAACAAAATTATTAAAATAAAACCTATGATTTATAATGCAAAAGACTGGATTGAATTTGAAAAGCAAATTTAAGAACTTTTGGAATTAAAAGTCATAATACTAAGCAATTCGCCACACTCTAGTCCATTATTCTTAGTTGAAAAAAAAAGTTGATAAAAGAAAAAAAAAGAATGATAATAAACTTTAAAGCTTTGAATAAATAAATCATTGATGATGGATAATTTATTCCAAAGAAACTATAACTATTATAGTTAATAAAATGAAAGAAATATTTCTTAAGTTTTGATTACAAAAGTGGATTTCGGTAAATAAGACTACATAAAGAATCTTAAAAAATAAGGACATTTAGTTGCTCTCAAAGACAATTCCAATGAATTTTTATACCATTTAGATTAAAACAAGCTCTAAGTATCTTTAAAAGGTATATGGACAACATCTTTACGAAATTACAAAATATGTTAGTGTTTACATAGATAATATTTTAATTTTTAATAATAAATTAAATAAACGTTATTTGAATATTATTGATATTCTACAAAATTGTCGGAAAAAAGACATTGTACTTTTTGAGAAGAAAGTAATTATAACTTAACAAAAAATTAGGTATTTAGGGCTTGAGATTGAAAATGGAAATCATAATCTATAACCATATATACTAACATTCAATGATTTCTTAGTGAATTGAAAGACAAAAATCAACTATAAATATTTCTTGAATGTTATGTTAATGCATACATTAAGAAACTCGTAGAAATGCGAAAACCCTTACAAGAAAAAGCAATTATAACTTAACAAAAAATTAGGTATTTAGGGCTTGAGATTGAAAATGGAAATCATAATCTATAACCATATATACTAACATTCAATGATTTCTTAGTGAATTGAAAGACAAAAATCAACTATAAATATTTCTTGGATGTTATGTTAATGCATACATTAAGAAACTCGTAGAAATGCGAAAACCCTTACAAGAAAAATTGAAAAAAGATCATGTTTAAAAATGCATAGAATAAGATACTTTATATATGGTTAGCGTAAAAGCACAAATAACATATTTACTAACTTTATATCACCGATATCCAAATGAAAAAATAATAATTGAAACAGATGATTTACATGAATATTGTGTAGTAGTTTTAAAGGCAAAGATAATTTTTTTTGTAGATATACCTCAAGATCATTCCATGATCCAAAATCAAATTATCATAGTAATTAAAAACAATATTTAATTGTTAAAAGAGTTATTAAGAAATTTACAATATATGTAATAAGTTTAAGATTTATTGTGAGAATAGATAATAAAAAAATTTGGTTACTTTTTAAGGACTAATATTACAGGTGATTATAAATAAGAAATATTAGTTAGATAACAATAGTGGTTTAATAATTACAATTTTTGTGTTGAATATCTTTTAGAAAATAAAAATAATTTAGCAAATGTTCTTACGAGAGAATTAGTACTTTTAACTATTTTTATCCTTGTAGAAATAGAATGTCTTGATATCAAGATCAAAATAAAAGAAAACGAGATAAAAATTCTTCAAGAATAACTCGATCTTTTATACTTAGAGAAGTCTATTATGGAGGCTGGAATTAAAAAAGAAGAACTTAATAATTCAAAACAACTGCTATAGTCTAAAAACTCTAAAGAAAAATCATTATCAAAGATTTATTCTGAAGAAAGAATTTAAAATGAGAAGAACTTAATAGTTCAAAAGAGAATAATGTCCCTAAAAAGAAAAAAAGATTGAATAAGTAAAAAAAAAGAAGAATAAAAAAAATTTATATGGTCTACAATGGCCCAAAATTAAGAACTTATAACAATTGGCCTGAAGCAATTAAATCCATTTTAGGATATAGTAGAGCAACTCACAGAGTCTTTACTAACAAAATAGAACTAGAAAGCAATTAGTACTAAAACTATTAAATCTAAAGAAAATAGTAAAAAAAACTATTCTATTACATTATAACCACAAACAACACTACCAAGCAGGTTGAAGACTAGGAAAAATAGTATGATCACTAGTGCTATTCAAAGAAACATCATCTAAGAATGCATTGGTCATTAAAGAAGAAAAAGATCAATACATAAATTTAAGTAAATCATAATGAATGAGTCTCTATAATTTAACCAAAAAAATATACCTATGTATATATTAAAGATATGAAGTTCTACACTACAGAAAATGAATTTTCAACATGAAGTAAATTCAATATTCTTGAATAAGCTAATTCAATCTTTATTTATAGAGCTTACCATGCAGGTTTAATTAAAAACTTATACCAAAAAAATAATTTAAGTGAATTAAATTATTTTAAAAAAATTCAAAAAAGTTGTCAAGAATTTCATGAAGAAGAGCAGAGCAAGTGATAAACATATGTATCTCAGATTTTTTAGTTTACTTATAGACTATAACGAGAAAGGTTGTGTTAGTTTCTATTATTTTATTAAATTAGGTATTTTGAAACACTAACAAAGAAGATGAGGACGCATTATCATCTACGTCATCAAAACTATTGACATAAAATGAGAAAAAAGAATGAAAATGTAAGACCATCGATAAAAAAGACAAAGAGGAATAAATATGTGGAACCCACATCTTTAATCGCAGGTTATGCAAAGAAAAAAAATGACTTATTAAAATAGGGATGAATTATGAAAGTAGGGATAAAATAGTAAATCTTATTATTGTAAACATGAATTCTTTATTCTATAAAAGAAACCCTTATTTTTATTAGGAAGACACCGCGAAAAACATAGGAATCCCTCTACCCTAAAAATTATTCATATAATAATTATGTATTCAGGAATTATGAGTAATTAAGAATCTCTTAAATGTTCTTAGTTTGCTTTTAGAGTTGCAATAAATTATCAATATTATAAATAAATGAAAATTGTCACTCTTTTTCTCTTTTTTAGTAAGTCTAAATTAGATATCATAATACATATGAATGCGAAAACTTCACCATTATCTCGAAGGTATTAATGTTTAAGCAATGTGAAGCATATCAAGTGTAACAAAAGAAGATGAATAACAAAAGAAAAAATCGTAATAGACCCATTCAATTCAGTCATAATAATTATAACTCTAAGTCAATTAAGAATCTTGCATGTTTAAATATTTATTTATAACTTTTATAAAATTAAGAAAATGTATATAAATAAACTATCCATAATTATGCTTAAAACTAAATTTAAGGAAATTAAAATATTAAAATAATATTTTTAAAAATTTAAATATTTATCTTTAAATAATTATTGTAAGTAACAATTAATATTATAATATAATTAGATCAAAATTGATATTAGAGTCGTAGAAATAAAAAATAAATTATTTGATGAAAAATTAACTTCCATAATTATTCAAGTAGATTTTCTCTTTAAAATTTATCCTTTTTAACTTTAAAACATGCTTTATTTTATATAATATAATGATAAATAAATTAATCATAAAATGTTAACTAAAACATACCTACAAAGATGGCTACGAAAAATATTATTAATTAAATTTTTTAAATTAAAAAAATCTAATAAGTTAAAAAAAGGTGATAGATGTGTATTAGGGAAATGAATTTCAAGGTTTTTTTAATTAGATCGCTTAGCTTAATAAGTTAAAAGGAAATAAAAGTGATATTTACTAGAAAAATAAACTCATTAATATTTATATATATTTTTAGCTTATCTGTTAGTTTAACAATTTTTTTAATTTATAGAAAGATATTTATTTATTTTTAATATTATAATATTTTTGTTTAAAATTATTTGGAGAGTGATTTAGATTATTTTTTTACACAAACAACATTTAAACCTATTATTTTTAACTTATTATAAAGTTTTTGAGTAATTACGACACTAGTGAGCCTGGTTTAGATTTGTATGTATATAGATAATGTAAAATGTAGGTTTTGATTTGTTTTTGTTTTTTGTTTTTTGTTTTTAATGTTTGATTGTTTAAACCAATTGCTTATCCCTCAGCTCTCCAAATATTCTTACACCAGAGGATTTGCTGGCCTTTGTAATCTATTTATATATTGTCCTTTAACATCTCAGCTTCAAATTCCATTTATTTTTATTTGAATAAGAGGAGTGGAATAACCAAAAGATAAAAAAGAAGAAAGGGAGAGGATGAACCCATCTTTGGTTCTCATTACAAATAAACCTCTTCTTAGATCTTAGCTTTTATTATTTTCTCATCTGTGTCTTCAAATGGTAATTAATCTTATTGTTTTATCGATCTATGTTTTCTCTCCTTTCACGGTTTTTCTTATCACCAAAATTTTATGATTAATTTTTGTTAGTTTGTTGGGTTGGGAAATTGGGTCTTTATACGAAGGATCAGATGTTCCTAGATTGAATTTGACAATCCCCAATTTGTCCTTGATCGAAGCACCAACTGGGTTCTGTCTAATTTCAGACAAGGTATTGTTCTTCTTTCTTAAATTTTTTCATCCACATTTTCATGTTTATGCTTCTCATTTGTTGATGAAGATTGAGTTTGTTATTTCCTCTGAACTATCTGATAGGGTGAATCCCACTAATCACATAATTAGAATTAGTCTGGTTCTAAAGCTCTGACTTCATTCAAATAACTTATAGATTCCAATTGAATTTTGATTATTCTTGTTTTGGTGTGATATTGAATTTGAATGTAGTTAGAGTTCATTTCTCTTTTGTTTGCATTTGATTGTAACTGTGGTGGTGATTTGGTTATGGTTTATTACAGGGAAAGATGGAACCAGATCTTGGGAAGCTCTTCATTGGTGGGATTTCTTGGGACACAGATGAAGAACGACTTAAAGAGTATTTTGGGAAATATGGAGATGTAGTACAGGCCGTGATCATGAGAGATCGTGCCACTGGTTGTGCTCGTGGATTTGGTTTTGTTGTTTTTGCTGATCCTGCTGTTGCAGAAAGAGTTGTTATGGATAAGCACACAGTTGATGGCCGCACGGTATGTACCTTCATTCCAGTCATTCTATGCAACATGGATTCATTTGGATTTCTATCAATTTTCTCTAAAATGCTTGTCTTGTTTTTGTTTTTAGTCAAAATTGTAGTCTTCTTCTTTTTTTTTTGTTGTGAATAAGGTGGTACTTGTTAGAACACTAACCAGAAATACAAGTTTTGGGCATGAATCAAAATCCCTCGGCTGGATGAACAATACTTCAACAAATTGCGAGACTAATCACAGAAAGTTTTTTACATGGTTCGATCCCCATGATGATCACCCTTGCCAAAACACTTCACTATGAACTTCAATGGAGGTTACACAAAAAAAACACTTCTTGCAGAACCTTGCACTTCTCGTTTTTTCTAGCTCTCTCAATCATGCCTTTCACTCACTGATATTATTCTCTTATACTAGATCAACTGCTATCTTGATCTCCTACATTAATTCTACAGTAGGCTCTCTTTAATTGATTACATATGTTGGGAAATTACGCAAATTTCCGATAAGCCAGATTTATGAGAAAGCAAGAATAGAAAAATAACACACAAATTTGATAACGGAGTTCGGCCAATCTTGCTTACGTCTCTGGACCTACTGCAGATCTTTTTACTGAAAGGGGAGAAATTACACAAGGTGTTTACAACACTCACAACTCACAACCCAATTACACCCAAGAAAATTACTCTTAATTTTCTCTCACAAAAGCTTTTCTCTCAATTGGAATGAACACTTTGGATGATTAATTCATTACAATTACACATCTATTTATAGGAAAATTCACTCCTTGAATTACTCCTTAAATTAATGGTTCCTTAAATTGCTCCTTGAATTAAGCTCCTTGTTTTGCTCCATGAATTGCACCATGTTTTGCTCCATGAATTGCACCATGTTTTGCTCCTTGTTTTACTCCATGTTTTGCTCCTTGTTTTACTCCATGTTTTGCTCCTTGTTTTACTCCATGTTTTGCTCCATATGTTTGCTCCATGTTTTGCTCCTTAATTTGCTTTTTAAATTAAGGAGCTTTATAACAATCTCCCACTTGAAGACTAATTTCAATCTGTCATCACACCTTGATCAATGCAGCAGCTTTTCTAGTCTTTGTTACTCTAGCAGACCAACTGAAGTTGAGCACAACTTCAGTTTGTCAATAGTCACCACCTTTGTTAACATATCTGCTGGATTTTTGCTTCCTTGAATCTTCTCCAGTATTAACACATCATCTTCCAATAGAGATCTGATGAAGTGATAACGAAGTCCAATATGCTTGGTTCTAGAATGAAATCTTTGAATTCTTCGCCAAGTGTATTGCACTTTGACTATCACTACGCAGAACATTCTTCTCTGTTTGAATCCTAGCTCGGTTAACAAACCTCAAGCCATATCATCTCTTTACTAGCTTCCATCGCTACATACTCAACCTTTGTAGTAGATAGAGTGACAATTTTCTCGTATTTGTGACATCCAACTAACCACCGTAGTTCCAACAAGAATATATAAGGTGGTGCTTCTTCGGTGATCAACTTCACCTCCAAAGTCCGCGTCTTCACGCACTTGTACTTTTAACTCTCCTTTACTAAAGTACAAGCACTCTTCTCGATGCCTCGCAGATACCTCAAAATCCACTTGATTGCTTCCCAATGAGTTTTCCTGGATTTGATATAAATCCGCTAACAACTCCCACCGCACGGCCAATGTACGGTCTCGCATGCACTATCATTGCGTACATCAAACTTCCAATGGCTGAGGCATAAGGAACCTTAGCCATGAATTCTCTCTCTTTCTCTGTCTAAGGGGACTGATCCTTGGATAGGCGAAAATGACTGGCCAAGGGTGTGCTAACTGACTTGGCATCACCCATGTTGAATCTCTTCAAAACACGATTGATGTACTCTGCCTGAGATAACTGCAAGGATCCTTTCTTCTTATTTCTTGTGATTTGCATTCCAAGAATCTTCTTTCCTGGACCAAAGTCTTTCATGTCAAACTCCTTTGACAATTAATGCTTCAATCTTTCATCCATATCTGAACCTGCTACTAACATATCATCAACATAAAGTAGTAAAATGATATAACTGGACCTATATCTCTTGAAGTAGCAACAATGGTCAGCATTGCACTTCTGGAAACCTTCCTTGTGCATAAAGTTATCAAACTTTCTGTACCATTGTCTCGGGGCTTGTTTCAGGCCATACAAACTCTTCTTAAGTCTGCACACCATGTTCTTCTTCCCTCTTTCTGAGAAACCTTATGGCTGGTACATGTATATCTCTTCATCTAAATCTCTATGAAGGAATGCAGTCTTCACATCCAACTGTTCAAGATGAAGATCTTCAATGGCTACAATACTCAATACCGATCTGATAATATTGAGCTTCACAACGGGAGCAAAAATGTCAGTGTAGTCAACTCCTTCCTTCTGTTGAAACCCTTTGACAACTAGGCGGGCTTTGTATCTCTTGGAACCATCATACTCCTCTTTCATCCGGTACACCCATTTGTTGTGAAGTGTCTTCTTTCCCATAAGTAACTCATCTAGTTCCCATGTCCGGTTGGAGATGAGAGATTTCATTTCTTCTTTCATAGCAAGCTCCCACTTGTTGGAATCTCGAGTCTGACAAGCTTCATCATAGCATTCAGGCTCCCCTCCATCAGTTAGCAACATATAGTTCATGTATCTCCTGTTAGGCACATGAGGTCGAGAAGACCTTCTTAATACAGGAGCTGGAGTAAGAGGTTGTGGTGTGTCGGAATGCTGTGTACTGCTTTGTCCAACAAGTTCCTTTGGCTGAGGACTTGTTACAATTGGTTCTGTTGCGGAAGTATCTGAGACATCATGTGCATCTGCAAATACTGACTCATTCTGCTCCGAGTCATTGGCGTCTATTTTATGCATGTCCTTATACATCACCCTTTCGTTGAAATCACATCTCCGTTACGGATAACTTTCTTCTTTTCGTCATCCCAAATGCGGTAGCCAAACTCATCCTCACCATAGCCAATGAATGTGCATTTCTTGGATTTGGGATCAAGCTTATTCCTACCTTGATCACTGATATGCACAAATGCTACACAGCCGAAAACTTTTAGATGTGATAGTTTTATCTCTTTTCCGCTCCATACCTCCTCTGGTATTCTATGCTCCAATAGAACAGATGGGCCTCGGTTGATCAAGTAAGCTGCAGTGTTGACTGCTTCTGCCCAGAACTGCTTCGGTAGACCTGACTGTATACGAATGCTTCTGGTTCTTTCTGTCAACGTTCGGTTCATACGCTTAGCTACACCATTGTGTTGAGGCGTGCCTGGCACAGTTCTTTCCATTCTGATCCGTGCTCATAGCAGAAATTTTTGAATCTGGTGTCTTCATATTCACCACCATTATCGATTCTAAGCTTTTTGATCTTTAAACCCGTCTCATTTTCCACCATAGCTTTCCATCTTCTCAAAGCCTCAAATACTTTAGACTTATGCTTTAGAAAGTAAACCCATACCTTCCGAGAGTGATCATCGATGAAAGTCATGAAGTAGCATTTCCCACCAATAGATGAGACGGTCGTTGGTCCCCAAACATCAGAGTGAATAAGCTCTAGCCTTTCCTTCTTTGGGATTCTGCAACTTGTCTGAAAGCTGACTCTCTTTTGCTTTCCAAGTATGCAATCTTTGCACATATCTATCTCCGTAGACTGTAAACCTGGAAGTTTTCCCTTTGAGTGCATAATCTTTATCCCTTTCTCACTCATATGGCCTAGTCTCTGGTGCCACAGATTTGGTGTTTCATTGCCTGCTGCAATTGTAATTGAACAACATGCCTCTGCTGTCATGTAACGAGTGCCACTTTTCTTGCCTCGAGCAACTGTCATTACACCTTTTGAAATCTTCCAATCATCACCATGGAAGATCGTAGTGTAGCCTTCACTAGCCAACTGCTCGACTGAGATTAAGTTCCTTCTGAGATCGGGAATATGCCTGACATCCTTCAGCTCCCAAACAGATCCGTTAACTTAATCTTCACTACACCTTTGCCAATAATAGCACATGCTTGATCATCACCAAGATATACCTTTCCAAGGTTTCCGGGGATATATTTCTCGAAGAATTCTTTTTGGGAAGTAGCATGGAACGATGCTCCAGAGTCTAACACCCAAGATTCTTCCTTGCTCTTCAAAGAGCATATCAATGCATCGTCTCCTCCTGAGGTGGAAGTAACATTTGCCTCTGCCTTCACTTGTTTGTCCTTCGGTGCACTCTTGCACTGATTTTTGTAGTGCCCGGTTCTTCCACAATTCCAACACTCGATAGTGTTCGAGCTATGGGAATTATTAGGATTTCTGGATTTGGACCTCCTGTCCTTTGATCTACCTCGGTAGTCTGTTCTATCACGTCCATTCCCTTTGGTTGAATTTCTTCCTCTTGACTCTGTATGCAAAACTGAAGAAGTTGACGATTCACCTGACTCTCTACGTCGGATCTCTTCACTGAGAACCAAATCATGAAAATCGTCAAATTTTAACTTATTGCTTCCTGACGAGCTACTCATAGCCGTGATAGTAGCATTCCAACTTTCTGATAAAGAAGACAAAAGTATTAATACTCGTACTTCTTCATCGAATTCAATTTCCACTGAACTCAACTGGGTTGTGACTTTGTTGAGTTCATTGAGATGTTGAGCTACCGATGCGCCTTCATTCATCCGCAAATTGAACAAACGCCTCATCAAGAGCACTTTGTTTGAGGCTGATGGCTTCTCATACATATTGGAGAGAGCTGCCATAAGACCCGCCGTGGTCTTTTTCTTTGCTATGTTGAAGGCAACATTACGGGATAGCATCAATCGAATAACTCCGAGGGCTTGTCTGTCTAGAAGATTCAAATCTTCTTCCTTCATAGCTTCTGGTTTCTTCCCTGAGAAGGCAACATTACGGGATAGCATCAATCGAATAACTCCGAGGGCTTGTCTGTCTAGAAGATTCAAATCTTCTTCCTTCATAGCTTCTGGTTTCTTCCCTGAGAGAGGTTGATATAGATTTCTTTGATACAGATAATCCTCTATCTGCATTTTCCAAAACCCAAAATCTGTGCCATCAAATTTCTCGAGTTTCACCCTTCCTTCATCTGCGGCCATTGCTCCCACTAAAATCTGACTTCCTCTGAATCGTTTCTGACTATTTCTTGCAGAAAATTGACAGAAATCACCACCAATAGCTCTGATACCAGTTGTTGGAAAATTACGCAAATTCCCGATAAGCCAGATTTATGAGAAAGCAAGAATAGAAAAATAACACACAAATTTGATAACGGAGTTCGGCCAATCTTGCTTACGTCTCTGGACCTACTGCAGATCTTTTTACTGAAAGTGAAGAAATTACGCAAGGTGTTTACAACACTCACAACTCACAACCCAATTACACCCAAGAAAATTACTCTTAATTTTCTCTCACAAAAGCTTTTCTCTCAATTGGAATGAACACTTTGGATGATTAATTCATTACAATTACACATCTATTTATAGGAAAATTCACTCGTTGAATTACTCCTTAAATTAATGGTTCCTTAAATTGCTCCTTGAATTAAGCTCCTTGTTTTGCTCCATGAATTGCACCATGTTTTGCTCCTTGTTTTACTCATTGTTTTGCTCCATGTTTTACTCCGTGTGTTTGCTCTATTTTTTGCTCCTTAAATTAAGGAGTTTTATAACAATCTCCAACAACATACGAGTGAGTAAGAACTAAAATAGGCTAGTTTTCCGTAAGGCTTACCTCTTTTTAACTACGGAGTGTAAGGCTTACAAAAGTTACATAACTAACTTGAATCACATTTGTTACGGTACTTGGTTTGTGGTTTGAACCTATGGGACATGATATCTTCAATTTTAGTGAAATACTTTTGTTCTAGTGACACGACATTTACCTAAGTGTGGGTATTCAATACTCTAACTTGGTGGAATTTACAGAAGATTGAAAATAAAAAGGGTGTGACACATGGATATGTTTCAAAAAATTTAAGATATTCTGTTTCTTAAAGGAGTTCGGATAACATATGTTTGAACTTGAAACTTGTGACTTAAATTGGGGATGAGCATTATTTGTTTTAGTCTTTGATTTATTAAAATACATGGACTCCATTGTCTAAAGTAATCCTTAATTAACATCTCAACTCATCTCTTTCTCCAACATAATTTATATCAATATAGTTTGTAAGTAGATGCATCAGTTCTTTGAATCTGCATTGGAAAGGATTCAACACTTATTGGAGAGTAAGACTGAGGATGATATACATTATTGAATTTAGTTTGTATGGTTTCTTATTTAGGTTGAAGCAAAGAAGGCTGTTCCTAAGGATGATCAGCATATTTTAAACAGAAACATAGGTGGGATTAATGGTTCTCCCGGTCATGGTCGCACAAGAAAGATATTTGTCGGAGGTCTACCATCTACAGTTACTGAGAGCGACTTTAAGAAGTACTTTGATCAGTATGGTACAGTTACTGATGTTGTAGTGATGTATGATCACAACACCCAAAGGCCAAGAGGCTTTGGCTTCATCACTTATGATTCGGAAGAAGCAGTAGACAGAGTACTTCATAAAACATTTCATGATCTTAATGGTAAAATGGTTGAGGTGAAGAGGGCAGTTCCAAAAGAAATATCCTCAGGGCTTAGCCGGAGCCCTCTTTTAGGATACAACTGTAGTGCTGGTAGGGCCAATAGCTTCCTAAATAGTTATGATAGGCTCAGTCCAATTTCTAGTGGTCGAAGCGGTCTCTCTCCATTTGGAGCTACTGGTTATGGCATGGGTTTGAATCTAGAGCCAGGATTAAGTCCGAGCTATGGGGGGAATTCCAACTTTGTTGGTAGTCTAGGATATGCAAGGATTTTAAGTCCCTATTATAGTGGCAATTCAAACAGGTATAATAATCCTATCGAATATAATGCAGGAAGTGGGAGGAACAATTCTCTCTTGAGCTCAAATACTCGAAATGTCTGGGCAAGTGGAGGTATTAGCAGTGCCACAAATCTTGGGAGCTCCCGGGATTACATGCACTCTGGAAGTAGGAACTTTGGAGTTTCATTTGGAAATAATGGAGCGACATGGGGCTTAAATTCTGCATCAACTCAAGGCATAGGAAATGCCTCTAGCTATAATAGTGGATGTAGTTATGGAGGTGGAGACAGCAGCTTCGGATTGGGAGGGGGTGGGTATGGAAGAAACAATAGCAATGGCACTGGTGTGACCCCAACATCATCATATCCCACTTCATCTACCAGTTTTGAGGGGTCTTATGGGAATCTTTACAGCAGTGGTTTGTTTTATGGTGATCCAACTTGGCGCTCTTCCACTCCTGAGCTTGAAGGTTCAAGCACATTTGGTTATGGACTTGGGAATATAGCTTCCAAAGTCACTACTAAAAGTTCTGATGATCATATTGGAAGCTATGCTGTTACTAGTAGACAAGCAAATAGAGGTAAAACTTATGAATTCACTAAATATTCTTGGCTATCTTCTTTTTGTCCAAGGTTCATGTGTAAATTAAACTTGTGTAGTAAGCACAGTTTACTGTAAAAGAAGAATTCCTTTTGTAGAAATGTGAAATTTTTTGGTTGCATTGATATAGCATTGTTACTGTTACATTGAGAATGATAATTCTGGATAGTGACTGTTCATATGAAAATGTAATGTTGTAAGACCAAAGATAAAATAGTTGCCTATCATATTATCTCAAAACTTTAGTAGGCCCAACTATCTTGGGTTTAGTAACTGTTTGAGAATAATTTAGGAACATATTAGAGCCTCTAATTTCATGTTTATTAGGGAGATATTCTTTGTTATGAAATGAGAATTATGTTTTTAGCAGAGTATATGCAACAATATAGACACATGTCAAACTCTTCCACCAGTGAACCCTGCATGTTTCGAAACTTGATTTAGAACTATGGTGGTCATGTATATAGTTGGTTAATGCACCTAATATGACTATTTAAATGTTATTTCTTGTTTACTAACAGTTTTCATTTTTTGATGAATGGTTGTTTCAGGAATTGCTACTTAGGAAATTTGTGGTTTGATGTCAATGAGAGGATAGTAGGTGAATAGAAACCATTCAAATAGTTAATCTTTGTGAATTTTTATACGCCTCCTATATTAAGATGTTCAGCACTGATAGATAATAGGGTTCTAGCGCTGGTTCTTTGATTTCAAGTGTGCATATTCAGAGAAAGCATTTACAAGGAATTTGGTGTAAGACTTGGCTTTCTTTCTTCTTTTTCGTTTTTCGTTTTCATTTCCATTTCCTCTTTCTTTTCCTTGGCCTTTTCAAGTGTAGTTTCTTTTATTAAAATTTGATTGAGGTGTAAAATCAGCTGGTGAGATGGATCGGTTTTGACAGATCTTACATCTCCGGCAAGATGAACCAGAATCAGTCTGTCAAAAAAGATGAAGATGGGTATAGATTCTTTTTCTTCTTTTTATTATGTAATGTCATGCAAGGTTGCTCTCTCTCAAAATTATATGTGAGGTTTCTGATTTCACTAGCATGTAACAATGTTTGCCCATCTGGGATCCCCATCAAATAAGTTACTGAAGTATTGTTCATTCTTATTGCTTATTAGACAATTTATTACAGAAGCTTATACATTGCCTTTTGACATTACCCTTCAGTTTGTGGTACAATTCATTAGCCTTGTTTTGTTAGTTTCCAATTTTCCATCTGTTAGAGTATTTCTACCGCTGATCTATAAGCTCTGTTGTGTGGTTGAACTCGCACTTTCCTGTTCTTCTATTGATTAGGATATGGTTTATTTTTGGCTTTTTATATCCTTTTGTTTTGGAATTTTCTTGGGAAAACAATATTTATAATACCTTTTGAAACTTGTAATCACGAAAATAGTATTATGTTTTTTGTAAAAAATTTAGTTAAAAAATTTTATATTAAATGTTATTTAATTAGATATCATTCAAGATGAATTCTTATTGATTAGATCTATTCAATATTAAATTGATCAATTGGATATCAATTAAAGTATTATTTTTATTATTATAAGTTTTAAGATTGTTTTTTATATGATTTTCTAATTTTCTTTTAAAACAATCTCAAAATGCATGAAATGCATATGGTCCTTCACTGTTTCACACTCACATGGAACGGAGAAAGAGAATATAAGGGCTCGTTTGGTTGTATAACTTTTTCTATATTTAAAAACGAAAAATTGCTTTTAAAAGTAATTGAGAGTATTTGGACATATTTTTAAGTTATTGTTTTAGGAAATAAAAAATTGAGAATAGTTCATGTGTATTCATTATTTACGGAAAAATATTTATTTTACATTTGCATATTAGAACAACTTTTGGTTATGAGCTTATATAACAACGTTTTTGTTATAATTACTTTAATATGAAAACGTTATTAAAATTTAAACTTTATATATATATATATGAGATTATATCATATAATTAAATGTATATGATATAACACATTAAAATGACAACTTTCAACCGATAAATAAAATTATGATAATGATAAAATAAAAATCTATACAGAATAAAGAAATATATAAAAATATAAAAATTTACTTAAATAAAAAGTTTTAGAATTAATCTAATATTTTTGATTTATTTCCTTTTCCATATCTCTTTGTCTATTTTTTTGTTAATTTTTTTAAAAATATTTATACCTTTTTTATATAGTTTAAATTTTTATCTCATTGTTGATATTTATTTATTAAAAAATTAATTGAATTTATAAAAAAATATTTTTAATTTCTTTTACAATATCTTATAAAATTTTAAAAAATTAATTTTTTTTAATACAATTAACATAGTTAAAAAAAATTACACATGTCATTGGATTACTCTGAAAACGTAATTAACATATATGTTTTATTATGAAAACATACTTTTAGAAGAATTTTTCCAAACATTTTGATAAGTATGTTTTTGTTTTTTGTTTTCCAAAACAGATTTTAAAAACAATACCTAAATGGGCTTAATGTTTTTTAAAATTATTGAAAATTGTTTTTTATAATGGTTTAAAAACCATGCTTTTGGATATTGTAAAGCCATGACATTGGAATTATGAAGATTCTCTAGAAGAACAAATTAATATCGATATCAATTTATTTCTATAAATTAATTATTTTAATTGTTTTATTTTAAACTTATGCATTATTTACCTTATTGTTTTTGTTCAAATTATTTAGTCATTTTAAATCAATTTTTATTATTTTTTAAGATATTTTTTCTTTAAACTTCTATCAATTTACTGCTATTAAACTTTAATTCGATTAAATTTAAATTTTTTCAACAAAAAATATTTAAAAAAATTAAAATTAAAAAAAATATATTTAAAAATGTAACAATAAAGTGACTAAAATGTACTTTTTTAAAAAAAATAATTAATATATTAAAATAAAGTAATTGATAGAATGTTATACTTTTGATTTATATTTTTAGAAAGAAAAAAAGGTTTTTGGAAAACCGAGAGTCCTGCTTTGTACCAATGTTAAAAGTATATTAATTATTAAAAAATTTATCATACATTTAAAACTTAAAAAAAATATCATAATTGGTTTTTTTTTTGAGTTAGTATATATTCCTAACTCAATAAGTATATCTTCGAATATTTCCAATTTTATATTTTGAAATTGTAATTGATTTAAAGAAACATAACAACTTAAAAAATATATATATACGTGTATTCACGTACTCAATTTTTAACAATTTTTTTATTTTATTTTTGAACTTCTAATCTAATTTTGAATAATTATTAGACTTATAATAACCTATTTAAATTTTTATACAATTTAATCATAATTAATTAAAATCATAACTAGTGAACTATTGTTAACCTTCTTAATGTATTTAAAAAAAACATTGCAAATTGGATAATTTATATGCTCTATCCTATGTAAAACACATCTAAAACATCTAAACAAAAGGAAAACACCACACTACAACTTAATACATTATTGTATCATTACACTTCATCACTAGTATTAGTTTCAATTCTAAAAAGTAAAAACCATAGTCACTCGTGTGTCTTCCTTTGAAGCAGTGAATCCAAAACTCAGAAAAACGCCCTGCTCCCATAAAACACCCGGGAACTGGTATTCTTCGTTGTTGCCTGTACTTTCTGTTCCGAGTCTGAATTTCCCTAATTGGATGTTCCAGTGTCAATGTCTAAAGGAAGCTTCATTTTTGCCAAGAACTCTGTAAATTGTTACATGCTTTTCATATACATGTATACTATGTCCTGTTGCACTGAAACAACTGGCTTTGTAATCGAATCGCTTAGCACACCACCTGAAGATTCTCTGTCACTATCTTTAGCATCCACGGCTTTCCTCTCTTTTGGGTCTGAAACTTGCTCGCGATTTATATATTTTGAGACTGCTGGAGCCTCAAATGATTCCGAGCTTGCAAGAACTGAGGGGATGAAACCCCATTGGTTGATACACTGCTTGGTGGCGAGTCAAGATTCCAAATTTGGACAGACTCCTCAATAGCTGTTGAGAAGCTTTCCACAACTCTAAGACTATATTCTGTACTAAGCTCATTTATGGCATCAGAAACAACTAAGCTCTCAGACGTCTGATACTCCAAACAGCTGCATGGTATGCTAAAATATTCTGAAACCATTATCTGATCTTCATTGACAATCTTATGATCTAGGAACTCGATCTTATCATACTCACTAGGAAGAGACATGGATATTTTCGAGTCAGGTGCAGTAGAATGCGTGCCTAAAACAGAGATGAATTCAGGCGAAACTCCATTATATGAGAGAGATAATTTGAACAAAGCCAGTTGGAGAATGGAATAGATCAGTTGAAGAAAGAAAGAACTGTTTCTATAGCCTCCCATTAAAGCAAAACCTAGTAATTAGTCTTCGAGATAATTCTTCACCCTACTTAGCATTCATATCTCACATTTGAGGAAAGACTCCATAGTACGAACATTGAGCTGAAGAGTCTCATTAAACACAGTATTCCTCCCACCACCATTTATAATTTTGGTGGCAACGGTATTCTTGGGATCACTCGTCAAGCAACGCTTAGCATAAACATCTTACTTTTGGTAGATGCAGATGTTATGAATGTCCCTAGCTTGATGTATGAAAACATCAAGAACACTAATGAAGCTGTCTAAGTTACACGATACAGCTTTTTTTCTGTTTAACTCAATTACCTTAGATAAGGGACTTGAACTATATGTTGAATATTGCCTCTAAAAATAATAAATTAGTGGTATAATTTAGGGAAATTAGTGACCTAATTTGTGGCATGATTTAAGAAAATTAGTGACATAATTTAAAGAAATTAGTGGCCTAATTTAAGGCTTAAATTATGGAACAATTTAGGGAAAGGGATCCTTACTTTATCTATAAATAGGGAAGAGTTAATGCATTGAAGAATAAGGCAAAAATCAGAAAAAATCATAAAGAGTATAAGTAAACTCAAAGATAGAAAATACTTGTGAGTTTGGGAAAACACTTGAGAGATATTATTAGTTAGAAAATCTGTATCTGTATTTTGTATATTTTCTACTCAGTTCAAATAATATCTGCTGCCTCCCATGGACCTAGGCGAATTGCCGAACCACGTAAATTCTATGTGTTCATTTTATCGCTTTGATATATTCATATACCGCTATTTATTGCTTCCGCCCACAACAAATTGGTATCATAGTCAAATATAGCAGTATTATATATCAAATCGAAGCTCTCGACGAGACGAACGCAACGGTGAAAGAATAGCTCAAATCGGAAGTCAGAATCACCGCCAGAAGCTGCCGGAGTCTTGCTGCCAGTAATTGAGTCAACTCGCCGAGTTGGACCGAGTCAACTCAGTCACTAGTGATATTTGGACCGAGTTGGTATGTTTTTCATCCGTTTTCAACTGAGTTGGATCTATTCCTAGCTAATTGGACCATTCTGGATTCAACTACGAACTCCTTTTTTTCAAATAAAGTATAAAATTTGGAAAAACACTATTTTAAGTTGTAAGTACAAAATTTCTGTTATCAGTTTGTACTTATGGCTGATAAAGGAGAGATCGAAGAAGGTGAACAAGTTGACCATAGAATTTATGGCAAACCAAGTTCTACTCGAAGAACTATGTTGTCCAACGCAAAGTTTGAGGTGGAGAAATTCGACGGCACCAATGACTTTGACATGTGGCAATGTAAAGTATTAGATCTATTGTTCCGATAAAGATCTAATATAGCCTTGGAGACCAGACCATAAGATAATTCTAATGAAGATTGGAATTATGTCAACTGACAAGCTTGTGGCACAATTCGACTGTGCTTAAGAAATGATCAGAAGTACTTTGTCATGAAAGAGAATGTAGCCGCAGTTCTCTAGAAGAAACTAGAGGACAAATACATGACGAAAAGTATTGAGAACAGACTCTACTTGAAGAAGAAACTTTTCCGTTTCCAGTACAAGAAAGGTACCCTTATGATTAAGCACTTAGATAATTTCAATAAAATTTTGGCCGATCTGCAAAATTTAGATGTTGAAATTATCGATGAAGATAAAGCTTTGTTGTTGTTGAATTCATTACCTGAGAGCTATGAGCATTTAACCACAACCCCTGTTATATGGAAAGGATGAGGTTAAGTTCGTAAATGTTTCAAATGCTTTGGTAAATAACGAGTACCGAAAGAAGGATCAACATGATCACAGAGACTCAATATCAGAAGCATTGACGGCAGCCAGAGGTAGGACTAACAACAAAAAATCTAGCGGATCAAATAATAGGGGGAAATCTAGATTAAAGTCCAGAGGAGAGTCATGCAGAAGACGTCCTGCGAAGGACGAGTGTGCCTATTCTCACCAGAAAGGGCACTGGAAGAAAGATTGTCCAAACAAGGACAAGTCAAATGCAAATGTTGCACAGAAGGCCGATGAAGATGAAGAATCAGCCTTTTCAGTTTCATCATCAAAAACCTACTCAGATAAGTGGATCCTTGATTCTGGATGTTCTTATCATATGTGTCCAAACAAACATTGGTTTTCGAGTTTTGAAGAGCTCGATGGAGGAGTTGTGCTTATGGGCAACGACAATGCCTGTCAGACAAAAGGGATCGGAACAATACGACTAAAGATGCACGATGGTACAATCAGACGACTTACAAATGTAAGGTATATTCCTGACCTAAAGAAAAACCTTATTTCTTTAGGTGTTCTAGATTCTGATGGTTACAAGGTAACATTGGAAAATAGAGTCTTGAAAGTTGTACGAGGTGCATTTGTAGCAATGAAGGGTACTCGGAAGGCGAACTTGTATTTCCTAGATGGGTGTACAGTTACAGGAAGAGCAACTATCTCAAGTAGTTATGAAGAAAAGGCAAATGATTATTCCCACCTGTGGCACATGCGCTTAGGGCATGTCGGTGAAAAGGCTTTGCAAGGCTTAATGAAGCAAGGTCTTTTGAAAGGTGCCAAGACTAGAAAGTTTGATTTCTGCGAGTATTGTGTAATGGGAAAACAAACAAGAGTCAAGTTCGACACTGTCATTCATTGTACTAAGGGATCTCTTGATTATATTCACACGGATGTTTAGAGACCTTCCAAGAATGCTTCACTTGGAGGTAAACGTTGGTCCCTAGCTTGATGTATGAAAACATCAAGAACACTAATGAAGCTGTCTAAGTTACACGATACAACTTTTTTTTCTGTTTAATTCAATTATCTTAGATAAGGGACTTGAACTCTATGTTGAATATTGGCTATAAAAGTAACAAATTAGTGGCATAATTTAGGGAAATTAGTGGCCTAATTTGTGGCATAATTTGTGTCATGATTTAAGAAAATTAGTGGCATAATTTAAGGAAATTGGTGGCCTAATTTAAGGCTTAAATTATGGTACAATTTAGGGAAAGGGATCCTTGCTTCATCTATAAATAGGGAAGAGTTCATGCATTAAAGAATAAGACAAAAATCAGAAAAAATCAGAGAGAGTATAAACAAACTCAAAGAGAGAAAATACTTGTGAGTTTGGGAAACACTTGAGAGATATTATTAGTGAGGAAATCTGTATCTGTATTCTGTATATTTCCTACTCAGTTCAAATAATATCTGCTGACTCCCATGGACCTAGGCGAATTGACAAACCACGTAAATTCTGTATGTTAATTTTATCGCTTTGATATATTCATATACCGCTATTTATTACTTCCGTACACAACACTCTAAACGAAGAAATCAGAGTTTTGCTTTTTTTGCTCGGCGATAATAGAGCCCCTCCCATGGAAATACAACAAATAGTCGGGAATCCATGGCAGCTAAGAAGAAACCTGAAACAATATCATTCTAAAATCAACTCAATGAAGGGGGCAAAAAAAAAACTTATTCCATGAGGCTAATTAAAATAACGAAAGCTAAAATGGAAAACCCTACCGTAAAAATTAGAACTTTTCAATCTTTTCCAAAAACTCAGGAACTGATTTGATGCTAAGAACTTGAAATCAACAAAACACATCAGTATCACGAGTAAAAACACTATAATATGCTAAAGCTTGAAAGTTCTCAGTTATCACAAGCGACAGTCTTCCTAAAAACTGGACCTTTGAAGCTAAATTTAGAGAACAAGCCAACTGATAAACCACAACCTACAAAACTGAAGAACCGAATCAAACTTAAAGGAGACAAATTTGAGGTAATTAAGTGGGTAATTAGAAAAATCCAAATCTTATCTAAAATTACCAAAGAAATGTCAAAATTGAAGAAAACTTCACACGGACTACTTTAAGAACGACAAACGAACCCTAAAATTGAAAATTGAGAAGCCCAAATCAGAATAAAGTCTGAGCTGAGATGGAGTAAAACTCCAAGATACTGCAGTAACCAAAACTAGTTCAATTAATAATTCCTGTGAAAGCCTTGAAAAAACCAACCACAAACTTAAAGGCAAACAAAAATTATATATAAGTAGTCAGATATAAATAGAAACAGTAGGACCACAATCCAAGAGAGTAAAACAGTGCCCAATGACTCAGATCAATTCACAAAAAATCAAAAACAGCTCCATGCAAATTCACCATTTTAAGTTTAAACCCTGAAAAGCACTATAATTTAATTTTTAAATATACTTCACAAAAAGCAAGTGTCAATTGAAAATACCACTATATAAAATTTTTCCATATTTTTTTTGCTTTTATTTTTTAGTAATATAATAACAAGAGAGGCAAAAATAAAAAATAAACATAAACTATGAAATGAAAAATAAAGAACTCTTTTTTTTTATCTAAAATCAATTTTCTTATAGTTCCAAGTTAAAAATGAAAAAAAAGTTAGAAAATTGGTATATCTATTTATCTTTTAAAACTATAAAAACTTAATTTATTTTGAAAAAAAAATTATGGGAAAATAGGTTGCGTATATATTTTATTATTATTATTGTATGATTTTTAGAAAAATCATTGATTAATTTGTGTGATGATAGTTTTTGAAAAAAAATAGTGGTTTTGTATCAAATTAGATATAATTAATAATTTAAATTTATAAGTATTATAAGTGTCGGATATTTTTAGTGGATAAAATACTTTTATGTAAACTTAATTTTAAGTTTAGTTTATCAAATAAAATTGAATAAACGTTAGAATATCAAATAGTCATGTTTTTGTAATATTTTTTATAACTATGATATATAGTATTATATTCAAGTATTTAATAACACATATTCGTACCAAAATTATTGTCACTGGTAAAATATTTATTTAAATTTAAATTAAGCTATAAAATTATTAATTAATCATTTCTTAATTATATTCCAATATTTGGATGATATGTAATAAAAATAATAATTTTATATTATTAAGGCTTTTAATAGAACAATAATTTGTAAGAAGAAACTAACGGTCGAACAGTAAAGTCTAAAAGATTTTAAAAAATATATAGATCATCGCATTCTCTACGTCATCAGTACTTATACTATATTAACACAAGGTCATATACATATTTGATCAACATTATATATTGATACAGTCACGGTTGTAATTTGTGGTTAATGACCCTAGCGTGATATTGAGAAGTTTGGCAATGATTAGTATGGGATTCAAGTTTTGGCTTTATGACTAAATTTTGTTGCATTTCAAATAAAGGTATACAAAAGTTAGAAATTAATTTGTAATGTTTGATTCTATATTTCATAATTTACACTAAATTTGGTTTATTTATATAATTTATTTTTAATTAAAGTATTTTATATTTAAATCAAATTATTGTATGAATGATCATGATTAAATATTTTTAAAAATATTTTTATTGAATTTGTGTTTAATTTTTTACTCTATAATTTACTAATTGATTTGATTTAAATAACATATATTTTGAATCATTTAATTAAAATTATTCATTATTAAATTCATTCCAAAACACACATGGATACTTATATTTTCGTACTAATTCTTTTGAAGTTGATTTGTGAACATATCTAATTGACAAGTAGACTATTGAAATCTTGATCTAAAAAATGTTCACGGTGATATTAGAAATCGTGAAAAAAAACAGAGACTCATAAATAAGGTATATTTAAACGGACATAATCGTAAGTTTTTCTTTTAAGTCATGGTTATGACATACGTTGTTTATATTTAAAAATATTTATTTTTTATTTATACACTTCATTTTTACATGTTATTACATGATTTACTGTTTTATTTAAATTATTAAATTATAAATTATTAAAAATTAAAAATAATATATTAACTCACTTTAAGCAAATTAATTCTTTAACTTCTAAAATTTTAAAGTTGAATGAAAAATTAGAATAGTAATCAAAGTAGATTTTTTTTTGTCAACGAATTTTTTTTATTAAGATAAGCACCCATTTTAAAGAAATAAATTTCACACACTCAGTATAATTTTCCAAATCAAAATAAAATAAAAATGACACCAAGATTTTAGCGTGAAAAAACTTTTCAAAATGAAAGTAACAACCACGGGATCCGTAGGCCACTTAAACTTCCACTATAATAAGATGTGATTACACACTTCACCTTCAGGTGTATCTCTCACAAAAATACAACAAATATGTATCTTCGATTTGTGGATAAAACTTCACAAATTGGCTCTCTTAATTTATCTCTCAAAATTTCTCAGAAACTCTCTCTCTCTCTCTCTTTTTGTTTTCTCCGCTTCTGATGGAGAAAGATTGATTAAATCATTCTTTGTCATTTGCCTCCCGAAAAGCGAGTTTGGCGGTTTGCATTTGAGCGTACATCCGACTCTTTCCACGAGATGGTTATATTCATTCTCTGCGACAGATTATGTTGAGGTGTCTTTGGTACTGATTTTTCCAGCCTGATGCCAAAACTTCTGCAGTACTCTTCGAATGGTCCACGATACTCACCACCATTATCTGCACGTACACACTTCAAACGTCTGGCAATTTCTCTCTCCACTTTTACATGAAACTGTTTGAAAACTTCATGCACTTTATCTTTAGTTTTCAAAGCAAAAGTCCATACTTTTCTAGAATGGTCATCAATAAAGGTCAAAAAATAGTGAGCACCTCCTAATGACTTACAACTCATTGTACAGACATCTGTGTGTATTAAATCTAGAATATTTTCCTTTCTAGATGGTGCGAGACTACGAAATGCAACTCTATGTTGTTTTCCCATAATACAGTCAACACAAGTTTGCAAGGGTGTACCTTTCATTCCTGGCAAGACCTCATTTTTGGAAAGCATTCTGAGACCTTTTTCACTCATGTGGCCGAGTCGCTTATGCCATAGCTCGGTAGAAACTTTTTTCCTTGTGGCATTTACTTCTCCTCTACACAGTTTGGCTTCTGTGATGTAGAGTGATGTATCTTTCTTGCCTTTAGCTATTACCATATTGCCTTTGGTGAGCTTCCACTTTCCTCCACCAAAATAATTATTGTATCCATCATCATCAAGCATACCGGTAGAGATTAAATTGAGGCGGATATCAGGAACATGCCTCACATCTTTCAGAAGTAATCTACATCCAAGATTAGTCTCTAGATAAATATTTCCAATGCCGACAATTTTTGATGCGTCATCATTTCCCATCCTCACACGTCCAAAATCACCTTGAGTGTAAGTTGAGAAGAATTCCCGTCGTGAGGTGACATGATAGGAAGCGCCTGAGTCAACTACCCAAGTAGTGTCTTGGCATGCAAGATTGACATAATCAGCATCTCGAACGATGACAACTTCTTCAGTGACAGTTGTGGTGTCATTTGTTCGGGTTTCTACTTCCTGATTTCTGGATTGTTCCGCCTTTAACCTTCTACATTCTCGAATGAAGTGTCCAAGCTTACTGTAATGATGACACTTCATGCCATACCTTGATCTAGACTTCGACCGTCCTCTTTGTTGACTTTGGTTATGGGGATTTTTACTTTTACTTCTCCCCTACCATTCTTGCTTGCCTTGTTTCTGCATGACAAGCGCTTCAGTGTCAGGAGTATATCCTTCATCTTTTCGTCTAGACTCTTCGTTTAAAATTCTGTCTTTTACCATATCCATGGTAAGCTTACCGTCAGGAGCTGAGTTGCTAACTGACACAACTAGAGTATCCCAACTTTTTGGTAGAGAACTCAACATCAATAACGCTTGTAGCTCGTCATCTACAGTTATCTTCATAGAGTTGAGTTGATCTACAATGCCTTGGAACTCACTCATATGTTCTGATACGCTGCTTCCATCTTTATACTTCAAATTGACTAATCGTCGCATCAGATTTGCTTTATTCTGTGCGGTTGTCCTCGCATACATTTTCTCCAACTTTTGCCAAAGAACGTAAGCATCGTGTTCATTAGCAAAATTTTGAAAAATGCTTTTGTCGATGTCTGATTTGAGCAGCACACTTTCGGTTCAGAACGGCCCATTCAATATCCCCATCGATTACTTCTTTCTCTTTTGGCATTATAATTGGCTTCTATAGATCTTTAATGTATAAAAGATCCTCCATCTTCGGCTTCCAAATTGCATAATTAAATGCGGTTAATTTTATCATATTACCTGTGCTTTCCTCCATTTGAGTCGTCAGTCACCAGGTTTCGCCGAACTTGATACTTTTCTGACAATGAATAGTACCCGCCAAATAGTATCAATGAATAGTACTATGTGAATAGTATCCGTGAATAGTACAATACAGTATATATGAATAGTACTGTATATGTGTACAGTCTCTTACTAAAATAACTTGGCTCTGATACCACTTTGTTGGGAAAAATGGAAGGATTTTTAAAGAAATAAATTCCACACACCCAGGATAATTTCCCAAATCAAAATAGAATAAAAATGACACCAAGATTTTAGCGTGGAAAAACCTTTCAAAATGAAAGTAACAACCACGGGACCCGTAGGCCACTTAAACTTCCACTATAATAAGATGTGATTACACACTTCACCTTCAGGTGGATCTCTCACAAAAATACAACAAATATGTATCTTCAATTTGTGGATAAAACTTCACAAATTGGCTCTCTTAATTTATCTCTCAAAATTTCTCAGAAACTCTCTCTCTCTCTTTGTTTTCTCCGCTTCTGATCTTATTTGAGATTGAAGCTAAGGCTTTATAAAGCCAAAAACTTCATCCTTCTCTCCGGATTATACGGAGAGATTTTTGACTTTTTCTTTTCTTTTCTTCTTTTCTTCTTTTCTTCTTTTCTTCTTTTCTTTCGGCGCCAGAGACTTTCCTTTCTTCTTCCTTTTTTTTCTTTGTGGATGGCCCACATTAGTTGGACCAACAAATCTCCCCCTCCACCTTATGTGGGACATGGCTCTTCCATACCTGCAATCTTTCTACAGATAACAAGTTTTTCTCTAGTCACGGTCTTTGTCATCATATCTGCCCCGTTATCATTGGTATGAACCTTTTCAACTTTCAGTAGTTTATGTTCCAACACATCACGAATCCAATGATACCTTACGTCGATGTGTTTGGACCTTGAGTGGAAGGTTGGGTTCTTGCTAAGATGAATTGCACTCTGACTGTCGCAATAAAGAACATAATTTTCTTGGTTTTGATGCAATTCTTGTAGGAACTTTTTCATCCACAGGATCTCCTTACAACCTTCAGTGATTGCAATGTACTCTGCTTCTGTGGTACTTAAAGCAATACACTTTTGTAATCGTGATTGCCATGAAACAACTCCCCCTCCAAATGTTATTAGGTACCCGGATATAGATTTCCTCGTATCTACGTCGCCAGCCATATCTGAATCTGTATATCCTTCTAATACAGGTTTATTATTACCAAAGCATAAACAATGACTGAAGGTTCCTCTGAGATACATGAGTATCCATTTGATAGCTGCCCAATGTTCCTTTCCAATATTTGATAGGAATCGGCTCACAACGCCAACATCATGTGCAATGTCTGGTCTAGTACATACCATAGCGTACATTAGACTGCCAGAGACTTTCCTTTCTTCTTTTCTTTCGGCGCAGAGACTTTCCTTTCTTCTTCCTTTTTTTTCTTTGTGGATGGCCCACATTAGTTGGACCAACACGGAATGATATCATCTTCGTCAATTCGAAACTTCCTTCCGAGATCAATCTCCTCTAAGTAGAAGTCCTCCTCAACTCCAAAAGACGAAAACACAATACCCACTGATCCAAACATACCTACTGTTCACAAGCAGTCACCATCGGATGCGTCGAAGTTTCAGCTCGAAATGGTGCGATCGGACAGACATAAACAAGCATCAGTGCCTCCTGATCCGGTGGTCAAGGTACTACAAAATACAAATTATTTCATTAATGGGGGTTAATTTTGATATATTTATAATATCGAGTCTTTCTTTTTGTGTAGGTTGTACTGAGAATTAGACCAGCAATTGATGGTCAAAAGGAAGGAGATCAGACTGTAAAGAAGGTTTCTACAGATACAGTTACAGTAGAGGACCGAAACTTCACATTTGATTCAGTTTTCGATTCAAAATCCAAACAGGTACCATATTCAAGTTATAGGGGTGACAAATGAGTTGACATGGCATGGCACATTAAGCACTCGGCCCACTAAATATGCATAGTACGACACAACACAACAAGCGAGCAAAAAAAAAAGCAACATGACATGGCTAGTGGCCCGTAATTGTTTGGGCCGTGCCGGAACGTAACGGGCTGGACCATGAAACTAAATTCTATATATTAAGTTCAGTGGATAGAGTTAACGTTTGAAAATAATGGACTAAATGAGTCACGGCCCAAAGGGCATGGCACGGTAAAGCCCACGGGTTAAAAATAGAGGAGAGTCACAGTACGACACAACATGCTACAGCCCAGCCTCTTTGACACCTTTATTCAAGTAGCATGTATGTATCTCTACCAGCTGGATTTATTACTCTATTTTTGGCCAGAATATAATGATTTATGTTTCTATGTTGCGTGTAAGTAAATGACTACTAGTTTTGGCTGCATCTTTGAGGAGGAGAATAGAAATTATAACTAGGTCTTACTTGACTAGGGGAGTGATAAAAGGAATGATAAAACCAAGATAATTGCTCAATTGAATTTAGTATAACTTAGTGAGCTAATTTCTGATGCAACTTGAGTAGTATAAGGTTTCTGATGGAAATGCAGGGTTTTTCTTTTAGTTATAACTTTCTTTAGTTAGCAACAATAAGGTGGATTTTGACTCTTTGCTATGGTTTTGTTCCTATCAGATGGACATTTTGCAGACAGTCGGTATCCCATTGGTTAAAAGTGCCTTGGCTGGTTACAACACTTCAATTTTGTCCTATGGACAGGTATTACACATATTATGGTGCAATTCTTTATATTGTATTTTCAAATGTCAAAGGAAAATGCATATTTTTTTAGTTTAATAATGATTCTTAATTTGAAATTTAACTTTATGGAACTTTTACTAGAGTGGGAGTGGAAAGACGTACACAATGTGGGGTCCACCAAGTGCCATGGTTGAGGACCTTTTCCTGACAGTCAACAGGGAATTGTTCCACGCATCTTCCAAATGCTATTCTCCGAGATTGAAAATGTATGATCTGTTTCTTTATACTTTGTTGGGTCATCTTCCAACTTAAAATGTTTTTGTTGTGCAATTGATAAATTTTGATTATATTATACAGGAGCTAGTTAATTCTGAAGGGAAGCAGATAAATTACCAGTGCCGTTGCTATTTTCTTGAGGTTTATTTTTGTTACTAAGATTTAACGAACTACTATTCAGGACTTTTTAATACACAATGAGATTGTCAATTTTTCTTTGTTACAAATATACAATGAAGAAATAGGAGATTTACTTGATCCAACGCAGAGGAATCTTAAGGTGAAGTATACTTTATTACTGGGATTCATTGATGCCTCTGTTCTTTAAGTTTTTCTTCTTCTGTTATATCATTAAGGTATGAATTATTTTGATGAACCATTCCAGATTAAGGATGATGCCAAGAATGGCTTATATGTTGAAAGTTTGACAGAAGAATATGTGACCAGCTATGAGGATGTGATGCAAATTTTGATTAAGGTGGGTGATGTACATTCTACATGATTTTTTCATAAAGTAGGAGCATTATTGTTGTCTTCTGGTACACTACGTGAGTTATTCCAAGTAGATCGTTATAAATTTAAATTTACATGTATTTATGAACTTCTTGAAATATTGTGCAGGGGCTTTCGAGCAGAAAAGTTGGAGCAACTAGTGTGAATTCTAAGAGTTCTAGGTCCCACATTGTTTTCACTTTTATCATTGAGTCCTGGCATAAGGTACACTTGATTTTAGACTTGCTGTGCTTTTCTTATGAAAAATGAAATTCGTTTTACTGTCCTAGGTTGTTAAATAAAATTTTGAGGTTTGATTCTTCAAAAATATGTGCGATTTTTGTAAATATTATGTGCAATTTGGAAGTTTAGATGTGCTTTTAAGTTGAAGCAAAATTTTGGTTTTAAGAGTTTAAGATTTATTATTATTATTTTTTTTTTTGCCAACGAGTTTTGGACAGATATTTCTTATAAAATGTCTAATGATTTTATGCCACAGGGAACTTCATCGAAATGCTTTGGTAGTTCAAAAACAAGTAGAATTAGCCTTGTTGATCTTGCTGGGTTAGATAGAAATAAAGTTGATGATGCAGGTGGGCAATCTTTGAGGGAAATCAAGAACATAAAGAAGTCACTGTTGCATCTTGGGTATAACTTCATGGCCCTTTAGATCTATCAATTTTTTTTGCCCTTGACTTGTCTTTATTGTAGATTACATATTTACCTATTTTAGTGTAATGGTGAACCAGTTTCTTTTTGCACATCATATCTTTTGTTTTTATGCAAAAAATATTTTTGGAGTGTTTTTTAAGAATCAGTTGACACAATAAATATATATTGTATACAAAAGAGAGAATGCTCCCTTATTTAACCTAAATCATTTTTGTCATTGAAATGGCTCTCCTTTGCATGTAAATTGTTGGAATGACTTATTTTTTGCACTGTAACTTTGACATTTGTTAGTCAGTTTGTTTTTTGTAAATAATTACTTGATGCTGGAAGTGTAGTTATACATAAATGGCGTTATGATATTTTAGCTTCGTCAAATAGAGCCATGCAATTGATGATTATATGAGAGAGAGAGAGAGAGCAATGTCATGTTATAAGATTTGATGTCCTGTTTGGTGCAGACATTTGGTAAATGTTCTTTCAAAAGGATCTCATTCTGAAAAACCTGAAGATGTTCTATATCGAAGTTCTTGTTTAACACATTTATTGAGAGAATCCCTTGGTGGGAATTCGAAACTAACAGTTATATGTAACATCATCTCAGATAACAGGTATTTAACTCTTTACCGTTTGGTTTTTCTGTCAAATATATTGAAAATGTAACTTTGCAGTAATCTTATGAATCTATTATACCATACATTTTATGAAGTCTATGTTAAGTAAATTGAGGTCTATACAATTCTGGTTCATATTCTCATTCTTGAATGCAGCAACAACAGGGAAGTACTGAGAACACTGAGATTTGGAGAACTAGTTAAATCCATTAGAAACGAACCAATGATAAATGAAATTACAGAGGTGTTAGGAGAATCACAATTTCAATTCGAACTTAATCAAGCTCTAAACAGCGGAATTAAACATATTCTCCTTCTTTGTGTGAATCTTTTAGGAAACAAATAAATAGAGCTTAAAATGAAACATGCACAAAATCAACACAAGCAATTTACGTGGAAAAACCTTCCCGGTGTAGGAAGGAAACAACCACGGCACTCCTCTCCAAAACTTCCACTATCAAGAAACAATTGTACAACAGTTCTCTCTAGGTAAAACTAGAGGCAAATAATCAACAACATCATCAAGAATACACTTCTTGGAAACTAACAATTATTTCAAGAAGAATGGAGAAATCTAACCCAATTCGTAGTCACTGTTCACTACTCAGAATTTCTCAAACCGGTGAGCCAAATCGAAATCCCACCGCACAGATTAAAGAGTCTTGAGTCGTGAACCTGCCTGCAAAATTTCAGCTTAATCGGACCACAAACGGCCTTCGATCGGAACACTTGATGAAGACTGGCTGGAGAGGGAAAAACTGCTCAGTTTTTCTGCTAGCTGCTGCCTTTGCTGCTGCAATTCTGAAATTCTGCATAATACTATCTCATCAAACCCTAAATGGGTTTATTAATGAAGCAATGTAAAGACATAATTGCCCCCTTCTTACTCCATGGGCTTTTAAGCCACATGGGCTTCATTTGGGCTCCTCCAAACAAGAGGAAACCCCAAGAGGATGATGTCAATGATCTAAGTGATCAAATTCGACAGTTGAAAAGGTAGTGAGCTCTGTAACATGCATTTTTTATGCGGGATAGTGGTATTTGAAATTGAAGATTATTGCCTTTTTTCTAATTGCAGGAAGAATTAATTAGAGCAAAGTCAAGTTCCTGTTCAGATGATAGTAGAAATGGGTACTTTCAAGGGTGCAATGTTCGTGAAAGCTTGAATCAACTGAGAGTGAGCCTTCATCGCTCGTTATTATTACCCCATGTAGACAATGATTCAGATGAAGATATGGCCATTGATGAAGATGATGTGAGAGAACTACGTGAACAGCTAGACGGGTTACACAATTCCTGTGAAGAAAAACCAATAGACTCATCTCTTAACAGATATTCCATTAAGTTGGGTGAAAGCTGTGGGAAGGACTCTATGAATGAAGATGATGTTATTTTTTCAGATGAAACAGAAATAGAAGAAATGAATTTTGACATGACAAAGAACGAACTTCCTCATAAGCAGGACACAATTGCCTTGACAGATGACATTTCATGTTCCTCTAACACCTTCAGAGCTATAAACTCAAAATTTGGAAGGAGCACTTCGATCAGTTCATCCTGCAAGTTTCCAATCCTCCATGAGCCACCAATGTCAGAGTCTCCAAAACTTGGGAAAAACCAGAGGAAGAGCTTAATTTTTTCATCAAGTTATGGAGTTTGTCAAAGTAATGTGTCCGACTATGCTAAAATTGAGTCAGATGAATTAAGGCATTCACTTAATCAGAGTTCTTGCATCCGGTCCTCCATGCAGTTGAGCAAAAAATTGGCAGGGCCCTCAGAATCATTAGCTGCTAGCCTCCAGAGGGGCTTGAAGATCATTGACTGTCATCCAGCAAAACACTGCATCAAACAAATATCCGCTTGCCTTCTCCTTCGAGCACCTGATGTTGAAATCTTATCCAGAAGTTGATGAAGCTGAAAATGATTCTAATAAGACGTTCCTTTGTGCATCTTGCCGTCAATGGGTACAGGAAATAGATGCCAGTGATGTACAAGTTAGCAATCAAAAGAAAGAGGTAGCAACCAAGGCATGTTGGCATCCCTTTAAGCTCACTGTCCTAATAAACTAACTCTAATACATTGTTAACATTATTGTTAAATATTTAATTATTAAATTATTTGTTCCCTGCATCTCGACCAGGACACATGTAGCTCAATGGACGAAGTTACCAAGAGAGAGGAGCTTGAAAAACGTTGTACTGAACAAGCATCACATATTGAAGAGCTAAACAAATTGGTAATTTTTTGTTAGGCCTCCATGAGTTTTATGTTTTTATCCTTAATTTGGATTTTAGGTTTATTAATTTTATGGTTTGTGCAGATAGAGCAATACAAAGGAGAGAAACATAATTCCACGGAAGAAATCAATGTTCCTTGCCTTTCTTCAAATAATGAAAATTATGAAATGGTCATATTTGAGGATCCCAAAGATGCAGAAAAGGTCTAACTAATTTTATATATATTTTTTATAATACCCCATTGAAATGGTGAAAGTTTTCTTATATTGGTGGTGTTTCATGCAGCTTTCAAGGTGTGTTTCTGTTGATAATCATCAACGGGAAGTTATAAAAGAGAAATATGAAATAAAGAAAATTAAGAATGAGTCTGTTCATATATATGAGAGTACATTTTTTGATGTGAATGAGAAGGAAGCACTTCTAAAGGAAATTCAAATGATGAGGAGCAAGTTGCAGTCACAAACTAATGCATCTATCAACATGTCTACTGAGAAACTGAGGTCTTCTTTACTGTCAAGATCCATGTTGAATATTGGCTCTAAAAGTAACAAATTAGTGGCATAATTTAGGAAAATTAGTGTACTAATTTGTGGCATGATTTAAGGAAATTAGTGGCATAATTTAAGGAAATTGGTGGCCTAATTTAAGGCTTAAATTATGGCACACTTTAGGAAAAGGCCTTCTTCGTATAAATAGGGAAGAGTTAAATGCGTTAAACAATGAAAATCGAGAAAAAATAAGAAGGTATAGCCCAATACCGAAAATCTTTGTGAGTTTTGGGAAAGCAAACGAGAGATATTATTAGTGAGTAAATGTTTGTATACGTATTCTGTATATTCCTCTTTCGGTTCAAATGTCTGTGCCTCCGTCGGGCACAGAGCGAATTCTTAGAATACGTAAAGTCTGTGTGTTCGTTTTATTCTTTGATATGTTAAATATCTGTTATTTATTCTTATGGCATGACAGATTGGTATCGGAGCCAAATATAGCGGTATTATATATCAAATCAAAAGCTCTTGACGTCTGACATAGCGATCGCTATTCGGAAGTCGAGTCAGCACTTGGGAAAATTTGGGAATCTTCTTGACAGCCCAGGTCAGCCTAGGAGTTGGACCGAAGTCAACTCGATCACTAGTGATATTTGGAATAAGTTAATTTTGTTTTAAATCCCGTTTTCAGGCGAGTTGGATCTATTCTTAGCTAATTGGACCATTCCAAATTCAACTACGGGACTCGTTTCAAATAAGGTATAAAATTTGGAGAAAAACCTTGTTTTAAGTTGTAAGTGCAAATTTAATTATCGGTTTGTACTTATGGGCGATAAAGGAGAGATCGAAAGAAGGTGAACAAGTTGACCGTAGAATTTATGGCAAACCCAGGTTCTACTCGAAGCTATGTTGTCGAAGCGCAAAGTTTGAGGTGGAGAAATTCGGCCAATATGAAATAAACATGTGGGCTGATGGCATTGTTTTTCGGCCTATGAGAACTCGTGCGAAATTATCTGTGATCATAGTAATAACGTTTATAAGTAAAGATCCGTCCATGGAGATTTATTCTTATAGTTTGTTAATCTTAAAATTATTTTCTCTCTGATTTTATCAAAATAATCGTTGATATGAAAAAAAGTAAACAAGAAAATAAAAAGTATGGGATTATGATTAACCCATCCAAACTAATCGCATTTGATCATATTGTTTTCTATGGATTTATATTTTTTTTAGTACATTTTGTTGTCCAGCAGAAAACCTTTTTGACCATCTGTCCTATTAGAAACTCAGAATCTGAAACCTACGTTAAATTAATTAGTATGTCTGTAAATTAAATTCCTTGAATTAAATTACGTTAAGTTTTAATTATTGTGTCTGATTAGGGTATATTCTGTCATGCATCATGCAGTATCATTTATCTGACGATATCTGCAAAAATCGTACTACCGAGTTTATTTTATGCAGCGTCGTTTGATAAAATTCGTAAATGTCAGCGTTAAAGCGCGAATAAAGCAGTAATCAAAGCGTCTTATAAATCCCATCGAAAATAATTAAAAATCGCTTCGCCAAATTTGGATTCAAATCTTGTGTAGAAAAATTAAATTAATTCATTAAATTAAAATAAAAATTACAACAGAATCTGAAAAAATTAGAAGAGAAGAAGAAAAGAAATTAAAACATAACGTAAGAAAATATTTGTACGTATGAACCGACAAAAAGCCAAAAAAAATGGCTTCTGTAGGTGTTCTCTGATCCCAAACAGTGTATGAAAATTTACTACTATTTCAAAAACTTCTTCTCAATCAAAAAAAACTTTTTCTGTTAAAGCCATCTCACATTTATAGGTAAAAATCATCTAAAAATATTACATTTTTGTTTTATTTTTTTAATAAAACAACGTAATTAATTTTTATCGAGAAAAAATAAAATCGCGGCGTGTCGATTTTTGTATCGAAAAATATAAATTATTCTCGCAGCGTGAAATAGTGGCAGGATTAGCGTTCTTTTAATTCAAAGTCGTACCCGTGTCGACGATTCGCGGAAATAATTAGTGGGACAAATCAGCGACATCTACGTTCGTTAGGCGGATGGGTGCCACGGTGCTTTGTCGCCGCAGGATTGAAGCGCGTGAATGACGGTGACGGAACTGATCAGCTTGTGATCATGTAGCATTGTAAATGGCCCGATGTCGAGACTTTGATTAGGCAAATATTAACCGGGGCCGTGGCGGTCGATTGTGTAAAAGTGAAAGATGCCGCCGTGTTTAGCCGTAGATAGCGTCGCGCAGGTTGTCACGTTAAGCGCTCGGTGTGACGAACTGGATGAATGACGGCAATCTGGGCGGATTGATCTGATCAATGATCAATCGAGGAATGCTTGTGACGAACGTAATAGAACCCACATTTCGGCCAGCCGACCTGGCAGCGACATTGATTACGGTGACATACCTCGGCCGTATGAAGAAATATCTCCGGAACAATCGCGAGTAGACTTGATCTTGTATTTCATCGGCCAGATTGATCGCTGATCCGGACGATTACGTTAATGGGTGCCGATTAACTAGCGTGGTCTTCATCTTCCTGTAGCGAAAACCCAAACTTTTGATATATTTTAGCGCAAATATATTTTGAATTACATTTTATTTCTTGAAATTAGGTTTAACCACTTTTCTAATTTTAAAATTAAATTTTTAAACTTTTAATAATTATAATTTAGCCCAATTTAATTTAAATTATATTTTCAATTCTTATAAATTGTAATTAAACCTTATAATATTTGAAATTATATTTGTGGACAAATATGAAATTAAGTACATTTTCGATACAAATTATACAATTTTATTAAAAATGTATTTTCGTAAAGGAAAATGTTAATTTATTTAACAAAAAATTAAATGATTATTAACCAAACATGTAATTATCATTACTAAAATTGGTGAAAATAGCCGAGATAAAATGTTGAGTTATCGGTGGCGTAATGATATTAGATCTATTATTCGAGAAGGATCTAATATAGCCTTGGAAGGCGAGGAGATTATTCAAATGAAGATTAGATTATGTCGTAGAAGCGAACGTAGCCTGGTCGGTAATGTAGAAAAATCAGTACTTTGTCGTAGAATGTAATATGATTCTACAGAAAAATGAGTTTTTTCATCTGTGAAAAATGTGAAACAATTTCTCTTGAAAAAACTTTTTTTTTTTAAGTGATTGATTCCCCCCTCACCCTCACCTCTCTCATATAAAACTTTTTTAAAAAAAAAAAGCGAAAAAAAAAAAAAAAAAAATAAAAAATAACCTTATGAAAAAAAAAAAAAAAAAAACAACGAAAACATGAAAAAAAAAAAAAAAAAAACGGTATTATTATTATTATTATTATTGTTGTTGTTGTTACACGGTTTTGTTGTTTGTTGTGGAGGCGGTTTATTGCCGGTGACGGTATTGATGACGCGGCGGCGCACACGGCGGTACACATTTACACACGGGCTGTGGCTGTACACACATTTGTTTGTTTGTTTGTTTTACGGCAACCCAGGGGGGGCGGCGGCGCACGGCGGCGGCGGCTATATATATATATATAATATATATATAATATATATGTAATATATAATATGAAAGAGAGGAAATGTGTGAAGCGTGTGTTAATAATGGTATTCATGTGAAGAAGAAAAAAAAAAAGAAAATGAAAAATGGCGATGAAAAGAAAAAAAAGGAGGCTGTGGGGGAAAATATTATTATTAATGACTTAACAAAAAAAAAAAAAAAAAAAAACGCTGTAACGCGGCAGCGCGGCCTTTACGCGGCAACGCTTGCGTAACATATTTAACATAACACATACAACCTTTACGTTGGCGCGTTTTATGCTTTGTGTACACACACAACCTTATTATTAACTTTGTATGCTTTTTTTATTATTTTTTTTTTTTTTTTTTTTTTTTTTAAATATTTTTTTTTTCTTTTTTTTTTTTTTTTTTTTTTTAAAAAAAAAAAAAAAAAAAAAAAAAAAAAAAAGAATATTTTTAAAAAAAAAAAAAAAAAAAAAAAAAATTTATGTACACATGACGGCAACACAAAAAAAAAAACTGCTGCAACGCTTTTGTTGTGGCAACGCGCGCGCGGCGCTGCCGCCTGCCTGGGTCGAGGAGGATGCCGCAATGATTAATTCTTGGATAGTTCAGTAAAATTTTGGTGGATCTCATGAAGTTGGATGTTGAGTCATCGTTGAAGATCGAAGCTGTTGTTGATTCGATTGCACGGTATGGGCGTTGCATACTGACCACATTTATATGGAAGGATGAGGTTAAGTTCGTAGATATTTCAAATGCTTTGGTAAATAACGAAGTGCCAGGAAGAAGGATTCCCGGCGTGATCACGGAGACTGATATCGAAGCGTTGGCCTTGACGGAGGTAGGACTAGCAGCAAAAAAATGCGGCGGATCACATGTAAGGGGGAAATCTGGATCGAAGTCCGGAGGAGTGTCAGAGACGTCTGCGGGGGCAGTGTGCCTATTGTACGGAGAAAGACACTGAAAGGGTGTCAAACGGGACAAATCGAAGCAAATGTTGCACGAAGTAGATGAAGATGAGAAGAATCGGTCCTTTTCGGTTTCATGCGTCAAAACCTACTCGGATAAGTGGATCGCCGGTCCTGGATGTGTATAATGTGTCCCAAACAAACATTGGTTTTCGAGTTTTGAAGAGCTTTCTGGTGGAGAGTTGTGCTTATGGGCGACGACAGTACTGTCGAACAAAGGGATCGGAGCAATGCGGTAGATGCCGCGATGGTGATGGGCAGGCTTACAAATGTAAGGTATATTCACATTTAAGAAAAGCCTTATTTATTTTGGGTGTTCGGGTCCCGATGGTTCTGAGTAACGTTGGAAAATGGAGTCTTGAAAGTTGTATGAGGTGCGTTGTATGATAAAGGGTACTCGGAAGGCGAACTTGTATTTCTAGATGGGTGTACGATTACGGGAAGGGCCGGTGTCACCAGTAGTTAGAAGAAAAACGAAATGATTCTTCACTTTGTGTACGTACTTGACTTAGGGCGTGTCGGTGAAAAGGCTTTGCGAGGAGCAATGAAGCAGGTCTTTGAAGGTGCCAAGATTGGAAAGTTTGATTTTAACGGCGTTGTGTAATGGGAAAACAAGAGAGAGTCGAGTTAGAGCCTTTGCCGTTCATCGTACTAAGGATGCCGGTACTAGCTCACGGATGTTTGGGGACATGATGCTTCAGCGGAGGTAAACGTTGGTTTGTGACTTTTATTGATGATTTCTCTAGATATGTACGGATATACCTTAGTCGCAGATGAAGTTCTGGATATCTTTTCTTAAATGGAAGAAAATGATCGAGGCTGAGACGGGCGAGGAAGATTAAAGACTTAGATGCGTGTGGTGGCGAGTATAATCGAGATCGGCACTAACAAAGTTTCAGCTCAGATAGAGGATAATGGGGCATTTTTCGGTTCTGGTACACATGTGAATGGAGTTGCGAGAACGAATGAATCGTACTTTGGTTGAGAAAAGTTAGTGTATCATCTCGTTCAAATTGAGCAAGGCATTTTGGTGAGAACTTTGTCATGTCTGGCTAAATATGATCAGCGGACTTCTATGACGCATTAGATGGAAAAAACTCACAAGAGGTATAGTGCGGACAACAACTGCGATTATATTCATTGCGAATATTTGGATGTCTGCGTATTTTCATGTTAGTGAATCCAAAAGCGGATCCGAGAAGCGAAAGAAAACATTTTCTTGGGCTTTAAGGAAGGAGTTAAGGATTTCGACTTTGGTGTGGTGAATCAACGAAGATCATCTTAGCTAGAGATGTTACATTCGGCAGATACATTATCTTTGAGACAAACAAATTAGGAGAAAAGAGAATGAAAGTCAAATACTCTTTCTAGGTGATGCTTGAGACCGGAAGATCAAGGAAAAGATTGCAAATTACCGTCGTGGTGGTGGTGGTAGTCGAGAATCTCGGTTGAGGTGGAGGTCTACCACTTGTCCTTCTGGAGTGTCAGCGGCAATCTGTGCGGCTACTACGACGAGAAGGGAGAGATTAAGGCTCTACAGAATACACGAGACATGGTAGCATTCAGCAACCCGGTAATTGATGATGATGTCCCGGTACCTTTCTGAAGCGGGTCTGAGAGTTGATAGTATGAAGTGGAAAATGGCGATGGATGAAGAGATGAAATCTACACATCGAATGAAACAGGAGTTGGTTGACTTCCACGAAGGAAAGAAAACTATTGGTTCTGGAAGTAGATTACATGCCCCGAAGGAAAGTCTTCCTGGTAAAAACCTGACATCGGTCTAGAAACCGGTGATGTGGTATGCTGGAAGAAGGAATGAACTGGCGGTATTAGAGTTTTTGTTGTTAGCGTTCATCTGATGGGATACTATTGGAACTTTGGTAGCCGCAGGTTTGATCTACAGTTAGCTCTATTTCGATGTCAAAGCTTGACTTTCTCCATGGTACTTTGAGCGAAGAAATCTCGTGTTTCCAGGATGGCTTTAAAATTCGGGGCCGAAGGAGTGGGCGCGAAGTGATGATCAATTTCACGGTTTGAAACTTGATCACAGCGACAATGGTCGCAATGACTTTGATAGCTTAAATCGAGCAATACAGCGTGGTCGGTTTGATCATTATTGTATACTTCGGAAACTACGAGCCGGTACAGCCATTTATTTACTCTTATATGTTGATGATATGTTGATTGCATCTAAGAGCAAAGTGGAGATCAATGATTGAAGGCTACGGTGAGTTGAATTTGAAATGAAAGATCTTGGAGAAGAGTGAAAGTGCTTGGGATGGAAATCCATGAGATAGAGTTAAGTACCGGTCTAAATGCGACCGGACTCGTTATCTGAAGAAGTACTACGAAAGGTTTAGCGGTGATGAAAAGCGAAGCCAGGTAAGTCTGTAGAACAGCCGCCGGCACTGGAGTTAAGTGCGTTAATGTCATTTGCTTTTATGGAGTAAGCGGAAATGGAGCGTGTTTCGCCCGCCAAATCTGGTCCCAGTGTGATGTCTGATAGTTTTGCACCGGACTGATAATTTCCTTGTGGTAGTATGGTGAGTCGATACGTCATGTCCGGGTAAAGGACAACGTGGCATTGAAGTGGATTCTCTGGTACATCCCATGTGTGGATATTGGTTTGAAGTTGAGAGAATGAAGTGAAGGAGTAAACACCTAGTTGGATATGTGGATTCGACTATCTTTGGAGATACGGATAAGCGTCGATCTGGTAGTTATGTGTTCGCAATGGCAGGAGGACCAATTTGTTGGAGATGTTACGGTCAGTAGCCAACTGTCACTACGGAGCGAGTATATGGGCATGGCAGGAAGCATTCAAAGAAGCTATATGGCTTCTCGGGTTGACTAAGGATTTGGGTATTGTTCGGAAAGAGCACGTGGAGGTTTTCTGCGGCGGCCGGAGTGTTGTTTGGCAAAGGAACCAAGTGTCGTAGATCGCCTTAAACTGCATCGATGTACGATTTCATTTTGTTCGGAAAATCGTTGATGGGAATGTTATACTAGGGAAGTGGAGTGCGGATAGCACTGCGGATATGTACAAGGTGGTTCTGAGGGATGATTCCAGCCTTCTTGAACTGGTGCTTGTCGAGAACACAGGAGCACAGAAGTAGCATTTAGGCTTGACGTTATGAACTTTCGCCAAGGTGGAGATTGTTGAATATTGGCTCACAAAAGTAACAAATTAGTGGCATAATTTAGGGAAATTAGTGTCTAATTTGTGAAACAATTAAGAAATTAGTGGCGTAATTTAAGGAAATTGGTGGCTCAATTTAAGGCTTAAATTATAGCCTTGACAGGGAAGGAAGCCTTTCTTAAATACATAAATAGGGAAAGAGCCTCGTGCATTGAAGAAACAGAGGCAAAAATCGGAAAAAAATCGGAAGGTATATGGCTGAAGAAAATCTTTGTGAGTTTTGGGAAACAACGAGAGATATTATTGGTGAGGAAATGTATGCATTATTACGTATATTTAACTGCTAGAGTTGAATAATATCTCTTGCCTCGTGGACACAGAAGCAGTGCGAGACACGTAAATTCTGTGTGTTCATTTTATTGTTTTGATATATTCATATACCGCTATTTATTGTTTCCGCTTACAACAATCCATTCAACTGCAAAAAATTGATACATACCAGCAATTTAATGAGGAAGAACTGGAGAAGGAAAGACAAAGATGGACAGAGATAGAGAGTGAGTGGATTTCCTTAACTGATGAATTGAGAATTGATATTGACACCCATCGTCGACGAGCAGAGAAGCTAGAGATGGAATTGAAATTGGAGAAGAAGAGTACTAAAGAGTTGGATGATGCACTTGGCAGAGCTGTCCTAGGACATGCTAGATTTGTTGAACATTATGTTGAGCTACAAGAGAAGTACAATGACTTGATTGAAAAGCACAGATCTATGATTGGAGTAATAACAGATGTGAAGAGGGCAGCATTAAAGGCTGGAAAGAAAGGTCAAGGATCTCGTTTTGCCAAAGTTCTTCATGCAGAACTCTCTGCAGTAAGAGTGGAGAGGGAGAGGGAGAGGGATATGCTGAAAAAAGAGAACAAGAGTATCAAAATTCAACTTAGAGATACTGTGGAAGCCGTTCACGCTGCTGGAGAACTCCTTGATAGGCTTAGAGAAGCTGAAAATACAGTATCAACTGCAAAGGTAACTGCAGTAACTTTATGCTCTTGAGAAATTTATACATTTGATTGAACAGATCATGCATTTAATTATGATCATCAAGTTTTTTGACACATGTACAAAGTTAGGAATTAGAGTTGAAACTAGGATATCACTCAACCACTGGTTGCCATCTAACTTATTGTTATTGTCCATGAACGCAGGAAAACTTTACGAAGATGCATGAAGATAATGAGAAGTTAAAGAAGCAAATGGAGAAGCTTAAAAGAAAACACAAGATGGAGATGATAACTACTGTCAATGTCAAATCCAATCTTCAAATAATTGCAGATAATGTTAAGTGTTCTCATGGAGCTGCAATAAGTGATTTAGAAGAAAGCCAGCTCTTTTATTTACAGGCTCGTGGGATTGAAATACAGACAGCTAGAAAGGCTCTTGTCCTGTCATTTGGAGCTGAGGTGTTTCAACGGATACCTCATCCTTCTCTCCGGAAGGATGTAGAGAGTAATATTAAAGAGTTGCTGAATCCAACTAATAGAGAATCGTCATAATTATGTAAAAGATTTCTTGTATATCTTTATATTTTGTTGTATATATTGACATTCCTTCTGATTTTTCCGACAGACGTGGGAATTTTGATTTTTATATCAAAGCAATAAAATGGTTCTTTCAATTATCGACAAACTTTTTGGTTCTATTAGCTGAAAATTTGTTAGGTTCGTTGTACAATTAGTCAGCATTATACTTTTGATATTTTTATATAAATATAACAACAAAATAATATTCCTTAAAATTTGTATTTATATATTTTTGTTATTAAAAAAATTTCAATTAATTATTTCAAGATATTATCTAAATTGAATTATAACTATTTAAATTTATTTGATGTTGTTATATAAATAAAATAAAAATAATATCTTAATTGAATTATAACTATTTAAATTTATTTGATGTTGTTATATAAATAAAATAAAAATAATATTAAATTCCAGTGTCTATGTTTATATAAGATGTTTTATCTTTATATACGTTATTATGTAACATGTTACATTCATATTTATAAATTAGTCTATTTAGTTACAATTTATAAATTCAATTTTATATTTATATGTAAAATGTAACATGTTACATTTACATTTATATCTGTATTTAATACGTAACATCTATCTTTCATAGGATCATTGGACCTCTAGCGAATATGTAACATATTATACAAAAAAAATTATTTTTGAATGTAACGAACATGTAACATATTATACAAAAAAAAATTATTTTTGAATGTAACACGTCATATTCACCTCTGGTGAGATTGTTGGTGGTGGTCACCAGAGTTTCGACGAGGTTGTCGATAGAATTGTAGATGAGATGACGTGAGTTCTTATGATGTCGTAAAAAATATGATGATATTAATGATGACAGTTATTGAAATTATAAAATAATGATATTTTGATTTATTTATTGAATAATTTGATATAAATTATTTTTTATAAATTATTACTAGTTAAAAAATATTGATAAATTAATAAAAATAACATTACTTAGAACAAAAGAATGATTTTCTTTATCCCTAATCCTAGCCTCCACTGCTAAGATTTCTTTGAAATTGAAATTTTATAAAAGATAAATACCATAGTTAATTTATATTAAATTATTTGTGTTATTTAATTCTTTATATTATAAAATGTAACTCTTAGTTATAAAAATGACAAATTAATGATAAATGTATTAGTTTAATTGTTATTTTATTAAAGTATTATTATTTTTTATTAAATAATTAAAATACGATTAAATTTTAAGTATTTAATAATGATAAAAATTATTTAATAACAAATAAAATTATAATATTTAAATATATATTTTAATTAAAAAAGATCAATAAAATATTAAAATAAATAATGATAATTAATAAATATTAAAATAATTTTTTTATGAAATTTGTTCATATTAATTTGTACTTTATTATTATTAGATAGTCTTATTTTAATCATATTTGATTGTCTGATAAAAAAAGTTTAAATTTTTGTTATTAAAATAATAAATTATTCTTAATTAACATATCTTTTCATAATATTAAATAATACATTTTTAATTCAAGGGAGGAAACAATAAAAATAATATAATTTAATTTTTTTATGATATCTTTTATTTTTATAAAATATATATACTTTTGATAAGAATTTATATTTTTAGAAGAAAAAAAAATTAATTCTAAAACAATTTAAAATTTATGCTTATAATCTAATAATTATATGTTTTTGATATTAAAAATTTTGCTATTAAAATATCAAAAATAACTCTAATAATACTACTATCCTTGATAATTTAATAACGTTGCTTATAATTTATTATAAATATTTAAACCATCCACATTAAAACAACCATTTAAGGCCTATGGTGGTAAATTAGTAATTTCGTTAAATAGGGTTTTAAATTTCGGATAAAAAGCTTCATTCAACTCCTATTACTTTCTTTATCCCTAACCCTAGCCTCCACTGCTCAGATTTTGCAGTCTGCTGGGATAGTTTAGCCCTAGAATCCTTTGTCCGCCGAAATGGGTATCTCTTTTTGTTTCTAACTTATTTCGATCTCTGCATAGTTTTGTTTTATCATATGATTTCATATCTGTTATCGGTTATCGAATTTCGAATATCTCTAATGGTATCAATGCTTCTAATTTTGACGCTTGATGCAATTTTGGATATACTAATCTTATTTTTTTAATACTAATTTGACAGGTATTTCTCGGGACTCCATGCACAAGAGACGTGCCACTGGAGGCAAGAAGAAGGCTTGGAGGAAGAAGAGAAAGTAAATACTTTTTTTTACGCTTTGGGCGCCGATAATTTTTATAGTTTAAAGTTGAGCTTTGATATTTGAATTAATTTTAATTTTTAAACTTTTGCACTAATCTTTCTGTTGATTGTTCCCTTGATTTTGGTTGTCCCCTTTTTCTACTGTAATTTAGACTCGTGTTTTATATCATCACTTAGCTTAGATTAGTTTTCCATTGAAATGATGGACTGCTTATGTGTTTTTTTTCCCTCCAATCGGAATATAGTCCTAAGGTGGAATTTCCAGAGTTTATAATGTTGGAATATGAAAAGTACATTTGTCATGGTATTTTGGACTAATGAGACATTTAATTTTTTATATTCATGCTCATAATTTTTCTGTTTGTGTGGAACTAGCCCTCATCAATTCTTAAGTTATAAGGGCTTCTTTATTTAATGTATTTTTTGTCTCTGGTAAAAAAAATTTCATGTAAAGGTCAGTCTAAGAAAGATATCAGTTCAGTTATTATATGTGGTATTCTGAATGATGCATTTGTTTTATTCCTAAGGTATGAGCTTGGAAGGCAACCTGCAAACACAAAGCTCTCTAGCAACAAGACAGTGAGGAGAGTTCGAGTTCGAGGCGGCAATGTGAAATGGCGTGCATTGAGGCTTGACACAGGAAACTACTCATGGGGTAGTGAGGCTGTGACCAGGAAAACTCGTATTTTGGATGTGGTGTACAATGCATCTAACAATGAGCTTGTCCGTACTCAAACTCTCGTTAAGAGTGCCATAGTTCAGGTTGATGCGGCACCTTTCAAGCAGTGGTACCTCCAACATTATGGTGTTGATATTGGACGCAAGAAGAAAACCTCTGCTTCTGCTGCTGCCAAGAAAGAAGGAGAGGTTGGTACTTTATACATTTTTTTGGTGCTCTGGTTAGCTAATTATTTATTGTACAACCAACCTAACTGAATCTTTCTTGATTTCATATTTTGTAATACTAATGTTATTGATGATCCTGCTTGGATCTGGTAGACTTTATGTTTTGAAAATGCTTTTTTTTTGCCCTAATATAATTTCCTTCTAATTCGATCTATATTCTGAACACATGAGCTGATTACTGTTGGTTATTCAATTGTGCAATTAATTTTGGTGTACAATTTATGGAATCAATTTGCTTTAGGTAAGTTGTATATGTTTCTGATGGATTTTACCGGTTTGGCCATCATTGGTTTGATAGGAGGCGGATGCTCCTACTGAGGAGGTGAAGAAAAGTAACCATGTCGTAAGGAAGCTGGAGAAGCGTCAACTGAACCGAACCCTTGACTCACATATAGAAGAGCAATTTGGTGGTGGTCGGCTTTTGGCCTGTATCTCATCACGACCTGGCCAGTGTGGTCGTGCTGATGGGTATGTCTCATAATTCATTTGCTTGCTTGTATGCATGTCTCTTTTGCATTACAGTTTAATGATGAGCATAAAAGACTAAGAATGCAGCATATATATAGTAATCACGTACTTAATTATATACTTGTAATAATGCGAAATGATATTATTTCATATTTTCTATAGCCATTGTTTTCGAGTGGTTATGAACTGTAGGATATACATGAAATTTCAGCCGTTTATATGATGGTTATGTCTGTTTGCGTCATCAGGTATATTTTGGAAGGCAAAGAACTAGAGTTCTACATGAAGAAGCTCCAGAGGAAGAAGGGAAAGGGAGCTGGAAGTGCTGCCTAAAACTTTGTTGCTTTGTTGTTCTAGATTCAGAATTTTTAATTCCTCATTTTTATGGTTCCTTTATAGCAACGATTTTGAACTTGTTCGGTGAAATCACCTTCTTAAATATGCTACCTTTTCTGTTAGTGTTGAACGAATCTTTAAAAATTATTATTAAATTACAATTACCCCATACATGCTTGCATTGTTAGGTCTTACTCTTATACCATGAATCATATGATTATAAGATCGAGTGAAAGATTAATTAGGGCCTTATCTGTGGTGTCTTCGTTGTTTTTGATCTCTACCTTTTAATTATCCAATATATCAAAATGAGTGTATGTTAAAGAATTTATTTGTTATGTTGCGTATATCTCAGTTTAATTCAATAAGAATTATGGAACTTTGGTGTTCAAATTTCGAACAAATTATGGATGGTCCAGTTCAACAAGCTTTTTTTTGCAAAAGGAGGTATTCTTATTATTTATAGAATATATTACTTACAAAATATATTATTTTCTTTTTATTTTTTATTGCATTTTTGTTTTATTTTTTTAAAAAATTAATCTAATCCTAAAATTTATTGACTTGAATTATCACATCATCACATTTTTTCAAGAATAATAAATAATTTTTAATGCACAATTTATCTTAAAATGCAATGGAAGCTCCAAAAATGAAATTGTCACTTTTCATTTTATGGTTCATTAATTTTTCATATTTTTTTCGAACGCAATGTGCGAAGAACAGTACTTTATGTGCAAATACAGTTTCACATTGACTTGATATGATTCTAATAAAGACTTGAATTACTTTGGGATGGCAGTTTCTATGGAACTGTTTTTAATGCATATCCAAAGCTAAAAAAATGCTTACTACTACATTAGAATATCAACCACAGTGAATGAAGACTGGAGATTATAAATATAAATAAGATCCAAATGTAGTCGATCTAATCAAAAGCCCTTCATCTTTATCAGCTCATATTACCAAAAAGAAAAGAAAAAAAGAAGTAAATTATAAACGACAGAAGTGAAAGAATAGTTTCAATCTTGACAAGTACCTCACAAGAGTGTGTGACTTAAAACTATATGGGGAAGATTGAATATTGGAGATACCTACAACATCAACGGCAAAATAATTCACCAATATTTGGTAAAAGGAGGAATAAACAAAAAATTGGATTAGCTGTGTGCAGTATGCAGCAAGAAACGCCAAGATAAGTGAAGAACATTATACAGAACATAAACGCCGCTTTAAAGCATAAAGGGAGTACTAAAGACAACAGCTGAACTCAGCAGGAAAAGCCTGGCAGAAATTTTGGTTTGTCCATTAGGATGTGGCGATACTCCTTGAGATCCACTTGGACTAGCAGCTGGAACGTCCAAAGTTGATGGCAAAGGCGGCTCTGTCACATCAGACACTGTGAGGATCGGATTTGGAGCCTCAGCCGGTGGCAAATAACTAGGAGCAATCTCTCTAATAAGACTTCCTGGTTCAGCGGGGTTCATGTATTGAGGTGTTTTGTTCCCCATACCCAAGCATGGGTTTCCTGTGTTCATGTAAAAGCATTGTCAGTAACTCAAGGTCAACATAAAAGCTTACAAGTGTCTTAATTGACCCCAAATCACCCAGACAAAACACTAACGGATGTTGAAATGAAATCTGCAAATTGTAGATCTATAATTAGAATTTATGACTACAGTGAAAGAATACACCATAAACCCAAGAGAATATAGGTCCAAGACCACCACGAAATATAACAATCATGAGTTCATTTGATATTTGGGTGATGTATTAAAGTTAGATATAATATTGCACAGCGATTTTGCCAAGGTTCACTCAGTGAGTGCAGAAAGCACTGCTCTTGCATCAAAACTTTATAGACAAATCAAGCAAGCATTGACGACTAGGAAAAACTTGATGATGAAAATGAATTATGCATCTACCCTTTTTCCAAGGCTTTCAAGAAAACATTTAAAAAAATCCAAACAGAAGCATACACTTACTTTTGTATCTAGCAGCTGTCTGAGGAAAGTCTGTGATTACACCATCAATACTGAATTGGCCTGTAACATAGGAATTGATTTCAACAGTTGCATCTGAGAAGAAGTCCCATGGCTGTGATACAAACTCATTGCTGAAGGTTTCTACAAAAACAGGCAGCTTAAATGACTGTAGCTTTGTAACAACATCTGTAGCACCAGTCAGGAAAAACTCGGTATTAGGGAAGACAGAATCCTTGCTGATAACAACAGAATTAGCAAACTTCTTGATGCCCGCCACAGTTGAGTCAGGGGTATCACGGATGTTCTCATCAATCTTGTAGACCAAATCATAGCTACTCTTCCGCTTGAATTTCATAAGAACAGAGCTATTACTAGACTGAATCATAACTTTTAAGTTTTTCTGGTTACTTAAACTAGCTTTACTCAAGGCACTAAGGACTGCATCAGTTACACTCAATTTCTGCTCCTCTGCAAGATAGGCTGCATGCTGAATGGAACAAAACACAATATATGTCATCATTGTGTATGATTTTGAGTCAGATACGACCACAACATGCTTTCCAGGTTAGGTTAAGTGATTGTAATGTTTTTTTCTTTACAAACTTTATCAGCAAAATGATACAAGTAAATAAAAAAGATATGAGAACTGACGACTAGAATTTAATGGTGACATAATGAAAACTTATTCAGGATCCCAAATGAAAAACAAAATGATTAATAAGGCTTTTGCGCAAAAACCATAATAGATGCAAATCTTTCTAAAATCCAATTACATTAATTTGAAAGAATTACTATCAAACATCAACATACTTGACAAAACAAATATAAAGTGGACTTTTGTGAACAAAAAAAAGTTCCATTAGACTTGATAGAACTTTTAACTTGTGCTTTTGTGCATATTCTTATCAGGCAATATGGATATTTTAGCCATGTTAATTAGTTCACATTTCCTATCCCATAATTGTCAGAGAAAGGATCATCAAGAAGGCAAGAAGTATCATCCTTTAAAGATCAGGTATATTCTAGCATTGTGTAGAAAATGATGTAGATTGTGCCCATTCCCATCCCATAGACTAGCTTTTTAGGGAAATTATTGACAACTATTTTACCCTTGTAACTAATTAATTACTTTGAGGAAACATTATATCATTATCAAGATTCCAAGACTACCAAAATGATGCCGTATATCAATACATGTCCCATATTGATTAGGAAACTATTTGATGATGTGCTTATAAAGGATAAACACTCTCTAAATGACATGACGCGTTTTGTGGTTTCTCCTTAGAAACAATACCATGAGGTCCCGCTAAACTGTCGAGTTATGGCCGTGGACCCACCGAACTTACAATTACGGATCAAAGAGAACAATCTCGTACCACGTGGAGTGGATCCCATCCCATTGTAAGGGGAGCAATTAACCATCTTATATCACAAAAGCACTTTCCTTCGTGAAGTCTAATCCAACTGCACATTTCGTTATAAAATTCCTGCCCAATTTGGTTTAGGAATGCTATGGATAAAAGATTTTGTTTCATGGTAGAGGTCTAAGAATTAAAAAGTGAGTGTTTTCCCTATCAGCTTGAAGATTAGAAATTCATACTTCGAACTTCTTGTCTAAAATATTAATTTAAAAGCATCACATATTAAGTGGAGGACTGTGCTTGTGAGATTTCAAGCAATCAAAGCATCTGTTCATCATCTAGGCGAAGACTTTTACAACAAAGATCTAATGCCAAAACTTAACGATTCTTGTACAGAGGAAATGAACTAGGGATGAAGATATAAATGAAAACACACCTCTATGCCAATCAAAATTCCCGAAAGAGAGCTTGTATTCTTTGTCAAGTCCAAAAATTCTGATAGTGCCAGATAGTGCCCAGCATTTTTGTACAATGGATTCCGAAATAATGTGTTCTTATTAAAGGGGTTTGCTATGGAGGCTGCATAAAAACAGAAGATGAATAACAGGGATGTCAAACAGTGGCTTAACAAAAGAATTCATCGTATAATTGTCTAAGAATGTCGGAATTATACCAAAGCTTTAAAGGAAATATACGTTAAGATTATAAGATATGTCAGTTGCACTGCACAAGCATTTAAAAGCTAAATAGGCCAGAAAAAAAATTATATAAGTCGTCTTTTCATACCCAGCATACAGGAACAATCTATACTGCATAAAGAGAATTGTCACTTTAGATAAATCACGTGGACTTGTATTTTTCTACAAACAATCTGTCTTTAAATACATATCTTATTAATTTCTGATGGTAAAAGGGATGGGTTCCTTTATATCCACATGCATAACACAGTTTAAAGGATTTTCAAAAAGAAAACCTCAATCAAAATCAATATGGGCCAGAGATCTCCATCCGGTTGTACTAGGAAGTTATATTATTGGTTCCAAACAATCCAATCTTTAAAAGGAAAAAAGGAAATAAAATTTCAGCTGGATTCATGATCAATACTAAAGAAGAGAAAAATACACCAAGGTCCTTTACTTATTACAAAAATAACACTTACATCATGTCCTTATTTTTATAACAGTTTAGTCCTATTGTTATTAAAAGATTAACGCACAAAGAAATTTTTTTTTTAACTTTTGAATTACATTAGATTGAGATTGTTATAACTTAAATAAATTGTAACTAAAAAAATTGAAGAAAAAATAAAAAACATAAAAAAACAATTATTTATCTTTATGCAGTCACTTTTTTAATAATAATATAATTAAAATGTTACAAAAAATAAATACAAGATCTAAATGTCACATTTAAAATAAATATAGGACTTTTACGGTCACCTTCCAGTTAAAGAAGCAAGAATAATACTCATCTGATCTGTAATGACTATTAAGTCCATTATTTCCCAAAAGATCCAATATGAACTTATGAGTTGATGTCTTAAACTCTTAATATCACCCTAAATAAGGCTAAATGAAAATACAAGATGAGCTACACAGCTGAGATACATAGTGAGATTTAGATCAGAACTTACGGGTTAATGTCTTAATTTCACTCCAACTCAGGCTAAAGGTAAATATTCCAGTGCCCGCCTTAATCTTTGGAATACTTGTTGTAAGGTTGTTAAAACTAGACTGAGCAACAGTTGTGCTATCTATAAGATTTATTGAGCTTGAGCAAAATGGGATCCCGTCCTTTGACATTTGAACTGGACAGTCAAGTACATCCACACCATCTGCAATTGCTTTACCGTATGCCAAGTCCGTGCAACCAGGATAGTCTCCACTTGCTCCACATTTTGAGATAACCAAAGTTTTGGCTGCAACAGAGGTGAAACAGATTTATCATAATTGTCATGGAATTACTTTTCATTGAAGTATAAAATCAACAATGTCAAGGAGATTTTTTTTTTTTTGTGGGGGGCGGGGGTTGGGGTGGGGAAGAGTCGGGAGACATGATTAGATACCTTGCACAGTAGCATTTTTCCCAATGTGAGCAAAGCAACCTGACAACACAAGAGAGAGAAACATGTCAAAGTAGATAGTGATCGAGTAAACAGGCAAAAAAAGAACCAAGGTTTTGTAATAAGTTACAATGTAAGCAAGAAAAAGTTCACTAAATAAACATAGTTTTATGTTGTTAGCTAGAATCTTGAATAATCGGAAGGTGATAGCACTAAGTGATCTACCATGAGCAACAAGAAGAACTGATTATGAGAATTAAGATCATTTACCTATGGCCTCTGATGGAGTAATTGGGAAGTCGGACAGCACACCATCAACACTGAAGTCACCATTGTCAATGAAAGACAGGTATTCAGCAACTGGATCATAACTGTAATTATAGCTAACAGGGACATCATTAGCAAAACCATATGCAAATATTTTTAATCCAGCTTTGTGTGCATCAGAGACAAGTGTGGTGTGAGGTTCCAAATACTTTTTTGCATCCATAGGCCATATGTAATATTTAGGAACAAGAATTCCAGAGGCAAATGTCTTGATAAAAGTAAGATTCTTTAATAAAGAACCATAGGTCTGGTTGGTTGATATCTCGACCTCATCTTGTCCTTGAAACCGGAATACCAATTGTGTCACCCTAGGACTGAATCGTGATCTAATACTTTTCAGGAAAGCCACCTCTGGAGATGAGATATAATTAACAATTACTTTCTTGGACACAGAAAGTACATAGTCCCTCATGCTCAAACGGTGTTCAGCATATAATGCAGGATGCTGCATAAGTTTCGATTATATCAGACTGATAGGTTGAAACACATATGGGGAAGCATAATTCAGAAATTCTATTAAGTGTAAGGAAGAATGAAAGTCGAAGTTAAAATGAAATTATTAAATTACCTCAAAGTTCAACCATAAGCCCGCTGAGCTCAAATGCTGAGTCATCACACCTTTAACATCTTCAACAGTGAGAATTGCGAATTGGTTATCAAACTTAGGTGTCCGCGAGTAGTTTCCTTGAACAACTAAACCAGTAACAAGGAAGCTGTCAGTGTATTGGTCAGCAATCTTACATTCCTATTTCCTGGAGCTGAGATGGAAAGATCACAAGTACAATGCTCATCGACACATGAAAAACTCTCAATAAATATGCTGTGTTTTTAACATCCAAAAACTAGACACTATAAGAACAAGTGAAGCAAGACAAACGACTTAATAATACTAGTTATACAACCATCGCACATAGGCCAACAAGCAAACCACAATCTTCTCAGTCTCTTGACTAGGCTATATGCAATAAAACTACTAGATACATAATGCACAGCCATCAAAATCACATTGATATTGATGCTTAAAATACACGAAGTATAATAAATGAGAAACCATAAGTAATATCATCCACTTACAAGAGGAAACTTCAAAAGATGAAAGGTAAGGGGCTCACAAAATAAATTAACATGACACCGTTAGTTGCTTCCAGTAATTCAAATAGATAACAGACAAAACCACACACACATTGTGGGAGGGAAATTGTGATGGTTCAATACCACACATGAGTTTATACACATCCAATGGGCATTTATAGGTCCTGAAATAACAGACAAACATTCGTAAAGATGGTCAGCAAGACTTAATAGCTTCCAGAAAGTCATGTTTGTTTTTACACCAACCAACGGTAGCCTTAATCTCTTGCAGTTCTATGGTTTTTTACTTTTGACAACCATGACCCCTCATCAAAATTTTGGGAGGAAGGGGCAGTGCAGATGATGCGGACCCCTAAGCAGATCTCGTGGAGGACCTCTCAGAAATATCAAGTCTTAAAGTGAATAATGATATTTGATTTTTTTAAAGAAGAAAAATAATTGGAAAAAAAAAATCATAAGCATAATACTTAAATTGGTAATGCATTTAGAGCCTCATGTCCTATTTACTATGTTAATGCATATTATGTTATGAGCTTTAGACCTAGCTAGTTTATTTATACACCATATATATTCCTTAAAGTACATAATATAATACAATTGTTAAGTATTTCTAATATTGTATCAGAGTCATTGCTCTGACTTTTCTTTTAATAGTCTTGTTTCTTTTGGTGTTACTCCACCCCTATCGCTTTTGTCGTCACAACAGCCACTACATCCACTCACCGTTGAACCTCCGAGGTCTCTCAACTGTTGTCCTTTGGTTTCAGGCCTGCAGTTACCATCGTTGAGGAGTCCTGCACCACAGAGATCATTGCAATCACCGTTTCCGCCGTGCATCTTGCTCCGATTACCTTTTAACAGGTACCACAGTGATCGACTCGCCTTGATCTACACAACAGTGGAAGTTTCGCAATCATCGGTTTCAACACGCGCCCTCACGCGTCGCCCATAGAAATCGTGCTATGTCGTGCATCTTGCTCCGATAACCTTTTTACAGATACCACAGTGATCGGCTCGCCCTGATCTACACAACTGTGGAAGTCTCACAAGCATCGGCGTCTTCACAAGCCCTCACGCGCCGCACATAGAAACCGCGCCTCTTCCTCACACGCCACCCTCAGGTCTTGCTAACATCATCATTGACCGTTGATCATAATTGACTTTGATCGAGGGTTGACTTTGAGAGCTAACTTTTCTACATGGTTTGCTTTCGCGGATCAGGTTCTCTCTATCCAGTTTTTCGCGTAGACCTCATTTTTACAATCTGTTTTTGTATATTGTGTTTCTAAATGGATAAAAAGGATATTTTTCTTCCTCACCCTATCAATATTGTATTGGAGGGGACCAATAATTAATTATCTTGGTCTCAAGCTATGCGTAGTTTTCTTAAGGGTCGCAGGCTCTGGCATTACTGTACTAGTGCAATTACCATTCTTGTCAAAGGAGCAAAGTGAAGAAGATGCTGCCTACCTTGGTCGCATGATTGAATGGGATAGTCACAACCACATAATTCTCACATGGATTCAGAATACTTCCATTTCATCCATCTCCAATCTATTGGGCAATTTTGATGATGCAAAATCAGCATGGGATATGTTGGCCAAAAGGTACTCCACCACTCACGGATCTATGAAATATAAGTTAGTAGTTGAATTGCATCAACTTCGACAAGAACCAGGGCAATCCATCAATGACTACTATGATCAACTTTGCTTTCTTTGGGACCAAATTGACCTTTGTAATCCAATTTGGGCATGCTCAAAAGATGTTCAGCAATATGCTACAGTTAGAGATGAATTTCATCTCTATGAGTTCCTGATGTCACTTCACAAGGACTTTGAGCCCATCCAGGGTCAGCTTCTCAATCGCAGTCCTCCTCCCTCTAACAACAAAATTGTTGACACTGCAATTGAACTTAATGTGAATCTGACACCCTCGGGAGAGAAACCATTGTCTAATCCCTCTCTTTACAGACAATTGTTTGGCAGCTTGGTTTATCTCACAGTTACTCATCTAGACATTTCTTATGCTATTCATCAGGTGAGCCAGTATATGTTTGCTCCACGATCGACTCACTATGTTACTGTTCTGCGCATTCTACGATACTCAAAGGACACTCTCTTCTATGACCTTTTCTACTCAGCTTAATCTCCTCTTGTACTCCGTGCATTCTCTGATACTGATTGGGCAAGAGATCCCACTAATCGCAGGTCCACTACAGGTTATTGTTTTTTTCTTGGTTCTTCTTTGATTTCTTGGTGAAGTAAGAAACAAACTTTCGTGGCCCACTCCAATTCTGAAGCAAAATATCGTGCTCTTACTGATACCACATCTGAGCTCCTTTGGCTACGATGGCTTCTTAAGGATTTGGGTGTGCCCACATCCTCTGCTATTCCCCTTTATTGTGACAATCAAAGTGTCATTCATATTGCTTACGATGATGTCTTCCATGAACGGACTAAATACATTGAGATTGATTATCACTTTATTCGTTCTCATTTTGTCCATGGTGCTCTCAAGTTTTTTCTCGTCTCCTCCAACGATCAACATACAAATATTTTCACCAAGGCACTTCCTAAGGGACGCATTCGTAATTTGGTTGACAACCTCAAGCTAGTCTCACATCCACCTTGAGTTTGAAGAGGGTTGTTAATGTATATCATGTTATGGGCTTTAGGTCCAACTAATTTACTTGTACATCCTATATAAAGACACATGTATATTCCTTAAAGTACATAATAGAATACAATTGTTAAGTATTTCTAACATGCCATATAGCAAAATATTTAACACACATGGTTACATGAAATGCAAGGAGGCAGTGACAATATAAAGTAAACTATTAAATTCATATATACTTACGGGAAACAACTGATAGGTCTTTGAAAGTGAAATCTATGGGAAAATATGCTTTCGTGGGAACTCCATTAACGTTGTATTCTTTGTTCCCTTTTGGGAAGAACAACCCAATGTTAGAACCATTGTCCATTCTGTAATTTGGAAAGCAAATTCCAACTGCATCTTTTGTCAATTGCACATCACACCACAAAACCACGTTGGGTAAACTTATCGCCAATGCCAGATCATAAGCAGCTACACTAGAATCAGGGAATAGCCCAGATAGTCCACCTCGTGCTATGACAATAGGTTCATCTCCTGAAAGAGTAATCGTGTAAATTACCCATTAGTCCATTAAACACACAGCCAAATAAAAAATACAACCATCTCCGTGCATCTCAAGCTAAAATCTGAAAATTTAAAGCATGGAAATGATGGAAAATCTAGGATAGTTCAAGAATATTAGAGAGAGAGAGAGAGAGGAAAAATAAAAATATTAGCAGAAAAACTACCAGAAGTAACCGGCTTAGTACAAACTAGCATCATTTTTCATCTTATCTTTTCTTGAAAATAGAAAATGATTTTCAAGTCTTCTAGTGTTAGACTCCCAAATCCGAGATGTGTTTGCCAAAGGAATAAAAGTTTTCCTCGGATAAAAAAGTACAGAAAGCTCTGTATTTGAACTGGAAACGTTCTTTATTAGTTTCCTATCCAATCAACTATCGGATTTATCGAGTAATATACAATTTACATTGATCTCCAGAATTTCAGCCTTCACATCACTACCATTTTCTACACTTGCCAACTATTTACCATCTGAATTTCGCAGAGACCCAAAAGAGGAAGAGGAGGAGGAAAACGCTAAGATAAGTAAAATGGAAACTTCATAGAGGGGTTAAAGGAAGATGCTCTTCATTTTCTCAAATGAATAAAGCAAACAACAGAGCAGCAAAGACTGCATAAACATATAATTTTAGAAATTGGTGCTTCAATGGTTGACGAAAGTCGGTTCAGTATAAGGTTTTGGAAATCGCTTTAGACATGTAATTAACATCGGAATTCATTTCCCCAACAAGCTAAGCCTCAGCCCCGATCAGTCGGTTCCAAAACCTGCATAGCTCAACATGTTAACTTCTTAACACTGTTGATTTCTTTAACAGAAAACCAAACTTTTAGTAACGAGTAGCTCATAGTAGTGTATTGTAGCTTGTTGTCTGCTTGTATAGCTAGCAAGTAGGTTATTAGTAGAGTAATCTATTGCACACTCCTATATAAGTGTTGTACTAAGTGTATATGTATTATTTGTTTTCATTCTCTTAATGAGGTATTCATTTTCTTGATTCATCATCTAGAATTATAACCTTTGTAATTTTAAAGGAAGTTCTTCATTCCTCTGACGAGAAAATGCAGACAAATAAGTGAAATCGAAAACAAGAACATTTACTTTGTTTTCCCTTCACTCTGAAACCCAATCAACCACAATTCTCACCAACAAGTTGGAAAAAATAATTAAATCAGAATCCAAAATTTAAAAATTTCCATTTTTCTCTCTCCACAAGAACTGAAAACAAAACAGAAATTATTTCTCCATTTCTCACCTCTTTTTCCCTTCGTATCTCAGTCCCAACAAGACTCCACAAGGAATCGAAAATTCAACTAGAATATCAGATGCAGAAGCGAGAGACCAAGAGAAAAGAGAGCAAAGTACACATGCATTTGAAAAACTTCTATGTATATTACCTGTACACATGCATTTATGTATATTACCTGTAAGTGTTGGCCATTTGGTTGCAGATCCCTGAGCAGACACTGAAGCTACAACTGAATGAAGAAGAAGAAGAAGCAGAAACAGAGCGCGTAATTTACACATTGCAGGAAATTTAATTGCCGGCAAAGTTACTGAGCTTAGGGAACTCCCGACGATCTCTAGCCGCTAAATCTATAGGTTTCTCGAAAAATGTGTGAGAATGGCGGGGTTAGAAGAAGAGAGGGACAGAGAGAAAGGCTACAAAGTCCGAACCTTTTCAGGCTGGCTTTTACTGAATATATATATATATATATTATTCGTTATAAGAAATTTATTTGATTTGACAAATGGAGGACTGGTGTTTTAATAAGCCGGCTTCAATTCGCGCTAAGCCGAAATCCCATACGGAGTACGAACCAACAAGCTTCAGCAACTCCCTTGCTAAAAATTATTGAAATATGTAGTAATTTAAAGTAATATAATTTAAGACTATTATAATTTAAAAAAAACTAAATATCTATTAAAAAATAATGTATTTGATAAAAATAATAATAAATTAATTAAAATATTTTTTATAATAAATTATATTATTAAATATGTTTATTATTACTATTATTTTTACAACTCAACAAGAATCATCAATATATTTAAATTATAAAATTTATAGGTTATAAAATATTAAAAAAATTGTTTCTCCGTTCATACAAATAAATAATAAATGAATTTATAATAAATGAATTTAAAAATATAAATTAAATATTTAATAATAAAATTTGTTAATTATAAAATATATAATAAAATATAAAGAAGTTATATATAAATTTTTAAGATAAAATGAATTTGATTTATGTTATTAAATTTTTTAATTTTTAATTTATAAGATAAATTAAATTTATTATTAAATATTAATTTATATTGAATTATTAACGATATATTAAATATATTATTATAAAAAATTAAATAATATTCTAATATTTATATTAAAATATATACTTATTATTATATTTTTTACGATATATTTTAAAAATTAAATAATTCATATTAATATTTATATATTTTTATATTTTTGGTGCATTTGTATTTCAGGTCAAATTATTGGCATATTTTTATTAAAAAAACATATTACATATATTGTTTTGTATATTTGTTTCTTATTTTTCTAGTTAAAGGGGCAGGAATATAACAAAATTGTAGGAAATTGTTGAAAGCCTCGAGTTTAAATCCTAACCTAGTTAGCAGTTTCCAAAATCATGTTGGCTAACTATGTACATTGGCAATACATATATTCGTCCAAGATTATAAATTTATTTCTCTTTTCAAAAGTGTTTTATGCTAAACATCACATGAAATTGTTGAAATATTGGGGTTCAAATCTTAATTTAGATATATGAATTGTGTTATCTAATAAAAAGGTACTTGGGGGGCTATTTTTTTTAAAAAAATGGAATTAAATATGTAGTAGAAGACAACTTACAAACCTCTACTTTTATTAGTAGTTGTAGTAGTAGGACATGAGTAATTAATAACTATTATTAATTGATTTAGTATTAAGTTTTGATTTTAATGTATAAAATATAGGATATAGGATATTTATCGTCTATACTTTTCACAATTCTCTCATTTTTCGTGATGATTGTTATGGATCACAACTCATTAAAATAACTTTATTTAATAACGAGTGAAAACTAATAATTTATTCCTAATTTGTGCTACCTTTCGTGATATTGAGTACACCTTGGTTGATTTAGGTTTCCACACATAAATCAATTTTGTAATTCATTTTATTTCTAGAATAATTTAGTATGAATATGATTTTTTTTTTGGTAGATTTATTGTTTAATTTATAAATCTATTTACTACAATAATTTTGAAAAAATTTAAACAAAAATTGATCATTCAGATTCAATACGATAATTTGAACATATTTCTATAATAAATAATATTAAAAAATTATTATAGTTATAAAATAATTTAAATCATTATTATAGATGTTATAATACTTTTAAATTTAGATTAATAAATAACTCATAAAATAAAGTTAAAAACAAATTAACAAAAACATATATACACTCTTAAATAAATATAAATAAATGGTTAAAATGATTTGTAATACATGTTCATGTAAATAATTAATTTAAAATTTACTTTAAATTTATTAAAATATCAATATTTAATATATAGTAAGTATATGGGAGGACTCTTATTTATTAAAAAATAGGGGGTTTTGTTTTATAAATTGAAAATTAAATATAACAATTAAATATTAATAAAAATAAAAATAAAATATAAAAATTATGATATAAATTCAAATAAAAGAATAATTGTAAGATCATTTTTAACTAACAACATATATTATAAATAAAAAAAACATATCATATTATCTTATTTTTTGATTATATTAACTTAGAGAAATTCATAAAATTAAAAATCATAAACTCTTGTTAGAGATTCGTTGAATTAAACATTTTTTTAATCTAGTTCTTTTTAATATATAATTTAAAATAAATTTTATAAATTTAATTTATTAAAAATATTAATTTTTAAAGAAGTCAATTGGATAAAAATTAAACACTAATTATTTTGAGTATTAATTCTCATTACAAATAGTTTATCACTAATTATTAATTGATTACATATTCAATCAATTAAATTGATTAATGATAAATTAATTTTATTATTTAATTATAAATTTAAATAATCAAATAAATTCATATAATGATTAAAATAAAGAATTAATATATAATTAAAAAAATAATTAAATAAAATATTACAATTCACATCTACGGTTTTAAAATCAATTGTATTTAATTATAAAATTAATTATTATAAAAATAATAAAAGAAATTGAAGAAATGTTAAGATTTATGTTTTTAATTATGATCTTCAAATCCTTGATTGTTTTTTAAATCTTCTTCTTTTCGATTGTTGTGTCTAATTTAATTTTATATTATTGTTTTATGTTTTTTCCTAATATTTGTGAAATTTTAATATTAATTTTTTATAAAGTGTTATTTTATATTTATATTAAAAAAATTGATATATTTTTAAAGTAATATTAAGATTGATTATATGCAATTTATACTATTAATGCGATTCATGCCTTCAACTTGTAGAAAAGTTGGTGATAATTTAATTAATTAACACTTGTCAACTTTGTAGATAGGAAGCTATTTGGACATGAGTTGCATACGATTATTTTCTCAATTTGGACTGATTAAATAGATATACTTATTTTTCTGAATATAACATTTTATCAAATAAAAATCATAATTTTTTTTATAGAAATTTAAAAAATAAATATTTTTTTAATAAATATTTTTAACTTATTATAGTAATAATAATATATATAAATATAAAACAATTGATATTTAAATATGTATATAAAATATTACCTATCAATTTATTAAATACATTTATTTAAATAATTTTTATGAAAAATAATGGCCTTGATAATTTAGTGAAAAAACAAACATACAAAAGCTCTCTTTTTGTGTGTGTTGGCTTGGTGGCATTGGGAATATGTTTATAAGATATAAATTTATTTTACATTATGAGAATATGTTTATAAGATATAAATTTATTTTACATTATGAGAATATGTTTATAAGATATAAACATAATTATGTTCTTATTTAATACATGATTACCAACCAACTTCTTCGTAAGCATGCGTTGAAACTATTTCTCATAATACTATAAAAGTTGAAATTTAGGGAGCACATGTGTTCAGTGGTTAGGAAGGGTTAGAAATGAATTGCTCCCCACCCCACCCATAAAGGCAGGTTATTTCATGAATTTAAACTAAACATTTTTAAATAGCAGAAAAACAAAGTAGTGTGACTGTTGTTATTCAACGAAATAATAGGCGAAACATATCATTCACTCTCAGATTTGCTCTTCAAATTACCTTGACTTAGGATGTCGCTTCCACATCGGCTTACACTAATCCATACCCCAAAGTTGTCGATACAAGAATCACATAACGTTTCCTAATTGGGTATCTTAATTGCATGCTCACTATTGGAGTATTTTCTTATTTTACTTTTTTTCAAAATCATTTACATCTACTAATCAAATATCAAATCTAATTTAATCCAAATAAATTTAAAAAAATATATCAAAATCAATATTATTGATTGATTATAGAGTTCAAAAAACTATAAAAATTCAATAAATCAAATCTAATCTGAAATATTAATATATACTGATTTTGTAAAATATATTTTTAGTTATTAATTTATATAATTTTAAATTTATTTAAATTATTTTAATTTTAATTTAATCAATAAAAACTCATATTTCTTACTTGAGTCGTCACTTTCAAATTGATCCAAAATTTATTATAAAATCTCTAAAATAATAATTCTTTCTTAAATTACTATATAAACTACATATTATTAATTGTTAATATAAGGTTTTATATAGATCTATTGCTATATTGTTAAGCACATTTTAATTTGTTTAATTTTTTTATAATTATTCTGTGTAAAGTTTTTAATGATTAATTTTAAAAATAAACACAATTCTATATTTACATAATAACTACTAGAATTATTTTATTTCTTTTAGTGATAAGTGATTAAGTAAATATAATATGTGATAATAATAACTTTTAAGTCAAATTATATGATATGTTTTTTTTTGTTTCAATCAGATGAGGTTTTTATATCATATTATGATTATAGGTTTAAAATCGTCAAGTCAACCTCATTTAAACCGACCTTATAGATTGACTCGAAGAATGATTTTTTAGGATTTCATATGTTAGTTAAGGTTTTGGGTTTTTTAAAACTGTTTAGATAATATCAACGTATAAAAATGGCTCAAAAACTAATCTAATCAACACACGTGATTCTTAATATTTATTGCTTCAAACTTAATACCTCTGTGAATAAAAGACCTAATATTATGGATATTTATATCTAATAATAAAAATAATAAAAATATTATTTTTAGTAATTAAAATGCAAAGTTAAAAAAACTATATTATGGATATTAAAATAATCCTAAATCTAATCTTCACTGACATCATAATCAAACCTCCGACGACCTATAGAGAGATATAATTAGTAAATCAATATTTTTTTAAATATGATTTCTAATTACTAATACCATATTTTTAATCATTTTATTCTTTATTGTAAATAACACATGTATCAATTACAAACTCTTACTATTGCACTAGTGACAAAATCTGAAACCTGATGCAATTAAAAATAGGCCTAATTAGTGTGACTTCCTGGAAGCTTGTACGAGTAAAATCCATTTTTTTCTTTTTTTTGTTATAAAAATATTATTTTTAGTAATTAAAATGCAAAGTTAAAAAAACTATATTATAGATATTAAAATAATCCTAAATCTAATCTTCATTCACATCATTATCAAACTTATTGCGACTTATAGAGAGATATAATTGGTAAATTGATACTTTTTTAAATATGCTTTCTAATTACTAATACCATATTTTTAACTATTTTACTCTTGATTGTAAATAACACATGTATCAATCCCAAACTCTTACTATTGCACTAGTGACAAAATATGAAACGGGATGCAATTAAAAATAGGCCTAATTAGTGTGACTCCCTATAAGCTTGTACGAGTAAAATCCATTTTTTTCTTTTTTTGTTGTTGAAATAATTACATTATTTTACACCTTAATTAGGATTCGAACCCTAAGCCTTCTACATGCTTAAGTGAGCACTACATGACATTTTACATCAAGCTTATTGGCCATTTCTATTTTCTTTTTTAATAAAGCACAATGTGGAGAATACTTTCTAAAATTCTAAGGAAAGACTACTTAAAATACCATTATAGTAAAAGACTATCTAGTTTCTCTCTGATAGAATTTAGGTTTCATCTCATCTTATCCCCTCTACTATACCATCTGTCACGTTTATACATACCCACCCTACCTACCTCCCTAACATATCTGACCTCTCATTCCAATCTCGTTCATCTTTATCACCATCCCTATCTCTCACTTTCGTAACATGTTTTCCATTTTTACGACTCAATCCTATACTTCTTGGTTTTGATCTCAGCCCTAAGTTCCTGTAGAGCTTACACGATTCAAAACACGTAAGTATACATAATCATATACAAGTAATAAGTAATTTTAAGAATTAGAACTGTTAATAGCTTCTACTAATACTTACTAACTTGTTAATGCATTATTTACAATTAATGAATAGAGATTTTTGTTAATTTTTGAGAAGAATAACTTAACATAATTAAAAAAAGGTTACAAATGAGTTATGAGAGATATATGATCATAGGACTATTTTCACCATTAGTCTACAATTTTATTAATCATGTTATAAATGTAAATTAATTTTTTGAGTTCTAAATCACTTTCATATTTTAAAACCATTCTTGAATTCTTAACTTTAGTTTTAGAAATCTAAGTCCACTTAAAACTTTTCAATGTTTCTTACTTTGTAATTGACTTAAAATACCACAGTAAATCAACCTAAATCCTGAATAATATAAAAGAACCTTTATTAGATTTAATTCATTCATTGTGTTAGGATTTAAAAAAGTGATAATTAAACTAGGTAATATTAGAATAATCATTTAACCTATAGTAAATGTGTTTATCTTATGATAGTAGCCACAAGTTACCACTTCAAATAAGAATATTAATGATTACATATGAACATCTTAGACTATATATAAAATATTCATGCAACAAACTAGTTGTACACCTTAATTTATAATATAGATGGTAATATCATTTAAATATAAAATCAAACACATTAAGAAGAATTGAAACTACAATTGTTCTTGGTATTAAATTAATTAAACTATAGTCTAAAACTTGAAAACTGTCCACAATCACATTAGAAGTTTGGCTGGACATGAATTTTACAAGAATCATCGTTATACTTATAGGAAACTAAATGGAGAAAAATATTAAGAAAAGTTTATTTTGATTTTCAAAATCTCTTCCAAAAGTTGCCCTATATGTGTTCTTATTTCCTTTTGTTCCTTATTGCAAATTGTTATGTTCTGAAAACCCCTTTGGTTATGTATATAGTGTATTTTTGAGCATAATTTAAGCTGGATTAGAATTTAATTCATCCAATGGCTAGGATTAAAAATTGGTGTTGAAAAAAATGTAAGATTTAAGTACTGATTAGGTCACTCGATTAATCTAACAATTACGATTTCTAACCCAAAGAGTACTCGATCTACTATGGCTTGATCAATTGAGACCTTTTTATAAAAATCAACACTTTCTTTTGTTTTTTTTCCTTATTCCTTGATTGATTTAGTTTTATGTTTTACTCTAAATGCACTTTTTGTCTCTTTTTTGCTCGTTTCATATCTAAGCATTTGTATAACATATAATAAACATATAAAATAAATAAGAAACAATAGTTTATTGTAAATATATAATAATTAGTGCACAAATATATGTATAAAATAATCAAGATCAAGCCACATTCCTCGGTTGGTCACAATTGTATCCAAGAGTCTCGAGCTATTTGTGTTAGAATAAGAGCCCTTAAATGCAAGTTGTTTGTATTTTAAATCGATAAATTTGAAGCAAATAAAAAGTATATTATATGCAATTATATGTGTTATCTTATGCTTCAAATAAATTATAAATCTCTTATATTCACATCAACTTGTACCCAATATATAAGAGTTTATACGAGATGATTGAGTAATTATCAAAATAACATGACAATTAACTAAAGTTTATTATTTTTAATCTTGTTATTAGTACAACCCATATCTATTTAAAATGAAGTGATCATGATATACGGTAACTGATGTAGAGATGTTGGAAAAGATGAAATTTAATTAAAAAAAAATTGTTTGGAAATGTGCCTTGTCCCACATTGCTTTTTTACATTATTTTAAAGAGTATAAATAGTGAAGAGTTGGCTATTGGGATTGGTGATGAGTGCTCAAAAAGCATTAAAATTACCATGATTTTATGCACATTAATTGATTAAAAATATATATATTTATATGTTTTATCATATATTTATATAAATTTGTCTTTTTCGGAATCACGGGTATTTTTATTGTTTTTCAGGTATTTTGGCTTAAAAACGCAATTTAAAGACTCAAAGAGGAATACTTGAAGCAATACATCACAAATATATTAATAAATAAGTGGGAAAATGTCAACAAACATGGAAAAATTGGACAAAATGGGTCGAAAAGGTCAAAAATGTCAAAAAGACGAAAATCGCGCCCGCCTATTTGCCCATGTGTATGACCAATTGGCCAGCGTTTCACGCGTCGAGTAGCGTTGCCAATGACCCCTCCGCACGCCCAACGCCTTTTCGCCCCATTTTTCACGTGCAGCCGCCCCCATGACGTCATTAATGACCTCAGCATTTCCATTACGCGTTTTTACATTTTTTAACATTTTTTTAACATTTTTTTACTCATTTTTTCTCTCCATCCTCACCTATAAATACCCCCTTTCCTTCACTTCAAAAAACACCTCAAAACACACTTCTCTCTTCTTTCTTTCTCTCCATTTCTTAGTTTTTAGTTTTTTTTTAGTTTTCTTATGTTTTAGCTAGTTTCTCTTAGTTTTAGAGTTCTTCCCTCTTTGGGAAGAACTAGTTATGTTTTTGTAATTTATTAGCTTTTTGATTCAATAAATGGGAGTGCAAATTCCGTTTGGAGGTTTTCCAGCTACGGGAATAGCATCAATCTTGTAAGGATTTTATTTTCTTTAGTTATTTTTTATGCTTATTTCTTACATGTTATATTTAATTTTTACGTGATTAAATTTAAGCTGTCTTTATTGTTTGTAAAAATGATATAATAATAACGTTGTTATGCTTGCAAAATATTAAATAGGTAAAAATCTCTAAAATGGATTGATTTTATTTTTATTCAAGATTTTATATTAAGAATGTTAGAGAGAAATATATTATTTTTCATTACAAACTTAAATCTGAAAATTAGATTTTAAGGTTTAGTTATCCGGACTGATTTAGAGTAGTGCTCTTTTATTTGTTGGTACAATCGCCCGATAGTTAGAGTGAAGCTCTATTTCAAAAGTTTTTATAAGAATTATTATCTGAAAATGTATTGACAACATGTTTTCAGTAGTGGTTTTAAAACTTGAAAGTTAGTACTCAGATAACTAAATTCTTAGGTTTAATTTGGACACCTTGAATAAAGTTTAAACTGTCTAACCCCACCAAAGGTGTCATTTAAATGGTTCATTTTCAATCTCTTAGAATAAGAAATTAATTTAATTAACCAAATTAGTTATCAACCCCACCCATAGGTGTTAATTGATTTGTTTAGTTAACAAAGAATATCTAACCCCACCAAAGGTGGTATTCATACAAAAAATGAAGAATCAATAAATATGAATTCATATTTTTAATAACCTAGATAATATGAGCAAGCATAATTAACTTAGTTATTATATTCATAAATACTCCACTATTTATAAAAGATAAAATTTGCATAAATGTTTATTGAATCTATGTTTATTTTTATGTAAGTAGATTAAAACACAAAAAACCCAAAATATCGTGACATGATGTTTAGGATTTAATTTCATTTTTAGAAGTTTGAATAATAAATTAAAAACCACATACATTCCTTCCTTAGATCGACCTTGGGAGTATACTTATCATTTTCTACGAAATGATTCGTGCACTTGTGAGAGTTTTATAAATATAAAACCAAAGTATTGGCAGAATCGGCGATGCCGGTCTTCGCTCATCAAGTTTTTGGCACCGTTGCCGGGGATGACTCCGTTGCGGGGATGGCATCAAAGTTTTTGGCAATCCCGATTCTGCTCATCAATTGGGCCCCAAGGGGTACCCACTTTTGTGGAAGGGGAGAGAACCTAGGCAAATGTGATACCACACGCGCGCACGCCGCCGTCTGTCCGACCGACCGGCCGTGCCGAGCCAAGCCGAGTCCGACTTCGAGTGCGTGTGTGTGAGGTGAGGTGGTATTTTCTTTTTTGGTAAAATATTCTTTTAAGGAAAATTTTTCCACTTACAAAATGGTTGTTATATATATATATATATATTTTTTTTTAAAAAAAATGACCGTTATTTTCTTTTATTAAGAATATGACCGTTTGTCTTTTTTATTCAGAAAAAGAGCCGTTGCTCGTATTTACTCATAAAAAATATATCCGTTATCCGTTACTCCTCATTACTCAGAATAGCCGTTACTCTCTTAATTCCCAGACATTACCGTTTTATTCATAATTGCCACACGGTTTCTATAATCTATAAAAGGAGGGCTTCAGCTCTCATTTGAAACACAACAATCAACAATCATCTCCCTACGAAAAAAAATTCTCTCTACAATTTCTAAGTTCTTTTTTAGTTTTCCGAGCAACAAATTTTCAGGTGTAGCATTCGGTCTTCATCGATGCGGTGAAGTTCGAGACGTAGATTAAGATTAAATTTGTTTTATCTGGGACGACGAGAATTTGAGTTTGCTTGCACAAATTGGGCAGAGCCGCGAAACGTCTTAAAGAGAGCGACCTAGTCCGCGACTCAACCTAAGCAGTTACTTTTAAGTTATCGTTAATATTGTTCCAACACCGTTTTTATAAACTTGCTTCAAAAAGAGACATCTAGTAATAAGTACTTATGTATAAAAGAAATCATGCGGAATAAAACTAAACATATTAACATCTATTTACTCATAGTTCTTTATGTCACTCGGTGATCATATACGGGACGATCTCATTCCTAAATGATTTAGATTACCCATTGTTGTAGTATTATGACATTTGAATTACTCACCAACTTTTGGTTGTTTAGATGAGATGACTTTATCTTGGTGTCAAGGTCGAATGATGGGTTACGAGGTCTTCTTATAAGATATAAAATCTATTCCATTTGTTTTTATATATTAGATAGTAATTATCTTGTTTAATGATTTTAGAGCTTGAATAATTGTACTCTCTTGTGATATAATCGTAGGTAGTTATGAATAAAAATGGTGGATTTTCAAGGAGAAAATGTAATTGAAAATATAAAACTTATATTTGTTACTTCTAATTATGAAGACATGGATTCTTAAAAATACCTAATTATTATATCAATGGCTATTAATGTACAACATTATGATCTAATCCTATGTGAAAAATGAGTCTTTCACAGACCCATTTTGTACAACATTATATATATTAACAATCAGCTCCTGCATGAGATCGAGAAGAAAATGGTCGGCCGAATTTCATATTTAAAGTTGAGAGAGAAAAAATTGTGAGATAAATTTCCCAAAGACATAATTGAGAGATATTATCACTTTGTAATTGATTATGAATTGTTCTCATAAAAAACTTAATTACCACGCATAAAGGATTCTAGTTAGTAAACTAGAATTTGATCAACTTCGAGTATCAAGAACGCCCCTGAGTTAGATTATAGCACATGTCTGATTCAAATTAAATGTTTTATAACAATTAATTTAGTAGTGTCCAGAGGTGCTTTTTCTTACTTTGGTTCTTCTCGTAATTATGGTAGCTAGGTACCATAACTTGGAGAGAAGAATCAGATCAGTAATCTCTAATTTGTGAACTTAACCCATACAAAGTATATGTTTGGAGTTTGAGTTGCTTTTAATGAAGTTTTAATTTGGACAAATAAATAAATAAATAAAATACAATGCATACAGGATAGTAGTGTGTCATTCTTAAATCTCAATATCACGGTGAAATGGAACTGACTTCAAATCTCTTGTTGCATTTTTAGTGTGTTATTGTATGCCTTATAGACATGAATAATCTATCTCATCTCTAACTCCTTTCTTATCTTATCTTTAAAAAATATAATGGTAAGTTCTATACACAATTTTTCTTGGTCTTTTCTAATTTACAAGAATAGAAACCTTTCCTTTCTTAAGTTGCATATTTTTACAATAGGATAAAGAAATCGATGTAGAAACTTGCATGGGGTTAGCTATTCAGTCACTCTTTTTCTAAGATACTTAGAAATAAACAAATAATTGTGATAAAATGTGTAAAAATATGTATTTTTTTTATGTCATTTTGTTAATTTTTTTCATTTTTATCCACCTATTTATCGACTACTATTCACATACATAATGAGACACAAAAATTGGATTCAAATAGAACATGACATGTGTTATAAATATACCATACAGTCTAACAATAATATTGAATGAAGTTTAACATTAATTGGGGTTAAATAATCTAAATTCAACTTGAATGACATCCAACTTAGGGATTGGCATAGGTACGACGATTTTTAATATAACTATCCTTGAATTAAATTATAAAATCTATACTCAAAATCGTTATGGTTCGGGGATATTTTTTTACCCATAAGTAACGGTTCGGGTCAGTTATTAAAAAAATACTAAAAAAACCCAAAAAAAAATATAATTTAATTTATTAAATATATATAATTAATGTTCGGTTTATAATTTAATATATAAATTAATTAAATAAATATAATTAAATTTGAGTACGGATGGGTAAAGTTTTCAATATAATTGTAACTAAATCATGTCCGTTACTTCATATTCGGTATACATCCAAAATCGTCTTCATTCTCAAAATTTATCGGGTAAAAATTGAACTATCTATTCGAATAACCATGGATAATCGAACCCACGGTTATTTTGTTCATTCTTAATCCAACTAGAAACCATTCAATGTCAAATGTTAGAGTTTATTTTCTTTTTTTAATATCAAAGATATATGAATTAGACAAAATATATTATTTTTATTGTTACAAGTTTTAAGTGTTATTATAAATATTATTTTTCATAGCGTTTTTGATTTTGAAAAGTGGAATTTTTGCCAATTTTTATTAATATAGAATACAACTTTAACAATGTGAACAACGATGAAATGATACTCATCAAAGAGGAAATTGCAACTTTGGAACATGGTAAAAACACAATAAGCAAGACACATATATCATTCAATTACATAGGAAACTCTTCTCAATGGAACACTAGATCTTCAAGCAACTGCAATGAAATGAAAGGAGTCTCAATCAAACTTTATCTTTGAACCAATACCAAAAGTATATATACATTAATTTACCAAATATATAACCATCCAATCTCCAAATTCAGGTTTTTTATAACACAAAACTCAATTATATAATCATTTGAATTATCAATGTGGCGTCCTTGTAACTAATTTAGGAAACCATAGTATACACAAACTCTGATTCTAGATCATATTTCATACTATATAGTATATACTGTTGATACTAATTTTTGTACCTAATTGCCTCCAACAAATACATTACACACACTTCTATTTGTATAGTAAGATTGTCTGTGAACTTTCAAGCAAGATTAACACATTTAAGCTTATCATACATGCATGATTTAAACTCTTACCGTGGCATTCACGGGGGGTTCTTCGACCGCACTTCTTGGGCAACTCCACGGCATGTGCAGGATCAATACCATATGCAGGGAGGACAGATAAGTAGCTGCAAAAGCAGGGCAAGTTGGCATGGTGTACAACTTCACAACAAGCAGGAGTTGGTGGTTTGGGGGACTTGCCAGTCAATGCAGGTAAGCACTGAGCTAGCTTAGTTGAATCAATGTTACACAAATTTGTTGCACTGGCTTGGCTTAATAGAGCAACCAATATAATAGTCACCAATACTTTGGAATCCATATTAGCCATTTGATTTGCTTGTGTTGAGCTTGCTTAATCAAAGAACACACCACATAACTTTCTTTCTTTTTTAACTGCATTTATAGGTAATAAGGAGACTTTTTTTAAGCCTGCTGTGAATTTATGCATATCATGTGAACTTGCTTATTGGGAGTCACGAGACAATTGAAGAGCATTAAGATAATATTTTATTAAACAGATTCGCAGATAATAGACAAAATGTTTGTTCTTTATATGAGAGGTCAAACAAGTTAACAAAGTAATAAGTTTATTATAGAGATGCTTCTGTCGCATTTGATCACATTTTCAAGTCACGGGAGGTCATAGCCTTGTTGGTTTAGTTGAATTATCTCTTTACCATTTTAAATATGTATTATGCATCCTAAAGTGTATTGTATGATTAATATATAAAATAGATTATTCCTATAATTATTATAAAATTGGAATAAGACATAGAGATTTTTAGTTTGTATCATTCAATCATTTAAATTATAAATACTATCATTTAATCATTTAATTTAAAAAAATTAATAATATAATACATTATTTAGATATTTTTAATTAAAATGTAATTTTTTAATACAAAAATTAATAAAATAATATATTTTGTCTTAATATGCTGATTTTTAAAGTTAAAGAACTAAACGATTCTACCTATATTTAATTGATCAAAGCTTAATGATATAATCTAAAGAAATTCTACAATAATTTTCTCTATAAAATATATACTTTAGTACTATAATTTAACAAATCAAAGTTGAGCTTTATGTATAATAAAAAACATTTGTTAAATATACGCAGATTACTTAATAATAAAGTAGTAATTTCAAGCCACACCAAATAAAAAATTTCACATGTATCAAAAAGCTTAAAATCTCTTTTTTCAATAAAAAAATTAATTTAAAAATGATAAAATTTAAAGATATTATAGCTTCAAATGCATTCTTTTGATTTTAATTTATTTAACTTCTGCCAAACCCAAAAACCCAAAAATAATGATACTAAACTATTAATTTTAAAAAATAATAGGATTAACTCAACTCCTCCCTCTAATTTTTTCTTTCTTTCCATTTTTGATTAAGTCCGGGACTTAAAATGGATATACAGATTATTACATGTATACTTACATGCTATTATTACATTATTACATGTATACTGTCTGCCTTTTTACAAGTGTTAGAAACTTCAAAGAGTTATTCTAACCTGATCTACCAAGTCGGTTAAACCCGATACCATGTCAAGGCACCATTACAAAATAAGACGTGACATGAGCTCAAGCTATCTAAATACAAGATCCATGTCAACAGTAAACTTTAGGTACCATGATCACATGCATCATATCTCAATTGATTTGTTCTCTTTTTACGATAAAATAAAAAGTTAAAATTTAATACCAATTAAATAAATCTATAGACTAAGAAGTTGCATAAAAGAAGTTTAATTTTCCTATATAAACTTTAAATTAATTAATATAATGTTATAAGAGGGTAACTAATAGGAAACTTGTCCATCAGATCCGAAAATATGTGTTTCTTTTCTACCAATTTTCTTTTTAATAACTGAATTTATTCTATAAACTTATTTTCTCATTTAAAAAAATTACATGTAACTTATAAATTAATATGAATGGACTTAAAAAAATCGTCTTACCTACCCAATATTGTTAACATTTATGTATACCTCTTAAAACCTCATATCGGTGCATCTCCCTTTCATCAACACAAAAAAAAAAAAAAAAATTGCAAGTGTTTCAGATACTCGATTATGTACTTTTAGCTCCCAACTCAATTTCTCTTTAGCCTTCATTGAAACAGACTGCTCTGGGAACACCAAAACGAAGAAGCCTTTAGTCCAAATACAAAATTTTACAACACAGTCACACAGACATTGACGGACAAAGGTAAAAGTACAATAACAGAACACATACTTCTGGGTTCTAGATATTGTATGTTTGGCAAGTAGCTTGTTCATCTTGAACATATCAGTGCATTCTGTGTCAAATACTATGCGTAGTTCATCTCATTGCAAATTATTTTCCTTTTATTACTAGGATCCTGTAGATTGTTCTTCGTTATGTAGGCCCACAGTTGCTTCACAATCTGCACAAATAAGGAAATTCGAAACGCCGGTAGAAACCAAGTAAACAATCTAAGAGAAAACAATAATCTAGAATACTGAACTTCAGTCCTCGGAATAGCTGGCTGGCCAACAATGCCTGAAATTCCGGGGAAACAACACATAGTTTGTTTAGACCAACCTGCAGGGCCACCTCTTTTCTTAGTTTTATTCCTAGCACTGTAACAAAGAGTGATAACAATTGTGAGTACATAAGCCAAACCAATATACTACATATTTGTTAAGCCACAAAAAATAACACATTAGAGATACTCAGCTCACTTCTTGATAACTTAAATTTTTAAAATCATTCATTGTTAACTCTATTTTAATATGTCATTATAGCCTAATTTCTTAGTTTTAAATCTTTACACTCCAATTTTTTTTACAAATATTAAATGTTTCTTTCTTTACTCCACTTCTAACTAACTTTAAAAATGAATAAAAGATTTAACAGTAGATGTCTAATTAACAAAATGATAAAAATAATAAGTTTAATAATTAAAATATATAATTTAAAAAAACATGTATTTATATTAGAAAAATTAAAATAATATTAAATCTAATCGATTTAATGTTTAGTGTTTATTGACCAATAAAATAGTATTATTGATAAGTCAATATTTTTCTTTTTATTTTAAAAGTATTTTCTAATTACTAACTCCTTATTTTTGTTTATTTTATTCTTGATTGTAAATAATATTTATATCATTCACAAACTCAACTTTAAAGTATATTTTCACTTTATGGATTCTTTATTTATTCATTTAATTAGATTATATTTAACTCTACTCGATGAGTTTTCAATATTATTTTCCTAACTCATAAGTGAAAACTCATCAGTGTCATATGTTCAATGAACCTTCAAATCTACTCAACCTACAAGTAAAAACTTTTTATACTCATCTATTTCACCCATAAAATAAAAGCCTATTAATTTAATAATAGTGTTAAAAAAAACCCACATAAAATATTAAGATCCAAAAATAATATATAAAAATAATGGTTGATCTACATCTAAATTGTGTGAGTTTTTAGGAGTATTGGTTACTAATTCTAATATAATAATATTTAAGGATGAATGGAAAACAACGTGAGATCTTGATGTTTAAATTTAAATAATGCAATAGTCAATTAAGAATATATTTTAAGGTTGACAATTAGTTGAAATCTTGATAAAATAAACACATTTATTATGTAAATAAGATGATAGTTAGCCCCTTTCTTATTGGTTTAAATTTTTAGAATAATTAGCTGATAATTCTCTTTTTAAGATGATATCAAAACTTAAGATTTTAAGTATAACTCTTCCCAATTTTAAATTTTTTACTAATATTAAATGTATCTTACCTTCCTTTATTTTTAACTTATTTTAAAAAAAAATACATCTTTAATAATTAAAATATACAATTTAAAATAAACAATAAATATGACATTATGGATATTACCATTTAAGATATATCTTAACACTTCAAATGATTTGGATGAATATTCTTATTTGAAAAGAATATATATATATATATATATATATATATATATATATATATATATTATGGATATATATTACAATTTGAGATATGTCCTAACACTCCAAATAATTTGGATGAATATTCTCATTTCAAAAGAATATATATATCATCTATCTTTTAATACATCAATTTTGTTTTTCTTTAAAGGACATAAATTCAATATTATGGATATTTTGAAATCTAATGAATTTTCTTTAAATATTTGTTATTATGAAAAAAAAACCTTTTCCAATATAACATAAAAATTCATCAATTTTAAGTAATTATAATATTTTAATTATTATTTTATTACAATATATTCTCTTACATAGTTACATATATTGTGGAGAATAGCTACTCCATTTCAAATGATCAACCATGTCTAGCTCAACATTAATTGGCTAAAAACTTTGCAAATGCATCAACTATTATTTGTGTGATCAACTAATACTAGGAATGACTACTCAACATATACTAGGAATGCCTACTGATGTGGAGATGCTAAAAGTCAAGGACCTAGTAAGCTACTAATAGGTGGCGTTTGGTTCGCAGAATGTAATCGAAATCGAATGAAATAAAAATAAAATAATGTTTTTTGGTTTGATTATTGGAATCAAGTTCAGAATCAAGATTATAGTTTTTGGTTTACCACTGGAATGGAATGGAATGGAAAAACTGTAAATTACCTTAATACCCTTACATTTAGTAAATTTCAAATAATGTCATTTAATTATTATTTGTTCGTTAGACAAAATACATAATTGAAATCATTATTTTTCTAAATAATTATTACTTAATTAAAAAGAAAATATATTATTAAAATTATTATTTTTCTAAATAAGGTTTAGGGTTTTAAGGTTTGAGATTTGAGATTTAGGGTTTAAGGTTATATTTGTGGGTTAAGGTTTAAGGTTAAAATTATTATTTTTCTAAAAAGTGTTTAGGGTTTTAGGATTTGAAATTTGGGATTTAGGATTTGTAATTTGGGATTTAGGGTTTAGGATTTGGGGATTTAGGTTTTAGGGTTTTGGATTTTGGGGTTTTAGGATTTTGAGATTTTGAGTTTAGGGTTTTGAGATTTGAGGTTTTGGGTTTTGGGTTTAGGGATTTGAGATTTGAGATTTGAGGTGAAGGCAAAATTGAAAAAAAAATTGAGATGATCTTAGAATCATGATTGCTAAAAAGGGGAAAATGAATCAAGTCATTCTTTCTCCTTTAGTAATCGATTTCGTTCCGTACTTTCTATTTAGTCCAACCAAAGACACAAATAGAAGGAATCAATTTTGATTCATTTCCATTCCCTCCAAACAAACATCACCACAATATTACAATGTATAAGAATTGTAACTGAATTATTAGGCTTGATGATTTGTTACCTTGGCTTAGTGATCATACATGCTTATTGATTAAGTAACGAGAATTGTATAAATACATGTAATAGAATCTCATTCTCATTACATGTGTTACCTTTACGATTGAACGAGAAATATACAAGAATATTCCCTAATATCTTTTCTTCTTTGTCTTGTTTAAACTCACTTGATGCAACATCTTGTGCTTATTGTTTTCCTTCTTGCTTAAATAACGACGATCTTGAGTTTTGTCAACATATATTGATTTTATCCTTTGTTGTCTTTTGTAAACTCATTTCCTAAAAAGTTTTTGAAAAATCATATAAAATATATAATTGTTTTTTTAAGTTTTTTTTCTATTATTATATAAAGAAAATCTAATGATTATGTATTTTTTTTTTCGATAATTCATGCATTTTTAAAAGTGAGTTATTTTTTTTATTCGATAATTCATACATTTGTTAAGTCTCTAACTTATCTAAAATACTATAATATCATTTCTAACATTTCAATTCTAAGATTTAATCATTTGATAAATTTAATCTAAAATTTTAATTATCTTTAAATTAATATTATAGTTAACTATAATATGATTTATTTTTTAATTCATTTAATCCCATATATATTTCAAAATATATAATTAATTTCATGAAAGTTAACTTATTTACCTACAATTATCCGTGTTATAATAAATATGATGACGTTAATAAATTTAATAAAAATTAAAATTTTAGATTAAATTTATAAATTTATAAATATTATGAATTAATTTTTTTTAAAATCTTATACAAGTGAGGGACAAAAATAGATAAGTAAATGATTTTATTTTATGTTATTTGTTTTCTTTGTAGCCGTATACTTATTTAAGTTAATTTTTTCTATATGAATTAATAATTAATTAAATTTATATTTTTTTTATAAATTGGGAATTGATTATTTCGAAATGTTTTTTAAACATTTTTTATTTTCTTTAGTTATTTTTTTAAAGCTTACATGTTTTATACCTTTTAAATATTAGTTTTTGATAAATTTCGACACTTATTTTTTAAAATAAAATTATTTCTCATTTAGTTACTTTATATAAAAAGGGGAATTAATTTTTTTTGAATTTTTTACTTTTTTGACCATTATTTTAAAATTATATTTTTTCAAACTAATTAAAAATTTAACACAAATTTATATCATTAACCATAATTATTTTTTATAAAATTGTCACATATATTTATGATCTATAATTTTTATCAGTTATATATTTAATTATCTATTTTTTATTAGATTTGAACTTCCATTTGGTCTAAAATTTGTTTAATTTATTCGGAGGGAAAACATTTCTTTTTAATAACATTAAACATTTTACAACTTACACTATCTAACTCTACCTTACAATTATATGCATGATGCATCATGATATATGAGCGACATTAGTGCCATTAATGTAGGCTTAATCTATATCACCGACTTTAAGATATATATATATATATATATATAGGGTAATAACCGGCCTGGGGAAGAATAAGTCCTTTTTTACTGTTTGGCTAAGGCGAGAGGGACGAGTCTCCACTAAAGTTCTTGGAAAAATCTGCCGGTGCAGCATTATATATGGTACACCTCAATCAGGAAATCGCCATAAGATATTTTCCTTTTCTTTCCAAATTTTAATTTAATTTACTCTTTGCCTAAAGTAGTAACTTACAAAATGATCAAATACCCAGAATGAGAAACGGATACGAGGAAAGATTAGGGTTTATCCGTAATTCTTATTTATCAGGTACGCATTCTTCAATTCCTGCAATTGTGGTTATTTAATTGATGAAGCCCTCGCATTTTCCATAGAGCCTTAAGTTTTTATCTTAGAGTATGTTTTTCACTGGTTTCAATTGCGAAATCCTAGACACTTGTTTGGGTTACGAATAAACGAACTTAAACAAAGGAGATGAAATAACATAGCCTTTTTAATTGGGGTCGATTGTTGCTTTTTGTGCACAATTGAGAGTGGAAGTCATCGGTTTTATATCTCATTCCAATTTCTGCTGATTATCGTTGTTAAGCGTAGCCTTACCCTTGCCTTAGAAACTTGCTGTCTTGTTTTCGTTTTAGTATTGGCATTTTTAAAACGCACTTCTATATTTATTTTCATGTTTATTAGTCTAAACAATGGCAAACATCTTAATAATTCTTTATTTGATTACCGAGAACACTGAATTACGAAGTGGAATTTTTTTTACCTTTCATCTGTGTGTAGCTTCATTCTGACATGTGTCAGGTTGTGGTAAGTAAAAAAATGGTAGGCAATTCTTTGAAAGGTTTTAATGGTTGGGATTATCGAGGCTAAGTCTAATGGCCAAAAGATTGGTATGCATTATGCATGATGCATCTTAATCTTACATCAGAGTCGTAAGGTTTTGAACCTTCAAACTTCATTTCTTATTTTCTTTTAGCGCCAAGTTAGCTCATCTTTGAATTGAGTTGAGGTCCAAACTATATACATTATTCTTGAGGCAAAAGTGTGAATTCGTGAAATATTTTGTTTTAATTTCGTATGTTATCCTTGCATATACATAATGCTGGCATTAACTCATGGAATTAGCTCAACGTAGTGATTTTCTTTGGTTGCCCTGATTTTGTCATTTATTCTTCTATGAAACACACTTAACTTAATGCAGGAAATATTCCTTAAAAATCTGGTTTTGCGTAATATTAGTTTCACCTGAAGAAGGACATGGCCTCCTCAGATGATGAGACTGAAAATGTGCCACAGTTTGTTTCAAATTACTATTTTCTAGACGACAAGGATGATCCTGTTTCTTTTTCCATTTTGCCACTTCAATGGAATGAGGATGAGCAACTGGATAGCAAGCATGTACAGGTTTTCTTGAAGGGGGATGCTGGCAACTCGATTGAGAAGATTCATAAGCATGTAATAGGATGGAAGTTTGATCTTTCTAATGTGAAACCAGAGGTATTAGTGCTTACCAAAGAGCGTAACTGGATCAGGCTTTTGAAGCCCCGGAAGAGTTTTGAGGACACCATTCGGTCAGTTCTGATAACGGTGCACTGCCTTCATTTTGTCAGGAGAAATCCTGAAACACATGCTAGAGACTTGTGGGATCACATGTCTAAAGTTTTCAGGTATCCTTTTCTTCCATCCATATCTCAAAATTCTCAATTTTCATTCTTGTATTTATATGTTGTTTGTGCTCCAGTTTTTATGAGGTCAGACCTTCTCAGAATGATCTGGTTGATCACACGTCTTTAATCAGCGAAGCTGTTGGAAAGGATGCTGTGTTGGCAAAGTCTAAGGTTTGTCCGAGTTCTTTTGTTGAAATTTGTGATTGTAAGTCTGTATCAGGCAATTATCAGTTTTTTTTTCAAGTAGTCTGATATATCTTGGTTGATCTCAAAGGCCTATTAGATCCTAATTCTTAATCTTTAAAAATCATGCATGCAATGAGACTTGAAGTTGAATACCTTTCTAAAGATCAAGCACTTTATAATCTATATGCATAACTTTGTCTTGTAAATATTCTCTCTCTCTCTCTCTCACACACACACACAAATGAAAAGTAATTCTGTGCCATCTCTATTCAATATGCACATTGCTTAGTGCCATTACATAAAATATCCTTACTGTGGCCTCTTGCCTGATACCATTCCTCATATTCCTTTGATTCTTAGTTTCTTCAAATGTATTCATTTCTGTAGCTACTTGCATGGTTCCTTAAATAATATTATCTTCTGCTTGAATTCTGCCCTGAGATAAGATGCGTTAAGTATCTCCTCAAGCTTGAGGATATACATTGTGTCAATTGGTAGGGATAATTAGATAAAAAAAGGTGTGCACAACAAAGAAAATAGAAGGTAAGAGATGTCCATTCTTTGTCGATCAAGGTGGACATGTTGTTCTGCAAGCCTTTCTTCCAACAAGAAATAAAATATTTGAGGTGCAAATTCAATAATTTCATCATTTTCAAGAATATAGAGAATATATTTATGATTTTCTATGATGAAATATTTTGTTTAGAAATGCCTGATTTATCTTTTGGTTGACATGAAACCTCAAGTGAGTAAATTTCTTAGGGTAATAATATAATCAAGGTATTGTCGATATTTAAGGAATTTTTTTTTGGGTTTCTCCCTCCTATTATCTGATCCAATGGTCCATTGAACTGCGTCTGACTATTTATGGTCCATTGCAAATCTTTAAAGCTTTTGTATAACATGTACATTTGGATTATTGAAGGAGTAAACCCCTCTCTCTATCTTTTCTGTACGTACATGGACAAACTTAATTGGTGATTTGCTGCAGTTTTTACTTACATATCTTAAGGAGAAGCCCAGGAAAAGAAAGCAACTTGAGGAGGTCATTTTCTAATACTTGTATTCTGTCATTGCATTTGGTCCCCTCTCTTTTTCTTCCCCTCTCTTCTTCTTCTTCTTCTTCTTCTTCAATTAAAAAAATAAAACAACTATTCATTCTCTTTTTATTTTTGCTCTTTCCACAATTATAATTTTCTAAGTATTTTTTTTTTGTTTTTCAGGACAGTCGAGCTATAGAAAGATCCATCTTTATTGATGACAATATATATGAAGGTGATGGAGAAGATGATTCCAATGAAGAGGGTGACCTTTTTGATTCTGCATGTGCAATTTGTGATAATGGTGGCGATATTTTGTGGTAAGTTTTTCTGTTGTCATTCTATTGCTCTTGTTGTTACTGGTATCTATTATATGGATCATGACCTAATATTGTTTAGGCGGGGGAGTTGGGAGCTTTACTCTATACAATGTCGTTGCTGTTATTTTTATTGATACTTATTCTTTCGTCTTTAAATCAATTTTATTGTTTTAAAAAATATTTTTTGCTCTTGAAATTGTTGTCTTCTTGTTTTGCCCGTAAAAAAATTGACTTGATATATGGTCAATGCCACTTTCATGCTGATATATCTATAGATAGACAAACTGTTTTTTATTTATGTATTTGTCTTTCTGTTGATATCATGCCTATTGATTTTAAGTGATTGTTTTTGTAAAGTATATGAAGCTGTATAGATATGAAGGGCAGATATTAAACAAGAACACCACCTTAAGCAAGCTTTACAAAAGAAGCAGTAGATAATCATCTCTTCTCTTCTTTTACAAAAGAAGCAGTCCACTATTCATACTTTTGTGCTTATTTTCTTAATACAATAAGATGTTTCTTAAATATATGGAATTACATTTTTTTAATGGGTAGCATGCTAAGTAATTGTTTTTTGTGCAAAATTGGTATTTATCTTTATATCCCTTTTATGTGGTCTTGCTCTTCTTTCTGAATGCAATTGATGTGGTGTATCATTTACGTTTTCTATCAAGATGATCCCTGGTGATTGTTCATGGTGGAGATGAGTAGGAGGTTATTCAGGACTTTTGGTAATAGTCTAGCTAGGGCTCATTGATATGCTTCTTGTATTGCATTCTAAGATTTTTTTTTTATTTTTTTTAACATAGCTGTGAAGGAAAATGCTTAAGAGCCTTCCATGCAACTGAAGAGGCTGCTGCAGAAGATGGTGCAGAAGCTGATGTGACTGAAGATGCATATTGCTTTTCTCTTGGCCTTACTCAAGATGAAGTAGATGTATGCTTCTATTTTATTTTTTGGGTGCAAATCATATTTCATTATGTTGTGCAAAACCATATTTTATTTTGCTGTGAAAATTATATTTCTTTTATACGTATATTTCTTATTTGTTTTTGGGTTTTTGTGACATGCAGGCAATGCCAGTTTTCTTCTGTAAGAACTGTGAATACATGCAGCACCAGTGCTTTGTCTGTGGGAAGTTGGGTTCCTCTGCTAAATCCTCAGGTGCTGAGGTATGAGTTTTCCTTGAAAGGAACTGCTGTATAGATGGTGGTTTCCTAACCTCTTTTTCGATATTTATCTGTACTAGTTGTGTAAAAACTAATGGTAGCCATGATATATATATATATATATATATATATATATATATATATATAAAGGATATAATATGTTGGATTTCAGCTTCATTCTTGTTGTAACTATTAAAGAATGTACTTTTGTTGTAATTTTAAGATTAACAAGATGGGTCAACATTTTTTCCATAATTAATTTTATGTTCTAATGAAGAAATTAACTCAGATGGAAGGAAACATACTTCAGTATTTTAAAGAAAATTCTTGTAATAACGAATTTGGTTCCTTCTATATTAAATTTGGATTTCCATCATTTATCATCTGTTTTTTATGTACCAAGTTTTCCTCTGCACTTTACTGTCAACACTTTTATGGAGCGTATCAAGATTAACATGTAATTGTCTTTAGGTCTTTCAATGTGCTAATGCAACTTGTGGGCATTTTTACCATCCACATTGTGTTGCAAAATTAATCCATCCAGATAGTGAAACCTCTGCTGAAGAGATTGAGAAAACAATTGCTGAGGGTGGATCATTTACATGCCCAACACATAAGTGCTGTGTTTGTAAACAAAAAGAGAACAAAAAGGTTCATGAGCTGCAGTTTGCTGTGTGCAGGCGCTGTCCTAAATCCTACCACCGCAAATGTTTGCCAAAGTATGCTTGGTGACATTTTCTTTTCTATCAAGTTACATTGTATTGGTCATTGGCAAAACAAAAAAGTAATATCTTATTGGTTTGTATTTATGATCTTGAGGATGCTGACACTGGATTGCATGTATCAGGGAGATCCCTTTTGAAGACGAAGATAGGAAAGATGTAATGGTGAGGGCTTGGGATGATCTTTTACCCAATCGTATATTAATTTATTGCTTGTAAGTCGTACAATAACCCCTGTCTATTCTCTGTTTTCTTTCAAATGACTTGTTTAACCATACCAAATCTTATTTGTAGAGAACATGAGATCGATAAAGATTTTAAGACTCCAGTCAGAAACCACATTAAATTTCCTGATGTTGAAGAAAAGAAGGGTACTTTTGCAAAAAAGAAGACTGTTTTTAAAGAAAAGAAAGAGAAACAAACAACTCCTCTGCCAGCAGACAGTAAGAAAATTGCTTCAAAGACCAATTTTTTTTCCAGGGAAGAATCTCATCACAAAACTGCTCGTAGACAGAATGAGATTTTAAGTTCCCCAATGAAAAAAGATAAAGAAAAATTCATAAAATTAGCTGCTGGGTTAAACACTGCGAAGAAGATTAAACTAAATGATACATCCAAAAGGGAAGCGAGGCCCTCTGTGGTCAAGGACAACAAGCCTTCATTAGGGGAGAGGCTCTTTGCCTATATGAATACTGGGTCTGAACAAGGGAAGCAGGATACACCTGATGATGATGTTAATAAGACTGCAGTTGCTAAGTCAACCACAATATCTTTAAGCAGTGCACTGCCTCTTTTAGATTCTGATTCAGAGAGGAGGTATCTCTTTTATTTTGAATATGAGTATATTCAAATTCCAACTTTACATAGTTGCATTCCTCACCTTCTCTTTTTTTCGTTATGAATCTTATGATGTTACAATAGATTTTGTTTTTAATTAGATTTTATACTCGGGCATCTTTATTGATTCTGATTTATTTCGTTGCAATTTAGAATGCTGAATTTAATCAGTGAATCTACAAATGCTATAAAATTGGAAGATATTATTAAAAAGCACAAAATTCCATCTACTCATTCATCCTCATCAAAATACGCGGTGGACAAGACTATTACATTGGGAAAGGTGGAGGGTGCAATCGAGGTATGTGTTTCAAAGTTGAATACCCTTGTTTTTGATGCTTACTATCTTATGTACCTGGTAAGCTCTCTGAGTTCATTCGTAATTATATGTAGGCTTGCCGAACAGCTTTGCAGAAACTAGAGGAAGGATGCAGTACTGAAGACGCTGAAGCTGTTTGTGAGCCAGAAATTCTTGGCCAGATAATTAAGTGGAAGGTGGTTGTCTATTTATCTCTTATTCGTAAAGTCTTATAATTATCCAGTGTGTCTTCTTCTCTTAAGTTACACTTCACAGCCTTATTATATTTGTATCTTTAATTTATCATATTTTCTGACATGGTATTTTAGCTAGAGACAAATTGGCGTAATAGCCCAATCAAACGCTATAGAATCTGATGAACTTCAGAAAAATGGAATGAATACTGCGATTCAATTCCAGAACTTCATTAAAACTTGCAGAGCAAGGAAAAAAGAGAAAAGGGTACAATAATCAATCATCATCTGACCCTCTCAGCTCACTCTTCTCTACAAATATGAAATATCAGTCCCTGCCCTCACTAAGCCACCTCATACTACAGTCCAAAATAGCATAACAGATTCTAAAACAGAGAAGGGAATAAAACAGTAAAAAATATAACAAGTAAAAAATAGTAAATAAAAACATTAAATGACATAGCTTAGTAGCACATCATGCTCCTGCATCACAAATCTTGGTTTAGTTGTTACTCTCTTCCCTGCCCCCTTACAGCCACACTGTTCTCATTGTACTAACTATTGTAAAGAATAACCCCATTAAAGTACCCGTGTGCTGTACTGCTATACGTATAGTGCCACTACGATGTCATGTGGATGCCAATTCACTAAAGTACTTGAGAAAAGTGTCCATGACAGTATCCATGATGTAGGACAGGGAGAGGAGAAGAATAGATAATTAAGAGTTTTGGAGAGAAGAACAGGAAGAAGGGATAGTTGGGGAGAAGAACTCCATCGTAAAATTGTTCACCATTCAAGGACTTGTTACGTTAGAATAGCACAGGTCCTATAGAGCACTTATGCATAATCCTAAAAGAAATCAAAATTCATTTGAAACTCTAATCCTAGTGGGATAAGAATAACAGTTCTATTAATAATAGAACTCTGATTAACAAATTTTAATTGTTCTAAAGTTATAATAAAATCCTAATTTTTGTTTCACATTAATCCTTGAGCAATGCTTGGGTATAGTGTATGTGAACGATACCATAACTAGGACTTGCGTTAGTTCAACTCCTGTTCCTTTTTGGAGTATCCAATTTCATCCTTAGAGGTCATTTAATTATTCATCTAGAATGGCCATTGGCCACATTAATGTCCCTAACAAGGAGGATTTAATTTAATTGTGTTTAATCTCCAAAGTGTGGGTTTAAATTGTAGTAGACACTTAACTTAATTTGTTTGAATATACTATTTTTAAATTGTACCTTGACCTTTTCTTTCATCTCACATTAAAAAATAATATTTTATTTTATTTTTAAAATATAAGAAAATATAAAAAATTGATTAAATTCTTATAATGAAATTATTTTTATATAAGAAAACTACTTAAAACAAATTACATACTATTTTAAATATATAATTTTATTAAAATATTTATCATCAGTTTATTTGATTATATATATATATATACAAGTTCTTATCAAATACCAAAGATATTATAATGCAATTCAATACAGTATAGTCTCATAAGACTATACTTAACTATCCGATACAATGCACTAAACATGCCGTGAGTATCGTAAACACTTGGATACGTATCGGGGTGTTGGACATACTTATTTTTCTCAAATTTGTGTTAATTTTCTTCAAATTGGAGAGTTGAGTATCTTCACCCATGTTCTTGTTGTGTTGCTTAGATACGGAATACTTCACGAAATATGAATAGTCCATTTAGCATAGGTTGCGATGTAGTCACTGGATTTTCATTCCCTGCATCTCCATCAAAGAAGTTCTAGATGATATCTTATTCTTCCATGGAAAGACAATTGCTTGTTAAATAGTGCAGTGGTGGGCTACTTTTTTTCCCCTCCCCTCCCCTTTTTTTCCCTTTTTCCTTTGTTAGTGGTTGATTACTTCATTATCCCTTTTTATGCATGTAGGTATTTCATTTTTTGTTATTTAAAATGACATGTTTATCTCTTCTTCTTTTTTCATTCATTCTGATGTAGAACAAGCTGAGAGTTTACCTTGCACCTTTTCTCTATGGAATGCGCTACACATCCTTTGGTCGCCATTTTACCAAGGTGGATAAACTAGAAGAGGTAATCTACTTGCATTAGTTTCAACTTTCAAGGCTATATTGCAACTATATGCTCATTGAATTACCTTTACTCTTAGATATCTTCATGCCTTACAATCTGTATGGTGCTTTAGTCTCGGCCAATAAAATCCCTACATTTTCATTTTTTGGTCATTTATTGGATGATAATGAATGATGTTGGTAATTCAAAAATAGGATTATGAATTGAATGGTTTATGGTCGCTGTGTGGTAGCTGTTGATTGTTGCCTTGTTATCTCACTGGGTTTTTCAGCTGCCAAGTCATGACCATATTGACAACAAAGTATAAATGAATATAATTGCTGCAGCTAGTTAATTTAGCTCAAATACAATTGATAGGCAACCTTTTTAGAACACAAGAAATTTCTTTAAGGAATGCTTGATGCAGTGTCATATGGTATGGTTACTCTCCCTCTCCCTCTCCCTCTCCCTCTCCCTCTCCCTCAACCAAAAAAAAAATAAAAAATAAAAAAAATAAAATAAAATAAAGAGGCTGAGAGGAGAATTTCATTGAAAATTGGTGGCTCATAAATTCGATAATTTCCATATCTTGCATCATTTATTTGTGTGTATCTCCCTTCTAAAATTGCCCTGTTGATTTAAACTGTCACTTTCCTAGATTGTAAATGATTTATCTGGCATTTTCTTCTTGTCAAAGCAAAGGGAATGTAAAAAGACCTTTATAAGTCTGGTTGTAGTAGGGCTAGGGAAAGTGACCAAAGTGTTGGTTGTACTTGTCAAAAGACAAATATTATTGTATAAGACAGAAAGATATATTAATGAGACCTACGGGCAACTTGTGAGTACGTAAAATGGTCACTCACTTAGGTTAGGCTGATTTAGTTCATTTTTAGGTTTGGGTTTTCACATCTTGAGTTTAGATTTTTAACATTAGGGTTTTGTTTTGCCATCTTGGTATAAATTTTGTTGATTTCTCATAATTTTGTTCACATTTTTGTGGAGTGAACATTTTCCCCCTCTGGTGTTAGCCTGAAGGTGAGCAACTGCGCTTGGTGAATCATCTCCCTTTATGTAGATCTGTAGGTTTTAGATATTCACTTGCTATATTTGCATTGTGCATCTGTTTTCCTAGAAATTTATTAGCTTTATATTTACTTCAATAGAGGCCTTTTTTGTACTGAAACTATGACTTTTGATGTGCAGATAGTCAGTAAGCTCCATTGGTATGTAAAAGGTGGTGACATGGTAAGAATTTTTATTTTTATGTCATGGGTTCAGTATGTGATGCTTTTTTTTTTTTTGAGAAAGTTCTTGACTTCTTTCCCTGTGTGATGCTTGATATCTTTATTCTAAGCATAGAATATCTTTTTAATGCATCTTCAAATTATGATCTCGTGTTCTCTCTGTCATTGAATTACTTCGATTGCACTAGGTTTGGTTTGCTATCAATTTGTAGTTTTCTTATCTTGCTCAATTGTAAGGACTCATTGGTGATTTGGGTTACGGGTTGTGATCTATGGTCAGAATATTTCATACCTAGAAGTTTGTGAGAAAATGTTCAATTAGTCTTTGAGTTTGCATATTCTATTGGCTTGCTCAGACCAGTTCTGTCTAGTTAATTTATTTTCATATTTTTGTTTTTTATAGTTAACAGAGACCCTTGTACTTTCGAAGCAATGAATAACTGCTCTGAGTGGGAATCATTTATCTTGCAAAATGATCTTTTGTTGATGTTATCATGAAATTCTCCAAGCTTTGTGATTATAATTGATTTATTTGTAGCAAATTTGATCAATTTCTACTATGATTTTATTGCACATCTAGCAAAATGATTGTCCTTGGAAATGAATGGAAGTTGTAAACTAAAATGGATTGTAGAACATTTGTTCTTTTGTATTTCACATTATATTTTGCCATGGTTTTAAACTCCAACTTATAATACAAATGAAAGACTAAAAAGGAAGCTAATTAAAGCTAATTAAGACAATAATCCATTTTATTTAATTTTTAATTCTCATAATTATTTCCTAATTGTTAGAATAAATTAATAATAGAAATTAGGGATTACATCATGTCAATGATTTCAACATTCCCCATCATAAATGTTGATTATATCCAACATGTAGATAAAATCATTGAAGTTTGGTCGAGGAAGTCCTTTGGTGAATATATCTGCTACTTGTTCATTCGTGGGGACATAAGTCATACAAATAACCTCATCTTCAATCGTCTCTTTGATGAAGTGTTTGTCCACTTCTAGTTGTTTAGTTCTATTTTGTTGAATTGGATTAAGAGATGTTGATGGTAGCTTTGTTGTTACAATAATGTTTAATTGGAGACTTTACTACATCTGAAGTTCATTTAAGTCTTTTTTAAATACAAAACTTCACAAATTCTTGCGCAATTGTTTTAAACTTTACTTTATCACTATTTCTAGCCACTACATTATGTTTTTTACTTCTTCAAGTTACTAAGCTCTAGGAAACAAAGGAACAATACACGATGGTGAATCTTCTATCATCTACTGAATCAGCCCAATCTACATCAGTAAAATCTCTAATTATTAGTTTCACTTTTCTTGAAGTACAATCATCTACCTGTTGACTTTTAAGATATATGAGAATTTTATAAATAGCTTCTAAGTGGACTTCTATTGGTGAGTGCATGTGTTGACTTACGATACTAACTACAATTGCGATATCAGGTCTGGTGTAACAAAAAATTAGCTTCTTACTAATCTTTGATATCTTTCTTTATCTACTTGTTGTTCCACATCATTTTTCTTTCTAGCCTTAATTGGAGTGACACTTGGTTTATATTCGAGCATGTTAGTTTCGGTGAAGAGATCGATGGTGTATTTTCGTTGAGATACACTAATTTCTCTTTTGATCTGGCGACTTCCATTCTTAAGAAGTATTTCATTTGTTCCAAATCCGTGACTTTGAACTCTATGGCAAGGGTTTTATTGCTTGTCGATTTCTTCCAAGTTGTCTCCAATCATGATATCATTGATATATACTATCAAAATTCTCTCCTTTTTATAGTGTGTCCGAAAAAAAATGTATGATCTTATTGTTTTTACTAATATCCTTTCATTATCTTTGCAAATCTATCAAACTAAGTTGTATACAATGTTTAAGGTCATAGAGTAATTTTTAGTTTAAACAATTTTTCCTCCTTTATAGAACCTTGGAGGCATGGTCACTAAGACTTATTATAATTTTTCATTTAGAAATGCATTTTTTTGTGTAGTTGAAGTGGTTAATCTAAATTTGTTGCTAGAAATAAAAAGGACTTGGATTATATTTAGTTTAGTTACATGTGCAAAAGTTTCAGTGTAATCAATTTCATAAGTTTGTGTAAACTGCAATCAAACGAGCTTTGTACTGCTCCATTGTCTCAATAATCTTATATTTTATTATGAAAATTCACTTACACCCAGGTTGAGTCTTCTCTTTTAGTAGTTTTGTTACTATCTCATGTTCCATTTTTTCAAGTGTTTTTATTTTCTTCTATGATGGCTTCTCTCCATTATGGGATTTCTAAAGCCTTGTGAATATTCTTTGGAATTATTGTTTTGTCATGGTTAGAAGTAAAGGCACAAAATCTATAAAACAATTTTATATGAAACAAATCTAGAGATAGGACGAATAGCATAGATTGGGTTTGTTTTCTAAGAGCAATTGATAACTCATGAGACTTAGGGGAGTTAGAGTTATCTAGATTCAATGTAGATTCATGGATATTTGGATATATCACCGATTTTGACTCTTTTGGTGCTTTAAATATGAAGTTCTCTTAACCTTTTAACTTTGATCTTCGCGAGTAAATAATTATCTCTTTGTTATTTTGTTTTCCTATTTCTTCTCCCGAGTTTTAGTTACTCTTTGTACATGAAAAAGTAGTACGGGAATGAGTGTTTAGCTTGGATTCTCTGTTTAGGCTATGAGACTCATTACTTTGATCATGAATAATAGGTTTTGAAATGTGATCAAGGTTCAAATATTGATAAAAAAATCTATCATCTTTTATCTCGTGTCCTTCTTTAGGAGAGGTCTATTGGTAGTAAGAGATGTTTCTGAAAAATGTAACATTTGAAATTGACAAAAATTCTTTTGGTTGAGGCATCATAGCATTTGAAGCCTTTCGAGTAGAAGAATACCAAATGAAAACACAATTAATAGCTTTTGGAAAGTTTGGATTTGGTTTTTGAATGGTCTTGAATAAATATACCACCGAACACTTTCAAAGTCTAATTGTCAAATTAGACTGGAGAGTGTTGTAATTTTTGAAGTGTTGTTTCAAATGAGAGAACCTAACTGGGCATGGGCATAGAATCGATGAGATATGTGAAAATTAGAATGACATCTCCCCAAAAAGTTTTGGGCATGTTTGTGGTCAACATTATCGAGGTGTTTATTCTTATGTTCAATTATCCCATTTTTTTGGGGAGTGTTAATATAAGAACTTTGGATGTTCTATTCTACAATGTCATAATAAAATTTCCCTATTTCTATGAACAAAACAGAATCATAAATAGTAATTTGACAACACTCACTCACTTTAGTTTCATCAAAGTAATATAGACCTTCTCATTCTCTAGTATTGTTAATTGTAATAGGAAAGAATTTTGATGAGTTTAAGCTTTATACCAGATGTAGTCAGTGAAGTCACTTTCTCTCTATATATTTGGGTTATATTTGTTGCATGGGGTCCTAGTAAGGAAATGAATCTCCTGAATGCTAAAGATACCAGGGGAACCTTATATATCTCTCTTCCCATCATTTGATAATTCGCTTTTTCTTTTTGGCAACCTTAGTACCTTTGCCTGCTTTCTATAATTTTTGGCTTTCCATCTCTGCCAACTATAATCTAATGGTGTTTCTTCTTTTCCCAGTTCAAATACGTGGAATTTAATAATTTACTACAGATCATCTGTTTCTAGTATATCAATGAGCATAGCTTGTCATCTATTGTTGCTGGTTTTATTCTCTTTGATTTCTTTGTTTTCTCTGTATTAGCTGGCTAATTATTGCAACCCCTCATGAACAGATTGTGGATTTCTGTTGTGGCGCTAATGATTTCAGTGTCCTAATGAAGAAAAAATTGGAAGAGACCGGGAAGAGATGCCTCTACAAAAACTATGATTTTATCCAACCAAAGGTATATTGACAAATTTTAGAATACTACATAGTATATTCTGATGACATTTGGACATGGTTGTGAATTTGGTTCCCTGTATTAACCGTTGCATTATTGAATGTCTGTTATTTTTTTGACAAAATCCGGTAATGTTGCTTATACTTTAGATAAATAATTATGTGTGGGCATTGGGGGGGTGTACATGTTCAGTCCAGTCAAATCTGTAGTTTTTCCTTTTAATTCTTAACCAGACTGAACCCTTTCCAACGGTTTGGTCCGGTTTGCTGGTTTGCGATTTTGAAGGGTACACCAGTTTGATTGCCTTGTTTAACGAAATAGCATAATATAAATGGTACAATTATGGACATAAGCGCTGTGCTACCAAGGTGTTAGGGAAAAATACGTGTTCACAGGTTCCAAACTTAATTTCCACGTTTATATTTTTTTCTTAAGAAATAAATAAATAAATTAATCACTAATTCCAAGAATAACAAGCATTTGAGGTTGTTGCAGTGGTTGCAAATCAACTCTTTAACCTTGAGGATTGAGGTTCAACTCCTGATGAAGTGCATTCATATGTATATTTTTTAATAACGATTAAAAATGTCTGGAATGGTTCGATCCAGTTACTAACGGTGTGAAGGTGACATGTTTCCAACCAGACTGGGCCATTAAGCGTGATAAGCCATTTGGATGATCTTATCTGGTCCAGTTTTCACGGTTTCTTGGACACCCCTAGTGGGCATTCTTCATCTGAGTTGCTTGGATGAAGATAATAGTTGCATTGAAACTGCTGGTTGATTCAGTTATTTGGTTAATATATAGATAGCTGGACTTTTATGCCTGCCAAAACTCCAATGAGTACTAGTTTTACCATGAAGATAAGTCTGGCCATAGTCACTTGACTTGGTTTGTGTTGTGTGGATTGATAATTCTGGAATCTTGATTAGAGCATCTTATGATAGCTGCTAATTGTTGTTTGGAGGTTTATGAACTCTCCAAGCAGAGTAGAAGTAAAAAAAATTCGTTCTTTTGACAGAATGATTTTAACTTTGAGAAGAGGGACTGGATGACTGTCAAGCCAGAGGAGTTGCCGAATGGTTCGCGGTTGGTAAGAAACACCCTATTCATCTGAAGATTAAAGCATTAATTCTTCAAAGCTTTTGGTGATAACCTACCATTTTGACTTTATGTTGTTTTCTAAGCAGATCATGGGGCTGAATCCTCCTTTTGGAGTTAACGGAGCTCTGGCAAATAAGTTCATTGACAAGGCTCTAAAATTTAAACCAAAGCTTCTTCTTTTGATTGTTCCAGTGGAAACCGAAAGGTATCCAGTTTTCTTCTTTTTTCTCTCAACCCATTCCTCTCCCTTTCTTCAATACCTTTTCCTTTTTCTTTCCTTCCTTGCCCCCTTGACTAAAACTTGTGCAAGCATTACAAGATAGTGTTTCTTTCTCTGTACTAGAGAAACTAAATTATCTCTAATTTGTCTCTTTGATTAGGCTGGATGAAAAGAACTCACCTTATGATTTGGTTTGGGAGGAGGATCAATTCCTATCGGGAAAGGTAAAAAAGGATGTATTCTCCAGCTTTCTATAATGTCTTTGGATAATATATGGAAAGTGACACTTTCGTGGGTTTTTCTGCTGTCTTATTTCAGTCATTTTATCTGCCTGGGTCTGTAGACATAAATGACAAGCAAATGGAACAATGGAATGTGCGGGCACCTTTATTATATCTATGGAGCCGCCCTGATTGGTCATCTGAACACAAGGAAATTGCCAAAAAGCAGGGTCATGTTTCCAAGCTTCAAGAGGACATGCCAAAAAATCATTACGAGACTCCAATACCTGATCATCCAATGACTGTCTCTGATCATTGTGATGATGGTTCCATGCTGGTTGATGATTCTCCTGTCCAAACTAAAGATCCAGGAGGTTCTTCAAGTGAAGCAATTGAAGATGAAGGACACTTAGATGGCTCCTCTAAGGTTAGTGGGGATGCAGAGAGCCATGACCTTGGAAAGAACCAATCTGGCAAGAAATCAAGGAAGCAACGGTATCTTAAACAAAAGCACAGTAGTTCAAGGGATAAGATACCAACAGACAATAATCTGGATAGTAGGAGGCCTTCTGCTACAGAGATGCACAACTCCTCTCCACATGTTCCATTTGGAGCTGACTATGATGGGATCCCTGCCAATAATTCTGATGATCGTTGGAGAACTTATGAAACAAATAGTGATGATCAATATTTGACTGGGACAAATAGATGGCATAGTGGTGCTAGCCCAGTTTCTGTTTATGGGGTTAGGAACTTTGAGGAACAGCTTACAGGGCGCATGAGAGAAAATGTTGAAAGGCTTGGCCATAGACCATATATCACTGAAACGGAAGAGATGATCAGGAGAGAATCGGATATCCGTTCTCAGATTCGCTTCCATGGGCAGTACAATCCTGAGTTTGTAAGCACCCAGTATTTAGCTGGTTCAGATTCTAGATATGGCCAGATTGGATCATCAGCACCGCCTTTGTCTGTATATGGACATTCAGTTCCTGTTCCAGAAGCATCATACAGGATGAACATTCTGGCAACACGTCAATATGTGCCTCAGCTAGACGAATTGAACCACCCAAGGAGTGTCTTAAGGCCTGAAGCACCTGGATTCAGTGGAAACGGTATGTTTGGTCCAAGACTACCCCCACCTGAATTTGAAGGTGGTCCTACGGCCTTTGCTCGTGGTCCTCATCAATCCTATGCACACCACAGTTCCGCAGGGTGGATCGATTAATGACTATTTGCATAGAAGCATCTCTAATGGCTTTTCTTTTTATCTGTTAATAGATTAAACAGTAGCTGCTCTACTACAAAAAGATTGCACGTGTTATGATTTTATGTTGGTTTGTATCTAGTTGCTTAGTTGCTCCTTGGAAACAAAGTACAATCCTGATTTGCGTTTTGTTTGCATGGTTGCAAACGTTCCAAGACAAATATGCTTCTATAATTACAAACTAGCATTATGCTGATTGGTTAGTAGTAGTGTACTATATAATCATGCCCAAAGAGCAATCAATAATATCATGATTTCATCTAGTGTCATATAAAGTTGTCATCAATTAAAATATTTTTTTATTAAATTATAAAAATAACTTGACCCTTAATTTGGATGCCTGTTTATTAAAAAACTCGAATTCTTTTAGAGTGGTAATATTGTAACAATTCAAATTCTTATTTATATAATAACTTTTTATTAATAATAGATTTATCTAATAATAATAGAATAAACGTGTAATTGATTATATAAATATAATAAATAATTCTTACATTTTTGTTGTGTTAAGATTATTACACCTCTTTAACAACATCCATGTGCATCTATTATCAAAATTCAAGTTGGATTGCATAAAAATAGAAAAGCATAAAATCGAGTTCTAAAAAAGATGATTCATAAAACAAACCTAACAACAAGATAATATAAAGTAGAATGGTTAGAATCTTCATTTAAGAAAAAAGTAGCTCAAAATACGCTACTTTTAATATTTGCGTAAATATCGGAGTAAGTTACATTAACTTATTAAACTAATTAGTAAAAAAAGCAATAAAAAAGAAAAAATAAAATTACATAAAATAACATTCCTAAAACTTATAACAATAAAATAACATTTTAATAATATTGAATGAGATTTAACTAGATAGATATAAACAATAAATGAAATTAAATAATTGTAATTTAATTTAAACGACGTTTAATGTGAAATAATTAACTTAACTTTTTTTAAATAATAAGAATATATGAGATTAACATAAAGAATGTTATTATACGAAGCTCCTAGCACATGTTTTAAAGCCCATAGACAATCAATGATTGAGAACCTCAAAAACATGTATAGAAACCTAACAACGATAAATGATGATCTAACCTAAAAAAGCTAAATTTTAGATTGTAGGATAAGAAGTGACACAAGGTTTTTCAAGCCTTCAGAAGCTATTGATGAACACCACAATATTTTCTAAACTTTGATAAGTTTTAAAAAACGATTCAATTAAGAACCAAAAGGTAAAAATCTCTTACCAATTTTACTAAAAAATATTTTTATTAAAATAAAATTAGGTGACGTTTGGTTCACAGAATGAAATCGAAATAGAAATGGAATGGAATGAAAAGTGAAATTTTTTGTTTGGTTTGACCATCGGAATCAAGAAAGAAATCAGTATTACAGTGTTTGGTTTACAACTGAAATGGAATGGAAAACACTGTATATTTAAGTTTAAATAATATTATTTAATTATTATTTTTTCGTCAGACAAAATGCATCATTAAAATCATTATTTTCTAAATAATTATTACTTAAAAATAAAATATATTATTACAATTATTATTTTTCTAAATAGGGTTTAGGGTTATATTTGTGGGTTAAGATTTAGGGTTAAAATTATTTTTTTTAAATATGGTTTTGGGTTTTGGGTTAAAATTATTATTTTTCTTAATAGGATTTTGGGATTTGAGATTTAAGATTTGAAATTTAAGACTTAGGGTTTAGAATTATATTTATGGTTGGGGTAAAGTTGGAAAAAGATTGAGATGTGAATGAAATCATGATTCCTTAAGAGGGAGAAGGAAGCATGATTTCTTCTATTTTAAGAATCGATTCTATTTCATTCCCACTTTTTAGTCCAACTAAACATAAAATTTAAAGAAATCAATTCTTATTCCATTCCATTCCAATCAACCAAACATACACTTAGGGTTACATAGGTTTATATGAAATATAAAAGCTTACGGGATTTACTTGTTGTACATTCTAACACAATAAAAAGTAATTAATTGTCCCCTAATGATATAAAATTATTCAACAAAAATTAAACCCTAAAAAGGACAATACTTGCACAATACTATTCAATCTCTAAAGTCACACCTAGACGAGGACCACCTATGTGTCTAACAACTCCCATCTGAACTCTAACGCTTTAACTCTTAAAGTGTAGCTATGGATCTTTGTTGAAGTCTTCTTAAACTAAGTGTACCTACGGTATTGGAAGGATCTTTAATTTTAACTCTTTAAGTATAAAATTGAATCCTTGATTCACATATGTGAAAGTTTTAAGTGTCTTGTTTTTGTTTTAATAAAAATTACAAAAAATACTCTTAAAATTTATAGTAATAAAAATAACGCATAATAATATTGAATGTGATCTAATTGAAAAGCGTTAAATATGGAATGATGTATTAGATTTTTTTTAATAATAAAAATGTATTGGTGGACATAAAATGTGTTATTTTTATATTTATAAGTTTTAATATTGTTATTTTTTTTAAATGAAATTTCACACATTCTTTATAACATAGGAAAGACCTTATTTCATACATTTTGAAGGTGATATCCAAAATTCTTCAATTCATAAGCCCATGGCTTAACTTTATGCTTGAGAATTTTCGTCATAAATAAAATGCAACCAATTTATTTCATAACATTTTGAATAAATAAACTTGATTATTTTTCATTTAACTTCTTATTTACTCTACAGGTTGAATTTCCCTAACATTCTTAGAAACTTATCAATTTTATCCAAAATATTTTAATTTGAAAATTTATTCCAACATTTTGTAATTTTTTAAATTTATGTTCAATACACATTAAATTAGTAAAGACTCATTCAATTTTTAAAAAATTATAAACTAAATTATTAAAATAAATTGAACATGAAGAAACTTAAATTATCACAACATGATAAAAATGAAACTAAACTGGTCGTTCATTAAAGAAATTAAGAAAACTATAAAACATTATCCTAGCATGAAAGTTGTTTTTACTTATTGGGACGGAGTTAGAATTTGTTTTATCAATGAATAGTAATTTTTTATGTCATATTACAATACAAAACTTAGAGTTTTTAAGTTAAAATTTCATTATAATATTTTATCAAAATTATCTCAATAAATAAAAGATAAAATATAGTAAAGTTTATACATAAATATATTAAATTAGTTAATTAATTACAATTAAAACTTAAAATAGAATAAACAATTTAGGTATTCAAATTAGAGATATTTCTTGATCAACAACCTAAAATTAAATAAAAAAAAACTAATAATAACAATAAAAAAATATTAAAATTTTCATAGAAAAAACTTCAAATAAATTAAAAATATTATTAAAATAAGATTTTAAATAATATGATCCTATATAATTTCGATTTTTTTAAAAAATTACAAAAATAAAACCAACTGTAACGATTTATCCCAAATCTATCATGGTATCACATCATCATCTCAAAGATCATACTAAGTAACTTGTTTCTTTAATTGATTTTGAATGGTGTTAAAATCATAATCGGATATGATCAAATTTAGTAACAATGTTAGGCATGAAAGTCGCATTGTTATAAAATAACTACATGTTTTTTAAAATTCATTTTAACTTAACTAGTAATTTCATATTTATATACATGAAAATTTATTAAATGTAGAAAATAATAGTTCATCATATCATACAGAACAATTAAAACAACAACGATAATGTAAGTGGATGTTCAATATTTTTAAAACTAGATTATGATTAAAAATTATAATACCAAAAATAGTACAGAATAATATTGAACGAGAATCAATTTGATGACATTCAACATTAAACGAATTTAAATGTTTGTAATTTAATTTGAAAGACGTTTAATTGGATAACATTTAACGTGAAATGATGTATTATAATATTTTTAAAAGTGAAAATATATGAATTAATCATAAAGAGTGTTATTTTTATAGTTATAAGTTTTAACGGTGATATATTTTTTTGTTAAAAGTTTAGTATTCATTAATGGACATTGAAAAAAATAGTATAGATACCTAAGTTATCTCGACGAAATTATCAATGACAATATAAGCACCAGATTGTATCACAAGTAACACAATTACCCAAATATGAGCTAATACCGATAACCTTAAATATTGTTTCGATCTAAGAATGATATTATCCAACAATATCTTTGCACCAAAACAATATAGGTGCAAACTAGCTTACAATGTTAATACAAGCCAACCAAAACAAACAAATACGTTAATTAAAACAATACAAGCACAACAACTATACTCACAAAAGCACAACACACAAATACAAAGCAACAAACAGAAATCAATACTAAAATAATAGGCTATCAATCCTCATGCAAAGGAGTCGTATTATTATAATGGTTTGAGTTCTTAAAAACAACCATAGCATTGATAATAATGTGCAAATTGAAAACATTCTTGAACTCATTCCTTATGAGAATTAACTTGTCTAGTTTGAACCAACTCTTCCATTATAATCAAATTACTTTGCATATATTTACACATTACAAGTGTATGTTAGTATCCTGTGTCTTTAAAAATAATTAAAAGCTAGAGAACAAGCATATCCTTTTGATCTTGACACACCCTAAGTAATACTTTTGACGTGATTGGGAGTGCACAAATACAATTCAACATGAACTTGTTGGAATGCCTCATATGAAATGGGATAATCTTGATTTTCTTCTTAATCAATAAAGATCTAATAAGTGTGATCATCAAAGAACTACAAAAATAATGAGAATTATTAGAGAAAATTAAATAAATGAATCTCAAAAACACACAATAATGAAGAAAACAATAAGAGAAAAACTCAACAAGAAAGTTGTAGAATGAATTTAAAGAAAATATGAGTTATTAAAAAGATTGAATGGTAATAACTAAAGGCAAAAAATGATTAGTAAAGAAGTGGTGGTGATTATAATTAACATTGATCAAAGATGAAGCGCATGAGTACAATATTTGGGGAAAAAATTATAACACACAAAGATGCAAAGAATGCTTTAGAGCTTTGAGAGAAACAATTAAATCTTAAAATTTATCGTAATTGAAAAATGTACGATGAAGATAAGATTGATAGATGAAATAACAAGTAGTGCTTATTATAACATATTGTGATGGAATTGATGATATGTCGCTCCCTCAATTTATGAATCCAAAATCAAGCACAATCAACGATGAAAATGAGTCGAGATAGATGAGAATTGTGTTCTTTGATTAATGCTTAATTAAAAGAAATGATGAGAATTGTGTTTTTCAATTAGATTATTAGAACCCAACCAGACATTTGTCATCTAGTTTATTTCAAAGCATTGACTTATCCCTTATAAAATTATAAATATTGTATGATCTTGAAATTAAAAGAGAAAAAACTTTTTATGAGATGAAAGAAGAATAAGTTGAGTTTTATTGTATCAAAATTATATATTTTAACTAATTTTTAGTTACATTGTATTATAATTCAAAACTTAAAAAATATAATAACATGATATATATTTATAAATGATTAAAATTAAAATATAATAAAAAAATTATGTTATATATTATATGTCTTTATTGGTAACATAGTTGATTTAATTCTAAATTATTACAATTTTTTTATTATAAAAATGATTATGATAAATAATTTTATTAGTTAATAATATCACGTTCTTTGTATTATAATCTTTTAAAAGATATATATTTAATTTATTTTGAGTTAATTTTTATTCTTTTATTTTGATTTATTATTAGATATGTAATTAATAATTAACATAATAACTATTACTTAAAAAAAATAATAAAAGACAAGAAGATGACTCACATTTTTTATATATTAAAATATTATTAGTAATATATATAATAAAATAATATATCTGATTAATTATTATTATTCTTCTTCTTATTTTTTTTTTTTGTAAAACATTTCAACCAAGACGTGCCCCTAACTGAGCTACGCCCGTGATTACTTGTATCGTTACCATGACTTGTCCTCGTAGGGAAACAGCGAAACATGGCCACATGCGGGTTTAAAGAAGGCGTTGTCACGAAATAAACTGGTAATTCAGTTGATTGGTTTATTTCTTTTCAGCATCAACGCAGTAATATTATTTTATTATTATTATCATAATAAAAATATATAAATATCTTATTATATTTTTATTATTAATTATATTTTAATATCATCGTTATCATAATAAATTATTATTAATATAAAATCATCTTCAAAATAATAACTATAGGATAGCATCACCACCCAATATTTTTAATATATATAATGCATTTCAGAAACTATCAACTGTTGATATTTCAGTCAAATCGGTTTTTTAATTAAAAAATAATACTAATAAAATTTATAAAAATAAAAATAATATTTAATTAAAATGTCTCTTAATATTAAATGAATTTAAAAAATTATAATTTAATAAACGTTTAATAAAAATATATTTAATATAAAATAATATATCTAATTTTTTAATAATCAAAATATATAAGTTATTTTTTTAAATAGAATTATAAATTTAAATGATTTTATTTTTCTTCTTCTTCTTCTTCTTCTTCTTCTTCTTCTTCATCTTCTCGTTTTAAGTTTGTGGGCTGTGGCGTCTGTTTGAAGTCCCGTCACTTCACTTCTACTTTTCGCTTTCTAGATTAGACAAACCAAATCAAAAGCCTCTCAACAACGTAAATAAATAAAAATAACATTTTAATTATACAAATAATATTAATTGTATTTAATTCATTCATTTTTAATATTAAAAAATTATAAAAAATTACACATATTTAATTAAATATTATTTAAATTCATTTAAGCGTAATTTAATTTAATACATTATAATATTAATAGAATATTATTTTTATTATTTTAAATTTTATAGATGTTTTTTTTATAAAATTTTAATAAAATATAATAGTAAAAATATCATTTCTTAAAATTTATAATTATAAAAATAATATATTTATTCATTTATATATATTATTAAAAAAGTTAATACATAATTTATATTATTATTCAAGTTAAATCACAATTATAAAACATATTATCATAAAAAATCCTGTTGTCCGTATCATTTTTCATCTCTACTAATTTTTTTATTAATTATTGTAAGAAATAATTTGTTTGCAAACTTACGCGCAAAATAATCAATAAAAAATTAAGACGGTGGACGGTGGTACAAATAGAATTAACCTTCCTTTAAAAACGCTGCGTCTTTCTTCCACGCCAAAATTCATGACTAGGCAAGCACATGAGACAAATAAGCAATAAGCAAAATAATCTGGGCCACTTTTAAATTATCCATTATTTCTTGCCACTTGTATAAATTATTATATTAGAGCTTCAAGGCCAAAGTTTCACCTACATATCATAGAAATTAGAAAGCAGACTTTCTCTTTCTCTCTCTTCTCGAAGGAAGACCCAAACGGTGAACTGTGGAGGCCAATTTTCCTAATAGTAACTTTCAAATCTGCTTATTTAACTTATGAAATTTTAATAAATCGAGATAATTTCTGAGATTCTAAGCTCCTTAATCAAGTATTTCGATTCCTAATAAGTACGTTCTAGTCCCTTTTTCGGTTAATTTTTTTCCCTCTAGGGTTTCGTCTAGGTGCATGTTGCTTCATGTCTCCGCTATCTTCTTCCATTGTTCCTTTTAGTTTTGTTCTTGGGTTGTTATGAAATTTAAATATTCTTTGTTCATTGCTAGCAATTTTTTAGTCTCAGTTGGGCATTTATTTTTTGTTATATTTATGTGTCTTGTTGTTTTGTTTTATTTTGTATGGATTTTAGTATTCTATTTGGGTTGTTTGGAAAGTCGATGAAATTAGAGAAGTGAAGTGTAGATTTTGTTGGTCTCTATTATTTTTCTTTTGGTTTTGTTTCATATTGGCCATGTTTTCATGAACAAATGGACTTTATCTTAGCTGATGTTTCTCTGTTCAACTGCCAACTGATAGGCATATATGCTCTTAATACATCCGAAACTGCTGTAACTGTGATGAGTCAATTTTTTTTTTCGATACAACACAAACTCACACAACATGCCCAAGTATCAAGTAGGTTTTTGCATTCTAAATTTAGGTATTTAATTAATAGCTTTATTTTAGGAATTATTGGCATGCAACTAAGGACGCTTCTGTTATTACATCCCATTTTAATATCTGGTTTAACATCAACCCAAGCCGAGGTTAAGCAGAGATGGACAGACTTTCTCCTCCAATTTCTTCCATTAATCTTCTCTGAGACAATGAAATTTCTCATAAGAGAATGTTTGAGACCTAGCCTTAAATTGTCAGTTCTTTTACTTTGAATTTAGCATGAAAACTTGAATATCTCTGTTAATTTGCTTGGGGCTTTCGTTCTCTGTTGATGATTCTAGGAGGTTTGAATTACAGCTTGTTTTGGTCCCTTTTTATCCGAACATTGAGGTCCTGCATTGCCTCCTTTCATAGTCCATAGTTTTGGACTCATTTTTGTATTTGGTTTCTCAATATGATTTTTTTTTCTTGAGTTTCCTTTTCCGTATATCTCGGATTGTGAGATTGCTTGTTTCACTATGATTGTTCAATCTTTCTCTTATTTCCATCACTTGTCTTGTTCTCTATTGTTGGGTTTCTTCTTTGCTTTTACATTAATTGAGTCTTTCCACTTCATTTTGATTTGTTCATTCCTGCTCACTCTTTTGTTTGCCTTCTTTGATTGTGTTGAAGTCTGTGCAGCCATGATTTTCCCCTCAAAACGCGCTTATTAGGGAGGGGCTGTCGTAGACTTATAACCAGCACTTAGCTGGTTTACCTGGGCGATGTGTGACTTCCAACACTCCCCCTCACATCAGCCGGAGTACCCTCTACCGGGGGTGACCATGTGGATGATTGGGGTTTGACCGGTTGGGCACATCGTGACCCCCAGGTACCTGCTCTGATACCATGTTGAAGTCTGCGCAGCCATGATTTTCCCCTCAAAATGTGCTTATTAGGGAGGGGTTGTCGCAGACTTATAACCAGCACTTAGCTGGTTTACCTGGGCGATGTGGGACTTCCAACAGATTGCAATTACATATCTGAATCTTATTGTTGGGCTGTGATTTGCTTTATCAATTTGTGTTGAGCCTTTTCAATTTTGCCTAATTAGTCCTCCTTGATCTCTGATTATAACATGTGGTTTCTTTTCTGGTGTATTTATATCACTACTTGAGAGGAGATAAAGGAAGCATTTAGCTGTTACGGTTTGGATAACTAGGTTAAGATTAATTATATAGGGATAGTTTGCTTCCAAGATTGGAGGGGAATAACTGTCATTTTTCACAGGGCAATGCTTATTCTAAGTTTATTTTTCATAGGTATGTACTTTTTGGTGAATGCGTATCCTAAGCAGTAAGATTTAAACAGTAGGATCAACATTTGTTTGAGAGATTTCACAGTTTAAGTACTGCACAACCATCTGTTCTAATTATTGGTTTAGTAGGCTGAAAATGAAAGCATTTATAACTAATTGATGTGAAAGTTTCATGTCTATATGTGAAAGAATGTCTTAAAAGATTTATGTTTGATTTTACAAGTAGTTTGTGAACTCATTTGGGACCTATATCATCCTTCTTGATCTACCAATGTATATTTTGTGAACTCTTTTGGGACCTATATCATCCTTCTTGTTCTACCAATGTATATTTTGTGAACTCTTTTGGGACCTATATCATCCTTCTTGTTCTACCAATGTATATTTTGTGAACTCTTTTGGGACCTATATCATCCTTCTTGTTCTACCAATAAATATCCATCAATTTATCTATCTTTATGTACTTCGAAAATCATGCTAAATTTTATTTCTTTCAGAAATTCGGTTGAGAAAAAAATCATGGGGTTAGTTTATTGGCTTTCTTTTCAAATTCAAATACATGCATTCACCTAGTAGAATTAATGATCTTTTGCTCCCTCCTTTAAGTTATTATCTTCTATTGATCCTCATACTGCGATCTTATGAAACTGTTATCTTTTTAGGGTTCTGTGACATCCTTTCTCATTTTCCTTCTCCTAGATTATTTCTCAAAATATAGCTGAGATCTACTGCTTCAACCACACATCATTGCCTTTGTGGACTAAAAAAAATTAGCTGCAGTTGACTGCACATACATGCCTACACTGCATATTGTTGGATAATGGCTATCCAGAATTCTGCTAGACCAAATATGGTTGATGGTTCTGGCTCTGATTCTGATGATGGGCCTGTAGTTTTTAAGAGGAGTAACACTACCAAACAAAATCAATTGAATTCAGAAGTAAAGAAACCATCAGTGCAAAGGTGTGATGGCCAGTCAGTGAAACAAAACTCTGACATTAGTTCTGTCAATGGTCTGAACTCTCAGAAGGCAAAAGGGGGTCCATCTACCAAGGCATCACCAGCAAAATCACAAACAGCCAGCCTAAAAGCTTCTACTTCATCTGTGAAGATATCAACAATCAATTCACCAGTTTCTAGAGAAACTGAACGAAGTAAATCTACTATTGTTAAGGAAGGGAGAAATACTTTCAAGCAATGTGCTACATCTAATTGTGATTCCGAGGACTCTGAAGATGATAAACCTTTAAGTTCTAGACTCAAGGGGAGTACTAATGATGCAGATAAAGGGCTTGCAAATCCTACCTCTGGCTCATCTCGGCCCCCAGTGTTGAAGATGTGTGTGAAAAAGTCTTCTGAAGGCTCTGATGATGAACCTTTATCGTCAAGGTTTCAAATGAAGTCCAATGTGGCAACATCAGGTGGTAAGCCGTATGATTCTGATGAAAAGAAGCCTTTAGCATCAAGAGTTCAGCAGAATGGTTCTAATGTTGCCGATAAGCAGAAAAAGCAAGGAATATCTACAAAGAGGCCTCTAGATAAGGACAACTCTTCAGATCAGTCTTTGATTAAAAAATCAAAGACAATAGATTCATCTTTGCTGAAAAACAAGCAATTATCAGTTAAAACAGAACCAAAGGCAGATGACGATGACCACATTCCAATTTCTGAAAGAATGAAGAAGTCAGCTGCATCAAATAATAAATTGTCTTGCTCAAATAAAAAAGTAACAAAACCAATCTTTTCGGCTTCAAAGAAAATTGTCAAGAAGTCCAAAGTGATAGTAAAAAGTTCAAAATATTCTAAGTCAACAAAGGTGCTACCTAGCTCTGGTGATGGGCAGAAAAAGTGGACAACTTTGGTTCACAATGGTGTTATCTTTCCACCTCCTTACAAGCCTCATGGAATAAAGATGCTGTATAATGGAAAGCCTGTTGACTTGACCCCAGAACAAGAGGAGGTGGATTTCCTCAATATGATAGACTCTCTCTCCATTTATTACAGTTTCCTGCATTTCTTGACTTTCTTAATTTGTACTTTTTTAGGGTAAACCTGTTTCTAGCTTCTAAAGGCTTTTTCAGGTCATATTAAACTTTTAATTACAAATTTGCCCTTCTTTTTCACTTGTCATATATGGATAAAGTGTTTGAACCTGGATAAAACCTTTATGAAGTCTTTTTGAACATGGCAATAAGCTTACCCTTTTACATTGTTATGTATTTAATTACCTATTGAAGTTTCTACATGTAGGTAGCAACTATGTTTGCAGTGATGAAAGACACAGAATATGTTCAGAAACAAACATTTAGAGATAACTTCTGGAATGATTGGCGCAAATTACTTGGGAAAAATCATATAATTCAGAAATTGGACTTATGTGACTTCACCCCAATTTATGACTGGTGTCAGAGTGAAAAGGAGAAAAAGAAACAGATGACTGCAGAGGTAAACTGCTAGCTCTAATATAGCTTCCTGGTTCAACTACTAATCATGTATATCTTACATTGGGGGCTACAAATTTCAAAACACTCTTTTTTATTTCGCATTGATTAGTAATTTTGTGTTTCTCTGTTCATTTTCTTCCCTGCTTTATTCAACTTTTTACATAGTATTGTGAATGCTAATTGATGCCATAGTCTGTGATGATGGTGATTTACCTCTATGCTGCAGTATTTATTATCGCTTGGACCATTAAATGCTGAAACTAATATTCAGTCTGAGTTGCCAGTATATGCTGATGACTCTTCTTTTTGATTCAGGAGAAGAAGGCCTTAAAGGAGGAGAAGTTGAACCAAGAGGATAAGTATATGTGGGCCATTCTTGATGGTGTTAAAGAGAAGGTTTAATACTATATTATTTCCAATGCTTTTTTTGGGAAGGTCTCATGGATGAAGGATTTTGGAGTAGTTGTCTTGTTAATAGTCCTGTAGGCTATCAAATACACACACATATATATACAGCAACCAGTTGTCAAAAGAATCTACAGAAACTGGGTGATTGTAAATGTTTTTGGTTGATAGCACCCTTTAGGATTTCAGATCTGATCTGTGTTTTGTGCATGCTCTGAAGTCTTGCATGTTTTCATATTGTCAAAAGATTTATATAAGCATAAGTGTTCAATTGATATTGACACAAAGTGCTCAACAAAGTGGAGATCTTAAGCTGCTCTTTAGAAATATAAATTTTTGAAATGTCTCTTAGAGTTTCATTCGTGTTTTTGGATTTATGTATGGATTTTCCAAGTAGTCTACGTAAAGCTGAGAATGGTTTTCATTATCAGGCATGAGAAATATAATGTAAGAGTTGTAGGTATGGCGGATGTAAAATTTCTATGTTCCATTTGTTTTCCTGGTTTTATTTCTGGTTTCTTTACTGATTCAGTATACTATTTATGATAAGTCATTTGCTTATTGCTTGGTATGGGGAAGGTTGTGCATTTTACCTTCACCCTTAAAGAGATTTTGCAAAATATGTCCTCAATTTCAGGTTGGGAACTTTAGAGTTGAACCTCCTGGGTTGTTCCGAGGCCGTGGAGAGCACCCAAAGGTTTGTTGAACAAATTTTGTCATGGAATAAAAAATTGGGTGTTGCCGACTTTCTTTGCTTATTGCTTGGTTTTTGTTTCTCAGTCAGGAAAGTTGAAAAGACGCATCCGTCCTGGTGATGTTACAATTAACATAGGGAAAGGTGCTCCCGTTCCAGAATGCCCTATTCCTGGTGAAAGGTTAGTCTCCATAATTGGAAGAGTAAGAGAAGATAAAATAATATATTGAAGGTTATATTTTTATCTTGCTGTTATTGGAGGTCTCTGACTTTTTTGCAGCTGGAAAGAAATAAGACATGACAATACTGTTACATGGTTAGCTTTCTGGAATGATCCAATCAACCCTAAAGAATTCAAATATGTATTCCTGGCCCCTAGTAGTTCCTTGAAGGGGCAAAGTGACAAGGAGAAATACGAGAAAGCAAGAATGCTCAAGGTACTCAGAAATTTTTCTTGTGTATAAATGTGTATGTCTGAGGAAAATACCATATGAAGGTAATTTTTTTATTCTGCTATGGGATGAGACTGATGAACCATTCTATTTTGAACACAGGATTATATACACAACATCAGAGCTGCATACACAAAGAATTTTACAAGCAAAGATGTAGCGAAGCGGCAGATAGCAGTTGCTACCTATCTTATTGATAAACTTGCGCTTAGAGCAGGCAATGAAAAGGTACATTGAGTTGCCAATTTATTTAAAAAAAAAAAACTGCTTATGCAATCTTGAATTAATGGGGAGTTTTTCTCAACCCTTGGTGTGAGGTCATTAATAAATAGGTTGTTAGGAATTATGGTGCATAATTTCAACTGGCCCCTAGATGTTTCTTGCTCTGAAGTTGAAAAACTGCTGGATAACCTGGACCCTGATTATTAGCCAGGAAATCGGTGCTTGGTGGGTTTTGACTTTTGAGCTTCACATAAACGTACCACTAAAGAGTTATCCAGCTGTCGCTTTTCACTTGAAATGTCTCTTGGGATTCAGTGAAGCTGGGTTCTTACCTTCAAATGTTTGGCAGTAAAAAACTGGATCGCTGAAACGTAATAAATTAGTTTATAATCAAATCATAAAACATAAGGGTCCACTTGGATCTGCACCTCCTGAAAGCTTTTGGCAGTTTCAGTAGAAGTGTTTTTGGTCAAAAGTCCTCAGGAGAAGCATCGAGGCTTTGACATGAAAATGTCAAGCAATTTTGGCACCTTTTAGAACGAGTGCGAGTACAGGCAACAAATCTGTAAAAAATACTCTCAAATGTATAAATTACTATAAGATATTACAATTACAGAAGGGAATAATATGTTTTAATAATTTAATTTTTTCTTTCTGGGTGTTTTTTAAATTTTGAAAAGCATGCAAAGTTTCTTGAAACCAAGAATGAGCAGCCTTGATACTTTTAGACTTTCCAGACAGCTATGTAACTGCTTTGTACAAGAAGATGTGTTTAGTCACTTAATATTAATTTATGCTACATTTCTAAGAAATGTTTTTGATTTGGCATTTTGTAGAGCTCATACTGTGAATCATGTGTATAATATTGTATTGAACTTCAAAGCTATGTTCATTTTTTTGGGTCTGAACCACTATTTCTGGTGGTTATTAGCTTTACGTTCTTTTTATAGTGTCATGTAGTTCAAGGCATTCATATTATTGATTGATCTTCTGCAGGATGACGATGAAGCTGATACTGTGGGTTGTTGCACATTGAAAGTAGAGAATGTAAAAGCTGTGCCACCAAACACGTTAGAGGTACTATTGTGTGTATGCATGTGTATTTTTTGAATTTTATGAACTGTCGTAGGTGGTTTCTTAGTACAGGGCATACAAATAGTGACCATTTACTTGTTCTTTTGACAAAGTCAGTTTAACTTCCTTGGTAAAGATTCGATCAGATACGAAAACACTGTTGAAGTTGAGCCCACTGTTTTCAAGGCAATAATGCAGTTCCAGTCTAGTGAGTGTTTATGCTGTTATTGATATTTGTTTTGCTATACTAATATTGCTATGGAATTCATCATCTGGTTTTTTAATGGGGTGCAATGGGGAATTTGTGTAACTGCTTCAGGGAAAAAGGGCGGTGATGATCTATTTGACGAGCTGGATACAAGTAGATTGAATACTCATCTCAAGGAACTCATGCCAGGTCTTACGGCAAAAGTTTTCCGTACATATAATGCATCTATCACTTTGGATGATATGGTATATTAAAGTTGAACTTCACCATCTGTATTTTTATTTGTTTATGGATCTACTACTTCATATGCTTTGCTTTTCGTAATTGTGCTCATTGTATTCATTTTCTGGAATTCTAATGGTTCATACAGGCCTTTGGTTTTTCATATATCTTCTTATCTTTATTATGTCCACTTACTTCTGTACCTGCTTTAAGTCCATATTGCTGATAGTTTATTGCTTTAATTCTGTTGGTTTGGTCTGATGGCAGTTGAACAAAAAAACTAAAGATGGAGATATTGCAGAAAAAATTGTTGTTTATCAGCATGCTAACAAGGAGGTGGGTAGAGTTAAACCCTGCAGAACTTTCAAACATGTTATGGATTCCTAAATGTCACTTGTAATGCCGACCTTTGTTGCAGGTTGCAATCATTTGTAATCATCAACGTACTATTTCTAAGTCACATGGTGCACAAATGTCAAGGTTAATGGAGAAAATTAGTGAACTCCAGGTAATTATGATATCTGAAAGTGTAGTAGAAAAAAGAAAACCTTTTATATCTCTGAGAACAGTGCCAGAGGTTTGTGCTTTTAATGTTGTGCTCTTGCATCATGCTCTCTGTATGTGTGTTTTTCATGAGTGTTTTTCCTGTATTCCATACTTTGCACTGACTTCATCATATTGCCTGCAGGACGCCTTAAAAGAGCTGAAGACAGATTTGGACAGGGCAAAGAAAGGGAAGCCCCCATTAAAAGATGCCGATGGAAAACAGAAGAGGAACTTGACTCCTGAAGCGTAATATTCCCTCCCTTTTCTTTCTCATCCATGATGATGTCCTTGTGTTAATTTTATTCTATTTTATTGATTTCTTAATTATTTGATTTACACAGATTAGAGAAGAAGATGGCTCAGACAGCTGCAAAGATTGAAAAAATGGAACGGGATATGAAGACCAAAGAGGATCTGAAAACTGTGGCATTAGGCACATCCAAAATCAACTATCTTGATCCCAGGATAACTGTTGCATGGTGCAAGCGGCATGAGGTTCCTATTGAGAAGGTGAAACTACTACGTTCTTGGATTTTTTAGGTCATATAATTTCACTTTGCAATTGATTACTTCGCTCGAAGTTGATAGGTTTCTTTCCAGTCATGACCAGAAGGTAAAACTGGAATATTACAAATTTGTGATTTTTATCAATTAGACTCATATAACTACATCCAGTTAAACTGTCTAGCTCGTTTGTGTATAATCACAACTTGATAAATTTGTGATGCATGGTAGTTTTTCTCTCTCTATAACTAACTAACTAACTAACTATTATTGCAGATATTTAACAAGTCTCTACTGGCGAAATTTGCATGGGCAATGGATGTGGATCCTGACTTCAGATTTTGAAGTTTGGGAAGTATTGCGTGCACTTGTGCGGAACCTCTCCAACTATTGGAGGAAACAAAACAAAATCGAGATAAATGAGAAAAAGAATCATGCGGTCGATGACATTCAATTATAGAATTTTTAACTAGTTTTTTTGTTTTTTTAATCATTCTAGAGGAATGTTCATGTTGTATGTTCATCTAATCTAATTGTGGGCAGAGCATTTGCTTGCATGTCTTTCTTATTTTCCTCCCATAGGAAAACGGACATTGTTTTCTACACTTTGAAGAGCCCTCATACTAATGTTTTAAAAGAGTCCAAAATGCAAAATGTATGTCGACTCTTCGTTTCTTTTGTTAACGATTCTTTTTCTATTTTTGTTGCTTATTTTTTTTTAGTTCGCTCACACATAGGACAATATCGTTATTTTGTCATGTATTTATTTATACTATTTTTGAAATTTTTTGAGGTGAAGATACCCATAGTAACAATTGATTGCACTTTTTAATTTAATTGATTTTTTATATATACATTAAACTATTTATTATTTAAGGTATTTTAACTTGAGAAAATTCTAGCTTGGAGCACCTGTATCTTGCATTCTTCCACTACCAGTTAGATATCACAATCCATTCTATTTTTTTTTATTTAAATTTAATTCAGCTTCTACCATGATCTAGAAATAATCATCGATTGAATATTAAAAGAGAGAAACTTGCATGACTAAAAAAGTTTAAAACCTTGCCTTGGGATATGAATTTATTTTTCAAGAAAAAATATTTCGTATACATCTTAAAAAGGGAACGACAATATAAATTTTATTGAAATTTAGGTAATTTCTCTATGCCAATATCAATGGAAACCTATGACTTATGGAAACATTTCATAATTTACTGGACAAAGTTTTATATTATCAAAAATTAAAAATTGATGGATTTATTTAATCAGGCCTCAAACATCCCTTGAATGTAAGGGTTTTGGTAAATACGAATATCTTTGCTTATATTTTTTTACAAATGTGTTCATTTTCTATTTTCACTTGATTTTGTTGGAAAATAAATATGTAAATTGAGATGAGATAATGAGATTTATGATAGAACATATTAATTTTTAAACCCTATTGTATCTTATTTAATTTAATTTTTAATAAAATGAGAAGGTAACGATACAATATTATTTGAGATATATTATTTGTCTCTAATGGGTTTAAATATAACAAGTAATAATATAAAATATGATACGTAATTAATTATAGTGTAAGTTCAATAAAAAAAATATAATATATGTTTAAAATTAAGTTTATTAAAACTTACAATCTAAATGAGTTAAAATAAAATGAGATAATTTGTATTACGAGTTTATTAGGATTAATAAATGAGATATGATGAGATAATATTATTTTATATTTTAATGGGATGTATGTTAGAAGATGAATGATTTGATAATTTTCTCACATTTTAACTAAATTTGAATTTTTTAGAATAAGCAGGTGTCTCAAGTAAATAATGGGATTTTTTAAGACTTTCCTTTTTATCTGGACCATAAAATTTATTTGGACCTAGTTTAGGCCCGTATTTGTATCGCATTGCCGGGAATTGCCTATTTGCGCTCGTAAAAGGGGGATCGATTTCGAATTACCGACCGAGTCGAGAAATAGAATCGAGATCGAGTGTAAGATCTCAAATAGCCCTCAGGGCTTTATTTTTTCCTTTTCCATTTGGATTTTTTGGTTCCTCTCAAATTTTAATTTTGATTCTGTAAAACCCTAATTAAAATTCAATTTCCAAAATTTTAAAATATTTTTAATCTGCAAAAACACAGGTCTCGACCATTGGATTCCAGATCAAGTAGAGTACATCATGGGATTTCTAGTTACGACCCTTATCTTCGTAGTGATTTGTATCATTGCATCTATGTGCACCAGAATTTGCTGCAATAGAGGACCTTCTGCCAATTTGTAAGTTTTCTATCATTCAATTCCTTGTTTCTGGTTTTTTAATCTTCCTCCTCAGGTATCATTTGTGTATTTCACTGTTTACGCCCCGCTTTAATGTCTGAAATACATTGAGCTGACATTTGTTAGAATTGTCTGTGCGATGCCGTGATTGTGGAACTTCATAATACTTGTTTAACTTTTGATTTCATTGTTCACATGTAAGAATTTTGTACATCGTAGGCCTTGTTGTAGATTTCATTTTTCAATTAGTTACTGTCGGAGTTCAGGCCTTCTATATTGTTGTTTGTTAGAATTCAAGTTGTCAGGGTAAGTTTCCCCATTTGGTTTTATCTGGAATTTGGACATCCAAGCACTTCTCTTTATTATGTAAATGGTTCTGCTCTTTGATGTTGGGAAAATCACCTGCAAGCTGGCATGATTTAGTTAATTTGGATGTACATTTATTTTCCTGTTGACATTTAGAATAGATAATGATTTATTGGGTTCGTCATGTTCTTGCTCTCCTTTTTTCGCTAAGAATGTTCTTGCTCCCATCTTAACTATGTTAATTAGCTAATTCACTCCGGGCAAGGCCAATTCTTGATAGAAATTCTTATCACTAAGTTTTATCCGTTTGGTTTTATGACCTCTTACAAGATCTCTTGCTTCAGGCAGTTAACTTAGACAGTCTTATACATTATTGCATTATTGAATATGTCCAAAATTTCTGAGCATTCACCGGGTCATTGTATCTTATATCAGTTGTTTCCATTGAGTATGCAGAGCTCATATGTCTGTTTCTTTTCTTTCTTTTGCTACCCCCTTTTTCTTCATTGAGTATAATTGTTATTCATGTGAACAGATAAAATATTAGTATATAGATGTCTACTTCAGCAATATGCTGATCATAATCATGAAAATCTGTCATTTAACTGTCTTTTTTAGACCATTTCAATAGATCTGACATCCTACAGCTTAATCTATGTGAGTATCATTATAAGTAACACCTTCTTGTTTATCATTATAAGAAATGTTGTATTGAATATTTTTCTTGTAGATGCTTTTGTATACTTCCTTTACAATTATCTTATACTTTTCTTGTTTTGTGGAAAATGTCTAAACTTCATGTATGGACAGGTTCCACCTAACATTGATCATTACAGCAACAGTCTGCTGCTGGATGATGTGAGTTTGTTTAATCTCTCTGCCTTTTTTGTGGATATCTGAAGTTCCATTGAAATTGATGTTTTATGTATAATTATTTTCAAAATTCAGCATATTAGGTCTATATTTATGAGCATTTTGGTAGGCAAGAATGTCTCATCCAGATTTTTGAGAAGAGAAACTGTTATGGGACTTGATTTAGTATAAGTTATGCTTAATGGTTAGTGTCAGCAATTTGTCATCCATTATCAATAGTTGGGAATAGAGGTGTCAAATGGCGTAGCTAGCTTAAGTTCAACTAACCTAATTTTTAATTAAGCTGAGCTGAGCTTATTTTTATCTGAGTTAAGTTTTGTAGCTCGTTTAATTTTTTTTATTAAACTTATTTAAATTATTTAATTAATTATTAAAAATAAAATCCTTCTAAAATCGTTTTTAAGGATATCAGAAAAAGAGAGATTTTCTGAAGCTTCTGAGATTTGATACTCGTTTGAGAGAATCCATATCCCATAGATGGTGTGGATTCTGAGGACTTTGAGGGTAGTTCTTTTGCCCATACATTTACCACCAAAGCACAGAATCTTTTTTTTTTATTATTTGAACCGTGAGAGTTGAGTTTGATTCACACTCTTTCTTATTCTTTTTCTTTTCCTTTCGGTATAGAAAGAATGCAGAATTAAAGTGGTGAGAGTTGAGTTTGATTATTTAAATAAAGAAATCTACGGTTCAATTTGTTGATCAAGCAAAATAAATTGATTGTTTAGGTAAAAAAGAGAGTTTGTTGTTTGGTCCAAAAAAATACTACCAAAACAAAATACGTTCAATAAAAAAAATTGTCAAATGAGCCGGTGAGCTACTCATTTAAGTTCGTGAGCTAACTGAGCCGAGAATTTTTAGCCCAAGAACTCATTGAGTCAACTTTAAATAAGATGAATTGGGTTGGGTTGAGTTGTTCATTTAACATCACTAGTTGGGAAATCATCTTCTTTTTTTATTTGACTGTCAAAGGCCAAAGACTATTAGTGTTATCTAGGGGAAAATAATAAATGCTCGAGCTTGACAGATCAGTGCATACATCATCTACTTGATTAGTCTCTTCAGTCCAAAATGACCTTAAGACTAACTTGTTTTACGGATATTACTTACTAATTGTTGTATCTTTTTGTGTGAAAGCCTCTCTGTTGTGTACTGGAATACCCCATTTTCTTTATCTGGAGATCTTCAAACTTTATTTGCTGTAATGTGCTTCAAATTATCATAGGATAGTAAAACTTAGCAGTTTCTACTTTCTAATGGTCCTGCATATGCTGTCTTTATTTTATATTTTCCGAGTTAATTTGCTCTTACTAGAAAGTAGATCTATCCGTCTTTGCACACAATGTAATCTATATATATATATATATGTTTTTTTTTATCTAGACCAGTTTTCATTAGTAATATTGACATTCTTCTTTTGCCGCGGTAGGTGGGCGATTGTTTATCTTGCCCAAATGAAACCACTCATAGTTCCCATTTTAAGTGGAGAGTGAAGGTATGGCCCATGCTGCTTTATTAATTGGTAGACCTGACATCGCCAGATACATTACGAGTTCATAGCAAGAGTTTGTCAGTTCTAGGTCTGATGGGTCTCTTACTGGCTTCTGATGTTAAATTTGTATGTAATTTATGTTTGATTGCAAAGTTTGAGCTGATGTGGCTCTCTCTTTTTACTGTGCCTGTTTTGAATGGCTATATTTATTCCTCATTTAAATTCATTCTATTAGATACAAAGATTAAAAATGTGTTATTCAAATTAAATGAACTTTTCAAAGAATATGACACTGAGAAGATGGTCTAAAAACTGGTGGCTAATCATGTGAAAATATGGAACATGTTTTGTTTTTTGTTTTATTCTTGAAAAGATAACTTGGTAATAATAAGATTTTGACATTTTCATTCATTCTTGATCTGTTTGAGGTTGTAGTCTTGTTTTTTGTTTTCCTTTCTATCCTGCCTCTTCTTTTGTTGCCAAAGATGCGGTTGTGAGTTTGATATAGTAATACTAAAATGCTCCCATCTTTAGTACTTCATTGTTTTGTCCATTTAACGATCATATTCACATATTATCCTTTACTATTATAAACACAAGAAATGCCAAAAATTACCTAATTTCTTTAATGCGTCAACAAATACAATCAATTGGTTTTCCCTTCCCACAATTTAGAAGAAAAAGGGATGAAAAGTTTTGAAACATTTATATCTGCTGGATTAATTAAATCCTTCAACAAAGAATTTGTATGCATGGCTCACATAAAAACTATAAAATCTATAAGTTTCAACTTGTTTAATAACCCGAAAGTGTACATTTTTCTTGAAAGACATTATCACAAAAAAAAAGACAATTCGGGTGTTGGAGCAAAGGAGAAAACTCTTTCATCAAAATACTCAAACAAGGACAATAATAGATGACCTGCATCCAAATCCTCTTTCCAAGTCTGAGCAAGAATGGTAGATGCTCTTCCTTTTTGGTCAATGTCTCTTCCTGAAAAGTGTTCATTTGGTGACTGGTGCGAAATTGATGTGGCACCAATGCTGGGTACCAGCACGGCATTGGGAGTTCTAGCTGTAGCTCCTTGCGTTTCAATTTGCATGGAGTTCATTGGTTGGTATTGCTCCCATGGGACCATCTGTAGCGAGTTTCTTGAGAGGAGGTTGCTGAATCGAGTTGTCTGTGCTAGCATTGTGCTTATCTTGTTTAACCAAAAGTGGTCGAGCAACACATGGGACAAGAAAAATAGAGAAATAAGAGTTTGAAATTATAAGCAATCTCATTTTTGCACACCACTTTTATTCATCTCCAAGTAAACATGTACGACCTTCAATGACATTGAGATTCAGCAATATTTGAACACACTAGAGCGACTATTCAATCCTAATTGGATCAACGCATGCTGATGCACGCATTATTCCAATCTCACGGAGGTATTTGCATTAGTAGACATATCATTAGTTTAAGACTCTAAAATGGAAGTCAAAGCATTCAACATGCTTGCCTCAGTGGTCCAAAGAACCAGAAAGTGGCAATGTCATCATCGCCCAGGATCTTTGAAACCTTCAATGTGTCCAGAGGTCATATTTTTGTCAATTCTTTAAAAAAATTATACATGAAAATGCTAGAAAATAGAAATCCAACATTTTCGAATGAAAAAAAACTCTTGAAGTAGAAAACCAAAATCAAGGAGAAAAAGAATCTGCAAGCCAATTAGATTTTGACCATTGTTGCTCGCTCCCCAACCCAGAAAAAGGAATTCCTGAAGATTATTTTAGATAAAAAAATACAAAAAATAAAAAAGAAATATTAAAAAAATTATAAGCGAATCTAGTTTTAGGAATTTGTACTTGACATGATAGTGTCAATCTTTCCATTGCTCTTCTCAATGGCACGAGATGGTGGAGACAGCAAACTATGACATTTCTTGAACGAGTCATGCATGCATTGGCCCGCTGCATACTGAAAGATTGATGGTTCTTAGCAAACTCATCACAAATAACAAGATTCTGTATCATACTGAAATATGAACTTACAAGCACGGCTCCATATACACGCCAAGCTTCAGGCCTTTTCATCTCGTTCTTTTGTTTCTCGAGTAGCATTTCTGGCTCGAGAAGCTGCATATATGGCTCCAGATTTGGAAGTATCAGCAAACGAACCTACACAATGTTATCGCAACTTGCTTCAATGTAAGGTTTACGAACATAAAGATGAATAAGATGAAAATATAGCATAACCCTTGAACCGTACAGTTACAATGTGAAAAAACGCTTTTGCAATTTGAGATAAAAGATTATACAATGATGAAGCAAAAACAGACTCCCTGCCAGAAAAGGAAAAGCATTTTTCATGACTAAGGATTCCGGTAAAAAATTTTGCTTTCTCAGATTTTAGTGGAAACCAATTAAAGTAACAGTCTCGGTGACGTAAACCAAATAGAAAAATACACTTTGAGAGAAAGCTACATACACTAAACATTTAATAGGATAGAAGCAAAAGTGGATTTACTGCCTAGATTCCATAAGAATTCTAGAGACAAAGATTTCACTAAGCATTTTAGCTTTTGAGATTTCGCAGCTAAAAAGACTGCAGTTTATATGAGCCGTAAAATGAAACTATATGTTTATCACAATTCGCACGAGCCATGTAACACGATGTCTCTTAATATAGAAGCAATTACAAAGAGGATACCACAGTGTGTCCTAAAACTGCTAGGCCTTGAATTGCACCATAATGTTGAGGTGATGCTTTTGTAGGGTCCAAGAAAGCACGAAACAGAGTCCTTGTAACACGAGGCTAAAAAGATTATGATATACATGCCCAAATCTGAAAAGTAAACCGATCATGAGTTGACATTTTCTTATATGAATGTGAAATTAAAAAAAAAAGCTCACTAGCTTGATTGAAATAAAATCATTATATAGTAAAAAATTTCATTGTTTCCATGTATCATCAATTGTTCAGTAAAATGCAGTGTATAATAGGTTTTAGATGACTTCACGTGACTTATGCATGTATATATCTTTGTCCAATGGATACTACTGAAAAAATGTGTGTTATGCAATAACATTTTGCACAAGTAAATGATTAAACCTGTGCTACATTCAAAATTGCATGTCATTCGTGTAACCAATTGAACATTAATGTAAGAATGGCATTAACTGGTGAAGCTGACAAAAAAAAAAGTATTATATATAGAAAATTCCTTAAGAACAACTCAAAAATCAGCTCCAGCTGATTTGACTTGCACTGGCAACGGAAATTAGAAAAAAAATAGTAGTCATCAAACTGCACTGCATTCACAAAGTTTTTTTTGCCTTTATAGAAACCCTTTACTTTCAGGTAACATGCAGTATATGTATGACTTGTTTAATAATACAAATGAATATTCATGTAAAAAGACACATATGAATAGTAATTCTTTTCACTGTTTTTTATGCTTGAGATGGTAACTCATCATTGAAGATATATCTTTTACGCAATCTATGTACTTTATTTATAACTGTCTGATCAAATTAAAATGGCTTACATAAGGTTCTACGTGTATGTGTGGATTTTGAAGAAGGCTTCGTACAAGATTCATCAATGCAACCAGGAGAGGAAAGTTACTCATAATTCTTGAAACATGTGATGATTAAAGAAAATATCACCTGAAATGATTAAGCAATAGGGCCATCTATCAATAACCATACAAAGACATTGCATTCTCATGATTCAAATAGCTCGTGTCAATTAATCTGACTTCGATACTATACAATAATCTTTTACATCGCCATGTACAAGGGTACTTAACTCGTCCACCTCTCTGACCTCCATTAAAGAGGACCCCAAACTATAATGGTGAGACATGAAGGTCAATCATTACAGGACTGGGACAAAATTCTTCAATCACCCACACCTTAGAATGTGCTCATTTTACCAACTACAAACTTAATTCTCAAGAAATCTAGGGTCCTCCTGCTAAGACCATAGGACTAACATTATTCTAGCCCAAAGAATTCCCTGATACTATTTACATAGCATGAAAACAAATGTGAAGAGAAATATCAAGTACCATAAAAGTTGGCAAAAAATAGAGAGCGTTTGAGTCATACCGTTAAGAAAATAAATCTCACGTCTCATAGTGTTAAAGAAATAAGTCTTATTGACCAAAAAATAAGTAGAAGTATTGGTTAAAAGCATGGAAAATCCTTATCTTTAAAAACACGTTTTCAAAGAATAATTTAAGTCTGGGTTTTCTATATAAGTGTTAATCAAATAAGTTTATATCGACCAATAAACTAATAAAAGTGCTAGTTAAAAGCTTTTAGTTATCAAATGTATTTCAAGAGATGAATTAGGCTTAAGTTTTCAACATTCTAAGAATTTTTTTTTTTGGCTAATGTTGAATTCTTCAACATTCATGGCAGGAGCAATGTAGGGGCTACACCGGCTGATTTTTTAGCAAAAAGTTAGTTTAATATAATAACATTTTTTTTAAGTGTTATTATATACGTTATTAATAAAATTCTAATATATTTATTAAATTATTTTTCTTTCATTTTATTTATTTTTTCAAGTAATCATATCATATTTATTTAAATTATTAGTTACACATATATTTAAATAAATTACAATTTATAATATTGATTAAAAAATTATAAAAATAGGTTTTATTTTTATTTGTTTCTATAATTTATAATGAAAAACTGTGCTCTATTAGTCTTTAAACTGTGCTCTACATGTCTTATTATTTTACTTCATAGGTCAAATTAGTTCTAAAAGATTAACAAATTAACTTAGTCTATTAAATATAATTGTAACCCTATGGGCGATTAAAGTGAGATAACTAAATAATTTTTAAGTATTTTTTGCCTCTAATATTAATTTTTTTTACATCCCTAAATAACTGATAAAATAAATAAAGGAAAAAGACATTAAACAAATACCAAAAATAAAAATAAAATGGAATATATAAATAATCATATTTTTCATGTTTGCATATAATTTCTCGTGAATTTTCTACCATTCAATTGTATTAGTTAATAGTATATATATATATAAGTTATTATGTTCTCGAAGGTTGAAAATATAAAATTTACATAAAAAATTATCTTTAAAAACTAACATCATGCATTTCAATTGTTAGAGCTAAATTACCCTTAAATAGGTCAATATCTTTGATAGTGATGAATAAATAATCTTATCAATTTATTTAAATCGAAAAATTTGATCCGATCTATCTTAGATTGATAAATTTATAATAAAATTATATTCGAAATACAAATTATGCAATTCGTTTGGATTGGTATTGATAAATTTTATAATCCGTTGTATTCGATCAAGACCGAATTATTATTAAATTATAAATAAATAAATATTTTATATTTATAATATTTTATATTTAAATATTATGTATATCATAATTACATTAGATTATTATTTTAGCTTAAAAAATATCTACAATAATTTAATAATTATATAATCATATTTCTTATTCTCTTGATTTTTTAGTTGCGACTATAAATAATAATATTTGTTACAAAAATATCAATTTAAATTTTAAATTTGTGTATATTGTATTTTATATATAACAATGATTCGTAAATAAATTTTAATATTAATCTGATCTTAAACGATATAAAAAAATTAGATTTGTTTGGATTTAGATTTATTTGAATTGATTATATTATTAGATTAGATTTGAATTAAAAATCTTCGAATATATTCGAAACGAATTGAATTCAGATTGAAAAAATATAAGTTGTTTGGATTCTCTGTTCATCCCTAATTATTGGGAAACATTGAAATCTTTTTTTCTCACAGATACCACAAGAAAAGAAGATCACATGCTTATATGGTTAGTTTTTTAACTTAATTTTAAAAATTGAACTAACTTTTTATTTTTTTTAAGTTATTGGACTTGAAATATACAACTGGATTATGTTTCTTTTATATAATTATATTATAGGACATATGCTGTGAGAACCCATCTATGATGCATTCGAAGATTTTAATATTTTTCACATTTTTTTCTTATAACTTTAAACGTAATGTATTAATATATATATATATATATATATATATTATAGACAATTAAAATGATATAAAGTAATTATCTTTTTTATGTTTTAATTTAAAATATATTATGTAACTATGCATCTAAATATAAAGTTATGTTGATAAATGTAAAATTTAAATATTTTAAATGATAAATAAAATTTCATTTAATTAATAAATTTTAAAATTGTAAAAATTATTGAATATAATTGTTATTATTTGTGGTTCTATATGTTTTTTTACTAGGCTAATTATTATACATATTTTTACTTTATCTTATTTTTAACTCACTATTTTAAATTTTGATTTTAAATTTTTTGCTCTAAGCATTTCAACTTTTTTATACTATAATGTCACAAAATTGGAAGAAGGAAAATCTCGTAAATTTAAAAAAATTAAAAAATAAATGAATATCTATTAAACTCTACATTTTTAAATTAAATTATTATATTATGTTTAATTTTAATATATTTTAAATTGAATTTCTTGACATGCAACAAACGTTTTATTAGTTTTATTTTAAATTACTTTATAATAAAATTCTATCAAAATTTTACAATGTAAAAATACTATGTAATTATTATTACATATATTTTATTTGTATATTTATCAAGTAAATATTATTTGTATTATTTATTAATTTAATTTTTTTATTCTCGTTATAAAATATTTACCATTGATTTAGCTTTTATAATTTTTACTTTATAATAAAAATATTACAACAAATTTTAATATCTATTGAATTATCGTTTTTCATTCAATAGCTTCAACTTTTTATTGTGAATCTTTTTTAAATATTTTAAGTAAAAATACTAAATAAATTTTAAATTAAAGATAAGTTCTATGCTCTCACTTACAACCCTAAACCCAAATATAATCTACTATTCATCATCAACCACCATTTGGCCTAAACTTTAATTGTCAAAAGCTTCAAAATGTTTATTTATTTATTTTACAAATAATGAAATGTTCTTGAACGTGTTTGGTATGTCTTACCAAATCTCCTACGTGCCAAACATTTCTACTAGATTTAATAAGACTTATCAAACATCTATAATAATCTATTGATTTTTTTTCGCTAATAGGAAAAGAATTTGAAGATAGACATGTTTTTATGAGTTTTTCACTTGATTTTTTTCTAGAATATATATATATATGTATATTCTTTGAAAACCTAAAATTTAGTAGATTATATTGGGGTTGGATTGTATTGGAATTTTTTTTAAAATAAAATGTGATTATGTCATATTTTATGCCTCCATTAAGTATTGGAAAATTGTAAAAAAAATTATAAAATATAAAATTATCATTTATTCTAAAAATAATAAATAATTTATTCACATAAGATTCATTTTCAATCATTTTAATTTTAAGTACTCACACCGTATAACATTTGATTGAAAAAAGAAAAAGAAAAAAAGAATATATATCTAAAATTTTATTTTATTTTTTTGGTTACGGAAAAACCTTGAAACCGGAGAGTCGGAGATGTCATATCGAGTAACTAAATTGAAATAATAGGTTAAATTTGTAATTAAATATGTAAAATATAATTATATTAAAATAAATTATATTATAATTACTCATACAATATTTAATTATTATTTTTAGAATAAAATTAATAATAATTATTTTATTAAATAATTTATATTTAAAATAATATTTAATTTATTTATGTATTTTTTACTTAATAAAACAAGAAAAAATTACTTGACAATATCTTATGTTTTTAAAATAGTAAAAATATTCTTTAATTTAAAAAAATATGTAATTATATCTCTCAGTTATTATTATATAACAAAATCAACTCTCAAATTTTAGATTTTTATTTATTTTTTTGCAAATATAAAGGCATTTGTATTTGACTTTTAAAATAATTTTATTACAAAAATTTATTTAATTTTATATTTTCTTACTTAGAAAAATAATTAAAAATGAAAAAAAAATCAGTAAGATAATTTTAAAATTAAAAATTTAGATAAATTAAATAAACACTCATATTACACTAAATCTTTAAATAATGACATAATTTTTATTTTATGTTATATAGTCTCATTTTATGTATAAATACATAATTATATAATTAAAATATTTAATAATATATATAAAAATAGTAACTAGTTGTTATATTTTGATAGATTCTATATTGTTTTCAATTTTTTTATGTGTATTATATTCTATATCTTTCAAAATTTAACATAATTAAAATTAAATTATACTATATTAATATATTTATTCTTCGTATTATTTAATTTTTTAGTTTTAAATTTATTTTTAAATTTAAATTAAAGTTATTAAATTTAAAAGATATCGAATATAATATTAAAAAATAAATATATAAAATGATAAATTCGATAAAATTTAATTAAAAAACCGACATAATACAATAATTTTATACTACTGTTGCGAGGAGTCGAAAACAGAGATTCACTGATTCGAAGCTGGGAGAGAGGAGAAGGAGGTTTCAAAGAGAGTGGCGGATTTGGGTCTGCGTCTGGGTCTGAAGAAGAATAGTAAACTATAAAGAAAATATGTCAGACCTAGACAGGCAAATAGAGCAGCTAAAGAAGTGTGAGCCTCTCAAGGAGTCCGAAGTGAAGGCGCTTTGCCTCAAAGCCATGGAAATCCTCGTTGAAGAGAGTAACGTTCAAAGGGTTGACGCTCCTGTCACTGTCAGTTCTCTCTCTCATACCTTCATCATATGCACGCACGAAAAGCTCTTGGAGCTTATTGGTTTTGTTGGTTTAACTTTTCTTTGTAGTTTTGGCAGTTCAAAAGAGTTATGATGTTAATTGTCTCACCTGATTATAGGGTTTGTTTTGTTGTGGTTTTCTCTCTTTCTCTCTATCTCTATAGTGTGTTGGGTATCTGAATCAGTTTTTTGTAAAATTGTGTTGTATTGGGAACGAAGCAAGAATCTACTGTAGTGCCTAGGTAGCTTGGAGAAAATTAATAGTCATGTTAAATTTTCTTGGAGCATAGCTACTAGAGTTGATTAGATTCGATGCTTTGTATGTCGATACGATTTTCTTGGAGCATAGCTACTAGAGTTGATTAGATTTGATGCTTTGTATGTGGATACGCTGGAAAAGCTGGAGGATTTGGGAAAACTTTTTAAAAGTTGATTCTGAACAAGATTAGTGCTAATATTGGGTTTGCGAAATGTTGTTGGATTTGGTGATCTTTCAATTAAATTGGGTGTTGGACTTGTATTTTCTTGTTTAATTTAATTCGTTTTATTGTTTAAATTTTTTAGAGTTTGAAGGCATCTAGAAGGATTAATGTAAAACCTCACTTCAATCTCAGACCCCCGTCACCGATTTATATGAAGTTTGTTTGCCAGTATCTGCTTCGGTGCCTAAGTGTTGGCATTTATAGGGAGAAATTCAATACCGAAAGTCTTCAAACTATGTTACAACTTACAATAGTATCTGGATATGGCATTTTAACTTTTTGCGAGGTTAATTGTGTTATTAGTTAAGATCTGTTTTCAAGGTTCTTTTGAAGGTTTTATCATGAAATAGTTTTGGTCATCTTTATAATGGGATTTTGGTTATATAATTTTTGCTGGTATGTTGACTCTTGATAACAAGTCAAGTGTGCACTAAGTAGAAACTGAAAGTGCAGACTTCCAAAACTTAACTCACTTCACAAAACACTTATGTGTAGAGACTTGATGAAGAAAGAGAAAATAAATCTGTAGTTAAATGTTTCCAAACCCTCTTAAAACAAAGAGGTACAATCTCCTGTAACAAACAAGTTCTAAGGAGGGCAGTTTGTGAAGTCAACCTCCACGGTTTTAACCAACATTTGTAAGAAAATCTCACATAGGATATTTGCTAGGCTTGAGATTTGCTTCTCTTTAATTATTTACTACTTGGATGCGTAATAAGAATTATAAATTAAATTTTGTGATGGTGACTCAGGTCAGTTTGTTTTTTTTACCCCATCATTTTTCTTTATTGTTCTTTTAAGTTAGATAAAACTGTTAATGTGTGCATGGCTGCATTCCTTACATAAAATTTTGAAGTCCAGAAAATATTTTGTCAACTCTGCAATATGCAATCGCATATGAATGTTGGTGCATTGGATAATTGTATTTGTATTGATTATTTATAATTGTTCTTGATGTTTATGATTTTGGGCCTCTTTTCAACAGATATGTGGTGACATTCACGGGCAGTTTTATGACATGAAAGAGCTATTCAAAGTGGGAGGTGATTGTCCAAAAACTAACTACTTGTTTCTTGGAGATTTTGTGGACAGAGGGTTCTACTCTGTTGAGACATTTCTACTTCTACTTGCCTTGAAGGTAATCTTATTTGTTCTACGAAATTCAAATTTTTTTTCCAGGTTCTACATGGTGTAATGGGATTACTTGGTAGTTGGTACTGTATGAACCTGGTCATATCTTGCACCAAATGAACTTTGCATGTGGTAACCATTTTGGAGCTCTTAACTTCTCCCGTCTTAGATAAATAGATAATTACTTGGAATTCTTCAATCTACATACCTTTATAAAGAGCTGGGGTTTAACAAGAACATAAATGCACCAATCATTACCTGGGATTAAATTTTAATAATGGCTTCTATAAAAAAAAACAGTGTGAATGTTTTTGTAGCTATTAAAACTATTGAAAATTTTAACTTTTAAGTATTTTTTCTTTCAATTTGGTGTTTTTAGTTTCAACTTTTATTTCAATAAACTTTTCTAGTGTCCTTTTTCATGCCAAATTCTAAAAAAGTGGGAATTTTTCAAACCATTCAATGTGCATGATAAATCTTGACAGTACTATAGTCATAATAAATCTAAGAAAAATATCCAATTTTTTCGAAATTGGTAGTAAAAAAGGCAAGATAAAATTTAATTGCTACAAATTTTGAAACTAAAGTATCAAATTGATAGAAAATATACTAAAAGTAGTGAATTTAAAATTTATAATAGTATTAGTAGTTACAGAAACATTTACCAAAAAGTTAATAATGTTTTTTTTTAAAAAGCACGCTGATGATGCAATGTCTGGATTGGCTTTTGATAGAAGCCTCCAAGGAACAACTAGGCATTTTGGAATCTCATATTGTTTCTTAGTATACAGGGCCATGATTATTTTTTTTATGCAAGTGAATTCCAAAAATCACATTATGCATTTTTCATCATCTAATGTAATATTTTAAGTTGTTTTTATCCTTTTTCTTCTTTATGTTTGAATGTATGGTCACTACTAGTTCCCTTAATGGAAATGGTTTACGCTCAGGTGAGATATCCAGACCGGATAACCTTAATCAGAGGAAACCATGAGAGTCGTCAGATCACACAGGTTGACTTTTTAATTGGTTACATTGGCGTGAGCTTCTTTTAGTTTAGATTATTTATTGATTATCCTTACTGAACAGGTATATGGATTTTATGATGAATGCCTACGTAAATATGGCTCAGTTAATGTTTGGAGATATTGCACTGATATATTTGATTATTTAAGGTACGACAATTTCTTAAAAAATGGAACATGTCTACATTTCTGTTAGATAGGGTATTGTAGAGTAGAAACTGGCAATTCAGTTTGGTGGCAGGGGATGTCTATGGCATTAGAACCTAACTGGTTTTCTTATTTCTATTGCCTGCCCAACTATCTTCTTATTTTTAAAAATTTAATAATTGCCCCCCTAGGCCTTGGCTCAGGCCCAGCTATCCAATTCAGAGTCTTATAATCGGTTCAGCAGGTGCCCTGAGTATGGCTCTTTGCTTATCAAACTCAACTTTATATTTTAAACTATATCTCTTAAATAAAATGTATCACCTGGGTGTCAGCTGAGGCTGAAGAAATACCCCCCCATACGACCTATGTTTATTCATTCTTTCATCTCACTAATTTTCTGTTTTGATTGTGGTTTTAAGTCTATCAGCCCTCATTGAGAACAAAATTTTTTGTGTGCATGGTGGTCTTTCTCCTGCTATTTCAACTTTGGATCAGGTTAAGTCCATCCCAAAATGTTTTTATTTTGTTTGTCCTCATCATGCTACTGATCACCCTACCCTGTCTTGGCAGATACGAACAATTGATCGGAAGCAAGAAGTACCCCATGATGGTGCCATGTGTGATCTCATGTGGTCAGACCCTGAAGATATTGTGGATGGTTGGGGTTTGAGTCCCCGAGGTGCTGGTTTTCTTTTTGGTGGTAGTGTAGTTACTTCATTTAATCACACGAATAACATTGACTACATATGCCGTGCCCATCAGTTGGTAATGGAAGGATTTAAATGGATGTTCAATAATCAGATAGTAACTGTGTGGTCAGCTCCAAATTATTGTTACAGGTAACTAAGTTATTAACCTTTCTCTTAATTTTAGAATTTATAATATTTATTAATCGTGGGTTTTTGCAGGTGTGGTAATGTCGCTGCAATCTATGAGCTAGATGAAAGTCTTTATAAGAAGTTTCGCGTGTTTGATGCTGCCCCACAGGTTTGTAGCTTTAATTTTGTTGTTGAAATTTTTTTTCCTTCTAAAATTGGAAGTATGAGGATTCACTTTTTTCTTTTCTTCTACTTGTTCTTGAACAAGATAAGGTGAGCTGCTGAAATTGCACTATAAATCTACATTCACTTTTTGTTTTCCAGATACTTCATCAGTTTATTGAGATAAACTCTAAATCAGCATTGGATGTATGAATGAAAAATAATGCAAGTTTAATTTAAGAATGGTGCCACATACACTGACTGAAAATAATTTTGACAAGGTTGGGATACAGTAGTGGCACCGGGAGTCTCTCTGCATTGGATTTGAGCATGCATGACAATAACAACAGTTTGCTAATTAATTTGTTGCATATATCCTGGCTTTACAACTTTTACAAGCCTGCTAAGAAATTATTTTTGATTGATTGATACACAAACCTTCCTCTTGTATACCCAACGGTGAAGTGTATGATCTTCTATTCGTGGATTACCATTCCAGGGAACATAAGTGAAAATTAGATAATATGCTAGAGGTATTCCTATCAATAATTATAACTATCCATTCATTCTGGGACATATATATTATGGCACAAATATTGGTCTTCTCTACCTCTAATTGGCGTGTTAAACTCTTTGGAAGCCATAATAAAAGATATTGATGTAATGCAGGAATCAAGAGGGGCACCTGCTAAGAAACCTGCACCTGACTACTTTCTATAAAATTTGTTCAACAGTGTTTACCTTTGACTATGCGACATGCTTCAATTGATGAACTAGTATACAGCCATGTGGTTGAAGGAGACGATCTCTTGTGATCCGAAGGCATTTGTAGGGAGGCTTCTCAATGATCAATGGACATGTTCCTAAACCATTTAGATTTTCCTGTAAGCCTACTTATTTAGAATAATAATATGCATCAGTAGCTCAAGAGTCCTTATTGTTGTTCATGTGAAAGCAGAGAGGCGCTGCTGCGTGTAGGTTTTAGGAAGGGAAGAAGTTGTTTCCATAAAGGGTTGCAAATACAAGGAATATGATTTGATAGGGGACAAGATGGAGATGACAATCATGCATGTAAAATAGAAGTTGCCTTTTCTGGTCAATAATTGTTTTTCATCGATTCTTATATCCAGTATCATGTATTTAATTATTGGAGCTGACCCCATTTCTATTTTTCTTTATTACTTTTTATCTATTTATGAAGACCTCGTTTCCATTATTATGATCATGATTGGGTTGTCAACTTAATTATTCGTGCAGATTCTATGAAAATATGTCAATATTATTCATTATTTTTGAGTAGGTAAGTCATATTGTTTGTTTTTTAAATCAAGTATTGAATACTTGTATTTTTTAATAAAATAATTACATTAATATTATGTTTATTTGGGTTAGAGTATAATATTATATCGTCACTTATTTTTTTTAAAGCAATGCAATAATTTCTCGAACATACTTGACTATTCATTACATTGACTTGGAAATGAAAGCTCGGTCCTGTGTAAGCAGAAGCCTCAATGTGATGTTCATGTGTATCTTCACATCTCCGCTTTGTTATAAAGAGTTGACCTAACTTAATTTTTGGAGCACGAGATCTATAGTTTTTATAAAATAAGCTATTTAGTTGTTACTTTTAATTATAGCATTTTAATTTAATAACTTAAAAAAATATGAAATTTAGTTTATAAAATTAAAAATGATGGGATTTTTTAATATTTAAATGTATTTTTTTTTCAAAATTATAAGATTAAAATATTTCACTTATGGGATTAATTTATTCATTTATTTAAGTTACTTGATGATTGATACACTTATCCCTAAAACTTTATGAAAGTAAATATAATTTGTGATGATTAATTATTTTTTATAATGAAATAAATTATCAAGTATTCTAAAAAGTGATATTATTAAGAAGTAATATGTATTTTTGTTAAAAGGATGAAAAATAACACTTGAATTCATAGGTTAAAAAGTGTTTTTTACTGTGTTGTAATCTACTATAAAAGTTATCTTTTATAATCAATATAATTAAAATATTAAATAAAAAATTAATATTTTGATGAACATTATTACATATAATATAACATATTAAAAATCTCATTTTTTTTCTAAAAAGAATAGATATAAGATCTCAAGTGATGTTTTGAACCACTATTAACCCATTTTAATCTAATGTCTTAAAAAAAAAGAAAAAAGAAAAAGAAAGGGAATGTCCCACCCGTCTTTTTGCCGCAAAATGTCCTACCGGTTAATAGTTAATTTCTGCCGATTTGTGTCACTGATTACGACATGACACTGATTATATGTCATGAGACTCATGATATGATTTTTTTTAATTGCTTTCTACATAGTGTAGTTTTTTAAATAAATAATATCCTTAAAAATTGAGAATTTTTTAGTTAGAAATTTTCTTATATTTAATTCATTATTTTTAAAATATATAATAATATAATATTTTAAATTAATAAAATTTAAAAATAATATAATTTTTTTAAACGAAATAAATATTTAATAAAAATTAGAGATAAAACAATTATACTTTATAAATAATTTTCAGTGAAGTATTTTAACGCATGCGAATTGCGTTTAGTAAAAAAAAAAAAAAAAAAATTAAAAATTGGAGGGGATGCTGTGTAGATGTTACATCACAGACTGAATTAGACGCGTGGATCATGCGACGGCTACTCATATGTATCTTTTAATTTATTGTGCCAAACCCTACTGCAAATAATGAATAAAACTCCAAAATTTCAAATGTAGTAATTTATGCCCAATTTAGCAAGTAAAGAGAACAATGCTTACAAGAAATACTTCATCTACGCAACCGTTTTGCTCCTACTCTTCGAACCATTCTTTGCAAATTCCATTCTGAAAATTCTCCTTGCCTTTTCAATCCAAAGACACTATTAAGATCAGCCATCTAACTAACTAAGGTTTCATGAACTGGGCTAACTAGTCTTAGTTTAATAAGCTAAGACTTCATATATTTTTTCCAAATGGGTTTCTTCTCAAAATTGTCGCCTTTGATTCTTTTGTCAATAGCTATATCACTTCTATTTGTTACCGCAAGAACCCACGATGAAGGGTTCATTTCCGTGGTTGTATCCAATCAAGGTCTTGATTTTGTAAAAGGTTTGCTAATAAAGAAGGCGATTTCTTCTATGATTCCTCTTCAACTGTCTCAAATAGACGAGTCTGTGCAAATCCCAGTTATTGGCAAAGTTCATGTAGTTCTTTCGGATATCACAATTTACAGAGTCAATATTGCTTCTTCATATGTTAAAACTGGCGAGATGGGTATCGTATTAGTTGCTTCTGGTGCCACTGCCAATTTGAGCATGAAGTGGTGGTATTCTTACAGAGCTTGGTTAATTGAAATTTCTGATCATGGACGCGCATCTGTTGAGGTATATTGTTGGTCTTTCATTAAAAGAAAAGAAAAAAGAACAAAAAAAGTTCAATTAATTCAGAAAAGGTCCCACTTATAACGTAAGCATAAGCAAAGAACTCTTACTCTCAGCTTGAATAATTGGTGCCTATTGGTTATAAATCAAATAATTATGCTAGATAATACTAAAATTACATGTACTGATTAGAAAGTCGTGATAGCAAAAATAATCTTATGGACTGCCCAATGTTGTATCAAGTAATTTATCATTCATGTCCATCAATGAAGAACTTAGTCATGAGAATTTCCCATTGAATTTGTATTGTCTCAAGAATTAAAGAGCAATCTGAATTGAGTGGGATCTTTTCGATGAGAGATAACAATTAGTTGTCATGTGATAAACAATCAATATGCTTCAATGTCAGATACCAAAGAAAATCATGTATGACATAGTTGTTGACATGTTAACTTAGTAGTTGATTAGCTTATGGCTTTCCTCTTAAACTTTTTTTCTTGAACCTTATCATCAAGTGCTGTTGCTTCTGAAAAGGTTGAAAACATGGAAGTGAGTGTCACTTTTGCTTTGAAGGACCAAGAAGGAACTCTTAGATTGTCACTTCTTGAATCTTGGTGCCATGTTAACGATATCTCCATAAAGTTGGAGGGTGGAGAATCCTGGCTTTACCAAGCGTAAGCAATTGTGTTTTTTTAAATCCTAATCTTGAAGTAGTTATTTCCGTTTTCGTTCTGGTCATGCACTTTTTTGTTCCTCCTCCACTGTTGTGATTAAATCTACTTATGCATTATCTAGTAACAGCTATGTTTCCCAGCTTCTTTATTTTAAGATTATATAAACCAAGAGATTCAGTAGATAGGAAAAGAAAAGCTGAATGGTGAGGCACTTGCTTTAACATTTGTTGTTGGAAAAAGTGTGAACAATGATCATAGACGCTTTAATTAATCATGCATTAAGTTGGCCAAAAAGACCAGTAAAACACTATGTTGATCAGGAAACAGGGTAGAAGAGAGATGGTAACGTTGCTCAAAAGGCTATAACTTCCTGGTCGTGCACAATATAATGTGATAAGTTGCATGAGACTTGAAACACTATGTAGTAGGTGGCTAAAGAATGAGCCATAGGTTTTCAAATAATTGTTTCAGAAGCTTCCTGTTTTATTCCTCCTCTCATTTTCACTATTAGTCTATTATACTGGATAAATAATAGACATAGTACATTACCACTCTTTTGTCTTTGTGATCCCACTAATCAAACTTTTTCATTTGTAAGAATGCTGTTTTTTTACGTGCCTTATAAAACATTGTTGAAGTCTTTAGTTCGTTGATGTGTGGACTATGCTTGCATTAAAGATTGGGCTGAAGGTGAAGATTGTCATTTTTGTTCATGAAGGTTACTTTACACTATTTCTTTGACTTCATTATCATCCTTATATTTTAACTTTGCTTAGTAGTGAAATCAAAATCCTTGATATATGTAAAACAAACAAACTACTCTACAGTTTATGCCTTTTTCTTTCAGGTTGGTGGATGCCTTTGAAGGGAGAATACGGTCTGCAATTGAAGATGCTATATCCAAGAAAATAAGGGAAGGAATGTTGAAGCTTGATTCAGTTCTGCAATCACTTCCAAAAGATATTAAAATCAATGATATTGCTGCTATGAACGTCACTTTTGTGGACAGCCCAGCATTGAGTAATTCTTCGGCTGAATTTGAGATAAATGGTTTATTTGTGGCTTCTGAGGATTCTTACCTTAAAAAATCTCTAGATCTAGTCTCTTGCAATGATCCTGCTAAGATGGTTGAGATTTCTTTGCATGAAAATGTCTTCAACTCCTTCTCTTCAGTTTTCTTCAATGTAAGTTTCACATAATAACTCTTCTCTATTATGTTTCGGGAAAATGGTCCAACAAGTCCCCTAATTGTGGAAAAATACGCATTTTAATCCTTAATTTTTGGGCTAGGCATAATTGTTCAAAAATGTGCACTTTTAGTTTGTTAATTATTTGAGTCACTTTAGTCCCCTAACAAGTCCTTACCCAAAGTCTTTTAGAGAACAAAGGGATCAAATGTTACATGTGCCCACGTTGAAAATAAGGGGAATAAAATGCTTGATCAGTAATGCGACACCATTTTTCTAGATGCTTAAGTGCATATTCGACCTAGGCTTAGACAGGGGTTGCTGTACCTCTGACATGAGGTTTTTAAGCTAAGCTTTTTCAGTAGCTCAGCTAGTTATTGTGACACAAATTAGATATGGCCCTGTCACAAAGCTGAATCAGACCTGGGTGGGCTGCACCCTTATTTCACACGTATTAGAGTTGAAGTTGCACTTTTTAACCGACCCCTTTTTCTTTTCTTATCTGTATTCAGGAAAATCATATGCGCTGGACTGTTAAAAAGTTACCAGACCAATCCCTTTTAAATACTACTCGGTGGAGATACATTGTTCCTCAACTGTACAAACAGTATCCAGATGATGCCATGGAACTTAATATTTCTGCTTCTTCTCAGCCAAAGATTGAAGTTGATAATAATGAAATTGATCTTACCATTCAATTAGATGTGATAATCGATGTTATGGACGCTGCTGAAATCATACCTATTGCATGCATATCATTGGTGTGTTTCATTAAAATGCATATAATCGAGAATTCATCGGATCATTACATTGGTCTTGATTATCCTTATTGGCTTGTTAATGTTGCAGGATATTAGTGCCTCTTGTGCTCCAAAAATCATAGGCAACAAATTGGTTTTTAGTCTTCAGTTGAAAGACTTCACTTCAGTTTTAAAATGGAGCAGAATTGAAAACTTGCATATTCGTCTAGTTCAGGCAGGTTAATTAGGCTAAAATTTCACCATCACAAATCTACAATTTGAGTTCTCGTAAATTCTAGTATCTCTTTTGCTTTAAGAAGACATCTTTGTCCAATAAGTTATATAATACTTGGGTAGATTGTGGTAGTTTTTTTTTCTTTGTTGCAATTGTTAAGTTATTATACTTCCCTCTGGTTATTACTAACATTGCCAATGCCATTTAAACTGTAGTGTGTGATGTCAATCGTCGTCAAAAACATCATCTTGCCACATGCAAATCTGTACCTTTTGAAAGGGATACCTTTGCCAGTTCTTCACGGCTTCGTACTCGAGAATGCTGACATTTTGTGCACCGATTCAAGGATTGTAATATGCAGTGACGTTGCCTTCACAGAACAACAGCACTTGGCCCGCAAGGGAGTTATGTCATCCTAGCAGTATTACACTACTCAAAAAAGTCAGAAACTTGTGTTTATACCTTGCATAGGTGGAATTGTGAATATAACTTATAGAAAGATGCTTTGGTCTGAAAGTGTAGGACTGTGCTCTGTATATCTTATTTTCACTAGTGTATGCAAACTCGAAGTTGTTACGAATAGTTAAATTAGTGACACAATGGTCAAAGGCATCGTGAACATTATTCCTTGAAAATTTAATAAGTTGGATACAAAAGGATGAACTCATAAATGACCACTATGCACATCATCGTAGTCATCATTATTATTATTATTTCATAATTAGTTTTTCATGAATCTCAACAAATTTTTTTTCCCTCTTTTCACAATAAACATTATTTTATAATGAAAAATATCATAAAAGTTAGGTCATTTATATAGATTATTTCCTTAAATTAAAAATTATGTTATTTAATATCTAATAAAAACCACTAAATTCATAACAAATTTTATTATTTTAATGATTTTTTTATTAAAATTTTATTATTTTTTTGTTAAGTGATTAAACACTATTAAAATATGAGTTTTTAATAATAATAAAGTGATAATTAATATTAAAAAGGTTTTACAAAATATTTTTTATTTTTCACTATTTTATTAATTTTTCAAGTTTTATTAAAATTTAAAATACATGTTTAAATAGTTTTTGTTTAAATATTATTATTATTGATTTTTTAAATGATTTCATATTAAGTTTTAATTTTATCATGGTTAAAAATTCGTATTTTAATTGCGTGTTAATCATTTGATATAAATTAATAATATTTTAATAAAAAATTATTAAAATGATATGATTTGTTCTTAATTGAACATTTTTTTATAACTAAGGAACAAAATGTTATATTTTTTTTAATTTAAGGTATTAAACGACACTATAGACATATAAGATTTTATAAAAAAAATTGTAGGAAAAAACTATTTTTATTTAAAAGAAAAAAACTGCTATTAAGAATAACATTTAAAATTAAAGAAGTACAAAGTTCCTTTAAAAAACAATACGAAATAATAAGTTATATGAATATATAGAAAGAAAAATTAACTTTATCATCTGTTACTGTGCCTTAAATCTTTTATGTCATGTATGTAGTTATTAAAACAAATATTTTCTTTGAATAAATTAATTGAAAAAAATTTATAACAGTGATATTTTCATAATGAATTCTGTTATTGTTTCAAAAATAATTTATGAAATTTCAACTATTAATTACATTTCAGTCATTATTATTATATAAATTTTTCATTAATAAAAAATTACTTTTACATTTATAAATTTAATTATACCAGCATCATTCCCTGAAAATTAATTCAAATAAATCTAAAGGTCACTGCTCAACGACATATCGTGCTCTCTTTTGGGTAAGCATACTGATTACTGACAAATACGGGCCGGTTCAGTTATGAAGCTGTAGGTAAAACCGGTTCAAGTAAAGCTAACCGGTCTAATTTATAATAGGGGAAATAATAACCTAGGCAATAATCTGTTATTCTCTTTCTATTTCTAAAGCGCTCTTGCTCAGCGAGTCAGCGCCCAACCTCTTCTCTAATCCTAAAACTCACCCCTTTGTATAGTCGTATCGTATTACTTCCAATTTACCCGCCAAAAAGCCACTCAATTAACAATCCTAACTCTCATATTTTTCAAATTTCTCCAAACCCTCCCTCCATATTTTCTCCCCAGGGTTTCTCTCTCCTCTTCTCTGTCTCTGTCTCTCCCTCTCCTTCTCGCGCTCTCTCTCTCTCTCAGGTTTTTCTCGTTTTACCTCCAAAACGCTGTCGTAAGGGGATTCACTTGCTTCACCATTTTGAAATGGACGGGATCTTGAGCATAGAGGAAGGCGAGCATTCTAAACCGGAGGTCCAATTGGATTGTGAAGCGTTTCCAGTCGGAGAGAAGAGGCCGGTGGAGATTGAGGTTGAAGGAGATTTGGACGAATGGCCCAGCAAGAGGTCCAGGATTGGACCCAGAACGAACGCTGCTTTGAAGAGAGTGGCTGAGATCGTGTTGGTGTTATCGACAATGTCGAAGATTCGAGGAGGTAAGAAGCCGACGGAGGCTGAGACTGGGCTTATGGTAGAGGCGAGGGCTGAGCTTGTGGAACTGTGTGAAAGCTTGGCGCCCAAGGATATTGTTTCCCGGGAAGCAATTGGGGTTATTATTGATGACTGTGGGTTGAATGGCAAGGTTAAGGATCAGAGATTAGGGTTTTCTGGTCCCAAGTTGACGATAGCGGAGAGGATTTTGCAGAATAAGAAGAAGGTACGGTGTAGATTTTGTTTTTGGGTAGCGTTCTTATCGAGGTTAGTATGTTGGACTGTGGATAATATATATTGAAGAACTCCGCGACTCTGTAGGTTAATAATATATGAGCACATGTATAATGTGATTAGATGAAAATCCTATCTTTTTCTTATCTTAATTATTGAGTCTTTTTTCCTTTTCTTTTGCAACTTTGTTTAATTATTGTAAATAGGTGTCTGGTATCTATATCATTTAATTCCTTTAATATTATGAAAAATATAGATTTTATTTATTTATCTGAGAAGCTGTTTCTATGGGGCTGGACTCTTGAGACGTATAGTCAGGTTATCCAAATTCTGAAAAATCATTTAATATGCAAATTGTTATCTACTTATCTCAATTTACTTATCTATATATGCATGTGTGAACTGCTAGTTAGTCAGGGTGGTTGTCATCGCACAACCGAGGAGTCATTGCTCCTTGCTCTAATATGGCTCGCATATTATTAATGCTTACGACTTCAAGCCACTTTGTGGTAGGGTTGGACTTTTCAAATAGTGTGTATTTCTAACACATACTTTATCCCACTAGATGGAAGAATCCAGGAAATACACTCCACAGTCTTCTGTATATGTATCTCACTCTTTGCAAACAAGCTTAAACACGGAAACTGAAAACCGAGGGAGTTCAAATACATTGCGAATGATTCCATCAGAAAAGCCGATTCATGCATCACTTTTTTCAGGAAGTATCTCAGCTCCTTTGCCTCCAGGTCATGTTTCTGCAACTGCTCCTAAAACAATACGTTATCAGCTTGCAATCAATGACGCTAAAGCATCTACAGTTTCTAGCAGATTACCTAGTGGTCATCTTGCAAGGGATTCATCTTCATCAGAATTGCCTAGAGTTGAAAGAAGACAGTTTAAATTAGATGGGGGGCCCAATGGTTCTATTTGTGCATCACAAGGAAAAGGTAGTGTTGATCAATAACAATAATATTATTTAATATTTTATCCATGAAATTAATATAAAATTGCTTGATACTGCTGGAGCATACCAATTTGATCTTAAGATTTCTATACAGATGTTTATAATTAAGCAGTTGTGTTTATTAACTTGAGTTATTTCCATGATAATGTAAGGATGGTTGGATTGCTATAGCTTTTTTGCTTCATGATTATTTAAGTGGGTCTAGTTGGATTTGAAAAGACAAACAATTTAAGTCAAGTAAAGAACACAGTTAAGATTTTTTACCTCTTTTGTTCTACCTAATTACTCATATTTTTAAAGATTATGAGGTTTATTGGAAGGCGGGAGGGGAGGTGGGTGTTAGGGTGGTAGACCTGAAATATATTGATGTTTAAAAACATTCTCTGCCCTGTAGGTCTTATGAGGTGTTCTGTCCAATCTTCTTCTTCTTTTTTATTTATTTATTACAAATGCTTAAGCTATGAATGATGCCTCGACTCCATAAGTTTACTTACTTCAAAGTAAAGAAATGTATCTGTTTTTCAGTGCATTCTTCTCCAAATCATCAACTTTCTCATGTTCCAACGTGTTCCATACAAACTCAATCTGCTACAAGTGGGCCAGAGCAAAACAAGCTGCCAAATTATATATCTATCAAGGTTGATGGAGCTGCTGAAATGGGCATGTCACAAGGGACTCCTGTAGCCCCAAGAGACCAGAGCTTTAGGCCATTTATTTCTCAAACAGCTCCTGGAAATTTGCCAAGTGTGCATCAGCCATTGCCTGCCACAAATTATGTTCAAGCTCCTTCACTTTCTAATAATCATAGCGAAATTGCTAAAGTAGTTCAGAAGTTCTTGCAACCGAAGCTGCCTGATCATCCCACATGGATTCCTCCATCGAGGGACTACATGAGTAAGGCTTTGACCTGCCAACTTTGCCAGCTCACCATCACTGAGGTGGATATTGTGCTTATATGTGATGCTTGTGAGAAAGGATATCACATTAAGTGTTTGCAGTCAATGAATCAAAGATCAATTCCTAGGGGAGAATGGCATTGCTCTAGGTGCTTGGCTTTAAGCAATGGAAAACCTTTGCCCCCAAAGTATGGTCATGTTATGAGAAGTAATACACCATCAAATTTTTTTTCTAGCACCGCCAATGTTCCTTCTCCTTTAGAGAAAAAAGTGGGAACTATTGATTCAGATGTCAATCAACAGAAGATAATTTCCTATGGAAGCTTAAGCATACAGAGTTCTGCTCATACTGGTGGTGAGAGAGGCAACAAAGTTGGCTCCAAATCAGATTCTTTGAATCCAAATACAGGAGAAATGCAAACGAATAATTTCTCATCACTTCCCAATGCAGGAGAGATGCAAACGTATAATTGCTTGTTGAATCCAAATGCAGGAGACATGCAAACTAATGGTGTCTCTACAACTTGTAACATTGATGAGAAATCTTTTATAGAGTGTTGCCCGAATACTTATGTCAATTCCATGGGTGAAATTTCTCATCCTCATGGTACATCATCAAGTGAAAGGTCTTCTCAAAACACTAAAAATCTTGAGTCGTCCACATGCAAAGAGGAATTTGTTGAATTAAAAACAATCCGTCTTACTAATACGTCTGAGGCAGTTACTAATAAGGATTATTATCTCCAATTGCCTGGAGTTACACTGGTCAGTGATCAATGTAGGCTGACAAACTCAACTGAAGTTCCTTCTGTGAAATTTCAGGACAAACACAGCAAGAGTGACATGGGAAAAGTACCAAGCAAATCTCATTTAGAAGAAAATACTGGCAGTATTCTACGATACGATATTAAGTGTGATGAACAAGATGATGCCCATAAAAACACTGCTGCCAGTTCTGCCACTAGTATTGTGGTCACGGAACATTCAGGACATTCTTTAGATGGATTGCATGATGTTGAATGGATTGGTGACATAATTAAAGATGTTGATGGAAAAAAGTTTTACCAGAGTTGTTTTGTTGATGGAGTAGCATATAAACTGCAGGATCATGCTCTTTTTTGGTCCAATCATGGCAAATTGGCACCATCAAAGCTTCAGGCAAGTAAAATGCATATAATTTCTTAATATTTCCACCACTGCAACTTGTATATATATATGACATATTTGAGTTTAAATTGTATTGTATTGTACAGGAGCTGTTAGCTTACTTGTATTGAAAGGAATGAATCGCCTTCTTTTGGTTCTGTCTTTTAACCTGTTGGCAGTCAAACTTTGGACTAATTTATTTATTCATTTTTATGTAGTGTATTTGGGAGGACTGTAAAACTGGGTTAAAGTGGGTAATTGTCAACAGATGCTACTTTCCTGGAGACCTGTCTGAGAATGTTGGCCGCCCAAGTCCCCCAGAAAGCAATGAGGTAGACTTCTATGGATTTTCAAAAATGTTCATGTCAGTTTGCTAGTTTAATGGCCCAACTCGATTCTTGGTTCTAGAATGGTAGAGATGGGCTTACCGTATGAAATTATGAATGAAAATTATATTTTGTCCCAGATTGTGCTGTGAGATTGCAATTGAATTTGTGCTTTGTGGTCCTTTTTCTCTGTGTTTTTAAGCATGCTGACATATGTCATGGATGTCACCCATAGAAAAGCTAGCAGGAACTTGCTGATTTTTGCTTTGTAGGTATATGACTCTAATCATAATAGCACTGCAATGGCTGGATTGATTCAAGGGCCATGTGAAGTTCTTCATCCAACTAAATTTAAAGAAGAAAGTGAAAGAAGGAGTCAGTCAGAACACAAACATAATAGTGGACTGCAACCTATGTTTCTTTGCAAGTATGCTCTTGCACCCTTACATATTTATAGGTGCAACTTTTAGTCAACCGTATGGAGAATATCCATTTGGACATTGTTTGTGTGAATGCATTGACTTGTGATGATTTTTGTGTTCGTCTTGGCACGTTTGATGCATCTGATCCTTTTACTCTAATCACAGCTCTTTGTACATCTGAGTTATGAAGCATATTTTTGAAACCTAAATGTTATAGATCTTGAAGTTTTAAATAAGAGGAAAAATGGCCCAAAAATGAGATTGGTCAGCTGTATTCTATCCTTAAGGGAGTTAAAGAGTAAGGGAACTACTTTGGTTACATGATACACTCTAGATGCTAAGAATGCCTTGTAACTGGTTTCTTTTCAATTTGAGCTTTTAAAACACATTCTTCTTTATGAATGCCATCTCTTGCGTAACATACTGATATGTTCATTGTTAAGTGTTAATTTATGTATTGGCTGTCACTTAGTTCTGCTTGTGAGATAGGAGTTAGGAATCTATTATGTTCAAATCAATCATATATCAATGCACTAGACTTAGGAGTGCAAGTTTCCTATCATTTCAATTTCGGATGTTCTTACATGAAACATAATTCTAGAAAGGTTATGTGAGAGGGTTCTATATTTTGATTGTAGTTTTTGACAAAAACAAGATTACACTACAGAGTTAAAGTATATATCTGTCTGCATATAATGGTTTTAAAATTTGGCTTTTCTTTACTGTCTTCTGCAGATGGTTTTATGATGAGGTTAAAGGATCTTTTCAGCCTGTTTATAGCTGATCAGTCACACAGATTACTTGGACATTTAACTGTTTGAGATTGCCCTTTGTATGAAACTCTACCAGATAATATTAACGTGGGAATAATAAATCATATGGTGTAATTTGAGTCTTGAGAATAATTTCCATGGTCTCTCTTTTAGAAATTAGTTTGGAACTGCTAACTTTAGGGCTAGTAGCAGCATTCTATGTGCCCCTTTATTTCCCTAGGGTTAATGTGGGAAATTAAAGAATATATACTGAGTTAGCATGTCTAAGCGCAGGTGGCCTGCTGAAGTGGAACCCATAAGCGTGATCATGGGAATTCCCTTTTAATTTCGGGTATTCTATGTAGTTGTGGCCTCTGTATAATTTTTATACCAATGAAAGCTTTAATTTTCAGGGTCATTATGATAACATCTGACTATTCTTTGCAATATCATCAATCATTATTCATAATTTAAAGTGTATAATTAAACTAATCTGTTCATTTGTTTTGGATGATTAGTGTAAATGTAAAACAGGTTATTGCATTTGTACTCTCTACTAGAATATGGTAAAAAACAAAAAACAAAATCTTCTACTTCTCTGTCAATATTAATGTGTGCTTGGTCACATCTTGAGCATTTTTGAGGTCAAATATATTTGCATGACTCCTATTTTTTTTTCATTTTTTTCTGTCTTTTAATATTAACAGCTTATTGCATTTCTCTGTGCTGAAGTAATTGTTGGGTGGCTCAAGTAGGCTCTGCATTTAAATGGTTTTTTTATTTTATTTTTGGCACAATAAATAAATTTTTATAATACCAAAACAGAAAAATACTATCCTAAAACCATAAGAAACTCTACAAACACCAACTAAAACTATCCCATAATTGGAAATTAGAATCTAACAATATCTAGCACCAGGCTAGTAAAAAAAATTCACTAAGGAAACTAAGGTTTACCGATGTTATCTAGCATGACTCATTTGAACGTCTTTTTGGTTTGCTCCTTGGAGCAAAATACCCTTTTGAAGTAGGGTAAGCACACCCAAATTTGTACGTGTTTTTGCACATTAAGTTAAATGATTTTGAAAAATTAAGGAACGATTTAACTTTTTTATATAATTTTCTCATGTGTCATATAATAAGTGGTACGTGTGTAATTGAGTCCTTAGCATTTTCTATTATTATCATGATTACATTTTAGAAACACTTACATTTAAGATTGGTATATTCTTTTTTATTATTATTTATTATCAGGATTAAAAGTGAGTTGTACTGTTCAAAACGTTTGGAAATTGAAATAGTACATTAATGGGTATTCATCATATGCAATTTGTTGATTTTATTTTCATTCGATATGATTCGACCATCCGATCGAATTGAAACATCCTAATTCGTAACCGATCTGATCATTTTTCAAATTCGATACAATCTGATATGTAACTTATTCGGATTGAATCCGATCAATTCAATCAATAAACTTAATTAATTCTATTTTTGATATTTTTGAATAAAAAATTTGAATTTTTACATATAATTATTTGACTTAAAAAAACCTTAAAAAATCAAATAAATATATATTAATTATATATATAATTAATTTTGATAGGATCAGATGAGATGAGATCGGATGAATTGTAATGAAATTCGCCATCTGATCCGATCCGATGATCAGATCAAAACCATCAAAAAATTGACGGATTGGATTGGATTAATCGAATTAATCAGATGATCGGATTTTTTGCACACCCTTAGATACGTAAGTATATATATATCATAAATAAATAATATAATAATAAAAAGAGTTTGTTTTTATAAAAAATATGTTATTAGAAATTAATTTTAAATTTAAAAAGTAAAGATAATTTTTTTTTAGAAAGTAAAATTAAAATAATTTAAAATAAATAACAATAATTAATTAACTCAAAATTAACACTTAAGAAAATATATAAAAAAATATATAGGAATACTTAATCATCTAATTTTTTAAACATGTGAATTACTAAACTCTTTCAAATATAATTACTAATCAATTTCATCTAACTTGATATGTGTTCCTTTAAGTAAATTATAAAATCACACTCTCATGTTAATTAAATCATACACTACTCATTAAGTTCATCAATTATAGATCATACTTATAAAAATTATACATAGCTTCCTAGAACATATGTATGTTATTTAATCAAGATAAACAATTAAATAATTCTTTTAAATCTATTTAATTGTCTCTATAAATTAATTGTTAGCCAAAAAATTAATAGCTTAAAAATCAGATTAAATAATATAATTGAATTAAAATCATAATTTAGGAAAAAAATTTAGATCATCACATATAAAAAATTAGGTTCATAATACTATTAAATTAATAAATTAATTAGATATAATTTTTTTGATAAAAAAGACATGAAAAATGATAAAGAAATGAGAAGAAGAATGGTTAAAATCAATCTCTTGAATTATATCACCAATTTCCTCTTGAATTTGGACAAATTATATCTCTTTTTGAACATTTTTTGTATTTTTCCTCTTTTTAGCACCAAAAATTAATAAAAAAATTATAAATTCAACTATTAAGATTTTTGGTGCAATTAAGAAGTTAAATTAGATTCAGATGAAATTTGGACCATTAGATCAACTTTAAAATAAGGTCTGAGATGAAAAAATAAAATTAAATAGTGATGGTCAATACGATTATGACACGTGGCAAAGGAGAAAAACAACATGAATCAACGCGCGACAATTTGCTAATCTGAATTGCGTGGTGCTCTGATGAGTGCTCAAAAAGCACTAAAATTACCATGATTTTATGCACATTAATTGATTAAAAATATATATATTTATATGTTTTATCATATATTTATATAAATTTGTCTTTTTCGGAATCACGAGTATTTTTATTGTTTTTCAGGTATTTTGGCTTAAAAACGCAATTTAAAGACTCAAAGAGGAATACTTGAAGTAATGCATCACAAATATATTAATAAATAAGTGGGAAAAGGTCAACAAACATGAAAAAATTGGACAAAATGGGTCGAAAAGGTCAAAAATGTCAAAAAGACGAGCCGTAGCGCCACCGTACGCGCCGCGCTGTTCACGTGGCCGAGTTGCGGCAGCGACAGCCCCAGCACGCGTGTGCCAATGACCCACTCCACGCCCAACGCCTTTTCCCCCCATTTTTCACGTGCAGCCGCCCACATGACGTCATTAATGACCTCAGCATTTTCATTACGCGTTTTTACATTTTTTTACTCATTTTTTCTCTCCATCCTCACCTATAAATACCCCCCTTCCCTTCACTTCAAAAACACACCTCAAAACACACTTCTCTCTTATTTCTTTCTCTCCATTTCTTAGTTTTTAGTTTTTTTTAGTTTTTCTTATGTTTTAGTTAGTTTTGCTTAGTTTTAGAGTTCTTCCCTTTTTGGGAAGAACTAGTTATGTTTTTGTAATTTATTAGCTTTTTTGATTCAATAAATGGGAGTGCAAATTCCGTTTGGAGGTTTTCTAGGAACGGGAATGGCATTGAAGTACTGTAAGGATTTTATTTTCTTTGCAGTTATTTTTTATGCTTATTTCTTACATGTTATATTTAATTTATCTGTGATTAAATTTAAGCGTTGCTAATTTGTTTGTAAAAATGATATAATAATAACGTTGTTATGTACGAAATATTAAATAGGTAAAAATCTATAAAATGAATTGATTTTATTCCTTTTTATTCAAGATTTTATATTAAGAATGTTAGAGAGAAATATATTATTTTTTATTACAAACTTAAATATGAAAATTAGATTTTAAGGTTTAGTTATCAGGTCGATTTAGAGTAGTGCTATTTTATTTGTTGGTACAATCGGGTAGTTAGAAGCTCTATTTCAAAAGTTTTTATAAGAATTATTACCTGAAAATGTATTGACAACATGTTTTCAGTAGTGGTTTTAAAACTTGAAAGTTAGTACTCGGATAACTAAATTCTTAGATTTAATTTGGACGCCTTGAATAAAGTTTAGCTATCTAACCCCACCAAAGGTGGCATTTAAATGGTTCATTTTCAATCTCTTAGAAAAAATGAATTAATTTAATTAACCAAATTAGTTATCAACCCCACCCATAGGTGTTAATTGATTTGTTTAGTTAACAAAGAATATCTAACCCCACCAAAGGTGGTATTCATACAAAAAAGGGAGAATCAATAAATATCAATTCATATCTTTAATAACCTAGATATTATGAGCAAGCAAAATTAACTTAGTTATTATATCCATAAATACTCCACTATTTATAAAAGATAAAATTTGCATAAATGTTTATTGAATCTATGTTTATTTTTATGTTATTAGATTAAAAACCCAAAAAAAACCCAAAATATCGTGACAAGATGTTTAGGATTTAATTTTGTTTTTAAAAGTTTGAATAATAAATTAAAAACCACATACATTCCTTCCTTAGATCGACCTTGGGAGTATACTTATCATTTTCTACGAAATGATTCGTGCATGAGAGTTTTATAAATATAAAACCAAAGTATTGGTAGGATCAGCGATACTAGGTTTCGCTCATCAAGTTTTGCTTGATTCGGGGATGGCGATTCTTGGGGATGGCATCAAAGTTTTTGGCAATCCCGATTCTGTTTATCAAGTTTTTGGCGTCATTGCCGGGGAAGGAATAGCGTTTTTAATTTATTTATCAAAATTTTAAAAATATTTTTGTGGTGTAAATAATTATGATTTGTTTTTTTGTAAAAAAATAAAAAAAATAAAACATTTAATCAAATTTCAAATTTCATAAGAAATAAATAAAAAATAAATAAAAAATTTAAAAAAAAATTTTAAAAAAAATTTTAAAAAATTAAGTCGTCAATCTTATGATAAGGAGGTTCATATATTCGTCAATCAAATTTTCATCAATAAAAAGATATACAATGTTTTTGATGAATTGATTCGTGTATGTCTTTTGCATATGAATTTATCCAATGTACTCGTAAAATCCACCTAAATGAGCATGCTACTCAATTTAATTTTAAAGCAAGTCTTATAAGTCTATTTTTTTACATCTCTCTCTACAATATAAATATGTATTTAGTTAAATATCAATAAGGGTTTTACATGCCTATAATGTAATGCATAGGTAGGGGATGATAAATGAAGACATTTAGACTATTTTCATACCTTAGCTTTCTTTTTTATTCATCATGCACTTTTTAACTACAATTGAGATTTTATTTGATATTTTAGTGCATCTTATCTTTCTATTCTTTTCATATTATTTTATTCCACATATTTTTTTAACTTCACAATACCTCTATACTTATTTTCTTTTTCTATAGAGGGATAATGGTGTTATAAATTTTCTTTTTTTAGAAATATGATGCATTACAATTATCCTCACTCTATAGCGTAACACATTATTATATTTTCTTTTTGTATAAGCTAAAGGTATAAAGATAATTGTAATGCTTATTAGTTAAGCATAAAATATGATTTCAAGATATGAAAGGTTCTTAATTGTACTCAAATGGGTGATTAAAAATATTAACAATGGTTAGTTTGAAAGTTTCAATCGATCTAAATAAGGCCTAAATTATTTCTTATGCTAAATACAATTTAAGATTTCGCCTCAAGGGATGATCAAATAGATTCTGAAACATACTAGATCTCATCAACTCGTATAACTCATTACAAATTTTCTCTCAATAAGAACAGAAAAATCAATTATGAACATTTGCATAAAAATTTGAATTAATTAGTCAAAACTAGCAAGCATATCATATAATTAATGTAAGTATCTTAGCGAGTATGTTACATTATTTATCCTAGTCATGACTATAATTTTTTTTCATTAGGTTAAGCATGTATGCATTTGGTTTTCAGATATTTATAAATTTCTACCCAAATAATGATTAAAATCATACTAAAAATTTTAAAAATTCTTAAAAATTAAAAATGCATACTAAATATTAAAGTATAAAATGAAGTTTCCTCCCTCAAACTTAAATTGGACATTATCCCCAATGTGTACATATAAATAATAAAAAAGTAAAAGAAAAGAAAACTTCCTTAGTCTTGACACACCACATCTATCGTTGAAATGCTTAATCTTGTTGCGTCATTCTCTCCATATTTATTCACCTATAAAACAAAAACAATAAAAAATATAAGTAAAATAACATTGGGTTGCCTCTCATTCCAACCAGCGTCACGTTTAACGTTCTTGACTAAACGGTCATATCAACTCCTAAGGTACATCTCTCTGTGTCCATTTACTATTGAGTTTACCTGGAAACAGTTTGAGCCTTAAATTGTTCAATAATATTTTATGTTTCTATTTAAAAATACGGTGCTTGATTCTCATATCGTACCATATTTTTATTTTTTTTGTACTTTTTGGCATTCTTATAAGCACTCAATTGTAGTTTATCTAATTTATGTATTTGTAGCATCTTTTTTACCTCTCTATTAGACTGTTCCGCTTGCCCACTTGATTAGAGATGATATGATAAAAATGTAAGGTTTGACCTTGGTGGCCCTTCAATAGATGATATGAGCTTAGATCTTATCTAAAAACTCTCCACAACCACATTAGGTAAGTTTACTTCATTGTTCACAACATTATGTGTAATAGTCTTAAATGTGGTAGATTCAACAATTTTTCTTAAATTATCATCACAATCAATAACATATATCCTAAAGCATTCGTCAACATTATCAATATTAGGGGGTTCAGATGCTTTAAAAAATTTAAATATCACTTGTTCATTTTGCACTCTTATTGTAAGCTCACATTTTTGTACATCAATGAGTGTTCTTCCACTTGCTAAGAATGGATGACAAGTATGATAGGAATGTTACGGTCCTCTTCCATATTTAGTACAATAAAATCTATTGCAAATATGAACTTGTCTACTTTTACTAACACATCTTCTACCATCCCCTAGGCTTGCTTAATTGATCTATTTATCATTTGCAATGTTACTGAAGTGGATTTGGTTTTACCAACCTCTAATCTTTTGAAAATGGATAATGACATAAGGTTAATGCTTGAACCTAAGTCACATAGTGCTTTCTCAAAGTTGATGTTCCCAATTGTGAAAGGAATGTCAAAGCTACTCAGATCTTTAAATTTTTGGGGTAGTTTTCTAGTAAAGATGACACTACAACCTTCAATAAAGGTTATTATTTCATTATCTCCAAGCCTCATTTTCTTAAATATGATATCCTTCATAAATTTTACATAAGAATACATTTGTTTAAGTGCATCTACAAATGGTATATTTATGTGCAGCTTCTCAAAGACATCCAAAAATTTTGAAAACTGCGTATCTAACTCTTGTTTTTATAGTTTTTGATGGAAATGAATAGTAGATTTATAGAGGTTGCTCTTTTTGGCTATATTATTTCCTTTTCAATGTTCTGTTTATCCATTTATTCATCCTCATCCTTTTTAGCTTTATGTTCTTACTCATCCTTTTGAGTCTCACGTTTCTTCTTATCCTTTTAAGTTTCATATTCCTCCTTTAAAGTTTTACCACTCCTCAAGCTATGGTGTTGCAAAACTCCTTAGAAGGTTACCTTGAGGCTTTTGATTTATGGTATGGGTAAGTTGTCCCACTTAGGTCTCTAAATTTTGAAGTAAAGCCTCTTAAGTGAATACTTTTTTATTTACTGATTAGATGAAGTATTTCATTATTCCCATTAAAATAATTGTATTTTCTTCAATAAGTGACTTATTCTCTTAGGCTTGTGATTGTTGAAAACCATATGGTGAAAATAATTGACGGTTGAATTGATTACCACCTTGATCGTTGTTATTACTCCAAGAGAAATTTGGATGTTATCTCTTTCCTAGGTTATATGTGTTTGAGTATGGATTAATATTTTGATTCATATTACCCATATAGAATATTGATTCATGATTATTTGGAAAATTATCAAACAAATGAACTCCACCACAAATGACACAAGACATCCTTGAATCTTGGACCTAGTTTATACTCGCTGGCGAGTTTTAAACCTTTAAAAGATTAATCAAAGATGACACTTGAGCTGTAAGTTCTGTGATATCACTTACCTCATGTACTCTGGCTACTCTTCTTATGGCTACCATTATGTCCATTGACTATTGATAATTATTGCTAGCCATTTTCTCTAGTAAATAATAAGCTTGATTGTAAGATTTGGCTAGCAAAGCTCCATTAGTGGATGCATCAATCATAGCTCTTGTTTAAGCATTGAGATCATTATAGAAAGTCTCCATTTGGATCTAATGAGGGATACCATTATGAGGACACTTCCTTATAAATTTTAGAATCTTTCCCATGCTTCATATAAATATTTTCCTTTAACTTATTGGTAAGAGGTAATATCATTCCTAATCTTGGCATTCTTTGTTGGTGGAAAATATTTCATCAAGAATTTCTCTGTCAAATCATTTCAAGTTGTAATGAAATCAGATGGCAAAGAGTTTAGTCAAGCTCGAGCATGATCTTATAAAGAGTAAAGGAACAATCTAAGTCTAAACATCTACTCGATCACGTCACAAAATTTGAATGAATCTCCAACTTTAATAAACTATCTAAGATATAAATGAGGATCCTCTATTGGTAATACGTTAACTTGTGTAATTGTTTGTAACATTTGAAACATCACTAATTTTAGTTCAAATTGATTACCTTGAATGTTTGGCCTTATAATACTTAGATTCATTACTTTCAACATAGGTAATGTATATCATCCATTAAAGGTATTCAATTATTCAAATTAAGCTCATTATTATTTATTTTTAATGGATTAGTCATTTCTTTTACTTGGGCGACACTTGTTGTTTTCTTATTGATCTTAAAGTACACTCAATTTCAAAATCTAAAGGCATGATTTCTTCCTCACATACTTTGCTAATGTAATAGAGCTAAATATATTTTTAACAACACTAAATGAGATGTAAAAATTAAAAATAAATTAATTAATTAATTAAAATTACAAAACATAAATAAAGAAAGATAACTAAACTAAACTAAAAATTAATTTTAAATGTTTATAATCCCCAACAATGGTGCCAAAAACTTGATCGACATGAATTGTGTATAATGAATACGCAATTATACGTATTACAAACAAATAATATAATGATAAGAAAAAATCTTTCATACAAAAATTATGTTATTAAAAATTAATTTTAAAATTAAAAAGTAAAGATCATTTTTGTTTTGTTTTGAGAAAGCAAAATTAAAAGAACTAAAAATAAATTACAATGGTTAATTAACTCAAAATTAGTAGTTAAGAAAATATAAGAGAAAATATGTAAGAATATATACTTAATCCTTTAATTTTTAAACACGTAAATCATTAAAATCCTTTTAATATAATTATCAATTAATTACATGATCAATTGAATCTAGACCTTATATGTGTTCCTCTATCAATTAAATTGCATACCATATAATAATTAACCTAATCACACTCACATGTCAATTAAATTGTATACTATTCATTAAGTTAATCAATTATGAATCACATACATAAGAATCATACATCTTTTCCTATAAATTATGCGTGTTATTTAATCAATAAATAATTAAATAATCTATCAATTGTTGATAAAACAATTAATAGTATAAAAATCAAATCAAATAATATAGTTGAATTGAAATCATAATTGGAATAAAAATATTAGATCATTAAATGTAGAAAATTGGGTTCATAAAACTCTTAGATTAACAAATAACTAAAAATAATTTTGTTTATAATGCTCATTTTTTCATAAAAAAACATATAAAGAATTGAAAAGAAAAATGAATATAATCAATATTTTGAATTATAGTACTAATCTCATCTTGAATCTTCACTAAATTGTATCTTCTTTCAAAACTTTTTATGTATTTTTCTCTATTCTTGGCATCAAAAATTGATTAAAAAAATGATAAATTCAACTATTAGGATTTTTGGTGCAATTAAGGGGTTAAATAAATTGTATCTTCTTTCAAAACTTTTTATGTATTTTTCTCTATTCTTGGCACCAAAAATTGATAAAAAAATGATAAATTCAACTATTAGGATTTTTGACGCAATTAAGGGGTTAAATTAAGTTCAGATGGAACCTGAACTATCAAATCAACTTCAAAACAAGGATTGAGATGAAAAAAGAAAATTAAACAGCACTGATCAATAAGTTTACGACATATTGCAAGGGAGAAAAACAAAAATGAATCAGTGTGCAACGCATGGCATGGCGGATTGGTTCTGGTCAATGCGTGCTGAGTTAGTGCCACGTGGAGTGCTACAATTCGTTGATATGGATTACGTGGCACCCTGGTGGAATGAATGAATGAATCTCATGATGACGTGTGACACGCTCGTTGACCGCTCGACAAAACTCGGAATGGATCTATGTCAACACGTGACAGTGCCTTCATCACTTGGTACACGCTGATTAGTTCCCTTTTCCTTATGTGGCGTCCACATGATGATGACTAGTCAATTGTACACGTGGTGTGATTCAATTGACTTCCCTTGCTTCTGTAGAGTCTACGTGTCTTGTTGTAATTGATCATGCATTAACAAATCCTTAAAAATTCTATAAAATTTTCGAAAAATATGTTTTTATCTATTTTTACTTAAGAGTTCATATTTTAAGATTTTTAATTCCAAAAGTACTATTTATTGAATAAAACAAAAAAAATATTAAGAAAAAAATATATTGATTTCATAAAGTTACCATAAACAAGGAATTTGTTTGGCACTGTTAGTAGTGCAAAACATTGGTAGACTAGTTAGATTGATGATAAATAAATAAATTAAGCAATAAATGCATTATAAGCTATTTATCTTTGATTTGCGAAATATTTAAGTTCTTGGATTTAAATTGGAATATTTTACTCAGTTCTCATACCTATCGCTTTACTTACACTGTTCTCTTCAAGATCTTAATTTTCATACTCTTTTTAAGGGACATTAAAATCTTCTTTTTTTATTATCATTAATTATAGAAAATACTTGGATTCAAAGTGATGGGATAAGAGTGAAAAATCATGCTACTTGGATCACAAACTAATCTCCTAAATATTTGAATCATTTTTCGATTTATACGTGTCATCCTTGCATAAGGGTCAAGCTAATCTTCACTGTATTGTTCCAATTTTATAGGATGTTCATACATAACATGGCATTAAAGTCTTCATTTTTTATTAAATAAAAAAAATATTACACTAATAAGATTTAAACTTAGTTTCATTTAGAGAGTCATGGAACAGTAGCCAAATGCTTCTACCTATTATTACTTCACTATTATTTTGCGCTTTAGTGTCAACTGTCACGATTTAAAGAACGACGCCAAACAAAGACCATCAAAAGCAAATGTTTCTACCTACTCAACAATGAGCTTATAGATATAATCAGACATTGACAGGCACATTCTCCTCATGAATACATATTGAAATCGCTCACCTCCGGGGTAAAATATTACAGAGAAAGACAGTAACATCAAATCAACTTTGGCCTTAAAGCAGGATCGACAGTTAATTCCCTTTCACTTGCTAAATTTTAAAACAGCAAGATAAAAATCAGTGTCATCCACGAATTCAACCAATTCAAAAGAATGGTCGGACGAAACCTTCTCTAGAATCGATTTTTCAGGTAAGTCTGAGATTATAACATCTGCGTATTGTTCTCTCTGTTTATTTAGTATTTCTCTTCCTTGAGGGTGGCTTATAACCAATCTTGCACCTACACAAGTGACTGAATTTAGTAACAAATTATGGATTAATAAAACTAAAAGTAGAGTCAAAATGAATTCTATCCAGTTTCCTTCCAACAAGAAGAATACAACACATGTTTGGTCCAAACAGTAACATAGTTTGGAGAAATCCATACTGCCATGGACATGAAATCCAAGTATGTAAAGATTTCAGTCCAGGTACTATACATGACATCTTCATCTTTGTTCTTCACGAAGTACCCGTGTCAAACGAACGCAGCATGAATATGAATATGGGTACTCGAAGCTTTAAGTTGGGAGTGGAAATTTTAAAAAATTTGAAAAAAAAAAGTGTCCGACGCTCGGTGTGAACATAACCCGGGTAAATAAAAGCTCTATTGGGTGGGTTGGCTGTGAAATTATATGCTAAACGAAATGAATAAACAGATATACAGATCAGCTAAAACACTCTTAAACAAAAAGTCCATAGACCACAAACTATGTGACAAGCTATTACTGTCTGTCATAGATAAAACTTAGATAAGGTCCTTCTTAAAAGAAATCACCTGGCAAACAGCGTTCTGCAAGTGCTGCAAACACCTGGTCAAGTTTGAAGGGCAAAGCAGGAAGAAAGTAGAGAAGCACAACATCAAAAGGTGTCCACTTTTCAGGTAAATGTATTATTTCTCCTTGCCAACACTTAACCTTGTCATACTTTTCTTTAATACAAGCTAATATCAAAAGTGAATCATGAACAAGAAGCAAGAGATCACAACTGGGTGAAGACTCAATCAATTGATCTACAAACTCCTCAGAACCAACAGATACCATAACCCTTGAATTTTCTTGAATTTTTCCTGCGCTTATAATACGATGAACTCTCTGTTTATAGTCATTAATTGGACTGAAACTATTATCAGTATCAAGGAAAGACCAATCTTTTTCAATAATGTCTTCAAAGTTGATGACTTCAACTGTTCCCTCATTTGGAGAAATTGAAGCACAACCAATAGATGACTGCCTAGCACATAACGGATTGTAGGTAATTACTGGGAAATAAAAAGGTTGAGAAGAGTAGAGGTGATGGTGGTAATTTTTGCAACAAATCTTTGGAGGTTGCATTTGAAGATTGACTGGGAATTGAATCATGGGTGATGAGAGAGTGAGGAAAGAGAAGGGTGAAAGAAGTGATTTCATGGGGTAAAATTTATTAATAAATCTCTTAATGGGGATAGTCTCAGAGAAAAACCAGTTTCATCAATTTCTTTCAACCACTAATGATTGATGTTCTTCACTAGTAGTTTATTTCAATTGGAATTATATCCTCATGCCTTTTAAGATCAATATCCTCCAATTTTAAACACCTACCTACAAATACATAAAAATCATAGTAAAGATTTCAGAACCATAAACATAGAATAGACAGAAGTTAATTTCATGAATTTTATTTTTTATGAAGCATTTTGATAAACAAATGATATGCTTTCACCAAATCATGTCAGGTCGAATGGAACCCAAAACACATAAAGAAACAAGAACAGAAACAGAGAGAGCTAGAGACAAAAGAGGGCCATAAACAGAAATGAAAAGAAGGAAGGCAAAAAAAAAAACGAGAGATAAGGAAGGTATTACCGATTGGAAAGAAAGATGGTTGCGGCTCGGCGTGAAAAGAAGGGAACAAAATCCACGATAGAAGAGTAAGAAACGTAAACTGAGGGCAATGTGGGAATATCAAGTTTACACCTAACATATAATTTATTTATTATTTTTCGTCAGAAAGACAAATATTTATTAATATGCAGTTGAATTTGATTGAAATATTTTAATTTTATAATTTAAAAAAATATATGTGTTTTAATTTTAATTATAAGATTTTTATATTTTTTTTAGAATAAAATACATCATTGACAATTCTTTTAAATTTATAAAATTAAAGTATTTAAGTTAAAAAAAAAACATGTGATTAAAACGTTTATTTTGCAATGTAATTAATCCTGGCTAAGTTTCATGTAAAATTTGTTTATGAGATAAACGGAGTACATTAATAGGTTAAATACGAGCCCTTTTGATTATTTTTATTCTAAACACCCACCCTACTTATAATTTTAATGATATTTTCATTCTACCCTTAATTACATTAGGTTTCCTCTCTACCTCGTTTTTCTTGTTAAGATTTATTATTTATTTATTTAGATTTGGTAGCTTAATTTGTCCTAGTCTTTAGTGATTTAATTAGTTAAAAGGATTGTGATTTTGTGGCCGTAGAAAGTGTTTTTTAATTGTCCTATTTTATAGGAGTTTAAATTAGTGGTTAGTTAATTTGTTATTTCTTTATCTATGTAATGCCTATTTATAGGCTAATTTCATCAATAAAAATTAAGAGTAACTTTTTCAACAATATTTTACTTCCTTTTTAACAGTGGTATCAGAGCCAAACAAAAAAAAAAATTGTACAAACAATGGCTTCAGAAACAAATTTTGTGCAACCAAAGATTCCATCGCTTGATGGTCATTATGACCCATCGGTAAGATGCCAATGGAGAATTTTTCTACGGCCAAAAGAGTATTGGCCGATTGTTGAATCTGGAATTGAAGAACCAACACCAAATATCTTAATTTTGTGTGGAAACGAGTTAGAAGCGAGAAAGTTAAAAGATTTCAAGGCAAAAAATTACCTTTTTAGGGCAATTAATCGTCCCCATCTTGAAACAATTCTTTGCAAAAGAAACTTCCAAAGATATTTGGGATTCTATGAAAAAAAAATATCAAGGCTCGCTAGAGTGAAGCGTACCTGACTTCAAGCTTTGAGAAGCGATTTTGAGACTTTACAAATGAAGAATGAGGAATCGTCATCACCATCTTGTGCGAAATCCATATGGAAATAAGCAACAAAATGCGTTTTCATGGTGAGAAGATGGACGATGTCAAAATCGTGGAGAAAATATTGCGTACCCTAACACCAACATTTAATTATGTCGTGTGCTCAATTGAAGAATCTAAAGACATAGATACATTCTCTCTTGATGAGCTACAAAGCTCTTTGCTGGTCCATGAACAGAAGATGAACCGAAGTTCACCTTCAGAAGAGCAAGCTTTAAAAGCCTCTATCTCTACACATTTCTCAAACTTTAGAGGAAGGGGTAGAGGTAGAAGTGGAGGAAGAGGAGCAATTGCTATTGTTCAGATGAGTTCAAACAGGTTGTTTCCTTTGAAGATTAGAACAACTCAACAGAGCTTAATGACTGAAGTAAAAGACCCTTCATGGCTTTGGCATTTTCGCTATGGCCATTTGAATTTTGGTGGATTAAAGACTCTCCAACAAAAAGATATGGTAACGGGACTCCCTCAAATTCATATACCTTCTCAAGTTTGTGAAGAATGTGTTGTTAGCAAACAACATCGTTCTCAATTCCCTCAAGGAAAGTCGTGGAGAGCAAAACATGTCCTAGAGCTGGTACATTCTGACATTTGTGGACCGATAAATCCAACTTCTAATGGGGGTAAAAAATATTTAATTACCTTCATTGATGATTATACTAGAAAAACATGGGTTTATTTTTTGCAAAAAAAATCAGAAGCTTTTACTGCATTTAAAAGCTTCAAGGCACGAGTTGAAAATGAAGCAGGAAAAGCCATTAAAACTTTTCGTACTGATCGTGGTGGAGAATACAACTCTAAAGAATTTGAAGGTTTTTGTGACGATCAAGGTATTCGAAGGGAATTCACAGCTGCTTATACACCACAACAGAATGGTGTATCAGAGAGGAAAAATAGAACTATCCTCAACATGGTGAGAAGCTTGCTAGCAAGAGGGAACATTCCAAAGAATTTTTGGCCAGAGGCAGTAAATTGGAGCATTCATGTGTTGAATAGAAGTCCAACCTTATATGTTCAAAACATGACACCCGCAGGTTTTGAGAGGCTTGGTGGGCGAAAACCAAGTGTAGATCACTTGAGAATTTTTGGTTGCATCGCTTGTACACGTATCCTAGGATGAGAAAAAGGAAGAAACTTGATGATAAGGGTGAAAAATGTGTTTTCTTGGCATAAGTGAAGCTTCCAAAACTTACAAATTGTTCGATCTGGCCTTCTCACAAAAGATCGTGACCGGCAGAGATGTCATTTTTGATGAGAATAACACTTGGAATTGGAGTAAAAATTGTCCACGCAGCAGCCTAATGCCACTTTTTGATGGAGAGAATGAAGAAGAAAGCGGCGGCCTTTTTACAACAACAAAATTCAGCGACTAATGTCCTCGAAAATTCACCGCCGCTACTCCACCAACAGAGAATCTACGATGTAACGGTGAATCACGTCTATCGTCGTTCGAAAGAGGCTGGGATGGATGACGATTTTGAGGCAGGAATTGACCAATTAGAGGATCCAATTACTTACTTAGCTCTTTTTTCAGATTGTGATCCTACAAATTTTGAAGATGCTGTCAAAGACTCAAAATGGCGAAAGGCGATGGATGATGAAATTTCTGCTATTGAAAAGAACAACACTTGGAAGTTGACTGATCTTCCAAAAGGTCACAAGACTATTGGTGCGAAGTGGGTTTATAAGAGAAAATTGAAGGAAAATGGAGAAGTGGATAAGTACTGAGGCTCGACTCGTTGCAAAGGGGTACAAACAAGAATTTGGCATTGACTACAAAGAAGTTGTTCGGCTCCAAGAGGCTCGACACTATTCGATTGGTGTTATCTACTGCTGCCCAAAACTCATGGCCTATCTACCAGCTTGATGTAAAGTCAGCATTTTTGCATGGGGAATTGGAAGAAGAGGTGTATATAGATCAACCTCCGGGATACATGAAGCAAGGTCACGAAAACAAGGTATACAAGCTAAAAAAGGCATTATATGGACTAAAACAAGCACCTAGAGCTTGGTATAGTCGTATTAATGCTTACTTTGCTAAAGAAGGTTTTCTTAAATGTCCTTATGAACACACACTCTATATTAAATTTGGAGCAGATGGGAAGATAATTATTGTATGTTTATATGTTGATGACCTTATTTATGTTAGTAATGATGGAGTCATGCTAGCTGATTTTAAGAAATCTATGATGAATGAATTTGAAATGTCAGATTTGGGGTTGATGCACTATTTTCTTGGCATCGAAGTAGTGCAATCTCATGCTGGTATATTTATTTCACAAAAGAAATATGTCTTGGAAATTTTAGATAGGTTCCAAATGAAGGATTGCAATCCAGTTTTAACTCCATCTGAACTTGGTCTGAAACTCACAAGATATGGAACAGAAAAAAAGGTGAATGCCACTCTTTACAAGCAAATTGTTGGGAGCCTCATGTATTTAACGTCAACAAGACCAGATATTATGCATGCTGTTGGTATAATCAGTCGATACATGGAGAATCCAACTGAAGTTCATCTCTTATCAGCAAAGAGAATTTTTCGTTATTTGAAAGGTACCGCAGACTTTGGAATATTTTATAAAAATGATGGAAAATCAAGGTTGATTGGTTTTTCAGACAGTGACTATGCTGGAGATATTGAAGATCGAAAAAGTACTTCTGGTTTTGTTTTACGATGAGTTCACGAAATCATGGTCATCAAAGAAACAACAAATTGTGACTTTCATTAACTGAAGCCGAATTTATTCTGTTGCTTCATCCTCATGTGTCGAAGCTATCCGGTTGAGGAGATTGCTTGAAACACTTCAAAGTCAACAAGGTCCAACAACAATCCATTGTGATAACATTTTCAAAGAATAAAAATTTCAAAAATCCAGTTTTGCATGGAAGGAGTAAGCATATTGATGTTGGGATATCATTTTTTACGTAATCTTTGCAATGATGGTATAATTGATTTGGTATTACGTAAAAGTGAAAATAAGGTGTTCAATATTATGACTAAACCACTTGCAAGACTTTGTGAAATTTGAAGAATGCTTGGGATATGCTCTTCAAAGGATGTTGTTCAAGGGACTTAATAAAATTGCTAAAATTTGTTTATTCTTAAACTAATCTCTGTAGATATCAGTTTAAGGGAGGTTGTTAAGATTTATTATTTATTTATTTAGATTTGGTAGCTTAATTTGTCCTAGTCTTTAGGGATTTAATTAGTTAAAAGGATTGTGATTTTGTGGCCGTAGAAAGTGTTTTTTAATTGTCCTATTTTATAGGAGTTTAAATTAGTGGTTAATTAATTTGTTATTTCTTTATCTATGTAATGCCTATTTATAGGCTAATTTCATCAATAAAAATTAAGAGTAACTTTTTCAACAATATTTTACTTCCTTTTTAACATTTCTACCTCACCAATCTCCTCTCCTCCTCGCTTTTTTCTTTCTCTCCGATCTCGCTTTGTTGCTCTGACGACCGTCGGTTTCTTGCATTGACAAACTAGTCTTTGACTTGATTACTGGTGGTACGCTGTTTCTCTGCATCATGAAGAACAACTTTACGGTGGAAATTGTTCCTTAAAGGCTCACAAGCTCCTGATTTTATACTCGCGGATCCCAAATCCTTGATGATTATCGGCAGTAAAAATCAAATAGAGTTCCATAAGCCATTTTACTTGTTTTGGAGAGTAAAAGTAAGGATAAGACTAAGATCAAACAGAGAATTACGAGAACGAGGTAAAAAAAATGTAATTTTATTTATTAGATTTTGATTTTGATTTTGATTTTGTTTTTTAGCTTTGCTATTAGTTTCCCAGATTTCTTTAAGTATGCTTTTGATTATAATTTTTGCGAATTTAATTGAAAATTAATGATTATTACAATCCAAGCATATACTTTTATGAATTTGTGATGGTGCTTTGTTAAAACAAATACTCAAATGGCTTCAATCGGAGTGTAATTTCAATTTATACCGTATCAAGATATCCAATCTCTAGGTATGAATTAAAGAGAATGAAACTTAATCAATTATTTCAGTTGAAGTTACAATGAATTAGACAAATTTTCTATTCGGCTTCAATGAATCGGGGTAAAATCCAGTAAGCTGGACACTAGATGGGTTAGGTATGTGTCTAATTTAATTTTGATGAGTATCAGTTTTACAAACAAAAAGAAGTAAAGTGATAAATTGAAAAAGTCCCAAATAGGTGCCCCTGCTTAAGTTGGAGCTGGGGAAGTTAAAGCAGGAACTCAACTCATACCTACAAAATGGAGGGGGAGACAATCCAATAAAAAATCTCTCGTATATACCATAAATTTATCATCTTCATAATTATATAATAGTTTATATCCAGTTTGTATAGGCTTAATTATATTATCAATAACATTATAATATATCACTTTAAGTTTATCTCAAATTTTAAAAAATATAATTTTCACTAAAATAAGAGGTTATAGCTACCTGTACATTTTTTTTTAATTTTTTTAAAATAATTTTTTTTCTATAATGCACCTTTATTTTTATTTTTAATTTTTTGTTTTGTCTTTGTTTATATGGTGGCCGCCAAGTTCCTATAGGTCTTTAAGTGATCGTTATTTTTTGTAATAGAGAAGGATCTTTGTTGTTATTGCGAAAGGGTCTATCAATGATAAAAAGTCAAATTTCAATATTATCTACTATAAAATATTATTACTTAATATATGTAATTAAAATATTATTATTTAACACTATTTAGATGATAAAACAAAGATTAAAATTAAAAATTGAATAAGTCAAAGAGAACATGACACTAAAAGTATTGAGATGATAATATCCATTAAATGAAATCCTGTAAAAACCTTGTGATAAATTTAATTAAAAAATACTCAAATTAATTTTGTCCTACTCCAATCATTTTCTTAATAACAGGATAAAAAAATATTATTATTAAGTTATAGAAACAACCCAAATAACCATACTTGAAAAACTATTTCGAATCTTCGCCATTTTTAAGTACACTTTTCGCCTACTTGTAACTTGTATAAAAAGTAATATATTGTATAAATGTACACAACTACCTGTAAAGTTTATACAACTAGGTGCAGAAAGTGGTATATAAGCTCATCAAACTAAACAAATTGGACGTCACACTTGTCACTATTACCAATCAATCCAATTTTGATACATAATTTGGGAACGCTAGATAGAACTTCGGCAAAAATGGCAAAAGCAAATTTTCATTCACAAAGACAAGACGAAGTTAATGTGCATATATCCAGAGACATTTACATAATCATACAGGCAACTAAAACTCCCTGTAACAAGGAGCTCACTGAGCAGCTGATGGGTTGGTCAATAAGTCCAGCGATTTCCTTAAATAGTCCACTGCAACTGACACGTCATCAAATGCCAATGCACCTACTGCAAATCTAGCAGCCTTGTGTGCCTCTGCAATTTTCTCAGGTGGTGGCTGGTAGCTGTTGTCATACTCGTATGTTTTTCCAGAACTAGCAGTTGGTACTGAGGCACTTCCATTTCCACTGCTTGGCTGAAATTCGGCAGTCGAAGGATAGCTTGTTGTTGGAGGTGATTGTTGAGAGTAGGATGCATCAGAGCCTTGATAGTAGGAATGATACTGAGGTGGGATAGCCGGAAGACTGCTCTCCGTAAAACTTGGATATGATTGGAAGTGAGGATAGGGGTGAGACGCAGTTTCGTGTGATGGATAATGAGGTGGAAAATGCTGTTGGGATTCTTGTGTATATGAGTTATGATAGTATGGGTGTGGATAATCAAAACCTTCTGTTCTGTTTGTAGGAGGTGGATGGAATTCATGAGAAGGATAACTTGCAGCAGGATAGGAACGAGGTGATGAAGGTGGTTTGATAGAATGCTGACTGTTAATGTCATCATGATAATGATGTGGTTGGGAAGGAGTGTTTGTTGAATGCTGACCGCTAGGTTTATCTTGATCCTGAAATGACTGTGAGGTGCTTGAAGAATGCTGGTTATTTACTTCATCAGGATACTGATACGAGGGTGGGATATCTGTAGAATGATGGTTGCTAACTGAGTCATAAAGCTGTGATGCATCAGATTCCGCTCTGGGGTTAACAACTGTTGATTCACTTAGTGGAATGTCCTGCAGAAATGGATGAGCTTGAACTTAGTATAGATGAATTCAATTGTTTTCTTTCTTTTAGCTAAAAAAAGAAAAACTTCAAAACAACTTTTTTAAAAACTAAAGATATACTACTGCTCTTTAATCTACACAGCATGAGTATACGCATAGAATAGTATATACTTTGACATGTGAGGGTCTCATGCTCTCTATTCCTAGAATAGTATATACATTTTGACATTAGCGTGAAAACATATATTGCACAGTTCGTTGTCAGTGCCATCCTGAGACTTGAAGTAATAACACTAAATTGTAGCTTCTGTAAAAATTGGCAACCCTTAAGAACGTTGGTTTTGTCACATAGTCCCATCCCAACATATAAGTAGCCATTCAATTGGTGTGACTCAAATTTATGTGATAGAGAACATGAGAAGTCAAAGAGAGAAAGAAAATCAAGAAAACTGAAGACTGCAAAAACTGCACACTTGTACAGTAACATCAATAAGTGAGTACACCCACAAGGCACCAACTAATGTTCGAGTAAAAACCTGAATATTCAGATCAGCGAAACCCTGAGGGTCAAAGATAATTGTCCCATTTTGGGCTCTTCAAGTATGACCATATACACAGACACATGAATCACCTCATCCATTATATCATCAGATAATTTGACATGCCCAAAATGAAACTAATCTTAATCTTTAAGCCTTACATATGAACCATTAGTTGCATTGGGAGGAATTGATAGATCATCATCTCCAGAAGGAGGGCCAGGGGTCGGCTTTTTTCCTTCTTTCAAGGCCTTCCTTATATCTGCTGCTTTCCAAACTGCATACTTCTGTTTCTGCTCAAGCTGTAATGAAAAAATGTATCAACAACTCAAACAGGTAGCAGCAATACCTCAATGAGTAAAATGTAGAAGAGCACGAAAGTAGATCAGTGTTAATCCCGCCTAACTCTAATTGACAGCTAATAGTTAATAATACTTCACTTTGCATGTCAAACATTATTAGAAACTTACATCAGGCTGAAGGGTGCCAAACTGGTTAAGAATCTCAAAGAATATGCTAGCAGCATAGAATGTTTTCGCAGTATTCCTGAGAAAATATCATAGAAATTGGCTCATAATTCAGACAGATATCATCTGAAATATAACACATTTAATGTGTGATCGATCAATTGAGATGGGGCTTAATATTCAACAAATTGAATATGTCCTGTGCAAAGACATTTCTGACGTCATTATAAAGTGACTAAGATAGTTTGACCAGTTAAGAGGAATCACAATCAAAAACAAAAAGAGAGCATAATTAACAGTATTTCAGATCCACATTGAGTAAAGCCCTTTTTGTGTTCAACCCATTATGATTCATAGCCTCTATTTCAAAATTCAAAAGTGACATGAGAAGTAATGGTTGACATATCATGCCAGCAAACGAAAAGGTTTGAGGCATGTATTAATTTTACAAGGACCAAACAACCTCAAGAACGAGCAGCAAGGCCCTTAAGTGAAAAATTCAAATGTGCCTACAATAGTACATGCAATTATTGCAAAAATAAGCACATGGAAGAATGATGGTTTAACATACAAATCTGCTTTTCCAGCACGATCTTGCTTGTCTGCCTTCCCAAAAACATTTAAGGCAAAGCCCTCCAAATACAGATTGTCTTCAGAGCCCAGCTTCAATGATTTTTTATCCTGTAAGAAACCAACTTTGGCAGACATTAGTGAAGAGAGAGGAAAAAAAGAAGTTCAATTGGTACAACAAAAATAGGTAACCGAACAAAAAAAATGGAGAGTTGAAGATTTTAAAAGAAAACCGTACGACAAAATAATAAGATCAAAACTTAAGTATTTGCTAGTACTCTCAAACAAAATAACAGCATTAATTATGTCTTACTGTTATTCCCCTTCCCAAATTCAACTTATAATTGCTATATCTCACCAGCATCATCTCATGCACCATTCAAAGACATCTTTAACTTTTTAACCAAGTGTCATTATGGATTATCAATTAACTTCTTTACAATAACAAGATACACTACTTACAACTACTTTTGCTCTAGTGATCACATCAAAAGCAAAAGAGTTTAACTTTCTCAAAATATCTTATTATTGGTATCAGAAAAAAGAGTTCAAATGATATTCTTTAGTTTCTTCAGATTGATCACAACTTCTTAGTGAAGGAAGAAACGAGCGATGTGAGGGCATTACAGGCAGCAGAAACATGTCAGTTTCTGTTGCAAAGCGTATCCCAACAATATATTTTGCATATTGAAATTAGGCAACCGGCAACCTGATCGTTACCCGGAACCTCAGTGCTACTGCACGTAACAAATAAAATGAAATTTTAGAATACCCAATTCTGGAGTATTCATTTTCCCAAAAAAAAAAAAAACAACTGAACAGATAAACCTTTCACAAAGCCCTAACCTAAAATCTACCAAACGGATCCCCACATGATCTGGTCTCCAAAAACTGATAAACTGAATGTTTGTACTCCAGAAAGAAAGAGGAAGATAAAGACTATGTAATAGAAGTGACCTTCTCAAGCTGGTTCATGATGGAAATAAGTAGAGAATTGGTGGTCTTGGTTCGCTCGTTCTGAGGGATCTTCAATCCCCGTTCCATAGCATATAATCGACCTACATTTTTTAGCAACATTGATAAACATCAGTGTAAGTCAAATCAAACAGAAACATAAACTACATCAATTTGTAAGTAATATAAATGATTTAAAAGGAAGATATCAAAGAAGCCGAAGGATTTAAAACTAGTATTAGTTTTAGTATGGTAGAGTTAAAAATAGGAAGAGACAGAATGTTACAATAATAAGCGGCGAGAAGCTCGTGCTTCTGCAATTCATCGGCTCGTTGAAGGTACGGCAAGAGGACCTTTGCTGGTTCGTTCTCGCTCGCCATCTATGGCTTTCTTCGATTCTTTCGTGGAGAGAGAAATTTTCACTTTAAAGTTTGATCGAGGGCTAAGCGACCTGGGACTAGGACATGTTATGTAAGTTTTTTTTTTCACCAAATTTCGAATACGTGATTTCCATCGAACTTACAAAATTTGGTATTTTTAATTTTTTTATAGCTAGAATTATAGATAAGTTACGTAAGTTTAAGGCATAAAATGTTTAACTTATAGAATAAAAATGTGATGATTATTTATTTATAAAAATTAAATTATATATTATTTATAAATAGTATTTTTAATTAAGAAATTAAAAATAAAAATTACACAAAGCAAAGCAAAGCAGAAAACGAAAAGGCTGTAAAGCCTTCTCCGTACGGTAGGTAATGACGTAATGTAATGTTGTTTCTTATTACTTTATAAAATGCATTACAATTTATTAATTAAATTTGGGTACAAATACAATGAAACCAGTAATAATAAAAGTGAAACCGGTTATATTTCATATTTATTTCCATACAATCAAAGATCATCTTAATTAAGTGTATTTTATTTCAAAATAATTAAAAAAAATGATTATATGTTAAAAAAAATTAAGATTTTTTATCCAAAACTAAATATAAATGATTAGATGTGTCATGAGGATCTATGGTTTATTTCCTCAAAATTTACAATATCATATTAAGTATGAAATAGATATAATTATTATAAAAAAGATGCATAAAGCTTCTACCCAAAATTCTTAAACCCAAAATTCTAAAATCCTAAACCCTAAACCCAAAATTTCAAAACCTTAAATCCAAATCCTAAAATTCTAAAACCTTAAACCCTAAACCCTAAACCTTAAATCATAAATCCCAAAACCCTAAAACATAAATCCCTAAACCCTAAATCCCAAATTCTAAATCCTAAATCCTAAACCTTAAAACATAAATCCCAAAACCCTAAAACATAAATCCCTAAACCCTAAACCCTAAATCCCAAATTTCAAATCCTAAACCCCAAATCCCGAAATCCCTAAACCATAAACCCCAAATCCCAAATCCCTAAACCGTAAACCCTAAACCTTAAAACATAAAAGCCAAAACCGTAAAACATAAATGCCAAAACCCTAAACCCTAAACCCCAAATTCTAAATCCTAAAACCCTAAACCCCAAATCCCGAAACCCTAAACCTTAATCCCTAAACCCCAAATCTCCAAATCTTTAAACCCTAAACCTTAAAACATAAATCCCAAAACCCAAAACCCTAAAACATAAATCACAAAACCCTAAACCCCAAATTCCAAATCCTAAAACCATAAACCCTAAACCTTAAACCTTAAAACCCTAAATCCTAAATCCAAAATTCTAAAACCCTAAACTATTTTTAGAAAAATAATAATTTTAACCCTAAACCTTAACCTACAAATATAACCCCAAATCCTAAATCCCGAAACACTAAATCACACATCCCAAACCTCAAAACCCTAAACCCTATTTAGAAAAATAATAATTTTAACAATATATTTCTTTTTAATTAAGTAATACTTATTTAGAAAAATAATGATTTCAATAACGTATTTTGTCCGACGAAAAAATAAGTAATTAAACGACATTATTCAACTTTTCAAAGATGTAGGGTATTAAGGTCATTTACAGCTTTTTTTTATTCCATTCCAGTGGCAAACCAAACACTATAATCTTGATTCTGAACTTGATTCCAGTGGTCAAACCAAACAAAATTGTTTCCTTTCCATTCCATTCCATTCCGATTCTGATTCCGATTCCATTCCACGAACCAAACGCCACCTTAATACTTATACAATATCTTTTCAATTATTATATATACTAGCCAATAAAATGTAACTTATACATGTTTAATTTAAAATAATTTAATTAATCATAATATAATATAATTAATTTTAAATATATATAAATTTTAATTTAAAAATATATAGAATTGAATACAGTTTTTTTGTTATCTTATTATGAGATTTCACTTATCTTAATTTTGTAATATTATTAATTTAAAAAGTCAACAATATATAAAGAAAAAAAATCTAAAATAAAAATTAAAGTCATGAGTTAAAAACAAGGTAAAATAAAAATACCTAGATTTTTAATCTCATAGTAAGATGTATAATACTATAAATAATAATAAAAACATTTAATAATTTTATTACTTTAAAATTTATTGATTAAATAAAGTTTTATTTATTACTCAAAATATTTATATTTTATATTAATCAAAACGAATATATTCTTAGATGTATAAATGAATAATATTTCCAAACTAAAATATAAAAGAGAGAATAAAAATGATATTATTTTACTTGTCTACCATATATGTATTAATATATCAACACATTGTATTCGAAGTTAGAAAAAGAATATATAAAAAATATTAAAATTCTTAAAATGTTAACTTATTATAACTTATAAAAATAAGTAAAATAAGAATATATTTTTATTATTTTTAATCATATTTTATGCATTGTAATTTTTTTAAATATATTATTTTTACACATATTTAAGATAATTTAATCTCTTTTAGTCCATAATAATATATAATTATAATACTCACAAGTGTTTTAATTTTCTATGTAATTCTCTATTTCATTAATTTTTAAAAACATAGAATTGAATCAAATACTTTGAGTATTTCAAATTTTCCATTTAATTCTTACACTAAAAAAATTATTAATACATACAATCAATTATTTTTACATTAAATATAATTTTAAAAAAATATAATTAAATACATATTTAAAAATTATATTAACTAAACTAAACTACAACCCATTTAAGATAAACTTAACTCAATTAAATATAATTTAAAAAATAAATTATAATTAAATACATATTTAAAAACTAAATTAACTAAACTAAACTACAACTCATTTAATATAAACCTAACTGAATTAAGTTAAGCCAGCTCTAAAAACCAACCAAATAACAACTGTGCCCAACCAATTTTTTAAAGGATAATAAGTACCATTTGACTTTTCTTTTTTTAAGCCAATCTAATCAAGTTATACTAATGCATTTAGGAGTTAGGTGTCAGAAGTTTGATAGAGGTTAAAACTGAATAAAGAAAAGAAACGGGTTGAAATTGAAAAGGCCTTAGGATGTCATTACTAGATACACAGTTAATGATTTGCTATATATATATGCTCTCTCAATGTTTCATGGTTTATATCCCTACAGTAGAACTAATCTCAACATTAGTACTACTATCACATAAATGTAAACTATAGTTATCTCCCTTTCGTACTACGGAGAAGCTGGAACCGGGTCAGTGCCGGAAATCTGTGAGGCAGCATCCCCTTTTGACATTGCAACATAGTTAACAGGAGCAGCTGGCCTTGTATTGTCCCTCTTCACTTCTTTAGCTGCGGATTTGGCTCCATTTAGATGAGCATTAAGTGATAATCTTCTGCTAGGAGTTCCATTGGCACCTCCATTTGCACGAGGACTCACAATCTTCTTAGTTCCAAGTGGTCGAGCTGGACTAGGTTTTGTACTAAATGCGGCTTCTTGTTCAGTGTGATGTTGCTCTTGGTGCTTCTTCTGATCCTGTAAAAGTCCAGATAGTGCAGTTCAGTAAATGCCACAACCTTAGAAGTTGGCCCTTGTCTAGGGATTAGGTACATTTGTATACTCATAATCATCACTAGTTACTAAAACAAGTCGAATAATAATAATTACCTTCAACCTCCGCTTCTCTTCTTCTCTTTGTTGCCTGAGCATGGCATACTCATCTAGCATGGCAAGGAGTGGAACACCATCATATGTGAATGATACACCACGATCTGCCTCCCAAGTATGAGTTTTAGCAACCAACGTGTCAACAAGAGCTGCAAGCCCAAAAGACAAAACAGTGTAATGGAAGCCAATAAATATAAAGAACCCAGAAAAGAAACGATGCATAGAAATAAAGAAGCAACAAAAAGTGAGGGCCTATTTAGGGAACATAATGTTTAATTAACATGCATCTCACAAATCCCTATTAGCGGGGCATTCTAGCAATATGCAACATGGGTATAATGTGTGTAATGAGTTCCCTCAAACCCCAAAACCAAAATAAAATAAAATAAAAATTGTGTTCGGGTTAGTACAAACTACAGCACACCACAAACCAACATGTCACATTTAAGTGTATTAAAGGGGTTCTGCAATTACATGAAAATATAGTAGCTCTTCTAATTTATACTAGAACAGAAAAACATTAACGCAAGGAAAAAGAAGCAGAAATATTCAATGTTGCATATTAATTTTTGCCAAAACTAGGATGCATAATAAAGTAAGGTCGTCACAACTTTTTCCAATTCCATCCCACAAATGTTTCATACCAGGAATTTTATTAACCAGGATTCGTGCTTTTTCTGCTCGCTTCAGGCTCAGATGTGCACCTCGACTAGCATTGTACCTGTTTTCATCCTATTTCAGGGAAAAGAAAAAAAAACATTGCTATGTTAAATCCCACAGTACTTGCTAAATATATGCAGTTTATAGGTTGGTCGCACACTGCAAAAACAATGACATTTACACCTTATTTCCATCTTTCAAGTGACATTCCACTGCCAATTACTGGCATATGATCTCTCTCTCTCTCTCTCTCTCTCTCTCTCTCTCTCTCTCTCTCTCTCTCTCTATTTTATATTGAAATACAGATGACAGAGATAATTGCTTTTGAAAACAGCAACTGCATGCCAATGACCATTAAACAGTAATATCTAAATTCAGGCACAACGCAGATTGCAGACACATGCATAGGCATGTATTGTTCATACCCGATTGTAGTCCTCCAGCCAACTCTCTTCCTCACAGGCAGACATCCACTTTTCAACTTTGTCCAATATGTCCTTTCTGCTTAGAGCTTCTTCTTTGGCGCTTGCTATCTGACTATCCATGTCAGCCAATAACTCGGTTGGCTCAATATTACCAGCATCAATCATAGCCAATATTTTTTCTCTGGCAGCCTCCTGGTCTATTTCTACGTGAGCGCAAGCAAATATCTCTTCCAGTTCGGCTTGCTTCTTAAAAGCAATTTCCTTCATCCGGCTGAATTTCAGCAGATCAAGCCTTTCTACTTCCACCTCAGTCTTGACAAAACACACCAAATAAAATGAGAAAACGGCTATCATATACATTTGGATTTTCAAGTTTGCAAACACACTGGGCTAGAAGTACCTGTTCAATCACATCCAGAGCCAGAGCTCCAGGATCAGCAACTTCCTCCACTGATGCTGATATGTTACAGGTAACATGGTCAAATAGTCTCCTTTCCTCTTCAGAAGTATCCATCAGATTCCAAAGATCAATTAGATAAGAAGCTAATTCTTGGAGCTGCAGATGAAGAAGATGAAGTCATTTAAATTCAAGGGAACAAACATGTGAAAACAGCCATAATGCAGATTGACTCACCTTATGCAGCCTCTGCTTCTTATCTTCTTTCAGCGTCAAGACTGTCTTAGCAAGCCTTGATAGGGTTTCGTTGCTAATGCTCTTGGATTTTACACCAGTTGGGTCATTTAAGCTAGGATGAACTTCAGTGACAGTACTGAAGAAATCCATGCCAAGAACAGCACAAAGATCATGCACACTGCTAACAAACTCAAATATCTTGTGCAACCTGTCACTCTGCCAGGTTGTACAAGTAATAAATAGCCATCAAATTAATGCAACTATAGGACACAGTCAGTGTTCAATTATAAGACACTGTTCATCAAACTCATATACCTTTTCTTTTTGAAGTTCTTTAAGTTGCACTTGATACTCATCTAACTTCTTTAGTGATAGGTCAGTTTCGTCAACAGCTGGAGTTCCAACCTGCTGCAAATTTCCAGTAATCTCTCCACATATCTTCTGAATCTGCAATTGAACTTCAGAAAACTCCTTTACTCGCTCCTCTTTCTGTTGCAACAATCGTTCAAGCGCTGGTGCTACAGCTGCAAGCTGTTCCTTTATCGTTCCAGAAGTATTTTCAGGCTGCAATGAATATAATGTATTATTACCCTCCAAATATTTAAAATAAAACTGCTTTACATCTCTACACAAGTACACAACAACGTTTTCAACTGTGACAACACTTTTCCCTACAAGCATGAACTATAGATATGAAGAATAAAACAAAAGTATTACTCACAACTTCAACAAACTTTCTTTCTCCAAGAGCAGATTGAACGCTGGAAAGCTCAACATTTGCATCAGAAAGTGTCTGAAGAAGATGTGCCCTTGACTTAGCAGCAAGCTCAACCTTTCTCTTGTATACATCCAAGCATTCATGTTCTATTTGAAGAAGCATCTTGTCACGTTCCTCGTCGCTTTCACCAACCTCGTCCCAAATTTCCTGGAATACATCATGCATTTATCACAGACCATACAAACAAGCAGCTAAAAAGGACTGCAATATAAAAACTTAGGATACCTGTAATCTTTTCAGGAGAGAACTACAAGTGGTTTCTCCAAGAAGAGGATTTTCTGCATCTGTTTCCACCATTTCCTTGAGAACTACGATCTGAACTGCATCATGTAAAAGGTTTCAAAGCCATTCAGCGGTTTCTCATTTGGCAAGAGTTATCTGAAGTGCACAAAGAACAAGACCAACTGGTAGGACTAACTATATGTACCTTACTAAACACCAAGAATGGAAGCTTGTCCAAGTAAGTTAAGCATAAACACCTGACAGAAAAAGTTATAAAAGTTACTTCAGAATGATATTAATCTAGGAGTGCAAATGAAGTTATAAAAAAATACCATGCCAATTACTTCTCTTTCACAATAAAATAATTTATTAAACTGAAGCAAAATACTACAACCTGTCATACATGCATACATCATATAAAGTTTCCTTTTCAGAGGGGGAAAAATCAGCTAAAGGGAAGAAAAATTCAAGATTCTAAATTATCATGACTCACAATTCAGAAATTGGTAGCATTCTGAGCAACATAAGAGAACAACATTTTCCAAATCTAACCTCGATATTGTTCGTACATTTTTTCGTAAACCAAACAAAGTACAGAAAGGATAAACTCAATTTAACCAAAACCCACAAAACTTTATCTCCTACATTCCGACATTTCCCAAGAGCCAAAGATATAACTAGCAGTCCTCTCAGCGCAAAACGCTCATAACCAAACTAGAGTACTAAATGTAAGACCAAAGGAAATACAGAACAAGATCTCAAGCTGAAGAACAGCTATAACACACTAAAAAAAATCATAAAACAATTCACGCCACACATAACCAATTAACCATAAGAAGCGAAAATAACCCCCGTTTTGAAATCAAAATGAATGATCAACTGCAAACTAGAAACCCCACAACCAACATCAACATTCTAACCAGTTAGATCCATCTTCTGTTCCGTGTCAAATCAAGCACAAGCTCATAATCGTAAAACAACCATCATTGTGAAAGAAAGTAGCGCGGATAGTGGAATAGAAGTAATGCTCACCAACGTCTTCCTTTGGGGCGAAGGGTTCTGAGGATGGGTTGGTTTCAGATCTGTGTTACTTAGCTCAGTGATGCTCAGAGTAAGTGATTAGTGAGATGATGGAAGCTACCAAGACTAGAGACTTAAAAAGAGAATATTAACAATGTACGAACACGGGTCGAAAATTGACCCACTTAACATTTGTAATTGTCCAGAAAGTTTTGATTATGAAATCAAGTACCCTCTATTTTTACTGTTATTACAAATATGACACTAACTGGATTATGTATGTTAAGTTGTTGATTAAATTTTATTAATTCTTTACTACTTGTCATTCATCGTGAATGTAATCGGTTACAATTAAAAAAAAACATTCACTCCAACTTATAAAATGGATATGATGATAATTTGTTTAACAATTTTGAACTTAAATATTTTATTATAAATTATTTCACAATATAAATTATATTGTTATTAAATCAAAGGCATAATATAAACTTTAATATAGGTATGAGCATTATTTTGTCAAAAATTAAATATATGTATTTTAAAATTATAGTTTTTTATGAAAAATTAATTCACAGTAAAACCCTTGTTTGTATAAGAAATTATAATTTAATAAAATAGATAGCAAAATATATTATAAATTATAATATATATATATATATATATAAACCATGGATTATTGATTACAATATATTATTTAATATTTTATGTATCAAGAATTAAGATTTAATAAATTCATTTTCTCTTATCTCTATTTTTAAATCTCAATTGTTGATATATAAGAGTAATATATTATAGTTACACTTCATATCTCATACTCTATGATTCATACTTTGTAAAATTGACACAATTAATTAAATATAATAGATTTAAATTAACTCTAATAAAATTGTTTGTTCATTATTTTAAATGTTATTATAATAATTATTATTTATACGTGATAATACTTTATTTTTACAATTAAAATATTAATTTAATAATACGTAGAATAATATAAATTACAAGACATAATTAAATTATAAATTAAAATAAATATGTTATACTTTTAAATAAGGAGCATTTTGTTATAACTTAGGATAGAAATATAACTAATGTGATAGGTAATTGTTAATTAAAATAATAGAATAAATTTTTTTAACCTATAATTAATTTTTTTCAGATGAATTATATAATATCATAACTTATAATAAATATATTTTTTTAAAATAAAATATAAGTATCTAAAAAGATTAGTTAAATTGGACATAATAAGACTAAGTTGAGAAAATTTTAAATATATGATGTATATCTTTTATCGATATTAGTTTTTCATCTTATCTATATTTTTTATAAAATAAAATGTCTAGGTGGATCTATTCTATTACATGTTCATGTTCTTGTTATATACAAAATTCTCTTGATCAAACCACGTAGATAAGAATAAATCAATCTTGACCCTTTATATATTATTAAAAAAATATGAAGAAAAAAAATAATAAAAAATAGTACCCTTAAAACTTTTAACCACAAAATAATATTTTTAATGTCTAACTTATACATTTATCACAATTTGAAAATGTATTATACATTATCTTATATCGAATCTTATATTATTGGATATTTTTAAATTAAATTACGATCATTTAGATTTCATCGATATTGAACGTTGTGTAATTAAACCACATTTAATATTATTATAGTGTTATTTTTATTGTTATAAGGTTCATGGTCATTATTTTTTATAATTTAAAAAAACATGTTATAACATTTTCCTTTCTTTATTATTTATTTAGTATAATATTAAAGAAAACAAAAAAAAATGCAAAGATTTATTGATGCTAGCTATTATTCTTATCATCGTACAATTTTGATAAAGGCAAGTCTTTATTAAATATCCATCTATTTAATATATATATATATATATATATATATATATATATATAACTAATTTTTTGTTAGACATGGTATTTGATCGATTGAAGTCGAAAACTAGATCGATCCAAACTATTGCAAACAATCTGGTTTAAGTCCGGGATATTACTTAAAGCCATTTTCAATTATGCTAATTAAATTTGTTTAAAAAACCAAACTAGACTAAAATGTAGTCACCTTTCTTTTTACATGCACATTTCACACTAATATCTAAGTTGAGATTTTCATATATTTCTCCTTTTGTGCGCAAATTAACAAATATGCAGTTGTCGATTGTGAATAAGGTTTGATAAGATGGAACTTTGATATGTCACAAAACATGTTTAAGAGAAAATTTTAAGGAAAATGAGCATTAGTGATATTTTTAAACAAAATGTTTAAGTGTAAATTAATTTATACTCTTTTTTATGTCTGATAGGCAAGTCAAAGAAACTTCAAAGCTTTATATTAATTAGGGTTATTTATCGGATCAAAATCGTTAATTTTATACTCATTCGATCCAATCTGATCATCCGCTTGAATTGAAACATCTTAATCCGTAACCGATCCGATCACCTTTTACATCCGTTCAATCTGATCCGTAAATTATTCGAATGACATCCGTCAATCCGATCAATCTGACCAATAAATTTAATTAACTCAATTTTTTGTATTTTTAAATTAAATTTTTAAATTTTTACATAAATCATAATATAAAATTATTTAACTTAAAAAAACATTAAAAAATTAAATAAATATATATTAATTATATATATATATATATATATATATATTTAATTTAATAAATATATATATGACTAATTTCGGTCGGATCGGATCGAATCGGATGAAAAATCAACGGATCGGATTGGATTGATCGAATGATCGGATTTTTTGCACACCCTTAATATTAATGTGCTTCAGGTATACGTTCTTTACATAAATACGTTATAATTCATATTATACACTTATTAATGTTTGGTATATATATTGGTCAATCGATTGAATAATAGGTCAATTGATCGAAGTGGTAAATCGATTATGTACGATTTATATCCCCTCAAGTTGGATTTCAAATTAAAGTAGATCGATTAAAATTGGGTTTGATTGATCGACGATCAATCGTATTCGATCAATCTAATCTTGAGTTTTTATTAATCATTATCAGATTGATAGAAAAAGGTTTCGATCGATCGACATTATTGATTTGATCAATCGAGCCTAGTCTAACTCGATTTGTGTGTAAGTCTTCAACTTAAACCTTTTGTTTACTTGAGTTAAATTGATGATTTATCGTATTGTCTTTATTTATTATTATTCTATAAAACATTTAATAAACTTAATAACCCTTACCCATTAACTTAACACTAGTATTTCAACTCCCCTATATAAATAACCTAATATTTATTATTTTAAACAACTACATCTATTCTATTCATCTTATTTTTGTGTTTTCTCTCTCAAAACGTTTTATAAAAACTAAATCATATTTTATTAGACTCGTTTTTTATTTAATATATCAAAAATTGTGTGATTATGTTTGATTGATTAATAAGCTTATTTGTTTTGATGATATTGTGATTTTAAATCTTTTCTCTAGGTTTTGCTAGATAATTTAATTTAACTTATTTAAATCTTGAAACTTCTAATTAAGATTTTTCATTATTGAATCTACTTTAGGATATACCATGCACTTGTGCTAACTTTTTAGCTGCTTGTTAATCGGGTTCGATTGCTCGTGTTATTTGAGATATTAGAATCTTCGTCCGAATCGATACTACCTTGTAAAGAATGTGAAAAAGTGAAGGATCATAAGTAGATTACTTTGAGGGTTGTATCTGTGAATGATAGTTTAAGATTTAGTTTTATAATCGAATTATTTTTCATAATGAATAGTTAGGATTTTTTAGTGGATAGTTGGTTTTTCACTTAGATCATTGATGTGTCCTAAGTTGTTTCCACCTAAAATATTATGTGTCAAGTTTATCTTTATTTTTACTTTATATTATTTACACACAATTGTTTATCTAGTCGTTTGATAATTTTTAATTAGATATAATTTAAAAAATTAATTATGTATTCCCTCTAAATTAATTAAATCTGTAACTTTTAACTTTCAAAAATCTTAGATACTAAATGTTATATATTTCTATTAATGTTAATGGTTGATTTTGTACATCGTTTTATAATTTTTTTCATTGTTATAAAAATAAAAAATCAAAATAAGTCATTTTCATTACCTATCTATACCCTTATTGCATATAAGATTATCTCATTTCTCAGAGTTAGAGACTTAGTCTATTTTTTACGTCTTTTGTCTCAACTAGGCCATTCAATATTTACTTATGTGTTGAAATATTACAATTTTTATTTTATTATGTTAATCTCATCTTATATTTACGATAATATATCTAAATAGATTTGTTTATCACCTTTGAGATATAACAATACTCATTTTCTTAGAAAATTTTCTATAATTTTATCATCTTCAATTACATTGGAAAGGTTTGTGTCGTGTAAATTTAGTTTCTTTTTTCTTCTATAAATATTTAGTGTCTAGATGGTTGATTTTTGAGAATCTTGATTTTGCCAAAAAGACTTATAAATATAAATTAGAAATTAGAGTATATTTTTTTCTTTCCAATTTCGTGTGCGCTAAGAATTGGGATGACATGGTTGCAATTTGATTCAATATAAAGGGTAATTGCTGAAGTAATATGAGAGTATGTGCAAAGCAAAACTTAAAAGATAATTAGGTGGGTGAGGCCAAATGATAGATAGTTTGCAATGCACAACAAATCAAAAAGGGTCAGAGTCATAATTGATTGAAGTGTTGTCACGAATCAAAACTGTCTCTTGTCCCTTCATTTTAATACATTGTCATGCAATTATTCTTTATATTTAATTTTAGAGTTTGTTTAAAAAATGTTGTGCGTTTTGTTGAATTTTTTTATAGCATAATTCATTTGACTACCCATGTAATTAGTAAACAATTATTGGATTAATAATGATCAATTTTTTAGATAAAATAGTTTCCAAAATCGAAGAGCAAATCCTAGAGAGTCTACTCTCCCCACCCCCATCTCATTCACCTTTATCCTTATTGCGTAGCCGCACCCACATTCACACCCACGGATTTTTCTATGAGTTTTTCTTTTAGAGCTATAATTCTTCTTAGAATAATCTAACAAATATTTATTAATTTTGATATGATTGATTTTGTGTTTTTAATGATCTCAACCATGGTGAATGATGAAGATGATGATTCGAAGTAGATTATGGTCAAACTTTAAGAGATTGTAATACTCTATATGATATGTGACTTTTTTTTAAGTGTTTTATTTTTAATCTCTTTATTGTATAAGGTGATTGAATAATTATTTTTCTTAGGTCAATTTGGCGAAGAGCATAATATTTTTGTGATATTGAGATTACATATAGACATGTATTCACCTTAGAGATGTCATGCAATTGGCTTGATGATTTTTCTATGTACATTATACATAATTTGATATATAGAACTAAGTATGCATTAGAAAATCAATTTATATACATTAATTGCTATGATTTGTTCTAATTTATAGTAGATGCAAGAAAATGGTATTTTATTCGTTCTATTTAAACTTATAATTTTGCTGCAATATTGATGGAATTGTCTTTCTTTAAAAAAATTCCTATATAAACTCATAAGACATCATTTTAAGAAAATAATAAATTTTATAATTCATTAAAATTGAAGATACATAAAAAATTAAAATATATAATTAAATATAATGGACAGACATACTATGATGACATAAACATCTTTTGGATCATTTTGGTATTAGCACGGTCAATATTTGTCTCAATTAACGACTTTTTTTCCTTAAATTTTTTACTAAGTGTAATCATGTTAACTAACTTCATTGATTTTATGCATTTTACTACCAAAATATCATCATTTTCAACTAATAAATTAAAAATGTATCAAAATAGAAATAAAGTTTTTACATAAATCGCACTAGAGTAAATTTATATAAAAAATGACACCTTAGATCTACCGTCTAAATGAAAGAAAAAAACAACCCAATTGTCGATTTTATTATATACAATAAAAATAAAATAAATGTCTAACTAAAGAGAACTAAGATGATTTATGAAATTGTGGGATCCTTTTATCTCCAAACTTAATCATTTTTATTATTATTTTACTTTAGATTGTTAAATATATTGTAAATAAGATACTGCTAAGTATAAAGGGTTATACATGTCATTGTAGTATTAGATTTAGGGTAGTATAAGTATAGCATATCTATTAGTGTATAATGTATATGAGTGAATGCATTTTTGTAACAAATTTGACATATGCTTAAAGCTTTGTGTGTGTGAGTGACGTAACAAATTTAGCATATGCTTAGAGTTCTTTCCTTCACTATCGTTTAGTAATAGGATAAGGGGTGTCTTACTTAGTGGATAAGTGGCTAAGTCCCGATACAACCTGAGTATAGCTCAGAGTACAACTTGAAGTAAAATCCATGTACAGTCCAAATACAACCCAAGTATCACCTTAATACAGCCTAAAGTGCAGGCCAAGTATAACTCAAATATAGCCCAAATACAACGTAAGTATAATCTGAATGTAGCTTGTTATTACCACATCAAGACTAGCTCATTAAACTCGATTATAGCTCACGTTAAGCATATATTTGAGACATACATCAAACTATGTCATGTTTGTGTTAAGCTCATTCATTCTAAGATCAACTTACTTATATCAACATTACATATTAGCTTATATGACAAGCTAAGTATTAGAGTTATTTTAGGTCTTGATGAAGATTGATTAACAACGTACAAACTACACTTCAAACCCTAAGAAAAGGCTTCATAAGAACCCTTAAATTTTATACTTTTTCAATAAAATATAGCCACATTTACATTAAATATTTTATAAATAAAAGGTCCAAAGACATCATTTGGAACTTTTTGGGCCTTGATATGTTGTAACCCTCTTTGATAAAACTTTCAAATATTTTGGCATCCATCGTGGGATCCTAACATGTTTGACAGTATAAGAGAGTTTCACACCAATTGTTAAATTTTCAGTCTAATCCAATTGACATTCCACCCAGCATGAGAATATTGGTCATACTTTCAAAAATGTCACATCATTCGCTAAATAGATGAAAATTAAGAGCTTAGTTAGAGAACCAAAATCCATGATTGGGACACCTCAATTGAGAAAACAATTCGAAACTTGAAGTCAATCACTCTGAACATCGGGTTAAAGCCAGCAGATCATGCTCAAAGATTAGATTAGCTTATACAAAGTGAAACATTCTTCAATAGGTTGATATTTTTTAGAAAAAAAAAATAGAGAATTTCAAAGTAAATAAGAATAATAAGCTCCTTTGTCTTTTTATATATAAAATTTGAAACTAAAAGGACATGAAGATATCTTAAACTTGAATGGTTGTGCAAGACCATAAATATCTTAAAGAGTGTAAATTAACTATAATCAACCTACTTTTATTTTAAAAAGAACACAATATATTTTTTCAATTTGATAAAAACTAGAAAAATGAAGGACTTAAGTTCGAATACAGCCCGAGTACAATCTGAAGTATAGCTCAAGTACAGTTTGAAGTGTATTTCATGTACAACTCGAATACGATCCAAAGTATAACACGAGAATAGCACAAATACAATCCTACTAAAGAAAGCTTCTTCTTATCACATTGAGACCAACTCATTCAACCCAATTATAGCTCACATCAAACATATATTGGAAAAAACATACATCAACCCAATTATAGCTCACATCAAACATATATTGGAAAAAACATACATCAAATCATGTCATGACTGTGTTCAACTCATTCATCCTAAAGTTAATACACTTATATTAAAACAGTATATTCTATATTAGATTGTATGACGGGTCAAGTATCATAGCTATTTTAGACCTTGATGAAGACTAGTCAACCACGCACCAACCGCAATTCAAACTCCATCAAAGGCTTTATAATAACTCTAAACTTTGTACTTCTTTAATAAAATACGACCACATATACGTTTAAGTGTTCTTTAAATAAGAAGTCTAAGGACGTCCTTAGAGACCTTTTAGGCCCTAATACATTATAATTATAGCCTTCTTAGTAAGATGGACAAATACACACACATATATATATATCACAATCTAATCGATCTTATTAATAAATCGTAACATAATTATGATTTTGAAAATGCAGAATTGGAAAGAACTTTCACTTTAATTTTGAGTTTTTGCTCATAAGATACTCTCTCAACCTGCATAACTGGTAAAAACCAAACTATTCACAAATGGAAATTTTGAAACCAAAGGTGATTTGCCGTGCCCAACCAATTTGTTAGCATACCAAGTACCATTTGATTTTTTTTATAGCCAAATCTAATCAAGGAATAAAAATGCATTTAGGAGTTAGGTGTCAGAAGTTTGACAGAACGAATAAAACGAAATAAATTAAAGAAACGGGTTAAAATTGAAAAGGCCTTCAGATGTCATTACTAGATACACAGATAATGATTTGCTATATATATGCTCTCTCAATGTTTCATGGTTTATATCCCTACAGTAGAACTAATCTCAACATTAATACTACCATCACATAAATGTAAACTATAGTTATCTCCCTTTCTTACTACGGAGAAGCTGGGACCGGGTCAGTGCCGGAAATCTGTGAGGCAGCATCCCCTTTGGACATTGCAACATAGTTAACAGGAGCAGCTGGCCTTGTATTGTCCCTCTTTGCTTCTTTAGCTGCGGATTTGGCTCCATTTTGATGAGCATTAAGTGATAATCTTCTGCTAGGAGTTCCATTGGCACCTCCATTTGCACGAGGACTCACAATCTTCTTAGTTCCAAGTTGTCGAGCTGGACTAGGTTTTGTACTAAATGCGGCTTCTGGTTCAGGATGATGTAGCTCTTGGTGCTTCTTCTGATCCTGTAAAAGCCCAGATGGTGCAGTTCAGTAAATGCCACAAACTTGGAAGTTGGCCCTTGTCTACTGATTAGGTACGCTTTTTATACTTTTAATCATCACTGGTTACTAAAACAAGTCAAATAATAATACTTACCTTCAACCTCCGCCTCTCTTCTTCTCTTTCTTGTCTGAGCATGGCATACTCATCTAGCATGGCAAGGAGTGGAACACCATCATATGTGAATGATACACCACGATCTGCCTCCCAAGTATGAGTTTTAGCAACCAACGTGTCAACAAGAGCTGCAAGCCCAAAAAACAAAACAGTGTGATGGAAGCCAATAAATAAAAAGAACCCAGAAAATAAATTATGCATAGAAATAAAGAAGCAACAAAAAGAGAAGGCCTATTTAGGGAACATAATGTTTAATTAACATGAATCTCAAAAATCCCAATTAGCGGGCATTCTAGCACAATGCAACATGGGTGTAATGTGTGTAATGAGTTCCCCCAAACCCCAAGCCAAAATAAAATAAAATAAAAATTGTGTTCGGTTAGCACAAACTACAGCCCCACACAAACCAACATGTCACATTCATCAAGATTGGCCCATGGTAGCTCACTTTCATCCGTTTTATCTCAGTAATAAAATTAGCTTTGACATGCAAGAACTTCTAAGAGAGTACTAAAATCAAGATCAGTGTAAATGGCAAGAAACTTCCAATCACAAAAAGGAAAAAGAGCACAGGTTAAGTGTATTAAAGGGGTTCTGCAATTATATGAAAATATAGTAGCATCTTCTAGTTTATACTAAAACGGAAAAAGATTAAGCTTGGAAAAGGAAGCAGAAATATTCAATGGTGCATATTAATTTTTGCCAAAACTAGGATGTATGATAAAGTAAGGTTGTCACAACTTTTTCCAATTCCATCCACATATGTTTCATACCAGGAATTTTATTAACCAGGATTCGTGCTTTTTCTGCTCGCTTCAGGTTCAGATGTGCACCTCGACTTGCATTGTACCTGTTTTCATCCTATTTAAGGGAAAAGAGAAAAAAAAACATTGCTATGTTAAATCCCACAGTTCTTGCTAAATGTATGCAGTTTATAAGTTGGCCTCCCTCCCTCCCTCCTATGCACCTCGACTTGCATTGTACCTGTTTTCAACCTATTTAAGGGAAAAGGGAAAAAAAATATTGCTACCCAAACCTCCCTCCCTCCCTCTTTACCTGTTTTCATCCTATTTAAGGGAAAACGGAAAAAAAATATTGCTCTCCCTCCTTCCCTCCCTCCCCCCCTCTCTCTCTCTCTCTTTTATTTTGAATTACAGATAACAGAGATAACTGCTTTGTAAAACAGCAAATGCATGCCAATGACCATTAACAGTAATATCTAAATTCACGCACAATGCAGATTACAGACACATGCATAGGCATGTGTTGTTCGTACCCGATTGTAGTCCTCTAGCCAACTCTCTTCCTCACAGGCAGACATCCACTTTTCAACTTTGTCCAATATGTCCTTTCTGCTTAGAGCTTCTTCTTTGGCGCTTGCTATCTGACTATCCATGTCAGCCAATAACTCGGTTGGCTCAATATTACCAGCATCAATCATAGCCAATATTTTTTCCCTGGCAGCCTCCTGGTCTATTTCTACGTGAGCGCAAGCAAATATCTCTTCCAGTTCGGCTTGCTTCTTAAAAGCAATTTCCTTCATCCTGCTGAATTTCAGCAGATCAAGCCTTTCTACTTCCACCTCAGTCTTGACAAAACACACCAAATAAAATGAGAAAACGGCTATCATATACATTTGGATTTTCAAGTTTGCAAACACACTGGGCTAGAAGTACCTGTTCAATCACATCCAGAGCCAGAGCTCCAGGATCAGCAACTTCCTCCACTGATGCTGATATGTTACAGGTAACATGGTCAAATAGTCTCCTTTCCTCTTCAGAAGTATCCATCAGATTCCAAAGATCAATTAGATAAGAAGCTAATTCTTGGAGCTGCAGATGAAGAAGATGAAGTCATTTAAATTCAAGGGAACAAACATGTGAAAACAGCCATAATGCAGATTGACTCACCTTATGCAGCCTCTGCTTCTTATCTTCTTTCAGCGTCAAGACTGTCTTAGCAAGCCTTGATAGGGTTTCGTTGCTAATGCTCTTGGATTTTACACCAGTTGGGTCATTTAAGCTAGGATGAACTTCAGTGACAGTACTGAAGAAATCCATGCCAAGAACAGCACAAAGATCATGCACACTGCTAACAAACTCAAATATCTTGTGCAACCTGTCACTCTGCCAGGTTGTACAAGTAATAAATAGCCATCAAATTAATGCAACTATAGGACACAATCAGTGTTCAATTATACGACACTGTTCATCAAACTCATATACCTTTTCTTTTTGAAGTTCTTTAAGTTGCACTTGATACTCATCTAACTTCTTTAGTGATAGGTCAGTTTCGTCAACAGCTGGAGTTCCAACCTGCTGCAAATTTCCAGTAATCTCTCCACATATCTTCTGAATCTGCAATTGAACTTCAGAAAACTCCTTTACTCGCTCCTCTTTCTGTTGCAACAATCGTTCAAGCGCTGGTGCTACAGCTGCAAACTGTTCCTTTATCGTTCCAGAAGTATTTTCAGGCTGCAATGAATATAATGTATTATTACCCTCCAAATATTTAAAATAAGACTGCTTTACATCTCTACACAAGTACGCAACAACGTTTTCAACTGTAACAACACTTTTCCCTACAAGCATGAACTATAGATATGAAGAATAAAACAAAAGTATTACTCACAACTTCAACAAACTTTTTTTCTCCAAGAGCAGATTGAACGCTGGAAAGCTCAACATTTGCATCAGAAAGTGTCTGAAGAAGTTGTGCCCTTGACTTAGCAGCAAGCTCAACCTTTCTCTTGTATACATCCAAGCATTCATGTTCTATTTGAAGAAGCATCTTATCACGTTCCTCGTCACTTTCACCAACCTCGTCCCAAATTTCCTGGAATACATCATGCATTTATCACAGACCATACAAACAAGCAGCTAAAAAGGACTGCAATATAAAAACTTAGGATACCTGTAATCTTTTCAGGAGAGAACTACAAGTGGTTTCTCCAAGAAGAGGATTTTCTGCATCCGTTTCCACCATTTCCTTCAGAACTAAGATCTGAACTGCATCATGTAAAAGGTTTCAAAGCCATTCAGCGGTTTCTCATTTGGCAAGAGTTATCTGAAGTGCACAAAGAACAAGGCCAACTGGTAGGACTAACTATATGTACCTTACTAAACACCAAGAATGGAAGCTTGTCCAAGTAAGTTAAGCATAAACACCTGACAGCAAAAGTTATAAAAGTTACTTCAGAATGATATTAATCTAGGAGTACAAATGAAGTTATAAAAAAATACCATGCCAATTACTTCTCTTTCACAATAAAATAATTTATTAAACTGAAGCAAAATACTACAACCTGTCATACATGCATACATCATATAAAGTTTCCTTTTCAGAGGGGGAAAAAAATCAGCTAAAGGGAAGAAAAATTCAAGATTCTAAATTAGCATGACTCACAATTCAGAAATTGGTAGCATTCTAAGCAACATAAGAGAACAACACTTTCCAAATCTAACCTCGATCTTGTTCGTACATTTTTTCGTAAACCAAACAAAGTACAGAAAGGATAAACTCAATTTAACCAAAATCCACAAAACTTTATCTCCTACATTCCGACATTTCCCAAGAGCCAAAGATATAACTAGCAGTCCTCTCAGCGCAAAACGCTCATAACCAAACTAGAGTACTAAATGTAAGACCAAAGGAAATACAGAACAAGATCTCAAGCTGAAGAACAGCTATAACACACTAAAAAAAATCATAAAACAATTCACGTCACACATAACCAATTAACCATAAGAAGCGAAAATAACCCCCGTTTTGAAATCAAAATGAATGATCAACTGCAAACTAGAAACCCCACAACCAACATCAACATTCTAACCAGTTAGATCCATCTTCTGTTCCGTGTCAAATCAAGCACAAGCTCATAATCTTAAAACAACCATCATTGTGAAAGAAAGTAGCGCGGATAGTGGAATAGAAGTAATGCTCACCAACGTCTTCCTTGGAGCGAAGGGTTCTGAGGATGGGTTGGTTTCAGATCTGTGTTACTTTAGCTCAGTGATGCTCAGAGTAAGTGTTTAGTGAGATGATGGAAGCTACCAAGAGACTTAAAAAGAGAGATATTAACAATGTACAAACACGGGTCGAAAATTGACCCACTTAACATATGTAATTGTCAGAGATGTTGTCCATATTTTTTTTTAATCTCTTTTTAAAAAAAGTGGATTTTTGTAATTTTAATATTGAATTATTTTAGTATAAAATTTATAGAAATGTAATTTTTTAAAAGTATAAAATTGAATTTTATTTTAAAATAAAATTATATCTTATTTTTAAAGTAATAATTTTATCTTTTCATCTAAATTCATCTCATTTTTTCTATTTTATTTTTTATATAGTCTCCATTTATATTTTCATTTTCTCTTATCTTATTTTATTTGTATATTTTTAATTTATTTATATTAATATTGCAAAATTTACTTTTATTTTTAAAGTAATTTAAATTTACAAATTATAAAGAAAAAAATAAAATTTTCAATGAAAACATACAAATTGAGAGATACTTAAATACAAGATTAATTATTTGTTTTAAAAAATAAATAAAAAATGTATATGTTTTGATTTTTAATCTCATTTTTTTAAGAGTATTATGAATTAAATTATGTTTTTTTTTATAAAAACTCAAATTTATCCTTAAAAAATTAAATTTAAAAAAAAATAAATTAGAATAATTTTATTTAAAAATTACAGGATTAAACTTAAACATTTTTTTAAAAATATTAAATTATCTTTATTAAAGGACTGTTTGAACTCTAATACCTAACTATCCAAAAAGTTTTGATTATGAAATTAAATACCTTGTATTTTTTACTGTTATTACAAATATGACACTGACTGAGGTATGAATGTTAAGTTGTTTAGGATGCTTGCCGGTAACCGTGAAGGCGTGAATCCAATCGGTTAAAAAAAATTAAATAATATTCAAATCGGTTTCATTTAGTTTAATAATTTTCAACTTAAATATTTTATTATATAATTCACGACATAAATTATATCATGATATAAGGATGAAAGATATAGAAACTCCCGATACAAATTACAGTTTAATAAAATAAATAATAAATTATAATTCATGTACAAAGGAATAAGATTAATGAATACAATATATTAATCAATATTTTACATTCTTTATGTATCAAAAATTTAATGAAATTATTTCTCTCATTTCTATTATAAATATCATTTCTTGATAGATGATAGTATAAAAAATTATGTAATATATTGTTATAATTAATCATATCCCATATATAATATTATAAATATAATAAATTAAAATACGAATATAATACAAGTCAAGTAGGTGATTTTTTTTAATTTTTTTTAATGTTTAGAATTATCTATTAATAATAAATAAAAAAGCTAATACAAATTGTATATACACGCTATAAATTAATATAAAATCTCAAATTTATTATTTATTATTTAATTAAATATTATTTTTTTAAAAATATTTATTAAAATTAAATATATAAATATAATTTAATTACATAATCAATAATAAACGATAAATATAAGATAATACTAATACCTTTATAAATTGTTTCTTTGTTAATTCTAATAATATTTAAGTTATTTAATATCTTTTTGTTTGCCTAGATGGTTAAAAAATGTAATAATATCTTTAATACACTTTATTGAATCTTAGTTTTCAAAATGTTATTATCTTCGATAAATAAACAACATATTTACAAATAAGATTAGATTCAAAGATAACAAAATATGTATAAATAATAATAAAAACATGCAAATAAATTACTAGAGTACCCAAATAAATGCATCATATGGATATAAATCTAGACGAAAAAGATAACAAATTATGTTTAGTTTTATTTAATTAAAATAAAACTTATACAAAAGAGCTAGTTCCGGTAGTATAATAATTATCCCTTCGAATACAAAAAATAAAAAAGATGAAGTCGAACGTTGAGGAGAGAATGGCTAAAATTTCGAGAGCAATTCATACTCTATAAAATTGCTACGTCTAATTAAATATAATAAATGTAAATTAAGTGTACTCAAATTAGTTATTCATTGTTTTAAATGTTATTATGATAATAATTATTTATACACGATAATATTTTATTTTTTAATTAAAATATTAATTTAACTATATGTATAATAATTTAAATTAAAATAAACTATAAGCTAGAACAAATATATATTTTAAATAAGTAATATTTTGTTATAACTTATAATACAACTATAATATAGATAATTATTAACTAAAACATTATGATTAACTTTTTTAATATATAACTAATTATCTCATATCAATTAAGTCAATATCACAATTTATAATAAATATTTTTTTTTCTAAAATAAACTATAAAATTCTTTAAAACTTAGATAAATTTAACCGAATAAGTTTAAGTTGAGAAAATATTAGATATACGATGTATATCTTTTATTAATATCAATTTTTAATTTTATCTATATTTCTTACCTTTTAATAATTTTTATAAAAATGAAAGTTCGAAATAGATCCATTCTATTATGTGTTTATGTTCTTGTTGTACTTAAAAAAAATTTGATTGAATCATGTAGATAAGTACGGATCAATCCTAATCATTTAAATTTTACTAAAAAAATAGTATCATTAAACTTTGTAACCATGAGATGATATTTTTTATGTCAAATTTATACATTGATCACAATTTTAAAAAATATGATGTATTATTTTACATTAAACGTCGTTTAAATTGAATTATATTCATTTAATATTAAATGTTATCTAATTAAATATCGTTCAATATTATTAAAGTATTATTTTTATTATTATAAGTTTTATAAGTATTATTTTTTGTATTTTTTGAAAAACATATTGTAACATTAAGTTATTTCCTTTGTGTGTGCACTTCTACTTAAAATATTTAGAATTATCATTTTATTTGGACTAGTTTTATTAGCAAATCAATAATTAATATTGTAAAAAAAATTTACTTTTTTAAAATAAAATTCTTTCCTAACACTAACAATTTCCTTTCTTTATTATTTATTTATTACAATATCGAAGAAAGTAAAAAAAATCAAAAATTAATTGATGCTAGACATTAATCTTATCGACTACCATTTTTGTGAAAGGAAAGTATTTGTTAAAATTTAATATAATAACTAAAATTTTATTACACATGATATTTGATCGATTGAATTAAAAAATTATATCGAATTAATTTATTATAATACTTATTTTCGTTAATATGTGTAATATTATTTCATTTATTAGATTTACTTAGACATCAATTTTTTCATCATTTATCACTTTATATTGAACAATCGTTAAAATATCACAATTCTCATTCTTTGTCTAAACAGCTTTGCATCTCCTTAATAATATATAGCAATTTCTTGGCCCTAAGATTTGTTATAATTTCTGCATCCTCAATTATATCGAAAAGGTTCATGTCGTGCAAAATTATTTTTTTCAATAATCATTTAGTTTCTAGATCTTTGATTCTTGAAGACTAATCAATATGAAACTAAAAATGGAATTTTTTTCCCCAATTTTGTGTGTACTAAGAATTGGGATGACGTGGCTGTAATTTGATTCAATATTGGCGTAATAGTTGAAATAATATGAAAGAGAATGTGCAGAGCAAAATTTAAAAAATAAGTAGGTGGATGCTGCCAAATGATAAAGAATTTGTAAAGCGTAAAAAATCAAAAAGGCCATAGTCGTAATGTCACGTGTTTTAATTGATTAAAGTTTTGTCACGAATCAAAACTACCACTTGTCCTTTAGGAGTTTGCAAAAAATTCAATCATTCGATCAATCTAATCTGATGCGATAATTTTTTATCCGATTCGATCTAATCCGATGGTCGGATCGGATGGAGATTTTTTTTCATCTGTTAAGTGCGGATCGAATGACGGATTTCACTACGATTCATCTAATCTGATCGAAATTAATTTATATATATTTATTTATTTTTTTAATATATTTTTTAAATAAAATAATTTTATATTATAATTTATGTAAAAATTTAAAATTTTTATTTAAAAATACAAAAAATAGAATTAATTAAATTTATTGGTCGGATTGATCGGATGTCATCCGAATAGTTTACGGATCGGATTGAGTGGATGTAAGAGGCGATTGAATCGGTTGCAGATTTAAATATTTCAATCCAAACGGATGGTCAAATCAAATAAGATGATAGTAAAATCAATTGTTTCTCCGAAAAACAACCCTATCCTTTCATTTTAATGCATTGTCATGCGATTATTATTTATCAAATATTTTTAGAATTTGTTTAAAATACATTGCGTGCTTTTTTGAGTTTTTTCATAGCATAATTTATTTGACAAGCCATGTAATTATTAAAAAAATCATAGGATTAGAAAATGATTAATTTCCTATATAAACTAGTTTTCAAAGTGGACGAGCAAATCTTAGACAAGATTACTCTCTTCCCCCGTCACATTTTGGTTTTATTATTTCAACGATTTCAAATACAGTGAATGTGATCCGAATTAGATTATGATCAACTTTTTAAAGATTGCACCGACTTTTATAACATGTGATTCTTTTTAAGTGTTTGTTTTTTTATTTTTATATTATATTAAATGGTTTGAGTGATTATTTGTTTTTAAACATAATAAATAATGATATTTTAATAACGTATTTATTACTTATTACAATCTTTTTTAACTATATACATATATATGTGGTCACCCTATAGGTGTCCTGTAATTGGTTTGATGATTCTTGGTGCTGTAATTGGTTTGATGATTCTTGGTGTGATTTGATGTGTAGAAATAATATCTTTATTCTTTTAAAAAAGTTTATATATAAACATATAATTCATCTTTTTTAAAAAATAATAAATTTTATTAATTCATTAAAATTAAATATGCTCGAAGAATCAAAATATACAATTAAATATAAAAGATAAATATATTATAATATATCATTATTTTAGTATTAATACTTACAAGTTTATCTCAATTAATGATTTTTTTTGTTTAAATTTAATCGTTTCAACTAGTTTAGTTGATTTATGCATTTCACTATCATAATATTTAATAAATAAATTAAAATAGTATTAAAATAAAATAAATAAAACTTGTTAAAATTATTTAAAAGTAAATCTATGAAAGAAATAATTACTTATCTCTAGTCTATTTTTTATACGAGAAGGCTCTCTCTAATAATAGATGAGATATAAAGTATAATAATAATAAAAATAACTAGAATTTGGAGAGAGAAAAGATTCCGTTCGTAAACTCATGGATCATCCTTAAAACTTGCGAATTACACTTACTGAAGTATTTCTTTATTATTATTATTATTATTATTATTATTATTATTATTATTATTATTATTATTATTATTATTATTTTTAAATCAATCTTTGGCCTCGATCTATAAGATATCGAAACATCCCAAATGAATCCGTTGTTTATGATTAATTTGCACTGAATTAATAAGGAGAATAACAAATGAGATGACTTCCAATCGAATCTTTATTATTTTTTAACATATCTTAAAAAAATATTTTAATTTTATACATATAATTAAAAACATAAAAATTGACTAAGAATGACCAATTATGTTATGATTAAAAGAAAAATTTTGTATTATTTAAATAAGTTTTATTTTTAAATATATAATATTTTTTGAATATAAATTGATTAAAGGTAAAACATAAAATATAATGAACAAGGCAGTTAAAAAAGAATATGTTAAATAATAAAACTAATATTTAAAAAAATTACAATACTTTAATATATTTTAATATCCCTAATAATTAGAGTAGGTAACAAAAACAACCATCTCATTTAATTAGTTGAAAAAATATCCCTAATATTTATTTTAGTGTAACATTTATATCTTCTTCGTCATTTTCGTTAATAGTGCATTTCACGTAATGTTAAAAAAATAAACATTGTCAAAGAAATGATGGAAAATTATATAAATATCACATGATAATGAATATTATAAATATATTTTCAATAATTTAAACATTAAAATTATTTTAGTTACGATTTGCATAAAATATATTTCACCCCTATTAAAATTACGCGAGTGCCGATGCATAAGTTAAGTTTCCTACCTTTTTATTTTAAGTCAAATGTTTGCTATTTATTATTGTTAAAATATTTAAATTCATTAATTTTTTGTGATAATTAAGTCTATAGTTTTAAAGAATGATAGTTTATTCTTAATTATCAAATTTTAAATTTTATTTATTTTAATTATATATTTTTTTTAAATTAATATAAATATTTACTGAAACACTTTTTTTAAAATAAAATAATTAACCTTGTCTTATCATTATTTTAAGAATAATAAATTAATTTGTTATTAAAATATAGTGATCAATTCTAAAAAGTTATTGGATTTGCTAAGATCATCCACTTTTTTTTTTTAAATGAAACTAAGGGGATGAGATGCTAGTTACACTCCAGTCCCTTCTCTAAGTCATTAGCTCATCCCTATCATATCTTTTACTATTTATATGATTCTCTCAGCCAATTAGACCTAGTTCCAACTACAAATATTCTCTCATCCATGGAAGAGAAAATTCTTTGCCGGATGATTTTCCTCTCTGGCAGAGTGATTTTTTTTTAGTATAATAGCACAGTAATATATAATAGTTCAAATATTCATAGGATAGTTTATTTGCTTATATTTGAAGTAACGAGTGTGTATCCTCTTAATAGTTTTAAATTTACAACTAATATATATTTTTTCATTTCCCAAACATTACAATAGTAATGTTATCATGTCTTGAAATCTTCTTTATTTAAGTATCTTTGAATTTCAAAACTTATTTTTGTCTTAACTTATCTTATCTTATTTAAAAATAGTAAGATCAATTTGATTAATACAATAGTGTAATTCTTCCATAGGGCACAATAAATTTAGAATTATGGGAAAGAAAAGTGAGAGACGGAGAAGAACCAAGGCTAGTCCGGAAAGATATAGGTAAGAAATGAATAGCTGCCACAATAAATTTAGAATTAATACGAAAGTTACTTTTGAATATAGTTTTGAACAGTGACTAATAATGTGCACATACACATGTTAGGTGGCCAATTCTCCAATAGGAAACAACCATGTAAAAGGCTTGCTTAGCGTTTTTGAAGTGATTGATTTGGCATGACATTGGATTCATTATTCCAATAAATGAACTCACATGGTTATTCGATGGTTTATTATAAAGCTGTAATAATAATAATGTGAAGCATTTCTTTTGTGATTATCACAAATGTGTGATATATAGTAGTAGTGATATTTCATTTGAGGAGCAATTAGAGAGCTCTGTTTCTGAAGCTTGGCAAAGTACTAAGGATATGCAATATGGTCTTTTATGAAACATAGTTTTTATTGATTTTTAACAAGCATACTGTGTGTCATTTCCAAGGGTATCCTTTAAATTTTAAAAGTTTTAACCGTGGAGGTTCCTCACTTGTAAATGGTGCTTACTTTCTTTTAGATTGTCTGTAGTTGTACCTTGGATGTATGTAACTCACATTTAGCATTTTTTGTTTTGTTTTTATTTATCACTTATCTTGTTTGGTCCAAATAAATAGTCACTATGTATGAAAAATGTTTATTTAATTTTCAGTACGATACGACACCCAACAACCTAATTACCTGGTCATATAACTCGGTTTCATCGTAATTGTGCATGACCAGATAACTAGTTGTCAGATACCATGACATTACCACTCATATTTTGGTTTCCAACTGTTAATACGAGGAGAAACAAAATTCAGAGACTGCCATACAGACTTTTACTCCTGCATTCACTCTCACCTTGTTACATATTGAACCTCAGCATGTTCTCTCAACCATTCGAGCACCTTTGAGCCCTCTAGAATCTCTTGGACCTGCAAGATATTGAACAAATCGTGATATTTTTTTATTACTAGGATTTTGTTTCCATTAAATCTATCAGAGTTTCTATTTTAAGTATAAGCTCAAGAGCATGAGGCACATTTGGCTAATCAAAATAGGCAATGTACATTTTTTGTAATCTGTTTATTTGAGGCTTTGATCTTTCCAATAATTTCATATAGCTAACTTGCAACAGCAGTCCACTTTATGTGAAGGATATCACATACTAACCTGTTCTCTCACACGCTCCTCATCATATTCTTGTTTCGATTGTTTAAACTCCTCAACAGAATTCTCCACCTCTTTGACAATGTCCTCGGTCGAGACCTGCAAAACAAATACGCATTTCATGTATATTGCTGTCAGAAACTAATCATCGGTATTTTAATTGATGGTGTTTCAAAAAGTAAGATAAATTGGGTTGCTTTCGTAAATGGTACGAAACCTAAACCATATTAAGAGTCTGTTTGCTTGTACTTCTGTTAAAAGTAGTTTTAGAAAAAAATTGTTTCAAAAAGAAGCACTTATATGTGCTTTTTGAAACCTAAAAGTGCTTATAACAAATTTTTTCCCATTTAATCTAAAGTGCTTTTTTACTTTCAGAAGCATTTTTACACATCCTAGTAGCAGAAATAAACAGACCCTAAGAAAGTAGTTCCCATATGAACGCATATAAATTACCTGTAAATTTTCCCGTTTGAATATATCTCCAACTGCCAGATTATGTTTGATCACATTTAAGATATTTTCCCTCTGGTGCTCAAGGTACTCATTTACAGCCTTTGGACTCGATAGAGAAGCTAACTGCTGTTTATCTAGTTTTGTATTTGCCTGCACAAATTATAATACTACTATGACTTGCTATACAGAACATACATAACGGTACGAACATGAGAAAGAGAGAGTCGTCAAATAATCTATATCTGCAGATAAAGCAACATATTCACTGGCCTGTATCTCCAAAAGCTTTGCTCCATAGAATTGTCTCCCTTGCTCTTCAAGAAGTGATTCAGGTATATCAATCTCTACCATCTGAGAAAACAAGAACGAATTATTATCACAAAAGAAATGGAAGTCCTCCTCCATGGTGAAAATCTGACAATGTCGACTGGCTAATTGATATGGCCTCCTGTATAATAAATACAACTATGGCCAAAGAAGAGAGTTCTAGTATTTTCATTAGAAAAATAGTTCAAAGGAAAACCAAGTAATGATAATTCAGCTTTTTCCTCCATAAGGACCAACTGATCATGAATTAATGCCTCATCTCAAGGCACTATTGATTCAAAAGTTTCTCCCATTTCATGTCACGTGTTCGAAGAACACAAAGTATTGTTCGAACTAAAAAAAAGAAAAAATAGTTAATGCTTGTGTCACTTGCAAACAAATATGAAATGGTCACATGGATGCACAAAGAGAAAAGCTTTCACCATGGCCATGCAAATTTTTTTAAAACACTTGCAATAACTAGGATCATGTTTGCCTATGCACAATCCATATTACTTCCTTGATAATTGATATGCTCAGGCAATAGAGAGAGACAAACAAGCAAAGACAGAAGGAAGACAAATGTATAAATTTTAACCCAAAAAAATATCGACAAAAGGCCATAAAACAATAGATTTCTTGTTGTAATTATATTTTAAAATATTTAAAATAAATAAATACCTTGCTGAGTTGATCTAGAATGGCATTATCTGTTGCTTGTTCCTTAGCTGATTGTTCCAATTCTTGACATCTTTGCAGCAACTTCTCCTTGACCTAAGATTTCATGCAGAAACATGTTTCAGTTCAAGTTCAGACCAAATAAAGAATCACTGAGCAGCATTTCACTGAATTGATAGGAACAGGTTACTTGATAAATGGTGTTGCACCCAGGAAGAAGCTCATTAGCAAGGGAGTCATCCAACTCTGGCAAATCTCTGTAAAATAACTCTTTGCATTCCACCTAGACAAAATCAAAGAGAAGGTGAATTTTTATCAATGTTGTCTACTGGAACATGATAAATGAGTCAAGGAGATGGATATTCATGCAAAAAGTTAAAAGTTCTAGATATTTTTTCAATAGGAAAAAAACTTTCTTTCAGACAGAAATAAGATGAATACAGGACTAACATAAAAGCAGACAGCAACTCACAGTAAACTGAGCATGGATGCCTCGAAGGTTTTCTTGTTTCCATGATTCTGGAAATACCAGTGGAAAGGATCTGGTTTCACCGCATCGAATTCCAATTATTGAATCGAGAAATCCAGGAAGTACTTTATCCCCATCTTCTGTATCAAAATGAAAATCTGCAAGCAGAAAGCCAAAAAATAGAGTTGAGGGGCGTTCTCAAGATGCAACTCAAACAAATATGACTCATAGTTCCACAAACCTTTGCTTTCAGCAGATGGAATGTTTTGAACATTTGATTCATCTTGATCTATTGTAGTTGCCGATATATCGATAACCGCAACATCACCAATCTGTAAGAGTTCAATATTTTAAACCACACATGACGCTTTTGAAAAAAAGAAGCTTTTTTGAGCCATACATTCATCACTTGAAGATAAAAAATGAAGTAACACATTTCAAACAACATAATGAATACACATATTTCTATTAAGAAGGAAGATGACAGAAAGATGTCTTAAAGAGAACTTGAAGGCCATGTTATGTTTTTCTGGACAAACAAAACTCCCATGTATGACATAAAACGTGTTTCACAATGCAAATAATTGGTAAGTATATTTGGAAAAACAGACAAGTGCCTGCATCTCAAACTGTTCATCAGCCCAACAATGCCCCTACAGACCTAATTGTGAATTCATCTGCTGCTGTGTATCAACATATAGTTCAGTAATTTTCTTTTCCATTGAATCAAATACATAGCATTGATGTATGAACATTAGTTACCTGTAATCCTCGATCAGTTACAATTCTTAATATACCAAGGGACTTGAGGCGGTGTCTTAACTCTTGTTCAAGAACATTTTGTGCATCTATGTCAGTATCTATTTCAACGACAACCTTCAAGTTCTTGTATCCATCTTCAGGGATCCATTTGACTTCAGGGGTCACATCAACAATAATGTCATATCTAAACCACAGAAAAAACCAGTGTGCGTGATTAACATAACCATTCTATCCACACCTTTTGTAAAAGCATCCAAATTAAATTGACTTGTTTTAATTGAAAAAATCAAAAGAATTTAAAGATACATAAATTACAAACCTGAGAGTATTAAGAGAAGAATAAGCCTGTTCCATATCTGAGAATTTGGTCATAATGCGGACTGAGTCTTTCAAAGCCCTGCCTGTTACCTATAGATAAGAACTCATCAAGATAATAGGTGATGGTATACAAGTATTAATATATGGTAGTGAAGTCATATTGTAGATCTATCATGTCAACAATTGAATATCACATAATCAAAATTAAAAAATGCAAAAAAAAATATGGAATTAAAATGCAAGTTTTTGTTTCTCTTTTCTTTTCGATTTTTACACTTACTAGAGAACTTCCGTGCAAAGTTACCAGTTCGAAGGACGATGGTATTTCAATGGACACATATGACTACCAACCTAGGTTTTTATAGGAAAAAATAACTAACTTGTGCATGCTTTGAGGTTAGTAATACAATGAACTAGCAATGTGCATGCTTTGAGGTTAGTGATACAATGAACTTACAAACTATAATATTTCAACTCATGCATTTGTATAGACCGAAGAAGTTTTTAGATAAGCCTTTTGGTTTTTATATGACCTAATTATTCACATGATTTCACTTTTAACCCTTTCTAAAAAAACATAAGACATTTTTAAACATAAAAAACAAATATTTTTTACGTTATATGAAAAAAAAATGTGCATCGCGTAGAGTTAAAAAATGAAACACCATTTACATTGAGTTAGTAACATATAAGTTGAAGATCGTAAAAAAAAACATATAAGTTGAGGAAAACAACAATAACAAAATTGTAACCGCTCACTCACCGAAGCCATGGCATGAGGAAGAGTCCTCTTTAAGATAGACTCAACTGTAGCCTTTTGCACATTTTTCTTCCCAACATAACCTAAAAGAATACCTTCAGGAACTTGCTTACCAGGCCGAAATCCTGGGACCTGGTAAATGAAATCAATAGAAAATATAACTTAACTTTTATTCATATATGAGAGCATTTTGTAATAGTCTCCAATATGAAAAATATATACTTACTAGGAGGTCGACTGTATCTTACAAGAAATAAGTAAATTCTTAGTAATATTTTTTTTAAAATATTTAACATATGTTGGAAAAATGATTAGGCATAGAGTACTATTATATATCACAAATTTATCACAATCACAACTAACGTGTTAGTTTTTCATTAGATACAGTTATTTGGATCTACATGTACTTCACTCTAACACTGTAAAATAGGTACCTAAGACTCACGTTTGATGGACGGTCATACTGTGAGCTTTATGAAATTTATAAATGCATGCTTGTTTACATTTCACACCATATCTAACATATATTGCTTGTTCACTATGATGGCAACATTCCACCCATAGACTTTGGTGGTGGCTTATTCATAGTGGAAAACTTAATTGGGAGACACGTTGTAATAGGGTTATATTTATAAACATAAATGAAAAATAATATTTCAAAATTTGCAACCTAATAAACGCAGAATCAGAACTAGTTAAAGAGAAAAGGATTTAGAAGAAGAACTACTCAACTTATTTTTCTCAAACTTGCTTATGAAATTGCTTAATGGCTTGATTACAAATGGTCTTAGAGAAGTTCTATTTATAGGGTTCTAAAAACATTTTTAGACACCTCACAACCATTCATTAAATTACTTCTCCAAATACTTATATTAATTAGTCTCACACCTACAAAATATTAACCATACCTACTTGTATTTATTAGTCTCATTCTTACTTAATCATCTTCTACAACTACTAGCATTTATTGATACAACAAACAAAATCTAATATAATCTAAAAGTAATAATAAGTGACTTGTAGAAATAATAAATCAAGTTTAATTTTAACACTCCTTTAAACTTGATTTAGTGAAACACCAAGAAGTACTCTTATCTTGATAAAAACTTCTTGTTTGAGAGGTTTGGTGAAGATGTCTTCCATGTGGTCTTGAGTGCTCATATGTTTGATTTCAGCTTCCTTCTTTGTGATGCATTCTCTTATGAAGGGATAGCGAGTGTCTATGTGCTTGCTTCTATCATGAAACATCGGATTCTTTGCCAAAACAAGAATAGACTTGTTATCAACATAGATCTCTGTTGTTGATGGTGGCATTTTCAATTCTTTCAACAAATTTTTAAGCCAAATTGCATGATAAACACATGATGTAGCATCTACGTATTTTGCTTCACAAGTGGACAATGTCACAATTGATTGCTTCTTTGACATTCATGTAAAAGCAGTATCTCTTACGAAAAACACAAATTCAACTGTACTTTTTCTGTCATCATAATCTCCAACCCAGCCACTATCATTGTACCCAACAAGCTCAGAACTATTAGAAGAATAGTAAAATAGGCCAGGGTTGATAGTACTTTTGACATTTCGAAGAATTTTCTTTGTAGCCTTCAAGTGATTGATTGTTGGAAACTCTATGTGACGACTAACAATTCCAACTACATAGAGAATATATGGCCTTGTGCATGTTGGGTAGCGTAGACTTATGTAGGAAATCAATCTAGGCATATGATTGATTTCTGATTTTCAGGGTGACTACTAGCTTTATATTAGTGAATTATAGTTGTATATTAGTCATAACAATTGTATAAATATATGTATCTAATATCAAGAAAGGAGAGAAGAAGGGAATAAGAATAATACAACTTTAAGAGAGTTTGTTTTTTTTTAGAAGGCCTTTAGGCCTTGGCTTTTGGCCTTGGCATTTTTCAACACCAATTTACAACATGGTATCAAAGCCTTAGGTTCAAAAACCGCTGCTCTTAACCTCCTCTTACACTCCTCATCAATGACCTTCCTTTCTTGCTATTATTTATTGGCTTATGTGAACCTGTCTCACAATTTCAGAGTTGTTATCACTTCCTTTATTACTCCATGAAAACCATTCTCAAGTTTCTACTTCTTCAAGACATGACAATCTTTTTCTAATTGTTTGGTCTTCTACCTAGCTCTCCTATTCTGGAACCAAATGGAAATCTATCTAGGTTGTAGACCTAGTGCCTTAGCCAACTGCATTTTCCTCGCAGGCTCAAGCTTGTTCCCCAACGCAAAGCTCTTCTCTATAGTCTTCACTTGTTCCAAATTCAACCTCTTCTTCTTTTCCCCAAGCTGTAACACATCATTTGACAATTCATTATCTTCTCCTATATGAACTACTTGGTGATCTTCATGACATGAGTAACAGTGGTTGATATTTTCATTATGATGATCCACACACATTCAGTGTAGTTCCACTTCATCTTCACCATCGTTTGGAGTGGTTGAAAATACAATTTTCTCAACTGGCAGTGGATCTATGCTTGGAGCTCAAACATCACCTACTGCAACTGGTGTTGCAAGCTTCACACAGAGTATCACCCATGTCATTTTCATCTAATAACATTAGCATTTCTGGTTCATCAGCCATGGATGGATCTTCTGTAGTGCAGCAAAATTCGTATCAGGACTAGAATTCTCAACAAATGCATCGAGGCCAGCAGCACTATCAGGACTAGAATTCTCAACAAATGCATCGAGGCCAGCAACACCAGTACAAATTATCCAGTGTTACATCATTGCCCACATCACAAGTTGGTCAAGTTTTACTTTCCAATGCCATGGGTATGGGAGTTTTTGGATCTTTTCTCCAGGATCTAAATAGTCGGGCACAAATACAGAAGAAACCACGACAATGAACCTCATCCACAGCAGATTATAGCTTCGTCATCAGTAAATCCTTGGACTTATTTTAAAGCTACAACTATTGTTTAAGTTGATTGATCTGATCTTTCATTAACCTGAGATCGGTAGTTGCTTCAAGTAAGGTTTCCTGCAAAGCCTGGGGGAAAACATCTAAGTATACATTCACCAAATGCACTTCATAGATTTTTTCTTCAACCTTCTGGAAGAGTACCTGTGGAGATGTTGAATTGAATGTCTTATCATACCATCACCAGAAATAGGACTACAAATCCACCTCTCAACATCCTCTCATTTTGAAGTAGGTTATCTCCTTTCAAGATTCTTTAACTTGATGGTAAAGAATCAAAAAATGCCAACTCAAGGTCCTTCTGTGACTGATTCACAACAATGGAGTAATTCAAGAGGTTGGTAAAGTCAACCAACCCATTTGATGTCAGTAGTGAACCTTCTCCAGTTCAAGCACCAAATTTTCCTTCCATGGCTTCCCTACAATCTGCTCTACTAAATGTGCTGCCTTTAACAGGCTTAATGCGCACTTCCAGCCATGGTTCACCATCGCCGACATGAATGCATCTTCATCAGGAAACTGACTCAGTTCCAATTCTGTTGTTTTTGAATCAACCATCAAATTTAGTTTTCAAAGAACTTTCTATAATATCAGAATGACCATAGATAGATCAAACGTCAATGCAGTGACTTCCATTTTCTGTATTTGATAAAACAACAAGCTTTTTCATTTTAAAAAAATTATTCATGAAAATGATTTTGACTGAAGGGATCATTCGATTTCTTCCAATAAACTTTTTATTCTAAAAATTGAAGTTTTGTGACTAGAGAAGACGTCCCTGAATGTAATTGGCATTTATGACATCCATTTGTCTCAATGTTACTTGTTTGGTCTATATCAGATTCAATTGGATATATCCACCCTCTGAACTGCAGGAAATTCAACTGCATTGCTCCATTCAATTTCAAGGGCCACCCTCCGAGCTACAAGAAATTCAACTACATTACTCTACTCAGTTTCAACGGTCACCTTCTGATCTGCAGGAAATTCAACTGCATTGCTCCACTCAGATTCAATGGCCACCCTCCTAGTTGCAAGAGATTCAATTGCATAGCTCCACTCAGATTTGGTGGTTAAATCTTTTTTCAATAGTCCTCATCTTCAGCTCCTTATTAGAAGCTTCAAGCTTAAGTTAAAAATCCTTTTTCAAGGCACAAAAATAGATCCAAGGCCTTAGCGATGATGGATTAAATCTCTCCAACGGTCCCTACCTGTCTAATGTGGAGGAGGAGTCTTGTGGTGAAGAAGAGGTCCCACATTGGCCAAGAAATGTTGGGGGTAGCCTCTCCTATCATGGAAAAGGTCAATTCCATCTCAGAGACATTTTCCACTCCTAATATTATTTTAACCTCATCAAACGCTGCCTTCTCATCATATTACAATGGTTGGTGCTGTCAATTCACCAACTTCCTCATCATCCCAATCTTCAAGCTATTTAGCATTGGAATCTATAATCTTTTTTGGGATGTTATCATATACCAAGCTTAGAACCATAAATCTTTTGGATCCAGCTTGCGGGGGAGTGTTAAATGTTAACTCTTAATTCAAGAAGTAAATCAAAGGTTCTAGTCCACTATGATCGAACTAAACATGTGAAAATTGATAGACACTTCATCAGTGAGAAAATTTAAGGCAAAATGATCTCCCTCAATTATGTTTTATTTAGACAACAAGTAGCAGATATCTTAACTAAAGCTTTGTTTCTCACTTATGTGGAAAATTAAGTGTAGCACTTGGTTTGAAAAACATATATTGCCTAGCTTGAGGGGAGTGTAGGAAATCAATCTAGGCGTATGATTGGTTCTTGATTTTCAGGATGACTTCCACTTTATATTAGTGTCTTCCAACTGTATATTAGTGAATTACAGTTGTATATTAGTCATAACAATTGTATAAATATATGTATCTGGTATCAAGAAAGGAGAGATGAAGGGAATAATAATAATACAACTTTAAGAGAGCTTATTTTCTTTGAGAAGGCCAACCTTGACATTTTTCAACACCAATTTACAACATCCAATAAGACTCTTAAAAAGAGTTGGATATACTATTTTTTCTTCATCAAACCTTAATAGTTTGGCTCCACACTCCATAAGTGTTCTTATGGGCTTGAAATTGTTCATGTTAAATTTCTTGAGCACTTCCTTCGCATAAGTTTCTTGAGAAATGAAAAATCCATTATCTTCTTGCTTGACCTCAATGCCAAGATAATATGACATGAGTCCAATATAAGTCATCTCAAACTCTTTGGTCATATTTCTTTTAAATTCTTCACACAATCTTGGATTATTACCTGTGAAGATTAAATCATCTACGTACAAACAAACAATCATAATATCTTCATTTTTCACTTTTACATAAAGGGCATGTTCATAAGGACATTTTATGATATCATTTTTTTGAAAATATTTGTCAATCCTGATATTTCATGCTCTTGGTGCTTGCTTTAATCCATAAAGTCTTTTTTAACTTTAGGATCTTATCTTTTTATCCTTTCACCACACAGTCTTGAGGTTGTTCAACATAAACCTCTTCTTCAAGATATCTATTAAGAAATGCAGATTTTACATCCATTAGGTAAATGCTACATTTATTTTGGGCTACTAAAGAGAGAACTAATCTTATAGTTTCTAAGCGAGCAACAAGAGCAAATATCTCATCATAATCAGTGTCTTACCTTTGACTATAGCTTCCAACCAATCTTACCTTATATCTTTTAATCAATCATTATGCGTTTTTCTTTGCTTTGCACACCCACTTCACTCTTATAGCTCTTTGTCATTGTAAAAGATTAGAAAGTTCTCGTGTCTCATTCTTTATGATTCATTTCACTTTTTCATCCATGAAATCTCTCCACTTCTTATTTTGGATTGGTTCTTCAAAATCTATTGGTTCACATTCGACAAGGAGACAAAAAAGAGTTACATCAAGATTGTTTAAAGGTTAGGTTACCTCGTAAAGCTCTTCTAGGTCTCTTGTTCTTGGAGTTCTCTCATTTGGACTTATAATTTGGCTTGGTGCTTCATTTAATGCTCCATTCATGCTTGAACTTTCACTTGAGCTTCCACTTGAAGAAGATGAGCCTCTAAGTGACACTGGTGAGTAAATTGGAGAGTGTGGCTCTTCGTTTTCATCTTTATCTTTTCTTCTTAGACTTTCTTCTTCTTCAAAGAAAAGCATAGTGTCATGGTCTTCATCTTCGACATTCCAATCGCACATGCCTTCTTCATCAAACTCTATATCTAAACTAATGATAGCCTTGCCATTTGTTGGATTGTAAAGCTTGTAACCTTTGGAACTTGTGCCATAGTCAATAAAAATAAGCTTTTCGCTCCTATCATCAAGCTAGTTCTTTTTCCTTCAGGAAAATGGACAAAGGCGATGTTTCCAAAGACTCTCAAATGATAAACACCTAGTTTTCTACTACTCTAAGCTTCTTGAGGAGTTTTTCCCCCAAACACTTCTTGAAGGAGAACGGTATAAATACATGATACTTGCTACAACCTTAACCCAAAATTCTTTAGGCATTTTCTTGCTCTTCAACATGCTTTGAGCCATGTTAAGGATGGTTCTATTCTTCTGTTCGACCACTCCATTTTGTTGAGGAGTTCTTGAAATAGTTAGAGGTCGATGAATTCTACAGTAGTCAGAATCCTTTGAATTCTTTTGATAATAATTAACTTCCTCAATCAGATCTCATGGACATAATTTCATGCCCACTTTCTTTCTCAATAAGTGCTTTGAATTTCTTAAAGACTCCAAAAACTACCAATTTTTTCCTTCAAAAAAATGCCCATTTTTTTCTTGAAAAATCATCAATGAAGAGAAAAAAGTATTTATTCTTACCAAATGAGCTTGAAGTGATTGGACCACACACATTAGTATGGATTAGTTCTTGCGGTCTTCTTGCTCTTTAAGTTAATTTTTTAGGAAAACTTTTACTAAATTATTTTTCAAGCAAATATCATTTACAAAGTTGATTAGGTAAATTAATGATAGCAATCCATTCACCATATTCTTGACCGAAAGCAATTTTAGATCACCAAATTTTAAGTGTTCAAACCTTAAATGCCAAAACCAAGATATATATTTGAAGTAAGCCTTTTAATATTGAGCAACATTATTTTGAATGTTTAACAAAAACATTCTATTATTGGTAATTGGAACTTGGCTATCAAGTTGAAATTATGATATCTTAAAGAAAGGTTATTATCTCTCATGTGAACATCGTAACTTTTTTGTAAGAGTTAGCCCAAACTCAAAATATTACTCTTCATTTTTATCACATAATAAACATTTAAAATAAATTTAAATCCTCCTTTCTTCAAGTAAATATAGGTTTTACATTTGTCTCTTAATCGTAGATTCATCCCCAAAAGTGATTGCATCATTTACTACTTTATCAAGCTCCACAAACAGGTCTCTATTTGCGCACATATGGTAGCTTGCACCGACCTTTCTCTCCTTTGTATGCTAGAAGTCAGGTGGTGGCTTCTTGAATTTTATCTTCGACAAAGTTGGCTCTTTTTTTATTCCTCTTTTAAGCTCAACAGTCGGAAACATAATGCCAAAATCTTTAACAATTATAACATTTAGTTTGAGGGTTATAATTTCTTACCGCATGGTTATTTTTCACACGATCTCTTAATAGACTTGGCTCTTGCCTCCTTTCATTATGGTTAAAGATTTTGAAACCACCTCTTCCTCGTCCACGGCTATGAGCACGACCACAACCTCTTTCATTTTGGCTTATCTCATTGCTAAACCATTCTTCTTCCTCCTTTAGCATGAACCTTGTTTGAAGAACTTGTTCAAAAGTATCTTCTTCTTTTTATTTCTCTCTTCAAATGCTTGCAAACAACTTAAAAATTGTTCAATTGTCATTTTTTCAAAATTCTTTATCTCTTTAATTATGACTACAATATATGCTCAAAAAATTTAACTACAAAGTGGAGAGTTTTCTTCATAATTCTCACATCACCTAAAGTTTCACAATTTCTTTTTAGTAGATTAAAAATGGATAAAACTCTAGAAAAATATTTTGAAATTGTTTCATATTCTTTCATGTGTAAGGATTCAAGCTCACCTCTTAGAGTTTGAAGATGTACCTTTTTTATCGATTCTGCTCCCTTATCAAATGTTTGAAGCATATCCCATGCTTGCTTGAATGTTTTTGCTTCGGACACCTTAAAGCCATCATCATCCAAAACTTGAAATATGAGAAAGAAAGTCTTCTTGTCTTTCTTTCTTGAATCCTTTAAGAACTTCTTTTTGTACTTGAAAAAGAATAATCTCATCTTGTGATTCAACATACCCATTCTCTACGATGTTCCAAGTATCATTGACACCTAACAATGCCTCCATCTTGATGCTCTATTTATCATATTTTCCCTTTGTAAGAAATAGAACTTGGAAGGGAGTCATGTCATTGTTTGTCATTTTCTTAAACTAAACTCTTTTTTCCTTTGTAAAAAATGAAACTTGAAAGGGAGTCTTGCCATTGTTTGCCATCTTCTTAAACTAAACTCTATATTATTTAACCTCTTATACCACTTTGTTGTATCGTGGGCTTTTGCAAGAGAAGATTTTAGGAGGAAAATTTATAAACTAGTTAGAAATGAAGAGATTTAAAAGAAGAATGTTATTTTTCTCAAACTTGTTTATAAAATTACTTAATTACTTTATTACAAATGGTCCTAAAGAAGTTATATTTATTAATTTTCAAAAATACTTCTCTATATCTCAAAATCACTCATTAAATTAATTTTTTAATTATTTATATTAATTAGTCTCACATCTATAAAATATCAACCATAACTGTTTGCATTTATTAATCTCATTCTTACTAAATAGTCATCTACAACTAGTAGCATTTATTGACACAAGAAAACAATTTTTAAGATAATCTAGCATTAATAATAATTGAATTGTATAAAATAATAAATCAAGTTTAATTTCAACAAAAAAATATATCCAGTAATACCTTTGCTTGCTTCATAAATTCGTTAAGGATCCTTTTGTAACAATCATCACATACGGCAGATGGAACTTCTACACTCAACTTAACCTGCATTAAATGACACATTAACTCCAGTGCTTAAGGCGAAATTACTCCTAAAAAGGACAATACTCACTCTGGAATTGGGTTCCTTACTCTCTGTGACCACTATATTAGCTGGAAGCTGCTCTATCTCGGGGTCAACAGCCACCGAAGAAGAAGCAGCAGCAGCAGCAGCTAAAACTAGACTTGAATGTTGAGGGAACTGAGAGGGAGACTGTAGAAAGGAATGTCTTTGGTGGGTAAGAAATGGAGTTCGAAGTGCAGTGGAAGCTCTATTCTTGAATTGGACAATTGGGTCAGGTAAAGATGTACGGACGAGGTAGTGAGAAGAGCGATATGGGTTCAAGTTGTACAAGATTTGCGCGGAGCTACTGGTTCCGATACACAGCTCCATTTTTGCTGGATAGAGAGGATACAGAGTGAGCTCAGTTTCGTCTGGATAAAATATATTGACCTCTAAACGACAGTGCTTCCAATCGATCAATATTGCGCCATCAACCGTTAAAACTAGCAACGAACACGTCTCAAGCGAGATCGAGCACGAAAAGACGAGTCGTATGCTACATATGTGACATTGTCGTATTCAGATTGTTTTGATACATTGTTATCTTTATTAAACAAGATATATATTATTAAATTAGTGAGGTATAACAATAGTTTAATTTAGAAATAAATATAATTTAATTTAAAAATAAATTATTTAACGATAATTTTATATTTATTATTTTTATTTATTATCTATTTTTATTTTGTTAATTTCAATACTAAAATATTTTATAACATCTTAGTAATTATTATCAACTTTCATCGTATTCTCTTTTTTATTATTGATATTGTTTTATTATTTTATCAATCAACAAATTTTGACTATTTATAACAAAATAATCTAAAATTATATTTTTTTTATCAAATCTTTAGTTAAGTCGTTGTAAATTTATTTATAAAACTCATTTTTACTCCTGAGCATTATTACAACCAACTCATTCTTTTTAATCTCGCTAACTCTTCATCATTTTCAACTATATTATATTTGATCAAATCTAAGGTAAAAATGTTTTTAATCGAACACGAAATGGTCGAAAAAAAATAAAGATAAAGAAAATTGAATAGAATAAGCTGACAATGATCGCAATTATTGATAAAGATTATACTTTAAATAAGTTGGTAATTATCTAATTTTATTTTTCAATAAAAATTATATTTTTGAATTGGTTTGTATCAAACAATAAATGACACTTGATGAGCAAAAGAATGTGTGGTGTAAGAGTAGGACAAATATGATGGTCTAGGTGAAGATGGTTGCTAAAATGAATAAGGTTATTTTAGTAATGAAATGAATAGAAAAAATAAAAAAAAATATATAAAATAATAAATATTTTTATAAAGATAAAATTATCTCTTTATAAATTAATTTTTTCGTGACTATTGATATATATTTGTTAAATAAAAGGACGGTTGGTGTACTAATTTGATAAGTATTGAACTTGATTAAAACTTTGTGTTGTAGATAGTGACGAATATTTCGACATCACAAGTCATAATCATCAAATTCTTAAGATGTATTGGTTTTATTTTTTTTTATCTGTCTCTACAACGAAAGATTTTTATATGAATCAAACTCATGGATAACATGATTAACTCTTTTATTTATTGTTTGATGTGGATCTATTTGTTATGATTGATTAAAAATAATATTAGGTTTGTTAGTTAAAATAGGAGGTGCCTAATTTAGAAGAAAATTCATGGAATGTGGCTTACCATATTGTCAAAGATGGAGGTCTTTTAACCTTGTTTGAATAAAGAATAGGAAAAATTAGGTAGCCTAATTTTGTTGAATGAAGAAATGTTTGGCGTATGAAATGAGAGCTTGAAGGCTATAAATATGGCTTCGTTTCTTTCATTGATAATCATTCCAAAAATAGAGAAAAGCATGCGAGAAGTTCTTAAGTGAGGGAATTTTGTGGAAAAATTCTCTTGAGAACTTGTAATTGCTCTTCTGCTTTTGGGTGTGTGAGAAAATTGCGAGAGTGTGGTTGTAACAATTTTCCACGTAGTGAATTTTCTCTGGTTGTCTTTTGACAACGAAAGTGGTTTTTCTCTAATTTGGAGTTTGTATAATTCTTGTGTTGTGTATTATCTATTTCTCTGTTATTTGATATTCTGTAAGGAAGATCTTGGGAGGGAGAATTTATGATTATACTATTTTATCAAAATTTCTAACAACCTGGTATCGAGCCAATTTCAAAAGAAAGAAGGAGAAATGTCGGGAGTTAAGATTGACATTGAGAAATTTGATGGGAGAATCAATTTTGGCTTGTAGCAAGTACAAGTCGAAGATTTGTTGATCAATATGGGTTACCTGGCGTTAAAGGGAAACCATCCGCACATTCTTGGTATTGAGTCGGTAAAACCAATATAAGTTATGAAGATTGGGAAGATCTTGATCTAAGAGCTGCAGTGCAATTCGGCTTTGTTTGGCCAAAAATATTCTTGCAAATGTGCATGGAATATCTATGGCGAAGAACTCTGGGAAAAGCTTGAAGAATTGTATCGGAGCAAAAAGGCGTTTCAAATCGGGTGTATTTGAAAGAGCGGTTTCATACTTTGCATATGAATGAAGGAAGCTATTATGTCGACCATCTAAGTGTTCTCAATGGTATTGTCTACAGAGCTGAAACCATTGGAGTTAAACTTGATGATGAAGATATAGCTTTAAAACTTTCGTATGGTCTCTTCCGTCTTAACATGATCATATGAAACCTATCTTTATTCATGGAAAGGAGAAAATAATTTTTTCGAAGTTACTAGCAAGTTGTTTTACGAAGAAAAAATTTGATGGTGAAAGAAATGTTTAGCACGAAAACTCGACATTGGTAAGTGACATTTCTTAGAAAGAAAAACAATTTCATGAAAAAAGAAGATAGTGTCTTTGGGGTGTGGACAATGCGGGCACCTCAAAATAAATTGTCCAAAGGGTATAGGCGTCACGAGAAGCTCGAAATACAGACGGTGGCCAGCTAATAGTATGTCTGTTTTCAAAGACTATAGTGATGCTCTTTCAAAGAAGCGAGTACATCTCATGGCATCTTGCAGTAGTCTCTAAATATTGCCATGAAAGAGGGTGTGTTCTTGGTAGCGAGTCCTGAAGTTTGCAGTAGCGGGCATTAGCTTGGTATAAATGTAAGGTGTGTGGTGGAAAGGATGTCGATGGCTGATGAACGCTCGGGAAAATCAAGTGTGAGAGTTGCACCATAAATTTCAGCAAGTTTTTTTTTCGACATGAGTCGATGTGAAATTCTTAGAATTGGTGATTAATTCTAAGTGGGTGTACTCTTTATGGTGGAGTATGATAGTTCTCGGTGTAAAGAATTATGACGGTTGGAATAGACAGTGTTGTAGTGGTAACCATGTTTATTTTTAATCAAGGTGGAGATTGTTATGATTGATAAAAAATAATATTAGGTTTGTTAGTCAAAATAAGAGGTACCTAATTTAGAAGAAAATTCATGGAAGGTGGCTTACCATATTGTCAAAGATGGAAGTGCCTAACCTTGTTTGAATAAAGAATAGGAAAATTAGGTAGCCTAATTTTGTTGAATGAAGAAATGTTTGGCATATGAAATGAGAACTTGAATGCTATAAATATGACTTCATTTTTTCATTGATAATCATCCCAAAAATAGAGAAAAGCTTGTATGAGAAGTTCTTAAGTGAGGGAATTTTGAGAGAAAATTCTCTTGGGCTTGTAATTGCTCTTGTCTTTTGGGTGTGTGAGAAAATTAATGAGAGTGTGGTTGTAACAATTTTCCACATAGTGAATTTTTCTCTGGTTGTCTTTTGATAACGAAAGTGATTTTTCTCTAATTTGGAGTTTCCACTATAATTCTTGTGTTGTGTATTATCTATTTCTCTGTTATTTGATATTCTGCTAAGGAAGATATTGGGAGGGAAAATTTGTGATTATACCATTTTATCCAAATTTCCTAACACTATTTACTTGTGTATAAAGAGTAACATTTTATACAAGTATCAATAATATTATCTTAAAACAACCAATTCATATTACATATTCATGAGCTTTTCCTTTGCAACCTAGTATAACCAAGCTTTCACGGCTGATTCTTTGTTAAGTCTTTTTTGATACTAGGTTTAAATATGTAACTTAAAAATTGAAAGAAATAAACGGGAGCATAGTGTTGCTGAACTACTGAGTGAACTAAACATTTGCAATTTTGCATTATGTGTAGGGGAATCAAATGGCTCACTTGTATGGTCAAATTTTTCTACTCCAAACTTTTTAAATACCTGAAACAGGAAACATTCATCAATCAATTTTTGAGCATTGCATTGAACATTCAAAGCAACGTCACAATTTTAAAAACATTTAAAACCATAGGGTGCAAGCTGTGCAATGGCCAATGTAGCAAGAAGAACAGGCTTAGCCAATCGAAGCTATACATGCTCAAGTAGATCAAGAAGTTCATTGACAAAAGAGGTGATCAATAGAAAATTTTAATATTAATAAAGAGGGTAATACTTCATTTTTTTTATTTTTTTGGTTAAAACATATTTCTGGGCATCCTATAGTTTTTCTAAATCTTAAGCTTTCAAAAAGCTTTCAGGGGTGAGAATCTGGATGCTCTCTGTGCAATGGGAGGTAATGACTAGTTAAAATTCTCTTTTTACCACTGTAAGTTGTTTCTCAGTCAGTCATTCAGCACCTTCAAGAAGTGTTTTCAAAAGTATTACAGCTCATGCAGTGTCCTTTGAGACATCAATCTTAAAATAACTCTCTTTAAAAACTGAAGAAACCGACTTGACAAAGTTTCTTTTCCTGCTGGAGAAAGGAACTGCCTGGACCAACCCTGAATATATACGTTGATGCACTTTATCTCAGATAAATTTGAAAGTTTGAAGTTTATATTTGCCTACAAGTGAGGGCAAGCGTAAATAACTTTCCTTACCGCTAATGCATTGAATTTCCAAAATTCTCTGTATATTCCCTTTAACCTTTTTTTATTTTATTTTTTTTTAAATTACATTTTTTTATTAAATAAAAGAAAGATTATATAGATGTGATTTGAGGATAATCATATATAATACATGGACTAGAAACTAATACCTCTTTTCAATTTTCAATAATTTTTAAAACCCAAATAAAAAAGAACATTATAAAAATGAAATTTGAACTTAGAATTACTAAAAACAAAAATTTGACGTTGAGATAAGGTTTTGATGCCATTAATCTACAACTGCTATATAAAGGTTAATAATATGCTAAACCGGTCTTCAATTATATATAATAAGCATGTTATAAATATTCCTTTTAACTTTTTTTTTTAAATGTAATAAATTTTGTTTTTAATTAAATAAATGAAATATTACAAGATGAAAATGATAACTAGGTTAGAAAATAATACTATCTAAATCCTTTTTAAATTGATAAATATTCCTTCTAACTTATTCAAGAGTGCTGGCGAATAAGAGAGAGAGAGGATTTTGATAGTTGACTTGTTCAAGAGTGCCCCTGAATATTGTCTTCTGCTTGAGAGAGTAATGATGACAACCCTGTGATTTGAGATACCATCACCAATCATCCATTCAATCTCAAAACCAAATGTTGTCGTTATATATGGATAAAGCTTATAATATATATATATATATATATATATATATATATATATATATATATATATTATTTTTATTTTTTTACTTTTGTTTAATTAGTATCCCGGTATTTTTAGATTTTACAAATGAGAAATCTGAATTTTATCGACCAAACTATTAAATAAATTACAGGAAGTAAGAGTGAGAATAAACAAAATAATAATAATTACAAAGAAATAGTTTGTACATTATAGGAACAACTCGGAAAAAAAAAGTGAGATGATCAAATCACTAAAATCAATGGCTAAAGACCTAATTCCCCAACCCTTTCACTCTCTCACCATGGTTCTAAAGACCTAAACAACATGAGAACATGAGATATATATCCAAAGAGAAGCAATTATAAATTAGATTTGGGACCCTAGCTTCTAAATTTGCATAATTAAGAAATACCAATGGTCTTTCCAAGTATCCAAAGCACCAAACCCATCTCAATACCAAAGATGCTATGCAGCGTTGTTCTATCCAATGTAATCCCAAACACTGTTACTCCAGCTCTATTATTGTCAAGGTATGTCACTGCAACCAATTATAATTCATCAGTAAAAATTAAGCTTAAAGAAAAAAAGAAAACTAAAATATGTTTAAATTAATTTTAGATGAATATAAATTAAGGTTTATATATGTACCTAAAGCTTGTCTCTTTTGGAAAGAGATGGTACTGTGAGCATAGTCAGGGATCAACTTAGTGTTGTCGAGCTCATCTTCATCTTCATCTTCATCATCTCCATCTTCGTTTTCATCATCAGCCTCATCTGTTTCGCTATGATCAAGAAACATTTGACTGGCATTATTAGCAGCCTGAGCAGTAGGAGTCTCAATGTCAATGTTATTAGCCTCAAAAGAGTCTAATGTGGCACAAACGTGCCATTTTGTTGCAAGGCACGTAACTGATTGTGCCTTGTGTGTGATTTTGGTTGCACTCCTTAGTAGGATGAGAAGTCCTGTTAATAATGTCATGGAGCATAGCTGCATTGATACCAACAACATGAGTTATAATTTTCCTTTTTTTTTCTCTCTATCTGACTCTTATGTATATGCAAGTTGTAGGATTAATCATTAGTTTTAAGAAAATATACTAATTATAATTTATGTTTTTTTTTTAAAAAAAAGTAATGGAACATAACATAGTAGAAGGTGAATTGTACTTAATTTGTAATTAACCCTACTCGATATAAATTATGGTAATCTATATCGTACAAGGTTTTGTATTATAAAATTTATATTTTGAGTTGAGTACCCTATACAATATCATTTTTCAGTCATCATTCTTATAATTTAAAGCATACCGCAAGTTCACCAGTTTTGTAAAAGTCAGTTTTAGCATTGGGCTTGGTTATCATAAGCAATGATGCAAATTGGCTCCCAGTGACCAATATCAAGAACCATAATATAAATGCCCTGAATCTGTGACTTATGATCATCAAGTGCTTTCTGATCCTGAAGTGTTCTGAGAGAACGGAACCCACATCTGAATCAACTTGGAAGACGGTGGCGAAGTCATGGAGCCGTAGGATTTGTAGGTAGCAAATCAAACGGAAGAGAACACACACCAAGAAGATCACAGTGGTGCGGTAGAGCCAGGAGAAGATCTCCATGATACATGCAATTGCGTCACTCAACACAACATTGCCCAAGAATGGTATTTGTGAAGCTCCTGAAGCGTACCACCAAATCTTATATGCACACTCCGCGGCTAAACATGGAAACACAAATATTGACAGAATTTTCAATGATCTCTGCAATCAATTTTCATAAAATTATGTTAGCAATTGATGACAGACGATGACGACAACAAAAAAGAAAAGAAAAGAAAGAAACAGAGAAGTCACATTAAGCTGCTTAGTATAACCCATCCTGACCGTCTCACTATCATGCCAGAGTTTATCAAAGAACAAGAATCTTCGAAGTCCATATTTCCTAACAAAATTAGAAAGGCATAAAAACGACAACGTTGAAACACAGCTCAAAGATAATTGGACAACACCATTATAAGGTCTCTTATGCTTGCTATCGCAAGTTTCACAGGCCAACATGAAATGGGAAATGGCTGGGACTAGGATTGCAAAGAGAACGAATATCGACCAAGAAAGAATTGATGTCCATAGATTCGATTGATCAACACACAACCAACGCAAAAAGGATCTAAAGCTATGTAACTCATCTTGTGCATGTGAAACACAACGTGAGAACTTGTTTTGTTGGTTAGTGTTTCGATTAATCAAGGCCTCTGTATTATTATCGTCTGCCATCTTTTTTGGAAGGAAGAGAATGGGTGAGAGAGTGGTGAATCAATTTTTTCTTTCTGGGTCTAATACTTTTGAGTTTAATTTCCTGAGAAAAAGGAATCCCGACAATAAATGGGTTGTTTTTGGTTGTTTTAAGGTAGAAATCTAGAAATAGAAAGTAGAACCAACTAAATGTTACTAAAAAGCTTGTTGGTATACTCGGTCTGAATTTGTAGTATGATATGGTAAATGGTGATTGATAATTAAAAATGCTCAACTCAAGGAGGAAAACTGGGATATATTTATTGGTTTTTTTTTTATTTGATTTGATAAAAACATATCTCAACTTGCTCTATGTATGGTCTTCGTTCAACTTTTCATTTATTTTTCTTTTTTTCTTTTTGAGTTTTACTGATAATAGAGGGAAATATTGTACACAATATAAATCCAAAATAAAATTAGGGTTCAAACGGTAATGTAACTCTTTGGTCATAAATTCATAATCTCCTAAAATAATGTCATCTAACTTTACTCGCTACTATTACATTGGTATTGCATAAGATTGATCAGATATCAAAACATACATTTAAATAAGGATAAAGGATATCATAATTTGATTATTTTTAATAGATAGATATATATTTTAATACACTAGTTATTTAGTAGAGTTTATTATCTCTTTTGAAATGATTATTGAAATTCATTCCACATATTTATGCAAAATATAATAATTATTATTTTACAAAAAATAATGATAAATATTTAAAAAATTATTTTTTATTCACTGCTACACAATAATCACCATAATATGTCTTCTTACAACAAATAGATTCAATTATATATTTGTAATATTTAATTTTTATTTACTTATTATTTTAAACCAAATTTTTTTCGAAAGAAAATAAATCTTTTACAAAATATAAATTTTAATTCTTTAATTAAAATGTGACCTATATTGCCCTCAGGCTCCACTTAATAACTAACACATTATAATATTTATTTTTTATCAAAATTAGATAACTTTTACTACTCTTAGTAAACTAAAACTATAAACATTTCTAGCATGTATAAAAGAAAAATATTTTGACAGAGAATCTATATTTACATAATAAAAAATATTAATACTATAACAATTAAATATCTTATCTTACAATTTAATGAAATAAATTTTGTAAAAATAAAAATATTACTCCAAAAATAAAACCACTCAAAATTTAACATTCTTTTACATTCTCCTTTTTCCATTTATTTAAGTTCTGAACTGAAAATACTTAACATGGTTAATCTGAACCCTATCTAATGCACCCCTTCCATTATATTGACAGAGATCCACCATAGAATCTTACAGGCCATACATGCACCTCAGAACAGAAATCATAGTGACGTATTTGTATACAACACTCAGTACCCACGGTTCAATTATTAAGTGTTACTCCTTAATACTCGTCTTTTTTTTTTCAAAAAAATACAAACATTGATAGGACCGAAAATGAACAAGTTCTCGTACAACTAGTAGGAAGGAGTAGATTGAAGTCAGTTCTGAGAAAGAAAGCAACAAAAACAGATCTAACCCGAAAATTTACTGTAGAATTATTATTATTATTATTATTTTTCTTCAATTTCCCAACAAAAGAGAAAATTCAGTAGTTTAACTGAAACAGTTCAAAGCTAAAAACATTGGATGATTGGAATATAAACCACCCAGTACAGTACCCACATGATTTGTAGGCATGAATCAATTAATTAAAAAAATTATGTTCATAGAGAAAAAGGACAAAGAGTGCTCAAACAGTGAAATAGAGACCAAAACAAAATAGTAAACCAAAAGCGACAAACAAATTCCTCCGTATCACATTATTCAACCCAATCAAGGCACTCCAATTCTTAAACCCAACAAAAACATTTTTAATATATTTTCAAAGATAAATTTATAAAAGCATATTCCACGTTCTTTTCTACTGTTAATACCCTGATAATTTTTAACATAATTTTTAACCTAATATCAAAACTTAATATTATTTTTTGAGAAAACCAAACTCTTAATGAAAAATAATAAAAATAACAACTTTAAAACTTATAATTATAAAAATAACATATTTAAAACTTATAATTATAAAAATAACATTGTTCAACTCATATATTTCACTATTAAAAAAATATATATATAGCTTAACATCTTTAAAACTTATAATTATAAAAATAACATTGTACAACTCATATATTTTACTATTAAAAATATATATATAGTGTCATTTTATTATAAATGTCGTTCAAATTAAATTAACCTTCAATGATCACATAAGTTCTAAAGATATTGTTTTTTTTTCAAGTTACCCAACATACTTCCACCAAGCTATGTGTGAATAACCGGGAGGTTAAAAGCAAACAAAGCCATTAAAGCTTTCAACTATTGGTGGTTCTAATCAATATTCAAAAAAATGGACTTACTCTTAACTTCCTATTTCCCCATTACTGCCAACCCCAACTTGAGGAACAATAAACAATAGACAATACACTAGATTAAAAAATAAAATTAGTTTTAGAAACATGTACAAAAACTTAACCAAGAATGATAGAAATGTAAAAAATGAACTAGATAAAAATGGCATAGATGATAATCTTCTTTGAGATACTACATTACTACTCGTTAATCATACTGTCTATTATACAAGAATGTAGGAGTAATAATACTAGTTAACCAGAAATCACATATCATAATTGATAATAATTACTAGGGGAAGAAGAACATCATCAACTTCCTCCTGAATCTAAAGTTCCTTCATTTTCAGTAATTCCTCCTCAAACAACATTCAGTAAGATCATATTACCATAATCTCCCAAGTCACAACTGATAAATTTAGTGTCTTTTTTTCTTCATATTATTTAAGCAAAGAAAACCGTAGAAAACCACAATAATCAAGGAAAAGAAAAGGAGAGATAGAATCATTGACCGTCGCCGTGATCTTCTTCTACATAATCAGAGGCAAAGATCCGTACAGTGCAAATCGGAACCATAGGCGACAGATTCCACCATATCCAACGGCGGAAAATTAAGATCAAAAGGCAAAGGAGGCTTACAGCAGGAAGATGACCCTATATCTCCACCATTATCATCGATAACCGATGAAGACGAATCGCAATCGCTTCTGCAATCCTCCGGAGCAAATGGAGGTGGAACTCTCTGTGACCTTCTTTTCGACAAAACAGCTGACGTAATGATCTTCGCAGTCGTAGCCGGTCTAGGCCCGCTAAACGACTCCACGGTACTGCTCAAACTACTCGATGCTGGTCTCTGAGGGTCAATATATTGCTCCTCTAACTCACCGGACCCATATAACCGGTGATCTGTGAACGGATCGTTAGGGTTTTGGTAACAAAAAGGCGGCGATAGAGAATAGGAAAGGGGGAAATTGGTCTTAGCCTTGGGTCCATGGAAGGTACGAGCCGCATTGTCGTAGGCTCGAGCAGCGGCATCGGCAGAGTCAAAGGTACCGAGCCAAACGCGAGTCTTTCTACAAGGGTCTCTAATCTCGGCGGCAAATCTACCCCACGGTCTCTTCCTCACGCCTCTGTACCTTACCTCTTTGCCCACTACATCCTTTGAACTCGATCGGTTGATGGGCTCGACCGGCGGTTCTGTGGCTGCAACAACCTGTCTCATGGCTGCCACTCTTCCTGGCCTCATGATTTCAACGCCGGAAAAGGAGAAAGAAACGAAACGACGACGTTGCAGTTAGCACCGCCGACCGATTTCGTCAGGGTATCATAATCATCAAACAGGTGTTGAAAATTTGAGAAGAAGGGAATGGGATTTTGTAATAAGACAGAGAGAAAGGAGGTGAGGAAGGGAAGGACTATGATTGGTTGAGAATGTGGGTACTGGGTGGGATGGGACTATTAACTCTCTTTTTTCCTTTTTTTTTAATTATTTCTTTTAGCGGAATTGGTGTACTAACTGGGGTGCGCCTGTTATTTCTAGTTCTAGGGGGGGCCGAAACTCGTTCAACCGATAAAATTTTGGGTCAGGTTTAGAACTTCAAATATATAAATTATTAAAATAACAAAAAATTATTATTATTATCCACTAGATACATTACACTTCTCTTAAAACAATACTTAACATTAATATTGAAAAAATTAAGGAATCAATATACATATTCAAAAAATAAAATACATGTATTTTTCTTTGAAAAATATAAATATTTAACTGATTAAAGATGTATAAATAATAAATATTTAATCTCATATGTAAAACATTTGTATAACATTCAAATGTATGTATCAACAAACATACGTATAATATTCGTATAATTATATTTAAGATATATATGTTTAAACATCTATAATATATTTGATAGAAAAAAATTTCAAAGTTCGTAAATATATATCCCCATTTTTCATTTTTAAAATCTAATTTTTTTATTTTAAAATAAAAAATATAATTATTAATTAATTATGTAAATTTGGTTAATATTAGATGTTGTGTTTATAGAGTGAATGGTGGTAGATAGTTAATGACTAGTGTTGTCTTCTCAACTTAAAGAGAAGAAGGATATATTTGGTAAATAATAAATTATTTTAATGATTTATATTATTAAATATATGTATTTACTATTAGATGTGTAACGTGAGTAAAACTTATCGATACTTTTAATAGTGTTACTAAGATGAACTTTTGTTAAGTTATACAATTTTTTTTTCCAATCAATATTAATCAATGAATATTTCAAAAAATACAACCATGAGTATAAAATTATTTATTAACCCTAAAAACTAAGTTAATATGTTTGTCCAACATGTCAATTTGATAATTATTAATGAATAATGATACCATATAGTACTGTTTCACTAATAACATTTTTAATTCTTTTAAAATTCATTAGATTCAATACAACATTCTTACTACATGTTCAGATGTTCTTTGGAATAAAAATAAAGTTTAAATATATAAAAATTTATTCATATTAATTATAATATATAGTGTAGTAAAATTATTTTAAAAAATATAAATTTAATATTTTTAAAATTAATAAATATAAATTTATATCTTTCTCACATCAATTATATAAATATTAATTTATTATTATCAAAATAAATTTCAAATTTTCGCGCTATTAAAACTTGATGGATCAGTGATTTTTTTTTCATTTTATAGGCAAATAATTGTACTTTAAAATTTAATATGATGGGACTCCAATGAAACATTTAATAAATACTTCGTGATTAATAAAATAAGATATTATAATAAGTTATCTTATATTATATCGATAAATAATATATCATAATAAGCTCATAATATTATTTTTTCTTTTATAAAATGATATTTAAAATAATTAAAATTTATAATTTAAAATGAATAATGATGAATATTATTCTCATGTTATTAGGTAAAATACACTAATCTTTTTATATAATTTTTGGATTAAAACAGAAATGTTATATAAATTATTTTAAAAAAAAAATTAGTTAAATTTTATCTAAAATATAATATACTTGTATTTTTTTAGAATAGTGAATTTAGTATTTTAAAAACTAAAATATTTGAGCTTTAATTAGTGTTTCTTTCACCCTGTTGATCAAACTCTACTAAACCTCCATCATCACGCCCTGTTCGTGATGATAAGAGATTGAATCTCATGATTTTTGTGGGTTCTTTGAGTTCATACTAAGAATGCAAGTAATAGGTGCACTATTGTTACTTGTTATGTTTCGTTCAAATTTACCTGTAAAATCTAAAAAAATAGTAGTTGTTTAAAGAATTTAGACTTTTTAATATAGAAAAGTTCTAAAATGATGTAGATATATCTAGAAGAAGTTAGAGTTAGATGAACTCAACTCAAGCCTTGAAGGTGCTAAAATGGGTTGAAATATTCTAGAACGTAATAGATGGTTCTTAAAGGATGTAGAAGTCGCTAGAAACTTACGAAACATCCTAGAACTTACATGAATGAGCTAGACAAACCTAGAAGACATTAGAGTTGGCTAAAAGGTCCTAGAATCTTATGGCATATTATAGATAAAACTAGAAAACTCTTGTACATTCTAGACTTAGAAGGGTCTAGAAAGTTGTGACATAGCCTTAAGTTTAGAGTCACACTATAAATAGACCTATTGGTCTTCATTTGGATTCATCTTGGGAATTTTTAGCATCTTGTAAGATAAACTCTCTCTAGAGCAATACAAAACATTCTTTACAAACTCTCTTTCTAGTCTCTTTAGAGTGTTTCATTCGGGTTCAAAGGCAGGCTTAGTGCAACGGACGGTGCTAAGTACCGTACGATCACTACTTAAAATTTAAGGTCGTGATAGTTGGTATCAGAGGTTTAGGTTGAAGCATTACTACCCTTGGCACAATGAAGAACAGTACCCCATCTACACCAAGCTTTGATGTTCCACTTATGGAACGTGGGCGTGAAGAAGTTCGGAAACCACCAAAAGAGTCTCGAGCCAAGTCGAAAAACATGTTTTCTAGCTTAGAAGCACATGTGGAGAGTGCGTAGGATAACTTAGGTGAGTTGTTCAACCAGGTGGACCACTTGGAGGCCGAGGATGTAGAGATCCATACAGCGGTCAAGATGTCCCTCAATGAGCTAGATGGTGGGTTAAGGCAATATATTGATGGATTGAAGGGCGAACTTGCCAAGGTACGAGATATTGTCCAAAGAGAACTTACTAACGTGTTGCTTAGAGTTGAGGATATTAGTGGTGACCTAGCTCTTTGCAAGTGAGCTATGCCCGCGAAAATTAGCACAACCACCGTCATTGAGGCTAAGAGGGTGGATGTTCCCAAGCCTAAAACCTTCAATGGTGTTAGGAATGCTAGGGAAGTTGAGAACTTCCTATGAGGGCTTGAACAATATTTCGAGGCTACTGGCATAACGGACCATGCTAGTAAGATCCAAACTACTGTCATATACTTGTTTGACACTGCTATGCTATGGTGGAGACGGAGGCATAATGATGTGCAACGAGGGGTTTGCACAATTGACACCTTTAATGACTTCAAGAGGGAATTCAAAGGCCAATTATTCCCCGTAAATGCTGAAGAGGAGGCAAGGGGCCGATTGTGACGATTAAAACAAATGGGTAGCATAAGAGATTATGTCAAGGCGTTCATAACTTTGCTATTAGAAGTCCCGGACACTTCTGACAAGGTGCTTTATTCTTGTTCATGGATGGTCTTCAATCATGGGCTAACCTTGAACTTAAGCGACGAGGTGTTCAAGACCTATCTTCGACCATTGCAGTTGCTGAGAGCCTTATAGAATACTCCACAAACAAAGAAAGCTCAAAGGCCACATATAGAAAGTTTGTTGGAGGAAAGAGTGGTAGAAGCCATGCTAAAAGTCAAGGTCCCAAAAATCACAAAAAATGCTCCTCATTCGAACCACAAGATAAGGGGAAGGAAATGGAGGATCGTGGTACCTCGAAGCCCCGTGTGACGTGCTTAATATGTGATGGACCGCATTGGGCACATGAATGTCCGAAAAGGAAGGCCTTAAGTGCCTTAGTTTCCTCCACGCATGACCAAGATGGAGGTGAGACAGACGAAGGTGCAAAGCTGGGTTCTTTGCGTCTACTTGGTGCATTGCAGTATGCCTCAAAGACCCACAAAGGCTTGATGTTTGTAGATGAAACCATCAATGGGAAGGTCGCCAAAGTTTTGGTTGACACAAGTGCATCTCATAGCTTTGTTTCAGTGAAGGAAGCAAAGAGACTTGGCCTTAAGGTTGTCAATGGAAGGGGATCTCTCAAAGCAGTTAACTTGGCAGCACTACCTCTACAAGGAGTTGCTCGTGGAGTTAAGGTCAGTCTTGGTACTTGGACTGGCCAAGTGGACTTATTTATGGCGCCTATGGATGACTACTCAGTAGTATTCGGCATGGAGTTCTTGGACCAGGTTAGAGCTTTCCTTGTGCCATGCTCAAACTCCATGTGCATTATGGATGGATCAACTTGTGTGGTACCAACAGAGAGGACCACCAGACCTACTACCCAAGCTCTCTCAACACTTCAATTTAAGAAGGTATTGAAGAGGGACGAAGAGAGTTATTTGGCCATCTTAAAGGAATACGACGACGATGAGGCGTCACCAAAGCCAAGCTTGCTAACAAAAGGGCAAGTTGTCTTAGATAAGTTCTATGATGTGATGCCTGAGGCATTGCCCAAACGGTTACCTCCAAGGAAGGAGATGGACTACAAAATTGAGTTGGATCTGGACACAAGACCACCAACAATGAGCCCTTATCAGCTGGAAAAATCAGAGTCGTGCAACGGAAGCGTGGTGGTTGACCCGCCAAGTCGAAATGTGGAGTTGACAATCTTGAGTAGACCCATTAGTCCTTTGCTGAAAAGGATCAAAGAAGGATTGGAACATAATGCCCTTGCTCAAAACCTTCTTGCCCTCATCAAGGAAGGAAAGAAAAGGCAATTTTGGCTGAGTGATGGACTACTCTACGCCAAGCAAAATTGCATCTTTGTGCCAAAATGGGAGAGCATAAGGAAGGAGCTTATCAGGGAGTGTCATGATTCACTATGGGTTGGACACCCAGGAATGAGGTGCACCCTTGCTTTGATCAAGTCAATTTATTACTGGCCTCAACTATGGGATGATGTTGAAACCTATGTGAGGACTTATCTTATATGTCAATAGGACAAGACAGAGCAACATGCACCCGGAGATTTGCTGGAGCCACTGTCTATTCCAGAGAGACCATAGGAGAGTGTTTCAATAGATTTCATCACTTGCATACCAAAATCAGAGGGCTTTGGCAGCATCATTGTAATCATTGATCGCTTCAATAAGTATGCAACATTCATACCTGCTTCAGCGGATTGCACGGTGGATGAGACGGTACAGTTGTTTCTCAAACATGTTTTGAAGCATTGGGGGATTCCATCCAATATCGTGAGTGATCGAGACCCACGATTCACCAATAAATTTTGGACGAAATTTTTCAAGTTATTGGGATCAGACTTGACCTTCTCTACAAGCTTTCATCCCCAAAGCGATAGACAAACGGAACGTGCCAACGCCTTGTTAGAGCTTTATCTCAGGAACTTTGTTAGTGCCAACCAACACGATTGGGCTAAGTTATTGGATGTATCACAATTCTCTTATAACTTACAAAGAAGTGAGTCCACCACGAAGAGTCCATTCGAGATCGTCATGGGGCAGCAACACATAACTTCTCATGCCTTGGCCACGAGTTATGAAGGAAAGAGTTATGTTGCCTTCAAATTTTCCAAGGCGTGGCACGAACAAGCTGAGTTGGCCCGAGCCTATTTGAATAAGGCATCTAAGAAGATGAAGAAATGAGTTGACAAGAAAAGAATGATGTTGGAATTTCAGGAAGGAGATTTGGTCCTTGTTAAATTATTTCCCCAACAATTCAAATCTCTACGGAAGGTTTATAATGGGTTAGTACGGAAGTATGAAGAGCCATTTACAGTCCTCAAGCAAGTCGGTAAAGTGTCCTACAAACTACAACTCCCTCCAAAACTTAAAATCTATCCAGTATTTCATGTAAGTATGCTAAAACCTTATCATGAAGACAAGGAAAACATAAGTCGGGGAGAATCAAAGAGGGCGCCTACCGTAATAGTAACCTCCTTTGATAGAGAAGTGGACTCAATCTTGAAAGATCGCCTAATCCGACGAAGGGGCATACCAAGTTATCGGGAATACTTGGTCAAATGGAAGAATGCCCCGGATATAGAGGCAAGCTGGGAACCTAAAGACTCTTTATGGAAATTCAAAAATGACATAAAGAGGTTCAAGCTTCAATGCGCGACGAGGGCATCACGAACTTGAGTGGGGGAAGGTGTTACGTCTCGCTCGAATTGTCCCGCAAAATCCAAAGAAATTATGGTTGCCTAAAGAATCTAGACTTTTCTACACAGGAAAGTTCTAGAATGACCTAAAGATGTCTAGAAGAAGCTAGAGTTGGATGGACTCAACTCAAACCTTGAAGGCTCTAGAATGCTCGAGAGTATACTAATATGTGCTTAAAGGTGCTAGAATGTGCTGTAATATTCTAGAACGTGGTGGATGGTTCTTGAAGGATGTAGAAGTCGCTAGAAACGTATGAAACATCCTAGAACTTGCATGAAGGATTTAGACAAACCTAGAAGACACTAGAGTTAGCTAAAAGATCTTAGAACCTTGTGCCATATTGTAGATAAAACTAGAACAATTTTGTACATTCTAGATTTAGAAGGATCTAAAAAGTTGTGGCATAGCCTTAAGCTTAGAGTCACACTATAAATAGACATATTGGTCTTCATTTGGATTCATCTTGATAATTCTTAACATCTTGTAAGATAAACTCTCTCTAGAACAATACAAAACATTTTTTACAAATTCTCTTTTTAGTCTCTTTGAAGTGTTTCATTCGGATTCAAAGACAAACTTAATCTAACGAACGATGCTAAGTATCACACGATCATTACTTAAAATTTAAGGTTATGATACTATGCTTTTATTAGAGCTCGGACTTTGAAAGAGATTTTACTCTTTCTCAATTGTCAATTATCACACACATACAATATATATATATATATATATATATAAAAAAGTTTTCGTGGCTTAGAGCCCTTAACCTTCTCTGTTTCATTTTTCTTTAATAAAGTACTCTTAGTTTGAAAAGAGCAAAAATAAATTAAAATAAATCATATTTATGCTTTTACATGGTATGAATCTAGCATTATTTTAAAATTTCAAATTTTAGCTATCAGTTAGGCCAATTTTTATGTTATGTTCTTATGAGTCACTAGTAAATACACGAAGAAAAAAAATGATATCATTGAATATCGTATTAACTATAATACTTAAAAGTAAATTTCTATATAAATGAAGATATATTATAAAAGGATTTAGAGATTTTAAATGTTTAATTATGTGTAACTTTTAAATATGAAAATGATAATTTATAGGTTTAGATAAATTGTATTTTTTTAAATAATTTATATTTATTAATAAATTTAGATATTGAATAAATAATATATTGATAAAATTTTATAAATATAGATTTGAATAATTAATATATGTATTTTATAAATTTAAAATAATAAAATTAAAAGTAAGTTAAAATTAAATTGAAAAATTTTGAGAGAATAATTTATCATTTATATACAAGAACTACTACCTATATATACATTAAAAAATAATATTAATTATTTTTTAGTTATTATTTATTTTTAATTAAAAGAAATATATTGTATATATTTTATTTTAATAAAAACATGTTTAAATTATTTACATATTAAGTACTAAAAATTTAAAATTTAAAATTAAGATGAAGCATAGATATATTATATATATATATAATTTATTTATAATTTTATAAATATTATAATTAAAAAAAATATTTTTTAAAATTGAAATAAGACAAATGTACTACTCACTATCGGGTACAATCCGCCCCTGGGCACCAATACATCACTTACGTTATGTATTTTAAAGATCAAATAAATGGTTCACATCTCTTATTTTTCTTCTTCTTTTAATATCCCTTTCTACTTAAAGGAAAATAAGCTCAAATTCATATACTTTAAGTGTTTATTATCTAAATAAATAAATATGCAAAAGAAAGGAAAACAATAACAGTACACAAGTTGTGAGAATTGAAAATTTTGAAATATTTTTATTTTTATTTTTATTTTGATGTAATTATTTTTACTTAATTTATTAATATTTATTTTAATGAATTAAAATAATTTAGAGATATAATTACCGTTAGAATTTATTAAAATGAATATCAATAATTTAAATAAAAATAATATAAATAAAAAAATATCAAACTTCAAAATTACACGAGCAAGTGTTATTGGTTTTTTAATAACGCACGTTAGAATTATAACTTATATATCATATAATTATTAGTTAAAATATTAAAATAATATTTTTTTCACCCTCTTATGCACTAACTTACATATCGGTTGTGTTTGTTTATGATTCTGAAGTAGTAATGATTTGATCAATGGGTATTTTTACCATGGACAGCACCTGGTTCATGGTCTTTAAATCTGTTGTTGGTAGATTGAACATCAGAGTCTGACTTGGTAGCTTCATCAATTCCATCATATGTCTTCTTAATGGTCTGACTAGCCATTCTCTGTTCAGCTTCCTCAAACTTATCTTCAGCAACCTTTCTAAACAGCTCAGCTGTTGAAGGCGCTCTAATTTCTTCACTTCCATGATGTTCGTGATGTTTCCCCTTATTGCTTGTTCGGCTGCTATATCCCTGAAATTAATATCATTAATAATATTCGATATCCAAACACACTCCCAATTTAATACGTATTAGTGATTTAATACGGTTATACCTTGATGGGATTGTACAGGATCATTACTGATGATAGGGGCTTGGATAAGAAGGATTTTGAGAAGGTATTAGTAGTAGTAGTAGTAGTAGTAATTAGATGAAACATATTGACTCCCATCGATTCAGTTCTGTTAAGTAAAATCTTTAATTAAGGGACATAACCCAATTAAGAGGGGATATGAACATGGAATTGAAATATGTAGATGCTCAAATACGTGTCGATTTCTGTGGAAAAATCTCTTCTTAATTGGGACGTGTTGCTCTCTAGTTTTGGCATTTCCAATGAAGCCACGCAATCTGTGCCTATCTTCTTTGAATATAATAGTTTTTAATTCTATTTTATATTCAAGTATTATATTAAATTATTAATAAAATAAATAAAAAATATGGATAGTAGTAGTAGCTACGAAGATTCTAAAGATAGTATGTTTTGGTTTTTAAATTTTAAAAATTATTTTTATCTTTTAATTTTAAAAAAATAAATGATAAATAATATTATTTTAATATTTATTAAAATATTATTTTTTTATTATAAGTGATTAAAACATGAAACACTATATACTTAATCTTATTTATCTTATTTTTTTATAGATAAAATGATATTTGATGTAATTTAAATACGCGACTTAAAATGTAGTAGAAAAAATCTTTTTTTATTTATAAAATTCGAAATTAAAGTTTATAACGTTAAGATATGATTTAAATTGAAAAGTAAAAAGGTTGATTATTATAATCTTTATCTTAAAACTTGAGTGATAGTTGTATTAAAACTATAGGACTCAGCCACTCCTACAAAAGCAACGGGAACTCTTACACAACTTTCACCCAATTTTGAGAGACTATTTTTCAACGGGTGTTACTTCAGATATGCATAAAAGTTTCTCTCTTACGGGTTTATTCCATAATTCCCTTGCAATAGGTACAGGTTCCAAGTACAAACATCAATCATGATTTGCATATGCAGAAAAGATCAAGCTGCTTGCATTTGACACCATGTATTCTTTTAGCTAAAAATTTACAATTGTCAAGCAAAAAGATAAATTAGAAAAGTTTATTAGAACAACTTGGGTTTGATGTAATCATACTTTGAGTTTTGAGTACTTTCAGAAGAATGGACACCAATAAAACTGCCTTTGCTTTAGTTGAAACTAGTAATAAGAGCACGTCAATTCCATGTGTGATTATTCACCTCATTACCAACCACCAAGCGGCTAGGAAGAAAACGAGTAAACAAGAATTAAGTTACAACATTAAAAAAACATCACAACAAGCGTTTACCGCTTACAGATTGAATCATCTCAATAAATATTTAACACAGCATTTCATAAGTAGCAGCGTAGAAAACAACACAGATGGAACGAATAACAATGCAAACCCAGTTTTTGCTTATTTATGTAATGGCTAGGATCAACCAAGGCACAGACACAAACCTATATTTAACCAATTGCAATACTAGATTTGAACGAAGGATCACTCGTGTTCAAGTACAATTTCTTCCTGCATAACAAAGCATTCTTTTGACCCTGTGACCATAGCAGGACCGGAGCTTTTGTTTGTGGCATCCACTTCTCCAGGATATTGAGGTTTAACGTCCTGTTCCTTGAGTAGATTTGCTTTCCCATTATCACCACCGGAAACAATGGCTTCAAAAATAAGTCCACTCACTTTTTTGAACCTCTCTTCAGAGAGTGAAACCTCAGCAAGAAGCCTCCAAGCATTCTCCTCAGATGCTCCTTCATAGTCCTCCTTTCTCTTTAACACCAGATGCCCACTAATTTCCCACACAGCAGGATTCACTTGAGTATCCAGAAGTTCTGCACTGACCTTGCCGAGAGCTTGCTTCACAGCATAGCACTGTTCATTCATTAAGATCAAAAGTAGGAAAATAGCTAACAAAAGCTTATGTTATAAAAAAAACGATGCGACATGAAAGTGTAAGTTATTTAAGTATATACCTGTGGGAAAAGAAAGATCCTTTTTCCACAATCAGAGATGAGAACATTGTAAGGTATGTTGTTATCTTGAAGGCATATGCCAGCATCAGAAACAGCATTCGACAGGCATTCCACAGTCTTTCCACCTTCAAAAACAAGACCTCTAACCGGATATTTCAACAGCACAGACATCTTTACCCCACCATTCAAAATGGCTATTTTCTTGGTGGGAGCCTTCTCAATTGGAAAGGGCACAGCTAAGTGGTAGGCCTGATTTAATCAGAGAATTAAAATTGACTTAGCAATATCTAAAAATGAATGACTTGCGAAAGGTAGGCAGGATTAAAAACCTGGAAATGAAGATGATTGATGGTAGCAAAGGCTCCTAAGCTGTTGTAGCCCAATCGAAAGTACGGATTCCCAGCTTCTGCTGCCATGTGAACTGCAAGCAGGAAGCTTTCCCGATCAATCCTTTGTGATAAGCAATCAAAAATGCGAGGGATCAACAGAACATGCCCATACTCGATTGGACAGACCTGTTACATAGTGAGATAATGTAAACACTAATGACAATGTAACTCTTTTTTATAAAAAGAAGGGATTGACATCAACAGAAAACATACATTGATGGCAACAACACTGGAAGAGTTCTCAAAATCAATGGGCACATTTGGGAAGAAATGGACTTCACCGTCTTCACTTGCTTCAAACTGGAAGAGCACCTCCTCTTGCCCAACTTTTGTGAAATTAAACTTATTTCCATCGAAGGGCTGAAGGACCGTATCCACTCGGAATTCAGTAGGCCGTTTCTTAAGGTGACGTCCCTCATTCAGCTGAGCAATGAATCCATACTGACCCGGAATCACCTGAACCAAATTTCATCAAGCGCAGAAAACAAATGTTAGAAATAATAAGGATTTAGCAATTAGAGAATCTTCTGCTGCCTGTATCCTGATTTACAAGCAGTAAAATGAAGGGGAAGGTGAACAACTGCAAACTAGAATGATACCTTGGTTTCACAGGCAGTGACATCATATCGAAATAGGCCTCTCTGCATGCGATCTTCCCACTGCAGAAAGAGCAGAGAGTATTTAGCTCATAATAAATTCGGAAATTCAACAGCAAAAAAACTAATACATCTTGTAATTCATAGTTCATCTGCTTTAAGTGAATTACCTCCCCAAGTAACAGTGAGTTGAGAAAAGCAACAGGAGAATCTCTTTTCTCCTGCCCAGGAAAATCATTGTCACTATTAACATCCTCGTTCAGCTTCTTGTAGGCATATAGCGGAAGCCTTGCCCCTATTTAACATAAATTTATAGACAACAAAGTTACAGCTCATTCCCATAAAAAATCAAGCCACCAGCATTTCAAGACATCAAAAGAGTGTTCATTCTTTTAACTTAAACTGCTATGAAAATAAAGCCAAGGCAAGACAATTCAAACACACTAGGACTAGAAAGAAGAAAGGGGAAAAAACAGCCAGAATAATAAGAGTTGCAAAGTATTTTTAGTTTTCTAATTTTGTAGACCGAAAAGAACACCTCTCACGAGCAAAAAATCTCTTTTCTTGGTCTTCAAACCAAAACAAGATGAGAAATGCTTTATGTAACAAATTAGCAAAAAAAAATGTGGGTCCATATATACCAATCAAATTCTGTCACAACATTGTAATATATAGTAGTGCTCAAACATGATATATTTCTTGACAACAAATAAAGAGAAAGCTTTAATGTCAACCCAAGTCCCCAAAACAAAAGGTAAAATCAGCCAACATGAAAATTAATTTTAAGCATATAACCAACAAATCATTTACATATAAAAACTAATTTGATTCAAATAAAAATAAAATATAGTTTGAATTTTGAAGCTTAAGCGTGTACCTGTAATGCAACAGTCTTTGAGGCAGTAACGGCCACAGCCTCCTCCTTGACGAGTACCCTCTTCCCCCTCCTTCTGGTAGTTAGAAACAATGGTAGGAAACCTCTTGATCTCCAACATGATTTCGTGCTTATAATCTACTAGATTAAACACAAACAACTCGAACCCAGAAAAAAAAATTAAACTGCTTAAGGAAAATCTAGACTTGCCCTTAAAGAATTGCCTATTTTTCAACAATCTTAGCTAAAAAAATTCCCTCTAGACCCTAAAAGTTAATATAATACTAAGAGCGTAGAAGGGAACGAGGAACCACCACCAGCAAGAAATAGAAGGTCAGAAGGGCTACCGCCTTCAGAAGGCAAAGCACCACGCCCACCGTGCGGCGAAGGGTTGCTCTCAACTACACAATCCTTGCGTCGTACAGTTTGGACATGATTTATTAGCCGATAATTTCCGTGTATAGCCGTGATGTCTACAGCTTGCCTAACCCGGGGCTTGACCCGTTAGAAGAAACGAAAAAAATACAACCTTTCTCTCTTCTTTCAACGCAAGCCCAAATCCAAACTATCTCAGGGTGCCAATATGAAACAGAAAGAACGGGAAAATTCACCAGTTATGCCTATCAGGATCTAAATCCAGAAACCAGCTGAGATTTGAAGTTTGGAATAGGAAGTCAATTGGGAAATTTGGGTTTTGATTAGGTGGGTGGGTTTGAGGTATTATATAGATAAAAGCGTTTGAGAAGGGTGGGAAAGGTTTGGTTCGCTCACAAATAGAAGACAAACATTGAGAGCCGAAGGGAAATGACTAGAGAGAGGAGTGTTACCTTAATATATAAAATTGCTCCATAAATTTACATATAATTTTTTATAAAAATTAAACTTAAATTTTAAAATCATATTTTAAAACAAACTCTATTATTTTTGTTGGCAAGGACTATCTCTAATTACAGTTATCGAATAGTTAAGATTTATATTTATCTTATAGATAAAAGTTAAATCTTTTATTATTATTTAAAGTTTATTCCTATTAAATTTATAAACTTATAAATATAATATTATCTTTTTATTTCCCAACAATTTTATTAATTAAAATTTAATAAATTTTTAAAATATCATATTTTGAAATCTGTTTGTTTAAATTTTTTAATTTTTTACTTTGAAAATTTTAATTATATTGTTTAAATTTATTTTTTTATTTCTAAATTTGGTACGTAAATGTTATATTATTTATTTTGATCGGTGTCCTCTGAATTGATATCCAGAATCTGCCACTGCGCCTAATTGGTTTCTGGAAAAGGTACTACTCCGACGTACGGATGGCAACAGTCAACGGCCTTGGGACATGGACTATTTTCCTTCTTCCGCTTGTTTTTCCCTTTTTTCTAGAAGACTATTCGCTGTAGATAATAATAATAATAATAATAATAATAATAATAATAATAATAATAATAATAATAATAATAATAATAAGGTAGTGAATGCATAAAATAAAATTATTTATATATATATATATATAAATCTTTAAATTTCTCCGATAATTCCTATTTAACAAGTTTTAATATATTTGATTGATATTAACTTTTCATTTGAAACAAAATTATCACAAAATAAAACACAAACATAATAATAGACTATACTTAAAAATCATATAAATAACCAATAAATTACAAATTAAAAGTTTTTGATAATATATTTTAAATAAACTAAAGTCTAATGAATAATCTTACCTAATAATCTATGTTTAGATACATCTCAAACACTAGCTACTAGGGGTGTCCAAAAACCGGATTGGACCGGATCAAACCGTAAAACCGGGCCAGATGACCAAACCGAATCTGGTTTTACTAATCAACAGTCGTCGGTTTGTATTAATTTTAAACTGCTCAAAGGACCGGCCAGGTTTAATAATATATTAAAAATTTCACATTATTCTTCATTAAATTATAAAAAATCGAACTAAACCGGAATTAAACCGACCAACGGTTTTATAAGTCAAACGCGGCCCGGTTTTTATTTTTTAAAACCGTTTCAAACGGTCGGCGTCGTCACAGTAATATGAACGGTTCGGTCCGGTTAGATTTTTTTTAGGAAAAACCGGACCGGACCGGACCATGGACACCCCTACTAGCTACACGTAAAGGATAATAAGAGATAACTACATTTTTATTTTATTTTAGAAAATTGAAAATAAAAAAATAAATGATTAATTTTTTATTTCCTTCCTATATTTTTAAGTGAATTGATTCCATATATTATCTTTATCAAATGATGATTATAAAATTGATAAAAAAAATAAAAAAAAAATAAAAATTCAATTATTTATCTTTGTATGTGATTTTTTCATAATAAACAAACTAAATTATCGATACATGATAAATATAATAATAATAATAATATCATGATAATTAAGATAATTATGAATGACCACTCATATGTTTAGCCTAAATATCAATCTTATTTATTACTTTTGAAATTGACTTAGTTAAGTTACATTTATTTTTAATTACTATCAAAGATAATACTTATATAAAAAAAACCATTAAAAATTTATATGTAATTCTAATAATAGAGGTCTAGACTTGTTATAAATCAGTGCAATGTGATTGAATCACATTAAAACTTGATATTATGAATGAGTACGAGTACGTGTAGAGATGATTATATTAAAAATCATAATCAATTATATTAAATTTGGGTATATTTAGTTAATAATTATTGATTATGAGTCGGTATCAATTTGTTTACGATTTAACTACATTTTTTATTTTTTAATATTTATTTAAAAATATATTTAGTTTTAAAAAATTAATGTTAACTTGATTCTTGCTTTACTATATTATTTAAAATAATAACATTAATTTTTATTTTTTAACTATTTAGTACATATTTTTAAGTAAAATAAAAAATATAACATAAGAGTAAATAAAAATTAATCTAATTATACACTGTATTGTTTATTTTATTATTAAAATTATATTTTTATGTAATTATAGGTATATAAAATAATAATATTAATATATATTTGATCTAATTATTTTAAGTAAAATAAAAAATATAATGCAAGAGCAAATAAAATATAATCTAATTATACAATGTATTATGCGTTTTATTATTAAAATTATATTTTTTAATATAATTATAAGTATATTAAATAATAATATTAATATATATTCGATTTCGATTAAACACATTTATTAATTATGTTATTTTTGAAGAAAAAAAATCATTAAATTTTTATGAATAATTACAATTTTAATTATACATAGCTAAAATATCTATATTTACCTTAAAATTAAGTATTATGGACAAAAATATAAAGAATATCGATTATATTTTTTAATTTGTGTGTAATTTATCTTTTTCAGTTTTTTTTTGGCACACAGTGAGTGCCTTTGTAGATAACTAAAAACAGAGAATCAATTTAAAATGTTATTAATGAGACTAATATTTGAATTAAACATGTGGGAAATTTTCAATCAAGTCCTTGAGATTTCGCCAATCTTCATAAGTATCTTCAAGTTTTAAAAATGTGTTATAATACTCTTAAAATTTAATTAATATACAAAAATGCCCCTTCTAAATAATGGCAGTCAATCAATTAAATGTACATCAAAATATATGCAATTAATATTTTCATATTAAAATCAATTCCCAATTCCCAAAAAATAACAGTAGCATAATAACAATAAACTAACAATTTACTGAACTTTCTTTCAACAAAAGAAAATAATTCTAATTTTAATATGCAATTTAAATTTGTCACTACTTAAATTCTGACAAATTCTTCGAGATCCTATCTGATTATTTTCAAACAATTTTATCAAATTAAAAATATAATTAGAATCAATTAATATCAAATTAAAATCAAAATTAGTTTAAATTGTAAAGATTAATAAACTAATGACTGCATTACAGTGTGTGTGTGGGGGCAATGCAATTGCCAGAGTTGGTGCAACGATGTCACGTGGCAATGTAGATAATGCAGGCCACAGCAACATTGATTGTGATCAACCAAATCAGTGTGTGCACATATAAGATAATGATTAACAAATTAAAAGAATCAAATATACAATGAGAATAAAAACTGTTAGTAAACAAGAGTACACATAGTATTTTTGTTATAACAGACTCGAACGATATTTCCCAACTATTTTACTACATAGATGAGTAAAATTATATACTATTAAGCTTTTGTATTTTTGAATTTACATGTAATAAAAATGTTAAATTCTGCTAATTCTTTGAAATATTATGTATCAAAATTAATCAAAGAATAGTTTTTCAACGATTTTTAAAAAATTTTAAATTTTTTATTTTTGATTTCTTAACTTAATTATTCCGTATCTATTGAGAAGTATTTATAAAAATAATTAATAAATCAAAATCATACGACATAAATCTACTAAGTAATTTAAAAACATACACTTAACTTCTCATGTATCTTGTTTTTTTTCTTTCTATCTAACAATTATAAACAATATCTTTATAAATCCAAATCAACATCATAGAAGTTTATATAAAATGGAATTCAAATTATTTTAAAGTGATTGGACTCGTAAACAAGTTTACAAAAAACAATATTTTCTTCTTCGTTTCTCTACACTTTCTGCATTACTTTAACTTTAACTTCATTACATTATCTTTGTTTCATTTATGTAATTCCTAATAAATTAGTAATAATGCCTCATTGAAATCAAAATGAAAAATCAACCATTGAACTTCATTTTGTTCGAGCTTGAATGTATAAACAATGTTTGCTTTTCGAGATGGCATCATCAAAGAATTTGTAAATGCAATGACAAGAAAGAGGTGAAAAAACATTCTAAGGAACATAATCAACATCAATTACTGTCATAAACATATCAAAATCCAGCCACTTATATGAATGCATAGCTGGCAAATTTGATAACCCAATTTCATGACTAAAAAAAAAATATTGGTGATATTGTCCATGAAAATCAGAAATTGCTCAATAAATACATCTAGCAAGTACAAAAATTACAAGGTAGGTTATTTGTATTGTTGATTTTGTTTTTATCCAATAAATTTTAAAGATTGATACGATTTTGGATAAAAATCAAATATGAAATAACGTGTACGATTATACTGATAATAGTACACGTGCATACCCGAAATTACTTATATATTAATTAATAATTATAGTTTATTGATTTTTCGAGTAGTTATATAGAAAAATTTTTAAAATTTTTTTTTAATAACTCTCCCGCATAACGATTTTTAGATAATTTTAAATACAAATTTTATAATTTGATTTAGAGACTGATATATCAATAACTTTCTCACTCTTATATCTATGCCTTGTTAAAAATATTTATCATTACATCTAACTCTACTTTCATTATCACAGGGGTTTTGGGGTACATTAACCCACATAATTTTTGTTAGATAACACAAAAACAATCAAATTTTATTACCCTTAACCTGAAAGCTACAAGAATTATTAGGAGGAAATGGAAATCTAACCGATTAAAATGATAATTATTTCCTTCTTATCATTTTGAGTTGGGTCATTGCTCCTCTTAAATTAGATTTAAAGAGAGAGGATCAAGAGAGTAAATGATGAGAAAGATTTGTTTTTATTTTGAGAAATCGTGAGAAAAAGAAAGAAAATATTTGTTTATTTTATTTGTCAATATTTTTTTTATGTTTATTTATCTTTTATTTGTTTTATTGAAATTAGTTTGATTAAAATGAAAAATATTATTTGTCAAACTTAATACCAAAAATACCATTTTATCTTTTAAAATTATTAATGTAATAATTTCATTAACCTATATATATATATATTTGATATTTTAAATACGTTGAAGATATTTATAAAAATAACTGAAATTTCAGAAGTATAAATAATTTTTTTCCAAACACAGAAGTTAATTATTATTATCTGTGAAGAGTATAGAGAGATAAGAAGAAAGAATGATTTAATGTTGTATTGGTGTGTTTAGAATGTACATAGAGAACCCTATTTATAGGATTGTAACAAGTGTAGTACAAGTGTAGTACAAGTAAAATAGTGGAAGTGTAGTACAAATGTAGTACAAGTGAAATAGTGGAAGTGTAGTACAAGTGTAGTACAAGTGAAATAGTGGAAGTGTAGTACAAGTGAAGTAAATTACAATATCAAATATAACTTAACATCCACTCAAACTTCGAGGAAGAGAGAAAGCAATCAACTTGAGTTTGGAAACTAATTCTTGAAATCTACCTGGTAGATGAGATTTGGTGAAAGATGTCAATTTGTTTGATCTGTGGAAGATATTGATTTGAGACAAGCAGATTGTCTGTGAAGAACATGTTGACGAACAAAATGACAATCAATCTCGATATGTTTTGTTCGTTATGAAATACATTATGTGGCTTGTCTGAATAGCACTGATTGTCTGATATAGGATAGTTGCGATTGATTGAGAACACTGTATGACAGTAACTGAGCCAAAGAAGTTCTTGAGTGGTGTGTGAAGAGCACGATATTCGAACTTGATCTTTGGATCAGAAGTGAGAGATTGTTTCTTGCCGAAGATATAAGAGAAGTTTCCAAGAAAGAAACAATATCCGGTGGTAGAGCGACGATCGGTTGGGTCACCTGGCCCAATCACGTCGAGTAGGCGAAAAGAAGAAGATTAGACTTGTTGGAGAAATGGAGACCCATGAAACATAGTGCACTTTGATGTAGCGAAGAATGCGAAGAAGCGATATAATGGGTAGGCAGAGTGGACGGTATGAATTGACTAACCGGATGAACAGCGTAAGCGATGTCGGGACAGTGGCTTGTGAGATAAACAAGTGCCCTCTAGTTATACGTATAATGTGGCATACGAGAGAATAGTACTGCATCCCCAATGGAGTAAGTTTGACATTGGTTTCTAGAGGTGTTGATGCGGTTTACAATCAAGAGCGGCCGATTAAGAATATCGGAAGAGTACTTTGCTTGAGAGAGATAATATCGCCCGAGAATCGAGATGAGATTTCTAAGCCCAGTAGTGGAGACGACCGAGGTCTTTCATTTCAAATTGATGACTCGAAGCTTGAGGATCAATAATTCCGTTAGAGTCATTCCTAGGTTATGATCATATCATACGCTAAAGGAGTAGAAGTGTTACACCGGTGGGGAGTCTTCCTAGAATAAAGAGGCAGGAGTCATAAGAGCGGAAGTGAAACCAAAGTCGGTAAGTGTAGAGTGAATTTGGCAAACCAAGCTCGAGGAGCTTGTTTGAGGCCCGTAGAGAAACACGACGAAGTCTGCGTACTTGATGAGGTGAATGAGTGTATCCGGAGGAGGTTTCATATAAACTTCCTCGGTTATGTCTCCGTTGAGAAAAGCATTTTTGACATCCATTTGAAACGTGTTCCAATTAGGCAAGCGGAATGAAGAATGATACTTCAAGCATGGAGTGAGTCGAGCGCAGTGTGCAAAGTTTCTTCGTAGTCGATTCCGTATTCTGTGTAAAACCGCACTGACCAGGGCCAGGCTTTATATCGTTCCTGAGACTTGTACGAATGAGTTTTGATTTTGAAGATCCACTTACTGACCAATCAAAGATTTATTAGATGGAAGATCAACAGATCCACGTGTATGTGCTTTTGTTAATGCATAGTCGTCATAACTAGACTACTTGATAAGGGTTAGAACTAACCTACATAGTTTTGGGGTTCGCTGATGAGACAAAATAGTAGAGAAACATTGGTAATCACGAAGATGAAAAGGAAGACTACTTACACGAGTAGAAACGACGAAGTGATGACTCTGCAGACAATCGGAGTGGTCTTGAGAAGATGTTGTTATGGTAGGATCGGCGGAAAAGGAGCGGCACATCGGGAGAAGCGTAGTGGACGATGGTGAGGGTAATGGAGCAATGTCGGGAGGAAATAAATCAATAGTTTGGGTCATTAAAAAATGAGAGTGAGGTAGGAGATGAGACATGAAATGAAGAAACAGAGGAAAACATTTTATGTTCCCAAAAGATTACATGTGAGAGATCTTGTAATCGTTTAGAGATGTGAGTCCCAACAACGATAGCACTTTGTGTTACATTCCATACCCTAAGAAACAACAAAGACGAAACGAGGTTCTAATTTATTGTGTTCAAATGAGGGTGAAGAAGAACAAAGCAGGCCTGACCAAACACTTTGAGTAGTTCGTAAGATGGAGATATACTATAGAGGACATTCGTAAGGGGGATTGATTGTGAATAATAGGCATGGGAACACGATTGATGGTATAAGCAGTAAGTGCTTCCCCAAGCTGCTTCAAAGAACTAGAAATGAGGAGAGTACTGAAGCAATTATTAAGAATATGTCTGTGTTTTCGCTCAAACTCTTCCATTTTGTTGAGATGTGCGGAGAGAATATTGAGAAAGAGTCCCATTTTGTCGAAGAAAATTTAAAAAATTTGTTTCTTTATATTCCATAGCGCATTATCATTTCTAAGCAACTTTGATATTTTGAGAAAATTGGGTTTTAACCATTTGGGCAAAATCATAATAAATTTTGGGTAATTGAGATCTATGTTTCATGAAAAAAATCCATGTGAATCTTAAATAATCATCAATAAAAATGACAAAATAAACACATCCCCTCATAGTAGGATGTGGGGATGGACCCCAAACATAAGAATGAATTAAGTCAAAAGGGGAGGCAGAAGTAGAATCATTTTTATTAAAACATAAAGCAGGTTGTTTTCCCAATTGACAAGGCAAACAATTTACATTATTAGAAATAGAAACAGATCCTAATTTACCAGAAGATGCTAAGGGACGAAGGCGTCACATAGATGTATGGCCTAGAAAATGCAGTAAAGTAGGTTGATAGGAGTGGTAGAAAGCGGCAACGTAAGTGTGAGGAGGGGTGGTAGATGAAGGTTGATAAGTTCAAATAATCGTCCAACTGCGCTTTATCAGGGGGATCCGTCTCGGCATCTGTGGATCTGCACATGACAACGGAAGAGGAAAAAGTAATAGTAAGACCAGGATTCACGTAATTGACCAACGGAGAGATAAGATTTAGAGTAAGGTTGGGAATATGAAAGGTGTCATAAAGTGATATAGAAGATGTGGAAACTTGTCTACGGCGATTAACATGCGTATGTGAACCATTGCGGTTTGAATTAAAGGTTTGGAGATGGAAGATTGTGTGGGAGAGAAGATGTGAGTATCATGAGTCATGTATGGTTACAACAAGAGATCAAAATACCATAAAGATTTACCCGATGTGAGAGACAAGGCAGTGGGAGAAGCATTACTAGATTGTGAGAGAACATGTTTAAGAAGACTCTTCGAGTTCTTGAGTAGAGAAAGTAAATTTGTCATGATTATCCTCGAAGTAGCGGTGATAGATGAGTTACTATTTTTACCGAAGCATGTTGAGAGGGATTGAGAGGAATGGGAGAGGGATTAGGAGGAATCTTTGAGAGGGATTCCGTGAGGAATCTTTGAGAGGGATTCCGAAAGCAATCTCTATTAAAGTGTCTGGACCGCTTCTTGTGACAATATATACATACCCGAATGGGACATGAAGAAGCTTCATGATTGGGGTTGTGACGATGGAGTGCGGCCTTGATGTTTGAAGTCCTCTTTAGAACCTCGCTTTAGAGGCGATAAAAGGGGCGTGGCAAAACGAGAATCAGACCGTATGATGAACTTTGAAAACCCGTAGGAGTTTCTTGGGAGGCTTCGATCTGGCGAGCATCTAAGGATGGAAAAGGACTCGATGGAGTAAGGAAGCGACGAGGTTCAAATCGATCATGGAGAGCCATGAGAAAAAACATGAAGCGTTGGTGATTACGGTAAGTTGCAAACATCTGATCAATCTTGTTTGTCAAGTTGGTTCGAGAAAGAGCGAGTTGATCCCAAATAGTATCATTCAGAGAGAAATTGGTTAATGGTTTGATCGCCATTTGGCGTTTGGTATGAAGAGTTGTTAAAAGTTGATATTGGTTGGCTAAGCAACATTTGTAGTAAAAGCGAGCCTCAAGAAATTCCCAAACTTCTTTGGCGTGTCAAAACGCCCAAATTCACCTGTGAATGGAGGGTAAAGTGGTGTTACGGAACCAGGTAATAATTTGATGATGTTTACTCTCCCGTCTTGAGCGTCAATGAAATAAGGAGTTGTTTTTCGGTGGTTTCTTGGATGGGTATAGAGATATCACCGGTTATGAAGCGCCGTAGCTTGCGTCGCTTTCAAGAAACTTTTCATTGCTTGTGCAGAAATTTAGGTAGTTAGTATCATCAAGGGTGGTAGAGATTGGTTTAGGATATCATTTCGGTCGTTTTAACGAAATAATGGAGAGATATAAAGCGAATATATAGAGGCAGTATAAAGGAGATATCCTTAAAAATGAAAAAAAGGAGTTGAAAACAAGCGCAGGCAGGGTTGAGGTGAGCCCGAAGGTTGAGGTGAGGCCGAGTTGAGAGATTAGGTGAGCCGAGTGGAGGTGGCCCGAGGGTTGGAGTGAGAGTTGAGGTGAGCCCAAGGTTTGGAATGAGGCGGGTTGAGGTGAGTCGGATTGAGGTGGTGGGTTTTGGAGCGAGGAAGAGAGCGAATTTTGATAGAAATTTTAGGAGGTATATGAGAGGGTTTGATACTACGTGTGAAGAGTATAGAGAGATAAGAAGAAATAATGATTTAATGTTGTATTGGTGTGTTTAGAATGATATACGTAGAAACTATATTTATAGGATTATGAAGTGTAGTCTGAGTGAAGCGATTGGAAGTGTGAAGCAAAATGTGAGTGCCGAAATAGTGGAAGTGTAGTACAAGTGTAGTACAAGTGAAATAGTGGAAGTGTAGTACAAGTGAAATAAATTACAATATCAAATATAACTTAACATTATCCAAGGAAAAAAATATTTGAATAATTTCATGGACTCCGATTAATTTGGAAAGTAATGCTGTTAATTCTAATTCCAAAGTCTAATTGTGGATTTTGTGTGGACATATTAGCGGAATGAAAATCATTATTAATTTACTGTTACAATAATTAAATGATTTATTATAATAAATAATAATAATTATAAAAATATAATAATTAATTTACGTATTTTTATTATATTAATAATAAAATTATTTATAATATACTATAATTTATGTTATTATTATAATATATCAATAATATTATAAAATTTATATCAAAAATTTGTATTGTTTATGATTTTAAGTATAATTTAATTTCAATATCCTATGCATAGGTTCTTGAACTACAATAATAATTTTATGCTTATTATTTGGTTTTAAAATTTTATTTGATAATAATAAAATCTTATTTTAAATAATTTTTAGTCGTGATAATACTAAGTAGATAAATATTGTTTAAATACATGATATAAGATTTATATCCATAATATCATAACATATATGTATTTTTTATTCTTTTTCTCTCAATTTTTATATTTTAATTGGCATTTACAACACGTTAGTGTGGTATGAAATCAAATTAGTAATTTTTTTTGCATTTTATATTTTTATTTAGTTAGTTATTTTCGCTGGTAGAATAGGAAAAAATAAAAATTAAGAAGAGAATGAGAATGAGAATTGAAATCCAATACTTGATAAAGCAAACCCCACCAATCCCTAATAATCACCATTCACCAACAGCTTCTTTTGTCTGTTTCTCTAATATTTTCATTGTCTATCTGGGCGTCTCTTTGAGAGAGAGATTATCTGTTTGGGGTTTTCAATGAACGAAGTGATGACGATGGCAGATGCCTCATCATCGAGTTTTCGATCCGCAACATCTCAGTCTTTCATCATTCCCTCTAATCTTCCTCTACTCTCTGCTTTCCTCTCCTTTTCTCTCGCTCAGTTCCTCAAGCTCCTCGCTACCTGGTATTTTGCTGCTCTTTTGTCTCCGTACTATATCTGAAATGGAGTTATTGAGAACTAAATGTGCATTTTTTTTTCCGATGAAGTCAAGTTTGATTTCCAGATTAATAAATTGATTTCTCAGTACATAGTAATTTTTTGTCGTTTCCTAAGGGTTTCTTTCCGCTTTGTGTGATTGATGGTTTTACTGAATTGAAGAGTGTCCTATTTAATTGCTGGCTGTAGTTCTGATAGTTAAATATGGAAGAATACATCTGGGGAAACCCCCGCTATAATCTTATCGATAAAAAATTCCTAAAATAACTTTTCAAATTAATTTCCACTAACCTCAATTTACTCCCTAACAATTAAAGTAACAGTTTTTCGAAATAAGTTGATAATGATGGAATTTACAAGCTCAATAAGTGATAATAGTAGATTAGAAGCGTACTTGGTGTCCTTAATGACTAGAGTTTTGACATTTGGAGCACTATTCTCATTCTATCAAGTTTTCTTAATGCATCGTTATGCATAATAGGCCTACAAACCTCCTATATATAAATAAGAGGATAAGGACCTCCCTTAGTGCTTAAATGGGTTCAGCTTATATTTGGGCCCATAAATCAAAAATAGCACCTGACCCACTATTAGCTAAATTATACTGGATAATTGAATGCACCAAAAATGACTCATTATCTAAAACGATGATCACTAAAGAAATGAGCTCAAACAAAGGTTTCATAAATATTTGACATTGATTTACCAATCCATAATTAAGCAAAAATTCAAATGACTCCCAGTTCACATAATTAGGAAATAAATTTAACAGATAAATCATTATCTAAATTATACATAGACTCAAAGCATCAATTATTTATTGATTTATTACTATCCTAAGGTTTCTGACAAGTTCTTGATCGGGTTCACATATTCTTTCTCTCAATATAATTTGTTTTTGGGAAATCTCAATAGAAATAAAGCCATTTTCTCCAATGTTTTACCATCATAGTAGCGCGAATAGGGAATTTGTGTGTCAAAAACTGATTAGTTTTTATCCAGTTAGAGTTATGCTAAAACTTCAAATGTTCCAATTGGGGGAAATCCAAATTCAGGTTTCAATATCTCACTAGCCCACTATAGGGCCAACACAATCATAAGGGACCTGCACTCAAACTATAAATATCATTCTATGTGTTCAACTTGTTGCATGTAGCAATACTCTTACAGTCTCATCCATGCAAATATGCTTCTGGGAAGTCTGGCCTAAAGTGCCACATCCCCACTTTTTATTCTATGCTCCCAAAGTTAGTTGACTTGAAGCTTAATATATTAATGCTTTGAAAGGATTTCGTAAAGATGCTGTAAATAAAGTATATGCAAGTTAGCATCTGAGGGGTTTATAAATTGACCAAACCAATACTGTAACTTCTTTCTTGTTATGTTGAGTGGGATTGCCTCCTTCCTCTGTGTATGTGAAAGTTTGGAGAATGTGATCAAATATTCTGAAGTGTCAAAGTTTACTTATTGAAAAATATCATTATGAGGGTCAAAATGTGAACTAATCGTGGTTTGGTGTTCACACCCATTTTTGGCATTATTAAGATCAAGATTGCAAAAAGAATAAATCTTCTTAACTGTTGCTTCATTTACAGTATGTTTCCTCGTTAGTTTTCTCCGTTCGTTCATATATTAAGAGCTCCACCTTTGAATATTATTTCCTAGACATGCAGGTTCATGGAGAAGAGATGGGATTCTAGGAGGATGCTTGGGTCCGGAGGAATGCCTTCATCACATTCAGCTACTGTGACAGCACTTGCAGTTGCTGTTGGTTTGCAAGAAGGAACTGGAGGAGCTGCATTTGCCATTTCTGTGGTATTGGCATGTGTTGTATGTTACTTTTAACTAGGTCTTGTTCATTCTTTTGTGCTGGCATGATTGATCATACCATGCTAATTTTTGCTTTCTAATTTTACCCTCTTGCTGACAGATACTCTCTTTCTATTAAATGTGTCAATTTCATTTATTTGTTTGTTTTGTTTAGGATTTCTGAATTTATTATGGATCTATCTACCTTTGTGTTTATTCCTGTCAATACCATGTGAAATATTTTTATTTGTAGTTTCATGAAGGAATATTTTTAAATAATTTTTAAAAACAGTTTCATGTTTGAGCTACGTACAGAAATTGGTATTACACAATTTCCAGATTTTAGTAGATAGTTGATTAGCTATTCTGAGTTAAAAAAACAATCAAGAATTTTTGGATTTACAAATATTGATACTTGTAGGTAATGTATGATGCTACTGGAGTAAGACTTCATGCTGGACGCCAAGCTGAGGTAAGTTCATTTGTTGTTCAAAATAAAGACAAGTTTTATAATGGATTTTATATATGTTTATCTTCTTCTTTTTTTAGCATCTGTTATTTGGCTGTTTGCTTCTTTTGGATGCTCAGTTTAAATTGCTGATTTTGGTCTTATTTGATTGGTGTTGTACCAACTTTGACATATGTCTTCTACTCCTATATCTCCCCCTTTTTTTGGTTGTTTACTTATTCATTTCTAAGCAATCTTCTTATAAGTTGGCTTTGGTTACTATCATAAAGAAACCAAACATGGAGGCAGCTAAAATCTGTGACTTTATTTGAAATTGGAGCTTTTAACTAGAGATGATTGCAAATGATAATTTGTGATTCATTCAAACTTGTCAATTACATTCATAATTTTGAGACTGATACATGTTTGTTCGAGGAATTTAGAGACCTGTTGTGGTTTCTGCTTCTTACATGTACTATATTTTCTTCAGTGTCGCTGTTATTATAACGTTATTGAATATGATATGATGCCTTTTGCAGCTTCTAAATCAGATTGTGTGCGAGCTACCTCCTGAACACCCTGTCTCTAGTGTTAGACCTTTACGCGATTCACTTGGTCATACTCCACTTCAGGTTTATTATACATATGCAGTTTATGTAGTCAGTCAGAAACTTGTCTGCAAAAGCAGAAACCTTTAGTTGTAAACGTATTAAAGTGATTTTCTTAACATTTCCAGAAACAAGGACTTTCTTAACATATGATAATTTTAGCACGAGTACTATATTTTTTGTCCATTGGTGTATCATTGCCTGTTACTATGCTGCAGGTTGCTGCAGGTGCTTTACTGGGATGTTTCGTAGCATACCTCTTGAAGAGTTCTAGTTAGAGATGGTATTTGTAATGGTCTTGTTGGATAGGTCATAGTGTGCAAATAATCTACCTAAGGACGTGCAAATAAATTGAACATAGACGACCAATCTGTGTATGGGACCTGCATTATTGAAAATGTAAGTTTGTGCTGAAATGCCTTGAGTTCACATGGCCTTCTATAAACTCCACCATTTTTCCATGAACATGGCAAGCTTCATGTTCATACTACTTAAAACCCAAAGTTTTTGTGCTCTTCGTTCTTGATGCTTTAATTTGTCCTATGTTTAGAATAATAACACTGAACATTCTAATTACAGCTTTACCGGTGTAATTAAGTTTAAAATATCGTACCTTGTCGATTGATTTTGTACTTTGTTATTTTTATATAATTTTAATTATCAAGATCCAAATTGGCGTCAAGAGAATATATGATTGACAATGTTATGTAAGTTGACAACAATTTCAAGAGTTTACAAGCAGGGACAATTGCGCTTCATGTGGTTCCAACTTGTCACTTGAGATGGGTTGGGTTAGTTTTATTATTAGACTTGGACTAATTATTTCTAATTTGTGATTGTGATGGTTTTGTAGTTATGACCATGATTGTAAATTGGTAATCAAACTAAAACCTAAATGGCTAAACGCCCATATTTACCTCTCAACTATCATGGGTTCACGAGATCAAATGATGTAAGACGAGACATGTGGTAAATATTGAATTCTAAAATAAGAACAAAGGAAATAAGCACGATGTCATTTTCTACTTCACACGACTTCATATTTAATGTCGTTTTTCGTACGAGATGCGAAGAAGGTGCAGCGTGCATAGAATAACGAACCATGTGATTTAGAAAAAAGAAAAAGACAAACATTTTATGTGCCACCGTCTACTGTACTTTTATGTAAACAATAATGTCTCGCTACATTGCATATCTCGTTGAATATTTTTCATGGGTCTGCCTTTAACGTATTTATTATTATCTCACATTCTATTAAAAACAAATTATTTGTTTATTAATTGTTACAAAACACATTTAATTTAATAATGACATTTATAATAATAAATAAAAATAAACACATTGAAAAAAATAAAATTCTATTATATACATATAAAACTATTCAAAATAATTATAATATTAAAATATTTTATATTATAATGTTAAATGAAGTATTGATTTTTATTTATTATATATGAATTGTATAATTATAAAAGAATATTATAAATTGTTATAAAATTAAATTATTATATTAGTAGTAATAAAATATAGTATTATATATTTTGTTAGGCTAATATAATATAATATGAATATATTCAACAAAAAATGTATTGGTTTTTTGTCCATAAATTATTTAATATTAAAAAATTAAAAAAATCATGTGAGTTCAAATAAATTAAATTTTAATATATTATTTATAAATATAATAAATTTATAAAAAAATATATTTATCATAATTTTTAGGGTGAAATATACCAGGATGTCTAATAGTTTTTATAAAAAAAAATTAGTTTTATTATGTTTAGTTGAAATATTTTAATCTTCTAATTTTATAAAAATATATAATTTATTCATAAAATCTTAAGCAACTTTTTAAAATTAAAATATATATTTCTAAATGTATGATTAAATTATTCTAGAATCATTGGTTATATTTCTCCTAAATCTTTAATAGTAACAAAATGTAACCTCTTATTCTTTTAAAGAATGTTATAATGTATCATATCTTATAATATATAAAAGTGCTACCTCAAAAGTTTTCGTAATTTCCCTCGCTTATGTACCTTCCTCCCTTGGCTTCTTTGATACGCAACAAAGGCGGAACCACCGAGTCTCCAAACGCATTAACGGGATAGAGGCAAAGGCATAATCAACAATGGCGAATCCGCTCCAGTCACCAACGAACCCATTGTTATTGGGCTCTAACGACGACCAACTTGAACGAGCCCAGGCATGTGCAACACGTGCAGCTGCCAACAGTTGCAGGGCCAATACCCTTGCTGCTTCTTGTCATCCTCCCGAACCTTGCCTCAGTAAACGACAGATCATCGACTTGTTACACAACTGCGTTAAGCTCGCCAGCGAAAATGTCCGTACACTCACTCGCACACTCTCTATCTTTCTTTTTTCCCCTGAAATAACCGTACACTCTCTATCTTTCTATCCATTTCCAAATATAGAATTTTAGTCCGCTTATTTGTATGTGTGGTGTGCGGTTTGCATTAGCGATGAATAAGTAATTTCTAAATATCATATATATGATGCATTGATGAGTGACGATACATCTAGCGCCGCAAATTTTCTATCTAAACAGCATTTTAAAAACACTATCATCGGCAAAGTGGGTGGTAATTGACATTTTGTGGTTTACCTGGTCTTGGCTAACCCCTGTTTCAAGTACCAAGTATAGTTTATGTTTGTTTGGTAGAATGAAAATGGTGATAGAAATATTATTATTATTATTATTATGTTTCTTTGAGTTGAAGAATCATAATGATAAATATTAAAGAATTTTATAAAATTATGAATGAATAAAATAAGAGATTTTTTTATTCTTAAATGAGATAAAATTAAAAAAATAATAAATAATTATATAAATATACGAGAAAAATGAGATATTCTGTCCAATTAATAATTAAATCAATTATAATAATATTTTGAATTATTTTCATTATTATTAGTCTATTATTATTACTATCAAGTATCAACTAAACATTAAAAGTGAAAGTAAAAATGAAGGGTGGTTTTAAATATAAATATATATATTTTTTAATTTTAGAGTTCCACGCGGGGTGAAATTTATTTGAACTCTCTTACTGAATTAAGGTATTTTCCTATTTTTCTTGCTTTCCAACTTGTAATCAATTACGTACTGTCTGTCAGATGATTTTTTTTTCTTGCCTTAATGTACATTGGAGCTGGAACTAGAATCTGCTAATCGCAATTCTTGTGAATTTTAAGTAGAATGAGTTTATTTTTCTTCCCTTTGGTAATTTAGAAAATAAATCAGAAGAACACGTGGGAGTTGAAGCTTATTGACCATCTTAGTGAGGTTATTAAAGTTGAAGCTGAGAATGAAAAAGAGATTAACTTTCAAAAGGTATGGAGTACTTGTTTCGAGAGTTGTTTTGCTGTGGATTTGTTCAAGTTTTTGGGTGTTAAGAAATTTTTATGGGCAGGCAAGTTGCACGCTTGAAGCAGGGGTAAAAATTTACTCTATTAGGGTGGACTCGGTGTACTCTGAAGCATACAAGGCCCTTGTGGGCATCAATCGGGCTTCTATTGAAGACGAAGAAGGTTGCACACCTTTCCCCCATTGCTCATTATTTTACTTTGCTTTAAAGCTTTAATATAGTGGGTTTGTAAAAACTGTTGTAGAAGTTGAAAGTCTAAATGGGAAAGAAAGGGGCTGCTTTAAGAAAGAACCAGAGAAGAAGGTATGGATTTTTCATATGAATTCATGTCAATCTGATCTGCAAGTGGGAGATTCAGCAAAACCATTTGTGCAGGTGTCACCTTTGTCAACTTTGGAATCTTCTTTTGAAGCTCTTAATGCGAAGAAACTTGATGGTAACTTTATATATTTAGGCTAAGCCGTTTAGCAAATGCAGTTTCAGAGTTTGCATCTGTTTTGGATATAATCTTGAACTGTATCATGTTTCCAGTTGCATTTATGGTGGATCCACTGTATCATCAGACATCTGCACAGTTTGACGAAGGTGGAACAAAGGGTTTGCTATTGAATAATCTTGGTGTTTATGGAGGATGTTGGGTACTTTTTGATTCATTTGAAGTGCCCAGCAAGTGCAGGTCTTCTTTAGGGAGAGGAGATACTTTAAATTTGATTGATCTATCTTTTGTCAAAGGTGTGTGATGAATGCTGGCAGATATGTACATTCTCTGTTTGTTTGTTGTTGTTTTTTTCTTTGCTATTGACAGATATAAACATTCTCATTTTCATAGTTTGATGTGTCCAAAAGGCACTTCTCTTTTCTTTTTTTGTCCTTTTATCCCTTTCTTAGTTGGCCATTTGTTTGTTTGTTTCAAAGAACCTTTTGAGCAGATGATCATAAATATGCAGAGAAAGAATGAAATTTCCCCATCCCTCAATGAAATTGTTTGCCATTTTGATGAAGTTAATCAAGGGTCAGCTGAGTCATTTTGTGTAGATCAGAATTCAAATCTGGTGCCTGATGTTGTACACGATAGGGAACATGATCTGGATAATTGGCAGCATGATTCATGGGAACTTAACCATGATAACAAAAAAAATGTTTTTAAAGAGAACATAGATTCTGGAGATGCTACATTTGACAGCCACTGTGAGGTATTTGATCTATAAGACATGCAGGAGTCTTTGAGATTGTAATACTCTATGATTTATGTGTAACATGTTTTTTTACCAATGATCCATAGCACACCAAAAGACCAATCTTGAAAGTACTTTGCTGCATTTGTCTAGGTGAATGATCCTTTTGCCTCATGCCAAGATGATGGAAATGAGGGATTTGACAAAGCTCCGACGTTCTTATTTCAACATGTTGGATTCACTACTAAGAAAAATTCATGGGCTGGCCCTGATCACTGGAAGTATCAGAGACCTAAAGGTACATTTTATAGATCAATGTATTATTTTTCATATCGTTGAAACTAGCAATTTTCCCATTATTGGTATCAATCTGTAGGCACGGAGGATTCTCTTTCTAGTCAAAGTAACTCAACGTTCAGTAGTAACCAATTCAAGGTTAAAAGATATGAAGAAGGGGACCTTGACTTCACTGCATCCATTGGCAAGGAAAATCCCGATATTTTTGCTTCCCCAAGAAGCCCTAAGACTTTACTTCTACCTGCAAACAGGTCATCATACTGCAAAAGACTTCCAGAAGATTGTCATTATCAACCACAGGATATTGTCAAGTTATTTCTTCTTCCCAATATTATGGTATGTACTGATCCATGATAAAGTTATTCCATGAGTATGCTAGACAAACTGGTGATATCTGAGCCCAATCATAGAATTCTTTTCGGAGGCCATATTTTGGCATGTGGAAATGGAATGGCTATGCATTTGATTTATTAGTGGTAACAGAATGCAACCAGCTTTATATTTTCTATTTTGAAATCTACTCGTGTGTCCTGTCAATGTGTTGGAACTGACTTTTTTTGTTTGTTTGGGAAAATGACAAATATGACACCCTAAAAACTCACAACAATAAAAAAGGCACCCCTAATACTAACTTATAATGCTCTCAATTCAAGGGAAAAATGTTATTTTTGTTATTATAAGTTTTGAGGTAGTTTTTTCTTCATTATTTGAACCCATTAATATTTGTCGGAGCTGTTGATAAATCTCGGTTTGATTGCAGTGCCTTGGGAAGCATTGCCGAAAGTTTACAGGTTTGGGCCTTTTCCTTGATAATGTTTCTTAGCTCAGCTGTTTTGCTTTTGCTTAGCTTTTTTTCTTTTCAAATACAATTTAAGATAATCAAATGTGAGATTTAGAGATTGAATTAATGTGCATAATTTTTTAATACTATTTATTAGTGTTGAAAAGACATTTTTGAGGTGCGTCTTGAGGCAAGGTGTATAAAAAAAGTATCGAGGCTTACGCCTTTTTCTTGTGAGGCGCAAGCCTTGAGACGTTTTAGACAGAAAATTACAATTTTTTTTAAAATTATATCACAAATAATTTATTTCAATTTCACTCGACTTTATTAAACAAATAAAAATTAAGAAATTTAGAAAAGATCTAAAAAACAAAAATTCAAGTCATACAAGCCAAATTAGTGAAAGTTATTTTTAATTGTTTAAACATTGTACTGATAATTTTCATGTAAATTTCAATGTTTATTCAATTTCTTTTGTATTAATCTATTTGAAATTCAAAATACTTTTATCACAATTAGAAACTATAGAATATTAATTAGTTTTAGTTATCTATTTTTCTATTTCCTTTACATAGTGCTAAAATTTTAGGAGGTTATTCTTTTTTTAAGGAAGAAATGTTCCCTATTATAAAAACAACAAAAAAGAAGAAATGTTTCCTATTTGGATTAATATTTTTGTGTTTTCAATTCTTATTTATACAAGAAATAGTATATATTATTTAATTAGAACATATGTATGCCTCCAGCTCCATGCCACTCGTATGTATAACCAGCATTCTAATATTTGAGCTACACTTCTAATAGATTATTATATACTTTTTTGATTAATTTTTATTTTCATAGTTATTAGATTCATAATTGTTATTATTTATATCTTTAAGTTTCTTGAAAGTTACATTTGAGGTTTACGCTTCGAAACGCCTTGAGACTTACGCCTTGTCTCGGAAAAAGTCTTGATACTTAAAAAAACATTTTACAATATTGATATTTATACTGTAAATCCTTTTAGTCTTTTTAGTAATTAATAAATCTTTGAGGTATTGCATTATACCTAAAACATTTAGAGTCGTAGTTTATACATAATTGAATTGGTTTTAAAATAATATATTAATTTTTGCATAGAGTGGACATATTTAGTTTATATACATTATAAATTATGTGCAATGTATACTTTGTACATATGTTATATGTATATATTATGTACAACTAAGATGCTATTTTGATATCAATTCAATTATTTAAATTTTTTCATGTTATTTAGGGTCTTAGCTCTAATTTCTGCAGGATCCATACACAATAAATTTACGAGTTTTTCTTATTGCCTTCCTGCTTCTTGGTTGCTATGGTGATTGGTAGTACATCTTTAACGTGCCTTGTGCTCAATTTTTTCCTCTTTAGAAAAAGGCAACTTCGTTCCTCATTTTTTAATTTGGGCTTTTCATTTTTTAAGGTTTGGGGAATAGTATATTGTTTAAGTTGATTGCTGATGATCTTGTTTATATTTTGCAGATAATAAATCATCACAACAAAACAAATGTTTTGGTGAAACAGTGCAATCATGGGACAATGAGAGTGTGATCAGTGGCCATTATAATGATGGTTATGTTTGCAGTGATGTTGAAGACTCTGATGGACTTGTTTCTCATCCTCGACGGGTATAGGTCATCCTTTTCTTGCACCTGTTTGCCTTGGTCAGTAGTGTTCCTAGAAATAGGTGTAGAGTTAAGCCGCTAGCTCTCAGCTTTTCTTTTTGACTAATAGACATGTAGATTTACATATAATATAAATATGACATTCTTAAATAGCTATAGGTTGGGTTCACAGGTCAGCATTTTTGCTAAAGCTGCTGTAAAAGTTTTTATTGTTCAGAATATTATATCTCTTCTTATTACGGAGTAGATTAATCATTCACCTTATTTTTCATCCTTATTGATTACTTGTAATAGAAGAGCTTGGGAGGTTTCATGGATAGGATAGATTTTGTTTAAGACTTGATAGAACTGATGAAACTATAGTAACATTTTCTCTCCCTGGGTTCTGAACTTTAATATTTCAGGTAAACAAAATTGATGTTCAGTATGACAGATTTTCCAAACAAGTTGATGTGCAAATATTGAAAGATAACCTTTGGGGTAAAATACAAGAATGTGACGAAGCATCTGAAATGGTAAGCTTAATCTTTTCCCAGAATCCATATCTAATGCCTAATGTCATTGCATTTTTCTTTTCTAATTACCTAAAGAAATTAAGTTCATATTAAAGAATGATATAGCGAGTCGGCTAGATTATCCCCCATTTTGAAGAACCTTTGAACTTCTATGTACTATTTCCTGTTTAATTGTCAGTTGAGTGCTAACATGTTTTGCGAGTGACCTAAAGGCTTAAACATTTTTCTATGCTATTATTACGAAGGAGAAAAAAAGAAAAGGAAAAAAATGAAAAGAGAAAAAATGAAATCTGTATGTATATTTTTCTTAATACAAAAAGAATACAAAAATACTCTTATTTATACAATTGTAAACAAATGAAAATAAGACACATGGCATAACAGAAAAACAATATTCTAACACTCCCTCTCAAGATGGAGAATAGATGTTAATCGGCCCCATCTTGTCTAGCAAACAACTTTGAAAATGGAAGGATGAAGAGTCTATGGAATATATCCGCTAATTGATTCCGAGTAGAAACATGTAGTGTCTTCGAAGCTCGTGCCTGAATTTTGTCACGAACCAAATGACAATCTATTTCTATGTGTTTTGTTCGCTCATGAAAAATGTGATTTGCCGCAATGTGTAAAGCACTTGATTATCACAATATAGCAAGGCAGTCTAGAATGACTTACCCCAAACTTCTTTCAACAATGACAACAACCAAGTCACCAGTAGTGGCATTAGCCGTACGATTCAGACTACCGTCACACCGAAGACCGAGATCGTAGTTTGTTTCTTAGACTTCCAGGAGATTAACGAGTCTCCTAAAAATACACAATAACCTCGATATGGAACGTTTATCGTCGCACAACCACCTAATCAAGATCGAGAAAACTTTGAATTGAACTTGTTGTCAGATAGATCACTTTCAAAGATAAGCTCTAAGTTCTACTTCGCATTTAGAAGGAAGAAAAATACCTTGTCTGTGAGTCCTTTTCACATATTGCAAAACTCTTTCAGATGCCTTTTAAGTGAGAAAGTCTTGGTTGAGACAAGAATTGGCTAAGTCTATTAACAAGATATGATAGATCCCATTTAGTGATGGTGAGGTATAATAACTTCCCAATTAACCTCCTATAAAGAGAAGAATCGTGCAATAAATCCCCTTCATCTTGACTTAATTTCAGATTTGGTTCCGTAGGTGTAACCGCCGGGTTTACAACCTAGGTATCCCGTGTCGTACCAAAAGTTGCAATGCATAAGACGCGGAAACCAATACCTCTCTCTGCTTTTACCCACTTCTAAACCAAGAAAGTAACGCAAAGTTCCAAGATCTTTCAACTTGAATCTAGCATTAATCTTACTCTTCAAGTGTCGAATTTCACATCATCACGGCTATAATAATGTCATCAACATAGACAAGAATAACCATGAAAACCGATCCTCGTTGCCGATAAACAAGGAATGATCGTTCTTGTCGACACGAAAGCCTTCTTCAATCAAGGCACTAGAAAATTTTGCATACCATTGCCTTGATGCTTGTTTTAAACCATACAAGGACTTGTTGAAGTTTGCAAACAAAGACAGAGGTAGTGCTTTCTCCATATGGCTATAACCTCGAGGAATAGTCATATATACTTCTTCAAAAGTGTCACCATGCAAAAAAGCATTATTAACATCCAATTGATGTAAAGACCAACCATGGATCAAGCTAAAGCAAGTAAGAGTTTGACAAGAATGCTTTGCTACAGTGAGCAAAGGTATCAAAATAATCAACTCCCTCTTTAATTATACCCCTTTGCAACAAGTCGCGCTTTGTATCTTTCAACGTCCCATCACCAAACTTGACTTTATACACCCATTTACAACCAATGGCGTGATGTCCAATGTGTAAAAAGAAAGACAATAGACCACGTATTATCGAGTGCTAAGGCGTGTAACTCATCACCATAACTTTATCCCATTCAGGGATACGGAAGCTTGAGAGAAAATCGAGGCTACCAGGTGTGTTGAGATGGACATAACTGCCGCCCTTAAAATCCCCTTTGATCTTGTCATAACAGAAAATTAGAAATAGGGTCTTGAGTAGAATGATGATTGACAAGAGAATCACGAAGAACGAACCACAATGATAAGCCCGCAAATAGCTTGGCTTTTTAACACAACGTTGATCTAGTAGAAAGTGGAATGTAAATAGTCATAAAGTAGACTAAATCGGAAAGAAGTGCCATGAACAATAGGATGCACAATATCGTAAACATCACGTACTGTAACAAGGAGAAATATTGTCAAGAATGACAAAAGAACATTGTCATAGAGAATAAAGCACCAATATCAGCAGAGGAACTATTGACAACTAGAGGAAAAATGGTGTCATGAAACACAACACCACGAGAAACAAAGGTCTTATTACTCTATAAAGCCAACAGCTTATAGGCTTTCATCCCAAAAAGAAAACCAATAAGAATACAAGCTTTCTAGATCTAGAGAAAACTTGTCACGTTTACTCAACAAAGAAGGCATTAAAGATAGACAACCAAAAGAGCGCAAGTGATCATAAGAAGGAAACTTATTATTCAAAGACTTCAAATGGAGTTTTAGAACTTAGAGGGAGATGGCGACTTATTCATAGGTGAGTAGCCAACAAACAAGATCACACCAATAAGAGAGAGGAATTCCTGACTAAAACAGAAGAGCACGAGCAATATTAAGTAGATGCTGATGTTTACGCTCAACAACCGAGTTTTGTCAGCGGCCTTTCAACACAAGATCGATAATGAACAACCCGCTTTAGAGTTGTAGAAATGAGTCAAATCCAATTCCTTAGCATTGTCCGAACGAACTCCTTTGATATGCTTCCCATATTGAGTTTGAATCAAAGATAAAAAATTTGGAATAATCTTAGAGCCTCACTTTTAAAGTATGTAAAAGGAAAACCCAAGTATATTCAAGATCATCAACAATGGTTAAAAAATATCGAAAACCTTCATTAGATATTACTCGAAATGGACCCCATACATCAACATGAATGAGATCAAAAGGTAAAGCCGAAAGTTTATTATTAGAAGTAAACGACAAACGTTTTTGCTTTCAGCAGGACAAACAAGACAAAAGAGGCCTTTTTCGCCTCTAAAATTGAAAGAAGAAATCTTATCCTTATGTTGAGAAACCAAACAAGTTAAGGATGTCCTAGACGATAATGCCATAACATCTCGGTGGACAAAACAAGAAGCATTACAAGAAATAGCGAGTTAGGACTAGGTTGATACAAAGTTGAAACACTAAGATGATGTAGATGCCCCACTCTTTTACTCGTCCCCAATCTTCATGCTCTGAGTATCCGAATCACATCGCCCATCATCATGAAAAATTAACGAACATGAGAGGCTATTTATGAGTGAACTAACGTATATTAAGTTATATCCTGAAAGAAGGAACATTAGAAAGCACTTTAGATAAAAACTAAGGAAGCGTGATAATCGAACGAGCCTATCTTAGAAATGGGGCGTAATGTCCAAGAGGTAAGCACAAATGTAGAAATATAGTTGTTATCAAAAGAATCAAACAAACTCAAATCATGACAAACACGATTTAGTAGCACTCGAGTCAATAATCCAAACATTAGTCGATATAAGAGAAGAAATACCGTTGAAGTTTCGACACTACAGTCGGCCGTTTCTTTAGTATCTCGAGAGATCCGCATCCGAGTACTTAATGCAGAGATATCAAATGTTGGCAATCACTAGATTAAAGCATGCAAAAGGAGAAGTATTGTTATTGAAATTGGTGCGATTCTCTGGATTAACTTGAGTTTCAAAGAACAAAAGAAGTCCGATTAGCTGTGGCTTCTCAAGAACTTGTCGATTGGAATACCACTGGATGACTACTTGCTCGCCCTTAGAAAAATCTCCGTAATCCACCTTTTGGTTTAAAACCGTGAGGATATCCATGAATTTTGTAACATTTATCCACCGTGCGACCGGAAAAACCACAAAGCAGGTACAGACCTTTGTCCTTCTTTCCCTTATAAGCACTATAATTGTTATTAGATACTCCATAAGATGTCAAATAAAGAGGCGAGATGAACTAGAAAAATGCATAGATCGTTGTCTTTCTTCTGTACGACCAGGAGAAAAAACTTTGTTAATCGAAGGCAATGGATCACTCATCGAGAATCGAGCCCGAATCTGACTAAAAGACTCATTCAAACCCATAAGAAATTGTAAAACATAGTCTTCATGTTGATAATCTGTCAAACTTTTCATTCCTCCACAATTACATACTGGTGCAGGTCTAAAATCACGTAATTCATCCCAAAAAATCTTTAGTTTGGTAAAATAAGCACTAATATCATTAGAACCCCGTGCGAAGTGCGTGAATTTGTCGCTTTAGTTGAAAAATTCTAGTGACCATTGCTTCCGATCGAACCGATCACGAAGATCAATCCACATACTTCGAGCATCATGAATAACCATAATACTATCTGCTATGTCTTTGCAAAAAGCATTCAAAATCCACGACATAACCATGTTGTTACAACGAGACCTAAAATGATACAAATTATCCCCAATTTTTGGTTTAACAATAGATCCATCAACAAATCCAAACTTGTTTTTAGCAATAAGAGCTATAATCATAGATCGATGCCAAGAGATGTAATTACTAATTGCTAGAGGATTCGAAACCAAGCCAAGCCCTGGATGATCTCCATTTCCGAGAGATAGAAAGAACTCATTGGAATCTTCGTGAATACGATCAGTATTATCCAAAACCGAGAAGGAATTTTCATTGCTCCGATTGCCTCCACTATTACCTCCACGAGCTCCTCCTCCACGAGCCATTGAGGAACAATCAAGAATCAAGAATCAAGAAGAAAGAAATATCAGCGAGAGCGTTTTTCTTTTTCGCTCTGATACCATATTACGAAGGAGAAAAAAAGAAAAGGAAAAAAATGAAAAGAGAAAAAATGAAATCTGTATGTATATTTTTCTTAATACAAAAAGAATACAAAAATACTCTTATTTATACAATTGTAAACAAATGAAAATAAGACACATGGCATAACAGAAAAACAATATTCTAACAGCTATTGTCTATCTCAGAAGTTGATTATTCTAACGGACCATATATTGCTTCCTTGAAGGTACCCAAAGATGCAATATCATTTAAACATCTCTTTGCGAACGTTTTTGTTGATTGGCAAGCTGTGGCACCAGAGCATCTCTCTCCACATTTGTGTTTCATATGTCTTTTGCATTTAGCTAACGAGCATGGTTTGCTCATACAAGACAACCCCAGGTTGGATGATCTCAGCATCCATCTTCCCTCATCAAAATAAATGGAAAAAGTATTGCATTTTAGCCTTCATCACTGCCCAGCCGTTTGTGTTATTTTTGAAAAAAGAATATATATATATATATAAACAGTTTGTAAGTGTACGCATTTATATATATATATGTATATATATATATATATATATGTATGTATATATATATATACATACATATATATATATATATGTAAGGTAGAGAAAATAGAAAGTACACCGTAGCATGGCAAAAAAATGTAAGCCTATAGTACTCTGATTTCGTGTGTTTGAAACATGACGTTGATCTGAAACTTGGGTAGACTATATCCTGACTTTGCTTTAGCTATGTGCGGGGTGGAAAAACAGTTTGTAAGTGTACGTCAACATGTCAACTCAAATGTCTATAATTTCTTCTTTTGTAAACATAAAACTATATGTTTAACTCAAACTACACCTATTTGATTTGGTCTGAAAAATATGATATCTGTTTTGATACAGAGATATGGTTTTTTGTTTACTGTGATTCTGTAAATTTACGTATTCTACGACTGTGATATTAGTCTTTATTTGTCTGTCTTACAATGGAAATTATAAGTCTAAAAAGTTAGAGAGGAAGCGTGATGCAAATCCAGTAAAGGCAGCTCAACATACGTTTTTTGGTCCAAAAATTGTCGGTCTATAAAATATACAATAATTGACTGCAATAGTGATCAACATCTGGTCAATAATTATAAACTTCCCAAAGTTGGATATAAAGAGAGCAAGCTTTTGACATATTATGGATAAATATGGCAATTCTTTGATATCTTAGTCTTAGTTGCATGTGAAAAATATGGCAATTCAGAAAAGCAAATACTCGATCTAGTGACAAATATTAACTTTAAGTGATGTTTAGTTCACTGAAATGAAATTAGAATTGATTTCTTTCAATTTTATGATTATATTTTAAAAATTGGAATAAAATATAATCAATTCTTAAAAGAAAAATAACGAGAATTCTTTATCTTCCCTTAAAAATCATGATTATATTCTTATCTTAATTTTTTTGTTCCAATTTTACTACAACTCTAAATATAATCTTAAACCTTATACCGTATACCTTATATCCTATATTTTAAGTCATAAATCTTAAATCCCAATACCCCAAATCCTATTTAGAAAAATAATAATTTTAATCCTAAACCTTAAACCCTAAAACCCTAACCCTATTTAGAAAAATAATGTTTTTAACCCTAAAACCCTAACCCTATTTAGAAAAATAATGTTTTTAACCCTAAACCTTAATTCACAAATATAACCTTAAATCCTAAAAATTATACCCTAAATCTCAAAACTAATAACTCTAAACTATAAATCCTAAATCCTAAACCTTATTTAGAAAAAATAATAATTTTAACCTTAAATTTCACGAAAATAACACTAAATCTTAACTCACAAATATAACCCTATGTCCTAAACCTTAAACTCTAAATCCTATACCCTATAACCTATACCCCAAGCCCTAAACTCTATACACTAAATCCTAAATCTTAAACCCTAAATCTCAAGTCCCAAACCTCAAAACCCTAAACCTTATTTAGAAAAATAATAATTTTAATAATATATTTTATTTTTAATTAATAATTATTTATAAAAATAATGATTTTAATAATGTATTTTATCTAATGAAAAAATAACAATTAAATGATATTATTTAAAGTTTACTGAATATATAGGTATTAAGATAATATGCAGTGTTTTTCGTTCCATTTCAATAGTAAACAAAACACTATAATAATGATTCTTTCTTTGATTTTAGTGGTTAAGTCAAACAATATTATTTACTTTTCATTCCATTGTCATTTATATTTTAACTCTGAACCAAATGTCACCTTAATGTTAAATTCTAAAATGGTAAAACTATCCCAAAATCTCTAAAATTTAACTACATAATCATAATATGTGTTGGGTGAGGATATAGGTGTGTAAATAATTAGAGTTTTTTTAATTCATTAAAAATTATTTATTGCAATATACTTTAAATAAAAATATTAATTCGACGAATAAATAATATGTATGTTCTTTGCATATTATTTTTATTTATGATATTTAATTATATATTTTGAATATTTGAGTTTTACCTCAATATGTCATAAAAAGTAATATCGTAACAAATTAATCAAATGTAATATGTAGGGAAAATATGTAACATATATTATGAAAATTGAGAGAGTGCTTCTATATTTAAAGAGTAAACAAATAAATTTGTTGGGTGTGACACAATGTTAAAATAGAGCGGTCTAAGCATGTATGCACTTCAATTTCAATGTATAGACCAACACTGCTAAAAAATATATATAGTAAAATAAGAAATCTACAATAAATGCATCACCTATATTGAAAAATATACAAAATTGAGCATAATTTGGAAGAAATTTGCTATTACCAAATGGTGAAACAAATTTAATACAAACTTTCAAAAATAATTACAAAATGACTGGGTAAAATTAGCAACTAGTAGTGTACATTGAAATTATCAGATTATGATCTTTGACTTAATGAATTAGTCTTTGAGGTTATAAAGATAATTATTAATACAAATATTATAGAAAAAATAAAAATATGATTTGTGTTCATAAATTCGCATCATCTGTCAAAATAAAATATGTATTGTTCCAATAAATCAGATGGAAAGAAGGTTGCTCTCATAAAACAAGAAGAGAAAAAAAAAAGTGAAACTAAAAATTAATTTCACACCAATTAATTTTTTTTAGTAAAATGAAACCACAAAACTAATTAACAATCAGATATATTAAAAAACAATAAAGAAAATTCATGATTTAATTAAATATGTAGGATAAGTATGTTTTAGTGAATATAGATCGAAGACGAATACGAAAGATTGAGAATAATAATATTATATTACATCCCAAATGCTCAACTCACACTTTCAAAACATTATTAGGTGGCAATTGTAACTAAATCTAAATCTGTAACATGTAATTAGATTCTTTTAATATTATTAAATATTATTTTTATTTTTATAAATTTTAAAAATATTATTTTATATAATTTTCTTATTTATTTTTACTAAAAATGTATAACCTTGTTAAATGTAATATAATACAAAGCTATTAGCTGAAGTAAAAAAAAAAAAGCCTTGGATTGAGATGAAGTTAGGGAGTAAATATGAATTTAAAGTAATTTTTTATCAAAAGAAATAGATTTAGGTTACCTTCGAACTTATAAAAATTATAACTGAATTTTTAAATAATTTTAGCTAGTTATAAGTTACAACTAAATTTTGTTGATGAATGGTTATCTTTGAAAAAATATTATTAAATTTTAATATTTTCCATCATAGTAAATAAAGGAAGAGATTTTTAAAATTATAACTTAAACCAACTTATTTTAAAAATTGTGAGGACCTCTATTAAAATATAAATTTTAACATGAGAAAAATATTAAATTAAATTAATTACCTGTTTATTGCATTAAATTTAATTCAAAAGTGCTAAAGGTAATAACATGTTATATTTTGCAAGAATGTATTCTTGTAACCTCTAATTTAAAAGAAAAATATTAAAGAGTTGTTCAGTAAATGAAATAATAAGTGAAGAATGTTACTGATTTATTTATTTATTTATTAACTTTCTATGCGTAGTTATAATTATGATTATTTCATTTACTTTGAATATAAATATTATAGCAATTTAAATTATTCTTATCGTAATTATATTTTATCGATGGTAATTTTATTAAATAATAATATCAATAAATTATAATTAATAATAATAATAAAATAAATATTTTTTATATTTTAATTATGATAATAATAAAAATAGTTGTAAAAATATGTATAAGAATATATCAACACAATTTACTTAATATGCATGACGGAAAACATTTTATGTGATTTGATGTTGATGTTTATTTTTTACATAAATGTATTATGTTAATTTGAGGATACAATGCTAATTATGGTAATTTTATTTTTAATATTTTTTTATCTTTATTATTAATTAATATTTTAATAATATTTATATTTTAAAAAATTTTAATTTGATACAATTTTACACATGATTAGCATATATAATTTTAACAAAACATACCTTTTGCATTTTTATCTATTCTAATATCCTTCCAACATAAACAATTTTTTTGATATTTTGGAATCATTAAATGTATATTTTAATTTTTTATTAATTTTATATCATCTTCTGTCTTTATTATTTCTTTAAAGATTGCATGCATATATTATTTTCGATTTATTAGAAAGAAAATAAATTTTAAACAAAAATATTTTTTACAACATATAATACAATTCATACATAAATTGCAGTATCCATAAAAACTAATTATATGAAAGAGAATGAATTTCATATTTTATATATTCTTGATCTTAAAACAGATAAAGAAGATAAGATAGAACACAAAAGGATGTAAAAAAAAAAAAATAGGAGAGAGATTAAATGAAAATAGAAAAAATATTAAAAGATAAAAATACATTGTTAAAAATATCACATGTAATATATATGTCAAATTCTCTACTTAAATTTTCATTTTGTAGTAAATTGATATTGTTTTTTAAAATATGAACAATTGATAAATAATAAAAGTAAAAAAGATAAAAATTTAAATTAAGATAATAGGAAAGTAAAGTACCCTTAATTAATTCTATGTACTATTTTACAAAAATCGATGATACTTAAATACTTTTTTTCTTTTCAAAATTACATTGATTTGAGCGTTATAATTATGTATAATTATGTTAAAAGGATATTTTAGAATCTGTTTTTTATATTGTTTGTTATAATCGAATTTAAAAGTTGAGAAATGGAAGTGTAACCTACTACTTCATGTAAAATTATTTTAAACGTTTATAGTTATTGATAATTTCAAATTTAATTTGTGATTGATCCTTGATTAAACGTTGACCTTCTTTCTTAATTTTTTTTTTTAAAAAAAGAAAAAAATACTTGGATTTATTATTGAGTATGTTAAGTAAATTCAACCTGCAGATCAAAACTAAAAATTATTAAATTAAATATATGAAAAACAAAGAAATAAATTATGAAATGTAATACTAACTTGAGTGTACGTAGTTACAACCCTATCGAAAGGTAATAATAATATTAATATTTATTTATATTAAGTAATATTAATAAATAATAATTATTTTTTAATTAATTATATTAATATTTATTTTTTATCAATTAAATAATAAATAATTAAAATATTCATATTTTTTTTATATTTTTTCCTACAAGTTATTTATTAAGTAATATAAATATTATTATTATTATTATTATTATTATATAAAATTCATATTTTTTAGACGGCATCACGTGACCCATTAACAGTAAGCTCTAATATTTACCTTACACCATTGCTCTAACCTCCATTAATTCCTAATTGAAATTGTGATTAGGGTTCAAATAAGAATTCTCTCTTAGCTCCATCAAAGTAACTTCAGTTTCCTTCAATAGCTCTTTCACTCCTTTCCCATCCTTATCAGTAAATCTGAGTTTTTTAATAACTTGTGTCCTCTAATGACAAACTGTAAATTTCGTTTCATTTTCCAATTTTCCTCTAATGACAAACTTGTGTCATTTTCCTCGACTTTCCTCGACTTTCACTATTCCGTCGCACTATTACGTTTAAATTTGTGACGAAAGCTAGTCGTCTGGATCCAAACCTACCTGTTGATGATCTCTTATATAAGAGATTAATAATTAAAGATTCTAATGGAACCTCTGCTCTCTAGATGTTCACACTTCTTCCAATGGGCCATCTGCTGGGTCACTTTCTTCAAAGATAGCCGATCAACCTCCGCTTCACTAGAAAGTTTCATCAACTGGGTCTTCATCATCGCGGCAACTTATACTGAGATTGCTAGTTATTTCCCCATTTCAATTAATGGAGATTATAGTTATTTAAGTAAGAATAGAGGTGTATTATTATTATTATTATTATTATTATTATTATTCATAGAGTACGATTTTCGCCAAATATATTAAAGAAAAAATCGTAATAATTTTAAATTTTATTTAATAATTTTTCGGTACCATGGGTCACATGATTCACGTGAGGTGCATGTGGAGTTTTAATATATATTTTTTTTTAAATTTGTGTGGTGCGATTGACAAAACTTTAGAATAAATAGGTATTATTTATTAAATTTAAAATAATATATCATATATTATAAAAACAATCAATAATTTTTCATTTAATAAATATTAGAAATAGAAAAAAAAATTCTTTATCTTTTTAATTTTTTATAAAAATAATCCATTAAAAAAATTATATTATTTTAATATTTTTTATTTAAAAATAAATTTTAATAATATAAAATAAATTTTAAAAAATAAACAATAATAAATTTTTTTAAAAAAATTATTTAAATATATTTTTAACTTTTAAAAAAAAAAATCAAAAATTAATAAAATATCTTTAAAAAGAAATTTATATTAATTGTTAACGTATTTAATTATTTAATAAAAATAATAATAATTTAATAAAAAAAATTATTAAAATAATATGAATTTATTTTCATTGTTTGAAGAAAAGAAGATAATATCATTCGTAAATTGAAGGTGAGAAACTTCAATACTATCTCTTCCCACACTTAGAGACAATCTATGAAGTTAAATCTCTTTTCTCTTGTACCAATCTGCTCAAACCATCAACTACCAAAACGGAAAGGAAATGAGAAAGTGGATCTCCTTGCCTTAACACTCTTTAAGTCGTCCTAAAGAGCCTTTTGGTCTCACAGTAATAATTACCGAAAAATTCATGGAACTTAAGCAACTCGTGATCCACATCCTCTACCACTCCCCAAACCTTCTCCCTCAACACAGTTCAAAAAGTGAGGTAGAGTTCGGGATAGAGGTGGCTTGGACAGGCCAATAAAGGCTGATGCTGGTTGAAAGGGAAAGTAGAGATTAAAATAGAAATGAAACCCAATCCTTGTTTATCACGGCCAATAAGTTGGGTTTTCGACAACAGGTGATGTCAATGGCAAAGAGATTGGAAAATGACAACGGAGGTTGGGAAATGGTAGAGGTAGAAGGTGGTAGAAGGGACAGGATGATTTCGGGCAAACACAAAAACACTATCGCAAGAAATAGACTTTCCAGGCTAGTCACTGCCTCTGGTAGACGGAAACGACAAGATGAGTTGGAAAACGGATTGGAAAGGCTGGGCTACGGTGGTTAGGAATGGGTAGAAATGGAAGAGGTGGTTAGGAGGAAAAATCTTCAATTTTGTGATAGTTTCTCTCTAGCACTGTTGGCAAGAATCTGGCAAACTGAGGTGGAAAGGAGGGACAAAAAAGGTTGGGCTAAGGTGGCTGGGGGTGGATGGATGAGCTTAGGTCATTGGTAGACTCTTCACGTGAGGAGTTTTTCATGAGTCACTAGATTACCAGACGCGATGTTTTTTTTGTTTGTTCACCTAAATAAATGTTGAAGCTAATATGTGTGTAACTATTCAATTATTTTAAAAAATAACTCTATATTTAGTGTTCATAATTTTGTAATATTTTTTAATACAGTGTCTTCTGTGTCTTTTTCTCGACTCTGCTTTGTGTTAGATTTGTTTTGGTTGGTAATTAGGTCTTCCCTCTTTTTGGAAGAGAACAGTGAGCGGGCTTAATCCTGTGATTTGGAATGAGTAGTGGAGGTTCATTTTCTTGTTTTTTTGAATGTTATACTTGCGATATATGTTCAGTATGCTGGTTGGCTTGTAATTTTCAATATTTCATCTGTTTGAGACACAAGTAAGATCTTATTGGCTTGGCATTTTCTTTTTGGTTCATTTATCTCTCTTGTAATTACCATTCCAGGTTTTTGTATTGATTGAGACTGACTATTACGTTTAAAATGTCTTTGTTTATGTTTAGTTTTGATTATCATTTCTATCCAATTGTGCTCAGGTGTTGATGGCAATGCTGGACCAATCAATGTTGGGGGTATCGTGCTGTTGCCTTTTTATATGAAAATCTTGATGAATCTACCGGGAAGAAAAATAGTGATGCGGATATTCTTTTTCATCCATCGTTTCCTGTCCCAAAAACCTTAATTAAACACCTCGTAAGTACTTTTATCTATGTTAACTTTGTGCCATTCCGTACAATATGGACAATTTGTTTGTTTGGTACATTAAATGTGGCCAGATGACAATTGTCTAAGGTGCATGTATTATTCTAAGGCTTACCATGTCTAAGTTTCATATGCTCAAAGCAGAGATGCAGTTCATGTGACTCAAGTGGCTGTGCAGGTGGGATTAGGATGGTAGAAGTTTGTTGTTCTAGTGAGCAAATTGGATGAAACATAACTTTATAGGGATCTCTTTCTTTTTCTCTATTGTTTATTATAATATATGAGCTGCAATTAGTTTGTGATAGGGTTAGTTATTAAGCATTTCCTTCATTTTTTCCCTCTCTATTGATCAATATATGTATTGGATCATTTTTCCACTGTGAAATATCTTAATTCTAAAATTAAAATATTTTCTCTGCTTTTACAGCCTTCTACAGAGTAAGTACATCAGATTATTGCTAGAACTGCTACTTTTGTTGCCCAGCATGGTGGGCAGCAGAAATTATTTTGAGGGTAAAGCAAGGAGACAGCCCAACATTTGGTTTCTTGATGCCACACCATTACCTTCATGCCTACTTGAGCTTTCTTGTTGACAACCAAGAACTACTTGAAACTGATGTTGATGGAAAATCCTCAGGAGAGAATAGAACTGACAATCAGCTTGATCAGACTGGGGGTGCATTGTCTTTGCTTGGTTTCATTATGGGTGTTAAGTCCCACATTGGCTAAGAGTAAGGCAACAATGCTCCTTATAAGTCTGGACAATCCTCTAACTCACAAGCTGGCTTTTGGGTTAAGAGTTAGGCCTGGGTTTCTAAGATGGTATCAGAGCTAGGCTCTTAGCTTCCTCGTACTCCCATCGGCCCTCGTGCCGTAAATCCGGACCGTGCCGTAAATTCGGACTCTAGCCGATGTGGAGGGGGATGTTAAGTCCCACATTGGCTAAGAGTAAGGCAACAATGCTCCTTATAAGTCTGGGCAATCCTCTAACTCACAAGCTGGCTTTTGGGTTCAGAGTTAGGCTTGTGTTTCTAAGAATGGGTCTGGATGAATATGGTATAAATGAGGATGCACCTGAAAGCAAAAACCAGAAACTTGAGGAAACTCTTGATGCTGTTAAAAGAAATGTTCCTCCCCGACCAGAAAAGATGAATTGTTCTGGAAATGTAGTTCAGAAAGATGAGACTGGTTCTAACAATCATCCTCCAAAAGAAAAAGTTTCATTCATAAAAAAGAATCGTAGCATTGGTGCAGTTAAAGGTGGAACTGCAGTTGGAATGAAGAAGAATGGGGGTCTCTCAGGTTCTACTTCAACTGCCGCCAATGATTCCCATTCTTCTGTTATGCCTAGCACTTCCAAGGTTGAAGTGCTTATTCTGGAGCCTCCATCCGAGTTAAAGAGAGCAGTTGAAAAAATAGTTGAGTTCATTATGAGAAATGGTAAAGAATTTGAAGCCACACTTGCTGAGCAAGATCGTAATTAGACTACCGTTTCTTCTTCCATGTAGCTGATATCATCCTTATTACTTAAAAATCTTTCGAAAAGCCGAGGAGGTGAGAATCTACAGAACATCGTACTTTGTGTATAGTATTATATGCCATTTACCCTTGGATTCTAATTATTTAGAATATGGGTTTTAGACAGCAAGAAGGTAACGAGGGAAGAATAGAGAACTTATTTGTGATGATTATCTTTCAATTACAACTTCATGCTTTCAATCCATGTCGTTTCTTATATTATTTTTTATGGTTATTAGCGTTTGTTAGGTTTGCAATGCGCTTCGTGTCTTTTGAGTTACTGGTGACTTATTTTTTCAAAAATATTTCATCGTTGTTTATGAAGTCTTGAGCCTTTTCCTTTACCTGTTGGCATAATTTGGACTTATCTGGTTAATATTTTTAATAGCTTTGTTTATGTAACAGGTGATTGATCTACTGAACCCCATGAAAATTCTTTAATACAATTGACCTTCAAATTCAACAGTTTTTTAATAAAATGAGATCAAAGAAATTTGTAATTTGAACAGAAAAGAATATAAGTAAGCTGCAAAGTATGCATATTGTGTTTTCTTGTGACCAATGAGCTTGATTTTTTTTTTTAATAGTGTAAGTTACTTGGCAAGGACTTCATTTCTGAGAAGGATGAGTCGGTGTGGCATGCGGTGGACAAGAAAACTTCACTATCAAAAGAAGGTGATCCCTCATACTTGCCATTTGCTGATCTCAATATACCACAGGATTACGATAGGAAAGAGAAGTTAAAGATGGTGATTGGAAAGTCAAAGAAGGATGGACGAGATCCTCCCTCCAGAGATAACCAGCCCCAAATGGGAGTAAGTATGGATGCAGATGCAGCTGCAGCTATTCTTAGGGCTGTCACAAAGGGCATTACTCATCCAAATCTAGGCATTTTTCAGAAGCTTTCATCTTGCAGTATTGATCAAGTCCTTCCCGATGGGTCTGGCAATTCAGCAAGCTTTGGGAGTCTCACTACATCTCAATCACAAAGTTCCATCAAAAGGCCAAATGGAGTTGGGGATTCTGGTGTTTCTGTGCCTGTTGCAAAGATAATTGCAGAGTCAGCTTCTCTAGCAGCTGCTAACGAGGCTGACTCCTCAGAAGCATCCTTGACTAGAAAACAGAAGTTGAGGGCTGAGAGATTGAAACGGGCAAAGAGGTTTGCAGTTATTATAAAAGGTGGGGCTGCACCTATAAAAGCTGAATCCTTGCAAGGCTTATCACTTGATACTGCTGGTTCTGGGATTTCTTCATTGGGTATTGAGGTTGTGAATCATGCTGGTAGAGATAGGGAAGGCAGTTCAGCTCCAGTGGATGATGATGCTTTTGTTGAGAATGAAAAGTCTGAAAGAAAAGCTTCTGTTGACGAAAGTAATTAACGGAGATCAAAGTGGAGTTATTGCTCTAGATCTAATAGACATGAAGAAGAAATTGACGGTGACGACAACGATGATGATGATGATGAGCAAGAAAAAGAGGAAGAAGAAAATCATGATAAAAGAGACCATAAGCACTCTAGAAAAAAGAGTTTATCTCATCGATACTCAACCCATAGCAGGGACAGGCACAAGTGCAGGAAAAAGCTTTCTTCCTAGAACAGAAATTCACATCCCCATCATAATCATGACATGTCCTCCAGTGAAGAGAATCAGCATTCTATGCATCGGCAAAAGAACAGGAGCAGCTCTGATGATGGACATTGGCCCTCTCAAAAAAAGCGCAAGTATTACAGTTCTTCCAATGATGTCATTACATCTGACGAAGAGCAACATCATTGTCGTCACCGGCATAAGCATGAAGGCTCCTCTAATGATGATAGGCAGCACACTCGACGTCAGGATAAGCATGTTAGCTCTTCTAGTAAGAAGCACTGGCATAGAAGCAGATCATCTAAGCACAGGAAATCTCGTTTGAAAAGAAATGTACAGTTAGAAGGAGAGATATGTGCCAAGTCAGATAAATAAAAAAAAAAGAAGTGGACCAAACTAGTAGGGAAGCTTCCTTAGATATATCAAAAATCATTTGAACAGGAAAGGTCACCGTCTCAGCCTTCCGGATCAACTGAGGTCCCTGATGATCTTAGGGCGAAAATCCGGGCAATGTTGATGTCGACTTTGTAGCAAGTATCACTATTTTGATACTGTGTTTTAATAACAATCATGGTGCCTCGAATTATAGGATTTATATTAACGAATGAAGAGACTGATTATGAGCTTCTCGGAATTTTTTGGTTCAAAGTTGGAATCTGTAAATATGTTTTACTTTTTAATTAAGAATCTGTCACATGTTATGAACATCCCTTAATTTGTTGTTTTGATGACCGGAGGCTGATAAACTGGTTTTGTTAATTTTGGAGGAAATCAATCGTAAAAGATGCTAAGGAGTTCAATATAAAAGTTGACAGCCTCGTGAGAAAACAAACGTAACAAAATAAAGCTCACAAAGACGAGAACAAACGCACTCACCGAGCAAAAGCATGAAAGAGTATCTAAATTACATTTAAAACAATTTTGGTCGAAAATATTCTTATATTTTAAAATAAATATATATATCTTACCCTTTATATTTTTTATAATATTTGAAAAAATTAAGCTAACCACGTTAAATAAAAAGACCTTTATATTTTTTATAATATTTGAAAAAATTAAGCTAACCACGTTAAATAAAAAGACCTCTAAAACATCAAGGAGTGTATTTCTTAATATATATATTTTTATGTTTTTATTTAGAACTTATTATTATTACAAAAAACAATTTTACACATTATATACAGTCTTAAAACTCAAAAATAGATTTTAATTGACGATGCATATCGTACTCATTTTTTTTATATATATGCATTTATTCTTTTAGTTTAAGAGCTTTTATAATAATAGATATTTAATTTATACAAATCCTTATTGCACACGTTATATACAGTCTTAAAACTCAAAAATAGATTTTAATTGACGATGCATATCGTACTCATTTTTTTTATATATATGCATTTATTCTTTTAGTTTAAGAGCTTTTATAATAATAGATATTTAATTGATACAAATCCTTATTGCACACGTTATATACAGTCTTAAAACTTAAAAATAGATTTTAATTGACGATGCATATCGTACTCATTTTTATATATATATATATATATGTATTTATTCTTTTAGTTTAAGAGCTTTTATAATAATAGATATTTAATTGATACAAATCCTTATTGATCTTAACAAATTTATCCTCACACTTAATTTGGAAGTTAAATTTCACATAAGTATATATTTTATTCCAAATATGTTGATAAATTTAAATTAACCAATGAAAAAAATTCAAAAGAAGTACAATAATAATTCACATGTTTTTTAATTAGTTATTTTGTAAAATTATATAAAAATTACATGAATAAAATTTTCAAAATTAAAATCTCTTGCAAAATGCATACTGAGTTTCAAACTATGAAGTGATTTGTATTAGCCATTAATTTCCATCATTCTGCCATTTTACCACTTGATAAAAAGAAAAAGAAAAAACTATGAGAGTATTGAAATGCTTTTTTGGATGGATGCACGACCTTAATTGTCTGTGTTTGAATATTAATCTCTTTTCTAAGTTCTAACTTCAATAGGGCCGCGCGCAGAATATGTGGAAATTAATATTGTTCCTGTGGAAATAAAGGAGAGAACGCAATTAAATGCATAGTTTCGAAAGGAGTTGAAATATCTAGAAAGAGAAGCATAATGAAGTTTGAAATTTCAATCATCATTAAATGAAAGTTGATGTTAATTCATGAGCGTCGGTCAAGCAGCTTACCCATGAATAGAAAATGGATAAGTAATGAAATAGACTCATCATGTCATTTTATTTTTTGTAAAAAAGATTTTAAAAAAATATATATATATAAGAATTAGAAAGAGATTTAATACTAATAAAGGTCATAAGCATTTTATACTTAAGATTTCTTCTTACAAACAAGAATAACATCATTTTAATAATATAAATGTAATATATGAAATGAGAAATTAGGAAGTAAGTGAAAATGAATATGCATTGAAATAGAGTAATCATCACTTTTTATTTTTATAAATACTAATAAAACTTATAAACATTTTATATCTAAGATATAACAACATTTTTTTGGTATAATATATTTAAAATTTAAAATATAATATAAATAATGTAGTTTAATATTATTTTGAAATATATATACTTGAATTAACTAAACTATATGAAATGAAAAATTAATATTTCAGCTAAAATAGATAAGTAATTAAATAAAATTACCGTGACTTTTCATTTTTATAAAAAAAAAAGATATAAAACTTAAAGAATAGATCCGACACTAATAAAGGATATAAATATTTTATAAGTAAGTTTATCACAAATTTAAAATATAATATAAGTAATCTTCGTTTAATATTATTGTTAAATATAATTGAACTAATTAAATTATACGAAACGAGAAATTAGTACCTCAAAATGATGATATATTTATGATATATAGTTGTATTTTTTTTTTAGGATCACTGATAATTTACTATTAACTTCTAAGTAATAATTCTAAACGTAGTAATCTCAGTGGTAATTATAGTTTCTCATATTTTTTAAAGTCGTTGCATTTTCAATGTTAATAATTAATTCATTAGGGAAATTATTGTTGAATTTTCAAAATCACCCAATATCTATCATCTCCTTTCAATTTCAAGTACATGAATTATAAAGATGCAATAACTTAGGTGAGAGTTTTTTTTTTCTATAAGTTAAAATGATTTCGTCCTTAATTACAAAATTAAGAGAGAAGAAAGAGTGAGACGTGATTTAATTTTTATAATTTCATTTAGTTTGAAGTATATGATTTATTCAACAAGTGTCAAAAATAATTCCAGTCTTCTAGTATAAATATATAACATATATTTAAAACAACGTATGTTTAATATAGCATATGTTTAATAATAATAATAATAAATAAATAAATCATCAAATCAATGTATATTTTAAAATATATATTAAATAATATTCGTAAAAAATATATTTTTTAATTTTATACGTATATATTTAATAAAATAAATAAATATATAAAAATTGAAAAAATAAAAAAGAAGCCAAATTGGAAAATAAAATGGGAAAGTGTAGGGGTGGGGTTGAAAATAAAATAAAGGTAGTCCGGGGGTTATTTGGTGCTATTAAATTTATATATATTTTGTCTTATAATTTGAGGTATATGTATATATATATATATATGGTCATTAGTTTGTATTTACTCTGTTTTTATAATTAAAAACCAGAATGTAAGCTCCACGACTAACAAGAACTGACTTTGATTTCTATATTCTCAGTGTTTTTAAATTTTTTTTCCTAAACTAACGAAAACACCTTTTTGATGATTTTCGAATTATCTAATCTTATTGTCAGTAAAAATATACAATTAAGTGTACGAATATAATAACTTATTTTATAGATAAAATTTTATTTTTAATCATGCATGTTTAATTTTTATAATGTAAAAAATACGATACATATTTGTAAATAAGTTAAATATATATTTAAATTTTATAACATTTTAAAAATATATTTATTATATATTATTAAAATAATATAAGATAATAAATTAGTCAAATTAAAAATAAAAATTAATTTGATCATATTTTAAAAAAAATTAAAGGATAAAATTGATTTAATTTAAAGATAAAAGATTAAATTTATAAATTAAAAAAATAGATAAGGTACTAAAATTAGTAGTTTCCTCTATTTTTTGAACTGTTAAGGGTAGAAATATGTTTTCTTTGGGTACGTGATAACCATCAAATTTTCTGTTCTTATTAATTGAAATTTTATCGATTCGAATAGAATTTTAAAATCAATCTAATAAAATAATTAATTTTATTAAATTTAAATTTAAATAGATAAAATATAAATAAGTTATGATTAAATTTCATTTATGAATTATTATCATTGTTATTTTTTTTGTTATGATATGTTATGTTATTAGGAGTATTAAAAATGATTAAATATTATTATTATAGTTTTAAAAAAAATGTAATTAAATATAATTTTTTTTATAAGCGTATATTTAATTACAATAAAAATACCCTATAAAAATAAAATATCTTAAAAATTGTATATTTTGACGTATCTTAATCAAATGACATGTTTTAATAGGATTATTTTTGAAAATGATATTTTTTTGATGGGTTATTTTTAAAATATCACATAATAATTATTTTTTACTCCAAAACCTCATCTCTTTCTTCTCTACCTGCCACCTACCATTTCCATTTTTTCTCATCTTCAAAATTTTTCTCCATAAATTGTATTTATCTTTATATCCTCTGTCTATTTTTGTTTCTTCTCGTCCATTTTCTTTAAACTTCAAAATCTGAGTTTTGCAGAAATGAATAGGAACATTAGGGATTTCTTTTATTTTTGTGGAAGTTAAGTTGTTTCTTGAGAGAACTAATTTGATAGATTTAGGTTTTTAGTTTTTTTTTTTCTCTCTCTAAGGGATTTGGGTTTTAATTATTTAGTTTTTTTAAATAATTTTATTCAACCTAAAATAAAATTAGTTTTTTTTTTATATTTCAAAAATGTCCTTACATATTTTAAGTATAGAGATTTTGTGGTATTTTATATTTGTATAATAAAGTGTATATTTTTAAAAATTACTGTACAATTATTTTTGCTTACATTTATAATGATATATAGTATATACATAAATTGATTAAATATATTAAATACATAATTATTTGTATTATTATGCATCAGGTCCTTGGGCTTTTAATTAAATAGTACAAATAAAACATAAAATCCATCAAAATTATGGCTGGTTTCTTTGTTTTAATTACTATATATGTAACCTAACATAATATTTAACATTTTTAAATTAATTAATTATATCAATTTAGTATTAATAAAAATATTTAGATTAGTTAAATTAAAAAAATTATGATATTAAATTGAAATAAAAAATTGTTAAAACGAAGAAATAAGAATACTAAATTAATCAAATAACATAAACAAATTACTTTAGTTTTTTATTCTCTCAAAATGTGAATTATTTTGTTACAAAAGTAATAAAAAAAATTAATTACAAAATTTAACATAAAATTTATTATAATTAAATTGATAATTATGAACAATTTTATTGTTAAATAAGACAACAATATTATAATATTACAGATATGGTGATTATGAATTAAATTTACTAATAAATTTATATCGAGTTTACTAAACTAAAATATAAGATAATAAAACAATAAGAATCTTAAAATTAAGAAGCTAAGTTTATAAATTATTTTATGTATGATATAATAGCTAATAAGTAGCTGGCCTTTCCAAAAAGAAATCTTAAATCTGCTCCTGTCAATAGTTCTTCTGACTCTTCCCTCAACTTCAAATGTGATTAATTTCCTTAACTGACATCTTAATAAATCTTAAATTGATGATTATCTTGTATAACTAATAATTACAATAACATAACCCAAAATTAAACAAACTAGATTTAACATTTATAAGATTAGATCTAAAATGATAAAATTATTATTTGGATAGGTAGTAACATATTATTTTTTTGATAAAATTATTTGTATTATTTCATCCCTTAAATTATAAACAGTAATATTTAATCATTTAATTAAAAAAACGAATAATTAAGAACAAATTTATATTATTTAAAAAACTAATATTAAAAAATTAATTTAAAAATTAATATTTTAATTAAAAATTATTAAAATAATTTATAATTTATTATAAATTTATTTATTACTTTTTATTTTTTTAATATTAACATATATATATATTTAAATAATTTTACCAATAAATTTAAGATATTTATGAAATCCATTATTTTTCTTTTCTGATGAAACATACAGGTAGATATATATATATATTATTTGGCAATGCAGTTGTCATTGGTGAAATATGAGTTATCTCTGCCCACTATGTATGACTTTTTAACGGAACTTTGTAATCAAATGATCTTTATTTATTTATTCAAAACTATAATGTAATATACGATTAACAAATCAATTAATGACTTCATTTAGTTGAATAATTAACGCATTTTCATTTATTATATCATTTTTTTAATTAGGAAAAATTTCCATATAATCAAATATATATAAAGCAAGCACCATAAGAATAAGACATTAATTATCAATTTTATTATAAAAAATTGTTACCACAAATGAATAAATTTTGCCAAAATAATCAAATGAAATCTATTTTTTTTAATATAAAAATATATAACACCTATTAAATATAACAACAGTGTGATACTACTTTTGTGTAAAATAGTTATTAAATATATGTTATTAAAATAAAGAAATTATAATTATTTAACGTAAAAATTATAAAATTAAAATATTTATTTATACATAATAATAATAATAATAATGATAAAAATATTATGATTTTTTTTTTCAAAAATTAATACACATTTGGTTCTTAAAGCAATAATTTAATTATGAAAATTATCATGACTTTTCAATTAATATGCGAGTCATTAATTCTAATAATATATAAAATAAATTATTGTTTGTCATTACTTTATTATAAAATATCATTTTTCATAATAAAAAAAAATGAAACAAGTGTAGGACCCACTTAAGGTGGTGGCAAGGAAATGTGTTATGGAGCCCAGAGGTCAAAGCGTTGACTCTAACATCACATGAAATGCGCCGGCCCAATAAAAGCGATGCATCCGTTGAACCAGTCAATCTCTTTTCTTTGGGCACTCCTTTCTCCACGGTTTTCTCTATTAAAATTGGATAATAATAATAATAATAATAATAATAATAATAATAATAATAATAATAATAATAATAATAATAAAGTTTTGGCTCTACAGCGCTATAATAACACCTTGTTGTTTATATTCATACCAACTATTAAAATTTTAATGTGAAATATTAATTTTACAAATTTTTTCAATAAATATCACGAATTATCAATATCAAGAAATATTTTTAATATTTACGATAAAAAAATGTTATTTTTATTTTTCATATCAACACGTAGGTTTGTAGAGTCTAAGCCCACTAAGAGCTAACTAAATTATAAAAAAGTTAACTCAAATTAATAATTATAAATTAAATATTATATTAATATCATTTTTAAATAACTTCTACACTTTGTTTTCTATTTTTTTGAAGTATTAAAGAAGAATTAAAAACAATATCATCAAAGATAGCAGGAGGACTAGAAAAAAATAGATTTCTTTGTCCGTAGCAAAACTTGTGTCCCTCTCCAAGAGGATAAAGACACGTGTGGAATTGACGCACCATCTTACCTCATTCATGTCCAATGAAACATGGGTACCATAGTCAAAATTGTCTACGGATGGATCACTATATCACAATAATAATAAAAATAACCCAAAACTAATTAATTAATTAATTAATGAGAGACGTATAAATCCTTTACAGTTTGGTATTTTAAATTAAAAATTTATATTATTTAATTTGGTTTTAAAAAAAAAAGAGTTTTAATAATTTTTTTTTAAAATATTATTTTAATATAAAAAATATAAAAAATAATCAAATTTATTTTTAATTAACACATTTTTATAAACTAAAAAAAATAAACGAACGTTACAAAATTATTAAAAATCAGTTTTAAACTAAATCTTATACAAATTTAAATTATTAAAAAATATATTATATTTTTATACGTATCATCGAATATTTATTAAAATATACAATTGCAAATATACTTTATAAACCTTGATTTACATTTGATTTTAAAATCATATTTAATGTATAAAAATATAATATTTTTCCGACACAAATTAACGACGACGAAGGGAGATATATGACAATTTTATTTTAATTAATTAATTAAAGTTGGTCTAAGTCCAAAACCTTTTAAATGCTAGCTGAGTCAAATGCAGTGCCTGTTAAAATGACTTGAACTTCACTGCTCTCCTTCTGATCCCTTGATATAATGTATTTCTGACCCATTTCTTCTCTTAAATACATGGACCTTGGTAGCAAATTAAACAGTACTAGCTAGCTGGCTGGCTGGTTGGCTCATCCAATCAATTTCTTAAAACTTTCTCCACTACTCACACGTCAAACTAATTAAGCACGCATATATGATAATCATGGTCGACCCAACTACCGACTGCAGAGAAGACAGTTTAGTTTCTTTGCAGGTCACAAGTAGTACAGATCATGGCAAAAGGAAAAGGGTTGTTGATCATGAATTGGATTTCTTTGCTCATCATCATCATCATCATCATCATCATCATCATCATCTCAAACATAATAATACTCATGATCATGATGAAGCTGTTCATGTTAAAGAAGAGATTGTTTCTCGTGATCATAATGAGCTACTTCAACTTGATGTATTAATTGAATATATACATATTAGTTTCTTATTAATTTAAAGTTTTAATTTTTAGCTTTTTTTAATTTGTTAGTTTATCAATAAGTTGATATTTCTTTTGTAGACTGGTTTGAATCTTCTTACAACCAATATAAATATTCCTTCAACAATAGAAGATGCTAAGCCACTTAACAATATTAATGAGGGGAAAGTGTCACAGATCTCGCCTGTATTAAGTCATTGGTATAGTATGGATGATTATAAGCAACCAAGCTCATACGGGGTAATAAAATAATCTAGATTTGTTTTTCGATTTCCATTTCCATTTTCTTTTTTTTTAGTTTTTGAGTTGTATTTGTTTATAATTAATTTGTTGATGCAGATGGAAATTCTGAAGGCTGAATTGGAGAGAAAAAATGTAGAAAATGAAAGATTAAGAGGTTTGCTTGATGAGATGAACAATAAATACCATGATCTAAATGTACAACTTGCAAAACACAAGCAAAATAATCAAAAAGCTGCTCAATATCAAACTTCAGAAGAAGAACACCAACAAAGTGTAATGATCATATGTTATTTAATGATATTATTTATTGTTTCAAATCTAGACACATATTATTTACAATATTAGTTTATGATGATCATATTGATTAGTGTATAAATTATTGGTATTTTTAATTAATTTTCAGATTATTATTAATAATATTGGGTTAGTAGAAGAAAAGAAGATGATGGTAGCAAGGCAATTTAGGTGCAGTAGTACATCTGGATCTCCTCCGAATGAGATAGTTGAATCAATGAAGTATAAAAGCATGTTTGGTGATGGACGACAAGGTAGTAGTAGTAGTAGTTCTGGAGTTAAAATTTATAATGGAGATCATATTGATCATGATCAAGACAAATGGGTTCGTAGCAAAGTTCCTAAGTTCAATAAGGATAATGAAGTTCAAGCCGTCTCCTCAGAAACTATGGCAATGATAAGAAAAGCCAGAGTCTCCGTTCGAGCACGAACCGAATCAAATATGGTAACCCATCCCTAGCTACCTGCCATCTCTGCATTGACTAAATAAGATATATTAGTCAAAACTATTATTTATTTATCCTTACTTAGAAATTAATAGTGGGTAACTTTGTTCTAATACATCTATGAACTAATCTACATGAACATTCTATCAAAATGATATAGCAATAATTAATTAACCGAAGATCTCAAATTGTATTATCATTTAGATAGAATATTACAATTTCGTTAAATTTGAACTAAAAATTTTAAACTTTAAAAAAGTCAAAAATTGAAAATGTTATATATTTTCTTGAGTTATTATGTGTTTTTAAGTCAATTAATATATATTAAAACTTATCTAAGTTTATATTTTTTGAATTGTAATTTATTTAAAATATACTTATCAACTTAACAAAATATGAAAAATATAAACGTGTATATTCATGTACTTTTAATATTTTTTAAAATTTTGAACTTCTTATTAACTTTTAACTAAACTTTTTGTGGACTTATATATGTAATTCCCAACCCACAAGTTAAGTTAATAGATTTTTGAACTTTTATCATAATTAATATACCATTATTATACTTCCATATATATATTTATTCATTTGTATGCTTCCATAGAAACCAATAATTAATATTTTCTTTTGTTGATTTCTAAACAAATAAATTACATTTTACTTTAGAGTCATGGTTTATGCATACAATTTATTTATTTATAGTTATAAATGGTACGTTAAAATCACACCAAATAATATTTAATATTTAAAAAAAAAAAGCAAATCATTAGTCTTTGGTCATGTCAAAATTTCATGGTTCAGTTTCATATATAATTCTTTATGTTTAACTGATATTTATTTTTTAATATAAATTATGTTTCAATAAATAAAGCTAGATGAATAAGTATATAAAACATGTGTTGAGTTCAAATGATCAAAACTTACAAAACTTAAAACATATGTTTAAATATCCTTTCAACACATACTGTTCACGTAGTTAGAAAATATGAATTAACATGTGTTCAATCAATGTTAATTGAAAGAGGGTTAAATTAGTCAAAGTCCATTTATGAACAAGATAATTATGATATGCATGCAATTAAACCATTTATTTATTTATGTATCTTTCTAATAATTAAGCTAGTTAGCCCTAATTATTTCCACTACTGTAAGCCATTTTTGTATAATTTATGCCATTTTATTGCTAACAAAATCAAATTCTTTCAATCTGATAATTAAATAAATACAGATATCGGATGGATGCCAATGGAGAAAATATGGACAAAAAATGGCAAAAAGAAACCCACGTCCTCGAGGTTACTATCGTTGCAGTATGGCTACGGCCAGTTGTCCAGTTTGCAAACAAGTACATTCTCTTATCTTTTTATTTATTTATTTATTCATAAATGCATGATTAATACTCATATCTAATTATTTTATAATATATTATACAAAATAAATGAAATTTTACGTCTTTTTTTTTATCTGTTTAAGATTTTGAGATTATGAATATTAAGGTATATAATGTTTATATTGTCAAATCCTCGTAATCACAAATGTCTTAATTTTAAAAGAATTTCAACCGATGAATCAAAAATAGACTTCATTTCGAGATGATTAAGTACATAATATATAACATAAGACAAACTAACATGATAAATAAAATGCTAATCCTGATTCTGGGCTTATCTTTATATCTTCAAATATTTCATTGAAATTTTTTATTTTCTCTAAAAAAAAAATTGTGTTAGTGGTGAGGTAGAATGTATATGTAATTAGATTATCTTTACGTCTTCAGATATTTATGAAGTTTTTTATTTTTCTCAAAAAAATAAAAAAAAATAAAAGATTTATGAGCATTAATCTAAAGCTAAAATTAGAACATAATAATGGTATTATGTACTTAAAATTTCTTCTTCTTTTTTTAACCTAATTAAGGTTTTACAAAATTTTAAGTAACTTTTGAATATACCTTTCAAATATGTGATGTTATAATTGTTGAATGTTTAAAGGTAAAAAAATAAAAATAAAAACTAATTAGATAATTGTAATTGGGTATATAGAATTAACAAATTTAATATAAACAAAACAGGTGCAAAGATGTGCAGAAGACGAAACAGTACTGATAACAACATATGAAGGACAACACAATCACCCACTACCTCCAGAAGCAATGGAAATGGCTTCCACAACCTCAGCAGCTGCTTCAATGTTACTTTCTGGTTCAATGCCAAGTGCTGACCCAAGCAGCTTCCTATCAACAACTACTACAATCCCTTCTTTGATATGCTCACCAAACTTAGCAACACTTTCAGCTTCAGCTCCATTTCCTACTGTTACATTAGACCTTACTCTTCCTCATCATCAAAATGTTCAAAGCTTAATAACTAGTACTACTCAACAAGCACCATCACAAGTACTTAATGATAATAATCAGCTTTCTCAAACTACTTTGGCCCAGATTCTAATGCCATCTATGCCACAATCACTTCTGTACGATCATTATAATAACTTATTAGGAGCGTCTGGTGCTGAAAGTAGATCAGTTAGTGCTGCAATTACATCAGACCCAAATTTCACAGCAGCTCTTGTATCAGCTATCGCCTCTATCATTCACAATGTTAAGTCTAATATTACCACCACAAATAGTAATGAGAATATATAGCACATTGATTTAGCTTCTTCATTATTTTCCTTTGCTATGTCTTGTTTGTAATTAATTTATCAGAATTTCTTTGCTAATTAATTTGTAAAAGCGGTTCATTTTTTTTTCATTTTGTGTGGAAGTAATTTATATAGCTGATTATCATATTCATTTTCTTATTCAATCTATATGACTTTTATATACATAATATTTAATATATGTCTCTTAATACACAAGTACAAATTTAAAATACAATTTTATTAAAGATAATGAACTCGATGATACTTTTATCTTATTTCTAAAAATTATTACATTTTTTGGTGTCGAGAAATTTAGAAAAAAATACACATATGAGAAAAATTAAAATGATTATTAAATAAGTAATATATTCGTATATAAATTTTATTTTTAACTCCCAGTATGTAATATATATTGTTCTCTAATATTAAAAATATTTTTTTAAGCGTTAAAAATAAAACTAATTTAGTAACTTAGTTATATAAAACAAAAAAAAGGGATTAATTGTGGAATAATATGTTATCGTTTTAGTTTTGATTTAATTTTGAAATGAGTTTCTAAAAAATGTTTAGTTAGTTATAACAAGTTGCATAAGTATCTAACTTTGACTAAGTAACTTTTTCTAGATTAAATTATAGTAAATCTAATTTAAAATTGTGACTTAAAATAAAAATAAGCTTTGACTCGGTAACTTCTTTTAGATTAAATTATAATAAATTTAATTTAAAATTGTTACTTAAAATAAAAATAAAGATGATAAGTGTTATCCGATATATTAGCCATGAAAACCGCCCATCTAAACAAGTAGGCATTGAAGTTTAATTTTGTCAAATTGGACAATCGTTCACGTTATTATCTAGAATGCAAACCGGTCAAATTCCGATAAACTTGACGATTGTGAAGTTTAAGTTGGTCAAACTTGTCATCAAGTATAATTCAAGTCAAACATTATCTATTTGAAGGCTATTAAATGGTATTTTAGTAAAAAGTCACATTCGAGGGTTATTACAGTTACATCACTTTATGACTTTTTTTTTTTTGGTGCACAAGCTGTAATCCGAAATATCTACCAAAAGCTAGGCCATGACATACAATAAGAAGCAGTAACCAAAAAAACAAAAAAATTATAAAAATAATATACTTAAAATTTATAATAATAAAAATAACATCGTAATAATATCGAATAGATTTCAATTAAACGACGCTTAACAATAAACACATCTAGATTATCATAATTTAATTTTAACGGCGTTCAAAGTAATGATATACTAGATTTTTTTTAAATAAGAAAAATATATTGAACTTGAAGCATTGTTTCTTAAAGTGTTTTTTCTTCTCTTTTTGTAAAAAAAGCACACAATCTCTTTCTTAATGTCCTTTGGAGAAGGGATTTTTCCTTCCTGCTTTTCCTTGGCTTGATCCTTCTTCTTATTCTTCTTATGATAGTTAATTTCACATTTTCTTTTTCCCTTTCTCATTTCTCTTTTTGAACACACATGGTCAACAATTCATTGATCGATCGTTAAGTGTGTTATAGGATATCTTAAATGGGTCATACTGATAAGATAAGGTACAAAAGATATAGTGAGCCAAGAAGGTTTTTAACATCTCAATCTCCAATGTTTTTAACTGGACCACAATATTCCTCATGTGCATGATATGATCACGCACACCACTAATGTCGATGAGCCTCAAGGATGAAAACTATATGATAAGGGTGCTCGTCATTGCCTTATCTGAAGTGGTGAATTGATTATCAATGGCCTTTAATAAGTCTTGGACCTTATCATATTATTCGACGAAGCCCCTAATACTAATAGATATTTTTGTCTTTATGAACATAACAAGGAGACGATTAGGTCGCTCCCACTTATCATACAAAACAACTGCATCTGGAGAGTTGGTTTTATTTACTACAAGGAACCCCTCATTCCTAATGGCATAATCTATGTACATCTATCCCAAGTGAAGGAAAACTCTCTCATTTCATACCTTATAGTTGTCCCCTTTGAATTTGGGAACATTACATCTCATATAAAAGTAATTAACAGATTGAATTGCTACAATAAATTAAATATTCATGCACATGTTACTAAATTTGAAACTAACATAAAAAATATAACATGTTTTAATAATGTAAAATCATGAAAAAACATGAATTTAATGACATAAAACTTGTATTTGGGTTAAATCTAACTTTAGAATAAACTATCAAATTATGTTTCTTTTCTTAATCCTTGTGAGTAAAATATACAATATAATTTGATATTTTATCCTAATTAATCATACAAAATAAAATAAAAATTCCTGTCAAATAAGATTTATTATATTATATATGATAATCACAATTAATGTTTATTTTTAAATGTGATATTAAATAAACTTTATTATATATTTTTAATTAATTAAGGAGTAACTACAATATCTTTAAACATTTAAACATGTATAAAGAAATGACAATAAATCATACAAACAAAATAAATGATATAAATAGAAATTAAATTCACATTGAGTCAATAACAATTAATTCCATTACGCACAAATTATTTAACTAAAATTCATATATATAATAAATCACAAAATTTATATATACAAATACCAAAACAAATAATTTAAGTATAATGAATTTAAAAATTAATCATAAATAAATTTTCATATGCCAAAAATTATTTAAACATATGTCACATGTATATTAAATAATAAATATTCTACACATAACAAACCTAAATTAAATAAATTAATCACATTAAAGTTAGCCAATAAATAAAAATTAAATTATAAATTTTTTTTTGGCCCTTCATGACAAGAAAAGACAAGTCGTCCAATTTGTCTTCAACCTCCAACCGGGTCACACAATCCGATTTCGATCCGAATGAAGGTCCAATAGTTTCTTGCAATTTTGATGATGAAAAATGACATTCTTCGTATCAAAATTCTCATAATTACATTTCCTAATGACTCAGTCTTAATTTGAATCAAAAACGTCAAAATAAAAAATTTAGATTCCAAAATTCCATCAAGACGTGAAACGCAAATTGAAATTATTGGAACTAAATCAACATTTTAAAGCACAAAATCATTCAAATATCAAAAGTGAAATGATTGGCAATCTCCTTATGCATCAAAACTAATGAATCAAAGAAAAAATCAAATTTTACCATACATGGACGATGAAACAGAACAAAACAGAGGTGTTTTCAAAATAGCTCTGATATCAAATTTTAGAATATATTTCGATCCAAAAATATTTAAAAAATCATATGAACATATATATATAAACACAACAAAAGCAAAAGAAATTGAGAATTAACCTCTACCTATTGATCACGCTTCACACATACTCTAATAGAGAAATTTTAATGGTTTTATCGGTTTAATGTTTCTAAATTTTTCTCTTAATCAAAATAGTGCAGAGACTAATTTTTTGAAAATTTGAAAAGAAGACTAGGAACTAACCGAATAAATAAACATGTTCAATTAATTGCAATTGAGGGGCTAAAAACGTTAATGATTAATATTGAAATCCCACTCCCTAAGATAATGAAATTTATTAAATCACATTCAGGCCAACTTACTCGATTTGTTATCGAGATTTCAGGAGGAAAAACCAACAATTACAACATCCACACATAGTCGTAGAAAAAGGCATCTCAACTAAGATTTATTTATTTTTGCTAAGTAACTCGAAGAAGATTTAGCAATTAACAACTTGTGTTTGAGTAAGAAAAAAGAAAAAAAGAAAAAAAGAAAATAGTTCAGGCAAAAGATCTAGTATTCTTTACCCTAATCATATTCTATAAGCCACGACGATACTCCAACTGCTTTGTATTCTCCAGTAGTACCTATCATTATAGATATCAGAATGAGCCCAATTGATCTGACTGAAACAAGAAAATAATGCTTGTGCAAATAGTTGTCAGAAAATATTTCATTTGGTACTTAAACTATTGTTTTTTTTAATTTACTACCAAAAGTAGTTTTTAAGTCAATTTACCATAAAATTTTGTGTCAAATACGTATTCCACTAATATATTGTCCAAATTGCTCGGGATAATGTGATTAGCACAAGTGAAGATTTTAAGAGTATTTTTTAGAATTTGATATTATATGGCTGGTGAGGAGCATGGGTAAATTAAATTTATAAAAAAAAATGAGAAGTAACGAAGCTCTGTATCAAAACCCTGACCCAACCCACCCTCATTCGAATCCCTTAGCCCCCATTTCAACACAGTCCCCAAATTCATCCCTAAAATTAAGGTATTGAGTTAGGTGGGTCTGAGAGCGCTTCATGAGTTTGAATGGGCTAAAAACTTTTCAGATTTTTATTAATTTTACATGTGCTCCTCACTTGTCAAGGCTTGAGCTCCAAAAATACCCTTAAAACTTGCACAGGTATTAATCACGCAATCAATTTGGATAATATAGTAATGTAATACCTATTTCAAACAAAATTTAATATTATAAGTAGTAATTGACAAAAAAAAAACTTTGGTAGTACATGGAAACTATAACAATAGTTATAGTATGGTGCAAATGAAACGTTTAACCAATAGCTATCACAAAGCATGGTTCCACTGCACATTCACAGGCTCTACAAGGAGAATTCTACTTACTTCTCTTATATAATTTGCAACTGCCTTACAGCCTTCTGTTGCAAGTTGCATGACGTTTTCAAAAATATCCAGTGGCAGTTTAGCATCCATCTACAATAGAAGAAACTAATAAACGAGTGTTTGATAAAATAAAATAAAAAATAAATACTGACACTTCCTTGATGAATTAGGATTTCTTATTTTAAAGTTCGTTTTTAAAACAAAACAAAGATTTTTATTCACCTTTCTTGACCATATTCTAAGACATGCTAAAACCTCATAAGTTCTAGAAGTTTGCAACTAAACAAGTATGAATAAAGCCGATAATGACATAATACCTGAAGAAGAGTCATTTTGTCCAGCTTTGGTAGAATCCCAACTGTGACATCAGGCCCTCCAGCACTGTCTTCCACATAGTTCAAATCTGTTTGCAGAACAACTTTTTTAAGCTCTTCAACTAATTATACCATTATAACACAAAGACATTATGGATACCCTGCAAAGGGATGCTTTAGCACAAAATTTCAGGGGTGACTATTTGAATTTACCGAGCAAAGGAGTGCTATTAAGGTACCCAGCACTACAAGATGTAACAAGGTCGCACATTGGTATCCCAGCATCTGCAAGGGCAAGAGTTGCAGCATTGATGCAAGCGGATCTTGTTCCTGCATAAAAAAAACAAAATAAAAATTCAATAACAGATTATCACCATTGCATCAGTACAGTTAGTAAACAGCCTGTTAATTTCCGGTTATACCAATAAAGCATAAACAATGTCTAAGCAATTGAAAGAGGTAAAAGAAAAGGGGGAGAGGAAGATTAAGTGAGAAATTGGAAACACCAAACATCACATTTATCACCTTTGTTAATGAACTTTAATAAAACATGCTCGAATGAAAAAACAAAAAAAAGGAGAAGAAAGCAACATTCTGAAATCCTACTACCTCTCAGTCCTTTTGGTACACACAATCCACTAGTAAAAGTGTGCATAACCCTACAATCTACAACCTTTAAACACACATCTCTGCTCCAGCAAGCAGTTTGAGTGTCAAAGAAGGGTGCAAAAAACTATTTGTTGCATAATCAATTTCTTACAAAGAAAGAGAAGCTAGGTAGCCTTTGTTTTTTTTTTTTAATTATCAAACTACACTACAAGATAAATGGAATGAGTGCAATGGACATGCATGTAAAAAGTAGGAGACATTAGACAAGAAACATGAACTACTATACCAATAACATGAAGTTAATCATTGCACATAATTTGAAATTAAGGTTGTGAGTTACCTCCATCTGCTTGGAGAACTTGCACAAATATATCAATCTGCAAATTAGGGGGGGGGGGGAAATCAACGAAGGACAAAGAGTGAAATCATGTTGAATACATATATTAGATGTTGCAATGGAACCTGAGACCGAGGCATTAAATGTCTCAATATACATGCTTCCATCGTTTGCCGAATGACTAAAGATATCTCTGTGGAACGCCTAATGCAAGAAGAAAGCAACCATTAGCACAGAAGTAGCACAAGGATCTACGTCTACCAGTAAAGTCAAAGGGAAAAGGAATAACCTGTCACCCTTTGGTCTTCTCATACGATCACCTGTACTAAAATTAGCCATGCTATATTCGCAGCGCACCTAAAAACCAGATTAATAGCAGCAAGAACAATTACACTACAGTCAATATATAACATTAAATAAGACATGATACATTAATTTAAACAGCATCACTTATGCACACATACAAAACATAAAAAAGAAGAAAGGGCCAAAATGGAGTGTCTGATTACCAGTGCTTGATCATTCATTTGTTGGCTTTTGTTTTGGACCTGAGAAAGTGAGAACGAAGATGAGCTTAATTCAAAATTTTAAAAAAAAGTCAAGCAAGGATTTGATGATTAAACCATCAAGGACATATTTGGTGCACCATTAGGTTAAATATAATTGTATTTGACTGAATTGTATTACAATTATTCTGTACAGTGCTTAGTGGTAACCTATATAATATAGTCGGAGTGCTTAGTGGTAACCTATATAATATAGTCGGATAAAAATGATGATAAATATTTAATAAAATAATTTATGTTCAAAATAATATTTTATTTATTTTATGCAGTTTTGTTACCTATCAAATAATTTCATTATAAAAGTTTATTTAAATCCATATTTAATTTATTTTTATACTTTTCTTATATTTTTAATTTGAAAATTTGAAATGAAAGAAAAAATCACCACGTATAATTTTAAAATTTAAGTTTCAAACAAGCTAAACTATTTAGACCTACATCGAATGTTGGTATTAAAATTTTATATAATAATATAATTTTTATTTTGTACGATCCGATTTTACTTTTACTTTACGGTACTGTGTAATAAACATGTCCTGTCTGTTTAGAAAAAAAGGGATGAAAAAGAACAGGGTAGTACCTCTCTGGGGCCGTATACAGCAGCAATGACTTTGGTGTTACCCATCTCAAACACAGCAGAACTAACATATTAACAATTCATGATAAAACTAAAATTCTTATTAACTACGATTTACATATTAATTTATTAAGATTGAACATCGACAAGGGGAAGAATCCACTACCCGTCTGCTTTGGCCACGGCACCAATCTCCGCTCGAATTTGTCTCATCTAAATTGCAAGAAAAAAATTTGAAAATGCAAGTTTGTGATTAAATAATTCAATACTTAAGCGATGATGAAGAGAAATACCTCCATGGGACGGCGACCATCTAAGCGAAGACCTTCAGGACTCACAAACTCCATCTTTGGCAACTCTGGTAGGGTCGCAAAAAGAGCAAGGACAAAAGAAACTATCAAAGGTTTAAACAAGATACGCAAATGAATTATTTATCATATTGATTTTCATCAAATAACCGATTAAAATGTTGATTACTATGGGTATTTTAAACATTAAAATTAACTAGCAAATGAAACAAAAGGAAAATTGAACGAAATATTGATGCAATTTTAGAGCCAAAAATTTATCAACTCCGAATCCCAAATCTACATAACGAATAACTGTCCAAAAAGATTTAAGTAATTAAAACCCTAAGACACCTTACCTTCAAACTTGGTATGTTGGCTACTTTTCGCGGCAGAGCTAGCAGTGGAGCGAAACGAGGGTTTTGGGGGTTTTGACCAAAGCAAGAAGAAGGCTTAAGACAACATCCGTAACGGCGTCGTCTTTTTTCTTTTTATTAATGCAATAAAAGGGAGGTTTTTCTTTTTCATTTTTTAAATAACATTTACACACTACGTTCAAGAACTACCTAAAATAATTTAATTTAATTTTTAATTAACTATTCCATCAATTAAGATAATATAATAACTTATAATAAATAATGTTTTTTCTAAAACACATATTAATATATACAAACTAAAGCTTTCTTACAGATTTATCAAATAATTTAAGTGAATCATGCTTAAATTGATATGAATTCAACTATAAAGTTAAACCCAAATAAACTCAATTATTAAAAATACTTACTATATATGTTTATAATTGAATGATTTAATATGATCCATTTAACATATTTAATAAATAGATTGATTATTAGGTAAATTTAAATTATCCAAATGTTAATATGTAAATAATTTTATATATTTCATTGTTGTTAAAATAAATTATTTAATACGAATTCTAATTTGTATTAACTATGTTATATTATAACATGTAAGTGCATATTATATAATAAAAAAATTAGAATAAAAAAAATAAAGATAAGAATTGATAACGTGGCTTGTTGAGCAACTCAATATGACGACATTAATTGGATGACCTTGTCTATGTCACCTTGTACAATTGAGTGTTTTGGTGACCTTGATTGGGTCAAGGACTTAGATCAAGAGGACTAAGGACGAAGGAGTGAGGTGATGGCACCGGTAAAAAGGGTGACTCGTGTACTATCATGTAAATGAGAGAGAGAAAGAGCTAGAGAGAATTTAAGAGAGAAAATAGTGAGTTTCAAAGTTTATGATGTATTTATATTGTTTGTTAAATTACAAAACTAACTCTCCTTAAACATTTAAATATTGGGTCATTAAATGGCTTATTTACATTTACTCTAAGTATTTTTATTAAATAGACTTAAATGATTTGATTTGTTTTGATATAATTTAATAATAATAAATCCTAATTTATTCAAAAATCTTGAGGTTATATGGATGAATTCGTGTGTTATTTCAAAAATTAATGGTTTTATTTTACGATACTATGAAATCAAATATCATTATATTATGACATAATTGATATAAAAAATTATGATTTTAGGTTCAATTTTGGGCTAAGTTTGGGTGAATAATTTTGTTTTTCTTTGAACAATTTTTGTACACGTACAGCTCAATGCTATCTAGGGTTGATGCGATCGTAATTAAGAAAAATGAAATAAAGAAATTAACAAATCTAAGCACCGCGTTGAAATACATATATTTGATGCAGTGATGACCCCGATTGATACACCTAATGACCGAATAGCGCCGCAAATTTGCTTTCTAAATAGCATTTTAAAAACGAAATCTCTCTCTTTAACAACGCAATCCAAGCACGAGACTTCACGTGTCTCCATCACTCCATGTGGACGGCTTTATTCAAAGGCCAAGTAATTGCCGTTCTTAAGCGGTTAGAGTTGTCAATCTCTCTGTTTCTGCCACATGGCTTACCATTTATTATGGGTTGAGATTGAGAAGCATTACACAAACGATCTCTTTTTTTCTTTTCTTTTTGTGGAACACACAACAACAACGATCGTTGTTCTACAAGAAATTAGCATATTCTTTATTTCCTTATTTTACTCGTACCCTATGATTGTAGACTCCAAAACCCAACATAGTATCACATACAAAACTCTAATTATATCAACATTTTGCTAAAACCCATGAACCACAATACACCAAAAACCACAAGTTCTGTTTTTGCATTGCATATTTTCAGTGTTGTTATTCACTGTTCTGTATTGATGCCTTGGAGTGGACTAGAGGACCAACAATTGGCAGAGGCTCCACGGCCACCGTGTCACTAGCCACCTCATGCCGGTCTGGTGAATTATCTGACGTCAAGTCCTCGGAGCTTTCTGGCTCTATGCAGTTACAAAAGGAGCAAAATCTTTTGTCAAAATTAAGTTGTCCTCAAATAGCTAGGTACTTGGGATTTGTTGTTAGTGTTGAGAACAATATTCCAATTTATAATCTTTTCATTGAGTACATGCCTGGTGGTTCACTCTCTGATGAAATTAAAAGGCGCCAATGGAGGCTTGATGAGTCCAAGATTAAAAACTATACACGTCAGATTCTACAAGGATTATATTTCTTCACACTACTGGTATAGCACATTGTGATCTCAAAAGCCAGAACATTTTGATAGGATCAGAGGGTGTAAAAATTGCAGACTTTGGTTGTGCTTGTTAAGGAACCTAAAGTCACACGTCGATCATGAGTTAAGATTCTATGCAATTTATAAGTTTATGCAATCTTGAACTCTATAAAGTTTTATTAGGTTAAGTTAGACATGCGTTTCTAAGTTAGTATCAGACTGGACTCCTAGTTATCACCTCTGGGCACTCCTGAAACTCACCCCGTCGGCACTCAGAGCACAATTCCGTCCGTTCACCTTCGCCAATGTGGAAGGGAAGTGTTAAGTAACTTAAAGTTACACATTGGCCAGGACTTAAGATCTTAGACATTTTATAAGTCTATGCAATTCTTTACTCTATAATGTCTTATTGGATTGAATTAGACATGGATTTTTAAGTGTGATATTTTGGTAGAAGTTGTTTCTGCAAGTGAAGAATCAACCATGTCAAGCTTTGTAGGCACACCAATTTTCATGGCACCAGAAGTTGCAAGAGGAGAAGAACAAGGAGTTGAAGCAGATATATGGGCATTGGGTTGCACAGTTATTAAAATGGAAACTTGTTGTATTCATTGGAAAGAAATGAATGACCCAATTTTTTTACTTCATAGAATTAGTTATTCAAATGATGTGCCTGAGTTTCCAAGTTGTCAAAGAAAGCTGAGGACTTTTTGAGTAAGTGCTTAAGGAGGAATCCAAAAGAGAGATGGATAGCTACGGAGCTTCTGGTACATCCATTTCTTGAAGCAAATGGGTATTGTTTGTTGAATATTGGCTCTAAAAGTAACAAATTAGTGGCATAATTTAGGGAAATTAGTGGCCTAATTTGTGACATGATTTAAGGAAATTAGGAACATAATTTAAGGAAAATTGGTGGCCTAATTTAAGGCTTAAATTATGGCACAATTTAGGGAAAGGGAGCCTTTCTTCATCTATAAATAGGGAAGAGTTCATGCATTGAAGAACAAGGCAAAAATCAGAAAAATCAGAGAAAGTATAAACAAACTCAAAGAGAGAAAATACTTGTGAGTTTGGGGAAACACTTGAGAGATATTATTAGTAAGGAAATTTGTATATGTATTCTCTATATTTCCTACTCAGTTCAAATAATATATGCTGCCTCCCGTGGACCTAGGCGAATTGTCGAACCACGTAAATTCTGTGTGTTCATTTTATCGCTTTGATATATTCATATACCGCTATTTATTGCTTCCGCCCACATTAAATTAGTATCAGAGCCAAATATAGCAGTATTATATATCAAATCGAAGCTCTCGGCAGAGACGAGCACTTAGCGGTGAAAGAATCGCTCAAATCGGAAGTCGAATCACCGCGAAGGCTGCTGAGTCCTACGACAAATGAGTCAACTCGCCGAGTTGGACCGAGTCAACTCAGTCACTAGTGATATTTGGACAGAGTTGGTCTGTTTTTCATCCGTTTTCAACTGAGTTGGATCTATTCTTAGCTAATTGGACCATTCCAGATTGAGCACTTAGATAAATTCAATAAAATTTTGGCCGATCTGCAAAATTTAGATGTTGAAATTATCGATGAAGATAAAGCTTTGTTGTTGTTGAATTCATTACCTGAGAGCTATGAGCATTTAACCACAACCCTGTTATATGGAAAGGATGAGGTTAAGTTCTTAGATGTTTCAAATGCTTTGGTAAATAACGATTACCGGAAGAAGGATCAACATGATCATAGGGCTGATATCGAAGCATTGACGGCGTGACGGAGGTAGGACTAACAAAACGCCATCGGCGGATCGAAATAATGGGGGAAATCTAGATCAAAGTCCCGGAGGAGAGTCATCCGGAAGACATCCTGCGAAGGGCAGGTGTACCCTTATTGTCACCGAAGGGCCTTTGGAAGAAAGATTGTCCAAACGAGGACAAGTCGAATGCAAATGTTGCACGGAAGGCCGATGAAGATGAAGAATCAACCTTTTCGGTTCATCATCAAAACCTACTTTCGGATAAGTGGATCCTTGATTGGATGTTCTTATCATATGTGTCCAAACAGACATTGGTTTCGAGTTTTGAGGAGCTCGATGGAGGAGTTGTGCTTATGAGCGGCAGATACTGTCGGAGCAAAGGGATCGGAACAATACGACTAAAGATGCATGATGGCCTGATCAGACGACGTACTGAATGTAAGGTATATTCCTGACCTAAAGAAAAACCTTATTTCTTTAGGTGTTCTAGATTCTGATGGTTACAAGATAACATTGGAAAATAGAGTCTTGAAAGTTGTACGAGGTGCATTTGTAGCAATGAAGGTACTCGGAAGGCGAACTTGTATTTCCTAGATGGGTGTACAGTTATAGGAAGAGCAGCTGTCTCAATTAGTTTTGAAGAAAAGGCAAATGATTCTTCCCGTATGTGGCACATGTGCTTAGGGCATGTCGGTGAAAAGGCTTTGCAAGGCTTAATGAAGCAAGGTCTTTTGAAAGGTGCCAAGATTGGAAAGTTTGATTTCTGAGAGCATTATGTAATGGGAAAACAAACAAAAGTCAGGTTCGGCACTGCCATTCATCGTAGTAAGGGATCTCTTGATTATATTCACACGGATGTTTGGGGACCTTCCAAGGATGCTTCACTTGGAGGTAAACGTTGGTTTGTGACTTTTATTTATGATTTCTCTAGATATGTACGGATATACCTTTATGAGTCACAAAATATGAAGTTACGGATATCTTTCTTAAATGGAAGAAAATGATCGAGACTAGACGAGGCGGGGAAGATTAAAGGCTAAGATCGATAATGGTGGCGAGTATAAATCAGATCCTTTATTTAAAGTTTGTCAAGATGAAGGGATAATTAGACATTTTTCAATTTCGTACACGGCGGAGAATGGAGTTGTAGAACGAATGAATCGTACTTTGGTTGAGAAAGTTTGATGTATGCTATCTCGTTTCAAATTGAAGCGGCGTTTTTGGTGAGCTTTGTCGCTATGCAACTCGTATAGTCAGCCAGGACTTCCTACGGCGCATTAGATGGAAAAACTCTAAAGAGGTATGGTATGGACAACACTGCTGCGATTATGATTCATTGCGAATCTTTGGATGTCTGCGTATTTTTCATGTTAGTGAATCCAAAGCCGGATCCCAGGAAGCGAAAGAAAGTTTTTTCTTGGGCTTTAAGGAAGGAGTTAAAGGATTTCGACTTTGGTGTGGTGATCGAGAAGATCGTCTTAAGCGAGATGTTACATTCGACGAGTACATTATCTTTGAGACAAACAAATTCGAAGAGAAAGAGAATGAAAGTCCAAATACTCTTTCTAAGGTGATGGTTGAGATTTCGGAAGATCGAGAACGGTTGCACCAATTACCGATCGTGGTGAAGATGAAATTGATGATCGAGAAGAGATCTCGATTGAGGTGGAGTTCTCTCACCATCACACAGGTGTCGGCCGACGAATCTATTGCCACTACTCGGCCGAGAATGGAGATTAGGAAGCCTGCAGAGATACGTAGGCATTGGTAGCATTCGCAGGTAATTGATGATGATGTCCCGTATAACACGGAGAAGCCGTGCAGAGTTGATAGTATGAAGTGGAAAATGGCAATGGATGAAGAGATGAAGTCTTTACATCGAATCGGACTTGGGAGTTGGTTCGACTTCGAATGAAAGAAAACTATTGGTTGTAAGTGGGTCATGCGAGAAGAAAGGTGCTCACGGTAAAGACAACATCGGATACAAAGCGGTTGGTAGCAAAAGGCTATGCTCGAGAAAGAAGGAATAGACTACAATGAGGTATTCTCACTGTTGTTAAGCATTCATCTATTCGGATACTATTGGCTTTGGTAGCAGGTTTGATCTCGAGTTAGCTCGACTCGATGTCAAAATGACTTTCCTTCAGTAGTACTTTGAACGAAGAAATCTACATGTCTCAATAGGATGGCTTGAAAATTCCGGGGCCGAGAGAATTGGGCATGAAGTGAGCAAGTCAATTTATGGTTTGAAGCGAGCAACGCGACAATGGTGCAAGCGCTTTGATAAGCCGTCGGAGAGAGAGAGTACACACGTAGTCGGTTTGATCATTGTGTATACTTTCGGAAACTCGAGACGGTACCTTCGTTTATTTGCTCTTATATGTTGATGATATATTGATTGCATCTAAGAGCAAGGTGGAGATCGGCAGATTGAAGGCTCTGTTGAGTTAATTTGAAATGAAAGATCTTGGAAAATTAAGAAAATTCTTGGGATAGAAATCACTGAGAGATAGAGTTAAAGTCTGATGCAGTCGACACGGACTCGATGATACGAGAAGAAAAGTCTTACAAAGGTTTGACATTGATGAAAAAACCAAACCGGTAAACACAGCTTGCTCCTCGGCTTTCGGTTAAGTGCGCATTAATGTCACTAGCGCACGCGATGAGGAAGAAGAAAAAGGAACGTGTTCCGTATGCAAATGCCATTGGTGCACTTGATGTATGCAATGGTTTGCACTAGACACGATATTTCAGCGTTGTAGTATGGTGAGTCGATACATGCATAATCGGGTAAAGGACACATTTGTGACGGTGAAGTGGATTCTACGGTACATCTATGGTAATGCTTGTGGATATTGGTTTAAAGTTTGAGAGAGGCAGACTAAAGGTAAACACAGTTGGATATGTGGATTCGACTATCTTTGGAGATGCGGATAAGCGTCGATCTGACGGTTATGTGTTCGCAATGGCGAGAGGACCGGTTGTTGGAGATCAACATTGCGGTCAGCTGTAGCTTTGTCACTACGAGAGGCAAAGTATGGGCATGTGAGAAGCATTCAAAGAAGCTATATGGCTTCTCGGGTTGACTAAGGATTTGGGTATTGTTCAGAAAAACGTGGAGGTTTTCTGCGACAGCCAGAGTGCCATTTGTTTGGCAAAGAACCAAGTTCATCATGGTCGCACCAAGCACATCGATGTTCGATTTCATTTTGTTCGGGAAAATCGTCGATGAAGGGAATGTTATACTCCAGAAAGTCGGAACTGTAGATAACCCTGTAGATATGCTTACAAAGGTGGTTACAGGGATCAAGTTTCAACACTGTTTGAACTTGATCAACATCTCTCGAGCTTAGGGTGCCTAGGGCGCATTTGGAGGCAGCGTTATGAACTTTTTCGCCAAGGTGGAGATTGTTGAATATTGGCTCTAAAAGTAACAAATTAGTGGCATAATTTAGGGAAATTAGTGGCCTAATTTAAGGCTTAAATTATGACACAATTTAGGGAAATTGAGCCTTTCTTCATCTATAAATAGGGAAGAGTTCATGCATTGAAGAACATGGAAAAAATCAGAAAAATCAGAGAGAGTATAAGCAAACTCAAAGAGAGAAAATACTTGTGAGTTTGGGGAAACACTTTAGAGATATTAGTGGTGAAATCGTATACGTAGTACGTATATTCCTACTTTCGATTCAAAATAATATCTGCTGCCTCCCGTGTACCTAGGCGAATTGCCAAACCACGTAAATTCTGTGTGTTCATTTTATCGCTTTGATATATTCATATACCGCTATTTATTGCTTCCGCCCACGACATTGTTTTGGAGATGAGAACTATTAGATGTAATCAAAAATTTGGAGACGAGAACTATGTGACCTTTGTAGATGAGCCCACTTCAGATCCTACTGTACCAGTTATACATTTGATTACTCAACAAGAAAAGGTTGATATTTTAATGTCTGAAGAGGAATTGTCTTTTCATAATTCTTTTGAAGTAATTAGCTCTATTGATGTTGAGAGACTTTCCTTGAGTTTTACAATGTAGAAATTGGTTATGTATCAAAGAATATTGAAATTAAATCCAATGGTAAAACTTTTCTTTTTATTCAATACTGTGAGTTCTATTAATCCCTTCTGTTTTAGGAGCAAAAACAAAACAAAATCATTTTTTAGTATTTTTCGTGCTACATACTTCTTTAATCCCTTTCAATGTTACATGGATTCGTTTAGAACACAATTATAATAACAAATTTTGGTATGTATTCGAATGTCACACACAAATATTTAAGTATTTGAAATGTCAAGCATCAATAACCAAAGCATGTCATATATGTTAAAAAGTTACTTCATTAAATGATAACTCCTCATCTCTAAGTTGAGATGAGAAAATAGTAAAGTCCACTTTTAACATCCAGTTACATTTTCCTATCTAAATTAAAATCCAGTTTCAACTTGAAATGAATATAACTATATAAGTATGGTTATGTATATCAGCTGCAATTTTCCAGAAGCACATGCAATATGGGCAATAGATTGAATTATCTAACCAATTGCAAGTGATCATAATTAACTTCAGAGTGTGACATACAAGTCCGTTCTGTCTGCAGAGTAAATATGTGAACTCCAGAAAGACTTGGCAGAGAGTTATATGCCAGTGTTGAGTTTCTCCCACTTGTGTGGGACATCCTCTCACATTATCCTTCTAGACTCTATCCCATTCAGTAATGAAAAAGTTATCTTTACCAGAACTGAAATGACCATTGAACAGCTTGGAACCAGTTGGTGAGGGCCAATACTACAGCCTTTAGTGGCCTATTGGGGATTCCAATTTGGCATATAAAATTGACAATGGAATTACGTATATGCCCCAATCACCATAACTAACCACAACCAATGGATCTAATTTTGTTTGCAACTATTGACATTGGCTTTGAACCATAAAATCTGGAAGTTCATGCACCTTTACCTGTTTGACATTTTGCTTTGGGAGCTTAGCTGTCTCTCCAAGTTGTTATACACTCCAATCATGATTGTTCTTTCACAGTTGACCCTATTCACTGTTTCAAGTTTAATTTCTTTATTTTTCTTTTATACAAGGATGTCAAAGTTTGAATCATGAATATGTATGTATATATGTCATGTTTGTTTAACAATAATAAGAATGATTTAGGGTATTGTTATGTTTAGTTTGACTATTAATCTCAAATAGAATATAAAATATTCCAACAACATTATTGAAATATGTTGAAATGTTCCATTTTTCTTATATATTTGCATAATTATTTATTATTATTTTCTTATTTTATTTCATTTAAAAATTAAAAAAAAAACTCTTAATTTTATAAATTTCTTTAATATTTATGTTATTTTGATTCTATCGATCAAATAAATATAATAATAATAATATTATTTCTATTTATCTTATTACAATTTTCATTTTATAAATAAAACATTATCTTTAAAATGCTTGTAATTGAATTGATTACTGATTGTTTTTTACATTCAAATCTCATTCTAATTTTTTTTACCATAATAAATAAAAAATAATAACATAAAAATTTATATTTTTTTAATGTATTAACTAACACAAAAACATGTCATCAAAATTACATGAATATGACAAGATTGCCGTCTTTCTTAATTGGACAAAGTTGCAATTATTACTTTGTGAAATCAGCTGAAAAAATAAGTTAAATGTAGCTTAAAAACTAAGTATACAGTGTACACTTTGCTACACTTTTGTTATTTTTATCATCTAGCAAGCAAATTATTGGTAGATGGCTAGATGACTTTAATAGTGGTTATATTCTGCTTAGAGCCGAAACTAAAAGCTTACAAGGGTATGAAGTGTGAACACTAATTTATCATTTTCTAAAAAGCATCATGTACTATATTCTACTTTTCGTAAGAAATTTGTTGTACTTATCCCTTTTCTTATGAAACACAACACCAAACCTATTGAATACGGACGGTAGAGGAATTTTAGGTCTTAGTTGACTTTTGCAAAAAGTCAATTCGTGTGACAGGTTAATTCCTCTACACTACAAGTTGGTGAACTTCCAATGTGAATAGTGGAGACTTGGCAATGGCAACTTGAACGGTCAATAAAATCTGTTGCCCCTTTGCTTTTTAAGAGTGCAAGGTCAGCTAAGACTCTAAAACAGAACTTAGTCTACTTATATAAGTACCTTTGCTAGTCTAGAGTTTAAGGCAGCAGCAACAACAACAAAAGAACCTATAGAAACAAAGCACATTCATTAGCTTTCTACGTTTCTTTTCTTTTATGCTCTTGGAATGGAGTGGATTAGAGGTCCTCTGATTGGCAAAGGTTCCACAGCGACCGTCTCGCTTGCCAAGGCCATTCCCTCCGGTGAGATCTTTGCAGTGAAGTCAGCCAAGCTTTCTGACTCCAAGTTCTTAAAGAGAGAGCAATATTTTCTATCCAAATTAAGTTGTCATCATATTGTCAAATACATAGGATTTGACATTAAGAATGAAAATAACCAAACTAGTTTCAATCTATTCATGGAATATATGCCAAATGGCACACTTTATGATGAAATTCAAAGGCATGGTGGGAAACTACAAGAAACTATGATTCGAACATACACATGGCAGATTCTTAAAGGCCTTGAGTATCTTCACACAAATGATCTAGTTCATTGTGATATCAAGAGCCAAAATATCTTGATCGGAAACAAAGAAGCCAAAATTGCTGATCTGGGTTGTACTAAATTTGCATTAGAAGATCTTAATAAGGGAGAATTTAGCATTTTAAAGTTTTCTGGTACACCAATGTTCATGTCACCAGAGGTTTTACTTAGAAAAGAGCAAGGTTTTGCAGCAGATATTTGGGCTCTTGGCTGCACAGTTATTGAAATGGCTACTGGTAGTACTCCTTGGTTGGGCATACATGATTTGATGTCAGCTTTTTACACGATTGGATTTTCTAATAATATGCCAGAGTTTCCAAACTGGTTGTCAAACACTGCTAAGCACTTTTTGAGTTTGTGCTTGAAGAGGGATCCAAAAGAAAGAATGACAGCTTCTGAATTGTTGAAACATCCATTCTTCAAAAAGTTGGATTCTATCTCAGAGCACAAAGAGGAGTTTACTTGGTCTCCTTGTTCTGTTTTGGATAAAAAGTTTTGCGATTCATTTGATGTCTTAACAAGTGATCAGAATCTAAATCAGGAAGGTTCTTCATCTGTTAGTGAAAGAATTGAGAGGTTGATTGGAGGAAATATATCTTCAGTTTTGAATGAACACAATTGGAATTGTGATAATAATTGGATTACAGTTAGAAGCAACAATATATCATCAGTTGCAAGTGCATGTTATACATATTTAACTATTCATGAGGAAGAACTTGGTATCTCAATGTTTGATAACCCTTTGTTGTGGACTAACTCTATTGAAAGTTTGAGTGGCATTATTAGTACTGATAGTGTCTCCATTGACAGAGTAGATGAAATGTCATTTGAAATTGCAGAAGAAGAAATAAGATGTGCACAATTAAATTTGCAGTACATTAATGAAATTTATTTTTATATTTTTAAGAAACAAATTCTCTCGTTAATTCTATGTTGTGTATATTTTTTATTTTTTTTAAGTTTATATTATGTTTTCCTTTCAATATTGTTCCTTTTTGTTTTAGAAAACATTGACCTCAGAGAAACTAAATTTATGGTCAGTCTTTTTTTTTTTTTTTTTTGTAAACGTTGGTACACAATTTTACCCAACAGTTCAGTGCCCATGGGTACCGATTTTTCCAAGTTGATCCAGGACGTACTAGTTCGGGTTACAAACAATTTAGTGCATGACCTTTTTTTAATATTAGTTCTGATTTTAAAAGTTTTTATATTACACCAAAAAAAAAAAGTTGAATTCAGCTTACCGCATGGATTAATATTGATCATCCTTAGTTGGTATAATTCAGCAGCCTAACAACCTTCAATTCCCACAAACTCGATCCTCACCAATTGTGCCACTTGCTAGTGTTCAGTTCAAACGACCTAAATAAACTCTTAAAAATGTGAATGCCTAATCCAAGTGGACAATTGATGAGAATGTCACTCTCATATATCCAAATTCACCACATCATATGTCCACTTAAAAATAGTGGATTTACTTTGATTCTAACATTCAAATAATTTCAAAACAGCTTTCCCTTAACGCTTCTAAAAGACTAAATTAAATATTAGAACTTGTCTATTATGAATATTGGTGGCCAAGTTTTCTAGTGGAAAGCTCATCCATGTACAAGAAGAATAGTTTACTTAAAGTTTCAAAGCAACAATCCTTTTGTTTTTGCCTGTTTATGTGAATTTTAATACTACTTTGCTTTGGTTAGCATGACATAGGTTGTAGGATAAGGCTTTGTTATGGCTTATTAGGTATGAGGAAAAGTCACCGAAGCCTCGATTAACTAAATGAGTGGCTCAACAAGCAGACAAAGATTGTTGACCCAACTTTGCAATTTAAAGCCCTCTTTGGGACCCTCATTCCCAAAATATGTTCTTCTTAATAATCAATTAACCCTTGAAATCATCCTCATATTAGGTTTGTTTATGTTTGAATATTCTATTTTATATGAACATTAGTCTTAGGAAAATGCTTAGAAACATGACTTTTAAAATGTTATGTGTCATCATCCTAACATGGCATTTGATTTGCATATTTGTTTTACGTTTTATTTTTTCTCTTATAATTTGAATGAGTATAACAAATTATAACATAGAAACATAACTCTAAATTCATGTTTAATAGCATTATTCTTAATTCTTCTTGTTTTGTAAAATAATAACATAATAAAAGTAATTATGATGATATGAATGTAATTTAATAGAAACAATATTACTATTATTATATTTATTAGAACAATAGAATCAAAATAATAATAAATATTAAATTAAAATTTATAAAACAATAAATGAAATAAATTTAAAAAATCAAGAGTTTTTTTATTTTTAAATGAGATAAAAATGAGAAAAATAATAAATAATTATACAAATGTACGAAGAAAATAGAACATTATAACATATTCTTAAAGCGTGTAAAAAGAATAATCATTCATGTTGATATTTTACTTTACATTCCAGATTAATAATCAAACTAAATTAAAAAATACTCTTAATTATTATGATTATCTTTTCTATCAGTGTCAACCAAATATAATTAGTCTAAACGAGTCTTAATCTTATGGCTTATGTAAATATTTTACCTTTTTTTTTTTTGCCAATGAAGCAAATGCGTGATGAAAAGGAAGAGTGGTGGTTTCAATTTTAAAACGGTCAGCTTATAATCACAAAGAAATTATAACTTTAATGAGAATAGAATAGACCCTTGTTATGGCAAGTGGAAGTATTGAATTGTCCAGTCATCCCTCTACTATTGGAAAGGTCAATGAAGACTCAAGTACTGGCCATATGGAACAAAGATGGAGGCCCTTTGTAGTGGAAGGTTTATTATAATGGTTTCACAGAAACATGTAGTCAGTATAATTTATAAAGAATACTGATTTTCCCCCTGTTATTTACCTTTATGTTTGGGATTTTAATCAAGAACAATACGATGGATGTCTATTTTGATGTGGGCATTCAGTATTGCAGAAATGTTTTAATTAAAAATAGCTTTGGGCTGAGAAGTATTTATTTGTTTTACTAGAAATATTATGTAGTTGCATTTTTAATTAGGAATGAAAAATCCAACCAAAACTAATTGGCTTGTTTTTAAAAATCCAACCAAAACTAATTGGCTTGTTTTTAAAAAACTAACCAAAACTAATGGGCATGTTTTTAGAAAACTAATTGGCTTGATTTTAAAAAAACCAAGTACTTCTGGTGAACATCGTCAAAATCTCATTATGAATATGTTGAAAATTTTAAAATTGGCTTGTTTTAAAAAAAAACTAAGTAATTCCGGTCTAACATGGTCATTTAGGAAGAGAATCAAAGGCATTAAATTGAATTAGCTCCATCTACCAATATCAAATATCTTAGAAATTTTAAAACTTACCTAATAAACTTAAAGAAATGAATAAATTTTTAAGTATTACAAATCTACAATTTAATAATTTAAATAAAACAACCAGATATATAATCGTGCATAAGTAGTAAAGTGTAAAAATTTAAAATAACACACGAAATCTTTAGATGTAAATAATAAAAACTACCATCATGACTTAAAGAAAATAAATTATCGATTCATTTAATCACTTAATTTTTTTATTATGAAAATTAAATGTACAAGTACAAACTTAATTTTAATTAGTCTTCTTAAAATACTGCTCGAATATGTCTTATCTACAAATCTCTGTTCCATTTTTATAGATTTCAAAACTAACGTGAACAATATTCAAACCAATATCATAATTAGACTTTTTATTAATTAGACACATTCACGTAACAACTTGCAATAAAAGTTAACACAAAAAAATACAAACGATCGCGTGTATTCTATAACTGATTTTATAATGAATAACCCTAATTAAATTATTTAAAACATATATCAAATAAATTAAGTCAATTAATAAATAGATTAAATGAAAGTTCGATAAAAATAAATTCTTTTTATATTTAATAATTAAATCAAATAATTATGATAATACGTAAAATTATTTAATTAAAATATAAAATTAATTAATTAAATATAAATTATGTAAATATAAAAATATGAAATAAATTGATTAATAAATATCAAATTTTAGATATAAATATGTAAATATCCTTGAAGACGATACCAGGTTGCAATTTGCGGATTAAACAACTTGATTGGATATGTATATTAATTTGGTGACGCTAATATGTTCTGATGTGTTATCCATTTGAACTTTAAATCATTAACTGCCGCCATGTCCTCTGATCGTTGAATATATATATATATTGCCTTTGCTGAATACTAAAACATAAATCCTGAGTGCAAGTTTGATTGATTATAGTTACCGGTTGCCGCCGATCCTTTTTCTTTTATAACCTCTGATTACGCCGATGATAATATATATTTTCTTCAATGTTTTCGCCACAAGCACCGTTCAACCCTATATCAATATATATAGTAATAATTTAATAATACTAAAGTTAATTTTTTATGAGATGTAAATACCCAAAATTCATTAAAAGTCCCGAAAAAATAATAAATTAGTTTTAGAACACATATTAACGTGAACACGTTAATAATAAAAACAATTTCAAATATCATGAAAATATATTATTGAATGCATGAACGGAATACTAAATATAATAGTTATAAAAAATATACATAAAATATAATTATCTATAATTCGTACATTTTTTCAACTTTACTTGATAGATTGATAATAATTTTATAAACAAATTTATAGATAAATATTTTATTTACGAAAATAAATACATGTCTTTAGTAGACGTATTGTGCCATGGTTTTATAAAAACCTCATCAAATTTTTAATTCAATCATATGGAGATTGAAATTAATATATGTGTTATTTATGTTCATAAATAAAATTTACAATTAGTATCATTAATTACAAGTCATATTTTGAAAAAAAAAATATTAACTTATCAATAATATCTATTTATTTATTATTAAATTATAAAATTTAAGTTATAAAATGAATTTATTTAAGTTTATCTTTATTCCTTCTAATATATATATATATATATATTATGTTTTTTAATTGTTATTTTTATATTTAATTATTTATTAAATATGTTATTTTTTCTTTTTTAGTAATAAATATAAATATTTATTATTTATATTTATATTTAAGAAAAATAATTATAATTATTTATTTTGAATGTAATTTTCAATTACAAATATGGTCAAATAGACTTTTTCGGGCATGATGTTCAAAGAAAGTTTATAGATGATAGATTTGGTCGAAAATTTGAAATTGTTTAGTTAAAAGAAACTTTTATTTATGCTAGTCGTAGCCATTTTTTTTTCTAACCTTCCAAATTATATTATTTAAAATTTAAAATTTTATAAATAAATTTTAAAATTTAAATTATATAATTTATTTCTTAAAATTTTAAAACTTTACAATAATTATAAATTTTTAAATAACGTAATAAACAATTAATCACTCAATTTTTTTCAATAATAAAGATTAAGAATATATATATATATTAATTAATAAAATTAAAGTATATTTGCAATTAAAATTATTAATTATTTTAAAATTAATAAAAAATAATCAATTAAATCATTTTATTTATGAAAAAAATGATCGATAAGAATAAAATTAACTTTATATTTTATTATTTATTAAATATAATAAAATAATGTATATATTATATATATGTTTATATTTTTTTGTAAATATACACCTAAAATATTAATATATAATTAAAAAATTATTTTAAGTTTTTTAAAAAATTGTTTTAAAATTAAAAAAAATTATTGTCTAATTTTTAAATTCATACTAAAATTAAAAATTTAATTTAAATTTAATCGAAAGGTTTTTTAATTTTTTTTTAATTAAAATTTACTTTATTAATTATATCTGTATTAAAAAATAAAATACAATCATATATATATATATATATATATTATATCTATTATTTTGTTATAAATAACAAAAAAAAAAAAAAAAATTAATTTTATTATTATGCGGTAATTGTTTCACTAACAATAAGATTTAAAATTATATTTTTTTTAATAAAAAAACTAAACAACCTAAGAATCTAAGCAAAAGTACTTTCCCAACCATTTTCCATTAAAATAATATCAAATCCAAAACTAGGCTGCTATACAACGCCATAAAAACCCAGAGTTATATTTGCAGAAAGAGAAATAGCAAAAATAAAACAAATATATCAAATGACAAGACAATACTAAATAAAAACCTGTAAGAAAATTAAGCTCAGTAGTTAAAAAAAAAAAATCGAAGGAAATTTAAGCACAATGTTGAAGTTTCTACTGGTAAAGGAACTTACCGACCAAAAATATGGTCGAAGAACTTGAAATTCTAGTTTTGAAGATCGAGAAATAACAAAGATATTTAAGAGATTTTAACACTTATTTGTACATACAAAATAAACAGAAAAATATTATAACATGTTTCACACATGTTAAAATATACATCTTAATTGATACATATTTATTTTATTCTATAAAACTCTCGTATATAATCTAGATGCTATCAACTTATTTTTTAATAAGATGTTTAAAAATTAGGTACCAATTTGAGAGAGAGTTGAGAAGAATAAAAAAAATACGTGTTAATGGAGATTAACAACATGCGTACATCCTAATATGTGTAAGCCATGTTATAGCAAAACACGAGAAAAAAACAATGGCCAACTCGATGATGATGACTCATGGTGTTTTCTCACTCCTCAGCAACAATATCAAACCAGAAAGCATGATTTGTTTCTGGTTTTGTTCTCTTTTATTTTTATTTTAATTATTCTTTTTATTTTGGAAAAAATAAGAAAAGTAATAAGTCCTTATGGGTGCTATGGGATGGAGTCGATATGGGCCTTGCTTAAGCACGTATCAATTAAACCAATGCGATCCGAGTTGGACTTTAAAATAACTATGATAAACCGTGGGCATAATCGAAGAGAATGACTTAGTTGAAAAGTGTTAACTTTAATAATATTTTAATATAAAAATTATTAAAATATTATTATTTATTTTTAAAATATAAGAGATTATAAAACATATTTTTAATAATATTTTAATAAAAATTTATTAAAATAATATTATTTATTTTTAAATAAATATTTTCTTAAAATACGAGAGATTATAAAACATATTTTTAAATTTAAGGTAATGTATATTAAAATTTAATGCAAGGGATACGATGGAAATTTTTTTATATTTTCTAATAATACTATTAGTAGAATTGGATATAACAACTAATAAACCGAATTAAATTAAAAAATTAAAATTTTCAATTAGATTAAAAAATTGAATTATTTTGAAAAAACTAATTTGATTTAATATATAACTCAATTCGATTTGGTTTATAAATGTTTTAAATTATTTAAATCGGACCAGACCATTTACTATCCAACATGATATTTCTAAGTTTAATACTTAAAATAACAAATTTGTTTATTGTTTTAACTAATAGTATATAAATAAACAAAAATATTTATTATTATTATTGAGATGATTATGTTTTGAACTATGATAAAATAAATTAATATTAAAAACTAACAAGTTACTGTTTTATTGGTGATAATATAAAATAATTTTAATATATATATTTTATTTTCATATTTTAAACGGTTGTATTTGGATCAAATTGAACTATATGATTTTAACAATTCAATCTATTCTAATTTAGAATGGACTAAAACATATCTAATCTTATTATTAAGCATATGAATAACTCATTTTTAGACAAAAATTCCTAAAATATTCATTTTTAAACATTTCATTTAAAATTGACACGTATACTAATGTAGGACAAAAGTACGAATACACCAATAATATAGAATCACTTAGGAACTAAAAAAGAGATGAATAAAGTTTAAACTAACTAGATTCACTCTCTCGCAAGGGATTCTCTTAGTTGTGTTATGAAATAAACACAATGAAAACTATTATCTAGACAAACATTCTATAAAAATATAGAATAAGACAATCATAACTATGTTATCTATATTTAGACAAGCATTATATCAAATCTAAAGTAGAACTAACATAAAAATATTCATCTATCTCACTGATAAGAGGACTTCAATTTCCAATTGGAAGAAAAAAGAACTATTCCTAAAATATTAGGAATAAGAGAAGAAAAAAAACTTATTTAATATTACTAAATTGATTAGTCCCCTCTACTTGTTTTAAACTCATCTTGAGTTTTATTCTCGATAGAGTGGTTCTTGTGAGTGGTAATCATAAATATCTAACACATTGAACATTACTTAAATGAACATATATTTGGATAAGTTTACTATGTATGTATTATCATTAATCTTTTTTTAAATATTTGACATGACCCATATTTCTTGTCTTTCAAATTGTTGTATGTACCAATAAGAAAACATTTTTTGACAAAAATACCATCACCATATCTTTTATTTGATAAAATTTCTTTCTTCTATGATTTTCAGCTAGTGCATTATACTTGGCATTGGACTTTATAAGCTTTTTTTTTTACTTATGAATGAATAGTTTAAATCTCATTTTTCATTTCTTCGAAAACCTTGCTTTTCCATGAATCCTTAGATAATTAATCAAATCCAATATATACTTTGGGGCTTTTATATACACAATCTAGAATGAGGTCTTGCCAGTTGAACTATGCACATTACTATTAAAGGCAAACTCAACTTATGCAAGAGTTAGATCCCACTACTTTGGCTTGTCACTATAGAGACAACAAATCAAGTTGCTAAGTATTGTCTAATTTATTACTTATGTTTGACAATAAACTTGAGGATGTATAGTGCTATTGAAGTTGAGTGATGTATTAAAACATTCCCATAATATCCTATAAAAATGAGAAAGAAACTTTGTGTCTTGATCTGAAATAATTGATCGTGGAACTCCACGTAGACGAGTAATCTCTTTAAAAAAGAGTTTTGCAATATTCGACGCATTTACAGTTTTGCGACATAGGATAAAATGTGTCATTTTGGAGAACCTATTAATAATAACAAAAACTAAATCTATACCCCGTTGAGTTCTTTGAAGTCATAGCATAAAATCTATGGATAAGTCTTCCCAAATGGTTTCAAGAATGGGTAAAAGTTTATATAATCCGGCATTTGAGCTCGTCCCTTGGACATTTGGCACACATAACACCTTTGCACAAACTTGATAATATCTCTTTTCAATTGAGGCCAAAAGTACCTTTCTTCGATGAGTGCGATGATTTTGTCTCTTCCAAGATGTTTACTTAGTCCTCTAACACGTAAGTCTCAAATGATTTTCTCTCTTAGTGAAGTCCTAGGGATACAAAGTTGGGTACCTCGAAACATATATCCCTAATGTATATGCATATCTTCTACATCTTGTTTCAATTGACACTTTTCCTAAAAGTTCTTGAAATCTTCATCTTCAATATATGTGTCATTATGATATTCAAACTCTACAACTTCAGTGCTTAAAGAGACCAATAAGGTTTCCATATGACTCAATGCATCAACCATTTTATTATGTTGACCAGACTTGTGTTTTAAAATGAAAGAAAATTGTTGTAGGTAGGAAATCTAGTTGACATATATCTTGCTTGGCTTAGTTTGACAGTTGATAAACTTCAATACCTCATGATCAATGAACAAAATGAATTCTCTTTAGATGAGATAATGTTTCTAGTATGTCAAAGTACGAAATATCACATAAAACTCAAGTTCATATGTAGTTTATTTTCGTCGTGCTTCATTGAGCTTTTAACTAAAGTAAGCCATAAGTCGCCCTTCTTGATATAAAATAGCTTTGATTCCTATATTCGAGGCATCATACTTTACTTGAAAGATCTCATCAAAGTCCAACAATGCTAGTATTGGTGCAGAAGTTAGTTTCTCTTTCAATTACTAGGCATATTTTTCAACTTCTTATCCCTTGTTGAACTTTCTTTTCTTTAGGCATTCGATAATTGGAGTAGCAATAGTGATAAATTTCTTAACGAACCTTTGATAAAAGGTTGCTAATCTATGAAAGTTTTGAACTTTGATTATGGTTTTGGGAGTTGATCAGTCTTGAATTGCATGTACTTTTTTCTCATCAGCTTCAATTCCATTGGTAGTGGTAACAAAACCCAAGAATACTAATTTATTTGTCAAGAATCTACATTTCTTCAAATTGAGGTATACTTATTTTCCTTCAAAACAGTGAGTACCTTATTCAAGGTCTCCAAATGTTATTCTTATGTTAGAGTATAAATTAGGATTTCATCAAAGTAAATAACTACAAACTAACCAATGTATGACTTTCGAACATTGTTCATAAATTGCATGAATGTGTTGGGTACATTTGATAATCCAAAAGGTATCACTAGCCACTCATACAATCCTTCTTTTGTCTTAAATATAGTCTTTTCACTCATCTTTGGGCTTGATTCAAATTTAAAGATATATAATACGTAGGTCAACTTTTGAGAATATGGTTACTCCGAAAAACATATCAAGTATGTCATCAAGATGTGGTCTTGGAAACCTATATTTTATTGTTATCTTATTGATAGATCAATTGTTCATGCACATTCGCCAATCTCCATCCTTCTTTGGAACTAATAAAGTTAGTACTGCATATAGACTCATACTTTCTTGATATTATCCATTTGTTAATTAACTCCTCAACCTTTTATTTGAGAGTTTCACTATCTTTTGGACTTTTGGACTTTAGCAGTAATGAGGAAGGTTGGAAAAACTTTCTCTTGGAATGAGATCAATGTAGTGTTGGATATCTCTCATTGGTGGTAGCCTAGTTGGAAGTTCTTCTGGCATGATTTCTTCAAACTTATCAAAGATTGTTTGTACACGAGCAAGAATGGTTGAAGTTGACATGACTTCTTCTTTGATTATCAAGGTAAATATCTCTTTACTCTGTTTCACTTATGTAAAGAATAATGCTTAAGATATTGCAAAAAAAGATATTCCCTTCACTTTATAAGCTTTGGGTACATTTTCTTTTTCAAGCAAAAGAGCCAAAGCAATATTCTTTTTCCCCAATGGAATAGATAAATGTTATCTCTGTCTTTATGGGTTGCATTCACGTCATATTATTATAGTCTCCCGAATAATATGTGATATGTATCCATATCAGCAACATCTTATACAAATTCATCCTTGTATGATTTTCTAATGGAGAACGAGATTCAACATATACGATTTATTTCTACGTCTTCCTTTTTTAACCCACCTAATTTGATATGGTGATGGTGATGAGCGTGGTTTGATTTTTAATTTGAGTACCTTTATAGGAGCTTTATAGATAACATTTTTGCTACTTCTACTATTGATAATTACATCATATAGTCTATTATTGATTAAGCATTAAGTGTGAAATATATTATACCTTTTGTGTGTCTTGCTTTGTGACAAGATGAGTCAATGAACTATAAATTAATACGTTCCTCTTCATCAATTTCAATAAACTATCATATTCTAGTTCTTCCTTATGATCTTCATATTCTTGCTCCACCAGGTTTATTGTTCCTCTCTTTGGGCATTGATTAGAATAATGACCCACTTGTCCGCATCTATAACATTTTTCTAGTGTTGGGTGTCCATAAGAGTTACGGGGAGGATTATAAGTAGTGTTTTCCTCTTATTGTGTTTGCCTTTATTATGTTCCATCCTCATATGTTCTTCCTTTGTTATGTGTAGGCCTAATTGTTTCAATTAATCACCTTAGCGGAGCTCGTGATCTTGTACTTGAACTTGTTCTATCTAACTAAATTTCTATTTTGAGGGTCATGTTGTAGGCATTAGTGACTTTTCATACTAGATGCAAAGATACTCGATCATGTATTAGTGGATGAAACCCATTAATATAGTGTACAAGTTGTTGTACTTCACATTCTACCAAATTATTTCAAATAGATAAACGGCAAAATTATATGTTATATTTTTAAATTGAACGATTTCTTTGTTTACAATTTTGATATTATTGAAATTATATTTGCTCATAACCAGAGGCAAGAAATATATGCATTAGGTATCAATTCATCCGAAGTAATGTTTTGATCAAAACTTTCTTTTGTCTTAATCTATTTTTTTGGAGTTGGTCCCACCATGTTAAAGTTGCTTCTTTAAGTTCGTAGGCCACTAACTTGACTTGTTTTTCCTTTGGAATTCTCACAACATCAAAGAATCGTTCCACCTCTGAAATTCAATTAAGAAAATCCTCCATATTCATGTTACCATAGAAACATATGAAGATTAATTTTGAGACGATGATCTTGTAGTTTTTGGTCTATTTGGCAACGTCTTACTCAAGCTCGACTTTAAAATTATTCTTCTTTTAAATCTTCATCACTATAACTATCAACGAGGGCAACATGTCTTTTTTGAGAGTATTGGATCAATAAGTCTTCTTAAAGGTAATCCTTCAACTTATCTTATAGGAAGTATTTACTTGATCCTATTTCTATGTACATCCTCTACTTCTTGGGTTTGGATTTTGGCCTATTTTCATTATTAGTTAGTTGAGCAACGACTGTTGTAAGCTCCTCTATTTGGTGTTGAATTTCTTCACGAAATCATTGATATTCTTTTCGCATCACTTGATTATGCTCCATTTTCCTAAGCTAAACTTGGTTCTAATATTACGTGACATATAACGGAAACATGAATGCACCAATAATATGAAAACACTTAATAAATAATAAAGAGATTAACAAAGTTTAGACTAATTATAATTTTCAAGTAAGAGGTTTTCGTATTTGTGTTATAAAACATACACAATAAAAACTATTATCTAAACAAGCATCATAAAAATCTATAATAAGATAAGTCTAAATATGTTATTTGTCTTTAAACGAGCATTGTAACAATTCTATAATAGGACTAACCTAAAGATATTTTTTTAACTTAAGAATTAAAGAATTTTAACTTCTAAAAGGCCTAAAGAATAACCCTTCTTAAAATGTTAAGAATAAGTAAAAAGAAAAAAATAATTTTTTTAATATTATTAAATTAATTATTTTTTAGTACGTAGTATTTAATAAATTTTTATATAAAAATCTAATAATATATAAAATAAAACTCTAAACTAAATAAATAATTATTACCTTAAACAAAAATTCTAAATCAAATAAAATACTTTTCATTGATATATAAAGCGAGTCATCTAGGCAAACTCCCAAGGCTTACGCGATTCATTAGTAAACACAGGCCCCTTCCCTTGCAGAGTTCTCAAGTCACTGTAATGGAGGCGCCGCCATTTTCTTCTTTGTCTTCTTCGTCACAAGTTCAAACGTTTAGGTCATCGTCCTTTTCCCATCTTCTACTTCTTCGCTCTAACCTCTCAAAAAATAACCTCAAATTTAAATCTTCCAGAAACTTATCTGTCCGTGCCTCTTCTGCTGGACCTGGACCTTCTGGTGATTTTCGCTCTATTACTTACATTTGATATTTTGTTCTTTCTATGTACTATATTTGAATGGTTTCTAATTCTTTTTTGATATTTCAGTAGTGACTTTACTTGATTATGGTGCTGGCAATGTGCGTAGTATCCGAAATGCTATTCGCTATCTCGGTTTCGACATCAAAGATGTAATATTTTTTCTTTAAATGCCTGATTTTTTTCTTTATTTTATGTTGGTTGAGAAAACAGGATGACAAACACCATTTTTTAATTTAATTATGTGAAATATGTTGTGGCATTTATGAAATCACAGTATTGGGCCATTTACTCTACATTGGCGTTTTTATACATGTGCATTTTAGTTAAATATATCATTTCTGATGACTAAATTTTATTTTAAAAAATTTTAGGTGCAATCTCCAGAAGACATAATCAATGCAAATCGTCTAATATTTCCTGGTGTGGGAGCTTTTGCTGCAGCAATGGCTTTTGTTAACAAGAATGGGTATTTTTTTCCCTAACTACTTTTTTTGGTTCAGCTGCTTGATTGGGTAGATGAAATAGGTTAATACAAAGAGAATGGAAGCAAGTGGTGAGGTAAACTGTTGCAGGTTTAGATAATGTGTGAAATGGCTCAAAGTTTTTGGAGTTAGAAGTTGTACCAATTACTGATGAAGCTTTCAGGAACAATTTGTAATAAGTTTGTGTATTGTATTTTTGGAAATATAAAAAATAATAGCTTGAATATCCCTTTAATTCTGTCCACTCAAATAGCAAGAGCCTTATGCCTCTAGTTAATTACTTTGGATTTTATTTTGGTTAAGATATTTTAGATTGTATAAAACTTTTGTTAAGGGGGAATTTCAAAGTTTATTTTTGTTGCTTTTTTCATCGAACTTTAATGCATTAATGTTTTGCAGTATGGCTGAAGCACTTTGTAATTATATCAATGATGATCGGCCATTTCTAGGCATATGCCTTGGACTTCAGCTACTTTTTGAGTCCAGTGAGGAGAAGGGATATGGTTAGTGCCCTGTTTCCCCGCAACTTATACATACATACATACATACATATAGGGATGGCATCAATGGCTCCAACTTTTTTTGCAATTTTTTACACTCTCATATCTTAGTGGTTGATACTATTGATCCTATCCCACATATATATTTCTCTTTTTTGTTTCCTTCAATTTTTATTTTTTAACAATATACTTTAAATTCCAGTTCGAAAAAAAGAACAATCTACTTTAAGTCATGGACATATCAGTTATGACCTTATTCCCCTTTCTGATAACTATAATGTGGCATTTTAACTTATGATTCTAACAAATCAACTATTGTCATTCTGATTTCTGGTAAAGCACTATCCAAATTGTCCTTCTGTTATTATGATTATTATTGGTAACTGAAGGAAGAAGAGTTTAGAGAGTTGACACAAAGGAATAGGAAGATGTGTAAGAGGAAAAGTAAAAGAAAATCTAGCTATTTCTAGTGTTAGAGTCTGATGGATTATAATAACCCTTCAAAAAGATTTTTTTTTATATTCTTTTATGTGATTTGTGTTATTACTTTGAACACAAATTGACAAAATCATGTATGTCTCAGTAAAGGGCCTTGGCCTGATACCTGGAGTTGTTCAGCGTTTTGATTCATCAACTGGTGTCAGAGTTCCCCACATTGGTTGGAATGCTTTGCAAATTAGAAAAGATTCTGAAATTTTGGAGGATGTTGGAAATCGTCATGTCTATTTTGTTCACTCATACAGAGCAATTCCAGTATGGTTCTATTTGTTTTTTAGTTAAGTATTCAAAGATAAACAATACTTACCTATATTTTAGTGCGTATTGTGATGTGATTAATTCTTAAATTTATTTTAGTCAGATGAAAACAAAGATTTTATTTCATCTACCTGCAACTATGGTGACAATTTTATAGCTTCAATCAGAAAGGGAAACGTGCATGCTGTTCAGTTCCACCCTGAAAAGAGTGGAGGTAAGATATAACTTTGTTTAGCTTTTCTTCACTCCCTCCCTCTCCCTCCCCCTCCCTCTTTTTCAGTCAGCTTCTAAGAACACCGTGCGTGTTAAAGTTAGAAAAGCTAGTTATGTAACAGCAAGGTGAGTTGAATCTATCTGATAATTTAATGTTAAAACCTTACATGGTTGAGAGTGTTAGAAGTAATATACACTGGGAATTCAAAATTCTTTTGGCACCCTAAAGCGATGAAATTAGCAGTAGAGGAAAAAATGGAAATTGTTTGAGAAATTAGTTCTGGTGGACCAGCTGTTCAACTTTACTATTCTTACCAACTCATAAGTTCAAGAGGTTTGTTGAATGTTACTCCAGAGCTTAGTTGTTGCCTTTTTTCTGATATGGGTTTCATCATATTGCTGTGACAAGTTTTTGCTTAAACCAATCAATAGTTCAATTAGTTTAGAAATTTTCTTGAAACTACTTTTAAATTATTAAAATCCCATCAATATCAAATAACTGAAGACATACTTTCAGATGTTGGTCTAACGGTGCTGAGGAGATTTTTAAATCCGAAGTCTAGCATGGCAAAGGTAGCTTCTATTCCTCAGAGATCTATCAATTCTTATATTGCCTTCTCATTTCAACTATCTAACAAGCTGGGATGTTCATGTGAAGACAGAAGTCTACTCAAGGGAAGGCTCTAAAACTAGCAAAAAGGGTAATGTTTCTTTGAAGCAAGGGCTCCTTATCCTTTTGAGTTAATATATTTTTAGTTAATAATTAATTGAATAGTTTATTAGAATTGCACTTAAGATATTGTACTTAATGAATTAACCATCATTTTTTTGCTATAAGACTTACCCATCAAGTTATTATTATTATGCGGAGTATGACTGACTTCTTTCACCGAATTATATAAATTCTCTTTAGGTAATTGCATGTCTAGATGTAAGGGCAAATGATAAAGGAGATCTTGTTGTCACCAAAGGTGACCAGTATGATGTTAGAGAGCATACAGAAGAGCATGAGGTATTGCAATCATTGCTTTCATTTTGCCTGAGATGGTTGATTATTTGTTAATAAAAAAAGTTGAGACTTACCCATGCATGCTTGATAGTTTTTTCAAAAATAAAATAATAACTTAGCATCACAGGGCTCTTCTTTGCCCCTTCTAGTCTGTGTGATATGCACTAGTGAAAGACAGTGGATTCTATATTTATTTATTTGGATTTGGTTCTTTTAAAGATTTTTCATTCTTTCAAACCATATCTTTATTTGGATGATTGGTGTCTTCGCTTGAAAAATAGTAAATTGTATTGATTCTTTTATTTATGGTGGAACTTGCTGCATATTCAGTTTATTTCATGTTATTTATGTGTTTATTGAACACGGTTTGTGTGTAATGAATAGACAAGTATACGTATCTCCGTATCACAACAAGTAATATAATGATAAGTGTTAAATGTACTCCAAGAGATAAGATGGAGATATGTATTCTCTGTTTTTTCTTATATATTACAACACTATAATACAATCTATATATAGAAATACAAAGTGTCCACTAATTCTAGGAATAGAACAGCTGGTAACAATAATGAAAATACAGCTTGATTTACACTAACTTTACAGCTTGTACAACACTAATAATATTCTCTGAAAATCTACACTCTCCCTCAAGTTGTGTAATAGATATTAATCATTCCTAACTTGCAACTCAATTCTCGAAGATTGTTCCAGGTAATGCTTTGGTAAGGATATCTGCAATTTGATGTTTAGTAGATGTATATAGTAGGTCCACAATTTTTCCATCTATCTTTTCTTTAATGAAATGACGATCAATTTCTACATGTTTGGTTCGATCATGATGAACTGGATTTTTCGTAATTCTTATTGCTTGATTGTCGTACGTTGATAGAGTTCGAGAGTCGTGAAGTCAGGTTCGTTGAGTAGCCTTCTTAACCACGTTCCTTTACAAATCCACGTGAGCAGCAAATTGGCTCTCTTAACGCACTACTTGAGCAACTCATTGTTTTTACTTCGCCAAGTTACAAGGTTTCCCCGTACGAATGTAAAATATCCGGTGGTAGATCTGTGATCCACTATAGAGCTTGCCCGGTCGTGTCTGCAAAGACTTCAATTTTTCTAGTGAGATTCTTCTTGAAATATAATCCTTTTCTGGTGTTATCTTGAGATACACGAGTATACGATAGATTGCTTCCACGTGTTCTCTTGATAGATTTGTTCATAAATTGACTTACAACACTTTGCCCGAAAAACCAATATCCTGGTTTAATGTGAGATAGGTAAATGAGTTTTCCTACTAATCTTTGATAACGACCTTTGTCCACGGGTGTACTATTTTCTTTGATTCAGGTTTTATTGTAGAATCCATCGACGGCGTTTCCTATTGGGGTTTACACCCCATCATTCCGGTTTCTTTGAGAAGATCAAGTACGTACTTCCTTTGAGATATAGATATGCCCTTTTGCTCGTGCTACTTCCATCGCTAGAAAATATTTGAGATTGCCTAGATCTTTGATCTCAAATTCCTTGGCAAGGAATTCTTTGAGTTTATCTATCTCGATTGTAGAATTACTTGCTGTTAGAACAATATCATCTACGTACACAATTAGGATAACTATTACGTCATTTGGAGAAGTGTTTGACGAATACGTGTGATCGATTGGCATTGATTCATGCCCATATCTCTTGAACTTTAGAGAACTTATCAAACCAAGCACACGTGGAGATTGTTTCAATCATATAAGGATTTCTTAAGTTTGCAGAGACTTTATTGGTTGGAACAGGGAGATTCAATTCCATTAGGAATGTCCGTAGACTTCTTAACTTCGAGATCGCACCATTAAGGAATGTATTCTTGACATCTAATTGGTAGAGGCCAATCCAAGGTTAGATCTTGTAGAGAGAAGAACACGAATAATGTTGAGTTTTGCTACTGTGTACAAAAGTCTCACGATAATCAGCCCCGTATGTACGAGTGAATCCTTTAGCCCTGAGGCGAGTTTTGAGTCTTTCTACACTACCGTATGCTTTGTGTTTGATTGTAAAGATCCATTTACACCCAACTGAATTTGTTTTCCTAGATGGTAGTTACTGTGATCTCCCCAAGTCTTGTTTTCTACAGGCACCGAGTTCTTCCACGAATAGGTGTCTTCCATTCGGAGTATCGAAATGCTTCATGAGCAATTTGGAACCTACATTTGATCGAGGTTGTTGATAAATGCCTTATACCCACGATGAGGAGATTTTTATAGGAAATAAAGTTGTAGATGGGGTGGTTCAGTGCATAATCTTACACCTTTCCTTATAGCAATTGGCAAATTCAAATTATTAGGAGGTAATTCAATAATATGAGGTTCGGTGGTGTTACCTTGTGAATTGTCGGAGTGCTGCCCGTACTCGGGTTGGATTCTTGGAATGGCTCGAAGATATGCTCGGTTCTGCTTTCTTTCTTGAGTTGTTTTCCTTAGAGTAGGCAAGGAGATCATTGTTTGGGACAAGGAAGTTTGGATCTGTTGGTAGAGAAGTTGAGGATTCATTGGGAGTAGTAAGAGTATTTATTTGAGATATTGATTCAACTTTCTAGAGGTTGCGGAATAGGATTTGTGGGAGGCGAGTACTTTTGATATTCGAAAGTCGGTATTCATTGCTATGTTTCTCCTTGAATAATGATTTGGAATAGTACGGATATTGTTCAAAAAAATGTGACATCCATTGTATTATAGAATCGTTTTGCGATAGGAGAAAAACATTTGTATCCTTTCTAGTATGATGAATACCACAGGAATATGCATTTGATGGCTCGAGGATCAAGTTTGCCAACATGATGTACATGGACATGGCGACGTAACATCAGAAAATTTTAAAGGGAGCATGGGAGCACGATTTTTGGTGTGTGGGTATGACTCGAGTAGAGTATTGATAGGTGTTTTAAATAAGAGGACACGAGATGGCATCCTATTGATAAGATAGCGGTGTAAGAACATCGTCCCAAAAATGTTGAGGACAATGAGTTGTGAGCATGAGGGATCACGCGTACCTCGAGAAGATGCCTATTCTTTCTTTCAACCACCCCATTTTGTTGAGGTGTGTCAACACATGAGCTTAGATGGACAATCCCTTGACTTAACAGATAATCAGTAAGGGTGGAAGTGAAGTATTCTTTAGCATTGTTGGATTTCAATACCTGGATTTTTGTTTGAAATTGAGTTTGAATCATGGTATTAAAATTTTTAAAAATTTAACATGCTTCAGATTTTTCTTTCATTAGGAATAACCAAGTGGTTCGAGTACGATCATCCACAAATGAAATGAACCAACGTGTCCCTGTGATGTTTTTGATTGGAGAAGGTCCCCAAATATCGGTGTGAATTAATGAGAAAGGATGTGATTTTTTATGTGGAAGATGAGGATATGAAGTTCTAACATGTTTTGAAAATTGACATACTTCACACTTAAAAACTTCTGAATTTTTATTTCTAAATGATGAAGGAAAAAGTTTCTGTAAATACTTGAAATTAGGATGACTAACTAGCGATAGTGATTCAACGTGATTTCACCATCTTTATTGGACTTAAGGTTTATGACTTTATTACGATTAGAAACTTCGGATACAACTTGGTGGGCTTGTCTTGTTGAAGGTTCTTCACTGCTGAGGAGATAGAGTCCCGAGCATTTCTTAGCACTACCAATCATCTTCCTCGAATGCAGTTCCTGAAATTCACATAGGTTATGAACAAATTTAGCCATACAATTTTTATCACGGGTGAGTTTAGTAATTGATACAAGATTACAATCAAGTGTAGGAAACAAGAAGGACAAAATCTAGAATAAAGGAGTTTGAAATTTTGGGCTGAACCAATTCCCCATTTACTTTGGAATCTTGAACCATCGGCAATTGGACCGTGTGTCTAGTGCGGTAGAATTTAAGATTTATGAGGAAGAGAAAGCATCACACCGTCGTGGTCCGAAGCTTGGAATCAACAATCCACGGTCTGTAACTGTTTCACGTTAAGAGCATTGAGGGTGTTACAGATTGAGCTATAGTGGCCGAGATGATGTGGTCGAGGATTGTCCAAATAATTTACGGAGGAGATCAATCTGTTCGTTGCTAAGCAGGCAGATTGGTGACTGCGTTGCCTTGAGATTTAGAGGCAATTTTTCCATGACTTTCTTTGTTGATGTCTTTATGTGAACGGTGGTTTTCAATCGGTGGGCTTACCGTGAATTTTTCGGCGGGTTTCCTTAGTATGATCGGGTTTACGACAATGATCACATCAAGTGTCTTCCATGACGAGGCGGTTGTTTGTATTATAAAGTCTTGATGGCCTTTCGAATGACAAGTGCGATCCTTATCGATCCGCTAAAATGGTAGATTGAGAACCCGTCATTGTAGATTGAGGACCCATCGTTACTTTCTTTCGGCATTTCTCTCTTGACGGACTTGAGAAAAGGCTTCACGAATCCGGGCAAAGGTTGTGTCGAGAATTCTTCCGCGCACATCCAAGATCTTTATGGAGTCCCGGTAAAAATTTGAAAACCCGTTTCTTGTCAATAATCTGTTTGTACAAGATGTTGTCTGTCACAGAAGTCGGTCGTGAACCTCAAAGAGATCTAATTGTCACAACGTCGGTGAGAGAGTTAAAGTATTGTGCAGAATCGATAACTCTCATGGCAAAGATCATGGAGGATGCTTTCTCGATCTCGAAATAGTTCTGGACATATTATCGGAAGCGGAATAAGTGTCTTTAGTGCATCCCACGTATTCCTTTGGCGGTTTTGTAGAGAAGAAAAATTCTCTCCGATTTTGTTTGTCATGGAATTGATCAGCAAGACATCACCGTATTGTTTTGATTTCCATGTTTACGTATTGTAGATCGTCTTTGTTTGGGCTGCGGCATCGCCATAAGGTAATCATCTTTCATTTTTCCACATATAAACATCATGACGGATTGGGACCGAAGATAATTGTGCCCATTTAATTTGTATTTGGTGATGGACGTAAGACTATTGTCAGTGGAACCAAATTATAGGTTTTCCCGTGGCCATTTGTTGCAATTGTAGATTGTACGTGGATTGAAATTTGTGGGGTTTTTTTTCTTTTTTTTTGAATAATCTGTGGTAGGTCGGGTTGGTATATATATATTAAAACGACTTACTCACTGCGGGAAACAAAAAACAAAGCGAGAATGTATTTGCAAGATTGAGACTTATTGATTGAAGTAGACGACGATGATGATGATTGGCGCCGACGATGAGGAGATGGTCGGCGATGATGACTGAGATGGAAAGCAAGCGGCAGAAAATGGATTTCTACTTGCCTCTGGAATGCAAGCTACTGCAGAAAATGGATTTCTGTTTTCTACTTTTTGGATTTTTGCTTTCTGCTTACTGGATTTCAGGATTTCAGAATTTCTGGATTTCAGGATTTCAGAATTTTTGGATTTCTTGATTTCAGAAATGATGAGGATAGAAATCAGTGTTCCTTGGACAGAATTGATAAAACATAAAATTGGATTTCTAGATTTCAGAAATGCTCTGATACCATGTTAAATGTACTCCGAGAGATAAGATGGAGATATGTATTCTCTGTTTTTTCTTATATATTACAACACTATAATACAATCTATATATAGAAATACAAAGTGTCCACTAATTTTAGGAATAGAACACCTGGTAACAATAATGAAAATACAGCTTGATTTACACTAACTCTATAGACTGTACAACACTAATAATGTTCTCTGAAAATCTACAATAAGAAAAGATCGTTTTCATAGAAATTATGTTTTTAGAAACTAATTTTTAAAGTTAAAAAGTAAAAACCATTTTTTTTTCATTTTTTTATATTTTAAGAAAGCAAATTTAAAAAAATTAAAAATAAATATTACTAATTAATAAATTCAGATTTGACAGTTAAGAAGATATATGAAAAAATATCTAAGAATACTTAATTCGTCAATTTTCTAAACATATAAATTACTAAAATCTTCCTAATATAATTATCAATCAATTGAATCTAGCTTAGTATGCATTCCTCTTTCAAGTAAAATATATACCATATAGTAATTAATCCTATCACTCTCATGTTAATTAAATTGCATGCTATTTATTAAGTTCATCAATTATGGATCACATACATAAAAATTATACATATATGCTCTAGAAAATATTCACTTTTTTAATCAAAACAAACAATTAAATAATTTTCTCAAATATGTTTAATTGTCTTTATAGACCAATTGTTGGCCAAACAATTAATAACATAAAAATTAGATTAAATAATATATTTAAATTGAAATCATAATTGGAGTAAAATATTATATTATCACATGTAAAAAATTGGGTTTAGAAGATCACTAAATTAATAAATTAGTTAAACATGATTTTATTCATAAAGTTCATATTTTCATAAAGAAAGACAAAAGTTAAAAAATAAAGAAAGACAAAAGTTAAAAAAGAAAGGAGAAGAAAAAATATAATTAATTTCTTGAATTATAACACCACTTTTCTCATAAATCTCCACCAAAATCGTATATTCTATTGAATTTTTCTATATTTTTCTCTCTTATCTTTAAAAACCGACAAAAAATTGATAATTTTTGGCTCATTAGGGCTTATGAGGCAATTAGGGGGTTAAATTAGGCTCAGATGAAATCTGGATCGTCAGATTAGCTTTAGATCGAGAAAGGAGATGAAAAAAGGAAAAATTAATAGCGCTAGTCAATAGGAACGCGACACTGGTCAAGGGAGAAAGATAGATTCAATCAGCGCATGACGTGTGGCATGGTCGATTGGTTGTGATTAGTGCGTGCTGAGTCAGTATCACGTGGTGTGATGTGATTCGCGATTACGGATTGCGTGGTGCCCCGGTGAAGAATGGAAGAATTGTGTGACGATGCGTTGTATGACAGTTGACCACGTGGTGATACTTGGAATGAATGTCGTTCTGACACATGGTACGGTTTGCGTCACCTGGTACACACGAAGTTGCACGATTAGCCCTCTTCATTTGCATGGCGTTCACATGGCTTGCTTGGTCAGCTCCTCTGCCTTCGTGGTGTTTAAATGGGTCTTCTGATTGGTCTTGCATTAAAAAATCTAAAAAAAAATTGAGAATATATTTTCACTCATTTTCACTAGAAAGATAATATTTTTATATTTTTAACCAAAAGAATACTAATTATTGAATAAAATAAATAAATATTAGCTAAAAAAAATACATGACTCTTTCGTAGAGTCATCACCTGTAAAAGGGTTGAATGATAGTAAACTGTTTTCGTCATGGGATGGAAGTTATAAGTATTTGTGTATCTTGTGCTTATACCGTTGTTAACATTGATAGGTGAGAAACTTGGGCAAGCCTGTGGAGCTTGCTGGACAGTACTACAAAGATGGTGCTGATGAGGTACTTTTTCTCGATTTTGGACAAATGTTTGTTTGTTTTTTTATTTATTTTTTATTTTTATTATTTTTTGCATCATCACTGAGCTACAATAAGCTGGTGAAAATCTTACTCTTTATTGCAGATCAGTTTTCTAAATATTACTGGTTTCCGTGACTTCCCTCTAGGCGACTTTCCAATGTTGCAGGTTGGTTATTAATAGCGATTGTCTAATACTATGTATAGCCTTCATTACTATATATATATATATTGACTTCCTCCTCTCTAATTTTCTTTATTTTCTTTTTTCTTATGGTTTTTTTTCCACTATTAATGTTCTTTTTATTTTATTTTGAAGGTGCTGAGATACACATCAGAAAATGTTTTTGTACCTTTAACAGTTGGTGGAGGAATTAGGGATTTCACAGATGCAAATGGCAGGTTTAGTATTGCATTTTATGTATTTAACCAATGTCTTGTGCTCTTTTTTAGGTTTCATTTACCTTTTACTTGAGATGGGTTAGAATAAAATGTATGTAAATTCCTTCCTTTTACAGGCACTATTCTAGTTTGGAAGTTGCTTCAGAATATTTCAGATCTGGAGCCGATAAGATTTCAATTGGAAGTGATGCAGTGTATGCTGCCGAGGAGTATTTGAAAACTGGAGTAAGCTTAGTTTTCATTATGCATCTCCTAATCATACTTGTGTGGACTTATCTGTATATTTTCTTTCTAATGGTGGTTTTATTTTCAGGTAAAAACTGGAAAGACTAGCCTGGAGCAGATATCTAGAGTTTATGGAAATCAGGTAACATCTTGGTAAAAATGTCCTGTGAATAGGAAAACATCGTCAAATATATTTTTAAAACCTCTCTGGATCAAAGGAAGGGAGATCTTCTACTAAATAAAATTTTATTGGACCCAGGCTTTGCTCAGATATTTTTTAGCATCAAGTTGGTTTTTAATCTGTTCATTTATGAATTACATGATATATTGATATCATGTACAGAAAGGCCAGTTATAATTACCTATATCTGGGTTTGTTTAAATTACAAGGTACCTCTACAAGTTTAAAAAAATCAAAAGTGGCCGAGTTGGAATATAAAGATTTAAACATGGCTTCCTCATGCTTGACTTTGGTGACAAAAGTTCTTTCGTCACCAAATTTAAATGAGAGCTCACCGTTGCACAATATAGTTTTACTTGACTGTATTAGTCACATAAATATGACATCTTTTTTATTGTTCAACTAGGTTTTATTTTTCCTTTTGGAAGTTGTAAAGAGTTTATTTCAGCAGGGTGGCTTGTGGAATTTGTCTCATTCAGCTGGACTAAAAGTTTCTTTATTCCATTGCGTGAAAGCTTCTTAAAAAGACTGGATTACGTTTCCAAGAATGAGCTAACTATTTTATTATTTTACAGGCAGTGGTGGTAAGCATTGATCCTCGTAGAGTATACCTGAAAGATCCAAAAGATGTAGAGTTCAGGGCTATAAGACTAACAGACCCAGGTAAGGACTCTCCGTCTTTCTTTCTCATGTAAAATTTGATTCTCGGAATGCTATTTATCTTGGTGTTTTCGTTTTAGTTATCTTAAATCATTCTGCATGTAAAGGTTGATTGCTTCATGTCATGAGAACGTAGTACAGTTAGTTTTATGAGACTTGCTTTTGTCTCACTAGAGATAATTATGCATGCACTACGTTATAGAATTGCTGGTTTACTGATATGAGGCGGACAAAAAATGGGAGACAATAGAGTCAATATCTTTTTTACCAATTACTTTCTTTTCTGATCTTCCGGGTTAAGCATTTTTGAATGTTTGTTTCAGGTCCAAATGGGGAAGAATTTGCTTGGTATCAGTGTACAGTAAGCTTTCTTGGATTGTGCATGGTTGTTCATGCCTTTTTTTTTCTCAGCAATGAAAAAATATATGCACTGGACCTGAATTTTACGTGGTTTCTCCCCATTTCAATATTTTTCTTGCCTATCTGAATCTTACATTTTTCTTGACACCTCAAAAAAAGCCACCACAAAAATGGAAATTATCTAATAATATGGACCACTGCTTTTAAGGACTGATCTCCCATCGACAATAGAGTTTCAAAGTTTAGCCCAAGTTTAGAATTGCTAAGAGAAGGGAAGCTTTAAAAGAAACCTCATGCCGCTTTTCTCCCCTGCTTGTAGAATCCATATAATTTGAGGACCCATTTTTTCACCTTTCAAATAACTAATTTTTGACATACAGTAGGGATTTCATATCTCCATATGCAGAATAAAAAAAGTCCCGAGGACTTGATTCCTTTTCAACGGTTTCGGTTCTAATTTTTTTGAATTTTTTCTTCTTCAGGTTAATGGTGGGAGAGAAGGTCGGCCTATTGGAGCGTATGAGCTTGCAAAAGCAGTTGAGGAGCTTGGAACAGGAGAAATACTACTAAATTGTATTGATTGTGATGGTGAACACTACTTTTTCCTTTGTGATTTTTCCCCCTTTTGAAAAAGAAAATTTGTTCTTAGATGCATAGGCATCAAATCATTATAGAAAATTGTAAATTTGTAACTGCAAACAAATAGAAAAAATGGGAAAAGAAAAGTGGAAAAAGTTGATATTTTTGTATATTGTATGTTAGATTGAATCCATACCAATTCGTATATTTAAGATGGAATTCAGTTTCGTCTCTATAGTTTGTGAAATAGCATATTCTATCGAAAGGTTTGCACACAACATTTTTGTGCACCTCAATAAGTAGCAAAGAAGAAATACCAAGATGAATGGAATTGCTTGATTTGTTTAAAATTGATTTACCTTTTCTTTCAGTTTTTATGCTACTTTCTATGTTCAATTGGTCCAAATGCATATAATTGGCTTATATTCTTTCAGGTCAAGGGAAAGGATTTGATATAGATTTGATCAAGTTGATCTCAGATGCTGTGAGCATTCCTGTGATTGCCAGTAGTGGTGCTGGTGCTGTTGAACACTTTTCAGAGGTATTTAGGAGGACAAATGCATCTGCTGCTCTTGCTGCTGGCATTTTCCATCGGAAGGAGGTATTACAATAAAATCTGACATTAGCAACCAACCACTAGTTACGATAATCATTATTAAGATTCATACTACCATGTATTTTTGTTTAATTTTCATTTGAGTTACACATGGTGTGTATTTTCCTTTGCATTCATGAGCTACAAAAGCAAAAGAGAATTGCTTGATTGCATTATGTATTTCTTCCATGGATTGTTCGGGGTGAAAATTCCTTCTTTTTGTTGGTTGCAGATACCTATTCGGTCCGTGAAGGAACATTTACTGAATGAAGGCATAGAAGTCAGAATTTGATAATCTTTCAGGATCAACAAATAAATTTGCTGCTGCCATATTGATAATAGATCGATATATTAACACAGTTCCTGCTTGTAGTGCATCATTATGTTTATGTTAAATCATCAACTGTGGAGCTATTTTTTCAAACAAGTAACAACTATGCTTTAAAGTTTGCCTTGTCTATTAGAACTTATTAGAAGTAAAGCTTAAATAAACACTAATAGTTGACTGGTTACTCCTTATCTAGCTACTAGCTACTAGCTACTAAGATTCCGTCTTCTAAGACTAATCATTCACTAGAAAAGCTTGCTCGCAAATTCTTCTTTGTGCTTAATCCTTGAAGGCAGTGTCAAATCACTTGCAAGATCTCTGAGTTCTGACAAGTTCCTTCCTAATTGGAGTGCTACTTTAACTTCTAATAACTCCCCATTTTCTCTCTCACCAACAACTTTTTCCGCCAAAGTCGATTCTATTGTCTCTTCCATTTGCTTGTAGAACCCAGCAGAGCTTCTATACATCTCAAACACCATCCCAACTTGCCCACCATGCTCTAAGGTGTTAACAACAGAGGCCAAAGCTCCACACGTCACCCCAAAAAATGCAGCCCATGAATCACAAACTGACATTCCCACTAAATATGACCCAACTGCAGCCAAACCAGTTAGCAAAGGACCACTGAAAGCTAGAATTTTGTTAACCTTCAATGCCATTTTACCTAGCCTGACATAATCTGCCTCATCTTTTCTCTTCACTACCTCAACTATATTTTTCATTTCCTCTTCAAGCTTCTCATTCCACCCATTTCTTTTCTCGTTTACCTCAACACTTTCATGTTCATGAAACTGGGATTTTTGTGGCCACCACACTGCAGGCTCTACCTTTTCAGGAAATTTATCAAGCATATTTCCGAGCAAAGGAAGTGGGTATGCTTTATCCAATGCCAAAACCTTCTGCATCACTTCATTGACATAATCGGAAGTCAGATTCCGAAATACCAAACTGGATTTGATTTCATTGTAAAGCTGCTTAAATAGCCTTGAAGCGTTTCTCTGCTCTTCTGCTAGTTGAGATGGCTGAATCTTATTCATCACCATCAATATCCCAGTTACTGCCATGTATAGGATACAAGAGGAGAGCTTTAAAGCCAACAAAGAACCTCCAGATCCAATAACAGCCCCAAGACCAGCCATTATAGCAGCGGTTACTGTCATTCCGTTGATGGAAGTTAGAAGCAAAATGTTCCAGTTATCTCTCTGGATTCCAATATTTGTGTGCATTTCTATTCTATCAGCAACAATTTCCAATATTGCGTATAACTCATGTAACACCTCTGTATTGGCAATGGTTTTAACTTTCTCAATCTTAGGCTTCATGTTTATGTAAGCAGGGGTGGTAGTTAAAGTTAGTAACTCATTTCGTCGACTGAGTTTTTCATCTAGATACTTGGAAATAGAGAGATCAGAAGCTTGTGGTTTTGAGTTTTGAAGATTGTATTTGATCTTTCCGAAAGAAACTGATGGAAAAGAAGGCATGGAAGAAATAACTTGTGATTGAAGGGTGGCCATGAATTTGATTGTTTGGATATTTTGTAAGCCGTGATTTGTTTCGATTTGAAGAAGGTGGTGGTAGTGAACAAGTGAGACTTCACCTCATATAGAGGAGTCGTTGTACGGACAAGTAATAGGGAGTTATTGGGGAAAACAAATTTCGTAGTTATTTTTCTTCCAACTTTTTAAATGGGTTGACTAGTCAAACTAAAACTTTCATTTTTTTTTCTAACATTGTTCACTTAACATTTTGATTTCCAATTTCATGGTCAAATGCTACATTTCAGATCCAAAAAAGTCCATTGTGAACCTAATGAATTGAATCGGTTGTTAAAAATTATTTATCATTAATTTTTTTAAAAAATTTAAATTATTAGTAAAAGTTTTAATGATATTTTTATATATTTTGTTATATCTCTACAAATATATGTTTGTTTTATGAATTTAAATATTTATAATTTAATAATTAAAGTTATCGGATATTAAAGAAAAAATCTTCTTTTCTGACCAACCAACAATGTTTTCGTTGACTTTATCAATAGTAATGTTAAACGTGTGACAAACTCACAATGTTAGAAACTGGGGCATTGACATTGTAATGCCAAAAACATCAAGATCTGTTTGGTCAAGATATTTGATGTAATTATGAGAAAAACCCTATATTTCAAAAAATCCCGTCTGATATTTGAAAACGTGGAGTGGTTCTTCCAATAAATGCAAATAAATTTATTGGTAATTATAAAATTACTCGGTAATAAAGCATCAATGTAAAACAAATCTTTGAAAGAATTGGATGGTCGGGAATATATAATTTAAATCCAAGTTAAACTAAGATTACTCTTACAGCGTTATACTAACCTACCAAAATAGGTATAGAGAAAAAAAAAATCAACCCAAACTATATTTTATCAATTTTTCTAGTATAAATCAAAGGAAAAATGCTTAGTAAGTATCATAAATATTTTTTTAAAAAAATTCATGTTAATTTAGGGAGCCTACCCTAAAATACAGTTTCAACTCAGTTTAAATACAAATTTATCAAAAGAACACTATTTTCATAAACCCAAGAAAAATAACATAAAAAAAGGATAAAACGTGCCGATAGTCATATAGTTTTAGAGAAATGAACATTTTAATCGGAAGATTTTAGTCTTATAATTTAGAAAAAAAATACACTTTAATTGTTAAAGAGTGTACTTTAATCCTAAAAGAATGTACATTAATCCCACAAAGAATACACATAAGTAATAACGTAGTTTTGGGATATTAAGATTAAAATATATATTTTTTTAAAATTAGAGATTATAGTACTACATTTGAAAGCAATTCTTTTGTAAAAGATATGTTGTAAAAGATATGGGACCTCATTTGAAAAAAAAATCAAAAAAGAAACAAATAAAAATAAAACATCTTTGACATTGTTAAATAATTAGTTATTTGATCTTTCTATAAATATGAAAAATCATAATTTTTTTTTGTTAAATCTTGAGTAGCTTCTTATTGATAATTAGAATAGATTGGAACGAAAAATTCTCAATCTATTATAATCGGATTGATTGGTAGATTGTACTTTCTATCATCCCTTATAATTTGATACAATCCGATCAAGATAAAATAATATTTATATTTTATAAATATGTTACTATTTTAAGATTTTATCTCTTTTTATTACACTTTTTTTTCTTATATACTTAACTTATAACATTGAAAAAAGATAATAACCTCGTGGAGTTCTCCCCTTCAAATTATTGACTTCAATTTATATTTAATATTTTAGGAAAATTGCCTAAAATAACAACACATAAAACCCATAGAACTATTATTTTGAATTAAAACGTGTATGAATTAGTGTTAGGATTTGCTATTTTTGTTATCATAAACAACTCGTAAAATCTAAACACTTTTGTTTCCCTAACCCTTTTCTCTGAATTATATTCTTGTTGACTTAATGATAGGTATTTTAGGATAATTTAAGTGTGCTTAAGAATTTTAATTTGATTAGGTGTGCTTTGAGAAAGAAATGTGCATTGAGTTAGAATTCCGGTTATTGTATTAAACTAGTAATTAATTAACAAAAATGAAGGCCAGTTATATTCTTTTGAAGAGCTTATATTAATAATATATATATCTTCATTAACACTTGGACGAATATGTTGCATGGAACAAACATATATCAATGATGTAAAAGGCTGAGTTCATTACCCAGGCCACTAATTAAAATACACGAGAAACGTACACTTCTTTAATTAATAAAGAGAGTAATATAAATTATTAGAGCGACAGACAGACAGACATTAATTTATTAATTTCATAATTTGGATCAATATTGCATGCATGCATGCATGCATGCATCTCCTTAATTATTTTCAAGGCAATATTCCACTTCCAAGCCCACCACCAGCACCAGCTCCTCCACCAAACCCTCCTCCAGCTCCTCCACCTGCTCCACCACCTAGTCCACCTCCACCACCTCCTCCAAAACGTCCTCCAGCTCCACCACCAGCACCAGCTCCTCCTCCAAAGCCACCTCCTGCTCCCCCTCCAAAGCCAGATCCACCACCTGCTCCTCCACCACCACCACCACCACCACCAAACCCACCACCACCTCCGCCTCCAAGTCCACCACCGGCACCTGCTCCTCCTCCAGCACCCCCACCAAAACCAGCACCAGCTCCACCACCTAACCCTCCACCACCTCCAAAACCACCACCACCTCCACCCCCGAGACCACCACCACTGCCTGGATGGTGAAAGAAGTTCTTTTGGGTTTCAAAAGAAGACTTTTCAAGTTTCCTTGCAGTGCTAGTAGTGCATATGAAAGCACCCACAATGAGAATAAGAAGAAACTTACTCGTCATCCTAATAATAATTACCTCAGTAAATTAAGGAACAAAGTGGAAGAGTGTGTGTGTAAAATGAAGATGAGTTTTGGAGAAGTGGAAGGAGCTCATTATATAGATGGAGATTATGAAGAAAGGGCGGGTCATAAATCGAGATCAACTTTAAATCTAAAAAACCGTGTTGGGACAGTTAATTCAATCCCCAACTGCTTTTTGACAACGAAAATTACTAAATGGATGCCCCCTACCCCATGACTAAATTATCCCACTATATATATATATATATATTGCTTTCCTTTGATCTTCTTACAGCTGATTTGATCTTCCAGCTACTTCTCTGCATATATATTAACTTGCATGGACTTTCTGCTTTCAGATTTAATTAGCTGCTGTTAGTTTTTGAATACATATGTGTATTGTTATTTCTCTCTCTCAAGTGTCTCACTGTAGCTTTCAAATGACATACCTGTTACACTTACAGTCTTCCAGTAAAAACCGACAAACAAGTAAAAATCTCTACTTTCTAAGTTACTTGTATATGCCAACCTGTACGTCAGGTATCGGTGATGGATATACCAAAAATTACACAAGAGATTTGTACTCCTCATTGCAAAAGGCCATTTACTCTATGAAATAAATAATTGTAGATCGATGACATAATTATTATATGTGCAAGCTGAATCTACTTAATTCATATTTTTTTGGTCTTTGGATTACATAATTGCTACGTACCGGCACACAGACAACTTGGCGGATATTCATCACGTTACCACCGTTGGCCCCATTCAATTTAATGAATAAAGAAAAAAGGCTCGACTCCTAATTAATCAATAGTAACTAAAATGAACTGAATTGGTTCACTTGTTTAAGTTACATTCGTATAAATTTTAGTTCAATTTATTTAAATTTTTCATATTGATTGAGTTCTAAGCTGTAATTAAATCAATTTATTTAACTTATATAAATTATTTTAAATATTTAATGATAAACATTTTAATTCTTAATTCTTAATTCTTAAATTTTAGAATTAAATTTTTAATTTTAAAATATTTTGGAAATAAAAAATATTATTTGATTTCCAATTTCTAGTTTCAATTTTATAAGGATTAAATCAAAAACCATAAAATCGAATAATTTTTAGTAAAAAAAATATAATTTTTTATAAAAAACTTGAAATTATAAATCGTAATTTTTTTAGAAATTATAATTCTATAACTTCTTAATTGTATATGAAATAATTTATAATATTTTATTAAGTAGCACAATTTATATTTCAAAAAATAATCAAAAATATTCTACCGAAAATGAATAATCATTAATAAGGTAATTATAATTTTTCATAAAAAACTCGAAATCACTAAGTAAAATTTATTAGAAATTAAATTTTTAGAAATTTAAATAATATATGAAATGATTTATACAATTTTACAAATCAATACATTTTATAATTTAAAAATGAGTAAAAAATGTTTTTCTAAATATGAACTATCGTGAGTAAAATGTCCATAATTTTTTTATAGAAAACTCGAAGCCATAAACCGTAAAATTTATTATAAACTAAAATTTTAAATTTTTTTAATAGTATATAAAATTATTCATAAAGGTTTATGAGTCATAGAGTTTATATTTTCAAAAATATTTAATAGAATCTAAACAATAATTAATAAAATGAGCATTAATTCTCTAAAAAAGTAAAAAAAATTTAAAATATTACATTTCTTATTAAATAGACTATTTGATATTTTTAATGGTATATGAACTTTATTATAAAATATTATAAATTAAGACAATTTAAATTTCAAAACAGAACCAATGATCATCTCTTTAATCTTAATTATATTGTGTATGTTTTTAAGTTATTATTTGTCTTGAAATTATATATTTATTGTAGGGATGTTAATCGGATCGAAACCGCTCACTTTACACTCATCCGATCTGATCCGACCATTCGCTCGGATTGAAACATCATAATCCGCAACTGATCCGATCATCTCTTACATCCGCGCAATCCGATCTGTAAATTATTCGGATCAATTCGATCAATCCAATCAATAAATTTAATTAACTCTATTTTTTGTATTTTTAAATAAAAATATAAATTTTTTACACAAATCATAACATAAAATTATTTGACTTAAAAAATATTAAAAAATTAAATAAATATTTATTAAATTAATATATATATATATTAATTTAATATATATATATATATATATATAATTAATTTTGGTTGGATCGGATCAGATCGGATGAATCGTAGTAAAATCCGCCATCCGATTCGCACTTAACGGATGAAAAAAATCTCCATTTGATCTTACCATCGAATCTGATCGGATTGATTGGATGATCGAATTTTTTGGCACCCCTAATTTATTGAAATATTTTAATATAAGTTTAATTTAATTTTATCTTTTATGTATTTTCAAAAAAATCATTTATTACTTTTTATTTATTAATTTAACTTATATTATATTTTATCAACTTTATAATAATAATAATAATTAATAATTATATTTTAATAAATTTATTTCTCATTTATTAGCTTTTTAATTCTTGTATTTTTTCAATAAATTATTTATTTAAAGTTTATGAAATAAATTATAAAATAAATATGTCAAGAGTTGAGCTGGATTGACAACTCGTTTTATATGTATCCCATATATATATATATATATATCACTATTGTCATGATCTATCAGTTATCACCTTCTATATCCATTCCATATGTTATTAGGAGCCCCAATGCCCCATACATGAACGATACGAAGATGGGATGAATTTTCTATTTCTTTTTGTTTCATTTTTTTATTTTAATACCTGTAAAGTAATATTATCCCTTTTTGGTTATACAAAGAAATATTCTTTGTATTTCCTGTTTCATTCTCTTTTGCTTTATAATGCGTCTGGAAATTAATGTCACTGCGTTTGTTTTTTAACCTAACAATAATTGGGGCAGAAATATTGAACCAGGGAGAAATTTCAAGCTTCTTATAGAGTGCGGCTGTTAATGTCGTTCATTACTATACTTTGACTCTTTGAGTTTGAATACACACTAAGGGTACATGTCTAGTTTTTTGTTGGATCCTGGCTTCTAATTGTGCTGATGATAATTAAGAGTCCGAACCCATGCTCACAATCAAAGTCCAGCCATGGCTCTCTCTGAAAGGTGAAAGCCCTTAACTGAAGATGAAAGTCGGGTATGATTTCCATTTGGTCGAAGGTGTTTTCAAAAGTTCAAAAAGTAGATTTTTTTTTAAAAAATAACACTTTTAGGATAAAATAGTTTTGAATGCAAGCTTAAATTTTAAAATAATTATCAAATTATCACTTAAACTACTTCTAATATTTTTATTCTAAATATCTAAATATTTCTCTTAAAATCATCTCTTAATTAAGATCACTTCTAAGAGAAGCTCATCCAAGCAAGCACTTCGGCGTAGATATCAATCCATCTTCCATGTCTCGTGAACTTGAGAAATGAAAGTACTCCGATTGTTTTTGGACTTTCACGGTCCTGATTATATTACAGGGATCTCGCTATCAATGGCAGAGCACTATAGCAATTGCTTTATAATTTCTTCGCTTCTCATATCTTCAAATCAAATATCTTTGAATTTGATAAGGCGAGTGAATCAAAAACGCAAGGATGATACTTGAGAGAAAACAGCATTAGATGGTCAAACAAGTCTTTAACTCTACCAAAGAAATGAGACCATATGCAACAAGCTATAATTTTCTAGCCTACGATTAATGTTCATCCACAATTGAAAATTTTCTTATACTTTCAAAATACAAAACCGCTGTTATTACACCTGTATTTTTTCCTTTTTCCCTTTTACAAATAATAAGCATGCAATTTGAAGAGTTCGGTATCCTACATGTACCCGGCATTAATATCTCAAATATCCTAAGTTATTACAAAATTACGTTTTAATACCCTAACTCAAGTAATTGTAATTTTCTATCATTTTTGAATAATAATCAATTTTTTTCCCAAAATACCTTTTTCACCTTTTAATGAAAGGGTTTTTCTTTTTAGAAATTAACTAGAATTGAAAATGTAAAAATAAAATCGTTAATTTTAAATATAACATTATTAATACAAATGGGTCATTTTATCAATTAAAGGTATACATAGTATACATGTTTCATCTACTATTTGTTTATACATAACTGAATTTTGAAACTAAATTTTGACATTTTTCATCTCTAAATCTAATTTTCGAAACTTTGCATTAAAAAGTCTTGAATATTATATTATATGCTCTAAAAAGGAAAAATTAATCACCAAAAATTATAACATCTATGTGACTTTCTAATTTATGATTATATGATATGGCTCTAAAAAGGAAAAATTAATCAACAAAAATTATAACATCTATGTGCCTTCCTAATTTATGACTATCAGTCTTGAAAAATATTTTCATATTATATAATGTTATGATTTTTTAATATTTATTTATATTATTTGCTTTTTTGAAAGACAGAAAGTGATATTTTTTAAACTCTAATTAATTTCCAAAAAGAAAAGAAAAAAAGAAGAAGAAAAACCCTTTGCTAAGCCAAAAAAAGAGAGAATATAATTAATATTCAAAAAGGATAAAAAGAGTATCAATACTTAAATTTACGTAATAAAACTAAATCTTTTAATAACATGTGTCATTTAAGGTATCAATATAATGAACAGAGTACCTCAAAAGTATCGATCCCCAATTTGAATGTCACCTAACTAACTTTATAAATGGGAATTGAGACTTGAACCTCTATCTCGGGCTATAACACTTGTATACAGTTGATCATGAAATTGGTGAAAATTTCAGAGGCACCAAATTCCACAAATCATGATAAACTAGTACCTGTTCATGAGGGATGTAAGCAAGAAGAGAGAATTAAAGCTATATCAATTTTTTTTTTAGTTCCATCTGTAATCGAATAAGATAACTAGACGTTAATAATAGAGGCGGATGAGCTAATTTATTCAATTCTCAAATTATTTACAATTGCCAGCAAAATAAATAATATCTTGACCAAAAATATAAAGAAATGTCTAAAGGACCGTCCATTCATTTTCATCTGAAGGGGGTTTGTGGGAAGGAGATACATTGTCATGCCTGGGAGGTTTTCTTGAAAACAAGGATGACTTGCCTTCAAGGAAACTAGAAAATGGTTGGCTGGTCGGGTTCTCTTCAGAGTTCTTGTGATCTTTTGAAGGTGGTTTTTGTGACTGTCTATCTTTCCCACGAAAATTTAGGTTGAACCTCTTAAATAGACGTTTTGGTTCACCTGCAGGGGTAGGGGTGGAATCTTCAGGCTGTTTCAATGACCTTAAGACTTCCTCTGGATTGCGTAACATCTTCTCAACTGTTTCATATACCTAAACCAAAATTTGAAGTAGAAATTTCCTTAACTCTTAAATTTCTTATCATTATCATATTCATGGCTTAAGAATCTATTGCATTGGAATTCAAATATGATTCAACTTGGAAAGTTCAGCTTTACTCTTATTTTTATGGTTCCTTTAATAAACTGTGTTCGTTTAGAAGTTATAGACCAAAACATAATGCACAACTAATTTATATGCCCCGAGCCCCCCAAGCATGGAAGAGAATAACCTGATTCAAATACGTAAATAGCATATGAAACTAACCTTGCAGACTTTTCAATTTAGTTATTTCATTGTGATTATCTTATTTCAATGAGTGAAGCCTACCTGGAAAAGATCATCAACCTTCTCCTGCAAGTCGCCGCCATGACAAGTTGAAATCACATAGTCTTTGCATTCATGGAACAATTTCAACAAATCATTGTTGGTGGATAGTCGTGCCTCAGCAATTACAAATCCAAAACCCAGCTGCAAAATCCAAGGAACAAAAGAACACGTCATTAACAGAGGGCTGTGAAGAAAAATTAATTCAGAAGTTGCAACGTGTGCATGTGAAATAACATAATTACCACGTGAAGGTTGAAAAACATTTCATAAGACGCGGGCAGGTATACAAAACAATGTGTTTTAAATACTAAAATATGTTATAGCTCGAAACAGTGAAAATTTGCAAAAATGATTCCCAATGGTTCCAAAATACTCCAAGAAAATAAAGGAATCAACATAAAAAGTTGATGCTCGAGCCATGGAAATGAATACGAACAATATTAACTAGATAAGTCTAGGGATACAAATAGAGGGCCATTTGGTGAACAATGAAGCCACCCTTTAAAAAAGGAAGTCACCTTATCAACATATATGATGACGAATAAAAAAAAGATAAGGTACATGGGGAAGGTTTAGGAATGGTCATTCAAGTACAGACAAGAAGCCCTACTGTCTATTTTTTTATTCAAAAGATAATTTTTGAAAAATTACACTACTAGAGGGCGGTTGGTAGAAGCCTTACTGTCAATCCATTTAAAACTTTTTATATTGATTCTTACAGCACGGTGTTGTAATACAAAAGCAACAATGACAAGAATACGGAACTCACCAAAGATATAAACAATTGCTCAAAAAGCTCAGAAGGTGTTAGTTCCTCGAAAGCATCCAGGATACCTTCACTGCAGGACAAATATAAAATATATTGTTGTCAACAACAATTATTTTTAAAAAATTAGTCAAGATGAAAATGATTAGATTTTATTTCACAACTTACACAGCCAAATCTTCATCAAAAAGGGGTACTTGTTTGACAGCAGGAACTGGTTTGGCCGTTTCCCACAACTCATGCCACAAATTGCCTATCATCAAAAGCTTCATCATCATTCAGACTTCTTATTTATAAATGTTACTCGTCTGTCTAAAACATTAGGTGAGGTAGAAGTCCTTATTTATTCTAAAGAAATTGAACCTAATGATTGGATTCATCAATTCAAACCCGAAAAAATTTCACTACAAACTGGTATAAAAATCTCAAAACAAAGGTAATACAATATGCGTTCTCCCCTCTAAGCTCACACTCTCCACTATTTATAACTAAGGAACACCAAAGACAAATATTAAAGAAACATGTAAATAACCTTAGACTTCCTAAACAACCTATCAAGAAATAAACAACATTAATTTCATTTGAAAACAATAATCTCCTACATCACTTCTCCACTTTTTAGAAAAAGATTCATCTTCAAATCTTTGAAGGGAGGAACCATACAAACCAACCATTTAAAAATGGCCGAAAACTGCAAAGCTATTTGGTTGATCATAGATGACGGGGCCATCTTCTGTAGGACCAAATAAGTTGTTTTCAGATTCTAAAATGCCAACTGATTTTCCACTCCTTTGTTTCCCAGAATTCATATTGGGTTTTGCATTGGTTGTAAATATTTGCTATTCAATTTCTACCGTCTTGGACATATACCCGTCCCAAAATTGGTCTTTGGATAAAGCCTTTCTCCATGAAGGAAATATGTGTGGCATGCTCTTCAAACTTGGAACTAATGTTTCTCCATATGCTCTTACTGTAGAATCCAAGAATATTAGTGCTTCAACCACGAATTTACACCTTTTTTCTTTCCGCTGCAGCTGGTCTTTATACAAAGCTTCAACAATAGATTGTTGTAAGTAGCTTCCAGAGTGGTGGTACAATTTGACAGGGTTTAACTTCAGTGAGACTGCAAATGAGACATGCCCAAGCAAGCATTGAATACAGCACAATATTTGAAGATCCTTAACTTGTATTTTAATAGTTCCACAAATCCTTCAACATACACAATAGATAACTCCCCTTTGCTCCTTTGTTGATCAATATGTGCTTCATATGTGGCATTGGCTTAGAAGATAACTGAATTCCATTGAAACCGCTAGTAGGACTTGTTTAAACAAGGCCTGAATACAACCTTGAATAGAACTCAAATCCTCCCAAATTACAAAACAGTTTTGAAAGACAAGACTAGTACTCGAGATTGAATGACTCTCCACTGCATTTTGAACAAGATTTAGCAATGAAGAAATGCTCTCAAGCCAAGAACTAATTGAAGCACGTTTGTTCTCTAAATAAAACTCTGCAAGACTTGATTCAATAACATAACCAATTTCTAGGAAACACAAACAATTCAATTCAGCAGTAACAGTAACAGTAACACATGAGCATTTTATTGCTGTTCTGAAACATCATAACACATGGATTGTTTTTCCATCCATTCAAACCCAACCAAATGCATAGCATCCTTTCAAAGATAGCTAGGAGGTTTGCCTAGAAGCAGCCACCCTTAAAAGAGTGTGTAATAGCTCACTGATCGAGTGCTTCAATAAAACTCAATGCTAACTTGAAATTGTTCCTTCTCAACAATTCCCATAGATTCAAAATAGTTTTGCACAATTTTCAATCACTCTCGAATTTTATCAGCATGAATATGTCCATTAGAAAATTGAGTATCAATTTGATTCTTGCTTTCTAGGTAATCACAAATCTTAGCTCTAGGAACATGAGCATACCTGTGCCCTTTAGAAGCACTTTCATCAAATTGCTCTTCCATGTATGCTTTGCTTAGGACTGAATCAGCAACTCCGGCAGGAGATGGCAGTGGAATTTTTATAACTTTTATGGTTTCAACTGAATGGATAAGTCCCATTGTTTGGGTATTTCTCAGAGTGTATAGAATTGGAAGAGTGTGTTATGCTGCTGTCAACTTCAACAGTGGAGCTTTCAGGTAGTGCTGGATTCTGGGTTGACTGGAACGAAAGAGGGTGATACGAGTATAAGTGGCTGTAATAGTACGAGTATCAACTGCCACGGGACCACTAATTCATTTAGAATGTCAGAATTAGATAGGATATCCCCTTGTAAATTGAGGCTATATAATTAGACTCGATGGATGAATTAAATAACAAGAATTATATAACAATTACCTCTCTTTCTCAGCTTCTCTTCTCCTTCCTTACCCCTCTGAAATTTCTATTCGTATCAAAGGGTTGGTGGATAAAGTTTCCATCCAGTTCTGAAGGTATACACGATGTTGGTAGAGTGAGAAGAAGTTGGGTAAGCTTTGAAAGTTTTAGGTAATAATGAAGTGAGGTGTTAAAATGGAAGTTATCCTGATGTCATGACTTGCATTTTTTCTCATAGAAAAAGAAGTTGGGTTAGTCATGAAAGGAGGTTGTGACTCCAATGGATGATAAGAGTGATTATGAGATAAATGAACGGAGGAGATGATGTTTTCTGAGTGTTGAGTATATGACTGAAGGTATCAATTTTGGGAAGGATGCATTCCATGAAGGTCGACTTCAACAACTAGGTCTTTGGGTGGTGGATTTGGGTCGAATGGGTAATGCGAAGGGTGGAGGGTGATGCTCGAAGAGATGAGGCATGATGAAATTGAGTGTTATGGGGTTTGGATGGGTTGTGGATGTTCGAGAGTGGTGGGTTTAGTTTTTGGGGGATCTTAGGGTAATGTCTTGTTGGAAGTTTGTGGAGGATGGAGGTGTTAGGTGGCACTGGGCTTTGGGTAGGTGGTGAGGGTCTTGTGAAGGTGGAGATTGGTTATGTGTATCAATTTGAACTTGTCGATGAGATGAGTTTTGGGAATTGAAGGATAGAGTGAGTTGTAGGAAGTAATTTGAGCTCTGTTTTGCAAAATAGGGTGGATACTGTCTAGATGGGGGCTGAACTGAAAAAACGAAGAAGGTTAATGTAGAGATGAAAACTGGTGAGGTAGTTCTCGTGTAGTTGATTTTAGGTGACGAATTTCAATAATCAAGTCGATTCGGAATTGGGTTATGAATTCTCGAAACTCTTAAATGAAAGCTTGAAATTGTTCATCCTCCTTTTAATTGTACTCTCGAAGGTAAGCTACTAGAGCTTTAACGGAGGAGTTGGTTACTACAATCGACCCTTGATTAGGAAAAACCAAAGTTCTAATACTAATTGACGTAGATGTCTCAATTTAATCTAAAGGAATTGAACAACCTTTAGAAAAGGATTAATGGAGGAGTTGGTTACTACAATCGACCCTCGATTAGGAAAGGTCAAAGTTTTAATACTAACTGACGTAGATGTCTCAATTTAATCTAAAGGAATTGAACAACCTTTAGAAAAGGATTGAATTCATCGATTCAAATCCGAAAATATTTCATTAAAACTTGATAGAAAAATATCAATACAAAGTGAATACAATATTCATTCTACCCTTTAAACTCACACTCTCCACTATTTATAAGTACGAACCACTAGAGACAGATATTAAAGATGACCTTAGACTCCCTTAACAACCTATAAAGAAATAAACAATATTAATTTAATTCAAAGACAATAATCTAATATAACATTAACTTATCACTAGCGTAAATAGTGCCCCTAATCTCTTATATCATTAAGTCTCGGAAATATACATCTCAAAGTAGGCATGAATTTAGTTACTTTTAAAACCAGATTATATATCTACAATATAGTTCAAATTAAAAGGTAGAGTGGGACAACATTTAATATCATATATTGAAATTGGCATATTTAGCTTGTCAAGCTAAAAGAGATCAAACCTTTTTTCTGCATCCGACTGCTTAACTGACCCCTCATAGACGATGTCTCGCTGTCATCATAAGGCTCTTTAGCTTCACTGGTTGCCTCAGCTTCTGTCCAATCAGGAGGAGAGTGCCATCTTACAAAATCCTCCAAAATACAACCAGGATTTGCAGCCTAATCCAAGGGAATAAGGGGTTAGTTAATAAAAACATAGTCATAAAAATCTATAAGATGGGCCAGTTTCTTGATTGTCAAACCTTGAAAGCCTGCATATCAGAGAGGAGTTGAGAACAGCCAGCACCAACGCTGAAGATGAAAGTCAAAGGCAACTTGTCTAAGAATGTCCGGATGTACATTAAGGTATAATCTAGCATAAGCATAACTTCGAGTTTGGGCCCTAAATAACACATATATATTATACATAATCGAATTGGTTCCAAAATAGTATATCAGTTGTACATAACGTGTATATACATATATATATATTATTTTTTACACATCAGATAATATATATTCATTTATATACAAAGTGTACAAGTACATATGTATAAACTAACATACTATTTTGGGATCAATTCGATTATATACAATCTATTTTGGGATCAATTCGATTATATACAATCTATTTTGAGGCTTCAATATTATCAGAATATATTAGAAAATAACCTCATTAGCTATAAGAACGTTGAATAACTTGCAGTAACCAAATACTCAAAAGAGAGATAAAAAGTTTAAAGAAAAACTAAAGTTGACCATGTCAGAATCTGCTCAAATACAGACCTCCCAGTTCGAAGCACAAAATCCTCTGTTTCTCTAACAACATCTTCTGTGAGCAAAGGTCCTTCCTGCATGTTACATTGCAGAAGATCCCATTTTGAGAAGTGAATTTAAGAAGTTTTCTTTAAATAAACGTAATTAGTCCAACCTGTGTTATAGGTGAGTACACAGGCTCTCCAGTTTCCAACATTGTTAGATTACCAGATGGGCTAGCCACACCTAGTCGAAGAACGAGCTCCCCACTTGTTACTTTAGCATACAGTATAGGGATTGCAGGATCCACAATTCTAGAAACAGCTGGATATTCAGCATCTGAATGGCCTTCTCTCATCACAAAGTCTAGTGATTCAGTGGCAATTGCTCGGCGCCTTTTGCGTGACACACAACAGTTGATAACTTGCAACTTTTGATACAAAAGGCAGAAATTTAGATCTGGAATCTCCTCCATAGGGATGAAAGGTATATGTTTTTCCTCGTACCAAAGTCTTCTCAGCTGCATATGTAAGACCCTAGGATTAGAAAACCTACCCAATTACTTTGAAGAAAAATATTGCACAAAGTTTATAGAAACTGATATTTGAAGCTAACCATATTGTTCTCACATGCACATATTAATCTCAACTGTGTTAATAAACTATACAGTTTAAGTGGATGGGCTTTCATTTCATAACCACATAATTCTCCACTACTCACATGAATGCTTTCACAAAATTCATTCATAAACATATTTTAATTCCCTTCAACAAAATAGAAATTCAACAAAGGAAAAGTAAGCCACAAAAAGCAATAAGAACTACAAGAAAACTTTAAGATAAATGTAAGCCATTCAAAGTTCATAAGACGAAATTTGTATAGTTTAGTCAGACTACTCACTTCAGAAACAACTCTGCACCAGAACAATGTCATTTTCTTCAGGGTTTTGAAGCTCCCAATAATTTCAGCCACCTTGACTATGAGACTTTCAGGAGGGGCACCATGAATATCTCTTGGAAAAGATGTAGTTGTGATTGCCCCTGAACCAGAGCTGTTCCGACTGAGAAATTTTTTGTCTGTGATCATCTTGCAAATATTACAATGAAAGTGAAAGAGCAACGTGTGATGATGCAAATAAGTTTAATAAAAATAAGTTAACCAACGAGAAGGTATTGTGACCAGGTCACCTGAAATATGCATATACCTGCATTGAACAGCGAGTTAATCAGGGATGAAACATTCTCATTGTTTCCAAACTCAGATGTAAGCTTATCCTCCTTGTCACGGAGAACTAATGACTTCACTGCTGAGAGACTCAGGCCTGCCCTCTCTCTGACTGGTGAAGAACTTCCAGATGAAGCCAAAAAATCTTTCATGGACTTCAACTTCTTCCCAGCCCTGATGAAAATTCAAGTGGAAAACCAAGAACAGCACATGTAAAATGAAAATCAAAATTCATCCATTTAACTGATATAGAACTTGGGACAGAAAACTTGTCAATTCAATTTTTCATGTTTATAGATGCCTAAGAATTCTGGAAGACAATTTAATATGAGTATCACATGAACCCTATAATGATTTTCTCATTAAGGGGAAAACACGTAGTTCTATGAATGAAGAAACCTTCTTACAAAACAAGACTATGAAGTTTTGGAGATCTTATGTATGAGTGGAAAAATGTTCGTAAACAAAAAACAAAAGCTGAGGAATTGCCAAAAAAATACCATTAAAAACTTACTCAAGAGCAACAACCAACTGTTTTACAGCAGATAGCGGAGGAATGTCCCCTTTGTTTGCAGCAACTAAACCTTCTACTGAGGGAATCACCTCTGCACTCTAGAGCATTTTGACATCAAATTATCATTATAAACACAAGGAAATTTGCATGAACACAACGACAAAATAGCCACTATAAATTGTTTGGGCCATTAACAAAGACTTCAAGGTCCTGGCAACTTATCTGCATAGGACATTACATCTTTGATTGCACTATTATACATTTCATAGTTTATCAGCTAACTTAACTGAATCTGCTTGTATTACCATTTGTCCCATGAAAAGTAGGAACAAACACCAAATTCAAAGCATTCAGCCAATCGAAGGCCAGAAAGTGAGGTGATTTAAATTTCATTCATGACTCCATTATAGCCAAACAATCACACAGAAAACTATTAGCTTTGATACTAATATCTATGAGCACATTATAGCAAAGAGATTGGGCTCTTAGCTTTCTATAAATCATCATTGGCTTCCTGGAACAAAGGAGCACATCAATTTCAAGGTCTAGTAAGACTTTTCATCCTTATTTCCTAACACCATAATGTGCCATCCCTATATGATCAAGCGATGCTCACAATGTAATACTATAAACCATATTCATGTAAGTAAGGATATGAAGACTAACCTTTGCTTCGGCATCATATTTCATGTTGACAAGGTATATTTTTTCATCATAATTAGGAACAGACATGGTTGAATTTTCAGGTGTATCAGTATCTTCGACTCCTTTTTTACCTATTCTAATATTTTTGAATCTATCTTGCCAATCGGGCTTTGTCTTTAGCTGTGGTGGTCTCCATCGCAAATGCTTGACTTCGTGTACACCCTACCATAGTAAATTAAAGAACGTGCAAACTATCGGGAACTCAAATTAAAAAAAATAAATTAAATTGAAACATACACAATCATTAGGACCTCAAAATCTGAAATAACGGATAGCATCAGAGATGAAAGATCATGAATTTCTGATATTCCTTTTAATTAATTTCTTGAAATGAGATCTAGCTTAACAGGTAACTTGTAAAACGCAACAATGTACATATTCTTCTTTCATTCTTTAGAACCAGAGATAAAATCACACGAGAAAATGCTTTCAAATCAAAGAAACAAAAAAAAAATCCAGGATAATTCCATCAACTCGATCCGACCTCTTCATTTCAAATTCAAAAACTCAAAATAAATCAAATCATTGATTAACATAAATTTGATCGGAATTAAAACACAAATAATAGCATAAACTTACCTTTGACTCTCCGTCGCTCTTCGGAGTTTCATAATCGGGTTGTATTCCCAAATCCTTCGGTGACTGCTTATCAGAATCTTCACCGATTAAGCAGTCAAATTAACATTCATAAACCAAAAATTAAACAACAAAAATAAAATGAGAAAAAAGAATAAAAATAGTAAACTGATGATAAATTTAGTAAACGATGTTGAAATGAGAATTCTAAATAAGAAAAAAAAATTGAGCACCTCGATCGGGTTTTAAGTCAGAGAAGACTCGTTCCGCTTTAACAGCCGCGGAATGAAAGGCGGTCCTCGCTTTGGATACAAAAGATGGTGCCTCCATATCCTACACCCAGGTGTGCGAAGGTTAAGGCCGTTTTGAGTGCGCCGATGAGAAGAACGACGAAAATGAGGGCATTTTAGTAGAGAGATTGAGATAGGGAGCTTAGCTGGTTGAGGACTCGGATGGGCGGATAGTCTCTGGTGTCTACGCTGGCGACAAACGAGAGAACTTTGAATTCTTCAGTATAGTTTGTTTAAAAAATATTCGATCTGTTTTGCAATTTTTTAAAATTTTATTTATAGTTTTCATCGTCGGAGTAGTCTTTTATTAATTTTTTGATCATCTTTATTGGACTTTTTTGTGCAACTTAATTTTTAAAATATTATCTTTTTCATTAGTATCACTTTTTTCTGTTTTTTTTTTATTTCATATTCGGCTGGTTTGGGATTGTTTAACCTTTTTATTAAAAAAAATGCTTAATTATGACATTTTATCAGATAGCAAAAATGTTCTTAATGTTTAATTTGTTAAAAAAGTGCTCGAAAGCTTAATTTTATATAATATTTATATTTTTTAAATATTTTTATTAAAAAATTAACAGTTAAAGGTGACGGTAGAAAATTAACTTTGTTAATGGAAATTAAAAAAAAACTTAAAATATTAAATAATTTAAATATTAAGATATTTTTACAACAAATCAAACTTTAAAATATTTTTATTACCAATTTCAAATATTAAATATATAAAACACATTTAATTCAATATATATTATACTATACGTTACTAAAAGTGATTTTTATAAAAGTAAAATTTTAGTATTAGTAAACTAAGATAAAAATAATAATGGTGTTATTGTAAAAAAAAGACACTAATGTTAAAAAAGTTATTTTAAATTTTTTTTTTAATATTATTAAGTTGAATTTTAAATTTATTTTTCTATTAGTATTATTTTGTTTTGGAAAAAGTAATCACCAAAAAATATATGGGAAACATTTAAATTAAGTTTAATTATATCATATAATCTCATTTTATATAAAATTTCTTTTTTAAGAAAAAATATTTATGTTTATTCTTTTTAGAATGTAAATAAATATATGATTTTTAATATTATATAAAAATAAACATATTTTTTTTTAACTAAGAATGATTAAAAATTAAATTATATTAAATAATTAAATTATTTATCTACCGGATCGTTTAAATTACTACAATAGATAGATGATTATTAATGTTGTTACCTAAGAATTTATTAATAAAATATTTTTAAATAAATAATTTTTTTTATCAAATAATATTTGATATAATTTAAATATATAATTCGAGAGATGGTAACTTGTGAAAATGATCTTATACCTACAAATAAAGTTTTGAGCCATGAATACTTTTTAAACATGTATTAAAATAAATTTCGTATTTGAATACTTGTTCGGTATTTATCTCTTTATTACTTTTTAGCATCTATTAAAAAAGTTATGCTAATTCAAAACACAAAAGTTGTTAACTATGTTTCTAAATAAAATCTTAAATCAATAACACGTATATTCAATAATTTTTTTTGTTTAACATATATTTAATACTAGTAATATGTAACATGATAGTAAAAGAAATTAACCAATATGTTCAAAATGGGCTTTATATCAAAATCACATATTAATAAATAACAAACATTTAATCATTGTGCATTTTACAAACATTTAAGATACCGGATTTTAAAAAAATCCAAAGGAGAACCATTATTTAGCTTCACTCATAGTCATTCCCACTAGAGGAACATTTACAAACAAACATACATATTTAAACCTAAGTAAGAGGATCGAGCTGCATAGGAATTGGCATAAGAGCTCAAATATGGGCTAGCATCTTCACATTCATAGGGTAAGTGTGTGTAAAAGTACCATTATACATGTAATCCACCATCACTCTATGAGCTGCTTCGGTAAAATGGCTACCATCCCAGAACATGTGCTGGTTCCTGTTTGCGCAATATTTTGTAATTGGCAAGCATGGTATCTCTGCTTTTAGCCTTCCAAGTCCACAACAAGCTGATTTAACCTCTAGGAATCCTGAGAGAGAGGTATTTAAAAAGACTTTTAATTAGTATTTAATATAAAAAAAATTATTATTAAAAAAATTTAAATTAAAGAGATCAAATCTTACAATTGGACCCTTAAGTTTGGACAATAACAAATAGACTCCTGTTACGGTTATACACATGTTTTAGCTTAAAAGAAAATTGTACGCCTATCATTTTTGCACAAATTCAACTTTTTTCCTTATATTCTCACTTTTTGTTCTGTTGTACAACTAGTAATATGCTCTAGTTTGTAGTAAAACTAATGATAAAACTACACAACTAGATATAAAATTAGCATCTAATGTTTGTGCTAGAAAGTTGGTGTTTGGCATATAAGCAATCAAACACTAATTCTTAAAATAAAAATACAAGTGTTTAAAAAACAAATTTTAATTTAGCACTTTCAATTACTTAAATATTTTTATGAAATAAAAATAAACGAGAGGTTAAATTGTACCGTTGGTCCGTCAAACTTTAACTATATTTATACGTAAGTTATTAAATTTTTAAAACGTGTATTTTGTTTCTCAAATTTTTAAAATTTCACACATAAACTCCTAAATATTTAAATCATACGATTTAGTTACAAAAGATTTAAAACTTCACAAGTAGATCCTAAATATTTGATTGATAAATATATATTTTAGTAGCAAAGTTAGAACCTATGTAAGAAAATTTAAAATTTTGAAGATTAAATTGTAGGTTTTAAAAGTTCATGAACGTATATATCAAGTTATAAAAATTTAAAAACCAAATCGTATATTTTAAAAGTTAGAGAATAATGTGTAAATTTAATTTAAATTTGGGACTAACGGTGTACTTTAACCTTAAAAAAAATCTACTATTACACGTATCATTTATCATTTTCAAAACTAAAATGGTTATTAATTGTTGAGAGACCGTCGTAAGTAGTTATACATTTTTAATTAAATGAACGTATTAGTTACATAGTTTTCAATTTGTGCACTTAAGTCCTCTAACCTAAAAAAAGTAGCATTTTAATCATAAAAATATTCACTCTTAATAAGTGTTTAAGTAAGTATTGTATATTTAGAATTTTATAACTAAAATTTACATTTTATCAAAACTAGTGAGTAAAAACATTTCAGTTAAAAGTAGGTACATTCATTTTATAAAAGTCATAGAACTCGTGTAACTCTCACTCTTAATTTTTCTTAATTTTTCTAAAAGTTATCAAAGGATAAAATAGCTAGTTATTATACGGAATATGTCTAAAAAAAACATGGGAGGTATAAATAAAATACGCATCAATAAATTATTGTGACTGAGAAGGATGAATACCATAAGAAGCTGGTTTTTCAATTAAGTTCTGAGTGAGACTGTAACTATCAAAGTAGGAGAATTGTACATCATTGTACTCATTCTTGAGTTGATTTAATATTGACTTTAATGCAATGTTGTACAAAACTGACCACTCGTTCAGTTCTTTAGTGCATTCTTGATTTAAATTCTTAACCCTTTCTGTTGGGGTGCATCCAAGTGCCCCAACTCCTGTAATTGCAAATTTACGTGCATCTTTTTCGTATAAACGCTGTCATAATATTCACACAATAAATTTAGCAAAAATTCAAATAAGATGTGCCTCAAATTCAATAAAAAAATATCATGAAATATTTGTAAGGTCAATCCAATTCTAAAAAATTGCAATTATTGATGTCTTACTCATTACCTGTAGCTGTTCTTTGAATTTTTGAGCCATCAAGTTGATATGCGTATTTGGTTTGATCTCACTGCGAATATTGGAGGAGGCATAGTATGCAAGAATGTCTGAGTTTCCAATCACAATGGGAAAGAGAGATTCATGAAGATGCTTTTGGGCAGCAGAAGCTCCTAGCTGTTGCATTAGGCTTGTATGTACTTCTGAATAGTAGTCTACTTGTTTTGTCAATGATACTGACTGGCGCTGAAATTAAATATAAAATATATTAATCAGTATTTGAGTTAGGAAGTGATTATTCTATACAATTAATTCTTTAAGAAAATTGAGTTCAAAACTTACAATAAGTTGATTATGTTCATGAGTCGCATTAAAGATTCCAGCACCAGCTGAGGCAAAGTTAACACCATTTTTGAACAGAAACTGGACTTGCATAATGTTCATTTTCTGCTTAAATGACAAAGACAGATATGGTTCTGGATACGAAAGCCGAAGTTTCTCAGCTGCATGTTCATGGTTCCATTACATTAGTACATATAATACCAAAATCATAATTGTTATACAATTACATATTTCAGAATACATTTCTTCTTCTTTTTTTTAAATGATAATTTTATTTTAATTTAAAATAATAAATATGTAGAATTGTGGATAAATTAAATGATTACTAACACAAATTAACACAAGGAAAATATCATAAGGGTTGGTAAGTTCTGATAGTCATCAACCCTACGAGATGTTACGCTGTCACCTAAATAGCATGTAAATCCACCCTTATTGGTGGCATTGAAAAATTCTACTTTAGTGGTAATAGATTTTGCTAAAATGAGAGTATCAAAGTGTGAAGACAAAGCTATAGCTACCACGTACTCATATATAACTATAATATTGATTTTGGATATAATTATAATTACCTAGAAAATCTGCAGTATTTTTGCCATTACCAAACCTCCCAGTTGCTTTGCTGAAAGGGTAGTCAATGCCGTTGTGGGGAAAATTTGCTTTGTTGAAGGAAAATAAAAGGTAATTATTGTTACCAACGTCTACTAAAGAGTCTCCAAATACATACATAGCCGCTATATTATGGGCTTCTGATAATTTGAAGCCCTCATAGATAACAGAGGAAGAGAGGCACAACAAAACCACTTGCAAAAGTTTGTAAGTCATTCTAAGAAACTTCTTAATTTGCTTCTCTCAACGTAGCATGTTTTGGAATATCAGAGAGTTGGGTTTATATAGAAATTAATGTAAATGTATGCATTCTCTTACAGGTAAAGAGAGATGTACAACATATATCTCATCCTTTTAGGCTGGTGTGTCTTTTGGTAGAGTCCTATGTATAAAAATGTTGAAATAATATTAAGAGGGTTTTGTATTTTACAAAAATACAAAACATGACCAGCAGGCTCTATATTACACTTGATTGGATGGTATATTGTGATATTCTGTGTAAGTTTTGCTTCCAATTATTGCTTAATTAATCAACGTAAACATCATCATTTTGTGTGTGACTATTTTAGTTATTTAAAAAAAAAATCATTTTTAAAATGAACCATATAAAAAAGCCCGTATTGTAAATTCTAATATTGGAGCAATTCAATCATTTTTTTTTTGTTAAATAAAATGTTCCCACATTTTTAAGCGATTCTTGTTGAAAATATTTAGTTTTGGCATTGTAAGATTTTTGAAAGGAAAAATAATTTTAAAATTTAATTTTTTTTGTCTAGTTTTTAACATGTGAGCCCATTTTCCTTTTTTTCATACATAATATTAGCTTATTTCTTTACAGTTAAAAAAAGGGTGAAAAATAAAAATATATCCGTCTCAAATTTGGGATCATACAGAGGCTATTGCCCCTTCCACTCAATTGAGGTCGTTAAATGTGTGTAGAATATTTCTTGATTCAAGCCATAAATTAATAATGTGGTTAATTTATAGGAAAAATCTTCGTAGAGGTACATTTGTTTAAGATTTTAAGGATTGTTTAGTTAATTTGTTTAAAAAATATATTTTTAAGTTCATTTATTTATAATATATCATATAAAAATTAAATTAAATTTTTATCTAATTTTTCATTAAATATAATAAAATATCACATCCCGTGAATAATTTTATTTTTAGATAAATATATATCTAATAAATAATTTTTAATTAAAAAAGAAAAAAATATTATGAAAGTCCTTTTTGTTTTTACGAAAGATAGTGTTTAGTCATCTATATTAAAATATATATTTTTAAGTAAATTATTTTGTAAAAAATGTGTTAATTTTTCACATTTTTTAAGAGCAAATATATGCACTTTAAAACATCTTTTTCATAATTAAAGAACCTTTAAAACATTCTTTATGAGCAATATAACTAAATGATATAAGCAATTTGACCATTTTAGCTCTCCTATCTTAAAAAAATATTATTCAATTTTTTTAACAAATATTTCAATTAAATTTAAATTAAATTTTTATTATTTAATGTATGATTTTATATATTATAACATACAAATTTTGTTTAGAATTTATTAAAAAAAATTATTTAACTTTGTAAGAAAAAAATTTCATAAAAAATTTGATTAAATTTTTATGTTTATACTTATCAAAAAAATATAAATATACATATAATATATATATTATTTTGTTATATTTAACAAAACAAATAAGATAAAATGTTAACTTACATTACTAATTATCTTTTTTATAAACAAAATGATTTAAATGGCATGCTTTTTTTTTTAAGAAAAACAACTTAAAAATACTTTTTAAAGGGTCATTAAGAAAAGCATGAAGAGATAGTGGTGATATATTAATATGCTAGCTAATTGCCTAATTAGTAAGAGTATGCGTTAATATATAGCTTTCTTTTTTAAGGAAAAAAAAATACTATATGTATTAGCTTTTCGAATAATTTTACACATATGCACGACTTAAATTGTTTGAAAAGCTAATATATAAATGAGACTTTCGATTGGTGAAGAGTCATGATTATGTTTCTAAATAAAGATTACAGATCCGCCCACGGCGTTACAATTATAAACCAATACCAAGTAGCCAAGTATTACTAAAGGTGGCTGTTGTCAATCGAAATGACTTAAGTAAATATTTTTTAATAAATGATACCAAATTTTGAATAAATATAATTTTTAATTATAATTAAATATTTCTTTCATTTTAAGAATTATTTATTAATCTAAATTTATATATTTATTTATCGTTATATTTTTAAATAATTTTATTTAAATATTATTTATTTAAATTATTTGCGATAAAAATGATAGATTACTTAAAAATCAAACCAATACTAGTAAAAAGTACTGGGAAATAATAACACATGGTATGATGGTAATGCACCGAAATTGTAACGAATTGTGATTGGTGTAATCTTATATCCATGTATCTGTCCATCTAAGAAAAATTTATATATATGTCAAATGATTGGTTAACTTATTATTTTTAATTACATGCGAACCCTCTTAATCTTATCTGGTAAAAGATTGTAAAAAAAAAAGTAATAGTAAGGATAACCTGCTCTAATATTCAAAATGCTATTATTTATGCCGTAGCAATTATAGTATTATTTTTTTTAAATTTAAAGATCGAACTATTTAAATGTTAACGTGTAATTTATTTTATTATTATATCTATTATTTTACTTTAATTAATTATTATTTATTTATATAATCTAAAATCATTTGCTAATTTATAAGAAACTGGTTGTGACAGTGATATTTTTATAATATATAGTCAAGGTTATGATTTTTAGGATAAGCCTTTAGAAAACGTACGGGTGCAACAACTTCCAGCCAAGCCGGAGAACAATTCCATAGTTTTCTCTGTTAGGACTCAAAGTGATAAGTGATATACTTATAAGAATTACTTAAATTCTCGATAAGTTAAATTTACGAAAAATTAAAATAAAAAAAAAAATAACACATAAATTTAATAACAAAATTCGATCGATTTTGTTTACGACTCCAGACTTATTACAAATTTTTTTATTAAAAAAAATATTATATAAGTTATTTAAAACACTCACAAACTCACTTCCAATTATATATAAAAAAATTATATAATAAGGTATTCATATGATACTTGCATTGCCAAACATTTATACCGTTTATTATTTATTTTCTCAACTACACCGTATGAATAATAATACAAATATTATTACGTATTTTTTAATTATTATATTTTTTATAGGAAAAAAATATTATATTTATTTAATTTAAAGTATAAATATAATTAAATTATTGAATTTGAATGCACGACAGTTATTTATTATTATTTTTATTTTATTTTTGCTAAGAATGGAACACGTTTAGTTAATGGTTGACGTGTGCAATTATGTGTAGCTATGGAAATGCATTCACTTAACTGTATGGATGTTAAACTGGGCGGTCTTATTTCACTCAACTATTTTGTATATATTGATCAGCTATCACTTATATTTATATAAATATGATTGAATTGTATTATTAATCTAGATTCTTAATTTTATTTAAATTTATACTAGGTTTTGAAACTTTTAAAATATATTATTTGGATTTTAAATTTTTAAGACTTCACATGTAAGTCTCTAAACTTTTAAATAATGTGATTTAATATCCAAATATTTAAAATCTCATATATAGATCTTAAATTTTTTATTTATAAATATGTATTTTAACAGTTAAGTTATGATCTATGTGTTAAATTTTAAAAATTTAAGAACCAAATTTCAAAATTTTATAAGTTTAAAAACCAATTATATTTTAAAAATTTGAGAAATTATGTGTAAATTTAATTAAAATTTGTGATATAAGGATGAACTTTAACAGATAAATAAAATTGTCATTTTGATTATATAAAGAAAATATACATATAAGTATAAAAGGTTTTTTTTTTGTAATACCATTAAAACAGGAAAATATTATGAATAAAACTTAAATTGCAAATAAATAAAATGTAAAAATGTAAAATTAGATACTTATCAATTTAATGACTAAGTAAATTATTTTATATAACAGATTAAAAATAAATAAAATTATGTGAAAAGATAATAATATAAAGATATAATAAAATGATAAGGTAAAAATTAATGGGGCAGGGTTTGTGAAGGGAAGCAATATGTTAATATAATTATAAAGTCTATGGCGATTGTTTGCAAGAAAAGAAGAAGATAAATATGATTTAAAATAATTTTAGATGAATAACAACTTTGTTTGGAATTGGAAATAAAAATTTTAGTAATAAGAGAATTTTTTTATAAAATTTCTTAAATTAATTAGGTTATTTGTGTCATTTAGTCTCTTATGTTAAAAACAGTGTCATTAAGTTTCTTAACTTTGTAAAAAGTATCAATTAATAACAAAAAATATTATTTTAATAATTTTTTTATTAAAATATTGTTATTTTTCTATAAAGTGATTAAATATGATTAAATTACGAATCTTTATAATAATAAAATCACAATTTATATGAAAAATTCATAAAATATTTATTTTTAATATTTTTTAATTGCCACTATTTTATTTTTAATTAATTTATAATTTTTTAAAAAAATTAAAAAAATATTTAAATAATTTTTTGTTTGAACTTTTTTTTTCTTAAACAATTTCAGATTAAATTTTATTTTTATCCTTATTAAAAACTTTTATTTTAATCCCTTGATAAAAAAATAATATATTAATATAAAATCATTAAAATAATAATATCTTTAGATTTCTATATTATAAAACAACTTAACACAGTTTTAGTTTTCATTGTATTTTTTTATATCAAAGTTATCTAACCTATTAAAAATAGTGATTAGAAAAAAAAAATATTGGAAACAACCACAAATATGATGTACTTGGTAGTCAGACTAACAAGTGATAAACAAATTTTATGGTATTTAAATACTAAATATTTTAAACTTACAATGAGATTCATTTTAACGAAGATACGATTTTATATAACAATATTGATTTGAGTGTACATTTTATTTTAAAACTATATATATTTTAAGTATGGTATAATTATAAAAAATATAATAATTAATATCAATAAAATCCAAATACTAAATGCATAAAACAAAAATTAATGAGAAATATTACACTAATATCTAAAGATAACAATAGAAACCATTGCATATTTGATTCTATTAACTTCAGGTTTTCGGGTTATTAAATTGGTCAAGTATCATTTTGAAGGTAACTATCTAAAGTTTTTCATTGAGCAACTTCATATTTGATTCTAATGAAATGTATATAACATTGTTCTCTCATATTATTATTTTAAAACTATTTTGTATTATTAAATAGAGATATAATATACACTTTTATATTAAATAATTTGACAATTAAAGTTGTGTACATTGCCTTAGTGTAAACGTGTTGTATATATATATATATATAAGAAACTTTTGTATTAAACTTCATTCTTGTTTATCAAATAATTTTATTATAATAGTCTTGAAAGATTTTTTTTTATACAAAATATTTTATTACAAACTAGTCCTTGAATATATTTGTTAACCCTAACTATTTTGTCCTAAAGTTGTTCCAAAAATATTTTTGAGGTCAAAATAGCTTGCTACCTTTTCATCCCAAAATGTATTTTTGGGAACAAACGAAATATAATATTAATTTTTGATTAAATAATTTGTCCTAAAATATGTTAATTAGGGATTAATTTAATTGTTTTGAGACAAATTTTTATTCTAAAAATTAGCATTAAGGAAAAAAAATTGGGTTAATTTTTAAGGACAAATAATTTATCATTAAAAATTCTCCATAATATTGTATATGAATTTTCAAAAAAAATATAATTTTATTTAATGACAAATTTTTTGTACTAGAAGATGTTTATTTTTTTTTGGACAAAATCAAATTTTATTCTACTTGATTTCCTGCTATCCTCAATTTGAAACAAAGTGATGGATAAAATATTTTGTCACTAATTTACATTTGAGATGAAATATCAATATTCAAGGACAAAATGCTTTGTCCTAAATAACCTATTTTTTTAGGGCCTCACTCTATAAATAATAAAACAAATGTACAAGTAAAAACAATAAATCTTAAGCAATGAAAATAGATATTGTATAATATAAATTTTTATTGAAATAATTTAAAATGTTAGAGATGAATTTGAATTATTGTAGCTTATTGATGCGATATAAAAAAAATTATATATAATTCTAGTGTAATGTTAAAGAATTATATATTATTTCTATTTATTACTTTTAATTTTCTAATAATAATTGGTTTTGAATTTGATATTATATTGTTAAATATAATTTTAGATAAACAGGATAGAGTGAAAAATAATTTCTAACATAGAACTATAAATTTTACTATAAATAAAAGATCCAATCAAAATAGAGATAATTTTTACAAAAAAAAAAGTTCAATATAAAATAAAATTATTATTAACATGTGCATACATATATTACTTTATGTGTGTGATGAAAACTACTTATTATTTTATAAAAAGTAAAATAAAATAGTTATTTTATATTTAAATGCTAACCTTGACCTCATGAATATAGTATCTAACTTGTTTATAATAATATTTTTGTTTTGTTTTGTTTTGTTTACGATTAATTTGATAAATATTATGAATAATACTTGATCGTTTTGCCATCGAATGATATATGAATATGAGTATGCGGATGGGAGACTTAAGATAAATATGACTTTATTTATTAAAATAATATATATATATATATATATTCCCGCTTTTTTAAAAAATTTCTTACTTTATACAAATATATATTGGGATTATATGATAAAATTATGATTCTATTCTATAATTTTTATAGAATAATTAATCTATCTGATATTTATAAACAGATAATTATGATAATCAGCGAGGACAATTATATCATAATAGTTAATAAATTAAACTGATAATTATACCAAGAAGTTGGATAAAATTATCTAAAATTTATTCCACGTGCATTCGTATCTATCTAATGTAGTAATAAATATAATATATATATATATATATATATATATATATATATTTCTTTATTATATATTAAAATTTGAAAAAACATGCACATGTTATATTTATTATATATTTTATTTAAAATAGATTTACAATAAATCGAATTGTCCATTGATGAATACAGTTACGGATAAGATAGTTTTTGATATAATTATCTCTAAATAAAATTTTTAATTACGAATAACATTTCGTAACGATTATTAAAAAATATTCAAAATATATAATTTAATTTATTAAATATATATATAATTAATGTTTGATTTATAATTTAATTTATTAAAAATATAAATTAATTAAATAAATATAATTATTTTTGAATAAAAATAAATGCAATTTTCAATATAATTATAATTGAAATATACTTGTTAATTCAATTTCAATTTATATCCCAAATTATACTATTTTTTAAAACTAAATCTTTTCAGATAACCGCGGATGACTAAAACACGTATATAGTTTTTTGTCCATTCTTAGGCTTGCCTATTAGATATCACGAACCACATGTTGTTTTGTTCTTTATGCATGCGTTGACCCATTGGCGCAACGAACAGATTAGTTAATAAGCCATAACTTGTTGTACCGTGACAGCTATTTGACACTCCTACGTAACAGGAGTGGTATCATTGGGTTAAAAGCACAAGAAGTCAAGGTTCACTCTCATTTTAAATCTCAGGAGGTTCTCTGATCCGTCCCAGTTAATTATATCATTTGTCGGATATAAGAGTATTTTATTTATTTTGTAGATATTTATTTTTGACATGCGATATGGATTAATGATTAATTTTTTAATCATAAAAAACACCAACACCTTAACCATTTGAGTAGAATAATAAAGTGTCTATTTATTAATAGATTTATCGTTCTTTATTTTAAATTGTATATTCAAATCATATAAAAAAATAATTTAATATAAAAAAACAAAATATAAACATATACATATATTTTATTATTTAAATTCAACTAATACTTAGAAAAATTTTATTTGAGATAAAATTAAGGAGTAAATTAAGTAGTGCCAACTCTTTAATTTAAGGAGTAAATCAATAACCTTAATTCAAGAAGTAAATTAAGGAGTTGTGATCCTTAATTTAAGGATTAATTCAAGGAGTAAAACAAGGAATCCTTAATTCAAGGAGTAAAACAATGAATCTTTAATTCAAGGAGTAAAACAATGAATCTTTAATTCAAGGAGCAAATCAAGGAATGTTTAATTCAAAGAGTAATTCAAGGAGTAAATCTCCTTATATATAGCTATAGAATTGTAATGAAAATATGAAAGAAAGAATACAACTTTGAGAGAGCTTGTTTTATTTGATAAGGCCTTTATTGGAGATAAAATTAAGGAGTAAATTAAAGAGTACCAACTCTTTAATTCAAGTAGTAAATTAAGGAGTTGTGATCCTTAATTTAAGGATTAATTCAAGGAGTAAAACAAGGAATCCTTAATTCAAGAAGTAAAACAAAGAATCCTTAATTCAAGGAGTAAAACAATGAATCCTTAATTCAAGGAGCAAATCAAGGAATGTTTAATTCAAAGAGTAATTCAAGGAGTAAATCTCCTTATATATAGCTATAGAATTGTAATGAAAATATGAAAGAAAGAATACAACTTTGAGAGAGCTTGTTTTATTTGATAAGGCCTTTATTGGAGATAAAATTAAGGAGTAAATTAAAGAGTACCAACTCTTTAATTCAAGGAGTAAATTAAGGAGTTGTGATCCTTAATTTAAGGATTAATTCAAGGAGTAAAACAAGGAATCCTTAATTCAAGAAGTAAAACAAAGAATCCTTAATTCAAGGAGTAAAACAATGAATCCTTAATTCAATGAGTAAATCAAGGAATGTTTAATTCAAAGAGTAATTCAAGGAGTAAATCTCCTTATATATAGCTATAGAATTGTAATGAAAATATGAAAGAAAGAATACAACTTTGAGAGAGCTTGTTTTATTTGATAAGGCCTTTAGGCCTTGGCCTTTGGCCTTGGCGTTCTCAACGCTAATTTTCAACAAACTTTCTTACTAACCTCGTGCTAGAAATATTAGAAATTAAATTTGACTATAAAGTTAGTTTGAATTTTTCAAACTAAATTAAACCTTATTTATATTTGATTCATTTTTTTAAGTCTTAATTTCTTATAAACAGATTATTCCATAAGATTAATGCTCACATCAAAATCACGTAAAACTTTATCAATAAAAAATAATTTTTTAATAATGTAAAATAAAATGAAACTCCTTAGATCTTTTGATTTTTGAGATAATTTTATTTAAAGAAGTCAATTGTGTCTTTGTGCTAGATTTTATAAATTTACATGTCAAATCCTCTCTTTTACTGGTTTTAGAATGTTTTAATCTACTCTTTTTGTTGGTTTTTATATTTCAACTTATTCATTTTATTTCATTTCAAAATTTATTAAAAAATTAAATAAATAACACCAATAAAATTTATGATAACGAAAATAACATTTTAATAATATTAAAATGAATTAAAATGAATAAATTTAAATAATCACTATTTAACTTAAATGGTGATAAATTGAAATACGTTCAATGGAAAACATTTTGATTAAATTTTTTAATAATAAAAATATATAATGTAAACATAAAATGTATTATTTTTATAATTATAAATTTTAAAGATAATATAAATATTATTTTTCTAAAATTTATTTTAATATTTTAGATGAGCCATCATATCATTTTACCAAAGAATTTTGCATATAAAAAGAGTATAGACACGTGATTTAATATAGTCATTTTGATTTTCACTTTCTACCAAAAAAAAAATGAAAGATGTTAAAAGTAAAATTGAAATCAAAAACTGATATTAATAAGAATATAATATGTTGTATTGTACGATTTTTTCCCATTATACATAGATATGGGACTATCATAACGATAATGATATATTTTTTTAAGTTATTACATTATTCATTTACTCGAATTTTAAATCTTCTGTATATTCAAATAGGTTAAGTCTTGTTTAGCTACAAGTTTATTAAAGTATACTTCTAAAAATGATTAAAATAATAGGGAAATTATATAACATAATAATTAAAAATATGAAAAATTCTAATTTATAGAGGATGTATCTTGAATTCGACTACCACCATGTATGCTAGATAGTTATTTAAATAATTTTTAACAGATAAAATTCAGTTAAAGAGATCTAAAGATTTCAAATATACCTGGTCTAAAAACTTTAATACAAAGTTACTAAATTTTTAAACCCTATAATTTAATATTTAAATTTTAAAAAATTTATATATAATTTTTAACTTGATTATTAAAATATATATTTGTAAATAAATTTTTTAAGATTTATACGTAGAGTTTTAAAATTTTGAAGACTAAATCTTATAATTTAAAAATTAGGAATCTAATTATGAAGTTTAAAAAAATTGAGGATTAAGTTATACGTTTTAAAAAGGTTTGAATACATGTAGTTAAATTTAATTAAAATTTAGAACCAAAAATATAATTTTCTAATTGAAAAGTTTACCTTTTAATATCATTATCACTTTGTGGTAAACTCATGGGGCTAATTGAACTAATTGCTTCGTAGATATTCAATTTATGCTTGTTGTATTCACATACCATTTTTACGAAGATCAAGTGTCATACATGTTTAGTTACTTGAGTTTTGTCAATTTTTAGTTGAATATATATATATATATATATATATATATATATATATATATATATATATATATATATATATATATATATATATATATATTTGGATTGATTTGTTTGCCAATTGTTTGTATTTTGTATAGACTTTGGTGCTAGTTATTTTGAGTTGTCTTCTATCGCCTTGATAAGTATGGTTATTTTTTTGATTTTGCATCCACGATGATATAAACAATTGCCTCTGTTAATGTTTTGTAACTTCTAAAAACTACCTTTTAGTTTTTATTTATTTTTAATTTTAACTTCCCAAAAATTACTTTTATTCAAATTGGGTTATTGTATTTATTTGAATTATTTTCTTACATTTATATTCAAAAAATATTTCCAACAATCTAAAAAACTATTTTTTACTGTCTTTCAAATTAGTATTTTTCTATAGATACAAATAGTTTTAATTTTTTATATTTGAATATTTGAAAGAAACTTTTGTTGTTAACTTTTAATTTAACTCCTCAATTATCTAATTAAAAATTGAAATTTTTTTTTAATAAAAATCAGTTTTTAACGATTTTTCATTAGTTAGATAAGCAATTGTTTACACTCTCATTTGTCATAATGTCTATTCTTTTACCCACATTAACAATTTTTTTGTTAATATTAACAATCTAACAAAAGAAGCCGAGAAACATGCTCGTATAGATAAGAAACAGATAAAAAAACCAAGGAACAAAATGTTTCTTTAAACGAGCTAGTTGTCAAAGTCAAGGAGGATTATACCAATGGTTATCGTAAGGGAATATCTTTTGTGATGACCAATTTTAAGGCTCAAGTTATGAAGTCTAAAATGGTCTCCATGTTCACAAGCTACGTGCGAGGTCTACAAAGTGTTTAGAATTCTCCGAGAACACTTCTAAGCATGTCACTAGTTGCACCCCCACTTCTTCAAAGTACACCACCGAGTTAACCACCTCGTGATGATATGATAAAGACCCGTGAAGACTTAAAACATTTTTTGGTTATCCATTGTAATTTTTTTGGGTGCATTGAATGTCTTGAAAAAATTATAAATATATAATCTTATAAGTGTAGATGAGATGGTGATGAGTGAGGGATGGAATGAAAATTATAGAGGGATAGCATGTTGTTTGGTGAAAATCTAAAATTTCATGGTGATAAGAGCAAATCATCATTAAAAGGAAAAACACACTTCTCATAAAATCTTTGGCATTTTATTAAAAAAATAGAGAACAAAAATTTCTATTAATAAAAATATATGATATTTTTAATCAAAATTACACAAAAAATCGCAAAAAGATATATTTGTTGTATCGTTAAAAACTCAAAAAATATATTATTATTACTAAATTAGATTTATTACACTTCAAAATTATAAAATTTATTTTCATTTGTAAATTTTTAGAGTGATTTCTTATGATTTTTAAATTTGTACTTGTATTGAAATCTCTTCTTAAAATCAATGAAAGTATTTTTTTTATTGTGCTAAAAAATCTATTTAATTATATAGTATAAATTATTTATAACTACAGTTTCATTTTTACATCTCTATGGGATGCATATGTATTTTTTGTATAATGCAAAAAAAAAACATATGTTATTTTTATATTTAAAAATACGGTATACATAAGAATTAGGAAAAACATAATAATCTCCACCTCATTTTAAAAAATGGGTGCTTATATCGTTTTTGTGGGAAAAACAATCTATAATTTGAAAAAAATAATGTCCGAAGAATCAATTAATATTATTCACTGTGCGAAAAACAATTATTTTTTGTTTAATATCTTATATTAAAATAATATCATTTCACTTCCTAAATTATGTAAAAATGGATTAATTAAGATCAAATTTTATTATTTTAATAAATTTTTATTAAAATATTATATTTTTGCAAATGGTTAAAACGACACCAATATTTTGGTATTTCATCATTTTTGACTTTGTTTAAATGAATGATTGAGTGAAGCTGTATCGGGTTTGTCGGGGATATGTCATATTATTGATATCATCAATTATTTTAGTAAAAATACTTAAAAGAGTTGTTCTTATTTTTCTCGGATACGTCCTTCAATATAAAAAAAATTATTTTTTAAAAGTATATAATGATGTAATATTTAATATCTTATATTAATTAGATTTAAAATTATCGTAAATATCTAATATTTAGTAAGGAAAAAAAATATTATTAGTGAATAATATATTAAATTAGAACACCTTTATCGATTCTTTGAAAAATAAATCTTAATTAATCGATTTGAATATTAATTAGTTTACATGTACACTTTCTCACATAAAATATACGTAAAAAATGATTTTATTAATGATTTATAAACGAATGTTTGTAATCTATTTATACAAAAAAAAAACAAAATTGTAATAATTACAAATAAACATAATTATGAGAGGCATGTTCTTGACAACCTATCATTCCCCACCAATTTGTTGGTGGCTGCTTATAGCTGGTGTGTTGGTTGTCACCAACTGCATCTCAAGTTCTTTAACGTTCCTTCTAAAGTTAGAATATATGTTAATTATTCCTAACTTGTTAAGTAAGCTTGAGAACTGTGAAAAACTCAAGGATTTGGTAAATATATCTACTGGTTGCTCTAATGTAGAAATATGATAAGTTTTGATCATTCCAATTTGAATCTTTTCTCTTACTAGATGGCAATCGATCTCTATGTGTTTGGTTCGCTCATGAAACACTGGATTTGATGCAATGTGAAGAGCTACTTGATTGTCACAATATAACTTGATTGGTTGAGAGTGTTTGATACCCAAATCATCCAAAATATATCGTAACCAGGTTACTTCGCAAATACGCCGCCGCTTAGAAGCAGATTCTCGCTTCTGCACTTGATCGTGAGATTGTATTTTGTTTCTTAGTCTTCTAAGAAATTAGCGAGTTTCCAAAAAACATACAATATCCTGTGGTTGATCGTCGTATATCTGTGCATTTTGCCCAATCTGCATAACAGAAAGCATTTAGTTGTAATGAACTAGTTACTGAGAAAAAGAGACCTTACCCTGGGGTGTTCTTGACATATCGTAGCACTCGTTGAACTGCTTCCAAATGTGGTTGTCGTGGTTTATCTATATATTGACTGAGAATGTGCACGGCATACACTAAGTCAGGCCTTCTGATGGTTAAGTATATTAATCTCCCAACAAGTCTTCGATAGGATTTGGGATTACTGATGAATTCCCCTTCAACCTTGCTGAAGGATAAATTTTGTTTCATAGGTGAATTGGCAGATTTGGCACCAAGATAACCCATGTCCTCCAATATTTCAAGTGCGTACTTGCGTTGTGACGAAACAATTCCCTTACTGGAACGTGAAACTTCTATGCCCAAAAAATACTTTAATTCACCGATATCTTTAAGCTTGAATTGTCTCATGAGATGATTCTTAGTTTCTTCAATGTCTTGTATATTGTTTCCTGTTATGATTATATCGTCTACATAGACAAGAAGAGCAGAGAAGGAATTACCACGGTTCGGACGAACAGTGAGTGATCATACTTGGATTGGTTTAAACCAGCTAGCTTAAGTACTGTTGATAGCTTGATGAACCACTGTCGTGAGGCTTATTTGAGTTCATACAAAGATTTATGTAGCTTACATACTCGTGTTTCCCCCTTTCGTCCGAATCTAGGTGGAAGGGACATGTAGACATATTCATGAAGATCACCATAGAGAAAATCATTGTTGACATCAAGTTGTCGAAGATGCCAATTTTGAATAGCAGCAACGGCAAGGAGAAGCCGAACAGTGACAAGTTTGGCTACTGGTGCAAAAGTTTCTTGGTAGTCAAAACCTTCAATCTGACTGTATCCTTTGGCCACTAATCGAGCTTTGTATCGTTCCACAGAGCCATCAGGATTATACTTGATTTTGTAGACCCATTTACAACCAACTAGTTTCTTGTTTGGAGGAAGTTGTTGAAGAGTCCAAGTGCCATTAGTTTCAAGAGCATCTACTTCTTGTTTCATGGCAAGCCGTCATTTTGGATCATTGAAAGCTTTAGCAAAGGTGGTTGGTTCCCTGAGAATGGAAATAGAAGTAGCAAAGGCACGATGTGCAGGTGATAATTGGTCATAGGTAAGTACATGAGATAAAAAATGAGAAGTACCTTTGTCTTTGGACGATGCTGAGTGAGACAAAGGGAAGGACCGAGAAGGTAAGGAAGCTTCTACATGATATTTTTGAAGATAGTTAGGAACATTGGTGGATCGACGAAGCCTATATGTGACTGGTGTTGGGGAAGTTATGTGTGGTGGAGAAGTTGATGATGATGTTTCTGGAGATGAATTTTGAAGATGAAGAGTGTCTGAGTTGATTGTTGAAAGGACAGATGGTGTATGATCAAGTGATATATTTGGATTGGTTGATTGACGAATGTTGGGTATGTCATCATAAATAGTATCTTCTGATGGAGGAAATAGAGTTGGAGTGTTGACAGCGAAAATGAAATAAGGAAATACATGTTCATGAAAGATAACATCACTAGACACTAAAGTCTTGCTTGTTTCCAGATTGTAGACACGATAACCTTTGATCCCAGATGGATACCCAATTAATATGCATTTATGTGACCTAGCATCAAACTTGGTGAGTCAATCATGATGCACAAAACAAAGGGAACCAAAAACACAAAGATGTTCATACCTAGGAGTTTTGTGAAAAAGGATTTCAAATGGTGTTTTTCTCTTGAGAATAGGTGTTGGAGTACGATTTATGAGGTATGTGGCTGTAAGAATGGCATCTCCCCAGAATTGTTTAGGGAGGTTGGCTTGGAAAAGTAATGCACGAGCCACATTGAGAAGGTGACAATGTTTGCGTTCAACAACACCATTTTGTTGAGAGGTAGAGACACAACTGGTGTGATGCATGATTCCTTTTCTAGAAAACAACTCGATCATAAAGAATTCTGGTCCATTATTACTACGAATGATTTTAACTCTGGATGCAAATTGTGTTTCAACAAGATTAATAAAGGTGGTGAGAAATATGTGTGTATCAGATTTAGTGTTTAAGAGATAGACCCATGTACATCTTGAGTAGTCATCAACAATAGTGAGGAAATAACGTGCTCCATTAAGTGCTAGAATGTGATAACCATCCCAAATATCAACATGAATTAGTTCAAAAGGTGCTTTTGTTTTGATGGAACTTAAAGGAAATGGATTACGTGTTTGCTTAGCTAGTGGGCAAATGGAACAATCACTAATAGAACAAAAAGGTATGTTAATGGAAAGAGAAAGCTCACACAAATTGTTATTAGATAGATGACCAAGTCGTTGATGCCATAGACGAGGGTTGGTTGGAGTAGTATTTGAAATAGAGAAACATTCAGCCTTCTTCGAAATAGTCAGGTAGTATAGTCCTGCTTTCTCAGTTCCCATCCCAATCTTCTTCCCCGAGCATTTGTCCTGAACAAGGCACATATTATTAGTGAAGGTGACATGACAAAGTGTAGTTTGAGTTAGTTTGGCTATTGAAACCAAGTTTAATTTGAAGGAGGGAACACATAAGACATTATGGAGTATGAAATTATTGGAAAAATGTACAGTGCCAATATGTGTGACACGGGCAAGTGAATGGTCAGGTAAATGTACATGCCGATTAGTGACTGGAATGCTAGAGCTCATAAGGTTTTGAGAACATACATGTGATCAGTTGTTCCTGTATCAAGAATCCAACGAGTTTCTGAATGGAAAATATTCGCACATGATATATTACTTGAAGAAGTAGTCATTTGTCTTACCATGCTACCTGATTTGGCTTGATTGAGAAGTGTAAGAAGCTCATGATATTGAGCGTATGTAAGGTTGTGGGATGATGTCCTTGTGTTGGAGTTGCTTTCCTGAAGATTAGTATGGTGAGCTTTGGAGGGGAAACCATAAGTTGCATCTTTCTTATCTTGAATTGATCTTTTCTTCCGACACATGTTGATGTAATAACCATTCAAACCACATAAATCACATTTGAGGCATTTTCGGCAATTTTCATAATTGTGTCCATTGAGACCACATAAATCACATTTAAGGTGACTTCAATAATTTTTAGAATTGTGATCGATATTATTGTATCGATTGTACTTGAGATGTGAGTTCATTTGCGGGTAATTTTTGTAAGAATATTGTGTATGAATTTCATTGGTAGTTTCAGACATGATTTTTGAGTGAAAAATTCGAAAAAACGTGATAGGGTTTAATGTGTTTTAGACAATAATGACTATTTATGAAATAAATAATGAATTAAAATATGATTTATTTTATATAAAGTGAGTCAAGGATTACAGAACCGGAAATTTTAGCCGCAAAACCGGTCAGAAAGTGGGTGAACCGGCGTCTGGAGTGGCTGGAACGGCGGCTGCAACGGTGAGCACTGAACCGGATGAAGACCGAATCGAACCGGACTGAATGGGGACCGAACCGGGTGAACGACGCGTCATTTTCTTCAGTGGCGCGCGAACAAAGTGTCGTTGGAGTCGTCTTCCTCAGCAGCTGGCGCGTGTGACTCCGGCGAGGCGCGTGGAACGCCGATGAACACAGGGAAGGCGCGTGAGGGCGCGTGGTTAGGTATTTTGGCTTGATTTTAATTGAAGATTGCTCGGATGAATATGAATAATATGATGGGATGAAATTGAAATTATTTTGTGAATCGAAATTGATTTTAGAAAAAAAAAACAGATTGAGAGAAAAATGAAAAATTTCTATGAGCTGAATATTCTCGAAATTATTTCCTAAGCTCTGATAACATGTAAGAAATTATTTTATTGATGATTTATAAACGAATGTTTAAAATATATTTATATAAAAGAAAAACAAAATTGTAATAATTACAAATAAACATAATTATGGTATGACGTTTTCGACAACCTATTTTCCTCACCAAGTCATTGCTTAGCTACTTCATTTAAATAAGGCTTGTCACCAAATTTTAATCTCAAGTTCTTTAACAATATAAATATAAATGGTTTCTATAAATTACCTCAGAGAACGTACGTCCACAAAAATAAAGAAAAAATAAATAGGAAAGAAAAAAGAAAAAAACTCTCATGAGATATATATATATATATATATATATATATATATAAATAAACATACCGAAAGCTTCAAATCAATTTGAAATATAAGATGAATGGTAACCCTAGTTACATAATAATATGTTTATTAAATAAATTGTGTGTACCCACTTGAACATATTTATGATTCAAGATTTGAATCTAAATTATGAATGAGTAAGTTGTGTTGTATTGATAAACAAAAAAATATTATACCTATTAATAATATCGTTACACATTATTTCTTGGCTGTGAAACTTCCATGTACGTCTAGATTAATGCTTTGAGATGATCACCTTCTCATCGAAAAACTTGGAAGAGAAAAACCAAATATTTGCTTTGGGTTATGTTTAAAATTCTCCTGATCAACATGAAGCTCCTTCGGCTTTCTTAGAACACAGACATCTCCATCGCATATATACTTCTTGGATCCGGAGGAGGATTCTGAAAAGCACCCAAAAAACATGTTTGAGAGCAAAGCCATGGAGTCGAAGTGATCTTAAATTTTAAAGCTTTGGTTAAAAGCTAAAAATTATGGGTTTTCTTTACAACCAAACCCAAGTATATAAATAATATCCGTCTAGCTTTCTCCATGTTTAGTTAATTTATACGCTTCAATAATATTACAAGGTCAATGTTGGTTGGCTTTCTTTGATTTTTTTTAGTCCAATATATAACACAAGCTTTGATTATTGTTTTTTATCCTCAAATTCATAAATTAAAAGGATATAAAAATCAAAGAAGAATTAAACGTGTTGGAATAACTGGACCGAGCGACGTTGACAAATATGGCATTATTACAATTCCTACTGTCAGGAAAAACTAATAAAACTCACGCTTTCGGATTATAATATTTTTTTAATCTTTGTTTAATTATTGGATATGTTTGAAATTTATATGATATAATTATAAAAATTTAATCATTTTTTTTAAATTAATTAAAATATGCGTATAAAATTTTAGTTAACATGTTTATCTTAATTTATTTAAAATTTAAGATAAAATATAAACGAGAATCGAAGAAATTATGTTACTTTAAAATATGAGCATTTATTTATGTCATAGTTACACTACAATCACAATTAATATAACAAATAATTATTACTTAAAAAATAAATTCTATATTTTTTAACTTATAATTAATTTTCATATCATTTGTGTTAAATATAATTTTTCTTAAAATATAATTAATTGGCATACCATTTGTTTTGAATATAATTTTTTTTTAATATAAAAAAAGTTCACCAAAATAATTGAAGACGTGATTTAAAATTTTATATATAATATAAGGACTATGAGTGTTGGCTATTTTTGTGGACAAAATATTTACTTGTAAATTTATTTTTAGGTCAATTATTAAGTCTGTCAAGAAAAACATAACAGATGCTCGAGTTCTAGATAATTGTATTTTAGATATGTCTTTAATAACTACGACACATAGGATTGTATTTATGCATTTAATAGCACATGTTCATAAATCTAAAATTATTTTTTGTGCTAAAATATTTATTTAAACGTAAATCAATTTATAAAATTATCAATTAGTTATCTCTTAGATATATGTGTTTAAATATTTTTTAGATGTGTTTTAAAAAAATAATTTTTTTATAATATTAAGGGGCTTTGAAAAATTAAACCCAAAAAATATATAACCCTAATACTATTAAGAATTATTATTATTTATATATATATAGATACATTAGGTCTAATGGGTGATGGGGAAAGTAAAAACAAAAAGTTGTCAAAAATAAATAAAATTGAAAAAAAAACTTGAATCGGTGACGGAGTAAAGGAAGAATATATATATATATTTATAACAAGAGATATTAATTAATATAATCATAAATTGATGATCTTTATCTTTACAATATTTTAGTATCTAAATTTTTATATGCATTGATATATTTATTTCATACTTTTCATATTTATATAGCTTATTTTGTGATTAGTATCTTGGATATTTAAATTTAATAATTGTATGAGTAATTATGATTATTTGATTTAATTATTAAATTTTAAAGAATATATTTTTAGTGAAATTGTGCTTAATCTTTTTGCTCTAGAATTTGTTGGTTGATTTGATTTAAGTGATATATGTTTTGAATCATCTAGTTAAGATTATGCATTCTAGAACACACACGGGCACTTGTGTTTTTTGTGCTAACCCATTTTACAGTTGATTTATGAACGATCTGATTAGCGAGAAACTTATTGGAACGTTCGTCTGAAAACCGTTCATGCTAATATTAGAAACTGTCAAAACAGATCAAGAGCTTGTAAGTAAAGTACATTGGGACAGTATCATAAAGAGGGTAGAATAACACTGAGTTTGTACTTGAACATTTGATTTTCATAATGAAAAGTTAGATGATCTGGTGGACTAGTGGTTTTCCTCTTAGGTCATGGTTGTAGCCTAGATTCTTTCCATCTAAAAATATCGTGTATTATTCTCTTATTTATACATTTTATTATTACACATGATTGCATACATGACCGCTTTATTTAAGTTATCAAATTATAAAGTTTCATATTGTTTTAATTAAGCTTATGTGTTTGTAGGTATTAATTTATTAATTAAGTGATAAAAAATAAGATTTATGATAATAAAAAAAACAAAATATGTTGGTTGTGTTTTTAACTATTTTATGAATAAATTTTATCTCGGTGAAACCTAAAATCTTAACTGATCTATTATCTTTAAAAAATAAACCTTAAAGTCAATCTATAACATCAATTCGAAAGATGTTAACTTGATAGTTTTAGATCTAAAATCATAACTTGATATAAAATGGTTTTAAATGTATTATGTAAATATAAAATTATAATTATTTTTAAAATTAATTATTAAAAAAATTATAAAAAATTTAAAGAAATTAAAATATGTTTAACAACTTAACGAATATTAGATGTATAGTTGGATATTTAGGTAAAATCTCAATAAGTTCATATGCTATTATATGATTGATAATATTTTGTACTATTTTTTGTTGCTTCTCACTTCACAGTGAAAACCCAATGAGAGTAGAGTAATCCAAACTATTTATTAAAGTAACAACATTTGAGAAGATCGATTAATATTATTTGGCAAAAGAATCATGCTCTTAGGCCTTCTTAAAAGAATGAAACAAACAATTAACTATTTCATATCATCAATTATACCACAACTATGATTTATACAATTAATATATGCAAAGAAGAAAAAAAAATGTACTCACGTGGAGAAGATGGCAATGGAAGAGAGGACATCAGAGGTGAAGGAAGAGAGCATTGGAGGTTGGTGTCCACGTCAAGATGACAATATTGTTGATTGAAGGAGAAGTCAAAGAAGAGACTGTTAGTTAAAGATACAGTCAATTAAGTGAGTTTTAGAGTGAGAAATGAGAATAAATTAGGTTTAGAAAGGAGTTAACATTTTATGTATAGAAATAATTAAAAAATATATATTAGAAAATGAATATATATTAAAAGTAGAGGCTCAATCAAATTTAGTAAGATTTTTTAATTTTTAGACCTCTAACTGATTCAATAATGTCAATTTTGTTATTTTTTTGGATATATTTGAACCAACTAACCTAAAAGAAATATAGGTTTAATTTTTACTTAGATTTTGGATTGGTTGGTCAATTTAAAAAAAAATACTCATTCCTACGAAAGAAGATTTCAAAGAGCTCTACACTATATAGTTTCAACTTCCATTTTATGAAGGAAAAATAAGAAAGAAAGAAAATGGGACTTTTGATCTATGTAATATGACTCCTCACTTATTACTTTAAATCAAGTTTTTAAATCAGATATATATAATTTTTACTTATTTAATAAAAAAATTGATTTTGATGAGACAAAAGTTACAAATTTATATAAAGATAAATAAGACTTAATATAATTAATTAAAAAATAATTGTTTATATTATTTAAAATAAATAATTATGTTATTAATAATTTACTATTTAATTGATTAAAAATAAAAACCTTAATTAATTAGTAATAATTATATTTTAAAATATATGACAATTTTATTCAAAAATTTATAAATAATAACTTAAATTTTTAAATATAGTAAATTATACTTTGACATTTTAATTAAAAAAAATTATTTATAGTAAGTTTTTAATGAAATACAAGTGATGTAGTATAATATTATTAATAAGTATTAATTTATATTTAATAAAAATTATTATATTAATTATGATTATGATGTAATTATAATATATCAAAAACGCTTTATCATTTGTACATAGAGTTAAAAAAAGTTAACTTCCAAAATTATGAATTATAAATAAGGATCTTCCGTACTGTTTTCCAAGCAAACTCATAACTTAAATTTATATAAAACATGAGGCAGAAAAGCATATTTTTATTAAAGTTAAATTATTTGTAATTTATTATAGACGTAATAAACTTAGTTTCATATGATACAACCATTATAATAAATTGATACAAAAAAGCAATATCTACTATCTAGTGTACCTATTTTTAGGATTAAATGCGTCAGTCGTATATTCATTATGATTTTCTATATATTTTTAGACATCAATAAATATTACATTTATTTTAATTTTTATAAATTACAGTATAATCAATCTTACTATTAATTTTTCTTTAAATATAATAAAAATTAAACTTTTATTATTTATTTTCTTGCATTTAACTTGCACACTCATATAATATAAGAATAAAAACATAAATTCTACTTTTTATTATTTTTTTATTTCAAAAATACTTACAAAAAGTTAGGAAATAATAATAAAAAAAGTCTAATAAGATTTTATTTTCGTCCAAAATTCATTATTCAATATATTCAATAATAAAGTTTAAACCTGATTTGTTCATAGTTCATCTTGTATACACACTTATTTCATATAAATTAAAATTCATTATTTAATTATTAATTATTAAATGATGACATATTTATGACAAATAAATAAATAATTTTTAGGTGTAAAGTATCAATCAATAAAATAAAAAAAATTGAATGATTCGGTCATATCTTCCTATTTTATTTTGATCTTATATAACCAATTAACTTTTGGTACAGAAAACAAATGAGAGTAGGTAAACTTTTATTGGTGGATTTTTAAAAAGATAAATAAAGTTAATTGTGCTAAAATCGGTGAGAAAATTTTGATTTTGACTCGGTTGGGGAATGTCCTTAGTGGGGGAAAGGGTGGAGTTGGGAATCACCCTCCCTATCTCTCAAATCCTATTTTCTTAATTTTTATAAAATATATTATATATTTATAAAATTTTATAATCAAATAAATTTTTTTTATATCACCAAATAAACATTTTATTTAAAAAAATTAAATATTATGATATATTAAACATAAGTTATTATAATGATTGTTAAACTAATAATATAAATTAGTTAATTATATTTAAAATTTGTATTTAAATTTATTAAATTTAATTATATAATAAATAAATATACTTAATATTTTATAGATATTTAGGTTATTAAATATTTAATTTATTTATTAGCATGTAATCCATGATTCCTATAAAAAATCCTAAACCTCTAATGTAAAAACCTTCCTATCACCTATAATATTTAAATCGAGGATGAAGATATCCTCTCGACTTATAATATTTAAATCGAGGATGAGGATAACCTCTAATACTTTTCTCTTGATATCCTTAAATATTTGTATGAAAATAATGAAGAAATCAATATTTGAAGAAATAATCAGAAAAGAAAATCAATATTTTTTGAGTATATTTTCTTAATTTGTATCGGATATTTACATTGTTTATATAGACAAATATCAATTACTATTTCACCAACCACTATGATTGAATTGCATGGTTTACAGCTGCTTGGTAGGCGTCGTGTATATTAGAAGAAATGTTTGGCGTCGGTGCAGTGTTTGTTGAATTGTCTTTGATGTTTGTTGAATTAAACCCCCTCGTTGGTGCGTAAATGTCTTTCATGAGTCAACTTGATCAAACTTTTGTGAATACTCGATATGAGATTGCTTTAGTGAGGATGTGTCACCAATTGATCTTGACTTAATTTTTTAGCGGTAATTCTAATGAACTTTCTTCTAACTTTTCCTTAATAAAGAAAGGATCAACTTCAACACATTTTGTACGATCGTGTTAGGCTGGATTATAAGCAATATCACGTCTTTGCTTTATTGTCACAAAATAACTTAATTGATTCTTTAGAAGGATATCCCAAATCTTTCAAGAGAGATTGTAACCACAAGGTCTCACAAAGCCCAAGTGGCATGCCTCTGTATTCAGCCTTTGCGCTTGAACGAGAAACAACATGTTGCTTCTTACTTCTTCATGTTACAAGGTTTCCCCTTACAAAAGTGAAGTAGTCTGATGTAGATCGCCTATCATTTATTGATCCAGCCCAATCAACATCAGTATATACTTCTATTCTTTGGAACTCTGAGTTTTTAGTAAACAATACTCCTTTTCCAGGAGCAGACTTTAAATACCTCAAAATACGAATAACTGCATTCATATGTTGTTCTCCAGGATTATGCATAAATTGGCTGACAATACTTAAAGCATAGGCAAGATCTGGTCTTGTATGTGCCAAATGCATCAACCTTCCAACAAGCCTTTGGTATCTTGATCAACCTTGATACATAACTTTAATCCTTCCTCTAGTGGTGTATTAGCTGGTTGACATACCGACATACCAATTTCTTTTAATAAATCTAAGGCATACTTTCTTTGAGATAAGAAGATTCATTCTTTTGATCGAGAAACCTCAATCCCAAGAAAATATTTTAAGGAACCAAGGTCTTTCATTTCAAATTCCTTGGACAAATAACTTTGGAGAGCTTTCCTTTCTTCAATATCATTTCCTGTTACTATCATATCATCAACATATACAATAAGTGCAGTGATCTTACCATACCCTTTTTTCAGGAATAAAGTATGGTCTGAATTGCTTTGCTTGTAGCCAAATGCCTTCATTGATTTTGTGAACTTACCAACCCATGCTCTTGGGGATTGTTTCAATCCATACAGTGATTTTTTTAATTTACACACCTTTTTATCATGGATTTTGAATTTCTTGATTCGTGGTGGTAAATCCATGTAGACTTCTTCAATTAAATCTCCATGTAGAAAGGCATTTTTTACATCAAACTGATATAATGACCAATCTAAATTTGTAGCTAAAGATACCAAGACTCGAACAGTGTTAATTTTGGCTACAGGTGCAAATGTTTCTGTATAGTCGATCTCATATGTATGAGTGTATCCTTTTGCCACCAATCTTGCTTTATAGCGTTCAATCATACCATCTGCTTGATACTTTACTGAAAAAATCCATCAACATCCAATAATTTTCTTTGTTGGTGGACGATCGACAAGTTCCTAAGTTCTATTTATTTTTAAGGATCTTAGTTCTTTATTGATAACATCTTTCCATTTTGGGTCAGCTAAAGCTTACTGCACACTGTTAGGAATAGATACATCAGATAATTGATTCACAAATGATACATTTGATTTTGACAAAAAATGTTTAGACATATAGTTACACATGGGATATTTGACTTTACTAGAAATCTCAGGTTCATACATGACTTTAGAAATACCTCTGTTAGGACGTGATGTAAGTATTTTTTTGACTGGTTCAATAGTTGGAACATTCTCAGCAAACGATTGGTTAAGTATATCAGCAATTTGTGCAGAAGGAAACTCGTACTCATTTTGTTGAATTCAATAAATGAAAATGGATAAAAAAATAATTGATACATTTAATCCATAAAAAGTGAAGAAATAATAAGAATAGTTTTGTATAATTCATGAACTACTATTTTAAATAAAATTGAAAAAAAACAATCAACATATATTAATAAAATTGAAGTTTTTTCATAAAATTAATTCAAAAAATAAAAAATGTTTTATAATAAGAGAGTCATAAACGTAGTTTAGTACGATGGAACTCCTATTTCTAATAAAATTGAAATAAAAGTATCTATTTTTTTTGTTTGAACTAAAACATTTAAAAAAACAAAAAAGATATAAAAGAATTATGTTTCTTCAAGAAAGAGAAAAAATTACAAAAAATAAAAAAATAAAATAAAGTATTTAGATAACATAATAAGTTTTTTGTACTAACATTTGAACAAATTTGTATTGAGAATATTCTTCCGAAAAATTACTTTATTAAAGATAAACACTATTTTTTTCTTTCTATTATTGCGTGTTTTAAATATATGAATAATAAATAAAAAATACATATAAAGCTATAAAAATGTCATTTATGGTTTTATAATAATTATAATACAAAAATTATATTGATAAATTGTAATTAAATGAAAAAATTGGTTTAAAATTATATATATATATATATATATAATGAAATCAGAACGAAGTATTTACCTTTTATTTTCTTCTTCCAATTTAATGCTAAATTTTGCTTTTAGATTTTACATTTTTTTTTACCATCCAGATTTTAAATGGTATAATTATTCATTTATTTTTACTTTTAACTCATCTATTTTTTTTTAATTTTTTGTTAAAAATATAAGTTTGTTATGTTATAATATCTATACGTAAAAATTTGAAATTTTCATTTATAATATTAATATGTAATGCAATTAAATTGTTTTACTTTATAAAATGAAATCATGGAAGGTGAAAGGTGAGATCGCGCTCCTCGTCATGAACAGAAAACAGCAAACCTTAATATGGGATTGAGGTTTGTAAAATTTTTATAAATTGAAAATTCTTTATTTTGACAAAATAAAAAATAAAAAATCATTCCCATGTCCAAAATATCAAAACTCACCCTCTGTCTTATAATTATTATGGCTTAATATTTTTGGGGTTCATCCAGTAACAAGTTTAGAATTTGAAGATTATATTCACACACACACAAATTTATTTTTAAATTATTACTTATATTTATTAAAAAATATTATAAATATCTTATTTAAATAAAAATATGTTGAAAATATTAAATTTTTTGAGATATTAAATGTTAAAAGTTTAAAACTTTCAAATTTAAATGGATGATAGTTATATTTTAAATATATAATTTATTTATAATTTTATAAATATTATATTTAAATTTTATTTATTGCAAGTTAAAAATGAGATAGAAGCCGCTTAACACAATATTTAATACACATTTGCGGCTTGGATTTATCTAAATTCCGAGAAGATTTTAATAATTTTATTTTTATATTAAGTGATTTAATTTAAGAGGGAAAAGATATTGAATTATAGATAAATTAATTTAGTTATTTAATTTATAAAAATAAGATATTTTAGTGTAAAAAATGTATTTTTTTTAAGATTAAATTACATCATTTTAAATAATTATGAAACTAAAATATTCATTTTTAATAACCATGTATTCTCACTCTTAATAATAACAAAACTTATAATACTTAACTCAAGAATATAAAAAAATAAATCGATAAAATTTATATAAAATTGAAACAATTACTCTTCCTCGTATTAATTTGCAAATTATTATAATAATTTTAAGTGTTAAGTAAGGAAAAAGGAGAGGTAAACGATCAATCTATATCGATCAAAATTGGACATTATTAGCTTGAAATTTTCATTTTTTTATTTTTCTATACTGAATGAGCTCTTGATTTCCTAGATCAATTTTCCATATTTTATATATTTTTATTTTAGAAATTAATCTTTTGAATATTTTAATCCAATCAATAAATTTTATCAGAATTTATAGATTTTTATAAAAAATTATTATTATAATAATAATGGATTTTATTGATATATTTTTTTGAGCTTAAAACTAATATGTTGTTTTCTAAAAATAAAATAAATAATGTTTTATTTAAAAAATTGTTATAGATATTTACCTTAATTATTTTGGAAGTGAACAAAATGTAGAAAAATACTTATATTAAAGTTAATTTATTATTTCTTTACAAATATTTTTAACTTTTAAAAATAATATTGAAGTGTGATATATTATCACAAATATTCTACATTAATAATGGCATTAACTTTTGTTTATCACATATTTTTTTTATTAAATCACTAAAATATCCTTTAAAAAAAATAACAAAGTAAAAATATAATTGTTTACAATGTTGTTATGACTAAAGATACAAATTTATATTTAGTAAAGAATTACATGAAAATATAAAAATTTATTTAAATTAAAAAATAGTTTTAAAAAATTAATCTAAAGTTCTTAATTTCTTCTATCTTTTCTTATCTCCCATAATATTCATATTTTTAAAATAGTTATATTTTTCTAAGACATTCAAAATTTTGTCTCATCGTTTATATTTATCAATGAAAAAAATTAATTAATTGTTAAATTTAGGTTAAATATGTTTACCATTATAAAAATTTAAAATTTAATTTTAGTATACTTGATATTATTAAAAAAAGTTATTGTTAAAAAATAATATGATTATAATAATTTGATAAATTATTAAACATATAAATTAATCATAACCTAGTCAAAATAAACACTAATTTCTTAAAATTTAGTATCAATTTTCATACTTTTGTGAATTAGTCTAATTTTTTATTTTATTACTCATTTCTTCATAAATTTTAATATCTTACATCATCATTTATTTAACATTATATTTAATTAAAATTAAATCCTAAGTTATTTATAGAAAACAATAATAATTTTACTTTAACGTGGTGTCCCAATTTTACCTTAATCCAAAACTTTAAATTTAAAACCTCAAAACTCAAAACCCAATTTTAAAAAAAATTTAACCATAAACCTTAACCTATAAATATAACCTTAAACTATATACCTTAAACCCTATATCATATATGATATATGATATATGATATACCATATACCCTATATCGTAATCCTAAATTCTAAACTTTGAAATCCAAAACCCTAAACCCTATTAAGAAAAATGATAATTTTAATTATAAATCTTAATCCATAAATATAACATTAAACCCTAAAAATTATATTCTATACTTTATACTCCAGATTCCAAAACCTAAAATCCTAAATCCTATATCCTAAATTCTATACCCTAAATCTCAAAATCAACCTTATTTAAAAAATAGTAATTTTAATAATATATTTTATTTTTAAGTAATAATTATTTTTAAAAATGATAATTCTAATGATTATTTTGTTTGACGAAAAAATAATAACTAAATAATATTATTATAACTTTTCTTAATATATATAGATACTAAGGTAATATAAAATGTTTTTTTATTTCATTCTATTTGTAAAATAAATATTATAATACTGATTTTTTTATATCAGTGTTCAAATCAAACAATAATATTTTTTCTTTTTTATTTTATTTTATTCTTATTTCAATTTCATTCCGCGAATCAAACGACACCAACATGATTTAGGATAAATAATAAAAAATCATTCGGTGTACTTCAATTGTATTTTCTTAATTGATAAAATATGTGTATATATTTTAATTTATGTAATTTTATTTAATTTTTGATTTTTATGTTTTATGATATTTGATGTATCATTTTCATTTTGTTTATTATTTATTATTTTAAGATTATTAATTATTTAATATTTTAATTTAAATTAAAGATATTACAAAAAAAATTTATTAAATATTATTTTTATATTCGTTGAAGATTATTTTTGATATTTAAAAAAAAAATACAAACCTAAAAAACATTATTGATATTTATCCGAACAAAGTGCTCCAAAACCGTGTATGCTCAAGGTTGTACGCGAATTAAAACCCAAAAATAGTCACCAAGCCGAAGATATAGCTGCCTGTAAGCCTGTAACGACTAAGGTCATCACATGACATCCAAAATATAAGTATAAAGAGTTTATTTTTATTTATTTATTTTTTATAAAATTAAAATCCGAAATAGGAAAAGAAGGAAAAGTAAGAAAGCGTATAAAATGGTAAGCCATTAAAGTCGAGAGGTAGTCGGAAAAGCAAAAGCCGGTTCTCTATTTTAAATGGTTGGGATGTTCCGAAACACCTCACTTGCAGGCCGTTAGACATTTTTGTCATAGGCTTTCCAAGTCCCTTCTCACCCTTAGCTTCTCAGCCAGGGAACCACCACTATCCACCACCGCCTCTCCTCTTTTATCATCTTTTTTAATGTACCCAAAAACCAAAGACATACATGTTCATCAAAATCTTCTATTTCTCTCTTTCTAAAATCTGCATATATTAGCTGAAATTTTTTTTATTAGCAATTTTTGCCGCACTTTGGAAGAGAACCCAGGTGGTGAGCTCAATCATCAAACATCATCGCTTTTTTTTTTTTTTTTTTTAGAGAGAAAGAAAAGAACAAACTAAGAAGGAAAAGAGTTATATAACATGTGCATAGGATTTTCAGGAATAACAGAAGGACCTAGCAATTATAGTAACAGAATAGAGAAACACATGTAATCTGGTTCTATAAGTTCTGGCTCTGGACTAGGTTGTGGGGTTGGGAGTTGGGACTTCTATATATAGCTATGGCATTTAATAACAACAATAATGGTAACTGTGGTACACATAGCGATGCGGGTTCATCAGAATCAAGTGGAGGAAGATTAGGAGTAGGTGGTGGTGGTGGTGGTGGTGGCCCTGATGGATTGACATTGAAGAAAGGCCCATGGACTGCGGCTGAAGATAAGATTCTAATGGAGTACGTGAGGAGTCATGGTGAAGGTAATTGGAACGCTGTTCAGAGAAACTCTGGGCTCAATCGTTGTGGAAAGAGCTGTAGGCTTCGTTGGGCTAACCATCTTCGTCCTAACCTTAAGAAAGGCGCTTTCTCTCCTGAGGAAGAAAGGCTTATTCTCGAGCTTCATGCCAAACATGGCAATAAATGGGCTCGCATGGCCGCTCAGGTACTCTGTGTTTTTTAGTAGTCACCTCAATGAACAAATAAATGATGGGTTGTTTAACCATAACAGTAAAAAATGTTGGGTTGTTTAGCCATAACAGTAAAATATGTTGAGTTGTTTTTGCTTTATTGGGAAAGGGCTGAAAATATGATCTATCAGCTTTTAAATTCTAATTTTTCTGTTCATATCTGTATTTGTGATTTCTCTGCTTATAGTTACCTGGACGAACAGACAACGAAATCAAGAACTATTGGAACACGAGGGTGAAGAGACGTAAACGTCAAGGTCTACCTCTCTATCCCGGCGATATTCAACAAGCTCAACCCAACACTCCGACGAGTCCAATGGCACCAACAACACCTACGACACCAACCACCCCAACATTTCAATTCCAAACTCAGAACCAAAACCATAGTCACAGCCACAACCACAACCACTTCTCTCTGTCACCAACTGCACAATCATTTCCATCGTCTCTGTCTCCCACAAACCAATCCATGACCTCTCCAAATCTCTTTGAGCCCATTTCATTTTCTTTCTCGAATCCTTTTACTTTTCAACGTCCGACTCCATTACTCAGCGCTCCACTCCGTTTCAGGCGCTACCATGAGTCCAATAGCTTTTCTCTTCCATTATCAACCTTAACTTCACAAAATTCTACGCTTTTGGGCTATTCCACGCCGACCCAGATGCCTAATATTGGTTCGTTTCAATTTCCAATGAATTTTAACCCCACTTTGCCTCAAACTATGACGACCCAATTCGAGACAGACCCCATTGGTTTGGCTGGTTTGATTGGTTCGGTGAAGTCGGAGCTCCCTTCAACCCAATTTTCCCAAATTCAGTCCGATATGACGACCGACTCCAATCTATGCTCGTCCTCAACTCAAAGAAATATTGGGTTGTTGGATGATCTTTTGGAGGAAGCTCATGCATATATGCATGGTGGAGATAGTTCTATGAACGCAAAGACCGGTTTAGGTTTAAAAGAAGAGAAGCCTTCATTGGATGATTATAGCCGATTTGGATCTTCAAGCTCTTATTTAGGACCAACTGGTGAGTTTTGATCTGAGGTTTACTTCGAAACTATCTATTTAGCTCAATATAGTTGCAGTTACTTAATCTATGAATATTAGTTTATTGAATGCTCTGTACTTCCTATGTGTGTGCATTAATACTTTTTACTTCAAGTTAATATGAAATTTCAGAAATGGAAATAGCATATTTTTCTTCATTAAATTTTGTTTTGATTCTTAAAGAACTCAGATTATTAAGTGCTTTCAAATAATTGAAAAAAGGGTTGAAATAACATCTCTGTCCCTGTCACGTGTTGTCAGAATCTAGAAAATTAATTATGTTTTGATTTTTCACGAACAAATTGTGAATGTTATAGATGAAATGTAATTTTTACTCGGCCTTTTTGTCTAAAAGAACCTAACTTCAGTGCTTTTCATGTGAGTTAAATAATGGTTAAGTCTGCTAAATGAAAACAAATGCAGAAACCCATATTCACAATTATCTTGATACAGTCCTTATTTGGGGTTTTGAAGTTAAAAACTGCACCTTTTGAGCGTAATCTTCTACAATTTAATTTCACAAAAAGCATGTTGTGAATGCTTCTAACCTTTCTTATGAATTTGATACTAAGCAAGTACAATTTGGTGATGATAATAATAATACTAGTTGTTACTTTTTTCCTTTTTTTCTTTTCTTTTCTTTTCGGATTTTATGTAGAAATGAATATAAGGGAAGAAGCGAATCAACAACAGTTCGCTTCCACCTCAGCTACAGAAGAATGGTCGAATCTCTTAAGTTTTATACCTTCTTCTTCCAACATGCAGGTAACAGAATGGTATAATAATAATAATAACAATAATAATAATAGTGATAGTGGGAAAATATCAAATAAAAATGTTGAATCCATAGGAGTGACAGAAGAAAATCTTGGGCTTGAGATGCAACGTTTAGCTTCTTCTTTAGTACCTGTTGCTGCTTCTTCTGCAACAGATCATGGCAGAGTTTCTGGCTCGTGGGATAATTTGCCTGGAATCTGCTAAGTGTGTAAATTTTATGGTTCTTTAATTCAATAAAATATAAATTGAATTATGGAGTACTTATCTTGTTTCTTTCTTTTTGCTTCATACTTCATGAGTTATTTCGTCGATAATAACCATGACGGCAATCAATCAAAATGTAAATAAATATGGATTGTAATGGAAAGGAAAATAAGTATGGAATTCATTCATTTGTTTATTTGTTTATGCTTGACAAACAATAATAAAAATATTAATTTATTTAAATATTATTTTAAAAATAATAATATAAAATATAAAATAAAATAAAAATATTAAAATAAGAGATAATTTATAATACAATCTTATAAATTTGAAAAAAAAAGAAACCAATAGCAAAGAGAATATGGAAACATTTAAAAATAATAAAGTAAAAAATTTGATTCAATTTATTAGATTCAAATAGGATTAAATTGATAAATTTTGTAATCAGATTAAATTTAGATTAAAAATTATACAATCTATTTAAATTTAAATTCATATATTTTTAATTTGTTATGTTCAATCTAAATAGAATTATTATTAAATTATAAATAAATGTATATTTTATACATATTATATTATATTATATTATTATTTTAACATAAAAATATAAAAATATTAAATTTATATTTTTTCTATTTTTTAATACATAATTATCATAAAATAAATTTAAAAAAACCTATGCACTTTATCTTCTCAAAAAATACTTTCTCTAACTAATGAATAAGTTACATGCCTTTAAATATTAAGAAAATAATTATTTATTTTAATAAATAAAATTTATCTCTTTTATTTATCTTCAAATTTTCTTAATATTTATGAAAATTTCATTATTATTTACAAGTTTTTAGATATTTTATGAGTTGTATTTATATTTTTATTTTGTTCCTCTTTATTTACATTTTGTTTGAAGAAGGATTTTACAAACATTACAATTCTTATTATTTTTAGAATTATATGCGTTAATTTTAATCTTTTTAATAATTTAAATAATATTTTGTTAATCAATTAACCAGTGTTCTAATTTTTTATTCTAATTTTCATGAATAAAATAATATGAAAATAAATCAATAACTTTATTTTGTTATTTTTTCCTTCATATTTCACATATATTCTATTTTTTACTTTATCATTATATATAAAGTAAATAGGTAAAAAATAATAAATTTTGTTAAATAATGATACATAAATCAATTACATATGAATAACTGATGGAATAACTGAGTGATTATAATTCATCTTAATTTTTTGGGTTGTCAATTATAATCTTTTAATTTATTTCATTAGAATTATTTGTTTTAAAAAATAAGTGTGACACTTTTTTTAAAAATTATGTTGAAAGTTAAATTTTTTATTAAATTAATATAATCTTAACCATCAGTGAAATAATGAAAAATTAAAAAAACAAATGATAATAGTATTTGAAGCAAAATAACAGTAATCTTTGCTATAACCCATATTATATTTTCAAATGTAACTTATATATTCAATTTTTGTAGATTTTTATGTATTTAATATTAAATATGTAATTTAAGGCACATCATTTACTTCTATTTATTTTTTTGAATATAAATTTTATTTACATTAATAATTACGAGCATTAGTAAAACTTATATTTTTATATAAGAAAAATTTTGTTGTCTTGTTTGTGGTTTGTTTTACCTATTATAAAAGTTTAATTTAAATGAATAGTATTTCCAATATCATTGACATTTATTACACTTTTTATATATTTTATAATATTATTTATAAAATTTTCTGAGCTTCTATGTTTCCTATTTTCTAATTAATAGTTTATTTTATAAGACTAATATATTCAATTTAATATTAGGTGAATGTATTTTAAATATAATTTTATATTTTAGTTTTTAATAATTTAAAAAAATTATTACAACTTTAATAAAATAAATATACATGCGCGTGTACTTGAGTTTAACTAGTCTAAAAAGCTTCACTTTTTGACTTAATTATTGTTTTTAATGTATTAAAATATTATTTAATTATAAACTTTTGGATAAACTTAAATATTCAACGCTGAGTTTTAAAATTGAGCAAAAAATTATTAAAGAGTAAGCTGAATGCAGATCCAAACCATTGTTTTGTCATAATTAAGCCTAAAAGTATTTTTATCATCATGGTTGTTGTTACTTCACATCTTTTGAGAAAATTATATACATACCTATATATATATTTATAAGTGAGTTCATTGTTCAGCCTATAAAATATGATGCATTGCACGTGATTTTGTCCTAGGTTCTTCTTAAATTAACAATATTTATTGTTATGATATATGAAACAATAATCATTATAATTATTGTTAAACTAACTATAGTTATAATTTATATTAAAAATTAAACTATTAGATTTAGTTACGTGACAAATAAACGCAAGTTGAATTGAATCAAATTTATTTATTAATAAAAAAATCTCTAAAATTTATAAAAATTCTCATCTTTTAATAATAAATGTCCATTTAAAAAAATGGATGTATACATACAATCTTGAAAAGCTGTACTTTCTAAAAATTCCTTTTACTGTGATGAAGTGGGCGACCTGTTACAAGGTCCAAAAAGGGCCAAATAGTACAGAGCATATCATAGCCATACAACCCAATCGTTTTTTAATAATATTAATTTATACACTTATATATCCATACTTTTAAATTCTAACTATAATCTAACAGTATCTTTAAAGGTCACAAATCATAATAGATAATTGATTTATTAAAAAATGTAACAATTCTAAAATAATATGTAGATACATTATAGTAATGAACAATCAAACCTAATTTCACTTAAAATGCAAGTATCCACCATGTATAGAACTCTATTCATTTTTATTTTTTTATTTTTTAAAATATATTAAGTAACCTACACGTGATTCATTTTAAATTAATTTCTTATTCAATGGAATACGTCCACCTCAATTGAGGTGTTTAAAGTTTTATATTTTTTATCGTGTGTCTGAATTTTGATGTTCATTTATCTCTATACGATCATATTATTTAAGCATTAAATCCTTCATTTTTAATAGAAGATAAAACCTCATTTCTTTTTATTGTGGTGATTAAAAGTGTAATTTTTATTCTCTTAGATGTATGTTCAAATGACTTTTAACACGTAGCACTTTAAATCATATATTATGGTACTCTAAATTGTATTGCGTAACATATATATAAGTTATTTTTGGTGTGTATTGTGGTATATGCTGCAACAGTGACAGACACCAATGTTTAGTAGAGCAAAGAACGATAGACAATAATGTTAGTGGAGTCGTAAAATATGAGTGTATAGTAGCTTCCATGTGTACAGCTGCTACTATGGTTAGGTTTTAGTTTTCATTTTTCTTAGTATACATAGACTGATACTCTTGTACAGAAACAGAACAGAATATACATGAATATATTGATAATTACCAGATTTTATAATATTTGTCATGGTATCAGAGTAAGTTATTTCTGACTAATGGAATAAGATAGTTAGCTGTTACGCTAATTTATGTTCTCTGATTTCTGATTTCTGATTTCTGGTGCGGCCGTTCTGGTTTACACTTTCCTCGACACTGGTTCGATCTGGGTGGCCGTTCTGGTTTACTCGTTGAAACCATATCATTCTAATTGGTTGGGTCTAACACTGGTTGCTTACTGGTATGGCCAGTTCCACCATCATTTTTTTCAAAAAAAGAAAAAAACACAGCGATAAAATGCGCCGATGTCGTGTTCTTTGTATCTACGTTTAGGGTCACATATTGCTCGTTGGCCGTGGAGCTGTAGTAATCTCTCTACGTTGTTATGGGCAGCCGCACAGTTCTCCTGCCTCGGTGAAAGTTGAAACGTAGCGACATATAGTTTCGTCTCCTCAACAACATTTTTTTTGTGTTTGGTCTTTGTGTGTGTGACTGGTTGGAGCCGTACTAATCTAGTTGCTCATTGGAGCCATCACAATTTCTTGCGTTCCAAGTCTATCTTTTCGTTAGGCCTTCGCAATCTCTCTACGTTCCAGTCTAACCGTCGTCGTGGGCTGCCATACTGTTCTTCTGGCTCGAAGAAACTTGGAACGAGAAGGAAAGCGCCGCTCCACAGGAGGGTTGTGCGAATGAAAAAAAAATGAATTAGGGTTACAGAATATTCTATATATAGTTGGCTGGTGTACAAAGTAAAAAAAGGAAAAAAAGGAAATTTTTTTGATAGATTTTATGATAGAATCTAGAGATTTATCCACTAATTTCATATTGAACGATTTGACTACAAAAATGATTGAAGTTCTAACTAGAGCTCTCATCACTTCACAACCTTCGCTAACTGAAGCATCAACTACTCCCATTAGTATCAAGTTTTGAGGATCCAACTATGCCTTGTGGTCTTAGGTGGTGGAGATGTATATCTCTGGCAAGAACAAACTGGGATATATTAATGAGTATTTTCCTCAACCTGCTGAAACCGACCCCTCATTCAGGAAATGGCACACTGAAAATGCCATTCTCAAGGGATGGTTGATCAATTTGATGGACTCCTCCTTGATTGCAAATTTTATCTGATTCCCAACTGCAAAATAGGTTTGGGATTCTGCTGCTACAACCTACATTGATGGGACAGACACGTCTCAAGTGTATGATCTCTACCGTCGAGTTACTCATATGAAGTAGGCAGGTGGATCCATTGAAAAATACTACAATGACCTTCAAGGGTTGTGGAGAGAAATTGATTTTCGTCATCCTAACCCAATGGATTGTGCCAATGACATACAAAAATACAACTCCATTGTACATGAAGATCGAGTGTATACCTTCCTCGATAGACTTGATGACCGACTAGATAAAACACGAAGTGATGTGATTCAAATAAAACCATTCCCTACGGTGGAACATGCCTATGGATTCGTCTATAGGGAAGAGTTCAGGCAAACCATGATGATCACGGGTGGAGATACGACTCCTAGAGTAGTTATGGCTTTCAAAGGAATCAAGGGACACCATAATCCGATGCCACCAAAATGGGGAATTCTTTCTTTGGGTAGCAAGAAATACACAGGAAATCCACCTTTTGTTGATATCAAATGTGCCCATTACGAAAACTCCAAACACACCCATGAAAACTACTTCAAATTACATGGGTATCCAGATTGGTAGAATGATTTTCAAGCACGGAAGAAAGGGAAACCACTAGAAGAGCTAATATGGCTACCAATAATGGATTATTATCCTTTATTCCTCAGGCCGAATCTTCCCAGGATCTAGGTACTTCAAGTAAAGCATTTCATATCTCTACTCGTAGTGATAATGAGGATTAGATTCTCAATTCTGGAGCTACATATCATATGACCTTTGACCCAAAAAATCTCTCTAACACAACCCAACCAAGACGGAGTCATGTTGCCAATGCCAATGTGGTTACTTATCCAATTACATGGGTTGGAACAGTGAATTTATCTCCTTCATTATCATTATCTAATACTTTACTTGCACCCTCTCTTTTAAATAGACTAATGTTTGTAAGTCAAGTTACTTCATATCTTAACTGTATAGTATTGATGTATTCTACCTTTTGTCTTCTTCAGGATATTCTCACCAAGGAGATCATTGGATGTGGTACTAAGAGAGGAGGCTTATATTACATGGATGACCTTAGTTTAGAAAGAGCCAATCACATGAAACACACAGTTAGTAACAAGGAGCGACAAATTTGGTTATGTTATCGTTGATTTGGGCATCCATCATTTCGGTATTTAAAACACTTACTCCCTAATTTATTTTCAAATATCACATACTCGGATTTCAAATGTGATACTTGTATCTTAACAAAAAGCCATAGGGCATCTTATCCTATGAGCATGCATAAAAGCGTGACTCCTTTTGGTTTAGTACATTCTGATGTTTCAAACATAAAGAGGAAGTATTCTCTACGTTTCACTTGTTTCACACCATGATTCAGACAGAATTTTCTGAAAAAATTAAGATCTGTAAGTCTAATAATGGAGGGAAGTATGTTAATCAACAATTTCGGACATACTTGGACAACCATGGTATTCTCCATAAAACCTCATGTTCACAAACCCCACAACAGAATGAGACTATAGAGAGGAAGAATATGCACAATTTAGAAACTACTCGGGCCTTACTAATCGGTGCACATATGCCTAGTAGATATTAGAGTGATGTTGTTACTACAACTCTGTATCTACTTAATCATATGCCCACAAAACCCTTACAATTTCAGATTTCATTAAAGGTGCTATCTGATCATGTTCCCTTGCCTACTATTTTCATACTTCTGCCCCGAATTTTTGGATGTGTTGCTTTTTTCGACCTCCATAAAAATCAACGAACTAAGTTGGATCCATGTGCTATCTGATGTGTATTCTTGGGGTATGTCATACAAAAAAGGGATACCGATGCTACGATCCTATTACTAAAAGAACCTACATTACCATGGATGTCACCTTCCTAGAATCTGAATGGTTTTTCCCATCATCAGTATCCAATTACCCTCTTTAGGGGGAGATTTATGGTGAAAAATGAAATTGGATTGATGTTGAAGTGTTAGACATTAGTAACAATCCGAAATACTCAGATAATTCCAACAATATGGATGAGTCAGTACTTAGACCCGAACTTGAACTTCTAAGAACTGAATTTGAACTAGTGATTGAATCTCCAGAAGATGCAGTGGTTGATGCACACCTCCACTCTCTAGTACCCAATGATCCTCCTACTGAGAATACTCTTGAGGTAAGCTATCCTAACACACCTTTACAAACTAATGCTATAGATACACCTATTGGTTTGTTCTACCTTTCAAACACAATCGAGACAAACCTTCGAATCGATACTCTCCAGACAGAGAAGAACGACAATCCAAGTATTTAATATCCAATTATGTATCTACTCAAGGGTTATCAGAACCTATAAGGGCATTTGCATAAACACTCTCCTCATGTCGAATTTCAAGTAGCATTGAATAAACCTTATCTGATACAAACTGGGCTCAAGCTATAAAAGAAGAATTTGAGACATTGTAAAAGAATAACACATGAGTGTTAAGCGAGCTACCTCAAAGGAGGAATATGGTAGGATGCAAATGGATTTCTCCATTAAGTATAAAGTAGATGGGTCAGTTGATCGATACAAGGAGAGGCTAGTAGAAAAAGGGTATACATAGAAACATAGTATAGATTATCAGGAAACCTTCTCACATGCGGCTAAACTAAAAACTATTAGAGTTTTGTTATCTCTTGGCATCAAATTTAGATTGACCATTGCACCAACTTGACGTGAAGAATGCCTTCCTTCATGGTGAACTTGAAGAAGAGATTTATATGGATATTCCACCAGGATATTTTGTTACATCAGGAAAAGTGTTGTTGTGTTTTGCAACACACAGAAATCGTGCAAGTATACACGGTCACAAGTAATAAAGATTTGTAAGTAGAGTATCGTTCCCACGAGGATTTGTTACTATAGTTTGTTGAGTACTAAAATTGTATCTCTCTGATTTTATCCAAAACAATCGTTGATTTAACAAAAAGGTTTAAAAATAAAATAAGAGAACTCTAGGATTGCAATTTTTCACCAAACTAATCCACTCCAATCATATTATTTTCTTTGGATTTATATTTTTTTTGTACATTTAATTATTAATCGAAAACTTCTTTTTTATTCATACATCTCTTCCGAGCTCATAAACACACCTCGTTAAATTAATTTACTATATCTCTATGAGAATTAAATTCACCAAGATTCATTAAGTTCTAAGTTTTCAAATGGCCATACACATACAATTAGGGTATATTCTATCCTTCAAGTCAAATACATGTCATTCTATTTATGAGCAATATACACAAAAATGCCTTTCTCAAGTTTATTTTTATGCCACAAATCGTTTTGATAAAGTTCATAAATAATCAAAAAGCATTAAGCACAAAATAGAACGAACAAATCGAACGTCTTATAAATCTATCAAAAATAATTAAAATCAAAGCTTCATAAATTTAGATCAAATGCAACCCTAGAAAAATTAAATTACTTCATTAATTAAAAATTAAAATTACAACATATGCAGAAAAATTAGAAAAAACAAGAAGAAAAATTAAAACATCACATAGAACAAATATTTGGCACACGCAGAACACAACAAAAGCCAAAAAATGGCTTCTCCGTGTTCTGCAGTCCAAAACCAAACACCACAAAAATTCTAAACTAAAAAAAACTTTTTAACTCTATCATAACATCACCTATTTATAGCGAAAAAAATACATCTAAAATATTACATTTTTATTTTATTTTTTTATAAAAAATGCGTAATAATTTTTATCGAAAAACAAAAATCACGCAGACGATTTTCGTGATCGAAAAATATTAATTAATTCAATGCGTGAGACGGGCGCCGATTCTACATTTTTTAATTTTTTATGCATGCCACGTGTCAACGTCTAATTACGTGAAACAAATAAAATGGGACACATGGCCGCATCTCATCGTTGAAAGACGGCCGCACGCGTAAACCTGCTGGACGGGCGCCGAGAAAGCGAGGCAAACTACTGAACGAGGTGAAGATCCTCGTGCAATCGCATTCATTGTAAATAGCCACGTCGGAACATGATTTGCTTAAATATTAAATGTGGGATACGTGGCGATTCTTATTCTGTAAAAACTGAGGATGCACGCTGCTACCATAACCCGCGTCACACACGATTGCTACACGAATGGTTCAGTGCGCGACAGCTTAGTTCCACGCGCTTCAATCTGGACCGTTCATCTCATCCAACGGTCAACGATGCGCCTCGGGGGAATCTGCGCAGCCGACATGTGGGTCCCACTCTGACGCCGCCCTACGCGACAGTTGGGGCCCACTGGCACGCCAAGCCGCGCGAAGGGAGATCTACGTACCCACTCTCCTTGGTCGGGGTTGATGAACACGCGCAAATTTGATCCGTTGATCCTTTGATCGGACGGTCCACGTCTCGCGTTTGGAATAGGGCGCATGGCCTTCTTCTCTCCTGCGCAGAATTTAAATTTTTATTAATTATATTTTGACCCACAAATATATTTCAATTTAAATTTTAAACTTTCTTAAATTACAGTTAAGCCCTTTGCTAATTTTAAATTAAATTTTTAAACTTTTAATAATTATAATTAAGCCCAAATTTAATTTAAATTATATTTTCAATTTTTAAAAATTGTAATTAAGAAATATATTATTTGAAATTATATTTGTGGACAAAAAATCTGAAATTAAGTACATTTTCGATACAAATTATTAAATTTTATTAAAAATGTATTTTTAATGCATAAAAGGAAAATATTAATTTATTTAACAAAAATTAACTAAATATTAAAAGAACATAGCAATTATCATTACTAAAATTGATGAAAATAACTATATAAAATACAGTTATCAAAAAGAAATTGCATGTAGATTACAACGAGCATTGTATGGACTAAAACAATCGCCTCGAGTATGGTTTGGCAGGTTGAGTTCAACAATGAGGAAATATGGGTTTCAACAAAACAACTCTGATCACATTCTTTTCTTAAAACATCGATTGGGAAAAATAACAGCCCTTATAGTCTATGTAGATGACATGATCATTAGATGTGATGATAAAGAAGAAATCTCTAAGCTTCAAGAACAGCTGTCAAATGAGTTTGAAACGAAGAACTTGGGAGGGCTCAAATACTTCTTAGGCATTGAGGTAACAAGATCAAAACAAGGTATATGTCTTTCCCAAAGGAAATATACTCTAGACTTACTATCAGAGGCAGGATTATTATATTGTTAACCTGTCGATATTTCGATGGTCCAAAATCACAAACTTGGAGAAGATGTGGACCAAGTACTAGCAGATAAACAAAGATATCAACGGTTAGTGGGTAAACTCATATATTTATCTCATACTCGACCTGATATTGCTTATGTTGTAAGTATCGTGAGTCAGTTCATGCACTGCCTAAGTGAAGATCATATGGGTGCCGTCATGCGAATACAGATTCAGACTGGGTAGGAAATATCAAGGATAAGAAATCTACTACTAGGTACTTTACTTTTGTGGGGGGCAATCTTGTTACATGGAGGAGCAATCTTGTTACATGGAGGAGCAAGAAGCAAAAGGTAGTTGCCTTATCTAGCGCTGAAGTTGAATTTCGAGGACTGGTCAAGGAAATATGTGAACTCCTTTGATTGAAAAAACTTCTAACTGAGATTGGTATTGCCCCTAACTCTGAAATGAACTTATTTTGTGATAACAAGCCATTGCCATCTCCCACAATCCAGTTCAACATTATCGCACAAAGCACGTTGAAGTAGATCAAAACTTCATCAAACATAATCTTGAAGAAAAGATTATTCAGTTTTCATTTGTTAAATCAGAAGATTAATTGGTTGATATACTCACAAAATCTGTGTATGCAAAAAACTTATACAACTTACTTAACAAGTTGAGTATAAGAGACATATATGCACAAACTTGAGAGGGAATGATGGTGTGTGTTGTGATACATGCTACAACAATGGTGATAAATACCTTGGATTATACGTGTTATGATTGCAGCATGAAGTACACATAAATAAATAAAAAATACATTTGAGTAAAAAAGAAAATCCAAACATAAAATAGTGTATACACACTTGCAAATCATGCAATTTGAGGATAGTGTGTTCTGTATAGAAAATGGGAAGTATAACAAGTTCTTGTTTAGCAGCGAATGATTGTCTTTGGTGTAAATAGACTAGGTGTGATGTAAATTTAGGTATGCATCAGGCGGGGTGGGCAACCTGGCTGGCCGAAGTTCAACATTTTGAGTTCACTTGGGTTAGATTGTAAGTGTAAGTTTAGGGATTGCGTAATTATAAAATATAAGTGTAAGTTTTCACGTGATATTTTTAAATTTGAATTAACTTGATTTAATTTTTGAGTTTAAATTATATAAGATATTATAAAATAATAATATATCAATATTAAAATATATCAATATTTTATAAAATTAAAATTTATAAACTTATTTGTCTCGAATTAGACCGTACAAGTAATTTTTGCTTTTATCTAAGATAGTAAATTTACATCCATATATAAACGTGTACTTAAAGCAAAAGAATTTCTCTCTCTGGAACCTTTTTTGCTTATTTTATTCTCTCTCTCTCTCTAACCTTTTTTGCTTATTTGATTTTCTCTCTCTCTCTCTCACCAATTCAAATAACAACATAAATTAAAAAGGGAGCATATATTTTATTATTTTCACAATCAAGTTATACTAAATTTATTCCCCTCTTTTTTAATAACACAAGTATATATGCCCCAAATCCTAGTATACGAAAAAAAAGAGTCTCTGTTTCAGGTCCTTTGTTCTTGGACCTCCTTGTAAGGAAGAGGAGGCTCAAACATACTGAAAACCCTGTAAGCTGAAATCACAGCCATTACCAAGAAGCAAAAGAAAGAAAGCATATGAAAAACCAAAGCAAACTTCATTCTACTGCAGAATCTTCCATATGTAGTACAGGCTTCACTCCATGACACTTCCTTGTCCCCATTATATGCCAAATATATTACATCAATTACTGCTGCTCCAGCTGTCACCATTAAGTATGCTACAATCTGTCCAAGGCAAAAGTAAAGTAATTAAATCAATTCTATTATTACAACTAAATCATACTATTTTGTTTTTTTTAGTAAATTAAATGATATTGACGTGTGTGGTTTAAATTATAAATAAATAAATAAATTATACCCTAAAGCCTTTATAAATAATTCCTTAAATTCATAAAATAAAAAGCCTATTTTTGAAGATATAGAGTTTTCTAGTTTTTTTAAAACTTCTAATAAACTCCAAATGTTATTTTTTTTCGAGGGTAAACTTGGTATTTAAAAAAACTGAATACATTGAAACTTATAGAATTAGAGTACTTTAATATCCAAAATTTTATACTCATAATGGGTTTATAACATATTCTTTCAAAGAGTAAAATCCAATTAACCTAAATATCTAGCCATCTTCTCAGCAAAATCAATAATGTTAAATTGAAACTGAAATTAAAAAGAAGAAAAGAGTAATATTAAAAAGACGAGAAATTATTCTAAATATGAGATTAATATAATTTTTTATTCGAAGAAAATAAATATAAAATAAGAGATGAAGAGACGAGAAAAAAAATCTGATAGGTGTGAAAGAAAAAGAGCAGAGTGGAACCTGGTCAGTGAGAAAGAAAAGCCAGGCTTTAGTAGATATGCTTCTAATCCATGAGAAGACAGCTGCTATCAAAGCATAGAGAGCAGAAACCATACTGATGAGAACCATGTACCTATAACACATTTTTATATATATTATATATACATTACATATATAACAATATTCATGTAGTTAAAATAACCAGTAATGATGAAGGAAATTATATATCATACTTAAGACCCAAAAGATTGCTGAACTCTAGCTTCCCATAAGTTGTATCGTTCTGATTGTTGGTCAGAGTTAACCAAATGGTTGCAACACTAAGAGGAATCACTGAAATTCTAAGACAAAAATCAAGGAGTTTAAGTGTTGGTAATTGCTTAGTGGAAACATTCTCATCTTGGCTTCTATTCCTCATTTTATGAATCAAAGCAAGACCCACTTCACCGATAACAAAAGGGTTAGGTTTAGTATGAGATAAGAAGAAACGAAAAAAAAAATGTCGTTGAAAGTTTATATGGCTTCAGTGTGGATATATATATATATATATTAGACTGCAAGTCTGTAATGGAAAACCAAGTGCTTGAAAACGTGTAGAGGGGTATTACACATCGTCCGTGTGGTGGGAAGAGTGAGATAGTGCGCTCTGCTTTTTTCAGTGAGAGAATGATGATAGAAGTTTTTTCTTTTAAAAAATTAAGCTAATAATTAATTATATTTTATCATTTTATATTTACCTGCACCATACATAATAAATAATTTTAATTTTAATTATTGAAAATAATTATTAAGATATTAATCATCTAAAAAATTCAAAATTATTAAAAAAAAAGTGAAAATAAGTGTTTTTTAATTAAGAAAAAAGAAGAAAGACATGATTGAGCCATATGGACATTTAAAGTTGAAATTGAAGACACATTTTGTTAGTAATAAAAAAGTGAATGACTCCATAGTCAAGACTCAAGACCCATCAATCACATGGTGTGAAAATTGAAAACTGAAATAGAAATTCCAAAAATTTATCACAATTTTTAATTAAATTATCTATTTTTTTAATAAAATATAACTTTTTATGATAATATTGTGTGATATATACATCATGAATGACTCCATAGTCAAGACTCAAGACCCATCAATCACATGGTGTGAAAATTGAAAACTGAAATAGAAATTCCAAAAATTTATCACAATTTTTAATTAAATTATCTATTTTTTTAATAAAATATAACTTTTTATGATAATATTGTGTGATATATACATCAAATTTAGTACATAGCATTTTCCTTTCCCATAAATAAAGCTCGTCTTTTTTATTATTTAAAAAACACTTTCGGAACTTATATTTTGGGTAAGCCTTTTTTACCCGATTTATCAAAACAGTAAGAGCGTAATTAAGAGAAAACTAATTACATAAGCAAACGCAAGCATCTCGCTGAGCTGTCTATTTAGTTGATTTGAAAACTCTGCCATATTGGTCATTTATGGATCATAGTGAAAGAAGTTATCATGGAAATTCCTAAGAGGATATGAAAATTGCTTCACTGCATATGAATAAGAGGAGGTTGGTAAACATGAGCTGTTCTAAATTCCATAATCATAGTGTGACTATTTGAATAGGTAAAAAGCAAAACATGTTCAAATAGTGAAAACTTCAGTCTAAAGTCAAGAAAAGCTATAGGCTCATCATGGTTTCACTTTCATTAAGGAGCTATAGGCTCATTATTAGTTTTTTTTTTTAACAATTAAAACTTATTATAAATTAAATAATTTAAACATATTTAGAACGTATTCATTTATTAGTGCCCCTCTAAACCTCTAGATCTTCTTTAATTTAATTTGTAGAAGTGGAAAAGGGCCACATAAGCTAGCCAAAAAGATTCATTGACAGAGGCATCGTTGCATACTGGCTCAACAAAAACTAGAAAGAATGAATTACAACCACTCTGGCTTTTCTGGGATTTTGCAATTTGGGTTGTAAAAGATTAAAACCATTCCAATCTATACATCCTTGGAAATCTGCACAAATCTAGGAGGCAGTCATAATCTTCTCCAGGCCGTTAGAAAACATTCCATCTTTATCTATTTGACAGCTGTGTAATTATTATAGAATTAGCCTTGATTGTTTTCTATATTTAGCACTCTATTTTTAGATAGTCTGCTATGTGTAAAATCTGTGTACAGTTGCCTATATATAGGCGCCTTGTTCTTCTGTATAGAATATAAGAAATAAATCATTGCTATTATTCAATATTTCATGGTATCAGAGCAGGAAAAATACCTGTAACACCAACTCTGAAGCACTTCCTGATTCAAGCAGCCGGCAAGCAATGTCAACTGGCCAGGATGGTGAAAAGCAAAAAGATGACAAGCAAAACCAAGCGGTAACCCCACCTGCATACTATGATGCAAATCCAGCATTAAAACTGACGACAGAACTGCTAAATGGTAACAATTTCTTGTCTTGGTCTGAAGCAGTATTATTGGCTCTAGGTGCAAAATCCTTGTTGAATCATGTAACTGACAATGACAACAGTCCACTCGAGACAAATCCACATTATAGCCAATGGATTGCTACTGACAAACTTGTTAGACTTTGGGTTTTAAACTCTATGGAACCACCAATCTCTAGATTGTTTTTTAGCTCCAAATCTGCCTTTGACTTATGGAAATCAGTCAAGGACATGTTTGGGCAGGAGAATAACTTTGATCGTATTTTTCAACTCAAACGAGAATTATACCAAACTAAACAAGGTTCCCAGACTATTACTCAGTTGTATGGTTCAATCAAGAGTAAATTAGATGAACTGAACATGTACGAGCCAATTACTGCAGACCTTCAGACACTCCAACATCGATATGAAAACGATCGTGTTTACCTTCTTCTAAATGCACTGAATTCTGACTATGAACAAGTTCGTAGTCAAATTCTTTATTCCACCGAGCTTCCCACAATCTCAAATGTTGTTTCCCTACTTCAAAGAGAGGAAACCAGAAAAACTGTTATGAATCTGAACACTCAATTCACTGACAATGCGGTTGAGAAATCTGTGTTAGCAGCAGAAAGAAATCAAGGTGGAAGAACCCATACCAGTAATCATGGTAGAGGCAGAGGTCGGGGCAACAGACCAGCCGCTTATTGTGACCACTGTGCCAGAGATGGTCACAGTCGAGACCGGTGTTGGGTGCTCTACCCCCATCTGAAGCCACGTCGAGACAAGACGAGCAGTGGCGGAGGACACCAGCTGAGTGCGCACACCACAGTGACCAGCGTTGCCTCAGAACCACCAAGTTTCACTCTCGCGCAACTGAGCCAGCTGCTACAACAACTGAGCGGCGCCGGCAACCCATCTGTACCGGCTGAAGGGGGAAAGCCGCACCTACAACAGGTAAAGGGGCAGGTAATCTCGATCTCTCAGATTTTGAATCAGAGTTCGGTAGTCAAAGCCTATCGATACTTGGAAAGGGTCAGAAAAATAACTCCTCTCACCGGAAGAGCTTAGCTGCACATTTGGATAAAACTAGTATAAATAATGAGTGGATCGTGGACTCAGGAGCCACAGATCATATGGTCAACTGTACAACAAATTTAGGCAATTTAACTACATTAAAAATTGCACAAAATGTTTATTTGGCTGATGGTTCGACTAACCCGATATTAGGAACAGGACAAATTAATTTGTTTGACAAATCTATTCAAAATGTCCTTTACCTTCCTAGCTTTCCTTCCAATTTACTCTCAGTTGGGAAAATAACGAGTGAATTAAATTGCAATGTTATTTTTTCACCCTCATCTGTGATTTTTCAGGACAGGGTGACTGGGAGGACGATTGGTGAAGGTTCTCTCGAAAGGGGTCTTTATATTGTTAAACAACAAAAGTGTGCTTTTAATTCTACAAAAGAAAGTTTGAATAATTTGTGGCACTGTCGTATGGGTCACCCTTCTGATAGAGTTTTAAGTAAAACTATAGACTTGGTTAATTTGAACTCTAGTTGTTGTGAGGTATGTAATTTTGCAAAACAAACTAAATTACCTTTTTCTTTGTCAAATAATAAGTCTGATAAGCCTTTTCAACTTATTCATTCTGATGTGTGGCATTAAAATGAAATCTTATGATAATTTTAAGTATTTTGTAAACATTTATTGATGATTTTTAAATTAGCCACATTTATATCTTTTAAACTCAAAAACAAGTTTTTTCTATCTTTAAAGATTTTGCGAAGCTTGTTTCAACTCAATACAACACTCAAATCGTGTTCTTAGAACTGATAATGGCACCGAGTATATTAATAATAATTTTTCATGATTTTCTAAATAAATGGGAATTATTCATCAAACAACTAACTTGTGTCCGAACACCGTAACAAAATGGTATTGCCGAATCTAAAAACCGACATATTTTAGAAGTGACGTTCCCTTATGTTTCAATCAAAAATTCAAAACATTTTTGGTCCGATGCCATTCTTACAAAGAACGCGTCTTGATAAATAGACTACCAAGTGTTGTTCTCGAATACAAATCTCCCTTAGAAACCCTAAACAATCAAAAAATGAGTTTGAATCATCTTCAATCTTTGGGTGCACTTGTTTTGTCTACAATCGTGGATATTCATCGTGATAAGCTAGATTCTAGAGCTATAAAATGTGTATTTATTGGCTATTCCACTAAAACAAAGGGTTACAAATGTCTTGATCCAAATTCTAACAAAATATATATCTCTAATGTCAAATTTGTAGAAACTCAATATTTCTTTGAGAATTTGATTCGGGGGGAGCAAGAGACTTCAAACCAAGGTCGAAATTTAAATGTCAAGATGACATCATTGGAGATTTTTCAATTAGTCCAAGTCAAAGCTCACTCCACACGGGTCCAATGCCATCCGAACATCTTGAAGCTCAATCAAATATTGAAGAAGGAGAAGAACAGAGTCGAAGTCAAAGCCCTCTTAGCAATGAAGACAACCCACCTCATACTGATCATTGGAGCCGAAGATACGGGTGACACAAATCAAACAGTAGTATAAAGGTGACACAAATCAAATAGTAAGTAATGAACCCGATGCTACGAGCAGTCGGTTGAGACAATCCAAACCTTCTGTCAAATTGCAAGATTTTTGTTACATATTGTAGTTCTAAATACCCCATACAAAATTATTTGACTTATGACAACATTGCTCCAAAATATAAAACTTTTATTAGTATGGTATCCAGATGAGAATCCGCAAACTTTTTGAAGCCACAAAACCCAATATGGCAAAAGGCGCGGGAGGAAGCTAGAAGCACTAAAGAAAAAATAACACTTGGAATATTGTAAAATTACCTCAAAATAAAAACCGATTAGGGTGTAGGTGGATATATAAGATCAAATATAATAGTGATGGCCTGATAGAAAGATATAAAGCCAGGTTAGTTGCCAAAGGTTACACCCAAACTTATGGTATTGACTATAAAGAGACCTTGCACCGGTTGCTAAAATGAACACAGTTAGAGTCTTATTATCTATTCTTTGTTAATCTTGGTAAGGATTTATACCAAATGGATGTAAAAATGCCTTCCTTGAGGACGCTTGAGGAAGAAGTTTATATGAATTTACCACCAGGACATTCCATGATCATGATAAAACTTTAGCATGCAAACCAAACAAATCAATATATGATCTAAAGCAGCTCTCAAGAGCTTGGTATGCAAAACTAAGTTACTGCCTTGATACAATTCGGTTTTAATGTAAGTAATGGTGATCACTCAATGTTTGTCAAACATTGACATGAATTATCGGTACCGTCACTGTCCTAATTTATGTTGATGATCTTATTATTACAGGGAGTGATATTAACAAAATTTGTGATGTCAAGCAGTATCTACAAAAAAAATTTGACATCAAAGACCTTGGAAAATTAAAGTATTTTTTAGGCATAGAGATTGCTTACTCCAAACAAGGCTTATTTTTATCCCAAAGAAAATATGTGTTGGACTTATTACAAGAAACAGGGAAATTAGGATGCAAGCCCATAAATACCCCAATTGAACCAAATATCAAGCTAGGACCTAATGATGGTGAATCTTTAACGGATATAAGCCAATTTCAGAGGTTAGTAGGAAAATTAATTTACTTAAGTTTCTTCCGATCTGACATAACGTTTGCGATTAATGTAGTGAGTCAATTCATGCATGCACCAAGGACAACTCATATGGATGCGGTAGTACGGATTTTGAGATATCTCGAGGGAAGTCCAGAAAGAGAGGAGTGATGCAAAAGAACAAGCATGTCAATATCATGGCATACTCCGCCGATCGGGACAAGAGTGATCGAAAATCCACCCGGTAGTTACTTTGCACTTTCGTTGGAGGAAATCTAGTAACTTGGAGAAACGAAAAACAATCGGTTGTGGCCGATCTAGCGCCGGAAGCGAATACTTAGAGCTATGGCGGCTACAAGTGAAGTGATCCGGTAAAACAACTAATGCAAGATTTGGGCATAGAATGCAATTATCCCGTTCCCATGTTTTGTGATAATCGTCATAAGATACATTGCAAACAATCCTCAGGTTTTCCATGAAAGAACCAAACATATCGAAATAGATCCCTTACTATATACGTGAGAAAAATAAAATCAAAGGAAATTGAAACTCCATACATTCTACCAAAATCAACTAGGCCGATATATTTACCAAATCATTAACCAATGTTCAGTTCCAAAATATTTTATCCAATTTGGGTTCTTTTAACATATACGAACCCAACTTGAGGGGGAGTGTAAAAGATTAAACCCATTCCAATCTATACATCCTTGGAAATCTGGACAAATCTAGGGAGGCGTGCATAATCTTCTCGGTCAGTTAGAAAACATTCCATCTTTATCTATTTGACAGCTGTGTAATTATTATAGAATTAGCCTTGATTGTTTTCTATATTTAGCACTCTATTTTTAGATAGTCTGCTATGTGTAAAATCTGTGTACAGTTGCCTATATATAGGCGCATTGTTCTTCTGTATAGAATATAAGAAATAAATCATTGCTATTATTCAATATTTCATGGGTCCTTCTCCTCATCTAAAATGGAGCAGAATCCCCTAGAGCTAATCCCTTAGTCTTTGATCTCGCATTATATTACAAATATGAATGTCAATCTCCATAGTTGTTTTTTTTTTTTTTTTTTTGGCTACAACACTGTCCATAGATGGTTATAGAAAGAAGCTCACGGTGCATTTACAGGCTTGCTAAAAGGCTGATCTCCACAAGACATTTTCACCTTCTCCGCAGCGTCTATGGACTTCTTTCATCCTATCTGCAGATCTGCATATCCCACTACAGCTCCAGTCAAAGGAAGCAACACAGACGTTGCCTGCCTGAGCCTTCCATTCACAATCTGTGGTAAGATTTAACAGTCAAAGCTTTAGACTCTATAGTTCCACATTTTTCTGTCCATAATAATCAACATTCAGCTTGAAAATATTTTTTCTTCTTCCTCCACCTTGTTTTCATTTGTAGTAACATGTAACATATTTACAAAACAGAAGGTGACAAGATAACTACCAGGTGGTGTTCCACAACATAATCTCCGATCATCAATATGCTCGACATCCAATCCAATAAACCACGACCCCAAAGAGACATCTTCATTTGCATACTTGTGTAAGACATGTCTATATGGTAATCATTTACACGAGAAACCATGTAAGAGATGTATCTTGATTAGAAAAATAGCTATTATCATGTAAAGCATACACAAACATACTGGTTAATGGATATATATGTAGCCAAATCTTTTGAGATAGCATAGAGCTGCCCTGTGGCATGACGGAAATACTTGTTACCCTCTACGCCGAATTTCCAATATTCGGGTTCATGGTATCTAACTCCCCTGTTGATGAAAAAGCACGGAAAATAAGGAAAATGTCTTTAAACCTTGAGACAAATTAAAGAAGTTTTAGAATGCCTCTCTTACTTTTGAGCAAGGACTGGACCAGATTTCATACACCCAATATACACCCTTGGCTTTGCTCTATGACTGACCAAAGTTGCTCCAAGTGTGGCTGTAACATCAGAATAAGTGGACTCAGTTTTACAAAATATGGAGAAAAATGACAACAATGATCAATTAATTAAATGAGACTGATCAAATTGGCTATGAATGCAAACAATGCATAGAACACGTTTAAGTATAAGCTCATTAAAAAAATTCAATTGCTTGAACTGCCCTAAATTACATAGATATGTCCTGCTTGGTATCATATTGTTGTATCAGATGTTCAAGTAAACATATTAAAAAAAATGATTAGGCAACTTCAACAACCAGATAAGGCAAAACTAAAAAGTTAGCATTTGCATACAGAACAATTGAAAACAGGGTTCTCTTTTTCCAATTTAAAATGAACTTAAATACAAAAGTAAATGAGAAAGTTTGATGCTGCATTCTATTGTATCATATTGTTGTATCAGGTGTTCAAGTAAACATATTAAAAAACTGATTAGGCAACTTCAAGAACCAGATAACGCAAAACTAAAAAGTTGCATTTGCATAGAAAACAATTGAAAACTGGGTTCTGTTTTTCCAATTTAAAATGAACTTAAATAAACCAGTAAATGAAAAGTTTGACATATGCTGCATCCTATTACCTATGTTTACATGCACATCATCATCAACTTTGACATAGAAATCTGCATCCCACAATGCAATAGCAGTGGCGAAGTATATCTTTGTCTTGGCTGACAATTCAAGATAACCCTCAACATGATCCTGCATATATACAAAACCAACAGTTTTCGCTAGTTGTTTTCCCTGATTACAAAAGCATGAACAAATCTCCATAATTTGTGCCAGCCGTTTAATATTTCAAACAAAAGATGAGTAGAACTCATTTAAGAAACAGCGGAGAGAGAGAAACTCTACCAGTCTCAAAAAGTCACCATGCCTTCTATCCTCGGCCTCAATAGCTCTATCAAGGATACCACCTGATGTAGCGCTGAGAATTAAGAATACAAATAAGGAACAAACCAAATATAAGTAGTCATGAAAAATTGAACATGATAAATATGTAAAAGTATTATTCGCCTCTCCCATTAGCTTAAGCTTTTAGGAGAGGGCGTTTTCTAATAATTTCTAATATGGTATCAGAGCTCGAAATATAGTGTTCAAGGCCCATTAAATGCAATTGTTAAATTGAAAGTATTTAACTTGTATAGTATATAGAGCTAATATTTGAGGGAAAATGATAAATATATAAAAATATTGTTAGTTCTTTCCCGACAAGATTAAACTTTTGAGAGAGTTGTCTTCTCAACAATTTTTACATGTTATCAGAATAGTAAAATCATGACACTGAATCTCTGTGACAACGTCCAAAATTTAATTAAATTCACAAGTTGATGGGTCTTACAAAATGATAAAAAAACTCACTTTTGAGAAAAGTACAACTGATGAGCCTTTACAAAGATAAATTAGCTCACACTTGAAGGGAGTGTTAAAGAGTATAAATAAAATGTTAGGCTCTCCTCTCACAAGCTTACGCTTTTGAGAGAATCGGTGCCTGAGAACATAACAATAAAATTAAAAAATTGAAGAAATAATATGTAAAGCATAATCTGGTGAGCAACAGAGAATCAAAAATTGGTGAGAGGAGAATACCCTTACACAGCTAGAAGCTACAGAAGTATTTCTTTTGATATCTGAGCTAAGGGTTTAGTTACTTACCTATGACCTATTACAAAACGCATTACAATGCCCTTTTCTTCCTCAAGCTTCTTCCTTTTATCTCCTGATTTCAGACAAAAAAGGAAAAATAAAAAGATGTCAGCATCATGATATTAACAGAAACATGTAATAAGCAGTAATATAAACTGAGTTATGAAAACCTTGAGGCATCCAAGTTGTACGAATTGAATCTCTTCGCTTTCGGCTGCTAAAAGCAGTATTTATTCCAATGACCATCAAATATTTTCTTTTGCTACTTGGTTCAGTAATCTTTAAATTCTCCACCATAGGAGAACCTTCAAGGATAGATTCTTGCGCAGCCCTTGCAGCAGCTAATTCCATCTCTAAATTTGAAATTGTTTTATCCAGTGTACTGCATTTTATAAGTGTTATAAGATTTAACATTGAGGCAATTTTGGTAAACTTAAGAACCTATAAGCATTGACTTACTGGATAGCATTATGTGTCTTAGAAACTTCCCCATAGACATCCTTGGTTTCGTATTCTACACCCTTCTAAAAAAAACCCAAGGTACACATGATTCAAGAAACAACAAAAACAAATCAAAAGAGGAATAAAACAAGGTATAGAAATTGTTCTATGCGTAAAGGATACTCACATTAGCTGTTACACAACCAGAAATTGATTTCAACGCTTTATCTTCAGCCACTGTTCTCCTTGGTATGCTTTGAACTTCAGGCACAGTCCACATTCTATCACAAAAATGTGTGGAATCAATAGAGCACATGATGTAACCTACATACTGATACAGTAACCATGGAAGAAAACCCAAACAGCAGCTTTATAGTATTACAAAAGAGCGAAATAAGGGAAAGATTTACTCAGACTTAAGTGTAACTGGCAGCAACCAGAAAAGCATATGACCTAACATAAGCTACTAACAGAGTATAATACAATATTCAAAAAGAAGTACTCAATTGATCAGGTAGGACAAGCATTAGTATTTCAGGTTTAGATAGTTTTTAAGAACATTAACTAAGATAACACGTATAGAATGCTTTAATTCTATGTTCAATGACTAGGGAACGTAAGAGCACCGGTTAAGGAAAGTGAAAGCATTAAACACTTTTTTGTCAAAAAGAGCATTACCTTTTTAATGTGAAAGATTAAAGCATAGTTCAACCAGACAGCAAGAATATTTGTTTGTTATCTTTGTTGATAGTTCTTAATTCTAGTAGTATGGTAATAAATATACAAATAAAGCTCAAATTTGACTAGGGGTAATCATTGTATAGATTCAGAGAAACTTCAAAGGCTCAAAATTGTACTGACGATGTAGAGTGGAGCAAAAGCCATTAAACGAGAGAAAAAGGAGTTTCCTTTTTCCTTTAAACTAATCATCACTACCTATTATTGGCAATATCACCTAGGTGTATCAATTACCCAAAAAAAAACGCAATAAACCTTCAAAGTCTAATTTTTCATTAAGATTCTCTACAAAATATTGCCAGATAACAACTGATGTCAACTCCAAATTCCTAGAAGTTACGATATCCCAAATACAGATACATAATAGTAAAATAAGTTGTTTACGGAAACTTCTCAACTTCCCATATCTGTGTTTTCAAAAAAATAATCAACAAGGCTATACAAGGTAAATTTTCACAAATTCGAAGCACCAAGAAAAATGAGACTATAAAAGGGAAAAATTTTACCTATCAGAGAAAAGCATCCCAACACAAAAACATCCAATACAGAGCAAAAGGGTCCATTTTCGTGACACAACACTCTTCGAAGCAGGGTCTACATGTCTACTCTTCCAAGACATCCTGTACCTCTCTTCAAATCAAAATCTAAACTTGAGCAATACCCATTAAAATCCCGAGTTAACCCAGTTAATTGACCAAAACCCAGATCGAAATAAGCCAAGTTTCTTAATAAACGGAGCAAGAACTGAATCAATTGATATTACAACTGATTAATGGAAGAGAGGAAGGAGGCTTAGATGATGGGTCACTCTCAGAGCTCTCTTTGTCTATCTGTTTCTTTACAACAACAAGGAAATTGAAGATGCTCAAGCTAGAGAAGACTCAGCAACCGTAAAAAATATGCTAGGAGAAATTGCTATATTTTATTACTCAACCGACATTAACAGAGCTACCCGTGTTCACGTTTTCTGCCCAAAGTGGTCCGTTTACCTGTTTCCATAAGACAGCTTAACTACCCTCCAATTTAGTGAAACTTTGTTCCCTTCCCATTTAATATATTTCGTTTAAACCCCATCGACAACAACCGTAACTTCTCAGTTTAGGCTCATATTACATGCCTTTTATTAATATAGATCATTATCGTCGTTTTTAATATATTTTTTTATATATAAATAATAGTGAAGATAATTCCGTTTATTATGTATTCGTATTTTATTATATGCAAAATTCTCGTGAATAAGAAGTTACGAGTGCAAAGATAACAAGGGTTTGAAATTAGATTCTTCTGCTAGTTCGTATTAAAACATGTATAATTAAAAGTATGTTAATAATTTGATTAATTTATTTAAATTAAAAAATTTGATTTAATTTATCAAATTAAAAAATATAAAACTTATTTTAATTCGAATACATATGAATAATACAATCTTAAAAATTTTACATTAAATAAATTTAAATCTTATATTAATTTCTTATCTTTCAAAAATATTAAAAGAGAGTAGATAATAGAAATATAAATATTTAATTATAAAAATTATAAAATTAAAATATTCATTCATACATAATAACGAGACTATTATGATATATTTTTTAAAAAATTATAAGATATTTTATGTCTAATATAATAATAATAAAATTAAATTATTTAAATTAAATAATTATGTAATTTTTAGTAGCTAACTTTCAATAAAAAAATTACTTTCTAAAAATGCTTTCAGGTACAGAATCTTATAGCGTTCTTGATACTGACATATTTGAATCGAAAATTCAAAAAATTGTTGTAATTTTGTTCCATACAATTGTGCTTACTTGAAAATTTGAGAATATAAATATGCAAATTTTGCTTTTTCTTTTTCTTTTTTTTTTATTTTTTATTAGAATTTTAAAGTGATAGGAAATAAAAAGTTTTTGGAAAATAGGTTGGAAAAAAAAAGTTGATATAGATTCTTTTTAATAATTTTATTTTAAGTTATACACACCATTTATGTATACACATTCTCTTAAAATACCGACTTTATTCTAGTTACTATTTTACTATTCTTTTGTTACCTATGTTGACGACTTTCTATCTCCTGCCTCTCTTTATCTCTTTACCTCCCTAAACCATTCACATGACGACCATTACTTCTTCTCATGTGACGACGACGAAGAGAAATCATGAGGGTTCTGTTGGAAACTACACCCTAGTGGTGAATCAATGCTCAATTTCTGTCAATTTTTTCCGCTAACACGATAGAGATGTAGAGTTTTAAATTTGTTAGTTAATAGTAATTTTACTTATTCTTTGTGTAAGCTAGGTTAATTTGTGTGATTTCTTTTCATAATATATTTGTATTTATTAAACTTCAATCAAATGAAAATTAAAACACTTAAAAATAGAGGTTTTTATAATCCGATTTGGTTTTAGAAAAAAAAAATTAAACTAATCGAACCGTTTGATTTATAAAATTATTTAATTTGGTCCAATTTTTCGATTTAGTTCAGTTCGATCTGGTTTAAAGACATCCGTACTTGAAAATATTACAATCTATCTGAGGATTTTTTTGGCTTTAATAATTTAAAAATATGTATATATTTTCCTTCATTTTAAAAAGATTCAGAGACAATCAGCCTTATAAGATTAATTAATAAATGCATACACTTTTGGAGCCTAACTATTATCTGGTAGGTTAAGAGGCTACACTAAATGTAAGTAAAACAATGCAAAGCTTCTTTCATCGTGGAAACATCTCCACTGCCTCAAATACTTCCCATATTGCTCTAATCTCTAAGGTATCTAATTCTTCCTCAATTAATCATCTTCGTCCTGTTAGTCTTTGTACTACTGTTTATAAAATAATCTTTAAGATTATTGTTGTGAGGTTGCAGTTAATCCTCCTATGCATTATTTGTATTTTTTAAATGACTTTTGTTAAAGATCAATTAATAATTGATAATATTTTGGTGTAATACGAGCTTTTCTATGATCTCCGGTCAAGGCATAATATAAAAAATTAAACGTTGGATTTAAATTAGATATGAACAAAACTTTTAACTATATCGAATAAGACTTTGTTGCCACTATTCAAAAAAAAGGGGGGTTTCATGAGAGATTTGTGAAGTGGATTCATGGATGCATTTCTTCGGGTTCTTATATTTGTTTGGTCGATTGCCAAATCTTAGGTTTCTTCAAGTTGGGTAAAGGTCTTTGGCAAAGATATACATTTTTTCCTCTTTTGTTAATCATTTTTTTGTGAGTGTCTTTCTTCTTTGCCATTGGAAGTTGACTAACATCTATGAATTCAAGGATTGAAAGTTAGTTGTGTTTTCAGATAATGAATTATTCATTTTTATTTCAAACAATTTAAGATCTCGACGAAGTTGTGAATGAAAATTTTTATAACCTCTATGATTTAGAACGAGACAAAGTGATCTTAAAGATGAGATATTTGTATGATTTTATCACATGTTTATATAAATTTTTCTTTTCAGAATCACAGGTATTTTTATTATTTTTTAGATGTTTTCATTCAAAAATAACTTAAAAACATGAAGAAAATACTGGAGGCAATACATTATAAATATATTGAGAAAAGAAATGAGAAAAAGTCAAAAGATATAAATTTTTTGGACAAAATTGGTCAAAATGGGTCAAAATGGCCGAAATCCTGTATGCGTAGCCGCTCGTTGGCACCGAATCTGGCACGTAGTAGCCCATTGATGTCGAGTCTCATGCGCACCAATGCCCGCACGTGGTCGGCACATGCTCACACGCAGCTGGCACATGCCAACAAAGCCCGTGTGTCTCACGCCAACCACCTGTTTGCCATGCCAACTAGTCATCTACTGAAATGTTTGTACCCCATACGCGTGCCAACTTGTCCAAACGGATCCAAATTCAAATTTTGAAATATTTTCCCCTTTTTTGACTTTTTCCTCGCCTATAAAAACACTCTCTTTCCTAATTCCAAAACACACAATTTTTCGAGATCTTTATCTCTTTAGAAAGTTTTCTTTTTTTAGTTTTAGAGTTTTTCCTCTTTTTGAGAAAAACTAGCTATGTTTTTATAGATTTTTATTTTTTGATACAATAAGCAAAAATAAAAATCCGTTTTGAAGTTTCCAGCAACAGAACTAGCATCAAATTGCTATAAGGATTATTTTAAGGTATAATTTAATGGATACTTTATATTTATCTTTTTGTGTTTTATTCTTATATGTTATATTTAATTTGTCAGTGATTAAATTTAACATGACTAATTATTTGTAAATATGATATAATAATAATGTTGTTATGATTGCGAAATATTAAATAGGTAAAACATTTATAAAAAAAAATAAATTGATTTTGTTTTTATTCAAGATTTTATATTAAAAATGTTAGAGAGAAATATATTATTTTTCATTAGAAACTTAAATTTGAAAATTAGATTTTAAGGTTTAATTATTCGGTCTGATTTAGAGTAGTACTCTTTTATTTGTTGGTACAATCATCTCGTAGTTAAAGTTAAGTTCTATTTCAAAAGTTTTTAAAAGAATTATTATTCAAAAATGTATTGATAATATATTTTCAGTAATGGTTTTAAAACTTGAAAGTTAGTACTCGGATAATTAAATTATTAGGTTTAATTTGAAAACCTTGAATAAAATCTAATTAACTCACTCCGCCTAAAGTTATCATTAGATGGTTTGTTATTTTCTTATAAATAAAGCTAAAATTTAATACTTAATTAATTAATAAGCTCTACCTAAGGATATTAGTTAATTAATATTTTCAAACTTAAATTTAAAAATTAAATTTAAAAATTTAATTATCTGGTCTAATTTAGAGTAGTACTATTTTATTTGTTGGCATAATTGTCTCGTAGTTAAAGTGAAACTCTATTTCAAAAGTTTTTATAAGAATTATTATTCGAAAATATATTTACAATATATTTTCAGTAATGGTTTTAAAACTTGAAAATTAATACTCGGATAATTAAATTCTTAGGTTTAATTTGAAAACCTTAAATAAAATCTAATTAACTCACTCCGCCTAAAGTTGTGATTAGATGGTTTGTTATTTTTTTATAAATAAAGCTGAAATTTAATACTTAATTAATTAATAAACTTCGCCTTAGGATATTAGTTAATTAATATTTAACAAAATAATTTGGATCCCGCCTAAGTATACTTTCATACCAAAAAGAAAAATATCAACATATATTAATTTATATCTTTAATAAAATAAATAATATGAGAAAACATAATTAACTTAATTATTATATCCTTAAATACTCCACAGTTATTAATAATAAAATTTTGCATGATTTTTTATTGAATCTATATCTATGTTTATTTTTTTATGTTATTAGATTAGAAAACAAAACCAAAATATCGTTAAAGGATGTTTATGATTTAATTTCGTCATATATTCTTTCATTAGATCGACCTTAAAAGTGTACTTATCATTTTCTATAAAATGATTCATGCACTTATGAGAATTTTAAAAATATAAAACCAAAATATCCGCAAGATTAACATTGCATTGTCGATCTTGTGCCCTTTAAGTTTTTGGCACCATTATCGGGGACTTAATATTGTGCTTATCAATTGTTTGGCCAACAATTTATATATAGAAACAATTAAATAGATTTGAAAAAAGTAATGATTAAATAACATGCATATTTTCTAGGTAGAGATTTATGAATCTTATGTATATGATCCATAATTAATGAACTAAATGAGTTATATGTAATTTAATATTGGCATGAGAGTGTGATTGAATTAATTACTATGTAGTGTGTAATTTACTTGAAAGAGTCACACATGTTAAGTTAAATTCAAGTGATTATATAATTAATTAATAATTATATTGGAGAGATTTTAGTTATTCGCATGTTTAGAAAATTAAAAGATTTAATATTCTTAGATATTTTTTCATATATCTTATTAGTTAACAAATCTGATTTAATTAATTATTATTATTTATTGTTAGTTATTTTAATTTTGATTACTTAAAATATAAAAACACAAAAAAAAGTAATTTTTATTTTTTTTAATTTTAAAAATTAGTTTCTAATACAATAATTTCGTAAGAATAAACTTTTTTTATCATTGTATTATTTGTTTCGATATATGATAATCATAATAAAATGACATAAAAGTATAAATTAAGATCGATAATGCTTGATGCTGTATACACTCTATTAAAATTTGATTAATAATAGTTTATGTTACTAAATATCTTATTATTTTTTAATATAAATAACTAATACCCAAAAATTAATTAAATTTTTAATATATCAATAGATAAGTAAATATAATATAATAATGTAATACCAATACAACTAACACAATATAATTCTCACTTGATTCCTCATAATCAAGTCCGATTGCACTTTAAATATGGCCCAATCTCTTTTCGGCCATGGGTACATTATTATTAAAATGTACGTATCTATTTCGTTTACAAGTTATGACTTTCTACCGTTATGAATATTTTCTTTATTTTAATAAAAAGAAAAAGACTTAATTGCTTTCTTCTTTTTTTTATAAAAAAGATATTATAATTTTATTTCCAATTTTGATTTAATTCTCAATATTTTTATATTTAATAAATTTAATCAAAATTTTAATTTTTGTAAAATTGATTCAAGGCTAATATTACATTACAAAAAGTGAGCGTTTCAATTTTTTAATTTTTCAACGTTACAAAAATAACATTTTGACATGAATAAATAATTGCGTTTAAAAAATAAAATAAAAAAAAACATAATATAATTACTTGGTCTGCATCACCATCACATGAACTACTCGACCAAAATAAAAACCAAACAAAAAAAAAAGGTGTTAAACATGATGATATTAATATATAATAATCAATCAGTCAAATAATCTTTCATAAATGTCGATCATTGTTCATATTTTGACAACTCATGCAAATTTTAGTGGAATCATGTCAATTACTTCCTTTTGTTTTGTTTTTATTTTATTTTTTTGCTTGCCAAACGTCTCGTCTGGTCTCGATCATAGAAAATCATCTACAAAATTTCTATCAAAATAAATCTATTTATTATAAATTATTATATTATGATAATTAATACGAAAATTAATTATAAGATAAAATAACCATAATTTGTAAGACAAATTATGGTTCTCTTTTCGACCATATAAAGGCAAACAACCTAACTGTAAAACCCAATTTCTTCTTTCTTTCATGTTACAACCCTTAGCTTTTCTCTTTTAATTAAGCTCTCTCTCTCTCTCTAATGGTTGCTTGTAGCCACACTAATGGTCTCAAATCCACTTCTATCAACATGTTACCGTCAATCACTACACTACATGCCTATAAAAATCAAAATGTCTCAAAATCAGCCATATTGGGTCTCCCTAAATGCTGATATAGAGACTTATCTCAAGCAAGCAATTCCTCTAAAGCCTCCACTCTCAGTTTTCAAGCCTATGCATCACTTGGTATTTGCTGCCCCAAGGAACACCGCACCACCTTTGTGCTTAGCTGCTTGTGAGCTCGTTGGTGGCCACAAAGACCAAGCCATTCCTGCTGCATCAGCTTTACACCTCATGAATGCTGCTATTTTTACTCACCAACACCTTCCTCTGACAGACAGACCCATTATTCCCCACGCGTTCGGCCCAAACATAGAGCTTCTAACCGGAGATGGAATTATCCCTTTTGGGTTTCAGTTGTTAGCAAAGTCTGACGATCCTGCCCAATGTAACTCGGACCGGATTTTGCGTGTTATTATTGAAATCGCACGTGCGATTGGGTCGGATGAGTTTGTTAATGGTCAATATCATGACATGTTAATCAATGAAATGGACGATGGAGAGTTAGACCATGCAAGATGGATCAATCATGTGTGTGAGAAAAAGGAAGGTGGATTGCATGCGTGTGCTGCAGCATGTGGAGCAATTTTGGGTGAAGCAAGTGAAGTGGAGGTGGAGAAATTAAGAAAATTTGGTCATTATGTTGGGATGGTGAAAGGGCATTTAATTAGAAACCAAAATAAAGAAAAGGAAATGGAGAGAGTGGTAGAAGAGATGAGAGATTTAGCACTTAAAGAATTGGAACATTTCAAGGGAAGAAATATTGATGTAATATCTAGTTTTGTTGGTTTGTAGCACATAGCATTTAGTGGTTGATGTAAGTAGACAATAAAGGTACTAGGACAAAGGCATGTGATGTGAATGTTATAGTAATAATATTTTATTTCATGTTTATTACATTTATTTATCTTATTTCATGATTTTTTTTTTTAAAAAAAATTTATTTAAATTTATAAAAGAAAATTTTACAAGGAGAAAAAATATGATTGGTGTGATTAGATTATGTTAAAATAATTCTCTTCTTTCATGAACTCGCTAAGAATACATTCATATAACATTATCTTCTTTGATGTAATGGCAGTTGTCTTTTTCTTAAGCAACTTAACAATAATTAAGCTTGCTTACTGCCTTCGGCAAGTTTTGAAATAGAAAATATAAAAAGCAATGAAAACGAAAATCATTTGTCCAACTTTTTTTCTTTTACATAAAGTATTATTTTTGAGACATTTACACGTCATTGAGTAGACTAATATTTGTGTTAAACATAAAGTGATGATTATTACCCTTTAAAAAAAAATGTAAATAAATTTACACAAATTCAATTCATTTTATTTAAAAAAAAGAGATAGATACAGTGTCCAATGGGGGCATGACGTATCTCTCACTCACCATCCCTGGATACAACAGTTTAGTTTAGTTTAGTTTAGTTTAGTTGGATTTATAGAAAGCATAATAGAATCTCCCAAGTTTCATCATTTTCTTATAAAATGAAAAATTATTCGTGTGTTTGAACCAACTCAAATAATTATTTATTAAAAAAATAATATTTATTTATTTTAACTTAAAATTTACTAATACATCAATTATAATAATATTATAAATTTTAATAAATAAAATATATTTTTTTACCTTCATAATTGTTTTGCTGATTTATTACCAGTGGTTCTAAACTACTCTCGTCATGTGGGTGTGTGATTTTGAACCAACTCAAATAATTTCCGATATCAATACAGTGTACGCATACAAACAGATTAATCTCAACCAGCAACATTTGGATACTTGGGATTCAGATTTGTAATACAATTGTGTTTCTATTGCCTTGAACCATCAAAAATCAGATTTATGGTCAAACTATGAACTATCTGATATCCATCCTGGGTCAATCACAAAATCAAAGCAATATACATAACTCCCAAAATTATGAAATTGGAGATGATATATATGATATCTCACTCCCACTATGAACTATCTGATATCCATCCTGGGTCAATCACAAAATCAAAGCAATATACATAACTCCCAAAATTATGAAATTGGAGATGATATATATGATATCTCACTCCCCTTTCCCCTTGTTTTGACAGTAAAATCGATTTCTAAACACCCTAAACAAATGACTAATCAGACTAAGCAACACCACCAAAAACTGGTATAAATACAACATGCAGAGTAGAGACACATTACAAATTTACAATGATTCAAGAAACCCAGTCTTTGCTAAAACAGCATTCCTCACTTTGCTGAGGTCTCTTCCTTTAAGAGTCCTTCCAGCACCTTCAAAAACAGAAAAAGAAGAAATTTGACTCCTTGCTAGCCTCCTATTAATCAACTCGTGTGGAGGTAACTTGTCATCATACTCATCATCATCATCTTCTTCTTCTTCTTCTTCACCATCACTATCCACACAACCATTAACAAAACCACAATCATCATCATTATCTTGATCATCATCATCATCATCATCATTATGCCATGAAGAATTATGGTGGGCCTTTTTTGATTTGTGATTATAAACTTTTGACCAATCAGGAATGTTGATGGGTGCTGATTGTTGAACAATTTTGGCTTCAAATTCACTATTCCTTCCATTACTACTTCTAGGTATCATTTTTGCAGAAGTTGAAGAAAGTAGTGAGGACTCTTTGATTTTACCAACCTTGGAAATAGACTCTGTTCTATGATCCCTTAGAACTGCCCAAACATCTTCTTCCTCAAAATCTCCATCTCTTAGAGATCTCCACAATACACTTCTCTGCCTCAATAAACCATTCCTATTCTCCATTCTTAATTCCCTGCATACCCAAAATTATTAATTGACAATAAGGTTTCAAAAAGGCTAAGATATATAGAAACTTTGTTACTCAATTATCTTGTATTACACTGACATTTATTATTTATTTATTTATTTGTTTATTTTGCATGTTTACTTTAAAAAAAAAAAAACCACTTTGTCCAATTTAAAGCATCTGTTCTGCCCTTGAGAAACCAAAAGGCTTTACCTGTAAAAGTAAAGAAATATTATACACAAATTCTCCAAAAAGTTAAAATCTGTGAGAAGTAGTAAAATTATCAATGCATTTATATTTTTTTAACACACTCTCAACTGGGTTACTTTGTCATTACGAAACCTTTTGTTTGAACTTTTGTCAAGTGTTTCCTTGTCTTTTGTTGAAACCTATCAAACTTGAAAATTTGATTCGATCTTGGAATTATCTCAAGATCCTTTTGAACTGATACCATAAAAAGTGATACATCAATTCTCCTAAACTCTTTAAAAAAAAATCAATTGAGCAAAGCAAAATTTTTTACCTTTGGATTGAGAATCTTCAAAAAACTACTACTGTCCCAGATTCTTAATTCGTATCTGGAAGAAGATTGAATGAAAATTTGGTTGAGAAAAGAGGTTAACTTGTTGATTCTCTTCTCTACTTATAACAGGCCAGTCTTTTATCGTTAAACTTTCTTCAAAGATAAAAGCGTTTTGCTAACAAATTCCTTTTATTTTAGGTATTAAAGCTAGCTATCTGGGTAATTTTCTCAGGAGGACTCAGAAATTACTCTCTTATTTGGTAACCTTCCCTGGATGACTAAGAATATCTTCTCTTCCATTTCTGGACCTGAAAAGAGTTGGTGAAGCTGATAAAAGAATCGATCACTTATTATAATTTTTGGCAATATAGAAATCTAAGTATTATAATAATATTTATTTATGATAAATAAATGAGTTTTTTTTTTCATAAAAAACAAATAAATAAACGAGCTTAATTATAGCTACTTTTTATCTCTTATAAATTATTAATTATCAGTAAAGTAGGCAATGACATAATAGTAATATTTTATATTAAGAAAATTTAAAATTATTATATTTTTTATTTTAAAAAATAATTAATTAATAAAATATGAAAAAATTTAATCGATAAAAAATATACCTTAAAAAATAATAAATAATATCTCGTACACTCATCCTTACGGTTTTCGGTATCAGTTTTAAATTTTATCTCCTACTGTAGGAACAGTGCAAACCCTAGGCATGCTCGATGAATAGTATATTTTATATTATCAAAATTTTTTTCCCAAATAAAGTTAATAATGGTGACTTTAGTGGGTGAGCAAATGCCTATACTTTAATTTTTTTACTAAATAATATAAAGACGTTATTGTAATTTATACGTTCATTTTTTATTTTTTTTAAATAAATTATTTAATAGTTTAAGGGTTACTATCATGATATAGCTAATTGATTATGAATAAAACTAGTAAATGATGTTAATGTTGCGATGAAAAATACTATTATATGATGTAAATGTTTTGATAAAAAATACGATTATAAAAATTATGATATGATCACTAAATTTAACACATAATTTAAACGTAATATATTATATAATATAAATATTTTTGAGAACTTAAAATTTTCAAACATAAAAACACTCTAGTTTTGATTATTTATGAACTGTAAAAACAATTCAATAATTTAAATTAAGATTGTTATTTTATTTTGTATTTATATGGAAATTGAAATCTCTCGACTAATAATTAAATTTCTTAAAAAGTATTAAACATAAGAAAGGTTTACGTGTAATTGTGTACTTCAATCTACTGATTTAAAATAATAATAATAAAAAAAAAGAATATATTATGTTATGGTCTCAAAGATTAGGATCTGAATTCATGTCATGACTTTGATGTTTTTGTTGATAAGATTATGATTAAAATCTCAAAAGCAAAATGTTCATGTTTCTATATAGATTATTACTCAGGTACATAATAAACACATCACCTTAAGATATAAATTTAAAAATAATGGATCCTCAAAACCTATAATTCAATAATTGTAACTTGCAAATAAGGATGACGTTGTTGCATAAAGATACTAAAAGTTAAAGTAAGAGAAAAGGACAAATTGCTCATCAACGAACGAGGTTGTGTTATTATAAGAGCAATCGCTAAAAACAAGTTTAAACAAAATACAAATAAATTATTCAAAAATAAAATAAAATATTCTAGAAGATTTCAGTGATGACGGAAGACATAATGATTCCTGCGATAAAGAAACGGCCCTTAGACCAAATCACTCGTCAATATCGATTTCTTTGTTAGGAAGAAATTATTTGTCTATCCATTTGAGCCTAATTATGCTACTCATTTCTATTTAAATATTTATGGCAATTCTCAATTGTTTAACACATCATTTTAAGGTGTTAGATATTAATTGAAAATAATAAAAAAAATATATGTTAAGAGATTTGATTTTTTATTATTATTATTATTATTATTATCAAATTTTAAAGATTTTAAAATTTATGGATAAATATTAAAATTAAATAGAATATATTAAAAACTATAGTTATCGAAGAAAATTAAGCTATATGTGCTTTCATTTTCGTTGTTTATATGTATACAAAGATAACAAAGAAAATCTCTTAAACATGTAATTGATCGATTAAATCATTTGTCTTCTCTAATGTTTTGTTAATAGTTTTTGTTCTTAGTTAGGATCATCATGTGTCTAATCTCAATAAAATATAGTTCTTTTATAAGTAATCTTGTTGTTTGTATAAGAAGCATTATGATTTATTGAGAATTAAATGTGTTTGAGGTTTTGTTGTGCGAAAAAAATAATAAAAATATGAAATTAATAATTTTTCACTTAACATAATAAATTTTTTCTCAAGTTATCTTTGACAACTTTAATTTTAAAGTTTTCACTTAAAATCTTTGAGCCGTATATTTCTTATTTTGCATTTAGTTTGTTTAAATGATCTAATTTTTCTAACAATTATTTTCAGAGTATTTATTTTTTAAAATACTTTATTTTATTTACATATCTTAAAATTTATACAAATTACTTTTCATATAAATAGTAAAATTTGTTAACGATTAATTATGTTATTAACGTTATTTAGTTGATAAAATTGTTATAGATATAATGATTTACATTAGTGGTAAGAAACAATAGAGAGAAACAAGATCTAAAATACAAAATAGATTTATCAAGATATTTTAAACTATGTTGAGTTTGTAGTGAAGAAATTTAACCGTAGATTTGTGTTAGATGAAGTTGATGAGAAACATTTTTTTTTAAATATCTTTGACAATAATAATGATTTTTCTCAAATTTATAAGTTTTTTTTTTAAATCTTTATATCACACGTTATTTATTTTATTTTATACTTTGATATTACTATAATGAAAAAAGTAATTTATGATTTTTTATGTAATCTAAATTTCCTAACACAAGGTTAATTAAATAATATAAAGAAATTATGTGATAACCAATGAAATATCATAAAGATATTTACACATCCTTAAAAATATCATTTTTCATTTTAGCTATACGTGTAGTATTGGAGAGCCGTCCGTCATTCAACGAATTTAGCAACAAAATTGCCAATTTCAAAAGATGAAACATAGCATTTCTTTTCCTTTTGGTATGAAAAGTAAAATACATTAACTAGAAGAACATGTCAAAGTAAAACACAGAACTTAAGATTGTTAGAATATGAAAAGAAATTTTTTACGTTATTTAAAAATATTATTAACATATCATTTACAAATTAAATCAGTTTTAATTTTTTGGAAGTTAACAAATCATGATGCTTATGTACTCTATTAAATTGACGAAAATAACCTTAACTCGACATGTATTAATGCTGGAAAGTCATACCAAATCAAATATTCTTAAGCCTGTAAGTATGGTACTGTGAATTAATAACAGTTTTATTTACTTTCATAATTATTAGTTATACGATTTTTATATATAAACACTTATAAAAATGAAAATCTGTCAATTTTTATTGATAAGAAATGCCAGATTCATGCCACCAGTGACTAAATTATTTTGATTAATACATTATAGTGACGGCTGAAAAGTAATCGGTGGGGTCTTAAAACAACTCAGTGGACATAAAAGTCAATTATTTTGATTTAAACATAATATTTAAAAAAAAAGATATTAAAAATATAAATTTATAAAAATAATTGTCAAAAAATTCAAAAAATTATTATAATATTTAAATTTAATTTTAAATTATTAAAATAAAATGATAATTTATTACTATTAAATTTACTTTATTATTTTATCATAATTTTAATTAATAAACTAAAATTTTACTATTAACAAAGTAATTGAAATGTCTAATTTTTAGAGAAAAAGTGGCCAAGCAGGGGCAGAATCAAAATAAATTTGTGAGGGATAAAAGTTAGTTTGGATTCAAAGTTTAATTTATCGGTAAATAAAATTATAATTTATACGATAAATAAATATAAAATATTTTTTAAAATACAGAAATTTATATTAATTATTTTATTTTTGTTTACTTATATATAATAATAATAATAATAATTTTATTATCTTATTTTATCTTCAAAAATAATATATAAATAATTTTTTTTTTATCAAGTCAATAATACCAGCACTGCTTTGGATATAAGAGTCTCCTATAAAAACAAAATGACTAAAATATTTATTCAAGCAAAATCACTTTCACAATTCCACAAATAACCCGCCACCCGCCGATAATGGACTTAAAGAACAACTTACTCTGTAGTAAAGTTTGACTTTTTCGATCAAAAAGGATGTCATAATGTGAAAAGGTCATGAATACAGAGAAATGCAAGGAAGGATTAGCAGTATGCCAAGAGAAAAAAACAACTTAGCATTATAACAAGTACAGTTTTCAATGTGATGATGATTCTAGTATCTTTACAAGTAATAATATATTACGGTGGGTGTGCATGTAGTTAATGAATGAATGATTGGATTACACACCATATTATATATCCTGTAATTCTGGAAAGCTGTCTATGAAAAATAACAGAGCATCACTCTAATGGACTAAAACTTGAGATTTGATTTAGAAAGGGCAAAAAAAAAAAAACCTACTTGAGATTTGCTTCCTAGTAATTTCTAGATACCTATTGGATTCACTTGTGATATAAAATCTTTTACAACCCTCTTTTTGTTGTACTAATTATTACATACAAATATTAGTTAAGATTTCCAAAATGCAATAATAAATTTAACAAATAAGTTAGATATAGTTATTATTTTTAGAATTATTAAATTATGGGATAGTCAATTTTTTATTATTAAAATTTACATATTATTATATTAAGTATTTTTCATCAATTATGGAGCTCATAATCAATTTTTAAACTTTTTACTTTCTCATTTATTAAATCCATCTCTTATTAACAATGATCTCGAGATAATAGGATAATATTATTGGATTTCTTCTAAGTTTTTATGGATTTATTCAAAGTCTTCTTTGTAGCTTCCCTTGGTTAGACAATTAAATTCTATAACATATGTCATTTTTAAATTAAAATTGGACAATCAAGAGAATTTCACTAGAAAATCACGAAGTTATTTCTAGTCATTTGGTTCTATCAAAACCAAATCAACCATTCAATTTGACGTTCTAGTTCAATTGAAGATGTACAAGTAATTTCACCTAATTTTCTTTGAAGGTTTTGTTTAAACATTCATTTAAATATTGAGTACGTCGTTATTATTAATAAGACTAAAGATTCATCTATTCAAAGAATTTTGCATCCAAATATACTGGTCATCCTTTAGATCGTGATCATCTATTCATATTTGACCAAATTATAATTCAATAATTGACTAAATGAACTTTGGGTAATTGACCTTGATAGAAGCATGACTTATAATCCAAGTTCACAAATTCAATCTCAACAATCTCTCTTACCCATGATTTAAGGGCTCAAATTGAAAGAGATAATAGAGAATTAAGTCATATCATTATTAAGATTTGAAAGTCAAAAATTACTTGGCCCTTGTTGACTCTTATATTAGGGACTTTGATCGATCATAACTTTTTAAATTGGGCTTTATTTGATACACAAAAACAAACATTAGAAAGCTTAAGATGTCAAGAATTAAATATAGGTAGAATGATACTAGTATCACTAATTTCCTAGGTAATTAAGAAGCCCATATTATAATGCAAATGTGCTATCATACTTAGGTGAAGTAGTTAGACCACCTAAAGACAATCCAAGAGACCTAAGGAGTTAACGTTAGAAAAATTTCACAATGTACATGTTGTATCATCTAATTTTTTCATGTTACTTTTGATCGATCAAAAGGGATATAGTTAGCATATGATCATACAACACAGTTAGTAGATGAGTTTGGATTGAAATATACATAATATCTATAGTATATTTTTTCTATGAGATAATTATCTATTAAATAAATAAGATATTATCATATATTAAGATATTTAAATATATCTCGTTCGAACTTATTTGTATCAATTCAATTCCTATAAATAACTTATCTATATAATAATTATAAGATATACTATCTATACACATAACCTTTTATCTTTACAATTATTTATATAAAAAATTTATAAGAATATCGATCAAAGTATCAAAGTGAATTAAACATCACTTTGATTTCATTCTTTTCGAATATGTACTAATAAATTTGATGTTCAAGATCAACATTTTAATGATGAACTTAATAAGTGTAGAAATCATATTTAACAAAAATATTAATTGAAAATTTTAAATTGTAACAAAGTTAACAAGTAAGGTGGTTAAAGTTTTTATTTTTAAAAATATTAAATTATTAGATAAAATATTTAATTATTTTGACATTAATCTGATATGGTATATAAATAGCAATTTCTAATAAAAGAATAAGTTACTTGCTGTACATGACTTATATATATCAAAATGGTAGTTAAATTGAAATATTTAATATAAAATAAATTTATATATATTTAAAAATAAATAAGAAATTTAAATTACACATTTTAAAAAATTAGAAATTAGAATGCGCCTTTTTAAAAGTTAAATATCGAGTCAATAATATTCAGTTGATTCGAACAGGACCAGTTTGGTACTTTATGAGAGCATACCATTATTGATTATATTTTAATTTAATGAGAATTCTAAGTTAAGAAAAAAAATGCATTAATATTTTTCCCTATATTTTAAGCATTAATTTATTTCTTATTTAATGCTATTAATTTGGTCGGTTCATGTAATTTTTCTTCCAAATAACTAATTAAATTTATTTAATAAAAAAATAATAGCTCTAAATCAGTGGAAGTGGAACCAAATATACAATATGGTTCATAGTTGGTTTTTTATTTGAAATAAATTCATTTTGAACCGACCAAGCCAATCGTGTGCATGTTATTAGAGTAAGTACAAACACTTTTTTTCCCCCTCATATAACGCTTATAGTTTAATGACGTTAGGTGTGTTTGTTTTGTATTGTTTATACCGTATTTCTCTAATATTATTCGTATTATATATTAATATTAATTATACCTTTTTTTTTTGAAAAATTTATTTGATTTTTTATTATATTGTCTATTTATAATTATAAAAAATAATATATTTTTTTAAAATATAAAAAATTATTAATAAATTCTTATTATATATTTTTTTATTTATATTGTAATATCATATCATTCATAATCTACCTAAAATAAGGCATTTTGGTACAAGGTACTAGGTATTTTTGTGAAACATGTTAGCATATGAGAGAATTATAAAAATAAAAAATAAAATCAAGAGTTTTTTTTTTTGTGGAAAAAAAAATTAAGAGTCAAAACCCCAAGGCCCAATCCAAATTACTATCGATTTGACGTGCTTTTATTTTGCTCCTAGGCCACCGGTTATCCTATTTTGGCCTCTTCTACCGCCCAATGCTCACAGCTACTGCAGTTGGCTAAGCACCATTAGCGCCATCAACTAAGCCAATAATCTCCACGGTCGACTGTGAGACTCTTGCCGTTCGCTGTTCTGCATCATTCTGTCTCCCCCTTCTTCGTAATAGGTAGATACCTCTCTCTCTCACTCAGTGTATGATTCTCAAATTTGGGTTATTAGCTGGTCATTTGAAATGATTTTTTCGTTGTGTTTCATGATTCTTGCAAATCAAAGAAAACCTCTCTTAGGATCATTTAGATTAAGGTTACATTTGGTTCATTGGTTTACCGTTTTCGATAATCTGCTGCTTGGTTGGCTTATACTCTTTTAGTAATAGGTAACCTATGTAACTGGGCGTATCATGAAGTTGAAAAAATCTGAAATAGTATTAGTATTGTTCTACATAATTAGTAGTCCCATATATACGTAGACTCACATCTTACCTTGTTACATCTTACATCTTAAAAATTAATGTATGATTTATAGTATCAAATGTGAGACTATAATTAAATGATAAACATTTTAAGATTGCATCATAAAAAATAAAAAATAAAAAATAAAAACAGGATGAAAAAAACTAACAAATAGCCAAAGAAATACTATAATTTTTGAGGACTTTAAATACATTAAAAAGGTTATAAAAAAAAAAAATAGTATAATGTCTTAAAATGGGAAGAGAAAAATATTAGGAGAAACTTTGATGAAATGAATGAGAAAACCATCAATGTTTTAGTCCTAAGTTTGTCATCAAGCTTCCCTTTCAATAACATATGTGAGTGCTACGTGCTTTGGTAAATATAGTTGCTTATTTAAAAGAAACTTCTTGTATTTCCTAGTTTTTATTAGGTTTGCTTTATCATTTTTACACTAATGAATTGGATAAAAGTTAAATATTTCATTATTTTTTGTTACACCTTATAATAAGACAAGTATTTTGATATATTATTAGAAATAAAATACATGCATATTTCATTTTTTTTAAATATTTCTACCAAGGCTACATCCCCGTGTAGCCCAAGCATTTTCCTCCCTTGTCTAAGAGATGGAGTACATGACAAGGGAGGAACATGCAATGGGAACCGATGGAAATAAGTAGAAATGTTACTTTTATTCTTTATGCTTAGATTTTTTGAGATACTATGATATTAGCTAGTTTAGTGATCTAATGTGATAGCTTTATGAACTTCTAAATCATTCAAAAGTGTTATTATGAACTTTACAATACATCAATCTTTTTTAATTGTTGAATGATTGAATTAATACTTCATGATTTTTTTATAACTTGAAGTCTTCCACATTAATTTCTCAATTTTTTTTTGTTGAAAAAGTTAATTGTCAAAACATGAATAATGAATAACTGTAAAAACTCGAGCAATAGTTTAATTATAAAATTAGTAGTCATGATTCTCATGGCATAGTTGTTATTTATCCAAAAGTAGGCATATTATAGTATTTTCATCATCATAGTGGGATTGCTACTTTCATAGTGTTTATTATATAGGGAAAAATACCCTAGGAGTATCCAATAGTTTTTTATCTAGTATCCTAAAAGTTCACTAAGTTAGCCAAGTAGAATTAGAAGTCCATCAAGTGGTTTGGGGAGCATTGACTTTTGGAATATATCTCCGATGAAGGGTGGCATTGAAAACTCTCAGGGAGTGAAGAGTTTAGCAGTGGTCGGTTTACATACTTGCGAGTCTTCAATTGATGGAACGTGGGTAGCAAAAATCCTTGCCTCCACCATGATCAACTACCACTAATCTCCTTTGCAGATTATATAGAGGAAGTTGCTGAAGCATAGTTATTCTTTTAGTTTAGAGCTTAGAAAATATGTTTTTCATCTCCTGTAATAATGAAATCTGACCTTACAAACTCTTTATGCCTACTGTTTTTATTTTTTATGCAATTACAATATTAACGGTTACATTATGAATTGTGTGTTCGAAATAATTGTCCGATAGTTATAAATCAGTATTGGCTTCAAAAGGCATTTCTTTAGGGTGCCATGTTTAATTTTTGCCAAATCCTGTTCTTGTTGTCTAATTAAGTTATCACCAAATTCTTAGAACTTTTATTATCTTATTCTCTTATGTGTGATAAACTTTCCTATTTGGATTTGAGAAACTATTTGTGGGATTTCTTTCTTTAGAAATGAGAGCCCATATGCTACATATGAGAATTATCTTTGCTAACCACATTTTATAGACAGAACTTGCATGCTTTGTTACGTGCCAGATTAGCAAATTTGTGATTTTAGAGAACTCGTTGGATGAAAGGTTGTAGGTTGGACTGCTATAACAGTTGAGAAAGTCATACCGTGGAGCTTATGCTCAAATCCCAACTCCTGTCCCCCAATAAGAAAAGGAATTTGAGGCCCCAAAATTGTGGGTTTCACAGTTTAGGGCCGACTTGTAGAGAAGGGTGCTTATCACATTGAACAAGTAAAAGTCTTGGGAGCATTTGTTTGCATTCAAAAATTTCATTGGTTTTTTTATCTGGCTTCTCCATGTTCAAATATGACAGATACGTAATAGAAATTTGGATGATAAAATCTCCCATAATGCGAGGTGTTTTAATCAATAGTCATATTCAACAATGTAATCTTCTCTGGGTGTAATTTGTCTTTTGCTACTAGCTAAGACTTGAAAGAACTTCTACGTAATGTGTTGTTTCCTTTAGCTTGGAATGGCTCTCTGTTTGTTATCTTGTTAAGTCAATAAATTAGTTCTAAATTTTCTTTTCCACATCATTACACATCTAAATTTTGAGGTTAACATGCAAGATGTATCGAAACATTATTTTTATTCTTCCATAAAAAATAATCTTTTAGGCTAATTAGTTATGTTGTTCTAGCAGGTTCAGGAATGGCTGGAACTCTGGAAATTACAGCTACTGAGTTCTTACAAGTATGTATAATCTTGAGTTTTTGAAAATTTATTAAGAGTCGTGATTTTTGTGTGATAAAATATTTTATATTTTAGTGTTATTGTGATTTGGAACATTTACAGCAATACACGTCATTTGAGGATTCAGATGATTAAAATGGTAGCTAATTTGCAATTTGGTTTTCTTCATATTGAAGGTTATGCTTCTTTTCCAATTTTTACCTTTGAATTTATAATAGGGGAGTCAAAGGCAAAGTCTATTTCTGCACAGAAATTTTAACACTAAGAGAAGGCATGTGCTATGGAGCACCCTTCGGCGCTCTGCTTCAACTCTGGGTTTCTTGTCTAAAAAAAATGTTTCGTTAAGGTGTTGTGCTCAAGTAAAAGGCAGAGCTTTGGATTCTCAAGATATAAGCAGCCTTGCAGAGGAGCAATCCAACTTGTTTGAAAAGCCTGCTTTTGAGGAAGTTGTACATTTTTACCGTACTCCTTTGATTCAGGAGAGTGCAACATCTGAACTTCTCAAATCTGTTCAGAACAAAATTTCTAATCAAGCTGTCGGTCTAACAACAGAGCAGTGCTTCAATATCAGCTTGCACTCTGAGCTCTCTGAACAAAAGCTCTCTGTCCTCAAGTGGCTTCTACAGGAGACCTATGAACCTGACAATCTTGGGGTTGAGAGCTTTCTGGAAAAGAAGCAAGAGGAAGGTTTAAGTACGGTTATAGTTGAGGTTGGTCCTCGAATGTCATTTACAACAGCTTGGTCTTCTAATGCTGTATCAATTTGTAAAGCTTGTGGATTGACAGAAGTGACTCGCATGGAACGATCAAGGAGGTATTTGTTGTATAGTAAGGGTCCATTGCAAGAGTATCAAATTAATGAGTTTGCTTCAATGGTTCATGACATGATGACAGAGTGTGTCTATACTGATAAACTCATGTCCTTTGCGATTAGTGTGGTTCCAAATGAAGTTCATTTTATACCTGTCATGGAAAGGGGTCGGAAAGCTCTGGAGGAAATCAACATGGAGATGGGTTTAGCTTTTGATGAGCAAGATTTGCAATACTACACGAGGCTCTTCCGAGAGGAAATACAACGTAATCCAACTACAGTGGAACTATTTGATATTGCTCAATCAAATAGTGAACACAGTAGGCACTGGTTTTTTACTGGGAAAATAATCATAGATGGAAAACCTATGGATAGGACTCTAATGCAGATTGTCAAAAGTACTTTGCAAGCAAACCCTAACAATTCTGTCATCGGATTCAAGGATAACTCTAGTGCGATTAGGGGATTTGGTGTGATGCAACTACGACCATTACAACCGGGTTCAACATGCCCACTAAACACCAATTTTCGTGATCTTGATATTTTATTCACTGCCGAGACCCATAATTTTCCATGTGCTGTGGCTCCTTATCCAGGTGCAGAGACAGGGGCAGGTGGTCGCATACGAGATACCCATGCAACAGGAAGGGGTTCTTTTGTTGTTGCAGCTACTGCTGGTTATTGTGTTGGAAATCTTAATATAGAGGGTTCTTATGCTCCTTGGGAAGATTCTTCCTTTTCATATCCATCAAATCTGGCCTCACCTTTGCAGATTCTTATAGACTCCAGTAATGGGGCATCAGACTATGGAAACAAATTTGGAGAACCATTGATTCAGGGATACACTAGAACTTTTGGAATGAGGCTCCCAAGTGGTGAAAGACGTGAATGGTTAAAGCCAATTATGTTCAGTGGAGGCATTGGGCAGATAGACCACACCCATATCTCAAAAGGGGAGCCTGAAATTGGAATGCTGGTTGTAAAGATTGGAGGCCCTGCTTACCGTATTGGAATGGGAGGTGGTGCTGCATCTAGCATGGTTAGTGGCCAGAATGATGCTGACCTTGATTTTAATGCTGTACAGCGTGGAGATGCTGAAATGGCACAGAAATTGTACCGTGTTGTTCGTGCTTGCATTGAGATGGGCGAAAATAACCCAATTATTAGCATCCATGATCAGGGAGCTGGAGGTAATTGCAATGTTGTTAAGGAAATCATTTACCCGAAGGGAGCTGAGATTGATATCCGGGCTGTTGTAGTTGGTGATCACACAATGTCTGTTTTGGAGATATGGGGTGCGGAATATCAAGAGCAAGATGCAATCTTGGTCAATCCTGAAAGTCGTGACATTCTTCAATCAATATGTGAAAGAGAAAGGGTTTCTATGGCTGTTATCGGGACAATAAATGGTGAGGGTCGTGTTGTGCTTGTTGATAGCATAGCTATTCAAAAGTGCCATGCAAAAGGAATTCCTCTTCCCCCTCCTGCTGTAGATTTGGAGCTTGATAAAGTACTTGGTGACATGCCGCAAAAATGCTTTGAATTTCATAGAGTGACTGATACAAGAGAGCCACTTGATATTGCTCCAGGCACAACAGTGTGGGATTGTATTAAAAGAGTATTAAGACTTCCATCAGTTTGTTCGAAGCGCTTCTTGACAAGTAAAGTGGATAGATGTGTAACTGGTCTTGTAGCACAACAACAAACTGTTGGGCCACTGCAAATTACACTTTCTGATGTTGCAGTTATCGCCCAGAGTTATTCTGACTTCACGGGGGGTGCTTGTGCAATTGGCGAGCAAGCAATCAAAGGTTTGTTGGATCCAAAAGCAATGGCAAGATTGGCAGTTGGAGAAGCACTTACAAATCTTGTTTGGGCAAAGGTAACTTCTCTTTCTGATGTGAAAGCTAGTGGAAATTGGATGTATGCTGCCAAGCTTGATGGGGAAGGAGCAGTCATGTATGATGCTGCCATAGCTCTTTCGGAAGCTATGATTGAACTTGGCATTGCAATTGATGGGGGAAAGGATAGTCTTTCTATGGCAGCCCATGCTGGTGGGGAGGTCGTCAAGGCTCCTGGAAATCTTGTTATCAGTGTCTATGTCACGTGTCCCGACATTACGAAAACAGTGACCCCAGATTTGAAGCTAGGAGATGACGGTGTGCTACTTCATATTGATTTAGCAAGGGGAAAGCGCCGGTTGGGTGGATCTGCTCTTGCTCAGGTTTTTGACCAGATTGGAGATGAGTGCCCTGACATTGAGGATGTTACTTATCTTAAAAGGGTTTTTGAGTGCACTCAGGACCTTATTGGTGATGAACTGATCTCTGCTGGTCATGATATCAGTGATGGCGGGCCATTAGTATGTGCTCTAGAGATGGCATTTGCTGGGAACTTTGGTATGGCCTTGGACTTGACTTCTTGTGGGATGGGCATCTTCCACACACTTTTTGCAGAAGAACTTGGTCTCATTGTTGAAGTAAGCACCAGGAACTTGGATACTGTGGTGCAGAAGTTAAGTAGTGAAGGTATCCATGCTGACTTGATTGGGCAAGTAACTACTGAGCCTACTATAACATTAAAGGTTGATGGGGTAACTCATCTTAATGAGAAGACTTCTCTTCTAAGGGACATGTGGGAGGAAACAAGTTTTGAGCTTGAAAAGTTTCAAAGACTGGCTTCTTGTGTTGATCTGGAGAAAGAGGGGTTAAAACTTAGGCGAGAACCTTCATGGAAATTGTCCTTCACTCCTTCCTTTACCAATGATAAGTATATGACTGCAAAAGCTAAGCCAAAGGTGGCTGTAATTCGAGAAGAAGGCAGCAATGGCGACAGAGAAATGGCTGCTGCATTTTATAGTGCGGGTTTTGAGCCATGGGACGTTACAATGTCAGACCTTCTTAAGGGAGTCATCTCCTTGGATGAGTTCCGTGGGATTGTGTTTGTTGGGGGTTTTAGTTATGCAGATGTTCTTGATTCTGCAAAAGGTTGGGCTGCTTCAATACGGTTTAATCACTCCCTTCTGAATCAGTTCCAAGAGTTCTACAAGAGAGAAGACACTTTTAGTCTTGGTGTTTGCAATGGATGTCAGCTTATGGCTCTATTGGGGTGGGTTCCAGGTCCTGAGGTTGGGGGTGTGGATGGTGCAGGGGGAGAAACATCACAGCCAAGATTCATCCACAATGAATCAGGACGATTTGAATGCCGATTCACTAGTGTGGCAATAAAGGATTCACCTGCTATAATGTTTAAAGGAATGGAGGGAAGTACATTAGGCGTTTGGGCTGCCCATGGAGAGGGAAGAGCCTATTTCCACAATGATGGTGTTCGTGATTGCATTATTCATTCAAATTTAGCTCCAGTAAGATATTGCAATGATGATGGAAATGAGACAGAGCTTTACCCATTCAACCTGAATGGGTCTCCGTTAGGAATTGCTGCAATTTGTTCCCCAGATGGGAGGCACCTGGCCATGATGCCTCATCCAGAAAGATGCTTCTTGATGTGGCAATTCCCTTGGTATCCAAATCAGTGGAATATGGACAAGAAAGGCCCTAGTCCGTGGTTGAGGATGTTCCAAAATGCCAGAGATTGGTGCTCTTGAAATGGTTACTTTAGTCCATACTCATAATGGTTGTTCTCAATTGCATTAGAATTTTGTTCTCCTTAGAAGAAAAACTTTCTAGCATGTATTCTGCTGTTCTTGCTCTTTGGCTAGAATGATAGGGTTCTCCTCACTTGAATGGGAAAAATTTTAAACTTTTAATTGTCTAATTATCTATGTTATGTTTGTAGCTGGTAAAATCAATGTCTAGTCTTTCATTTCCTGCCAAACGAATATTTACTATTAATGTCATGTCAACTCCAGGATTGTCTCCAAGTATTGGAATCATAGCCTATGCTTGTGTTCAGGTATTTTCTGCTTCACGTCCATCTAATAATTTGTAACTGTTGAGAGCTTCCATCTAAACTAAGCTAACTGTATTGATTAGCAGGTTCTAATAACTGCTGTTGGACTAATACTTTTCGCTCTAAAACCATCTGTCATCCTAAAGTTGTTCTTTTGCTTTATTTTCTGAAAATTTTGAAAGAAAAGTTTGGTAAGGACCTTTGAAATTCCTATATATATATTGACGTTTTCTCATTGTTTTCAGCAGTAAAATGCAAGAGTTCTTTTCAGCTACTAATTTTCTGTGTTTTGTAAAGCAACTTTTATAATTGTTTCATAAAATGGGTTCAGTGAATTTGTTCTTAACAGTAAATGGTAATATAGAGGTTTTGTCATAAATGTTTAGGCGCAAGTGCAACTGTGAACAGTTGTTAGCTTTAGATTGATGATTCCGAATGTTGGTTAGAGACAATTAATTTATGAAAGGCTTGATTTTATTAACTAACCAATATGAGTATTTACACATTTACAAGGCAATAATTTTTAAATATACATAGAATAAGAACAATAAAGAATCCTAAAATAACTAGGAATACTGTACATATAATATATTCACCTTTAACTTGGACGGCTAGAGACTGAATCATTCACAAGTAGCGGAGAATGTGTATATACATAGATCCAGGCAATCATCATATTTTATAGATCACTGATAGACCATTTAGATTATTTTTTTTGGCTTTTATTTAGCGTAATAGGTCATTTCTATAAAGCTTGCCCTTTGAGTATAGTAGCACACATTGCATGAGACATGACATGGGAAGGGAGATATTTTGTTTGAACAATTGAGAAGAAAACAAAAATGGCCTAAAGAGACAGGACAAGAGAGAGAACTTTTAGAAAACCAGAGGGAGGAGGAGAGATAAAAGAAGAGCGAGAACGGGAGCGGAAAAGTGGATAAGATGTTTTCAAGTTTATATTTTTTTGAACTAATTATCGATTATAGTGTTGGCATAACCTCATTTTTGGCTTTTTGTCTACAGTAGGCTCTTTCAAGAGCCTATTATCATTTCAAGACCCCAAATAACTTTCCTAACAATTTGGTTTCTTAGCAAGTAACTTAATGGTTACAACCTGTTCCATCTTCTTCTCTTTTATTATTTTCTTTGTCTACTTCCCAATAACTCTCAAATTTTTCACTTAAGGTAGACTCCTGTCTTGAAATCTTATCTCAAGTGAGTTTACCGAATTTCAAAACAAGCAGCTGAGTTCAATAATATTCTTACCTAAATTGGAAGATAAAAATTGTAAATGTTTGGCATTTGAAAAGTTGTGCTTTTCAAAGCCTCATATTGTTTCACTCCAATTGCAGACCAAGTACTTCTTGTTATGCTCTAGAACCAACCAAGTGATGCCTATCTCGTTGCCTCAGCATCTGAATCACAATGTTGGAGCTTCAAAGCAGTTTTAGAGATGCTGAGGTATGTGCCTAGATTCTTCTTCCAGTTCTCATGTTCCACTAGTTGCCAAAAAGGTTTCAGATAGTATGCCTCATTGACAAACACAATCAGAAAGAAAACTCTAATAGGATTCAAAATGGGGTTTTTGTCCTTGGCCTTTCTGCTTATAGAGACCCTAACAATGTGGATTTATGATCGAGTAAAGCAATGGAATTCTTCCATTGGATTGAAACCAATTATGGGTTTGTTCACAGTGAGAACACTTGCAGAGACATGACTTATGTTGGTGGGCACTAATTTTTTAGAACAATTTTTGTGTGGAATTCACAAAGAAAGGTTCAGGTAATGACAAAAAGGTAGAAGATGTGAATTGACCGAGAAGATAGAGATATTCCTAGACTTGCATTCATATACTAATGGTTAATACTTCACCTTATTCTTATCTCTTTATTCACATGTTTTTGTTTTGGATTGCAATGGTTTCATCTTGCCGAGCTTGCCCATTTGATGCATCAAAAGTGTTTTGCCCTTTAGTCATAGTTTTAACGAAAACTTTAGCTTCACTTTTTTCCATTTGACCAATTTCTAAGTGACTATTGCTGTCCATTTTGATGGAAAGTTTCCAATGCTTTATGACTTAATCGTTTACATCTAAAAATGAATGACTATATAGTGATACTTTATTGTTGTATTTGGAAGTAGTATTTTTGATATTCATTGTTGTCTAATTTCTGACTTTTGAAAGGACAGAATTTTATGCAGTATGTATTTTTAGAAAGCCTAATAATATGATTGCATATCATCTTTTGTCTCTAATGATGATACGATGGTTATCTAATTTCAAGTTAGTGCTTATTACATTGCATGGTTGATGCATTGTCCCAAGAATGAGGAGGAATTCAACAACTTTCTGTTCTGACAATCAATGTCAAGAGTAATACTCAGGTATTGCTCTTTATGAATTTTTGTTTCAGTTGCAATCTTTTGCATGTCCAAGGAAATTTAGTTAAGGTTGTAAAGAACAATTGTGTAAATAGGTGCTCACCAATTGTCTCAACTATAAGAAGCTCCTGGATCAGTTCGAGCTTTTGTTGGCACTGTAACATGGTTCTTTAGAATGTTAGGGAGATGAGAGATTTTTTCACCCATAATTTTGTAAACTGGCTTATGTTTTCTACCTTTTAGAACATGAAATTTTGAAAGTGATTTTTTTTGGGTACCAAAGACTATTTAAGGCATTGCCATGCATCAGTACCATCGTTAAGATGTTTCTGCGGGGAGATTACTTCATCACTGTTCTTAGAATCACAAGTGAGACAAGCATCACAATGTTGACATTGGTTGTTCAATTGTTAAATAAGCCCATGTGTAATGCATATTTGATTAATTAGACTCGTAGCATCTCATTGTCACCAACACCTTTGTCTTTAAAGGCTTCTTCTCATCGCACGAATCTTTGTAATTTGAGGTAAGAGTAAAATAGTTATTTTTTAAATTTTTTGGCACTATATGCCTGTATAAAGATATTATTTTACTTTACTAATTAAAATGTCTCAAACACCACCCTTGTGGCCTTTATTAAAGTAACTTGAAAAGTTAATAAATTGCATTGTTGGTACATCAACTTAAACTCACCATTCTAAGATAATTGAAATATATTGTAATTTTTTTTGCTAAAAGGGTTTTTTTCCTCTTCTTTTGATTGATTCTGATTCTTGCATATTTTATTAATATATAATATACAATATAATTTTTAAATTTAAAACTATATTAATACTTACAACATACCAATATACTAATCTTTTTTGATATTTTATGATAAATTAGTGTACTAATATTATTTATTTTAGAAATCTTAAATGCTTTATTATTAACTTACTGAGTATGATAATATGAATATTAACTTTATGAATTACAACAAAAATGTTGATACTTAAGTCATTATCTTTATAATTCTAAAGCTAAAAATTAATAATAGTTAATTTAATTTGAAAACATATTTAATTAAAAATTAATTTATTCATAAAAGTTTACATCATGTTTTATAAAATTTTGAACAAAACTGTCCACATATTTTAGAGTAATGAATGCTATTGTCTTTAATTCTTTAGTTATTGTATAAATTTGTTTAAGATATTTTTTAATCAATTAAGTAATGAATTATTAAAATCTATACCCTATATAAAGTTAAAATCACACCATTAATAGTTTTAGGCAAAGTGTTCTTAATTGGCTTAGAAAATTTATAGAAATTACACATGTTCAAAACTCAAAATTTAGTTGTATTTTTTACAATGAATTTTCTCACAATTAATTTGAAAGCTTAAGATATTTAATTTTTTTATATATTTTAAATTTTTTGTAGAAATTAATAAAAATTAAAAAAAGTATGATAATTAATATGCATGTTACGTATTTTTAACTAGTATTTTATTTTTTTTTGTAATTTTCATTAAATATATTAGTTGTTGAGAATGGTTTGGTACGAGGAAATAATGTCTTGGTGTGGAAATGGGAGATGAGGAAAATGAGGGTACGTTCCTATGTGCCCTATATTTATATAGATTATAACATGTATAAGTCTCAAGGTATGAAAATTGAGTAATTATAGGATTTATTGATTTGAAGTAAATTTAATAATTACTAGATTAACTGATCGAGTAAATTGGCTAATTATGGGATTGAGTAGTCATTAAATTAGTTTCTTACAACATTAATATTTTATTACATTAACCTATGAAACAAAAAAAAACATACTTTTAAAACTTATAATTATAAAAACATCACCTTATATTTATCTAGTATACATTTTCATTTATAAAGAAAAATCTAATAATTATTTTATTTTGAATGATATCTAATTAAATAACGTTTAAATAAAACTACGATTAATTATTCATTCACTGTTATTAAGTGTTATATTTATTATTATAAATATAATTTTTTTTAATTTCGCTGTATTTATTTTTATGTATAAAAATGTGTTAAAATAGGGTATTTTTTTCTTATATATATATATATAAAATATGCATCTACACAATTTTTAATTTTTGTTATATTAAATTTTCTTGACTATAAAGTTCCCATTTTTAAAATATCTTTAAATAATATATAGTTAAAAACTATATATTATAATTTTTAAAATAAATAAAATTTTAAACCATAATATAATGTTACCAATTAAAATTAGTTTATAAATATAAATAGATAGATTAGTTTAAAATCTTCATTGGATGTGTTCTTATTAGTCATCATATTATTAGAATTCTTATCGGACGTAGTCTTTATTTGATTGATGTCATAATAATCTTAAAATGACAACCAACATCAATAGCTTAAATTAGAGATAATTTCACAAAAAAATATTAGACGTGATTTAAACTTTTATATAAAACCAATTCATTTGCTGTTGGAAATATCCTGTTGGTCCAAGCCATTGTGGTCATCTTGATTTGGTAAAGCTGAAGCCCTAGATCTCAATATATGTTTGTACGTCCTGAAATAATGAAATTAAAACTGATTAATTTCTAATAATAAAAAACCTGTAAATAGAAGTAACAGATAATAGACAGGGTATGTCAACCAAAACCTATAGTAGTTGGGGACTCGGAGGCAACTTGAGTCCTTTCACATTTAATTTATACAATTGAAACATGTCAGTTCAATTCTAAAGTATAATTTGTTCTTTTCAACCGGGGAAAAAGAAAGAAAGAAAAAACTAGTAAATTTTTTTTCTTTCTAATTAATAGTAAAACTGAAACAAATAACCTTGGTCATCTGATCATTCCACATTATGCATCTTCCTCGCGAAATTCCATAGTTGTACATAGCAAGTGGCACCAGACAATCAATCATAAAGAATGTAACAGCTATTACGAAGTAGAGAAATAAGTGCAACCTATAATCGTTAATACAATCACATGCATTTGGGGAAAAAAACGCATAGCAATTTAATTAAGTAAATTACGGGCTTAAAGTATGAAGTATTACGAGTTAAGTTCCTCGATCCTGCTCTTGATATCGTTTGACCACAATACTGGGTCCATGTTCTTTGGCATTGAATCTTGTTCCTGGGTTTTCTCTTTGACCCAATGCTCTGCTTTAGTGCACTCGTTAGCAATCTGAAGCATGACAGTTCAAAGAAAATGAAGTATAAGTTACAACGGGTACAACATTGTAATAGCCACCACAGATCTACTTCATTGAAGTACCGTTTCTTTGTCCTTTGGGGGCAATGAATCAATAGCCATACGATAATCCGCAATGCACCTTAGTAGATCTCTTGTAGCTTCAGCTCTTGCTTCCTCATCTTTATATCGATCCTCAATTGGATCGATCAGCTACATGAACAAAGAAAAAGTCAAGAAAGGAGAAGGTAAAAAGTCAAGACTTTCCGAATTTATGAAGCAAAACCTTCTTAAGGTTATCCAACTTCAAAGTATATGCATTTGCAGTTTCATCATCCCCATCATCATAAAGCCAATCCTCTGTTTGCTGTAGGCTCCTAGAGATTCCCTCCCTTTCTTGCTCATTTGCATAGCTCCGATACGTGTTAAAAAGCTGTTCAAATGCATATCAATCAAATCCCATCCTATGAAGAACAATACAAAGTTGAAGGTCCACTTGGCTTCAACTAAACAACTACTGAAAATGCAAAATGCAAAATACTAACTTTTTCCACCTAAATTCTGAAGAGGCACAATATCTGAGATAGTAACACAAGTCATATGGTATTCTAACTCAAGCCGCTATAAACAATTGAATGGAAGATTTATTTGTTTTGAACTTATTCATCTTACACAAGCATGATTAAACTATAATGTTTGACCTTTTCTCATTTTTGGATGGAAAGCAAGACTCATTGAGTTAAAAATATAAGCATTATATTTAACACAAAATACTTACAAAACCTGAGAATGTATTGATAATGGTTTCTTAAGCACATATCAGTAACTATTATCACAAGGGATTGTTGGCATTTAATCCAGTGCCGCCCAAATCTGGTTATATGTCCTCATCAGTTGAGTAGAATGAATAACATGATGAAAAATTTACCATTGCATTACAAAAGAACCTACAAGCCATACCTTATTACGCATTTCATAAACATAAGACTCGAGAGCATTCTTTTTGTCTTTTGTGTCTTCCATTGCTCTATCCTGCTGGGCCAACTGAACTTCTTTTTCTTGAGCTTCTAAAATCTCAAATTTGCTCATTCCACCATATATATTCTCACTAATAGGTATATCTAACCTTCTAGTGGCTTTGTCCTTTCTGGTACCAGTAGCCTAGAGAGAGAAGTAACTGTATTACATACACTGCATAGCTTGCTAAATGTAGATTAAAAAATTATAGCAATACATCTTTGTCATACAAATGCATTAGACATATTTAAAACTTTCAGATTGTAGTATCTGATATTCATCAACCATTACATGAAATTGTGGACAGTAACTAAACAGATAAGCTGTAAAGGAACGATTCAGCCACAACAATCTTTGGTTTGACAGAAAATTTAAACAAATATGTGAAGATTTGGAGTTTTTTTCAACCTCATTTTTAATTGTGTCCGAAGAACCAGAAACAGGTACAGACTCCGTGTCAATTGCATCCACTACATGAGAATCTCCCTTTGTGACTGAGTCACCAACCTGATCCTGATCTTGAACCAGCTGCAGCCACAGTTGTATACGTGAAATATATTAGGATATTACAAAATTGATTGTGACAGAATAAAGTGTAGCCTTATTACTTACTATGGCTGATTCAACATTAATAATACCATGGAGGTTCAAGTGAACTTTAACTTTGACCCTTGCCCCTTCTCCATGCAAGCTCTGGATGGGGCCAATCTGCACACACATTGGCTCATTTATTTTAAAAGTAGTATGCAGTTCACTACTTCACTGAAGCAGTTACTTTTTACTGCATGGTCATTGACTGGTCAACATCTCCTCCCTAAACTATGCCAACTTCCAATTTGTAAATACATACAATATGTCCACACAGCCTATATACGTAGAAGAACACACAAAAGCACACACTTAAGGCTAGATAATATAATTTATAGATCGACCAAAAAAGCAGGATAATACCAATATAAGCTACTTCAATATGAATTTTATCACCATCATATTATGAATTTCAATACCCATAAAATAGAGAATGCCTAGAACAGGCATAATGAATTCTTGATCCAACTTGCAATAGAGCTGTTTATTTTTAATGTCCTCTTTTGTGTTGTGTTTTTACAGCAGAGCATCTTTAACCATGTCTTGGAAGTTGTGAACTCAAACTTTGACTGTTTATTTTTATTTAATCTTTGTTCATGAATTTATCCAAATTCACGAATCTATGACACTGATTTCGTTCATGTTTTTGTGTGTTAATTCTGATATATCTCTGTATATTTTGAGAGTCAATGAAAAGAATCAGTTTTTTGGGATTTCAGACAATAACTATTTAGTGTGATACAAAACAAACCAAAGTGTGATGCTTTGGTTCTTGAACCTACTTGTGTGATGCGAGTAGTCTTTTCATCATCTCTTACTTTCTACAATTTCTTTTCCTAAATTCCTAAATAACCAGCAATTATTTTCTTCCTGCATCATATATTTGAGGTCATTGCTTTAATAACTACTTGGCCAAAACCATTAGAAATTTACAACTCTGAATAATGAGTAAAGTATCAAGGTGAATGTTAGGTATTACCGTAAAACAACTAATTTTTGAATAAACTCCCGGAGGCAATTCACTGGAATCAGCATAGAATGCTTCCATGTTAAACGAATGGCTCCTTTGAAATGTCAAGACTTTAATGCTTGGGATGGGCTGACCCTTTGGGAACAGGATACCATTTGACCCTGTGCCAATTGGAATTTCATCTAATAAGAATCCTATGGAGAAAGGAATTGTATCTTGAACCTGCATATAAGAAGATGAAATGTAGTTACACTGTGTGTTAGTATATCTAAAAAAGCATATGCATGCCTGCATTTCAAGAGCATAATGTCACGTCCCGCCCAAACTGTCCCTAAAAATCCAAATAAATAGTGGTTGCCTAAAGGATCTAGGCTTTTCTACATGGAAAGTTCTAGAGTTACCTAGAGAAGTCTAGAAAGGGCTAGAGTTGGACGGACTCAACTCAAGCTTGAAGACCCTAGATTGTTCCAGAGCACACTGGAGGGTGCTAGCATGGGCTGGAACGTTCTAGAATGCGCCGGATGGTTCGGGAAGGATGTGGAAGCTGCTGGAAGCTTACGGAACGTCCCGGAAGGATGTAGAAGCTCCTGGAAGCTTGCGGAATATCCCGGAAGGTGCATGAAGGAGCTAGACAAACCTAAGACTCAGAGTTGGCAAGGAGATCCTAGAGCCTTGTGGCACATTGTAGATAAATCTAGAATACCCTTGTACATTCTAGACTAGGAAGACTCTAGAAAGTGGTGGCATGCTCTTAAGCTTAGAGCCACACTATAAATAGACCACTTGGTCTTCATTTGCATTCATCTTGGGAAATCTTGGGAAATCTTGGGAATTCTTAGCAATTGTATCATAAACTCTCTCTAGAGCAATACAAAGCATTCTTTGCAAACTCTCTTTCTATTCTCTTTGGAGTTCCATTTTCGGATTGAAAGGCAGGCTTAGTGCGACGGACCGAGCTAAGTGCCGCACGATCGCTACTTGAGAAATTAAGGTCGTGACAATAAGCTCCACTGATTTTTTTGTTTTTTTTGGGAGAACACAGTTCATAAATAATAAACACGAATAAATTAACGTGAAATAATCAGTTATATATAAATTGTAACCACTTAAAATATAGCATGTTATAAGTTATACTGCTATTAATCAAGTGATATAAGTTGATGATTCCTATACCTAAGAGAATTACACTTCTAGTCGCCAGAACAATGAGTACTGGGTAAAAGTTAGATAAAATTATAAGAAATAAATTATAAATGTATAGCTAAAATGGCATCAACAAGAACATACTCATTGCCCCCCTCTATTTCAACTAGTGCACAGCATATGGTTATTTCCATAATCTATCAGCATGACAAAATGCAAAAGATAGAGATCACACAAAGTAAAAGAAAGGCAATATAACTTTTTTGTTTTTGGGATTAAGAAAGGCAATCAAACTCAGGAGTAGACTGTCATAAATATGTCAAGAATTTTGTATGAAAATGACCGAATGATTTGGTCTAGTAACTTTTTTCTATTTATAGACTTTACAAAATATAACAAACCTACAAAATACAAAAAACCTACAAAATACAACAAAGTTGTCTATGGACAACTGTGGACAACTGTTTATAGACAGTTTGTGGACAGCCATGAATTGCTATCTATGGACAGCTATTTATGGACAATTATTTACAGCTAAAAATGACTATGGACAACAACTGTGTACAACTAAATGAATATGGACAACAAATTACAGCAAAACTGGTATAGACAGTTAAAAATTTGTCAATGGAATTTCTGACAAAGCTGTTATGAATGACTAAAATTTGTCCATTGATAGCTCCCCTCAAATTGATACGGGTTGATCAACAAGCATCAATTTACGACTTAGGAAACAATGTCGATGACGAGTGAGAGACTTGGTGAAGATATCAGCAATTTGTAATTTAGTAGAAATATGTGGAAGAGTGATAACACGAGCTTCAAAGGCTTCACAGATAGAGTAACAATCAACTTCAATATGCTTTGTGCACTGATGATAGACATGATTGGCCGTAATCTAAATAGCACTTGTATTATCGGCATGTAAAGATGTAGGATCGATCTCAGAGAAGTCTAACTCAACTAGCAAACCTCAAAGCCAAATAATTTCGGAACAAGCAAGAGACATTGCTCGATACTCAGATTCTGTAGATGACTTAGAAACTCAGTCTTGCTTCTTACTTTTCTAGGAGATCAATGCATCACTTAAGAACATGCATCAACCAGTGATGGAGCGATGTGTATCAGCACAACCAGCATCGCTATAAGCAATAAGACGAAGAGAATTGCCTGAAGGAAAGAATAAGCCACGGGCAGAAGTTCCCTAAACATAGCGTATGATCCGACGGACAACAGCCAAATGAAGATGACGAGAAGGCTGAAGAAATTGGCTAACTTGTTGTACGATAAAAAGAAATATCTGGTCTAGTGATGGTGAGATAGACAAGGCTACCCACCAATTTTCGATATAAGTTGGGATCAACAAGTAAGTCACCTTCCTCTTTGCGAAGCTTTACATTTAATTTCATAGGAGTATCAACAGAGGTAACTTCCTGCGATTCAACTATAGTCACCAAATCACTAACATATTTGTGTTGATTGAGGGTAATACCAGAAGGGTTACGATGCACCTAAAGACCAAGAAAATATGTAAGAGACCCAAGATCCTTCATATGAAAGGATTGTGAGAGACGGGTCTTGAGTTGGACAAGTAAAGTAGAATTAGAACCAATGATCACAAAATCATCAACATAAACCAAAAGGACAACAATACCCATGTTTGATTTTCGAAGAAACAATGAAGTGTCATACTTGCTCTGCGTGAAAAAAAATTGTAATAAAGTGGTTTGAAAAATTTCAAACCACGCCCGTGGAGCTTGTTTAAGACCATAAAAAGAGTGACAAAGTTTACACACATTGGATGTCGGAGAGGAAAACAACCCTGAAGGTGACTTCATATAAATACATTCTTTAAGATCTCCGTGAAGGAAAGCATTCTTAACATCCATTTGATGTAGTGGCCAATCATTGGAAGTAGCAAGAGTTAGAATCGTTCGAACAGTAGTCATTTTAGCCACAGGAGCAAAGGTCTTCTCATAATTAACACCATATTCCTATTTGTTCCCAAGGACAACAAGTCGAGCTTTATAACGATCCAAACTTCCATCAGAGCGAACCTTGATTGAGTAAACCCATTTGCAACCCAAAGGAACTATAGTGGAAGGACAAGACTCAATGTCCCAGGTGTGATTGGCCTCAAGAGCAGCAATTTCTTCCTACATAGCTTGGCACCAACAATCACACTTGACAGTATGCGAGTCGCATGTGCGAATATCAAAATTAGACAATGCAGTAGTAAGAGCTGAAATAAAATTGCTAGAAGAAAAACCATACCTATCAAGGGGTACAGATACTCGAGAAGAGCGACGTACCAAAGGCTCTAGAGGTGTTGCACCTGACTAACTCTGGTGTATGTTAGGATCAGATATCGGGTGAGCCACCGAAAAAGATTGTGGGCGGGATTATCTTGTATACACTATTCCTGATTTGAAGCGAGAACTGTTTTGAGGAAGAGCTAAGAACTGGTGCTCAACGGAGGGAAAGACTACAGTAGAAGAATAGGGCATAGAAGACACAGGAAAAAAATGTTAATTTTCAAATAAAATAACATTCCTAGAAATGTGTGTACGATGTAATGTAGGATCATAGCAAACAAATCCCTTTTGACACATTATATCCTAAAAATGCACATCTAACAGATTGAGCAGATAATTTATTTCGCTCATGAGGTGGTAAATGAACAAAACATACACAAGTAAAGATACGAAGATTATCATAATTAGGTTGCTTAGTAAACAAGCGAAAATAGGGAGATTTTATGTGCAAAACTTGGGAAGGTAAACGATTAATCAAGTGAATAGCAGTCTTTAGAGCCTCAACCCAGAACATGGATGGAACAGAAGATTCTAACAAGCAAGTACGTACCATATCAAAAATATGACGATTTTTGCGTTCAGCTACTCCATTTTGTTGAGGAGTAGCATGACATGAAGCCAAAAATACCTGAAACTTAGTTAACAAATATGCACCACTAGAATCTGTGCAAAATGTCTTAATATTTGCAGAAAATTGATTTTCAACATATGCTAAAAACTCGATGAAAGTACGAAAAACCTCAGATTTAGAACAAAGAAAATAAACCCAAGTGAATCTGCTATGATCATCAATGAAAGTTACATGATATTTAAATTTTTCATGTGAAGTAATCGGGAAAAGTCCCCAAACATCACTGTGAATAAGACCAAAGTAGTGAGAAGCTCTACTAGCATGCAAAGAAAATGAAAGAGTTTTTCTTTTATCAAGTTTACAAGAATCATACTCAAAAGGTAAAGAAGAACGTTATTTATTACCAAGAAATCCCGAGTTCAATATATGAGATAAAACTTGAGTATTGGGATGGCCTAAACGACAATATCACACCATACTTAGATCAGGAATATTATTACAAGCAAAAGACTCAATAGAAGGAATTGCATAAAGTGTTGGAATAGGTAAAAGTAATGGAAACAAACGTCCCATAAGACCGACGAAAAGTTAACAACACAATTGTTATCAACTAATTGACCAATAGAAATGAGATTTGTAGAAAGTTGAGGAGAAAGACACGACTTCTGATGTAACATTTGTGCCATCAATATGGCTCCAAAGGTTTTTTCCCTTGAGAAAAATTTCAAACTGGAAAACCCAGGTAGAGTAATTTTTTCCCGTAAACTTAACACACACTAGTGCAGTGTCCATTGCAAGTAAATGGAACCCGAGAAATATTCAAAAAAAATTAAAGAAACCAAGATAAGGACCTTAAACAGAGATTGCCGAAGAACACTTGTTTGGCAAAAAAACGCTAGAAAATATCAATGAAGATTTTCTCAGAAATATAATACTTAAATTAAAGAAATCGAAAAAATGACCTTAAACAGAGATTGCCGAAAAACACTTGTTTAGCAGAAAACGCTAAAATATATCAATGAAGATTTCCTTAGAAATAGAAAACCGAATTTTTTTTTCTCAAAGAAGCTCTAATATTATGTCAGAATAAGTCAAGAATATTGTATGAAAATGACCGCATGATTTGGTCTTATGATTTCTTTCTATTTATAAACTTCACAAAATACAACAAAACTGTTTATGGACAACTATGGACAGCTATGGACAGCTGTTTATGGACAGTTTGTGGACAACTATGGATTGCTATCTATGAACAGCTGTTTATGAACAATTATTTACAGCTAAAAATGACTATGGACAGCAGTTGTATACAATTAAATGAATATAGACAACAAATTACCGCAACACTGTTATGGACAACTAAGTTGTCAATGGAACACAACATAGTTGTTATGGACAGCTAAGCTGTCCATTGACATAGATATCTACGACCATTATGTTGCCCAAAATATATTATTGCAAGTAACTAATGGAAATTTGTTATGAGATACAAACCTCATACTCTTTAACTCGAAATATAGGACTTAGCATTGCACACTGAAGAGCACAACCACGTGCTACACACTCACTTGCATTCAGCGTCCGGCTGGGTTCTCTTTTAAAAAGAGAAGCTAATAATTTTGCAATAGCTGGAATCCTAGATCCAGAGCCTACAAGTTCAACCAAATGGATCTTGTCTACCGTCAGACCCGCATCAGCTATAGCTTTCTTACAAGGGATGCTTATCCTATCCAGCAACACAGAAATCAGCTTCTCAAATTCTTCCCTTTTAATATGTCCCTTGACATCTTTCTCTTCCATCAAACATTCAATATTTAGGGGTGCCTCTGCATTTGCACTCAAAACTTTCTTCAACTTCTCACATGCAGTTCTTAGTCTGATGCATGCCCTAACATTAGAATACACATCAATGCTGTACTCCTCCCTAAATTTAGCAGCAAAATGACAAAACAAAACTTCATCAAAGTCTCTACCTCCTAAGTTTCTATCAAATGAATGAGATAGCATCTTCATATGCCCAGCTTCAAATGATGCTATTGACACCTGAGTATCACAATGACCAATGTCAATGAAAGCAACATATGTTGGGCCAGCATTTGAGAAATCTGTTTTGTAAATCCCATAACCAAGTGCAGTAGCAGTGCAGTCATGCATCAATCTTAGAGGCTTCAAGCCGGCAATTTTTGCAGCATTCAGATATGCACGCCTTTGCAAATCTGTAAAATATGATGGGATCCCAATCACACAGTCTGAAATGGGCATTTCCAAGTTTTTGTGCGTTATATCTTTCAAATGTGCAAACAGCATCGCCATAATCTGAACTGGTGTAAATGTATGAGTAGAGCCCGAGTATTTTAAGTGAATCAAAATACCACCATCGTGCGATTCAGAAGTTTCAAAAGGTAACATTTTAAGCTCATGCTGAATATCAGATTCATTAAACTTCCGACCAATCAGTCTCTTCACCTGAGATACTGTTGATTTCGGATTAATTGTTGCTGAAGCAGCCCCCGCAGACCCCATAAAGCGTTGCTTCTCCCCAAAACAAATCACAGAGGCGGTTTCTCGTTTAGATTCATCATTTAGTAGAACATCAACACCCCTTTGCTTCACAACAGCTATAACACAATTGTCATTTCCGATATCATAGCCAACCACACTCATTTCTACTCTCACAAAATCAAAGCGAGAATCACAGCGAAAAGCACCAAATTGAACCCGCAGAGCCCAACGTACTTGATCAACAGCCCAGGATAATAATCGGAATTGAAACAGATAAATTCAATTCAGTTTTGCCGCTTCCCTCCCCTTCACACAAAAAAATTAACTCAGAAGTGTCAAAAATTCAAAAACATCGAACATCATCTCCATCAGATAAGCAATTGCATAAATTCACAGAGCTCCATTAATTTTAATTTCGCTTGAAGAATTATACGATAGCCAAAAAGAAACTTAGGAACTAGCCCATTTACAACTCCTTTAACTTCTGGAAGCAAAAAAAAAAAAATGATTGCAAAACTTTCAAGAACAGATTTATAAAATGAATTAGGAAATTTTTGAGAAATGATCAAAGAACCTGAATCAAGAACAAAATCTAGTGATAGAAGTGAACAGAGAAGGAGGCGAGAGGACTCAGACGACTGATGGCTGTGTGGAAACTTCTCCTTATTGCTCGTTTCAAATACGATATTTTAAGAAATTGCAGCATAAATATCACGTTGTGTGCTTGTGCTGCTGCAACTCTGCAAATTTTATTTTATTTATTTTATTTTTTTTGCAAAAATGTCCCTCTTTATTGAAATAATTTATACATGTCCTTATTTCTGATATTATTATTCATAATGCCAGCTACATAATGAATGAATTGAAATATAAAAACCCTATTTAATAAAATCATTCAATAATTTTTATTGAATTAAATTTTAAACTTTCTTTTTCAAATATGTTTGTTTGGACTTTTGATGCAATATTTATCAGTATTTTCAGAAGCAAAAATGTTTTTTAATGGTTTGATATGAAAATTAAGAACACTTTAAAGTGTAAGTGGGGTTCAATCTTGCAATTTTTAGGACAATTTTTAGGACAATAAGTTTAGGAAAACATTTATGTGCACATAAATATAATCCATTTAAAATAGTAATTTTTTTATATACCCAATACATTTTTTGTCTTAATTTTTCTTTTTAACATCAGCAGCAATATTATCAGTACTTAAAAGATAATGAAAACACTCACTCTCTACTTTTCTAAGATACCGTCTCGTCTTGTTAAGAACACTAAAAGTAGGAGGACAAACCTTAATGACCAGGTTAGGGGTGTAACTTGTCTATAGTGTTTAGGTTTGTGTTCACAATTCCTCAACTCAAAAAGTACTTGATAAACATAAATTATTTTTAAAATAGCTCATTAAATTTGTATATTTACATAAATAAAAATAGTTACTCAAAAAATAATGTTCGTTTTAAAGAAGGATCAATGCCCCTGGTGTTCTTCAACTATGCTTATTGAAATAGTTTAAATCAATTAGTTTTTACACGTTCAAACCCAAATATTTGATGTTAAACAAATAGATAGTAACATAGGAAAAAAACAATTTTTATTATATTGATATAATAAATAATTATTGATTAAAACATTAAAAATCATCATTTTTCAATTAACACATCTACTATACTTTAGAGATAAAAATTAAAATAAAATTTTAATGAGTTTCATAATACAATTTATTAATTTTTAAAATTTATCTCATCTTATTTCATTTTACTTTTAATGAGATGAGATTTTAATAAGACAGTTTAAATAAGATGAGTAAGAATATAAAAATAATTGAAAACATGATTTATAATTGTTGTTTATAACGTAAGTTTAATAAAAACGATACAAAATATATTTAAAGTTAGAGCTATTAAAGTTATAATCTAAATAAAATAAAATAATATGAAATAATATTTAAATATAATGAGATAATATTATATAATAGATCTTAGTAATATTTAGATGTGATAATATTACTTTAAGATAAAAAGGGTTTTTTTAGAAGAAAAAAATACAAAGACAATAAAAATTAATATTAAATAAATAAATTTATTTAGCGGAATAATTGGTAGCATCGACCTTTTCTACTACTTCGTAAATTGCGGGAATCGTCATTGGTGAATGTAAAAAGGTTTTATTTTCGTTTTGAACTGGTCTTCTCCCCTTCTTACTATCATAGGGATAATGCATGAATCCTTTATTCCTTATGAACAAATCAAATGCAAAAAAATTATGCATTCGTTATGGACCGATGATGATGATGATGATGTATTGATACTTGTCCATACCACAATATGCAAAATAAAATGGATAAAAGAAAAAAAAATGGGTACTTTATAAATTTTTTATCATCTCACCTCCATGATTAAGATATGCTATTTGCATGTACCATTAATCTGGACCAATTAATCCTTAACCAATGCCTAACTAGGGAATAACCTATTTTGGTCCCGAAAACTTGGGGAAAAAGAAAGCCAAAGTTCTATAACTTACAATTGACTAAAGAGATCGTAGAAGGATAAAAATTTAAATTTTTATAAAATTTACATTAAAATATTATTCTTTTACATATATAGTTAAAATATTATTAAAGTAAAAACAAATAAAACAAAAATAATAGACTAAGTGTTAAGTTGTTATTGATTGATACAAAAAAATATTAAAAATATAACTCTAATCTCTATTAATAAAATCATGTATAAATTTAACTAAAAAATAATCAAAAAATAAAAATCACTTGATAAAAAATAGATAGTTTTAAATTACATGACTAAACTAACTCTCTAAACAACTCAAATAACATGACCTAAGAGGCTATAGCAACTATTCCCCAGAAAATTTAATAGTTGAATTCCAAATAAACGCAGCAGCAAGAATGTCAATATTTGTTACGCACTTGATCTTCCTACTACAATTAAACTATGAACCAACCTGTTGAAAAAAAAATGAAATTTATTAAAAAATAGATGTTGGGAATTGTGCCTTGTCCCACATTGCTCTTTTATAATATTTTAAAGAGGTATAAATAGTGAAGAGTTTGTTATTGGGATTAGTACGAAAGCCTTACATGACTTTGTGGAAGGGGGAGAGGACAAAGCGAATGTGATACCACATACCTTGTGTTATGGCAAATCCGTCAATGCCGGCCGTCTGCCGTCATGAGCCGAGTCCGAGTGTGAGGTGGGGTGGTTTTTTTTTTTTTGGTAAAATTTTCTTTTTAAGGAAATTTTTTCCACTTACAAAATGGTTGTTATATATATATATATTTTTTGAGAAAAAAATCAGTTATGTTCCTTTATTAAGAATATGGTAGTTGTCTTAATTGAGAAAAATAAAGAGCCGTTGCTCGTATTTATTCACAAAAATATCCGTTACTCGTCTTTATCGAAAATGGCGTTACTTTTCATTTACTTTCCGAAATAGTAGTTACATTCTTAATTCTAGACATTCACAGTTTTTATTCATAATTGCTACGTTTTCTAAAGCCTATAAAGAAACGTTGACTCTCATTTACAGATCAATCAACAATCTCATCTCCTACGAAAACAATTCTCTACAATTTTAAGTATTCTTTTAGTTTTCCGAGCAACAATTTTAAAGGTCTGTAGCATTCCGGTCTTGTTCATCACGGTGAAAGTTAAAGGCGGAGATTACGATTAAATTTGTTTTTATCCTGGGACGACGGTACCGTGTGTTGCTTGCACAAATTGGCGAGCCGCGAAAGCGTCTTAAAGAGAGCGACCTAGTCCGCGACTCAATACAAGCGATTACTTTGAAGTTATCTAATATTGTTCCTACTTGTTTTTATAAACTTGCTTCAACAATTTAAAGACGCTCAATCCGCCGTATCTCTTGAAATGCTAATGGCGATCTAAACAAACCATTAGTTTTGAAGGATTACACTTTAAAAGATGGAGACAAAAAATGTTGTTTTTCTTAACCATGAAAAAAGTTGTTCTTGCTTTCTTTACCTCTTTGAAAAACCAACCATGATCCCAATCCTCTCTGAACTGTAACTAAGGATTTAGACACCTGGATGGAAAATGATTTTCTCGCAAAAATTATATTCTTAATGGTTTAGGATGACTTGTATGATTATTATAAGCTTGTGATAAGTCGCTAAGGAAATTTGGGAAGCACTTGAAAAGAAATACGAGAGGAAGTGGAACTAAAAAGTATCTTTGTCATTAGATCGCTGAAGTTTAGGATGATTGATGGAAAATCGATGGAAGGCTCGATCACATGAGCTGAGAAGATAGCACACGAAATAACGAAGGTATGACTTTAGATGAACAATTTCAAGTAGGCATTGTTATAATAGATAAATTACCCACTGCTTGGAAAGATTTTAAGAATACATAGGCATAAAACAAAGGAATTTTCTTTAGAAAGTCTTATAACACGTTTAAGAATAGAAGAAGAAGCTAGAAAACAAGACCAAAGAGATGAAGTACTTGTAGTCTCGAAATAATAGTACCCGATAAGAAACCTTCCTACCTGATTCTCAAACCTAAAGGTAGAAATATGAAAACTTCATAATCGTAGTAATAATCAAAACCGCCACCACCAAAATAGAAATAGAGCTATCCTCCCGTAATGGACCTCAACCCCAGGAATAACACATTCATGTGTTATAGTTGTAATAGACCTGGCCACTTGGCAGGCTAGGAAACTAGGAACGTAGGAATCGTCACCGCCCGCGGGCGAACCTTCTGAAGATCAACTGTGCTATGATATCGAAGTCAATTTTGTTGGTGGATCCAGAGGGGTGGTGGGTAGACACGTGTCTTCGCCATGTTTGCTATGATCGAGACATGTTCAAATCCTATTCGGTCCCGAGGATAAGAAAGTCTTCTTGGGTGACTCTCACTCCCAAAAGTTCTTTGTCTTGGTGAGGTGGTTTTGAAGTTTACCTCACGGAAAAACGTAAATCTTGAAGGATGTCTGCATCTGAGAGATGAGAAAGAACTTAGTTTCGGAGCTATCTTCTTAACAAAGTGGATTTACTCAAACCGTATGAGAGTGATTTATATACTATAACTAAAAATAATATATTTGTTGGGAAGGAGTACGCCTTGATGGCATGTTTAAATTAAATGTTGAAATCAATAAAACTTCTTCTTACGCTTACATGTTGAGTTCTTTTAATATTTGGCGTCTAGACTATGTCATGTTAATAAACAGCATGTCAAGAATATGAGTAGTTTAGAACTAATTCCTAAACTATCTTTAAATGATTTCGAAAAATGTGATTTTTGTAGTCGAGCTAAAATAACCAAAACTTCACATAAATCATTAGTTAGAGAATCTGAACCTTTAGAATTAATTCATTCGATATATGTGAACTTGATGGAAATTTAACAAGAAATGGAAAACGCTATTTTATAACTTTTATAGATGGTATGCTCGGATTACACTTATGTATATCTAATGAAAAATAAAAGTGAAGCGTTTGACATGTTTAAAATATTTATATTTGAGATTGAAAATCAACTTAATAGAAAAATAAAGAGGTTTCGAAGTGATAGAAGTATGAATATGATTCCAATATCTTTAATGATTTTTATAAAACTCATGGAATCATTCATGAAAAAGCCGCACCTTATTCTCCCGAAATGAATGGCAAAATTTGAAAGAAAAAAATAGAACTTTCTTGAATCGGTTGTTGCAATTTTATTAAACTCGCAGTCTTTTCCGTTGGTGGGGAGAAATTTTATTAACTGCATTTTGCTATGTGCTAAATAGAGGTGCCTAAATCTACAAATAAAATTTCACCATATGAAATTTTTGAAAAATAAGAAACCTAATTTAACTTATTTTAAAACTTGGGGTTGTTTAGCTTTATGTTAGGATCCACGATCCTAAAAGAAATAAACTTACTGATAGGCGTATGAATGTGTATTCATGGATACGCTTTGAATAGTAAAGCTTATAAATTCTCATGACTTAAAAAATCAAGTAGTTATAGAATCAAATGATCTTGACTTTTATGAGCATGGGTTTCACTTTAAAATTAAGAATAGTGGGGGCTCGTCTTACAGTAGTTTACCTATAACTAGAACTAGTGATCAAGCTGAAGAATTAAACTCTTGAAATTAGAAGAAGTAAAACTCGAACCATAAGGATTTTGGAGTCTGATTTTTATGCTTATACCTTAGAGAAGATCCCCAGAACTATTAAAGAAGCATTATCTTCTTTAGATGCCAACTTATGGGAAGAAGCCGTAAATGATGAAATGGACTCCTTGAGTATAATAAGACTTGGCATTTAGTTGACTTACCTCACGGTTGCAAAACCATTGGATGTAAATGGATACTAAAAAAAGGTGAAACACGATGGTACTATTGAAAAATATAAAGCTCGTCTTGTAGTTAAAGGATATAGGCAAAGGGAAAATGTAGATTTCTTTGATACCTTTTCACCGAGTTACCACGAATAACTTCTATACGTGTACTTTTCTCTCTAGCCGCTATCTATGATTTAGTAGTACATCAAATGGATGTTAAACCGCTTTCTTAAATGGTGATTTAGAAGAAGAAATTTATATGGATCAACTGAAGGTTTTGTTATCCCAGGGCAAGAAAATAAAGTTTGTAAATTAGATAAATCTCTTTGGTCTAAAACAAACACCTAAGCAATGGCATGAAAAATTTGATAATCTAGGTTATCTCACATGGATTCAAAATAAATGAAAGTGACAAATGCATTTATTATAAATTAGAAGATAATATTTGCACTATTATATGTTTATATGTGGATGACATGCTTATTTTTGGATCAAATATTTATGTTGTGAATAATGTCAAAATGTTGTTAAGAGCTAATTTTGATATGAAAGATCTTGGAGAAGCTTGAGTGTAATCCTTGGTATAAAAATAACTAGGTACGAAAAGTGGAATTACTCTAGATCAATCTCGCTACATTGAGAAGATCTTAAAGAAATATAATTACTTTAGCGTAAACCTGCATGTACTCCTTATGATCCTAGTGTAAAGTTGTTCGAGAACAGGAGACGGTGTTAGACAAGCCGAGTATGCTGAGCATCATTGGTAGCTTGCGTTACGCTCTTGATTGCACTTAGACCAGGGCATAGCTTATGTTGTGGGACTCTTATGTAGGTTTACCGATGAGACCTAGTGTAGAGCATTGGAATGCTATTGAAAGGGTTATGAGATACCTTAAGAGAACTATGAACCTTGGATTACATTATAATAAGTTTCCATTGTTTTAGAAGGATACGACGATGCAGATTGGAGACACTTTATCGAGAAGACTCCAAAGCAACTAGTGGCTATATTTTTAACATACTGGTGGGCTGTTTCTGGAAGTCTAAGAAACAAACAATATTGGCTCGATCTGATAGTACGAAATGATAGCACTAGCCTGCTGCTAGTGAAGACAGAGTTGGCTAAAGTTTGTTAAGTCGAGATCACTTTATGGGAAAGACCGATACACTGTTGTCTTGATCACGGCCGATAGTACATGGCTATTGCAAAGATTGAGCCGTTACTACAATGGCAAGAGACGAGCGTCGTAGTAAACGTATCTTGTTAGAGAATTTCTCTCAACGGGAGCAAAGAAGTGGATCATGCGTTCGATGAAAATTTGGCAGATCCTTTGTGAAAAGGATTGCGAGAGAGAAAGGTTTTCAAAACCTCAAAAGGAATGGGATTAATGCCGCTAGAATGAAGAGTCACTTATGATGGTAACTTGACTTATGGGCGGAGATCCCCGAGAAATAAGTTCGAAAGGGTAATAACAAGTCATGAAGTGATATGAGATGTATCACGCTATTAATCAAATCTCATTCTATATTGTTATAAGTGAAGTCTGAAGCGATAGAAAAGGATGAGTTATTTGTTAAACTCTTGTGAGTTCTATACTGCATGTGAGTGGAGTACGTATAGCTGACAGGAGTCTTTCTTGATAGACTCACTTTATGTGAATGTGGAAGTGTGGCCGGCACATGGAAATTTTTGGGCAAAAATTTACTAGGCGTTCACTATCTTGGGATACACGTGTATGGCGAAGTAAGCACGGGCTTTTTTCGAACTACACCTTGGAAAGGTTGTGTGTGTGATGATTGTTAGAGATAGAGTTCAAAACTACGAGTTACTCTAGTATATTCTAAAAGCATCGACACTACGAAAGTTGAAGTCGATAGACACCTTTTTCTTATCTTGCACAATCTTATAATTTTTAATTGATCGGTTGCTCGATGAAATTATTTTTATATAAAATTCAAGTGGGGATTGTTGAAAAAAAAATGAAATTTATTAAAAAATAGATGTTGGGGAATTGTGCCTTGTCTAGCATTCTTTCTTTTATAATATTTTAAAGAGGTATAAATAGTGAAAGAGTTTGTTATTGGGATTAGGCACGGCACCCACTTTTGTGGAAGGGAGAGGGCGTATATGAGCAAATGTGATACCACCTTGTATACGCTTGCATGCCGTCCGAATCCGTCAATGGGCCGTCTTAAGCGAGTCCGAAATCCGTCAAGTGCGTGTGCGTGTGTGAAGGTGAGGTGGTATTTTATTTTTTGGTAAAATATTCTTTTTAAGGAAATTTTTCCACTACAAAATGGTTGTTATATATATATATATATTTTTTGAGAAAAAAAATAGTTATGTTCCTTTATTAAGAATATATGGTATTGCCTTCTTAATTGAGGAAAAATAAAAAATGATTGCTTTCGTATTTATTCACAAAATATCCGATTACTCGTCTTTAATCCGAAAATGGCCGTTTCACTTTTCATTACTGAATGAGTAGTTACATTCTTAATTCCTAGACATTACCGCTTTTTATTCATAATTGCTACACGTTTTCTAAAGCCTATAAAAAGAAGGCTTGACTCTCATTTTTACAGATCAATCAATGAATCTCGTCTCCTACGAAAACAATTCTCTCTACAATTTTAAGTATTCTTTTAGTTTTAGAAAGCAGCAAATTTTTACGGTGTAGCATTCCGGTTTCATCGGTCACGGTGGTCGAGACGAGAATTACGATTCACGGGTCGTTTTATCCTGGAGACGGCAATTTGTGTTTGCTTGCACAAATTAAGCGGAAACCATGAAAGCGTCTTAAAGAGGCGGCGCAGTCCGCGACTCAACGGCGATTACTTTGAAGTTATCGGTAATATTGTTCCTACACTGTTTTTATAAACTTGCTTCAACACAACCTCCTTAATTTTCACGCATTCTAAAAATTACAATGTCTCCTACAACATCAACATTCTTTAACGCCCTTTAATAAAACTATGATCAATCGTCGCATAGAAATTTTCCAGTTTTTGATAAATTATACGGAGCTAATGTTGAGCATTTAAAATAAGGCAATTGATACTCGATTACATGGAAGTGGTAACAATCAGTTTCTTAGATTTCAGGCTCACTTTGCACATTCAAGTCATCCAACTTTGGCATGAACGGTGAGGCTCACTCTTCAGTGCGTGGCATCTCAGTTTCTCCAACAGTTTCCTGCAAAGCCTTATAAATGAATTGAAATATTAGCTTTTGTTCAGGACCTTACGTGCCTATTATCTAACTGATGGCAATTATGTTAAAGACTAAATTTACCTGTAAAAGTTCAGACATCTTTTCAGTTCTACCGTCCACAGATTTGAGAGTCGATGCAGAGTGGGTTTTGATCTTATCAGGCTGTAAAGCTTGCAGGGGCTCGATCACAAGGGGTTCATCCTTCATGCTACGGTTACAACTTTCTGTTGAAGCCTTAACAGCAGAACTTACATCCAGGGTTTGAGTCTCGTCTGATTCATCAGGGGCATCAATTCTCTTAACAACTTCAGATACTAGATGCTCAAAAGGCATACCCGACAGTTTTAATGCTCTGGCTTCCCTATCAGCTGGCACCTCCGGTTGAACCTGCACATGGAGACAATGTTCACTTTGCATGCCTTCAGACATTGACACTTGCCTATTTTGATATTCAGATAGTGCTTGATTCACTACTATTGGTACCTGGCTGGGGGAGTCTAAACCATTTGAAAGATTATCAGTTGCCTGAACCTGTTTTTCTTTTAAGGCTGTCACACTAGAAGCTTGGACTGAAAGAGGAGTGACTTCACTTCCAAGGGGTGATACATCAGATAGCTTAGCAGGCTGCAGTATAACAGGCACCACATTGCCTCTTGATATTACTGGAGTAGTGGTTGGAGATGCTACTGAAAGCACCTGTTTGTCTTTTGAGGCAACATGATTAGTTGAATGCGTTGCAACTCTATGCATCTGGTTTGCTATTTGTGATTCACTGAATGAATGAGTTCCATCTCCTTGAGAAATTTGTTGCCTGTCGTTCTTCTCTCTGGAATGAGAGTTAGTTTTGGGAGCTTGAGTGTTATTTTCAGCTGGAAGGGGGATTTCATTCCTTCTGATCATTGGAGCATCTGGGGCCACATCATTCTCTGCTGTCACTGGAACATAATGTCCAGTCTTGAACACACAACCCCTTAAAATCATACCTGAGTTGGCAGCTCGAACACTAACTAAATATCCAGCATCAAATGCAGCCTCAACAACACCAATAACTTCCTGACCAACTATGGCACTAGCATCATCAATCACAGATGCAGCTTGACGTGGCCTGCTTCCATTCGCTTCTTCAAATCGAGACATGTTTATATGCCGGTTATTTGGAATGCGAACATTCTCTCCATTATTTATCTTTGGGTACTTCCGTGGACGACCACGTTTTCGCTTCATTGTGTTGTCTGCTGAACCATCAGGGTTGTTCACTTGATTATCTTGATTCATCTTCAGTTAGTAAACTTTTTTGTTATTCACACTAGACCTTCCCTCTTGTTGCCGCCTAAGAAGTAGTCTACAGTTGAAGAAAGAAACAACCAAATTAAAATAATAATAATAATAATGAGAGAAATTAAAGATCAAATACTTAATTAATATACTTATGACGCATAACATGATCGTTGTATGAAGAAATCAGCTATTCACCTTAACTATTAAAAGTTATTGCAGCGCACTTGGACAAAATGTGCATTTTTCAGAGGGCATCTGAGACCACTTCTGAAATAAATCACATTGCACGTCTAACATGCAACTAGTCATTTGCTTCAAACATGATAACCAAAAGATAGTGCTTACAATATACTAGCATCAAGTATGTGAACCCAATAAGAGATAAAAAGAGCAAGACAGAACCAGATAAGCAATAAAGAGATATTATGCATAGCAACAAAAGACACCAACAAATATTGTCTTTTTTTTCTTTCTTTTAACGACACTAATAAAGATTACACAGAACACGGAATAGAAAATAATACAAATCCTATACATAACTACCTAGTGTGTAAAGTGGCTAGACTTATAAAACGTTGCAATCGTTTTGAGAACTTGTAAAGAAGAATTGGTAATTGCCCAAGGGATTAATTATTTACAATTGTTAGCATGAGAGAATAATAGGGCAAGGAAGACAATATTTTTTAAATAATTCTGGATAATTTATTTGACAGAATTTGTGTTTTTAATAGGCAACAAGGTAAGTAGAATTTCCCAAATATTAGGACCCATTACTTGGAGCACTACTCCATATCTTAAATCACTAACCATTAACTCCATAAACTCATCACTTTAGTTACAAGAGAACATGTCCTTGACTAGGTTAAGAACTCCTACAATTAAGGACACCAGTATTAACAAAATAAACTGTCACAAAACATGAAAATAGAACCACTAACAATAAGAATTTCTGCATTAATTTTAATACCTTTTAACCAAAATACGAGCAACAAACCAAAAGCACCGTACTCCGTCTCGCAACTACTGATTTATCAGAAATGGGTCGTTTATTATTCTATGGAAAACTTCTAATATCATATTTGTATTTAACCAAAAGAACTCGCAATAACGGAGGGGGGGCGTGAATAATCTTTTTAGTAAACCATAATGCTCAACATGGTTGCAGAAAAATCATGTAGTTCTCTTCTTCAACCACGCTTTTTGTCCTTCTTGCTATCAATATGGGTTATATATTCTACGAACCAAGACAACTGCCAAATCCATCCAATTTTTTTTTTCTTTTTTGTTGACAATAACAAAGTAAACAATTTTCAAATTATCCCGCTTTCTTTTAAAAAATTTAACAGTTTAATCAGCATACGAATCACAATTAAAACATTTCAATTAGGTGAAATTCAAGTACAATCTAGCTGATAAACCCTAAATTCCAATAAGATAAGGATTTTACCTAACAGAATAGAAACATGCAAGAGTCGAGAAGTAGGCATCATCAACAGTAAGAAAAAAAAAAGAAAAAAAAAGGAAGAGCAGCTATGAAAACTAGGGATTCAGAAAACTCAAAAGCGAATACTCGTAACTTGAGAATAGTATTCCAGTTTCGAAAACGAAATTCGCAGAAGAAAATTATGGGCGTAGACGCTTTAAAAAGTCCTGAAAAATTGAAGCACTTCAGAGTCTTACCAAAGAAAGAGGTTTATGCATATCATCACTTTGCTCGTTGTCTCCAGAAGGTTCGAACTCTGTGAGACAGATGGCATGAAACAGTCTCACTCAGAAGAGAATCGGGCATTTCACCGGGTAACTTGAAAACTAACGAATTATATATTGCCACGTGGTACTCGTGCAATTTATTATGAAAAGGTCTTTTTATACCTGCTAGTATATTCCGCAATTAATTTTTAACCAAACATTATTTTTTAAATATTATTTTCTTTTATTTCTTTAAAAATAACTATATTAATCAATGAAAGTGTTACGTAACTCGGTGCTAAAAAGCATTCGGGTGAACAAGCATCACTCGTTTTCTTTAAACATCCCAAAATATTAATCAAACTATGATTCAAATACTTCCTCAAAAACACGTATATAGTGTTTTTTTTTTAAATAACAGTCAGTACCTTATTTCAGATAAGAAAGGAAATTCATTAGTTTTAATTATGAGTTATCTATTTTATTTTTTATATTTTTATCATCCAGATAATCAACAACTCAATTTTATATACTTGAAAATTATAATAATAATACATGATAAAACATAAAAAAAAATCTGAAGTAGAAAAGGAAACAAAACTATGTTTCTAATATAAACAGAACAATTCCTAAAACTTGTTCGTAAAAAACTATACGTGCATAACTAATATTTAAAAGAAAAATATATATCATAAAAGTTACATATATTAGATATTTTATATTATTTAATTATTTAAATTTAAAAAAGTTATGAAAAAATAAATGAATTAAAGAAATTATATTATTTTAATAATTTTTTTAAAATATTATTATTTTTTAATCTAATAATTAAACTCCATTAAAATATTAGTGAAAGTAATAATTAATATGAAAAAATTAACAAAAAAAATCATTTTAATATTTTATTTTTATTAAAAATTAAAATATATATTAAAATAACTATATATTTTAATATTATCATTGTTGAATTTTTTATTAAATAATTTTATATTAAATTTTACTTTTATTTTTTAATCGTTTTATAAAAAACAATAACATTTTAATAAAAAAATAAAAAAAATTAATATTTTTTTATTAATTTATCATTTTTTTTTATAATTAAAGAATTAAATATTATATTTTTAATCTAGATAATTAAACAATAATGATGATATATTATAAATAACATATATGATACCTCACTTATTTTTTAGGTTCATTATGTTGTATACAAAATAAATGAAAAAGAGGTTGTATAACAATTCTTATCAAAGAATACTCTTACTTTGTAATTAATTCCAATTAGTTTCAAATGATCAGATTATAATTTTTCAAAAAAATTATTATGTCAACTTTATACTATCTTTTAATAATATTTCCTTTTTTCCTAAGTATATACATTTAATATTATAACCTAATAACATGAATTATCACACTCATCTTTCATCCATACTTAACATTAATTTATCATGTCACATGACATCTTATTTACTTATTGGTTAACGAGAGACTTCAATTAACTATAACTCCAACAAAGGTTTTTCATATTTTTTTTATATATATAATTTTATATCCATCATTCATCAATTCATCCACATTTTATATTCTAACTATTATGTCATATTTAATATTTTAATTCTAAAATTTCCCTTGATATATGTGAATATTCTTACAAAAATATAAAATAATAAAAATACTCAACATTTTTTATCAACCAAATTAATAAAAGAAATTTTTTTAATAATAAATATTATAAATAGATATTAGAGTATGAAAATATTAAGATTTATTGTGAAGCAATTTTTTAATTTTAAGTAAATATTTTCTGATTAAAAATTAATGAATTATACATATGTTAATTAAATAATATAAATACATGTCTCAAAATTGATATTCCAATATACCTACAGAAATTAACTTTTTTTAACAAAGAAACATTTTCTCATATTTACCATTCTTATAGATAAACTTGTTCGGAAATATTTGTAAGTTGTAATGAACAACAATTATTCTAGCAACCTACAAAAGGTTTTTTTTCATTTTTTTTCATTTTCAAAACCTTAGAATAAGTTTTTAGTGTTTTTTTGGTCATATTCTATTAGATCAAGAATAAACAAGAATAGTAAAAACAATCAAAGAATACTAAATCCATCATTTGAAGAAAGAGAAATGAGAATGAACGACGATCCATTTATTTTGAGAGATACACCCAACCAACCGATGTATTGTTTTTAAATTGTTAATTTAATAGTAATTGTTTCGCTATTTGAATAAATTTGGATAGTATTATTAAAAAAAAACTTTTGTTACAAAATAATTGTGTTTATTTTATCATACTGGTTCTCTACAAATAATTCAAGTGCATGAGAGTAGAGTTCCATTCTAAACAATTTTAAGCACCGGACACTTTTCATGTTTGCTAACTTATAAAGACATGTTCAAGCCATAACGTTCAGTTCAGTGTATAAGGATTATTTTGAAATACAACCATGTCAAAAAAAACAAATAAAGGTAAAGCTACTGTATGAATATAAAAGCAACTCCTATATATAGTTCCAAATACAAAGCAAATTTAATTAAAATCTGAATTGTTCAAATACATGGTGGTTCAATACAAGCTTTGAGCATCCTTGTCCAAGATACTCTATAACTACATTTATATCGAGTTAACAAGAAGCTACTACGCTTATCTTTACCCTCACCGGGCTCAAGAATATCAAAACCAACTTTGTGATCACTCAAACTATAGATAAACCCTGCAAAATCTCTCAACTTTTCATTAGTAGCAGAGGACAAACAATAACTTGGATTGTCAACAAACATCACTCTATCACCCAACAAGCTTCTGTCTCCAATCTCAACCCATCTCATCTCCAACCAATCTAACATATAAACAGAGTTCTTTTGTCCATATGAATATACAAAAAATATATCTCCTTCACACTCAAAAACTATACTAGACCAAGGAATTCTTAACCCAACATTTATCTCCCTACAATTTTGACAATTTGCATCAAAAACCCACATAACTGACTTCCTCAAAACACAATAAAAACTCCCTTTAATGTACAACACATCAAGAACATGCCTCATTGAACCAGCAAGTGTAAACATTTTCCATTGTTTATCAAAAGCAGAACCAACATGATGATAACTACTTATTATAATCTCATCAAGTCCATTTCCCTCATGTATAACACAAACCACATTATCTTCCAAATTTGGATTGCTAGAGCTGAAAGTTGCCTTGAAACCACTAAGACAAATCAAAGTGGGAAGATTAAGCGATTCGTCAGTTAATGGATTATACAAGAAAATTTTACCTGAACTGTCTGATATTGTTAGAAGTAACCAGCTTGATTTTGCAGCACAAACTCTAAGACGACAAAACCCAGAACATTGAAGCATCACATTCTTACTCTTAACAGTGTAGGTTTCATGGTTAGATAAATTATAGAGATGGTAATGTTGAAAATTAGTATCATTGCATGAATCCCAAATAGCAAGCCATGGTAGTACTCGTTCTTTATCAATGGATTTGATCTGTATTTGTTGCCAATTTTTGCAAACAGAACGAAATCGAATTTGATTTGAAAGATCAACATTTGACATAATTCTTTCTAATATATCAAGAGGAAGATCAGACCATTTAGGTTCTTTTTGATGTTTAGTACTTCTTTTAGGGTTCATCCAAGGTCTGATTTGCTTGTCCATTCTTTCCTCAGCCGTAGTTGAACTGCAACAGTAGAATTCTCTATTAACTTAGGAATTTTTGACATTTTATTTTGATCTTGTTTTTAAATAAAGATATATATTTTAATTCATTAATAAGAAACAAAGAACATTGTACTCAATTCCAAGGCACAATTGAATTGCCCAGAAAAAAAATTTCGTTTTAAGATGCCTTGAATCAATCATGAATCCATGATCTCAATCAGAAAGAACTGTATTGAAGAGTTTCTTGCATCAAATTGGAATGAAAAATGATACACAACCTGACCTGGGAATCTCTTCAATTAAGTTGTTTCACCTTCCCTCAATCGTAATTTGTTCCTAGAATCTTTAATGCCAAGTATTTGTGCTTGAGTCTTGACGATTATTTGATACTATCGCGAACTCTTACAAACGCTGGTATTGTTTTGCTATTTACGTTTTTTCTCCTTTCATTAATAGGTGTAGAAAGCTCTGGGTACGTAGTTATTTAAAAAAAGTAAAAAATATACTAGAAGTAAACAAACATTTAGACATTTTTATCTTTTAGTTTTTAAGATAAATATTTTAATCACCTAATTTTAAAGTTATATAATTAAAATAATTTTTTTAAAAAAAATAAACATTTTAATAAAATAATTATAAAATTATATGACTAAAACGTAAAATTTTAAAAATTAACTTATATATCTTATATAAAAACTATATGATAAAATTATCTTAATATTATAAACAAAATGACTTATAAATTTATACATTCTTTTTTTAAATATAACATTATCCTATGAGTTTGCATATTCAACTGTGATAGTTTTTAAAAAGTAAGAAATAGTGTTTTAATTTTAAGATAAAATTAATTTTCAAAATATTTAATATATTAAACTAACAAGATAAAAATAGAACTTTCCATTTTTACTTCTTCGAATAATATAAATGCATGCAAATTATAAAAATTAATAATATTAACAAATAGTTGCTTATAAAATTATATATATATATATATATATGCTTAGAAATTAATAAAATTAAATTAAAATTTGTCCCAAATAATGTGTAGGGAAAGTGATTGTTTTTAATTTTTAATTTTCTAAAAAATACTTAGGATAGAATTTTAATTTAAATTGATATATAATACTAATAGTACTCTTCACTAAAATCTGTCCCAAAAAAAGTAATAAAATAAAATATAATAAATTAACATACAACCGTCACTGAGATTTATCTTTTTCAATCAAAAGAATTAATCTTCTCTCCATTTGTTTAGTGGATTTGGATTCTCTCTATTAACACATCTTGAAGAATCACCAAAAAAAGCAACCAAAAAAAAAAGAAAAAAGAATACATGCTTCACTCATAACATAGCATTAAAGAAACAACTACCTGCACCAATGCTCCTCACCCTTTTCAATATAAAGATAGCACTAAAAAGGCATACATCTGTAATAATTTTTTTGGGGGAAATTAAATAAGAAAGAAGGCCAAAACTGTGGTAAAATTATAGTGTAACGAAAATCGCTCCCCTCAACCAAAAAAAGGGAGCAAAAACTTCCAGATGATCAAATGTATTTATGCAAACTTCGAATTGAAGAGGCCATTACATCCTGGAATGGGGCGGCTATAAGGAAAGTGCGGTAATGGAATGTGACATGGCATTGCAAAAGGCTGCTGTCCGCTTGACATAACCGGAGAGGGCATACACAACTGCAATGCTTGACCTGCCGCACTTGCTACATTGAAATTATCAAAATTAATTCAGTGAATTCATACATATACAACAAGATTGCTGCAGTGTATATATAGTTCAGCAGACAATGGTTCATTCAAGCTTGAACCAAGAAAACTCATCTATTCCAAACCAAGTCTTTTTGCACAAGAAAACTAGAATTTGTCTCCTTACCTTCCTAGGTGCAAGTGCTTTACTCAATATTATCAATCACCTATAATCATGTATTTAACAAGTATAACAAGAATATCACAACATATCTTAAAAGCAATTTATATACACCTTGGTGCTTTGGAAGCTGAGCATGTTGTGGGGTCAACAGAGGACGCGTAGCTAACGGTGAAATAGCTGTCGCACCTGGAACCAACTCCTTTAATATGAAAATAAAAAGTTATTAATTGAGAAATTGAAGTATAAAAAAGGATCTCACATGATTCTAATGGACAGAAGGATCAAAGTGACAGTGAAAGACAAGTCTTGCCATATCCCATATCATATGCAAAATATACTTTCCAGGCACACATTAAGCTCAACTAAGCATCCATCTCAATTTGTTTGCGATTTCCAACATAAATTATACTTCAAACTAGTTGGATCTTTGGATCTTCCCTTCGTACCAACTATAATTCATGTAGAGTTCCCCCCCCCCCCCAACCCCAACAAAAAAGAAGAATATTTATCATCTTCAGTCCAAGATAGTCTAGTTCTACCTTTTCTTTTCCCTATCTACAGTTTCCTCTCATTCACTTTCTAACACAACCTCATCTTGTAAAATAAAATCAAATATTTCATACAAAACAGCAGGATATGAACCTTGCACAGCATTCAACTTCTCACTTTAGTTCAAGATAATTAAAGAATTCACAAACATCAGACAGCTTTAAACATATATATATATATATACAACGCCACCAAGTAACTCTCAATTATTGTCTCTTACTTGAGAATATGGATGCAGATAGAGAACCTGCCCAAATCGTCCAACCATAACCTGGAAAGAGAAAGAGAAGTAAACAACTTAGTGGGCTATATAAACTAGATTGCAATTCAGCATAAGAAGATTTCCATTTTTACCTAAAATCTAAGTAATAATGGAAAGAGACAACTACTTACAGCTTGAGAATTTTGATGTGCATAGGTTGGTCCAGCCTGAATAGGATACTGACTAGCAGCTCTCGCCTGTGGTCTGATTCCCAATTGTCCAACAATCTAGAGATTGGACAAAGCACAGCAAGAACAGTAATGAGACAATAGATAAGAACTACATTAGTTTAGATTCTACTTTTCCCACTGCCTGCTTCTGATGATTGGGCATAAAGTATTGCATTATCTATAATCTCATATAACTACAATTTACTGCCATAAAAAATTCTAATTGACAAGGATGGACAATGTAAATTAATAATAGTTGAGGCACCACATGTGTTCAATCATTGCATGGAAACATACTATTTGAGAATATGAACCTAACCAAGAGCTAATGTAAATCCTTGCATACTCAAATAAACTCCTCCTCTGGTTAATATTCCATAGCTCAGGTAAAAATTATAAGCAAGCAAACTTTTTCTAGAGTTAAATGAAAGAGTAGATACAAGCAATTTAGTTTTTCCGAAAAAGTTCCTTCAAGAAAAAGAACAAAGAGGAGAGGAAAGACATGATATTGGTTTAAACTGAGATAGAAAAAGCATCTAAGGAAAGAAATCTTTCCGAAAGGATACTTACAGGTTGTGGCAAGTGTGTACCAGTAACACCATTTCCAGATGTCAGATTACCATACTGGATAACCTTAACAGGTATGGATGAATGAGGTGAAAAAGGGATAAATCCATTCTCTGGTTGTGCAGCACCAACAGGCACCAAAGGAGAGTTGTTTGGTACGTCCCCCATACTTGCGACTGTTGGTACTGTGGGGGAATTTGCTGATGAAGTATTTGTGTAAGATGGAGAAAATATTTTAGCTCCTGGGTTGAGCTTAAACTCCTTAGAAATGAAATCATAACCAGGAAAGATAAGTCAACATCATTTTACAACAAACAATATTTAAATTGCAATAAAACTCCAAGATTTTGCAAGATTACTTGCAAAATTTTTAAACCCAAGCAATCTCAGTATGATATTGAAGGTCAAACAATTAATACAGCAAATTCATGGTTTACCTTTGCACTTCTATTGTTTTCTGTAACACGAGGAACCATTTCAGTTGACGTTCCTATTGAAGTATGTCGGCACTCTAAGACCATAGCTGGATTAGACAATGTTGAGACACTTGATGTAACAGCAGAGGAGGAAGTGTCTACTAAAGTGGATCTTATAAAACAATGGTTCTCTGATTTGACAGATACACAAGCAGGATCAGAAGATAACCCATTAGGCAAGAGTTCAGATGGCATTCTTATATGCCTGTCCTCAACAGGCTTCATCAGGGGACAAGAAGCACTCACTGCAAGAATTGTATTAAACAATTCAAGAATTAACTAGATTTACTTTAGTGCAACAGGTGGTAAAAAAAGGGCAAGGCAAGTAAGAGGCTCAAGCATGCCAAATATCCGACAATTTTAAAGCATTCAAGGTATAAAAACATTTTTAAGTGGAAAAATGTAAAGGACTGGAAAGAAAAGACTGACATTTTGTAGAATATGACCCTTAAAAAGAAAGGATGCATCTCATCACTGAAATGTTGAATTAAGACAGCTGAGATCAAATGGTGCCAAATTCTGTTAATTAAATTGCATTCCTACAGGAATAGCAGGGAAGAAAATCCCTCGGTGTTTCAGTTTCGAATTTGACAAATTTCCTAATATGCAAATGATTTAGCAGTCAATCCCGAGCAAAACATGCTCAAATGAGGTGTATGCTGTTGTAACCTAGTATTGTCCACAAGAACCAGTCAACAGACAGTCTTCAAAAGTTCAATCAGAATCAAGCAGAACATCTGCAAGTTTTATTTATAAATTATTCGAATTAATTTAAACACTGAACTTTAATAAGCAGGTTTTGACTTACAGCTTGAACATGAGCCTTGAACTTTATCAGCCTGCACAAAATAGTGTTTTGTATTGATAAATGTAATACACAAAATATGCAGTAGAAGAATAACAACCATTCTACAAAATGAAATAGGAAGGCAGTAATATACAGCTTTTTCCCTATGGCACTCTTGTTTTTGATTGAAATCACTGAGTTCCTCTTGTGAACAATCATCATCAGTCTGTCTATCAAACAAGTGACAGGAACTTTTAATGAGAAAAAATTATAAAATACAAAAGACACATAAAAGGTAAATTTACCTTAATGGACACACCTAAATGAAATTTAAAAATATTACGGCCCCTGTTTTTAATACTTTAATAGTATTGAATAAAATAAAAAGCAAGAGAAGCACACATAGGAATCTTATCCAAAAAGTAAGCAAGCCTGAAGCTGGTATCAAGGCAAAGGATCAACCACAAATCTTAGGGTGCCCCAACGTATCACCTCTAATATTTATAAAGGCAGACAATGCTAGGAATTAATTTAACACTTAAAAGGGAAGATAATGATAGGAATAAATACCTTCTGCCAACTAGGATAGCAGGGATTTGTTCAATCTGCAAAAAAGGGAAGAAAAAATAAAAGTTGGCAGTATTTCATGCAAGGTCATATATATTTCAGATACATGATTTATACAGAGGCACCAATATTGTATATTCCTTTGGAACTTATTGGGTTGTTATGGTCAAAGATCTTGTTTGAAATCTGGAGAAAGATGTCTTTTATAAAAACGTAAAATATTTTAAAGATATTTTCTCTCTTTATTCTCTTTCCTTCAAAACATTCAGTTGATGTTTCTACAGAGAAGAAACATTTAAATGTTGAGTTCATTTTAGGCTTTCCCAACCATTTGATACTTCCTTTTTTTCAAGTCAACAGAAACCTGATGTATCCAGACTTTCTCCAATTTGCTTACATGAAACATAAGACTCGAACATTTGTAATTATTGGATGAAAATAAATACAGTTTCAAGACACAGTATACCTCCACCTCATTCATCCGGTCCTTCCTCCAATGTTCACCTTTTAAGATACTTGAAACATCATTTAATGGAAACTTTATAGCTTCATGCTCCTTCCTAGCATTTGTCTCCGTAGAAGTGAGAGTAATAAAATTCCCGTTCTGCAGTGAACTTCTGCACTAGTAAGGGAAAAAATGAGCAGATGACTTTATCCATAGATAGAGCAATAATAGCTGAGCTATTTGACCTGTGTGGAACTAATTATCACAAATTAGACTAACAGAAAGCAAGCACCTATTCTCTCAACCTAAATCCACATTAACAAAGTCTGGTAGTAAATAATCATAAGCCTAGATAATACTGAAAGAGAGACAACACATGCAAGAAATCCATCACTGCTAATCCATAAGCCTGTGAATATGGGCTATAAAATTCTCATAAAGTTCCAAGAAAATGCAGACGAGAAACTAAAACAAGGTTTTCTAACAAAAAGATAGACAGCATAAAGAAGAGAGAGGCCTAAGCATTCTGCAACTTGAGGCACGCCTTCACAAAGGGTAGATATGGGACTTAAGAGAATGTAAAAAATAAAAAAAGTGAGAACATAAACAATGCGGATGCAAGCGAGGGACTATTAAGTTTTTGTGCAAAAATCAAACTTCAGTTAACATGATCACATGATTATTAGTTACTTCTAACTTGATATAAAAATCTACAGGTTTGAAACTTTCAGAAGGGGATTTTTCTCGATAATGCAGAAAAGTTGAAAAGCCTATAACAAAAAAAGATCCAGCAGAAGTGATTGTAATGCTAAGTACCACCACAAAAAAAAAAGTAAATAACTTAAGTAATCAAAATAAAGATGAATATTAATTCTCAGGAGTAGATAAAGAGTGTGGTTGCCCCAATTCAACTTGATACATACCTCAGTTTGTAAGTTTCTTTTATATCCATGGCTGGCTGGATAGATTCCTTGGCATGATTCACTGGATACTTTTCAGGTTGCACGCTAACCATGATGGCCTCTGCAGTGTCACTGGCTAAGTTTCCAGCAACACCATCCGCAGAAAGCAGAACTCCCTGAAAATTTCATATGCAAAGCACAATGGAATTTGGCAGGCCTCCCACCAAAAACATCAAAGAAACATAATGAGTGAAAATAACATACCTTAGCAACCACTTGGACAAGGTCACCTGATTGAATTACCAGCGTATCTATCAATTCCCCATTTCCTATATTTGCACTGCTTTCCCCTCTCCTGGTCATCCTTGCTTTCTTTAAAACAATACCTAGGTACAAAGATAAATTTTACAAATACTGCAAAGAGTTTTCAACAAAAGAATAGGTAATTAACTAAAAGAATGATAGAAGAATACATAACGAGTTGCTCATATCGATATTTTAAGCTAGAATCATGGAATGTTGGTTCCAGCTAGTGTATTAAATACAACAAACAGGCCTGACGCATAAACTAGTGATATTTTCATTTCGGAAAAGATCTTAATTCTCTAATCCAATGTTAACAATGCTCGTCCACCACAAATGCTTATTTGCTTTAGTTTAGTTCACATTTTCTCAGATACAAAAAATGGAAGGGAAAAAAAAGATGAGGTGAAATATAAGAGAAATCAAGCAAAAGAAACAAACTCAGATCACAAGATTCACAACCCCATTTGGGATCAGAATCATTATTCAGGAAAACCAAAACCCAAATACAATACCATATAGTAACAACCCGGAAGTCATTTAAAAAAAAAGATTCCAACAAGGATGAGAAACAAAGCGCACCATAGTCATTTTCGACAGAGGCGGTGTAGAAGATTCCAGAATAAACCGAGCCGTCCTTGACATGAACATCGACTGGGAGGCCAATGATGCACATGGTAGCGAATAGCAATGAGTCTCTGAAAGAAGAGGACGAAGCTTCATAGTCTAGGAACTCTCTGTTTTTGCAACCCATCTCTGTATATCTCTGTTTTTGCCGATCCAAAGTATGTATATCACCAGAATCTTCGATTTGTCCCTTTAGTAGTAAATTGCTACTACGTATCGACACAGATGGATCTAAAGAGCACGAATATGCTGGATTAAAATGAACACTTTTTTTGCCCTGCGATTAAATTGAACACTTGAGGCTTGAGCGACGGACTTGCACAAAGGAAACACTTTTCTCTCCTTTCTCAACGTTGATGTTGTCGATTTCTCCTTTCATAGCATAATATTACTTCATATTACTTTTTATAGTAAAATATTATTATTTTTTCATATTTAAAAATACTTTTTTATAATAAAAAATATATTAAAAATAAAATTATTTAAATAATAACTTAATCATACAAAATGATTTTATTTTTAACTCATTTAATAAAAAATGTTTTTTTATGTGATATATATATATATATATATATATATATATATTATAATATAAAAAATAAATATATATATTTTTATAAAATAATTAAAAATAAAATTTATAATACATGATTAAATCTATTATTTTTTTCAATGTTGTATTTAACAAGGTTTTTTCCCTTTTTTTTACTATTTTTTAATTTTTTATTAAATTTTTTAAATTAATTTAAGTTTTTTTTTATATACAAACAAGAACTGTTTAATTGATATCATTTTATGAGAAGATCCGAACCATCCTACTATATAATAACTTTAAAAGATATGTCATTTTAGCTTCTTTTAAAATGTTATTATTATTCCTATATTTACTTATACATATTCATTTTATAAAACTTTAAATTTACACAATCATTTTTTTCTATTAAAATTATTAAAAAAAATTTATTTTAATAACTATCCATCAATTCATAAATTAAGGAAGATGTAATATTTTTTTCTTAATTTAAAGGAAGTGACATATAATATGTAAGTTAAAGTTTCTCTTTCAAAAATTAATCATTTTGCCTGAATGTCTGCGTAAATAGCATATTATAATAAATAAATAAAAATTATTTTTAAAAAAAATGTACGCATAATCGAGCTAAGGATGAGCATATATTGATTTTAGTTTATATTAAAATTAAAACAACTCAATATAATCATTTAAAAAAAATATAACTAATTCAAATCAATAAATTTAAAAAATCAATCAAAAATCTAAGTTGATTTTATTAATTTAATTTGCGTGTAATTAAAAAAAAATTACCTTTTACTAATAAATTTTTATTAATATTTTAAAATCTTGTATTATAAGTTACAATATTTTTTATATTAATTTTATTATAATATTTAAATTTAAAGATTTATATTTCAATAAATTACGTATCAATCATAGAATGCAAAAAAAAATTAAAAAAAATATAAATATGCAATAATGAATAGTAATGATTTACTTTACAAAATTCATTAATTCTAATATTAAAATCATCCACAAACTCTAATAATAAAAATATAGAATGTAATGTAGTTATAAATTATAGTAGATAAATAATTAAATATTATATAATTAATTTCTCACATAAATAATAATGAAAAGAAGATAAATTAATTGATCTAAAAATTTTTGCATAAACTTCGTTTAAATATTCAAACTTTAATAATAAAAATATGTAAAATTTGTTTATCTCAAATAAACAAGTTATAAGATAAAATTTAATTATAAAATATTATTTTAAATAAAAATTTTTTATTTTAGATAAAATTAAAAACATAACAATAAATAATAAAGTAAAACATAGAAATTTAAATCTTTACTATATATTATCTATTACAAATGGAGAATATGTATAAAATACTTAAATTATGTATAAAAAAACATACAAAAAAATCAAATTTTCAACCATGTTCTAAGCTCATATATGTAAACACAACATATGTTTCTAACATATTCATAAAAAATAAATATTAAAATGAAACATGATTTATCCTCTAATTAAAAACATTGATATCGTCGATGAATTCATTGAACTATGTTATTTGTCTAAAATATCTACAAAAATAAAAAATAAAGTATAAACTATGAATTAACTAAATTAAATTATAATGATTGATATAAATATTTAAAATATGTATTCTTTGTCATATTTATTCCGTTTAAGTATCTCAAATATATTCACTTCAATTATATATTGAGAAATTGTTTTTACCAACTATAGCATATACTTTTGCAAGTATTCATCTTTAAGAGAAAATTAGAGCATCCATTGTCTTAGGATGCAAAAAACTTTTATATAGATTAATTACATATCTCTCAATGTTAAAGGTTGATGCGGATACAATTGTAGAGACTCATACTAATAACATATCTCGTGCAAGTTTAAAAAGGTTAAGATAGCTTACAACATTTGATCTTCATCACAATAAAAAATTAAAATTAAAAAGAGCAGGATTAACACACTAATCAACCAAATACTTTTTTATCTCACATTTTATTTTCAAATAATTATCATCTTACAATTGTTGTAAATATAACAACCGACCAACATTCAAGATTGGTGTATTCTTTTCCTTTTTCAAATTTTTCTATAATTATAGATTTTGATTATTGGATATCACTTGAAAATAAATCGTCATTTTTCTTCCCCTCACTGGTATCAAAAGATTTAAACAACTTATCAAGAACAACCTTCATTATATTAACTGTTTCTTCATCAATATGGCTCAAATATAAATGTTTGATTATGAATTCCAAGTACTTCAAATTAGACCTTAGATCAAGCATCACTATAATGAATAAAAATTTATTCATCTTATCTACATCACCTCAATACTTGTCAAATTTAACCCTCATTCTTTCAGCCCATTTTTTTAAAATTTCATTTCCCCTTCCTTCGCATTTATCAATACATTTTAATTAGTATAAAACTCATGAACATAACTATTAGAGGTAACATATAATGACCTACTAAAGTTGATAATTGAAGCATAAAAACTATGCAAAAATTCAACAAAAATATATACATTCTTGCAATCTTCTAGCAGAGGTAACTATATAATGTGGTCATCAAAATATCAAGAAACTCATCACTATAGACATACAATTGTTCAAATATTTTTTGAAATTTAAAAGTGCTCTTCAACATAAAGTAGGTAGAATTTCACCTTGTTTGGGCATCCAAGAAGATAAGTCCATTGGTTTCAATTCTTTCGTATTTGACACACTCTTTGAACTTTTCTAGTCTTGAAAGGTAAGATCTAACATACTTGATTGTATTACAAATACTTTTAATGGACATATTGACCTATTTTAAACTATCACTCATAATTAAATTCAAAATGTTTGTATAATATCTTACATGTAAATACTCACAATTTAAGACTAAGTCACTCCAAATCTTTCATCTCTTTTTAAAACTACTTAAAGTAGTGACATTTGAACTTGCATTATCAACAATTATGGTAAAAATACCTCAAATGCTCCATTCACGTGCTAAAGCATCAATGTACTTTGCAAGCTAATCCCTTTTATGGCTACAAACTAGGTTAAAGTATATAATTATTTTTTGTAGTTTTCGATCATCATCTATATAATGCATATATAGCTTATATTTTGGTAAGAAGTCCACGAATCATTAGTGATAGAAACCTTGCTATATATTGGCAAGAAGTCCATGAATCATTAGTGATAGAAACCTTTTGTTTAGAGCATGATAAAATCTTTTTCAATGATGATTTTTTCCTTAAAAAAATATCACAAACATCTTGAGAAACTATAGTATGAGATTATATTTCAAATTTAAGCATACCAACTTCACATAATTATTTAAAACCAATGCCTTCAATAAAACTAAACGCAAGTTTTTCCATAATAATCATCTGAGTTATAGCCTTCTTAACTTTTTTTATAATAATTCCAAGAAATTAGTTTGATACCATTACCATCTTTATCAACTTGAAAATTTAAAATTTTCTACTTCTTAGTACCATTGTCTTTTTTGTAATTGGGACAAACTTAAAAAAAATTCAACAAGTTGAACTCTCATTTTTCTTAGTATCATTGTAATACTTTCTCTTACAATAATTGCAAGAAACCTTTACAGATTTGGAATCAAGAGGTGTAAAGTGTTTCCATATATTATATAGTGACCTTCTAGACTTATTACTTTGTGATATTGTTATTGGCGATTTTGGTGGTAAATTATTGTCAATAGGTGTTCTTTGAGGTTGTGGTAATATCTCTTGAGCAAGTATTCATGATATATCTTATTGGTTAGGCATTTGCTCAATATTCATTAGAGTACCAACCAAATCTATAATTCTTCTTTTATCAATAAAATGTATTATTCATAAATAAAGAGATCATTGATTAACATGCATCAATTTAAATTATTTTAGAAATTAAAACAGAACATAAAGATAAAAGAAGAAAATAAGAGTAATGTGAAAGCATAAAAATAAAAACCAAACTAAGCAAACTTTAAAATAAAGTTACAACAAGTAGAACCCAATTCTTTATAGTATTAATTTTCTATAATGAGCTACATAATTTTTACAAATAAATTTAACTTCGACATACTACATAAAATAAGCACCATGTATGCATGTAATTTGTTTTCAAACTAATGGAAACTAAACTTAATACTCCCATCACATAATTTATTTTCAAACTAATGGAAACTAAACTTCATACTCCCTTCACATTATGATTTTCATTAATTTTTTTTACTTTTTACTTATGAATTTAACTTTGACTCTAGCGCATAAAACATCCAGCTTGTTTGGATTGTAAATTTTTTTAACAAATAATAATTTCACTCTATAACAAATTAAGATTTTCACCAAACAAAAAATATAAAATTATATTATTGGTAACTAAAGTCTTGAGCAAAACAAAAATAGAAAATAATAAAAAGGTAAGTAAAATATTTTTTTATTTATAAATAAGCTAAAAGTTAAATCTACTTATGTTTTTCAAGAAACACTCTATTGAATAGTTATCATATATTTCAATTAAAAGAATGAGGTATAGGAAAAAAATAGATTATTAGGATTTATACCTTTAAATAAAAAATGATGCACATGAGCTCCCAAACTCAACATATTTTCTTTTTAGTATGAAAAAAGATTATAAAATATAAGTATTCTACAAACTTTAAGAGCAATATTTTGTGTAAGAGCTTTTGACATTACTAAAAAGAGCACATCTCACAAAGGAAAGAGAACCGAGGAAATTGATATTAGGTCTTATGACCGTGGAAAATATTAGAATTGAGGAAAATGTCGCTACTGAAATATAATAGTTAATGGATGAGAAAACTGAAAGCTTGAGGAAGAAAATTATAAAGTAAAGAGAAATTAAAACCTAAGAAAATTAATTATATGAAATGTATAAATTTGAAATAAGAATACAAAAATATAAATAATAAAATAAATGAATTGTGTTGGTTAGATTTTTAGTCGATTTAAAGAAGCGAGAATTAAACCAACTCAATACTAATCGATTTTGTAAAAGGATTAACTAATACAAACCAATAAAATCATAAAACCAAAAATATTGGATATGTTGGGTTGGGTTCGATTGGGTTGGTTATGATATATTTTACATTTTCCTATATTTTATATAGAAAGAATTAATATCTTTGCTAAATGTTAAGAAATGTGTTAAAGATACTCTATTAGAGTTTCGAATAATTTGTAATCTTTGAATATTTTTCACAAATAAAAATGTATAATTAATTATACATTTTATTTTTAAAATTAACAAAAAAATTATGTTAAAAATAAAAATATTTTATAATTATATTTAATAAATATTAAAATTAATTAAATAATTATAGATATAATTATATTAGTTGTTTTTATGGTTGTTAAGCAATAAAGATAAAATGTATTTTTATTTATAATATTATATTTCTTAATAACATACCTCATTTAGTGAGAATAAATTTATTTTTAATTAAGTATAATTGAGTTCATTAATAAATATATAATGAATTTATTTAAAAATGTAAAATAAACTAAATTCAGAGATTTAATGGGATGTAATTCCCTAACCTGTCCCGCAATAAAAAAAAATCCATTTGTGAAAATTTCACGTGCCATTCTCCACCACGTCCAAAAAAATTAACAACATTATACACACATTATATTTAATGGGTTTTGAACCCATGTCACTTCATGTTCCACGAATTTTATGCTTTACAAATTTAAATAGGTTTATTTGGGTTTTAATTTAACTGAATTATATATTAATAATATATATATTTATTTTTTAATTTATATATTTATAATACATATATTATATATATTTATAATCATATAATTTTAATTAAAAATATATGTGATTTGTGATAGTTAAACGATTTATATTATTATTTTTTAATATTTTTTATTAAAATATTATTTTAATTAATAAAAAATTTAAATTACTTTTTATTCTCGAATCTTCAATAATTCATTTATTTTTAATAATTATTTTATATTTAAAAATTAATACAAAATTACAATTTAAATGTTAATATATAACTTTTTTTAATCAAATTATTTATTAATTAATTAATAATTTTTTTTATTAATCTTCTATTAACGTAAACTTAAAATAATTTAAATTTATTTTAAAGATAAGTACGTTTAAACAAGAAAATTCGTAATATAATTAATTCAAACTCAAACTCTTTTTATCTAAAAGTCCAAATTCAAACATAAAACGTTCTTTTTAAATAAATAGAATTAATACGTGATTACTTATCTTATATAATAAAAAATTATGTAGAAAAGTGTGAAATATAAATACTCACTTTTGTTCTTCAACCCTAACCCTTTTTGCTCCCTTCTTTTATTTTTTTCAAAGTCTAAAAAAAAAATTACTTATTTTATACATGAAAGATGATCTCCTTTTATAAGTGCCCAGTTTCTATATATTTGTAATTCTCGTCTTTTTGTTTTTTTAATTATTTTTAATAGAAATACATATTTGTGTTTCCATCTTATCTTTTTATTGGGTTCATTTTCTTTAGTAAAGAATTTCACACGGATAACTTGTGCATGGTTTGCTTTTATTTTATAGAAAATCGATATCATCCTATGTATCTATATTTCTTAAAACTTTCAAAGTTACAACAATATGATATTAAAAAAAAATTTATTAATAACAAATAAATTTATCAATTGACGCAATTGGATATTTTTTTTTAGAAAATAAAAAATATCCATTCATTGTAATCCAAGATACATACATAATCAAATTATACAACCAATTATAATGAAAAAAACATATTACAACGAGTAACTTTTTGGATAGTTCTTATATTTGCGCTAACAATATTCGCCTCATTTAATGAATTTTTGTTTGTTTTTATTGTTACAAGAAATGCATCAATATCTTCGACCAATTCTACTTATTCAATAAGTTTGATCACCAAAATATTTTCATATCCAACAAATAAAATAGTATATGAATATTCACAATTAGATTCAAATAAAAATATCATAAACAAAAACGAATACATGTTGGAAAATCGTACTAGATAAAATATACGCAAAAAAATATTATTTTATATCTATATCTAAATAGAAAAAGATCACAATCATAGTTGATTTTATTTATCAAAAATAAAAATAAAAAAATTAATAAATTTATTCTTAAAGAGCCAACTCTAGTAGAAGAAGAGTTTTCTAAGTAAACATGTCATTTGTAAGGTTGAATACTAATAGCTCAATATCACCTATGGGTGTCCAAAAATTGGACCTGACCGAATGGTTTTATAAATCAAACGGTATGGTTCGGTTTGTATTAATTAAAACCGTTTTTCAAATGGTTTGATTCGATTATATTAATTTTTAAAATGGTCGAACCGAACCAGACCGATTTAATAATATATTAAAATTTTTATATTATTTCTCACTAGAGGTGTCCAAAAATCAGACCGGACCAGACAGTCTTATAAATCAAACGGTCTAGTTCAGTTCGATCTGAGTAATATAAACGGTTTGATCCGATCCAATTTGAGTAATATAAACGGTTTGATCCGATCCAATTTGAGTAATATAAACGGTTTGATCCGGTCCGGTCCGATTAAATTTTTTTACCCAAAACCAGACCGAATTGGACCAATGGACACCCCTAAGACACAATTTTGTATTTACTTGTTATACTCACTTACTCTCTTCAATTGTATGTAGTTTACAAGGTTCAGTGTTTTTTGTGGTGTTGTTGTAAGAATTTTTTTTAGTTATAAATAACTTTTTTTTATAGTTTTTGGTGAGCTCATTGAGTGGTTGGTGAAGGCTCGCAGAGATAGCAAAAAACTTTAGCAATGTTTACCTTAATTAGCAAAAAACTTTAGCAATGTTTACCTTAATTGAGGTGGTCGACAAGATCCACAAAGGTTGGATTTTTTTTATAAATTCAAACCTACTTTTTTTGTTTTCTTGGCCAAAATTTGAGGAAAAACTCTACTTGTTTGGCTCCAAATTTTCTTGATCCTTTTTTAATCCATTTTTTTTTCAATTGTGAGATTTGTAAAAAAAATGTGTCATTTATAGGATGTAAGATATCAAAGATAAGTCTCTATCATATTTTTTAAACATCTAAACGAGTGTAAAAATATTGTGGGAATTTTTTTAGAGATAAACGTAAAGTTGGCTAATAGAAAGACACATCATTTTGAGAAATTTATCTCAGTTTTAAGTTATCGTGTATCGGTTAGTAGTTACAAGGATACAACAATTCCCATAAGTGAGTAGAATATGTGGTGACATTTCTAATTAAGACTTTGTCGTGTGTTGGTTGATAGTTATAAGATTGCAACAATTTTCATAGATAATGAGCTTATATAATGACAACTCTCACAATTAATGTTTCGTGTATTAGTAGGATGTTACAAGGTTGTAAAGGTTACTATTGGTGAGAAGTTTATGTTATGATAGTATTAAAGTCCATAGGGGAAAAGTTTTATGTATTCATGTTACTATGTTGAAAGGTTAAGAAGTTAAACCATCATAATATCATGTCACGTGATGAAGCTTTAGGGAGAGCTATGATCTATTTGGATCAGATGGTGAGTTAATAGCAAATGAATGCAACATAAACACATTTGAGTGTGATACTCTAATTAATAGATGTATAAGTTTTTATTTTTTATCATGAATTATTGATTTATTTATGTAATGAATTATTTGTGATCGAATGATTACTTTAAACAACTCATAAAAAATATTGACACATAAGAGTGATATTATGTGTAATTTTATAGCGTTACATGTTATGTATGTTATATTGTTATAAAAATATAATTATCATTTATTATATATTACATATAATATATTTTAAAGTAATAAAAATCCTATATTATATGTTTACCTTATCCATACATTGTGTATGATTAACCTTTTTAATGCATGTTAGAAACCTAAACATGAACCTACGAAACCTTCACTGGTAATATGTTTACAAGATCTTTCTTTCCTTTAGTCGTTTATATAATATAAGCATTTTGTCGTTATTATGCATTTCAATGTACCATATGCTTCAATAGCATTTTGAAGGCTGCTGCTTAACTTAAAATAGTACTCACACAAATATTTCATGATGTATTACTTATTTAGGTCTAAATGACGTATTGAAATTTGTGTGCATGTGCTAAGACCAAAAAGTAATAAAAAAAAGCTGCAAGCCAATGATAAAACACTTTTAAGGTAAAGAAAAGAAACTTTCCAATCAATAAAAATAAGAATAAGCAATATTAGTATAATAATGAAAACAATAAATACATTATTTAAGACTTACAAAAAATTATAGATATTTTAATAGAATAAAACAACGTAACAATAGAATTATGTTATTCTATAAAAAATATATATGTAATTAATTTAAGCTTAAACAACATTAAATTTATTAAAATAATTCAAAAATATAATTTCCAACCTTATCCTATTTTTATTATTAAAATAAGGCATATAATTTTACAAAATGAGACAAAGTAAAATCTCCTTCTTTATCATATCTTATCGCATCTTGTGTTATTAAAATGTGAATCCCATCACTCATTCCTTATTCTTCATTTCATTATCCCATCTTACCTCCAATTAAATCATCCCAATCCAGCAAGAATTGGCCGTCGTGAAAAATGGAACGAAACCATTTGTCCCATTCTATTATATCCAGGGTATATAGTTATATACTACCAATTTACCAATCAAGTAGTGATATGTTGGAGCATTTAGACAATGATAACTCTTACTAGTTATCTCAATATTTTACTATTATTTATCTCCTTAAATCGTTTACATAGCCCCACCAATGGGGATACACGGACATAACACTCGGAAAAAATTGACCACTTTATAAGGGAAGTGGAGCAACAAAATCCATCAACAGTATCCAATAGGATATATATATATATATATATATATATATATATATATCCAATTTCAATAGAAAATAGTCCAGCCAACACCTAGCAAGTTATAGTATTATTTAGTGTGACAACGCCACAAATAATAAAAGAAAGGACAGACAGTACAGTACAGGGGAAAAAACACAGATGAGCAAGCAGATGATAAGGGAACATGGCTAAAAGAGTCGATATAAAAACTGCAAATCATTACTCAAAAATGAGTCCACCTATATCGCTCCAAGAATAACACCAGCAGAAACTCCGAGCTTCAAGGCAGCAACAAATCACTGTAAAGAAGAAACGGATTACCGACCATCAACAAACAATGAAGTGCATAGTGTGCAATTCCAATGCTACTTACTACATTGTGTCACACAATTCACAAGCAAAGAATGACGACTCTAACAAGCATTAACTGGCATTAAGGACATAAATTAAAGGAGAAGAAGCCAAAATCGCAATAATGCTTACCTGCTGTGGCTGTTGATAAGCACCAGGCTGCTGGTAGTTACCATATGCACCACCATACCCTCCATAGTATGTGTTAGGGTCTTGGGTTGGAGGTGCATATGCTGCATATGGATGACCTTGTGCATATCCATAGTATCCACCGGTCCACTGGCTCTGATCAGACTGCATCCAAACAAAAGCAATAGATGAGCCTGGCTGTTGCTTACATAAAAATGCAATAGTTAAAGAGGCACAGTAGGTAAAACCTGTTTGCTGGTAGGACTACGTCCCCAAGAAAGTCTAACACTTTGCCCTCCTAATTGTGTTCCATTCAACATCGATAATGCTTGCTCAGCACAAGATCTAAATACAGCCATACAAAAAACATGACTGAATAAGATAGTACTTAGGAGGAGGAAAAAAGGAAAAATGACAACTGAGCCTTTGATAACCTTTATTTGACTATGTTACTTACCTGTCAGCAAATTGAACAAATCCACAATGCTTGCCTACAGGTATTTTAACATGAATTAACTCACCAAATTGGCCAAATACTTGTTTTAACATGTCGTCGTTGACATTAGGATCCAAACCCCCAACAAAAATCTGCATTTGGAAACTCACTGAGTTATTACCACAGAAAGAAGCATGTGGTATCAACAATAAAACAATCTACCCACTGTTGTATTATTTGGATCACCCTCGCCTTGATTTCCTTGAGTATTCGAGTATGTAGCTGCAAATCAGAAATAAATGAGAACTAGCTTGTAAATAGCAAAGGATTGTACAGCTAGATGCTCAGATTTTTTTCAAGAAACCAATTAACATTTATTATGCTTAACAATTTTCTGATTCACATATATTACCTGGATAAACATCGTTCAACAGTCTCTGATGCTAGAATCTTATATTGAATATCTAAATTTACAAGCTGTCAATCCCATTATTCACTAAACCATGACCACAACAATTGCCTCAATAACAAATTCACACCGTAAATGGACTGGAAAGCCAATATTAATTTAGCAGCACAATATACTGATGACATATCATACTTATAAAATCATAAAACGTACAAAAAAAACATTCGTGAAATAGCAGAAGCTAAGAAACAAACAGGTACAAATCTTCTTTCATTCCTCTTGTTAAATGCTCCCCCCAACAAAAAATAGCAACACTACCAACACCAACACAACAAAAAAAAACAAAACAAAACCAACAACACACAAAACAAAAAAAAATATACATATATAATTTAATAAGAACAACAATAACAATACGAAAAGAAAAAGATGTATTCAAGCTATAGGTCATTTCAACATATTAGATATTGGGATGCGATCATGCAAACTATACTAATGCCTCCATTTGGGTGTGGAGGCCATACGGAATTATTTATTTGCAACAAAATGAAGAATTAGTTGTTATCACTTGAAAGGAGCCATAAAAATGCAAGACAACAACTACAGAATCTAAAAGACTATAGTAATAAGTCAAAGATATTCTCAACAACATTGCTGTGTACTTAATAGTTCCAGACAAAGAATTCAGCAAACCAAAAGTGCAACCAAGAATAAAATAAATCAAACCAAACTCTAAAACCTAAAAGCACGACGCTTTGAAAACATTTGAGAATGTAAAGAAATCTGCTAAATGACAGGACGAAAGAAAAATGGCCTTTAGCCATTCAATATTAATGAATGAAGAACAAAGTTTGAATTTAGGGAAAAGCGGACATACGTAAACTTGACTGGTAACTGTTCATATGCAAGGGGCTAAGAAAGTAATTCCTGAAGGTAGCATAATAAATGCCACGAGTAAATTAACTAAGAAACTTATGACATAAACTAAATAACTGACCTAAAATGAGGCCACGCATTAAAGTGGAATCATTTCAGCTGAAATCAGTTCCAGGCCCCCGTAAAATGAGAGCCTCTCGGTATCCTGCTTTAAGAAACATGAGTTTTATATAAGTTTTTGATTATTTTAGCATAATTAATTGTGCCGAAGTTTACAAAGGTAAATACTGGAATGAAATGAGTCAAAGTTCCTTCGATCTTCACCCGAATAAACTAAAAGGGTGTGAAATTTAAGATACTTGCAAGATCACTTCAAAGTGTATAAACGACAAACATATAATTCCCAACCATTCTAAATCACATAATAACAACACCACAACAAACCAAAAATCAAGCAAAAAAATACACTCAACAGAGCTCCACTAGCTATCACATCATATGGGCTTATGAGTGTAAATATTGACCATGATACATACCACTCTGCTGTGTGGTAGCAGGTTTCTTATTAGCAGCAGGTCCTATGCGCATGGGCCTTGTGGAACAGTACTGCCCATTCATTTCCGTCATGGCTCGTAGTTGCTCGCTCTCATCACCAAATCTGACAAATCCATATCCCTTAGAGCGTCCAGTTGTTTTGTCAGTGACAACTTTAGCACCCTTAACAGAATAATACACAGCTTTAAAAGTCTCTTGCAGAGTGTAATCAGTAACCTCAGTAGCCAAATCCCCAACAAAAATGGTATAGTCAGGACCTTCATCTTGACGTCTCTCACCAGGCCCAAGAGTGGCCCAATTCATCCGAAAATTTTGATCGGTATTTGGCATTAGTGAGCCATTATATGTCTGTAGAGTGGTTTCCGCTGCAGCACGAGAAACAAACTCAATAAAACCATATCCTTCTGGCATCCCTGTTTGCTTGTTTCGGATAACCTTTGCAGTGACAGCCTGTAACAAACGAATCAATCAGATACTGCAAGCAAATAGGACAGACAGCATACGCAAGACACATCAATACTTTTACCTTCAGCAGAAGAAGACAAACAATAAGATAAAAAGCTTAGAATCTGGGAATCTTTGTCAAAGAAAAACCCAATTGACCAAAATCTCCGAGAAGTTGTGATAGGGATGATGGAAAATAAAAAAAATTATTTAAAAATAAGTCAGATTATCTATTTTAGATTTATTATTATTCCATAAGATATCATTTTATTTATGTTTCAATTTTGTATTTAATATTTAGATTATCAGTTGAGATATTATTTTGAATTTTAATGCTTATAATTTAGATTTGAATATTTATCTTGTTTCTTTCTTAGGACTCTTATAAATTAGATAACATTGTACTTATTTCTCAGATTTTGAATATAAATTGACTATCAGTTTCTCCCTCATTGTGTAAGTTCTCTCTTTTCTCCCAATTTCTATTTGTTTAATCCATAACCCTAGGTTGTCTTGAATTTCTTCCCCTTCCGTCTACTTCCCTCCCCTACGTCTCTATCCCTTCCACATGAAGTTGTTAAACTAACAGTGCAAGAATTCCAAGAAATATAAGGCTAAGATTCTATAGCTATAAGTACTATATATCAATACGAACATACTCTTCTTTCCCCCTTTAATAGCTCTTGTTCTTGGCATAGAAACATAAATTCCAAATTTTCGAGATTTTTTAAACTAATAGTGCAAGAATTCCAAGAACTATAAAACTAAGCTCCTATAGCTGTAAATAGTCTATATCAATACTCACACTCTCTTATTTCCCCTTTTATAACTCAGGTTCTTGGCATACAAACATAAATTTCAAATAAGAAAATAATTGAGAACAAAAAAAATACGTTGGAAGAGAGAGAGAGAGAGAGAGAGAGAAAGCAAACAGCAAAGAGTGAAGGTAGGGACATAAATACCCCTCCTGTGTGAGCGAAACAGCTGAGAATGTAGTTCTCGTCCATCCAAGGCTGCAAGTCGCCGATCCAAAGGGAGCGAACCTCAGAGGAATTGGTTGCTGTTGGATACGGCTGAGCCTGCATCGTCTGAACAGGTGGAGGTACAGCCGGTGGGACCCAACCCGCTGGAGGTGGAATTGGCTGCGGTGAGACTTGCTGTTGCTGCAGCTGCATCATCATCCACGGCTGTTGCTGTTGATACTGAGTTTGTTGGTTGGACGCCATCGATTGCATCGACGGTGGAGGGATCATTCCCGTTGCTCCTGGCTGTTGCATCGTATCAAATCCCAAAAACAACCGGACGTAACTTAATATCGCAAACAAAGGATGCGGTTTTGAAGGCAAAAAGCGAATTGGTACAAGTCTCAAATCGGAGTAAACCCTATAGGTTGAGGAGAGGGAGAGAGAGAGAGAGAGAGAGAGAATGGAAGACACTGGAGACCTAATCCCAAAAATAAGGTTCTGGTCCTCAAAAAAAAAATAAAGACAGATGGGTGAAGATATTTTGGCGTGAACAGTTCGCTCGGCGAGATGCCAACTAGATTAACACGTGGGAAGAGAGGATAGGCGTCGATAGTGTTTAATTGAGAAATTATTTATTAATAATTTTTATATATTAACGGATATATGTAATTTTTATGATACAAATTTAATTAAATTTAAATATGATAATCATATAAGAATTTTGTTTTAATATAACAATATTGAATTAATATTAAAATTTATTTATTAATTATTATGGTATATAATATATATAATATTTAATTTTTAAATTAATATATATCTAACAAAATTAATTTTATAATTACAATTAAATAAATAAATATATTTAAATGATTATTAAAATAGTAATTTAATATAATTGTGTTATATATTATATTTAAATATAACATATTATAAAATAAAATATTCATAAGTTTATAATTTTAAAAATAATTCGATACGATTCAGATTACAATATATTATTTTATTAAATGTATAAGGTGGTTCTTATATCAAAATTAAGATAACTAATGAAAATAATCAAACGAGTTCAATTTTAAATATTAATTTTTTTCTTGTTAAATTTGATTATTCTTTTAACTAAAATTTTGTGTTTGCTTCTGATTTTGGGGTTTAATGATCTCACTTGATACTCTAAATATTTAGAAAAAGAGAAAGAAGCGATTGAATGATGATTAATATTTCTGTATTAATTCATGAAAAAGATTTACTCGTGTGTAATATGTTCTTCTATTTGTTTATATCTCACGACAAACAAACCTTGAATCATTATATATCAAATGAAATGAAAGTAAATTTTAACATATTTCATATGTACATGCATGACAACCGGATTAACTAAAGAATGTTTAATTAACATTAATACTATCGATGAATAAAACTGACACATAAGCGCTTGGTCTGTTCAAAATTCCTTAAGCAAAGTAATCTCGTTATAAGCTAAGATAAGAATCTTATATTCTCTTTAGGATTAGAACGTTCTATAAACTTTTATTTTGAAGACATCTAAGATATTAGATTATCTCTAAAATAAATACAATAAGCTCATATACTTCATCGATCATGGCTATTAACATAATCAGATTCATTAAAGTCAATTAAGATAAGTGTTTCTGATATTGTAAATTGAATGTCATTACCAGAGGTACCTTTTAAGTATCTGAAAACCCTTTTGGATGTTTATTGATGCACGTATATAGGAGCATAAAGGAATTACAATAGCTTGTTAATAACATATGTTATTTATGATTATATAATAACACATAATTGCAAAACTCTAACTGTGTTATGAAACAAACTTGGATCATAAAGAGGATAAGCATCATACTTATAAAGTATAGGACCATAAGACATTTGTATTTTGAGTGGCTTAGTAGATTCCAAACCATTTCTTGCTATAAGCTACCCAATGTATTTATGTTGGCATAAGTGTAGACCATCACTAGTATACTTCACTTATATTTCAAGAAAGAAGTTGAAGTTGCCCAAATCTCTAAGAGAGAATTTATCATTCAAAAGTTTAATAAGTTTTTGAATATATGTCATAACTTTCTGTGATGTCTATATCATTCACATTTATTAACATAAAACTGACCAGATCCATTGTGAAACTTATGGAACATTGATGTATCTACTTTAATATTACATAAGATAAAGCATTACTTAACTTTTACAATCAAATTCGTGGAGTTTGTTTGAGTTTATACAAAGCTTGCAAACTCAATACAGATGTTAGACATCCTTGAAGCCTTGTGGCTATTGCATATAAACAATTTTTTCAAGTTTATCATTTAAAAAAGTATTTTTACATCTCATTGATGTAATTTTCAATCACAATAAAGGGTCAAACTAAGAATTAAACAAATTGTTTGAGACTTTACAATTAGTGAGAAAGTTTTAGTGAAATCTATGCTTTCAACTTAGTGATAACCTTTTGTACTACTCTTGACTTATATTTATCCAACAATCCATCGTTTGTGAGTTTAGTTCTGAAAACCAATTTAAACCCTATAAAATTAACCTTTATAGGACAAAGAACTAGTTTCTAAGTGCCATTATCCAATAGAGTTTATAACTCTTTCTTCATAACTAGTTCTCACTCATTAATTCCCTTAGCATCAACATAGGAACTAGGCCAAGACAAAAAAACTTGCTTAGTAGGGGCAATTAAAGCAATGTAATGTTTAGGTTTAAGAGAATCTATTTTAAACCTAGTGATCATATGATAGGTAGAGTGACCATGAAGAGATGGTGAGTAGGATCTTTGATTAGACAAGATAAGAATTGAAGTCTCATAAGTTTAACTAGTACTATTACTCTACACAAGACTTGTAGCAATAAATGTTGATGAAATTAAGACTAGGGTGGATATGTTATTTGCTAAAACATGTACCAGTGATATTTAGTAATATGATCTAGAACATTTGATGGCATATATGAAGGTGATACAATTACAACTAAGGTAAAGATGGTCGAAGTTAATCTAAATAATTGTGAAAATAAAAGATGGAGTAAGCATAAAACAAAAACTCTTGAAGAGAAAAACAAATTCACCAAACACGAAATGAGGACTCGTATACACTTTACCGGTCTTCAAATCCAAACACAAATAGCCTTTTTGTGCTATGAATCATACCTTAAAAAAATGCATGAAACTAAACGTGATTGTAATTTATACTTGTTGTAATCCCTAAGATAGGGAAAACAATAAAGCACTAAATGTTCTAAGAAAGATGAAATCAAGACCTTATCATATAACAACTAATATAAGAATTTATCCTTAATCAATAGAGATGAACACTTATTTTAAACATAAACACAAGTTTTAATGACATAAACCCATAATTTCAAAGGCATACTAGCCTGGATCAATAATGAAAGACCTCTTCAAATAACCCTTTAGTTTATAGTTTCCACAACCTCATTCTATTCACTTGTATGAGTATGTATTGCAATGTTGTCGTCTAATGAAACCAAGCTTGGACAGGAATAATAACTCTTTATCCCCATCTAATTGTATTGGTATTGCTCTTATTTTAATATCAAAATCTCTCTTCACCATATGCATAAAAGAGCAAAATAATGACTGAGCTTCATCTTTGTTTTTTTTAAATATCCACGTATATATTGTAGAATCATCTACCACTAACATGAAATAATGAGCACAAGTGTTAGAGATGATAAAAAATGTCCAAAGATCAACATAAAGTAAAGCAAAAAGAGTATAATGATTATCATGTATATGCTTGAAATGCAATTTATGAGATTTGGCTAAACAACAAGTCCTACAAAACAAAGATTTATTATATTTGTCACATTTCAATCAAGTAGACTTCCTAATATTGTTAAGCACATAAGGAGAAAGATTTGTTAACTTATTATGTCATATATATAGTTTATTACACAAAAAGTTGTAAATGATGGACATGAAGTAGAAGTAGTTTTCACAATAGAAAAAGCATAATTTATATAAGGTGTGGCTTGAACATGACTTTCAAGTGAATAAAAACCAACCTTAATTATTCCTTGGGTCAAGATTTTCTTACCCACCCCTACCTTGTTAAGAACACATGCAACATGAAATTCAATAAACATAGCATTGTCAATACATAATTTTTGAACATATATGAGATCATGAAGTTGTAAATCAAATACACAACCTATAGATCTAATAATTGTAGAACCATGACTATATATAGGTAAAGAATAGTCATTACATACTAGCACATAATTAGAACAGAGGAAGGACTAGCTATGCCTACCAATGTAATTAACATGGTTGATTAATTGATGTGTAGCACTTGAATCTAGTTACCACTCAATATTTCCTAAAAATTTTGACTGATCAAAAGATGAAGTTCCAGTAGCATCCAAAGTAGATGAAGATTGAAATTGTGAGCTTTAAGATCCTTGAAGAATTCCAGTAGCATCCAAAGTAGATGAAGATTGAAATTGTGAGCTTTAAGATCCTTGAAGAATGTCTCTTAGCTTAAAGCAATTGTTGATACGATGACCTAATTTGTCAACAAGTTAGCAACAAATTATTATTCTAAATATACCATATAATTATCTGACATATAACGTTTTTAGATATAAAATAATAAAATGATATAAAGAGAAAAATACAATAGTAAGATAAACCTACAAATATATCACATAATTTTTGTGTTTATATGGTTTGTACCATTGAACTAAAATTTATTCAATTTCTACCATCTAATTATAAAATTTGTTTTATTTATATCACTCTATCAATTTTTTTTATCTATAGCCATTAAAATTTATAAAATAAAAAATTTATAAAAATCACTATTCATCATCTTTTTCACAAATTATTGAACAAATAAGCATCCCATGGAAATTTCTAACTACCTTTTCTCGACTTATCCTTTTTAATCTTGTCGAAACTAGTGAAATTTATTTCCAATGATTGTATGGGAGCGAGCTAGTGATGATAATTGGGCATGAGCTTGGGTAACGATACTTTTTACTACTAATTTTGGTAGAATATAAATTGGTGTAGAAAGATATCTATATGAGATTCTGATGATGATGACGAGAGAATAAAGGAGAACCTTTGTGTTCTTTTCAAAGACACTCGTTCAAAAACATTTCACTATAATGTCATCTTTTTAGAAGAAGATGACTTTCTTAACTTATTATAAAAATGATTTTTAATAGTTTTGACAAGGTTGAAAGGATAAGCATAGTAAAGTTAAGGTACAAATTGTCATGAGAGATGTATTTGTTTAATAACCGATGAGGAAGATGATGAATAATGATTTATATAAAAAAATTAATTTTTGAGAAAATATAGGTGAAAAAATAATTTTGTATTTTGATAATAGAAATAGAATAATTTTTTTTTTGATAATATAAAAAATATGAAATGCAATAATTTAACTATATATTTATAGGTTTATTCAAATATTTATTTTACTCTTTAACTTATGTGTAAAGATCACAAAAAATTCGTAATTTTTATGAAAATAATGTTCTAATTTTATTACTTTTAAGAGAGTGTTTTAATCATATATCTTTGAAAAAAAAGTTCCTTTTGGTTTTAAAAATTTAAAATTGAAGATTACATCTTTTAAATACTAAATGTACTCTTTTAAAATTAATATGTATAATTTTTTATAATTATAGGGTTAAGTTTTTAAGTTAAAATATTCATAAATAATATACTCATTTGTAAATTTATAAGATGGTTGGTGTTATTCTTTATTTAATTATTCACCTTTTAATGTAAGTAAATAATGTATTAATTAATAAATTATTTTTGTGGGAAAATATTATCGCTGGTATCAAAACAAATTTTATAAATCCATATACAGTGTCCTGAATTCCCCGCTCCATCTGCCGACCTAATAACCAAAGTCTTCAATTCTACTCAATTCACACGAAAATAAAAGAAAAGAAAAATATAAAAGTAGAGATTGGCAGGGGCTGGAGGGAGCATTTACTAGAACTATAAGAATGGATGGCTTGTATCATATGAATTAATTAACTGAAGAGCCCAGAGAGGAATCAGGAAGGCAATGGATTCAAAGTCCATCGATATCTTAAAAACAACGGTTGTTATATCGTCGTTGATATCCGCAACTATCTTCTTCTCATCTGTAGTAGCAGAAACAGAGTATGTTCGGCCTCTGCCTCGCAAGACCCTTCATTTTCAATGGAATTCCAGATCCTCTTCTCATCCTCAGCAGGTCACTATATTCACTCTCTGCCTTTCATCCTAGCTTTGTGTAATTATTTTATTTTAATTTTTGCGAAAATTATCTTAGAAGTTCAGTAATTTGTAATTTAGATAGATTAGTATTGATAAAACTCCATGAATATCTCCATTGTCTTAATTGTCAAACCTAATAGAACTTTTGATCTCTATTTTTCAAATTTAATGGAACTCTGGTGTACTACTTGTACTACATTAGAGGTCATTAGGTAGGTTTGAAAAATGGGATACTATAAATTCATCAGGATTTCTGATGTCTTACCGTACTACTTACAAACTAATAGATTAAAGTGTAGAAATTGTTAAAGATAGTAGACCATTTCGACACCGGTCCTTAATTTTTTTAGAAAAATATTTTAGTGGGATATTGCTATATTTTTCTGTTTCATTTTATTTTGCCGAAATTATATTATATCGGTTGCTTGCTTATAGCTTCGAGTTGGTACTTCATCAGAAAATTGTTTCTGGACTTGGTTCATGGGATTCCATTAGGTATTTTATATCTTTTTGATGTTTGATTTAGTTCTGAATGGATTTTCCTAGTGTGCCTTTGATAGTTGGTATTTGCTTGTATAAATTTATTTTTCAAGAGAAAAGCTGGATGAGTTTTGTTGTTGCCACAGTAAATGCGGGGCCATTGATTTTATTTTTCTCAAAAATTTTTAGAAATTGTTGAAAAACCAACTCTATCTAAAAGGACCAACTATACTTTTATACATTTGTCACTCCTCACAAATGTTAGTTTTATGTACCATGCTGACCAAGTACTTGTAATTCAACAATTAAGATTATTGAGGTTTGTTCATAGGATTTTTATTAGTTCTGTTAACATGTTACGAGAAATCAACTCTTTAAAAAACTTAAACCATTTGAAGAATGACTAATTATACTTTAATACATTTATTACTCTTTACAAGTATTTGTTCTGTGCATCATGTAGACAAAAAACTTGCAATTCTATAGAACGATCGCCTTGGGAGAATCAAGAATATACGCGGCCCACTGACGCCGCGACACGCGGGGCCCACTGCACGCCACCGCGCAGAAACAAATATCTCTCGTCCCCAATCTCTCAAGCTTGATGGACACGCGCGACCGAGCCGCTGATCCTCGACGGACGGCCCAGATTGAAGTCAAGGCCCATCCAAGTTCGCCGCGCACCGAGCCGCTTAATGTGACAATCCCTGTGACGCGGTCCCATACAAGCGGCGTGCATCTTCGCTTACAGAATAAGACCGCCACGTGTCCCACGAAGATTTGCTTAATCGACGCCGACACGTGGCTATTTACACGCGCGACCGCTGGATCACGACCCGTTTCCACCGTTGTTTCGCCGCGCCAATCCTATGCGCTGCTCCTACGTGCGGCCAGGTACCCAATGACGTGCCGCCACGTGGCCTTTGGAAATCTTTCGTCAATCGTACGCCGACACGTGGTACGCACTTTGAATTTAAAAAATCAACGGCGTCTGTTTCACGCGTAAATTAAATAAGATTTTCGATACAAAATCGATACGCGTGATTTTATTTTTTTCGATAAAAATTATTACGCGTTGATAAAAAAATAAAATAAAAATGTAATATTTTAGATGTATTTTTTAGCTATAAATGTGAGATAGTTTTTAGTTGTAAAGAAAGTTTTTTTGGTCGAGAAGAGTTTTTGTGGAGTTTAGAAATTTTGTAGTGTTCTGTTTGATCGCAGAATGCGTAAGCCATTTTTTGGCTTTTGTCATGCGCGTGCCAAATATTTTCGCTTGATGTTTTAATTTTCCTTATTCTTCATCTTATTTTTATGAATCATTGTAATTTTAATTTTAATTTTATGAAGTAATTTAATTTTTCAGGTTGCATTTGATCTAAATTTATGAAGCCTTTTAATTTTAATTATTTTTTGTTATAGATTTATAAAGACGCTCGATTTGTTTCGTTCTATTTTGCGCTTAATGCTTTTTGATTATTTACTTAATTTTATCAAAACGATTTGGCATAAAAATAAACTCGAAAGGCATTTTTGTATATCGTCAGAATAAATGACATGTATGATGACAATGACAGTGAATATACCCTAATCAGATGTACCATTTGAGAACTTAGAACTTAATTAATCTTATTCAATTTAATTTCATGTAGACATAAATAATTAATTTAACGAAAAGGTGTTTGTTTAAGAGATGTATTTAATAAAAAAGAAGTTTTCATTGACAAATTAAATGTACTAAAAAATATAAATCCAAAGAAAATAATATGATCAGAATGGATTAGTTTGTGAAAAATTGCAATCCCAGAGTTCTTTTATTTTCTTTTACCTTTTTTTTCCATATCAACGATTATTTTGGATAAAATCGTAGAGAAATAATGTTAAGATCAACAAACTATAGTAACAAATCTCCGTGGGATCGATCTTTACTTATAAATGTTATTACTTGCGACCGTGTATACTTGCACGAGTTCGTGTGTTGAAAAACACGAGACATCTTGTTCTAGTTTTGATATTATGTTAGAAGTTGTTAGAAAATTTACTCTCTTAAAAGTTTAAGCTATTGAGAAAATGACCAATTATATTTTTATACATTTATCAAAATCACTAAATATAAATTATAAATTATGTTCAAACAAATGGGTGATTTAAAAAAAAAATAAAGAAATTAGAAATCATGATTTTATTTAATTAAAAAAAATAGAAATAAAAATCATTATGTTATCAAACATCGTTTTAATTGATAGTTGATGCTCATGTAATGGTACAAAAAATGTTGCCGGTTAATACTTCATTGAGGTTGGTTTGAGCGGACACAGCTATCTTAATAAACTTATATAATGTTATGTTATATTGTCATCTGACAATTTCACTTTAGCATCTTTTACTTTTAGTGGTTTTGTCATGTTTACATTAGAGGGTTAGTTTGGAAAGTTCTCATTTGTTCACTCTATGAGTTGCCTATTGCAGGTTCACATCTCTTTGGCAGGTGACAAGCACATGCGTGTGACATGGATAACTAATGATATGTCTGCCCCTTCATTTGTCGAGTATGGAATGTCAACTGGAAGATACACTTCTGTCGGTGAAGGGGAAAGCACCTCTTATGGCTATATGCTTTATAGCTCTGGAAAGATACATCACACTGTTATTGGACCTTTGGAGCATGACACTGTCTACTTTTACAGATGTGGAGGGCAAGATCCAGAACTTCAGCTTAAGACTCCTCCGGCTCAATTTCCAGTTACTTTTGCTGTGGCTGGGGATTTAGGTCAAACTGGTTGGACCAAGTCAACATTGGATCACATTGACAAATGCAAATATGATATGCATCTGCTTCCTGGAGACCTTTCATATGCTGATTACATTCAACGTCGATGGGACACATTTGGTGAACTGGTACAGCCACTTGCAAGTGCAAGGCCATGGATGGTAACTCAAGGAAACCATGAAAAGGAAAATATACCATTCTTGAAGGATGGATTTCAATCATACAATGCTCGGTGGAAAATGCCATATGAGGAGAGTGGATCAAGTTCAAATCTTTATTATTCATTTGAAGTTGCTGGAACTCATATTATCATGCTTGGTTCATATACTGATCATGATGAATACTCTGATCAATACAGGTGGCTGAAGGTTGGTTTAATCTCTTCTTTTTCAATTAGTATTCCTTTTCAGCTTTAGTAATTTGAAAATAGGCAAATAACATAAAAATACGAATCTTTTTATGGGGTTGCACAATATTAGTTATTTCAAATTATTATCTTATCTTTGCATGCATGTTATCTACTTTTTACGTACTAAATAAAGAGCTATAAAGTTATATCCATAAATCACAATGGAAGCTTATTGTTGTTTGCTTTAACAGGATGACCTTTCAAAGGTGGACCGCAAAAGGACACCCTGGCTTGTAGTGCTATTTCACGTGCCATGGTACAATAGTAACAAGGCTCATAAAGGTGAAGGTGATCGTATGATGGCTGCAATGGAGCCATTGCTTTATGCTGCTAGTGCAGATATAGTACTTACTGGCCATGTTCATGCTTATGAACGCTCGGTATACTGCTTTAGCAATTCCTTCTAATTTATCTTTCTGGAATTTTTTAACTAATTGCTGTGGTATATCCTACAGAAGCGGGTCAACAATGGACAATCGAATCCTTGTGGGGCTGTTCATATAACTATTGGTGATGGAGGAAATAGAGAAGGATTAGCTCACAAGTATGTCCTACATCTCTAGATGTCTTATACATCACTTTTGAAACAGAAAATTGCATCAGTTCTCTGAGTGCAGGAAAATAATCAATTTCTTTTTTTATAAATAATTTATTCCATGTTCAGCATATTGTCACGACCTTAATTTCTCAAGTAATGATCATAGCAAGACTTAGCTCCTAAGTCTATCGCACTAAGCCTTCTTTCAATCCAAAAATGTAACTCCAAAGAGAATAGAAAGCAGAGTTTGCAAAGAATGCTTTAGATTGTCAGAGAGAGTTTATGATACAATTGCTAAGAATTCCCAAGGATTTAATACAAACGGCTAAGCTTGGTCTATTTATTTGCGGGCACAAGCCTCGCAGAGTATGCCACATTTCTCTAGATCCTTCTAGCCTTTCTGTAATATACAAGCAGTTCTACGTACAAGCCGCCACAAGGTTCTCAGGACCTTCTATCCAACTCTGTAGAGTCTTCAGTTTCGTCTACCCTTCATGTACCTTCCGGATGTTCCGCAAGCTTCCAAAGCAGCCTTCTACAACCTTCCCGAACCATCCGGTGCGTTCTAGAATACTCCAAATTTCATTCTAGCACCCTCTGTGCTCTAGAACATTCTAGTCTCTCAAGCTTCGAGGCCAGTCCCATCCAACTCCAAAATTTTCGTACTTCAGCAACTCTAGACTTTCCATGTGTCTAGATCCTTTGCGCAGCCAACATTTGGATTTTGTGGCTGGGGCCATGGACGCGACACCCTCCCCCACTTCAAGTTCGGCGACGCCTCCGCGCCCGTTGAAACCTCTATAAAGATCTCCGAATTGCCACAAGGAATCCTCGTGTCCCAACCTGTTTCTTCTTCCTGGCGTTTTTCCATTCGGACCAAGTATTCCTCATAACTCTGTACGCCCTTCGCTCTGATCGTCGTCCGCCAAAATCGAGTCCACTTCCTTATCAAAGGAGGTTGTCACCGCTGCAGTGCTCTCTTCGATACTCCCGACTTATGTCATCCTCGTCTCCACGGTAAGGTTTTAGCATGCTTACATGAAAACAGATATATTTTAAGCTTTCGGAGTGAGCTCACTTGGATGACACCTTACCAACTTTTCGAGACAGAAACGGTCCCTCATACTTCCGTACCAACCCCTTATGCGACCTTCCGCATGACTTGAATTGTCAGCAATAGTTTTACCAGACCAAATCACCTTCCCGAAACCCCTACCATCCTCCTTCGTCACCCCATTTCTTCATCTTCTAGACGCCTTTACGCAGACAGTTCCTGCCAATCTCATTGCTCATGTGCCTGCAAACTTGGTTAAAGTTCGGCTCTTTTCCTTCATACTGTGGCCAAGGCACGAGGGTCGCGGCCGTCGCTCCATGACAATTTCGGGCGGACTCTTAGCAATGCCGATCACTTGCGATCATATACGAGAACTGGCCACATCCAACAATGCCTTCGCCCAATCCGCTGATCGCACTAAAAAGTGCCTAAGATACAGCCTCAAGAACGCATTGGCGCGCCCGTCTTCGTCACTTACCAGCGGATGAAAGCCAGGGAGAAATTCAAGTCCGATCCCAACAGCCAATGAATAGTTCCGTCCAAAATTTCCCCGTGAATCGCGGTCCCTTGGCACACTCACGATATTGGAAGGAATTCTGCCGCAACATTTCGAGGAACAACCAACCGCGCCGTCTCATCCGCCGTGCTCCGCCGAGTGTGTGCATGAATGCTGCATATTTGTCCGAAACCACACGATGACACACCGCCGCTAAATCCCTCATTTTGGCAAGCAAGTGATTTAAGTCCATGAGACACTCTCCCACGCCTTCCGGGAACGGGCAACGGCTTCAACAACCCGCCGGGCAAAGACGTTGCTCAATCTCGTCTCCGTTGCATACAAAGACAAGTCTTCACATAAGCTTCTACATCATCCCGAAGCGAGGCCAATAAAGAGATGGATCGATCAAAGCAAAGTGGTACGCCTCATTCCCTGTCCCCGCCCATAACGAATCAGCGGCACCTCGACAAGCTCTTTTCTTAAGCTCCCCATTTTCAAACGAAGATTCCGATTCCGCTGCATAAAGAGTCCGTCACCTGGCCCAAAATCGTCTCGTCCTTTCCTTCCTCGACAGGGCATGAGGTTCTTCAAAGTGCATCACGCTCCAAACCTTCTTTGATCTTATCCAAAGAAAGGACCCGCTGCTCACCTGGCTGTTAACTCCGTCTCATGGCCAACAGACGCCCACCACATCACATTTCGTACTCCAACCTATAGTCAAACTCCGCCAAGAAATCTGCCACCGAGCCGGCTGACTCAACTTCTTTCGAGTCCGAAAGAAATTGTCGCCACATCGTCCGTCATAATAACAAACGAGAACCCAATAGCAATGCCGCCACACCCTTAGGCAACGAACGACTGCCATTTCTTTTTCTGTACGGTACGGCTGCTCGCTGTCATCGAGCTCATGGTTCTCATAAGCTATCTGGACGTCCTTCCCGCATCAATACTCCACCAATGGCAAAGTCCAAGGCGATCACGCATGCCTCGTATTGCCTTTCGTGGTCTCCAGACAAAGCACCTGCTCTTCACTAACTACTTCTTCAAGTCTTCAAACGAGGCTTGGTATTTGCGTCATTCCACTCCCAAGCCTTGTTCTTTTATGCTAATGAGTGCCGTTCGCTTACTGATCAGACTCGATAAACCTTCTCGTAATAGCTTACCAATCCAAGGAAAGATCTTAATTCAGTGAACCTCGCAGAGCTCTCGCTCCCGGACGTTTTCACCTTAACACCATCCATCATCGCTTTTCCATCCTTTATCCTACGCTTCTAGAACATCACTGCCTCGGGCGTGAACATTTTTCCTTCTCACGATATTTCATTTTCTTCAGACCTCGAACACCTTCCTCAAATGCTTCTGGGATGTTCTTCCAAAGTCCACCATATATCACAATATCATCAAGATATACTACCACGAACCGATCGAGGTAGGATGGAAAATCTTATTCACGAGCGTTGTGGCGTGTGCATTAGTAAGCATCTAATGGCACGACAAGGAACTCCAGCACCATACCGGTCACACAAGTAGTCTTGCTCATCTCCTCAAGCATGCACTGCAAGAGTCTCGATTGCAAAATCCAACTTTGTAAAGCATCTCGCATTCCCCCAATTGGTCAACAACCCAAGCACAAGGGGATAGATATTTGTTCTCGACGGTGATCTCTGCTAGAGTCGATAGTCAATACACATCCGCAGCGAGCCATCCTTCTTCTTTTGGAACAAAGACCGGGCACCAGCTGGCTGTCTTATAAAGCCGTCAGATCCAGCACCATCGAGGCTTCCTCGCAATTCAACCAACTCGAGTTCGCCATCCGACAGGGACTCATCGTCACGGGCCTGGCGCCGAGTTCCAACCCCTATCTCGTGGTCTACCTCCCTCCTCGGGACCGCTGGGCAATGCTTCCGCATCACCTCTCGGAACTTTGCCTAAGACAGCCCTCGCACATCCGGGGCAAACTCGGCTGCGACACCTCTTCATCGCCGTACTCCTTCTCAGTGACGGCCAAGTAACTCTCTTCATCCCTCTTCAATCCCTTCGACGGGGTCACCGAAAGAGCTTCGAGTTAGTAGATTCGTGTCCTCTCCATCTACTCACACATGCTCTCGAGCCATCCATACGACACACATAGCCTGAGTTTCTGGCACCAAGAAAGCCTCTAACCTGGTCCAAGAACTCCATGCCAAATACAACCGGTGAAGTCGGCCCACAGCGCCATCGACAAGTCTACTTCTGCCACCCAAGCACCAAGATCGACCTTAACTCCGCGAGCAACTCCGTGTACGTGCAAGGCTGCCGAGTTAACCGCTGGCAGAACCCTCCATCGACAACCTTCTGCCGAGCTCTTTGCTTCCTCCACCGAAACAAAGCACAGACGCACCCGTCGACTGGCAAGCTTCGCGACCTTCCCATCGAAGGGTCGTGCATCTACGCACATCGTGCCTGGGTCTTGGCACTCGCACCGCAGGCGCAAAGCTGTTAACCCATCTTTGCACCATCGTCCACTCACCTCCATCTCGTTATGCGCCAGGCAACTAAGGCACTCAACGCCTTCCTTCGAACATTCGCGTGCCCAACGCGTCCGTCCGCATACGACAGCACGAACACGTGGCTTTCGAGGCATTACGATCCTCCTTCTCCTTCCCTTCGTCCCGTGTCCGAATGCAGAGCCGCTTTTACGATTTTTGAATCCTCGACTTTTGGCGTACGGCCTCCATTACTCTTCTCTCTCCACCAAACTTCGTCCGTGGCTTCGGAGCCCTCCTTGCTCGCGTGAGTAATCAACGGTTACCGTCGCAATGGCCGAAGATAAGTCTCTGACACCACGTCGCTGAAGTTCAAGGTTGCCCATGCTCGGAGACCCATGAACAAGAACAGGCATCCTTGTCACACAGGCCTGACTTTGCCAGCGTCAGGAACTCCTTCACATAATCCCTTATGCTACCCGTCATGAACTGCCGTCATTTCCCGCCCTTGCTCTCCTCTTCTCGCATTTACAGAAGAATCAGATCTTGAATTCCTCAAGTCATCAAAGGTATCAATCCGTGGCAAACCCCTCGTCGCACATCTCCATGTCTCCGTCTCCACCACAACATCGCAGTCATTCCGATAAATACACGGCTCGGCAGCCGGATTCGCACGGTACGGTCCGTTACGCCAAGAGGGCCTCAAAGCATTGCTCTAGCCCCATGTGTTGCCACTTTCCCCCGGCGTTCCTAACGCCATTGAAGTGTCTCGTCGGGAACGCTCCACCCTCTTAGCCTCATTGACGCGGTCGCACATTAGTTCCCGCGGCCAGCCCGCTTACATGTAGCCAGATCACCACCCATATCCTCCATTCTATGCACACATCGCAAGTTCTCTTTGGACAAGATCCCTTACCTTGGCAAGTTCTCTTCGACAAGATCCCTTACCTTGGCAAGTTCCGCCTTTAACCCATCAATCTCGCCTCAATCCACCGTCTAGCTCATTGAGCGACATCTTAACCGCATGGATTTCCACATCCCCGCCTCCAAGCACCGCAACGCTCCTCCAAGTTGTCAACCCGATCAAACAGCCCCTAAGCCGGCCCCGCGCACTTCCCACTCGTGCCTCTGTTAGAAAGCAAGTCTTCGACTTGGCTCGAGATTCCTTTCGGCTTTCCCCGCACTTCCTCACGCCACGTTCCATTGGTGGAACGTCCACGCTGTGTAGCCGCGTGTTCTTCATTTTTGCCAAAGATGTAGATATTTTAACCTCGCTTCCGATAATTAACCGTCACGACCTTAATTTTCAAGTAAATGATCGCGGCAGACTTAGGCCTCATTGGCCCGTCACTAAGCCTCGCCTTCAATCCGAAACGTAACTCCAAAGAGAATATAGCAGAGTTTGCAAAAGAATGATTTGTATTGCTCTCAGAGAGAGTTTATGATACAATTGCTAAGAATTCCTGCCGATGAATACAAACGGGACCAAGTTGGTCTATTTATACAGCGGGCAACAAGCCTGTGAAAGTATGCCACATTTCTCTGGGATCCTTCTAGCTCAGAATATACAAGGAGCAGTTCTACGTACAAGCCGCCACAAGGTTCTAGACCTTCTATCCAACTCTGTGAGTCTTCTAGGTTTGTCCAGCCTCTTCACGCACCTTCCGGATGTTCCGCAAGCTTCCAAGTAGCCTTCTACAACCTTCCCGAACCATCCTATATGCGTTCCTGTAATCTCCCTCATTCTAAATATTCCCTTCTAGCGCTTCAGAACATTCTGTGGTCTTCAAGCTCAGTCTGAGTCCATCCAACTCAAATTTTCTAGACTTCTCAGGCAACTCTAGAACTTTCCATGCGTCTAGATCCTCAAAGGCAACAACATTTGGGATTTTTAGGGACTGTCATGGACGTGACAATATGCTCAACAAAATTACAAAAAAATAAGCATGCTTGCTGAAGAGTTTTCTTCAATTTCCCAAATGTGAAGAAAAAACAAAAACCACCACGTTTCATTTTAGGGTGAAGGGCGCCAGGGATCATGTAACTTACACAAATAGACGCATAAATCCCATAGTTTTTAAGTAGATTACATAAGTCTTGTTGTTTTTATAAAATTTACTAAAGTAATATTTTGACAATCTGACTGAAATTTGGCCAAATTATGTCATTTGTTGTAGTGTGATCAAATTGTTCGATTTTGTGATTGTATAAATATCTTTACAAATTTGATCACATGACCAACACGTGATAGAATCTAGACTTATTTTTCAGTAAACGATCAAAATAAAACTTTAATATTAATTTTATGAAAACATCAAGACCTATGTCAATCAATTATAAACTAATGGATTTATGCGTTCTTGTCGTGTAATCTACAGTAACATTGATGCCCTTCACTTATGATTAACAGGTTTACAAGAAGAGATCTAGTCACTATAAATTTAGAGTGAGGTTCCCTCTCCATTTTTGGCTGTTCCATGGTATATTAGCAGAAACATATTATACATTATAAGCTTGTTCTTCTGATTGTGTTTTTCATTTTAATCATTTCTTGGCCAAACGTATGAGTTTCAATTAATCATTGTGAATTGTTGCCAGGTACATAAGCCCACAACCAGAGTGGTCAGTTTTCCGTGAAGCAAGTTTTGGTCACGGTGAGCTGAATATTTTGAATTCAACTCATGCCTTCTGGACCTGGCACAGGAATGATGATGATGAGCCTGTGAGGTCCGATCAAGTATGGATAACCTCATTGGTTAGCTCAGGATGTGTGGCCGAGAAGAGACAAGAACTGATAAAGATACTTGTGTCACCGTAGTAGAACTTACAGATACTGTTGGTCTTGTCTGATTTGTCATAAGATTTAGTGTTGTATAAGTATATATATATGTGTAAATATTGAAGACTTAATGCCTATCATTGTTATTTGAATCCAGTAATGGCTGCTTGAATCATGGGAATATTTTGATACTTGAATGAGCTCGAAAGGACTATGAAGTTTGTTATGTATGTTTCTGAGTGGGGTTAAGTTGTAGCGGCCAAATGATGTTTGTATACAAACTTCAAGTTGTAGTCTTATTTGTTATGAATTATGATCTACAAATTATTTTTTTAAGCAAACCATACTTAGGATTGGGCGTGTGGTTCGAACTAGGGAGGAAATGTTATAACAGGACAACATCTCTTTAAATTATCTCAAACATTTGTTGGGCATTTATCTCATAAGATCATTTAGGATCGCATGGGAATATTTTTTTTGGGTTAAAAAAGAATTATTCAACTATATTGAATGTTACTTCGACCACCAACAGTAATTACCTGTGTCAGGGCTAATTATTTTGAAAAATAGAATCGTTTTTCTAGATAATTTGGTCGTGGTACAATATAAGCGATATGACAAATATGCAAATATGCAAATTTGTGTTTCATTGGTATTCCTACGTGCAAATCTGAGGGTGGTATTTCAATTTTCGTAAAACCACCATAATTTTGGAAAATTACCCTAAAACAATATTGTTTGTATGTCACTTTAAAAAACACATGTGTTTGTAACTATAAACAATTTTTTTTGGGGTCAAAAAGAGATAACTACAAACAATATTGAAATGAAAAATTTGACTTAGTTATATATTTTATTTACTATTTACGATAAATTATTTACGATAAATTATTTGTTTTATTGAAGCTTTGACTAAATTAAAATAAAGCAATAAAAATAATAAAATGAATGGTAAAAGATATCACAAGGGTGGTAGATATTGCACATTTTCTCACAGAATAGGGAAAATATTACGAATAACTCCCTAATATTATTTTTAATCTATGATATAACCTTAACTTATATTTTTAATATTATTCTAGTTATATCTCCAATTTACCCTTACACAACTCTCTAACTCATGCAATCACTCACGGCACTGTATCCTAACTCACTCAAGCTCAGTCTCTATTTCTCATCGCAATTTTTCTCCCCTAGCTTCAATTTTTTCATCACGATTTTCATTGTTTTTTTTCCCTTGCAATTCCACTCACCCTTTCTCTTATTTTTTCCTTTCTCGGATGACCGTCACTCCAGTTTTCTTCATCAATGACTTTCAAGCCGATTCTTATATTGACAATTTGCTTAGCTTGACTTCCAAGAATGAAGTTCACTACAAATTTCAAATGCTTGTTGTTCATAAGACTTCACATTTATGTTGACTTAGATTAATTGTTCTTCGAATCTAATATGCTCTAAGAGTTTTGAGAATTATTTTCCGTGGTTGCCCTAAAACATTAGAAGAATCTCAAGAACAAACTCAACAACGGAGACATGGAAGATCAATTAACTTTTTGGTTTTTTATTGGATTTATGTCCAATTGGACATAATAGAATTGGACATGTGTCAAAATGAAACCCAAGGGCCTTATTTTGAGTTGAAGTGTCCAATTTGACTCCAATGAGTAGGGTTATCTAATTAAACTTCAACATGTTCTTATCTCGTTATAGATTTGTTTAATGTTATTAGATAATTCAATCAATTAACTTTCTGGTTTTTAATTGGACACATCCAATTAGACAGACAAAATAGAGTTAGACATATATCCAACTAAAAACTAGAGACCTTATTTTGAGTTAAACATGTGTCCAACTCGACTTTGACGAATAGGATTATTGATTGATCAAATTTCAACCAGTTCGATAACTTTTAAGTTCAATTGGACATGTGTGACACTTGGCTTTGACAAATATGGTCACTGGTCAACCAAACTCCGACTAGTTGCACAAATATCCAACTTGGTTCCGACGAATGGGGTCACCGGATGACCAAACTCCGATTAGTTCGACAATCGTCTAATTTTGACCGATCAAATAGGAAAAATGTTTAGTTAAAATTAAATCACAATTGGTCAATGAAAAGTAAAAATATTTTTGTTATTTTTCATAGAAAGTCGAGTGAGAGGGTGTCATATATAATTTTTGACTAATATGGGTTATCATAACATATAACCCAACTTTATAAAATAAAAATGTGAATAAGAAGTAGAAGGTGGTTCGTTTCATATATCAGATGATAGTTAAATTAAACATGTATCTACTGCTTACAAATAAAACAGTACTACGACTAAACCTTTTCATATAACTAGCAAAGAGGCCATTTAAAGACCTGTCATGTTCTTCAGTGAAATACTGCTTTGTCAAAGTCTCAAGACACTCATACATGTATTAAGCAAAACAAAGCGAGTCAAGCACAAGACTCACCCTGAAGAGAGACTGCTCAACCTCTCTTTTTTACATCGCCTCTGATCCTCAACCATTGAGTCAAAGACCTCCAGGAGATTATCCAAACCATCAGGACTTTTCCCTACTGCTTTCAGGGCATAAACAATGCTCTCAATTGTGGACAAGTATCCAGCCTTTGGCTGAAGCCTCACTCCACTATACAAGCTTACCTTGTCCAAATCCAACTTCAAGTGCGGCAAAAGCTTCAACCATGGGTTTTCAGCATATATTCTCCTCGCCTTTGCCCATGTTCCATCCAAAACAATCAAATTCTGAACTTCACAATTGATAGCCTCGAGTTCTTTTGCACATAAGGCTTCTTCGCTTGGAAATAAGAGCACAGATCCAGGGGGAATCTCAATTTCAAACTCTACATAGCCTTCAAACTCCAACTTTTGTTTCAATTGCTGCTTTTGTAGCTTCTGAACAATAAATCCTTTTGCTATAGCTTCACGAGCGGCTGGAGTTTCAAGAATCTTAATGAAATTTGGCCTCTTGCTTTGATTATGTGACATCCAAACATGGGAGAAAGAACTAAATTCACCATGTTTTCCAATTGTAGCAATGATAACAGGCTTTTTTATACACCTTTGGATGCAAATGCTTGGATCAAAATCCGAACTAGAAAGCTCGTCAATATCAAGTACTGCATTTGACTTGATAGCAGCTGATATGTCTCCTCCACCAGGTTGTGTAAATAGGTGCTTGTGAAGAGCCTCAGAAGCCAATGTACTATCCTCACCGTTGTCTTCATCAATTCTCAGTTCTTCTTCAGGCTCTACATCATTCATTAATAAGTCAGATTCCCTAACAAAATTTGAACTTTTTAATGGGTTTTGAGTATTCTCAATGCCAGTAATATCACTTCCAAAACTACATTGCCCATTATAATATTCAAAACCAGACATCTGGGCTTCTCTTTTATCCATAACTTGGTCGAAATCTACCCCATTTGAACTCTCTCGATTTGAACCAGTTTCAGATTCCGAGTCTAGTAACTGAATAAAAAACTGGGCTTCCAAATTCACATCAGAAACAGTAACCACACTAACATTCTTGAGGCCTAATTTAGCAATCCTGGCAGAATTTAGAGGGTGCTTTTTCTCTAAATTATGTTGAAGAATAGTCACACTTACAGAGTTTTCGAGCCCCGGGGTTTTTAACCTAGTGCAGAGACAAAGGCAAGCTGGTTTGGAACAAGATTGGCAAGTGGGTCTCTTGGAATTTGATTGAGTCGCCACCATCTTTGAGGTTCGTACATGAAGGAAAGAGTTACGAAGGAGTGTACAGAACTGGTTGCTCAGAGCGGGTGATCCGATCCTTGAAGCAAACTGGACCATCATTAATCGGTGGAACAAAGATAATCATAATCGTGCAGTTTGCATAAGTATGTTCTCGAAACGACTTGTCGTAAGAGGATAACTTCGAAATTGTTAGGTAACGAAGGGTTATTTCTGGAAAAATCGAGGAAAAGAGGAGTTGTTACTTGTTACAAACCTTTTGAACCAACTGCATTCCAAGCGGCAACGTCAACTAAAACGGTTCGGGTTCAGGCGCCGTGTTATTTGATCCGTCAATTGCGAGTGAGCGTCAAGTGTCAACTTTTTTTTTCACCTCCGAAAAATACAAAATTTCAAAGAAACCCAGTTGGAGAGAATGTACGATTTCTGCTTCACGATCCCGTACGGGATGATTATAGGAGGTGGAGGTCTTATTGGGTACTTCAAAAGGGGAAGTACAGCTTCTTTGGCTGGAGGTGTAGGCAGTGGATTGGTTCTCATTCTTGCGGGATATCTGAGTCTGAAAGCATTTGAGAGGAGGAAGAACTCGTATATTGCTTTTATTATTGAGACAGGTATGGTATTTAGGTTTCTGGATGTTTCTTGATTTTCTTAGCAATTGGCTTGGAATTTGCATTCAGAGCGAAGAAGGATGTGGATTTAACTTTCTAACAGTGTAACGCTTCTGGGTATTGATTCAGGTGGTTACAGTTCGTAGTTATTAGGGAAGATTACAAGGGGGAAAAATGGAGAAAACCCTGATCGTCATTTATGTTTCTGATATGGTTACGTCTTGTTTCACTTCTATTTTGGATAAAATGCCTAGGATTTACAAATTCTTAGAGCATCTCTTTGTGCAAAGATTGTATTATATTTTTTTATAAGCTTCAATCCATGACACAAAATATTATACTAAGAAAATATACTTTTACAAAATAAAATATTTCTTTTACTTTTTTTTAATTAATTCTTTAATAATTATTATATTAAACCTATTAATTATTAGAATGAAAAATCCTTATTTTAGTTTATATTATATTTTTAACTTCGTATTATATTTTGTGTTTAATATTGCCTCTAAAAGTAACATATTAATAGCATAATTTAAAGAAATTAGTGATTTAATTTGTGACATGATTAAAAAAAATAGTGGTCTAATTTAAGGCTTAAATTATGACACAATTTAAAGAAAAAGAGTTTTGTTTCATCTATAAATAAGGCAAAAATCAGAGAGAGCATAAGCAAACTCAAATAGAGAAAATAGTTGTGAGTTTGAGAGTTTTCTATGAGTTTGGGAAAACATTTGAGAGATATTATTAGTGAGGAAATCTGTATTTGTATTCTGTATATTTTCTACTCAGTTTAATAATATCTAATGCCTCCCGTAGACCTAGACGAATTGACGAACCACGTAAATTATGTGTGTCATTTTATCGCTTTGATATATTCATATACTACTATTTATTGCTTCCGTGCACAACAAATTGGTATCAGAGCCAAATATAGCAGTATTATATATCAAATCGAAGCTCTCGACGAGACGAACACAACGGTGAAAGAATCGTTCAAATCGAAAGTCAGAATCACCACTAGAAGTTGTCATAGTGCTACTGCCAGTAACTAAGTTAACTCACTGAGTTGGACCGAGTCAACTCAGTTACTAGTGATATTTGAACCGAGTTGGTCCGTTTTTCATCCGTTTTCAGTTGAGTTGGATCTATTCCTAGCTAATTGGACCTTTCCGGATTCAACTGTGGACTCCGTTTTTCAAATAAGGTATAAAATTTGAAAAAATATTGTTTTAAGTTGTAAGTGCAAAATTTCTGTTATCCGTTTGTACTTATGGCTGATAAAAGAGAGATCGAAGAAGGTAAACAAGCTGACCATAGAATTTCTGACAAACTAAGTTATTCAACTCGAAGAACTATGTTGTCCAACACAAAGTTTGAGGTGGAGAAATTTGACAATACCAATAACTTTGGCATGTGGCAATGTGAAGTATTAGATCTATTGTTTCGAGAAGGATCTAATATAGCCTTAGAGACTAGGCCAGGAGATTATTCAAATGAAGATTGGAATTATGTCAACCGACAAGCTTGTGGCACAATTCGACTGTGCTTAGGAAAATATCAGAAGTACTTTGTCATAAAAGAGAATGTAGCCGCAGTTCTCTGGAAGAAACTAGAGAACAAGTACACGACGAAAAGTATTGAGAACAGACTCTACTCGAAGAAGAAACTTTTTCGTTCCACTACAAGAAAGGTACCCCTATGATTGAGCACTTAGATAATTTCAATAAAATTTTGACCGATCTGTAAAATTTAGATGTCGAAATTATCGATGAAGATAAAGCTTTGTTGTTGCTGAATTCATTACTTGAGAGCTATGAGCATTTAACCATAACCCTGTTATATGAAAAAGATGAGGTTAAATTCGTAGATGTTTCAAATGCTTTGGTAAATAACGAGTACTAGAAAAAGGATCAACATGATCACAGAGACTCAATATCAGAAGCATTGACGGCAGCCAGAGGTAGGACAAACAACAAAAAATTTGGCAGATCAAATAATAGGGAGTGATCCAGATCAAAGTCTAGAAGAAAGTCATCCAGAAGACGTCCTGCAAAGGACGAGTGTGCCTATTGTCACCAGAGAGGGCACTGGAAGAAAGATTGTCCAAACAAGGACAAGTCAAATGCAAATGTTGCACAGAAGGTTGATGAAGATGAAGATGAAGAATCAGCTTTTTTAGTTTCATCATCAAAAACCTACTCAGATAAGTGGATCCTTGATTCTGGATGTTCTTATCATATGTGTCCAAACAGACATTGGTTTTCGAGTTTTGAGAAGCTTGATGGAGGAGTTGTGCTTATGGGTAACGACAATGCCTATCAGACAAAAGGGATCAGAACAGTATGACTAAAGATGCACGATGATACAACCAGACGACTTACAAATGTAAGGTATATTCCTGACCTAAAGAAAAACCTTATTTCTTTAGGTGTTCTAGATTTTGATGGTTACAAAGTGACATTGAAAAATATAGTCTTGAAAGTTGTACGAGGTACATTTGTAGTGATGAAGGGTACTCGGAAAGTGAACTTGTATTTCCTAGATGGAAGTACAGTTACAGGAAGAGCAGTTGTCTCAAGTAGTTATGAAGAAAAGACGAATGATTCTTCTCGCTTGTGGCACATGCGCTTAGGGCATGTCGATGAAAAAGCTTAATGAAACAAGGTCTTTTGAAATGTGCCAAGACTGAAAAGTTTGATTTCTGGGAGCATTGTGTACTGGGAAAACAAACAAGAGTCTAGTTCGGCACTGCCATTCATCGTACTAAATGATCTCTTGATTATATTCACACGGATGTTTGGGGACCTTCAAAGAATGCTTCACTTGGAGATAAACGCTGGTTTGTGACTTTTATTGATGATTTCTCTAGACATGTCTGAATATACACCACGAGTCACAAAGATGAAGTTCTGGATATCTTTCTTAAATGGAAGAAAATGATCGAGATTCAGACAGGCAGGAAAATTAAGAGGCTCAAATCTGATAATGGTGGCGAGTACAAATCAGATCCCTTCTTCAAAGTTTGTCGAGATGAAAGGATAATCAGACATTTTTTTGTTCATCGTACACCACAGCAGAATGGAGCTGCAGAACAAATGAATCGTACTTTGGTTGAGAAAGTTCGATGTATGCTATCTCAATCAAAATTGAGCAAGACATTTTGGGCTAAGGCTTTGTCATATGCAACTCATATAGTCAATAGACTTCCTGCGACTGCATTAGATGGGAAAATTCCTAAAGAGGTATGGTCTGGACAACCTGCTTCTGATTATGATTCATTGCAAATATTTGGATATCCTACATATTTTCATGTTAGTGAATCCAAACTGGATCCTAGAGCAAAGAAAGTTGTTTTCTTTCTTCAAGGAAGGAGTTAAATGATTTCAACTTTGGTGTGGTGAATCCAAGAAAATCGTCTTAAGCTGAGATGTCACATTCAACGAATCTGTTATGCTGAGAATGAAAGTGAAAGTCCAGATACTCTTTCTAAGATGATGCTTGAGACTCCAGAAGATCCAGAAAAGATTACACCGACTACCGATCGTGGTGAAGATGAAATTGATGATCAAGAAGAGATCTCAGTTGAGGTGGAGGCTCTCTCACCATCACCACCGATCAATCAACAGCCAGAATCTATTGTCACTACTCGACCGAGAAAGGAGATTAGAAAGCCTATCAGGTACACAGACATGGTAGCATTCGCACTTCCAGTAATTGATGATGATGTCACATGCACTTACAGAGAAGCCGTGCAGAGAGCTGATAGTATGAAGTGGAAGATAGCAATGGATGAGGAGATGAAGTCTCTACACTAAAATCAGACTTGGGACTTGGTTCAACTTCCCAAAGGAAAGAAAAATATCGGTTGTAAATGGGTCTATGCCAAGAAGGAAGGTGTTCCTAGTAAAGACAACATCAGATACAAAGTCAGATTGGTAGCAAAAGGCTATGCTCAGAAAGAAGGAATAGACTACAATAAGGTATTCTCACCTGTTGTTAAACATTCATCTATTCGGATACTATTGGCTTTGGTAGCACAGTTTGATCTCGAGTTAGCTCAACTCGATGTCAAAATAGCTTTTCTCCATGACACTTTGAACGAAGATATCTACATGTCTCAACCGGATGGCTTCAAAGTTCCAGGACGAGAGAATTGGGCTTGCAAGCTGAGCAAATCAATTTACAGTTTGAAGTAGAGGTGTCCATGGTCCGGCCCGGTCCGGTTTTTTCTAAAAAAAATTTAACCAGACCGAACCGTTCATATTACTCGAACCGGACCAGACCGTTTGAAACGGTTTTAAAAAATAAAAACCGGACCTGACCGTTTGACTTATAAAATCGTTCGGTCTAGTTTGATTCGATTGTTTTATAATTTAATGAAGAATAATGTGAATTTTTTAATATATTAGTAAACCGGTCTAGTCCGGTTCGAACAGTTTAAAATTAATACAAACCGGACCGGACCGTTTGATTAGTAAAACCGTTCGGTTTGGTTCGGTCCGTTCCGGTTTTACGGTTTGGTCCGGTCCAATCCGGTTTTACGGTTTGGTCTGATCCAATCCGGTTTTACGGTTTGGTCCGGTCCAATCCGGTTTTACGGTTTGGTCTGATCCAATCCGGTTTTACGGTTTGGTCCGGTCCAATCCAGTTTTTAGACACCCCTAGTTTGAAGCAATCATCGCGACAATGGTACAAACGCTTTGATAGCTTCATTAGAGAGCAGAAGTATACACGTAGTCAGTTTGATCACTGTGTATACTTTCGGAAACTTCAAGATGGTATCTTCATTTATTTGCTCTTATATGTTGATGATATGTTGATTGCATTTAAGAGCAAGGTGGAGATCGACAAATTGAAGGCTCTGTTGAGTTCAGAATTTGAAATGAAAGATCTTAGAGAAGCTAAGAAAATTCTTGGGATGGAAATCACAAAAGATAGAGTTGCAAGCACAGTCTGTCTAACGCAGACTCAATATTTGAAGAAAGTACTACAAAGGTTTGACATTGATGAAAAAACCAAACCAATAAGTACACTATTTGCTCCTCACTTTCAATTGAGTGCATTGATGTCACCTAGCACCACCGATGAGAAGAAGCAAATGGACGTGCTCCATATACAAATGTCGTTGGTGCCTTGATGTATGCAATGGTTTGCACTAGATTTGATATTTCCCACGCTGTTAGTATAGTGAGTCGGTACATGCATAATCCGGGTAAAGGACACTGGCAAGCAGTGAAATGGATTCTACGATACATCTACGGTACTGTGGATATTGGTTTGAAGTTTAAGAGAGACAAGACTGAAGGCAAACACTTAGTCGGATATGTGGATTTTGACTATGTTGAAGATTTGGATAAGCATTGATCTACAACTGGTTATGTGTTCACAATGGTAGGAGGACCAGTTTGTTGGAGATTAACGTTACAGTCAACTGTAGCTTTGTCTACTACAGAGGATTTGGGTATTGTTTAGAAAAACGTGAAGGTTTTTTACGACAGCCAGAGTGTCATTTGTTTGGCAAAGAACCAAGTTCATCATGGTCGCACCAAGCACATCGATGTTTGATTTCATTTTGTTCAGAAAATCGTCGATGAAGAGAATGTTATACTTCAGAAAGTCAGAATTGTAAATAACCCTGCAGATATGCTTACAAAGGTGGTTACAGGGATCAAGTTTCAACACTGCTTGAACTTGATCAACATCTTTCGAGCTTAGAGCGCCTAGGGCACATTTGGAGGCAGCATTATGAACTTTTTCGCCAAGGTGGAGATTATTGAATATTGACTCTAAAAGTAACAAATTAGTGGCATAATTTAGGAAAATTAGTGGCCTAATTTAGGAAAATTAGTGGCCTAATTTAAGGAAAGAGAGTCTTGTTTCATCTATAAATAGGGAAGAGTTCATGCATTGAAAAACACGGCAAAAATCAGAAAAAATCAAAGAGAGCATAAGCAAACTCAAAAAGAGAAAATACTTGTGAGTTTGAAAGTTTTCTGTGAATTTAGGGAAACACTTGAGAGCTATTATTAGTGAGGGAATCTGTATCTGTATTCTGTATATTTCTTACTCAATTCAATAATATCTGTTGTCTTCTGTGGACCTAAGCGAATTGTCAAACCACGTAAATTTTGTGTGTCATTTTATCGTTTTGATATATTCATATATCGTTATTTATTGCTTCCGTGCACAACATTTTGTAATATTTTTCATAATATAGTAAGATATACTTTTTTGATCTATTATATGTAATAAAAAAATTAAATAATAAGAAAATATAATGGTAATAAATTTTAGTTAAAGATATATAGTTAGAGTGAAATATAAATTAAAATAATATTTTTAGATTTTTAATTTTTTATTAAAAAATTAGCACATAATTAGTGTCGCGCCAAATAAAAAATCTAGCACTAAATTTGACATGGTATTGTTCATCGTGATATATTTTGGACCTTTTTGGAGTAAAGTTGCACCATTTTGATGCAATGATGCTGGGTTGGAGATGGCATTCTTGTTTTATCGATTCTACTGATAATAGAAATTTTCATGCCTTGATTTTATTTTATGTTTTCTTTCTGTACAATAGTGGAGGCCTTTCTGATTATAAGAGTGAACCTTATTCAACGAGCTATATAGCAGGCTTCTTTAGGTTGAGGTTGTGTGTAGAGCTCTAATGAGTTGGAAGTATTTATTATATAGAAAATACTATATATGATATGAAATGAAGCAATGCAGTTGCTGGTTGCAAATGGAGTTATAACATACTCATTTGATTTAAAACATGTACTTGTCATTGAATTTATAATGATTGCATGGCTTAAAGTTAGAATTTTTATTTTTTCTCTCTCCTGATGATGATTCAAGTTAGATGGATAAGGTAATGGTATAGCTAGCTAGGCACACGCATGCAGAGACTCCCTCCAGAACAGAGAGAAAATATATTTATTTATAACAAAACTAAATTGCATCTTTGGCCTGCCCCCTCCCTTTTTGTTTTAAGTTCATTTCTATCTTTACTCTGAACCATTAGAAAATTCATGTAATGGCAATTCATGTGCCGTTGTTACAGTTTGTGCAGCTACACTCACATGGGTAATGGGAATGCGCTATATGGAAACTTCCAAGGTTATGCCAGCTGGTGTTGTTGCTGGTATCAGGTAATTTGTGTGATAAACATGCCATTCGAGTACTTGTATGCTACACTTATGACCATAAATATTGAAATTCATCTGTATTATGAATATAGTTGTACATGTATTGGCTATTACATCAGCTTGCATAAGTTGCAGCTTTCATAGCTTCATTTTCCCATTCCTGTTTCTTGTATGTAATATAGTTCCTAAATGCAAAACATTTTCTAAAGACACAAGACCTGCAAATGCAGCACTTTTACTGCTTTTTGGTAAGGCTTTTGGACAAATTCCTTCCACTGAAGATACTTTGGTTGAAATTGCTTCTAGCAATATAAGATACCCGAATTCTCTTTTTATTTTGGTGTTACTTTCGTATTGGGTATAGTTTACTTATTGTGATGATCACATTCACACTTCCTCAATTTCTGTTGCAGTGCTCTCATGACTGGATTTTATTTATACAAAATTGCAAGTGGTGGCAACCACATCCCAGACAAGGCTGAATGAGTGACAAAAGTTTTGCTTTTCATATTTGAATATATCAATACCATGCTTGTTGACATGGCTCTGCCTCTACTGTATGCTATTGATTTAGTCTAATATTGTATTGCTAGGAGCTATGCAAGTTATCAATATCAATACTCATTGTATTTTCATCATTGAATCAACACTTAATATGTTTTTGACACGAGACCTAACATCATGCTTCCATGTACAACTACTAACGATAAATAATGTTTTAAGCAGTCGTTTTTTTTTGTCTTTTTCTTTCTTATCTCACATTACAAATTCATCAACAAAAAGATGATATATTTTTCTTTATATCAAACTCACCTGCAGACAAACTTTCCCGTCGATACGATGAGGTTGATTTGAGCCGAATGGCTTGAAAAAGAAACACAATCAACAGGCATATCAGTATTATGTGTCTAAGTATTCGATGAAGTTACTAGTGATATATAGTTGTGTTAAGTGTAATATCTCACATCGATGATATATAATATTATGATAGAATTTATAAAAGTTACGACTATTTTCACTCATTAGGTTAATTTTTTAGAATTGAAAGATATGGTATCATAACTTTAATTAATTAGGTCAAAAACCTTGGACCTCTTCTCCCAAAAAACAAAAATAAGTTAAAAAGAGACCATTAATTCAATCAAATAGAATAAAATATAAATAAATTATGTTAGAAATACAAATTGATTGTCTTTGTCAAAGACAAACCTTCATTTTGAGGATATATGTTACAATATAATGTCTCATATTGATTAAATACAATGTTATGATAAAATTAATAAATTAGGTTATTTTTTACCCACGTTAAAGAAAATAATATCGGATATAGATTTCTTCGAGAATAAACCCCCTTTAGTCTTTATTTGTGCTTTTGTATAATGGTTTAGACATAAGCAATTTTTTTTTAAAAAAGTACCTTTAGACAAGCGGTTTAAAAAAAATGCTTCTTTGGGAAAAGCACGTTAGTTTTTCCCGTGTTTCATCTGAAATGCTTTTTTATTGGCAGAAACACTTTATAGTCTTTTAAGCATTAGCAAATATACCCTGAGCCATCTTCATAAAACCTCTCTCACCTAAAAATATCTTGGTAAGTGAATCCCATATTCAAGTATTTGCCTTTTCCTCATCAGAAATCACTTGAAATAACCCATTTGAAGTTTGATTATTTTCACTTTTCAAACTCCATTTCTCTTTGGACATGCTTATTGTAGAATTGGTCTTTGTATAGTTAAAAATGAAACGCACAAAGAAGACGAAAATTTATCTTTAAACCTCTCAAATGCCAACAAAGTCCTAGTAATATCTACCATTTCATGATACTCTCGATCTTTCTATTAAAGCTAGTAATATAAAAATACGAATAAACTAATAAAAATATCATTGATTTATTGTCTTTGTTTTGTTAACACTATCGAATTATTTTTTATCTCGTTTATATTATCGAACTTTAAAAAATTTCATTTATATCATTTTGTTAGTATCTATCTAACGTTGTCACAAATTAGTCGCAGATTTAAAACAACTCATATGATGAGGTAGTATATTTGAAACAATAATTTATACTGCGATTTGTGACGCCACTAGATAGAGAGTAACAAACGGATATAAATGACTTTTTATGAGTTAAATAGTATAAATGAAAATAAAATAATTTGATAGCATGAACGAATCAAACATATTAGTTCGATAGAATTTTTTAGGTTGATCCTAAAAATATATATAAAAGTCTATTATACTATGTAATTCCAAAACAACATAAATACAAATACCAAAAAGGCAAAATAGGAAACAGTTTAAGGTATTGTATCTTGATATTTCATTTATTTATATTATTTACATTGTTTTACAATTTGGAAGCTGTCTAAAACTGAACAACACTTGTATTTCAACTTTGTACATCAATTTAACAATGTTTCCTTTACACTTGCGACCTTATTTAACACCACCATCAATTTAGTGGTTGTTTTCAATAACAAAGAATGGGATTTACATCACAAGAATCTGGTATGACATCAAACAAGAAACAAATGTAGGAAAAGTATGAGTTTTTAACAATTTTGTGACTTTTCGTACTTGGGAGGCAGAGATGGGCATCTTTCATTCATATGGGCGTATGGTTCCATTGTACTATATCCAGGTAATTCCATTCGATACATTCCCAGAATTTGACAATATGGAAGCTTGACATCGTCCCCTTCATTGCACCACTTTGGCAGTCGACTTGAATTATTCTCGAAAAACTTCATCGTGTAAGCATCTTTTATCTGCATTAACAACAATTAAACTAATTATAAACACACATTTAAGGAAATTACTTGAAAAATATTTATATTCTTGAGCTATCAAGAGTATTTCTTCAACTTTTGAAGAAAGTGCCCTTCCATAGGCTGGGAACACCAGGTAATGAATCATTTTTGGTCAAACACGAGAATACACTGCCGATTCAATATAATAGATGATGATATATTGTGTATGAGCTCACCGTAAACTCAGTTACTTGAATAGAGCTAGCAAGTTGATCAAACAATCCTGCCTCCTTGTACATCTCAAAAACAAAAGCAACACAAGTTGTTGACTTCCCTTCACTGTAAAGCCAATCATCCTGCTCGGGTATCGTCAGTAGCTTATCAAAAGATACGCCACGCTTTTCAGTTTCCACTAGAATCTGAGGAAGATCAAGGCCCTACTTTGAAACAGAAGAATAAGTGAGATGTTCAAATTAAGAATTTAAGGTTCCAAAAATCAGAAGCAATAGTAGCTTGATTTACATATTCACAAATACCTGAGTTCCAAGCCGCTTGTTCAAGGCTTCATTCCACAGGTTAGCAGCATATGAAGGTTCTATTTGGTTCCAAACTGTCATAGCAGAAGCAACCTATGGTACCATATTTAAAACCAATTGATCAAGATCAGCACATGAACGATTATTAAATGAGATAGAGAAAGAGATAATAACATAGTTATGTTACATTATTAGGCAAGTAGATGTTTTAGTTTTTTTCTTTCCAAAAGTTCCGTATAGCATTCTACCAATACCATCTTTTTCAAAAATTTCTCCTTTCAATAGTTTATCTATTTAAACCTCCACCAGAATCAAATATTTTAATAGTACGTGGCTAGTCTTTGCATGTGAAAGAAATTTAATTTAAAATTTTTGAATTAACCATGATATAGTAAATATGTATAATTAATTTAAATGACATATAAAAGTATAATTTAAAAATATATAGAGTTTAATAGAAAATCATTTGTTTTTTTTTTGTTTTCTTAGAATTATCGGTATACTTTTTTCAATTTTGTGACATTATAACATAAAAAATAAAAAATGCATAAAGTAATAAATTTAAAATCAAAATCAATGTAAAGTTAAAAATGAGGTAAAACAAAAATATTTACAATAATTAATTTCATATTAAAACATATAGAACCATCAGTAATAGCAATAACATTCAATAACTTTTACAACTTTAGAACTTAACTAATTAAATGAAACTACATTTTTTTTTTATAAAACGACATTTTTTGTGTGATTTAAATCTGTGACTTAAAACGGGAGAATTAGTAAGTCTTACCGTCTGAACATTAAGCGAATCACAAGTAAAATTTCATTTATCACTTCAAATAAGGGGGAGCAATAGTTAAAACTGCTAAAAACTGAATTTTTAAGAAGAGATACGTACCAAATTAGCATCCAAGGGGGCTGGATAGTTCCCGTCTAAAGTGTCTATCCAGCTAAATATCAAGTTATGATATCCATAAGGCTTTCCAGCCATGCTCTTTGCATACTCCCAAGCAGCAGTCTCGTTAAATTTTGCTCGCAAATCAGGATGCATAGGAAGTAATGCAATATGGGGATTTGAGTCATCTTTATTTAGTTCAAAATCCCACCATTCTTCCCATGGTAACACAACAATAATATCTTCTCCCTAAAAAAAGGAATACAAAAGCATCACCTGTGTGTTATTCATTTAATTCATCATGCACTAAAAAGCCTAAACATGCAGACAATTCTTTCTTTTAAATGGTGGTTCTGCATATTTTTGTATTATTTTTAGCAAATATGATGTATTACCTTCTCATTTTCATGTCCTGATTCACAACCCAAAGCTTGCCCTCAGAATCCTTTAAGCAAACAGCAGTATGACCAGCATAAGCACCAGTAACCCACTTCTCCAGAGTCTCAAAACCACCCCATCTCCCTCGAATCTTTGATATCGCAAGGAAATCTCCAGAGTGAATGTCATCGACACTGATATTTGTAACCCAAGGATGAGGACGTTGATCAAAGGAAGCTCCCATTTGATTCTTCAGAAACCTAATATTGGAGTTCTCACCCTCTACATTATTGATAAATAAAGGATAGACATCCGAAGAGTGCTTGAAGGGTTCCCAGCAACCCTCATTGTATGATGAAAATTGAGACTCCCTTGGTTTTAACCTGATGTAAATAGAAAGATAATGTTTCACAAAATAACCATAAAGCAAAACTATCTAAAATTTATAAACAAGATAAACTCACAACTTACATATTCATACTCAGCTTTCCCTTCCCATTCCCCAATTTCATATGTATGTTCCCGAGATATGAAGTAGAAATCAGGTGATACTCGGTATGGAGTAGCAAAGATATATAGATCCATACATGACCGACTATGAGCATTGCTGACCTGAAAATTACAACATATATGAGACTTAAAAGGTCACTGCAATCAAAAAGTTTGAACATTAACATAAATATATTCATTCTCATCAGCATAAGACAGTATAATGTAAAATTATAAAGGTCTGCAGAAATATCACAAGGCATAATCAGATATTAAGACACTACAGCATAATTGAAGCAGCTTCAAAATCCACGTAAAAAATGTTACATGCCTTTGCAGAACAATCAGAATGATAGGAATGCTAAGGGCATACAAATTTACACTCATACCAAATACGGCAATATTTGATACGATACGATGCAAATAAGAAATTTAATTAGAATTATTTCATAATTTTTTTATGTCCTTAACAATTAGACAAAAAAAAGTGAATATTTTCATGTGTACACTAATACGTGATTTATTGCCAAAATAAGATGCAAACACGGTTAACCCACCTCAATAACACGAACATAGCTACTCCAACATAATTGCCTCTCCTAGTGTTAAAATAACTTTGGAAAAAAAAATTACTTAAAAAAAATAAAATTAACACATCTTGGTGTGAGTGTATTTATAGTTCTCATTATCCAAAACTTAAATTTTCAATAAATTTCCGACGAAAGGGACCAGTACCAAAAGAAACATAAATAAGAAAATCAAAGAGCATAAACTGATGAACTAGACATCAAATAATATAAGTAGCATTTGAGCCGTTCATCCTTACATTAATGCTAAAAGACTAAGACAAATTATATTCTTTTAATCATTTCTCATTTAAAATATTATCATTTTCAGTCAAGTAATTAAAACACATTTAAAATGTAAGTTTTTAACATGGATAAAAATAAAATTTAATATAAAATAATTTAAGAAAAATAAACAACAATAAAATTCAAATAAAAAGTTATTTAAATCCATTTTTTAATTTTTAATAAAAAATAAAAATAAATAAAACATTAAAATAAAATGTGTGTTAATTTACAAATATTAAAAACAAATAATCTGTGAATTACTTTTATATTAATTATAATTTTATTGTTATTAAATATTTGTATTTTAATTGCATTTAATTACTTGACAGAAAAACAATACTATTTTAATAAAAATATCATTAAAATGATAATTTATTCTTAATTAACCTTTTTTTATGAAACTAAAAGATTAAATGATACAGTTTCTAATCTAAAAAACTGAACAGTATAAATAACTTAATCGAAGGGAATTCTACGACATTCTTTTCCCTTTTTTATATTCTACTTGTGGTTTTTTATTATTTTTTCAAATTATTTGTTCTCTTATTTTTTTATACTTTTAAAATTTAATTTTAAGTTTGCTTTAAATTTTTGCACTTAATGTGAGACAATTATTAATGTAAGAAAATTAAAAAGTAAATGTACCAAATTATTAAAAAAAATAAGGGTACTAAAATGTGAAAAAAATTGATTAAATTAAACCAAAAAATAATAAGGGTAGCAAAAAAAAATATAGATTATTTGTTTAGTTCAACTTTAAAAAAATTTAAAAAATACAGAGTCTAAAGTATAAAAAATATAAAAAAGATTACTAACGTGCGAAAAATAAAAAATAAGTTAAGCAAATCATAACAAAAAAATAATAACAAGAGTATCATAACGTAGAATATATAAAATTATTAGTGTAATTCACCCATAAAAGTAAAGTAAACCAACTGAGCCATACTCCAAAGTTAACATAACCTACCAAAGAGTTATCAAAGGAAATAAAAACAAAATAAATTAAGCTTAATCCAAGACCTTGATATGAAGGGTTCCACCACCAAATTGGGAGCCACTATTGTTATGAAACTCTAACCAAGCCTTATTGTTGTAAAAGCAAGCTCCTTTCCATTCAAGAGTGTCGTTTGGAGACGAAGTGGCACCAATGAAAGTAGGCAAAAGATCGACAGCTCCATAAAGAGATTTAAGGATAGGCAACGAGACCTGTCTGGGCAACAAAGGCAGCACATCCCTAGGATGAAAGGGTAACTTCACATTATGTGATGATAGTCCCAAGAGAGCAGCCAATGCAGCGAATACAAATGCGCAGAGCAAAGAGTAAGAATAAGCCATAGCTCTCTGCTAGATTCGGACACAGAAGAAGAGAATGAAGGGCAAAATTTATAGTCCCCTGTTTCTTATGCGAGGTGACCATCGTTAAAGTCTCTCTCCTTTGGTCGGAACTCGGAATTATCGATCCTTAACGTCTCTCTCTGTTGGGTCGGGGTTATCAATCCTTAACGTCTTGATGATTATTAATCTTGGAGGCAAGCAAACTAATTCACAAGGTTAATTTAACATCTATCTCTACGACATGTCGTTCTCTCTTAACACATAACCTAAAAAAAAACAACCAATATTAAGAAAAAATAAAAGATTTAACCTCTTAAAACTCGTACCAATAAAAATAATATAATAAATATATCAATCATCTTTATTATATCATTCTAAAGAATGACTTTTTTTAGTATTATGAATATTAATCTATTTTAGTTTTCAAGCTATCAAAATCTCATTTAAATTCGTTAACAAATTAACTTTTTTTGTTATATTTAATATAACGTAAATTTTTATTACTTATTATTTTGCATGTGTCTGGACTATAACTATAACATAAGATAAAACTAAAAGTATAATTCTAATGCAATTAATTTTATTCAAGAGACGTAAATATAACTTTTTAGAATCTTTTATGATTTTTTTAATGAAAAATCAATTAAAAGTTACCACATAAACGTTACACAAGTAAGAAAGTTAACCAGAAAAATCACATAAATGTCACGTAAATGAAGAGAGCCAATTAGATAACATTATGTATACCATATAAAACAACATCATACCACGTGTTAGCACGTCATTCATTTAAAGTTTTTTGTTGGGTCAACGGTCTCGTCACGTATTGTTACTTAATTCGTCCAATCTTCTTGAGATGCTATACAAGCCGTCATAGGTTTTTACGTGCAGATTACTCAACATGCATTAATCGAAACCAATCTAATTGCCACACATCACGCATTGTTTTTTTTCATCTTAACTCTTGATCTAAAGTTGATATGACGATCCAAATTACACTTAAGTCTAATTTAACTAGGGCTATTCATCGGATCGAAACCGTTGATTTTCCACTCATCCGATCTGACCATCCGTTCGGATTGAAACATCCTAATTCGCAACCGATCCAATCACCTCTCACATCCGCTCAATCTGATCCGTAAACTATTCGGATTGCATCTGATCAATCGGACCAATAAACTTGATTAACTTTATTTTTTGTATTTTTAAATAAAAAAATTAAATTTTTACATAAATCATAACATAAAATTATTTGAATTAAAAAATATTAAAAAATCAAATAAATATATATTAATTAAATATATATATATAATTAATTTCGGTCGGGGCGGGGCGGGGCGGATAAATCGTAGTGAAATTCGACATCTAATCTGCACTTAACAGATGAAAAAAATTTCCATCCGATCCGACCATCAGATTGAATCGAATGATAGGATTTTTTACACACCCTTAAATTTAACACCCTAATTGCCCTATAAACACTAAGGATTCGAAATTAACATATATATTTTTTTATCAATTTTTGGAGCCAAAAAGAGAGAAAAATACAGAAAAAATTAAAAAAAGATACAATTTTGGTAGAGATTTCAGACGAGATTGATGCTATAATTCAAGATATTGATTGTATTTTTTTTATTTTCCTTTATTTATCAATTTTTATGTTTTTTTTATAAAAAAATATGAGTTTTATGAACGGAATTATGTTTAGTTAGTTTATTATTCTAAGTATATCTTATAAAACTAATTTTTAACATGTGATGATATAATATTTTATCCAATTATAATTTTGATTTAATTATATTATTTAAATATAATTTTTTATGTTGTGAATGTTTAGCCAATAATTGATCAATAGAATTAATTAGATATATTTAAAAGAATTATTTAATTATTTATGTTGATTAAATAACATACAAAGTTTGTAATATTTAATTTAATTGACACGAGAGTATAATTAGATTAATTGATATATAATGTATAGTTTACTTGAAATAATAATACATATTAGGTTAGATTCAATTGATTATATAATTTATATGTAATTATATTCGAAAAACTTTAATGATTCGTATGTTTAGAAAAATTGAAGAACTAAATATTATTAGATATTTTTTCATATATATTTTTAATTATCAAATATGAATTAATTAATAACTACTATTTATTTATTTTTTTTTTTTTCTTAAAACATAAAAACATAAAAAAAAATATTTTTATTTTTTTAATTTTAAAAATTAATTTTTAATAATATAATCTTTGTAAGAATAAATTTTTTTTATAATTATATTACTGGTTATAATAAGTATATTTATATATTTATTTCATATAATTCGTATCCAATTAAATCATTAGTAGATATTCGTTTACTACTAACACTAGTTTCGAAAGTTAATTATATAGATTTTTATTAACATTTTATATAATTATCTTTCAAATATTTACAAAATGTAATGAACTAATAGATATGAAAACGAAAGCTCATAAATTAAGATTATGCATTAAATTATTCTTTTTTTTAATTAAGATGCTATTTTGATGTTTACTAATGTTATTGAGCAGTTATGGGCCATGTTTATGTACTTTGAAGGCTTTTTTTTATTTTTCTTTTGTCTCATTCTTTCACAAAATTAGGTGGTGGTTTTGAGTGATAAATGTTTTTGAAATCTCATCCCCTAAGCTAAGCTTTGGTTTAGGTTAAGAGTTAAAGATAGCAGTGACTGTGAACAGTAACTTTGGTAAACAGAATTAGCTATAAGAGTCAACATAATGATCAATAATGAATGACATAAAGAATATATATATTGAATGGTTTAGAACGTAAGATTTGAGTTGTTATTTATTTTTTTAAAATATATTTTTTACTAATTAAATTAATTATTTTATTTATTAAATATACTTTAATTATATTTTATGCTATAACTTATTTAGTTTCTGAATTTATAAATATATACAAAACGTATTTTAAATATACTATATACATGATTACAATTTTGTAAATAAATTTTATAAATTCTATTTACATGTTTGTAATATATCAAATATAAAAGATTAAAAAAGTTCACGGCGCAAATCAATCTGCAACCAGTGAATCGAACGAAAAAGGAAAACAAATTATTTATAATTGAAGTAAGTAATAATTTAATATTTTAAATCTAATAAAACGTAAGATTAATGTAACTATTAAAAATATAAATACTTAATAAGATTGATTACGTTAAATACGATTTATAAAAACCTACCTCATCACTTTACCTGTACATCGATCCAATATTCAATAATAGAAACCTTGAACATCTACTACGATACGAGCAATACTGATAAAGCAAATCTGAAAATTTTAAGAACCAAGTAATTAAATTTTATCAAGAAGATCATATAATATCTTTTCAAGCATTACTACTTTTATTCCTAAAACCACCACTTTCTTTCAATTCTTCTAGCAAAGTACATTTTCAAGCCTGGTGACTTTTTCTTCAAGTTCCAGCCATGGCATTTCAGATATCTCAACACTTCCTTCATCTTTTTCTCTGCTAGTCCTCACAATTTCATCTTCAGTTATCTGCAGAGCCCTTTGTGAGTCCCTCCTACATTTAAGAGGAAGAAAACACAAGTGGTAGGTGCAACCACCAATGGTAGGTGCAACTACAAATGGTAGGTGCAACTACCAATGGTAGGTAAGACCTTGATAGAAGGCAACTACAATGGTAGATGCATCTAACATTGATATGCAATTTTGCCTATAAATAGGCAATGTCTTTGCCTTAGAGAAACATTAACACACCAAACAAGAAGTGAAGCAAAGCAAAGCCAAAGAAACAATTTCCTTTGAAGAAATATAGTGTTGTGTGTAAGAAAGTGGGAGAGAATATCTTAGAAAAATATTGGGATATTTTTCTAAAAGAGTGACAAAAATAGTGAGTTTGGGAAACACTTCAACGTGGCACTATTTTGGGTTTATCTCAATTTCGTTGTATTGCTCTCACTTTGTACTCCATTAATCTTATTAGTGGAAGAAATACTTTTCTTGAGTTTGTCCCGAGTGGACTTAGCCCAAATTAAAGGGTGAACCACGTTAAATTTCGGTGTCATTATTCTACTCATTGAATTCATTTTATCTTTACCCGCCGTCCCAACAATCAGTATCGGTAGCTCGGTCTAGTAAAATTCTTAATATGCTTCCGTGGTTAAGCGTAAATCGATCTTCCACATCGGAAAAGATTTTATTAGGTCCAGGGCGTATTTATTTACGTAAAAAAGAAAACACAAATGAGAAAAAAATGTGACGAAAAGGTAGATATTGAGAAATTTAATGGCAATAATAATTTCTCTTTATGGCAAAGGAGAATGAAAGATATTCTCGTTCAACCGGAAGGTCCATAAGGCGTTCTATTGGAAAAGAAAAGAAGATAGCAACCGTCACCGAGGAACAATGGGAGGAAATAGATGAGATCAGCCTAGTACAATCCGTCTAAATCTCTCAGTACAGGTGTCTTGCAAAATATTGAATCAAAAAATTGCAAGACTCAAGCTAAAGAAACATGGGAGACTCTAGAAAACGTGTACATGTCAAAGAACCTTGCCAATAAATTTTATTTGTGGAAGGAGCTATATCAGATGAGGAAGGAAGATAATGTGAGCATGATGCAGCATGTTAGCAATTTCAACAGCAAGCTTTCTCACTTAGCAAGATTTAATGTGAGTTTTGGCGATGAAGAGAAAGCTGTGATGTTGTTGGCATCACTACCCTCATCATATAACCATATCACAACAACTCTGACTTATGCAAAAGACAAGATGGAGTTTGAAGTTGTTGTAGAAGCCTTGTTCTCATATGAGAAACAAAACAAGGAAAGAGATTCAGAAGCACAAGCCCTTATCACAGAGTCTAGAGGAAGGAGACTGTACAAAGAACAAAAACCGTAAGTAAGAGCAGAGAGGCAAATCAAACAAATTTGCCAATGTTGAATGCCATCACTGTAAGAGGAAGGGCCACATTAAGAAATTTTGTCGGGTGTTCAAAAAGGAACAAGAAACGAACAAAGGCAAAGTAGCGAAGAAGGACGACAGCAGTGATGATGAGCAAACAAATACCATAGACGAGTTCAATATCGTTTATGATGAAGATTTTGTCAATCTTGCATCACACGAGACCATTTGGGTGATTGATAGTGGTCTTCGGAGTTCCACGCTTACATCGCGTAGAGAATTTTCTCATACGTACACGCTGGAAGTTTTGGTGTTGTTAGAATGGGAAATGAAGCTGTCCACAAAGGTAGTAGGCGGAGAGACGTTTGCTTGGAAACAGAGAACGGAACCGAGACTATTTCTCGAAGGATGTCGGGCATATTCCGGATATGCGCTTGAATTTGATCTCGTGCGGCCGACTTGCAAATGAAGGATATTGTAGCTCCTTCATTTATGACAAATGGAAACTTACAAAAGGCTCCTTAGTAGTGAGAGGTGAGAAGCATACAACTTTGTATATAATGCAAGCGAAACTCTCTACCGACACGCAAAATGCCATAGAGAAAGATAGTGCGGTAGCTATGGCATAAGAGACTTCAGTCACGTAGGTGAAAAAGTGGTTGACAAGTCTAGCCAAAAGAAGATATTGTCTGGAATGGATGAAGTACATTTGGAGAAATGTGTTCATTGCCCTAGCTGAAAGCAAAAATAGGGTTGCTTTCAAGAGCTTCCTTTCCGGGAATGAATAATATTTTAGATCTGATTCATTCATATTTATGTGGACCAATGACAAAGTCACTTGGTGGTGCTCAATACTTTGTGACTTTCATTGATGATCATTCAAGGAAGACCTGGGGATATATTCTAAAGACAAAGGATCAAAGTCTAGATGTCTTCAAAGAATTTCATGCCTCAGTTGAGAGACAGACGGGAAAGAAGCTAAAATGCATCTGGACAGACAATGGTGGAGAATACACTGGACCTTTCCATGCTTATTGCAAAAAGCATGGTATTCGGCATCAGATGACACCTCCAAAGACACCGCAGTTGAATGGCTTAGGTGAGAGGGATGAATAGAACTTTGATGGAGAGAGTTAGATGTCTACTCTCACATGCAAGTTGCCTAAAACTTTCTAGGATGAAGTCATACTCATAGTTGCACGTGTGTTGTATCTTTCACCTTATACTCCTATCAAGATGGATGTTTTAGATAAAGTGTGGTCATGAAAGGATGTTTCCTATGATCATCTGTGAAGTGTTTGGCTGCAAAGCATTTGTTCATATCCCCAAGGATGAGAGATCCAAACTTGATGCCAAAACAAGACAGTGTATTTTTATTGGCTATGGTCAAGATCAATTTGGCTATAGATTTTACGATCCAGTTGCAAAGAGACTTGTCAGGAGCCGTGATGCTATATTTGTTGAAGATGAGACCATTGAAGATATTACCAAAATGAAGAAAGATGTTCCTAATTCCAATGGTGACTCATCAGATTTGGAATTAATTCCTCCAACATCAGTGCCAAGACAAGTTGGAGATGAAGACCTGGTTTATCCACCTAATGAAGATGATGCCCCCATAGAAGTTGGTTCTGAAGATGAGGGAAATAATGATGTTCATTATCCAAGCACAACACCGCGGCCTGCGTTCCACCGAGAAGAAGTGATAGAGTGAGACGACCTCTATCTCGTATCCTCAGGATGAGTATGTAACTTTCAACGTGGGGAGAACACGAGAATTATGAAGAGGCTATGGATGGCGAATCCAAACAAAAATGGATTGAATCCATGCAAGATGAGATGAAGTCCTTGCGTACGAGAACAAAACCTTTGGTGATGAACCGCCCAAAGGAAGAAGGCCTTGAAAAATAAATGGGTGTTCGGGGTGAAGCATGAAGGACATAGTTCAGTCCACGATACAAAGCCGATTGGTTGTCACAAAGGATTGACCAAAGAAAAGGTGTTGACTTTGATGAGATTTTCTCTCCAGTTGTGAAAATGACATCCATTCGTACTGTGCTAGGGTTAGCATCATGTCTTAACTTGGAGGTTGAGCAAATGGATGTCAAAACTGCCTTCCTACATGGTGACTTGGAGGAAGAGATATACATGGAGCAGCCAGAGGGTTTTCATCAAAAGGGAAAAGAAGATTATGTCTGCAAATTGAAGAAAAGTCTCTACGGCTTAAAACAGGCACCAAGACAATGGTACAAGAAGTTCGAGTCTCATGGGGAGCAAGGCTACAAAAAGACTACTTGAGACCATTGTGTTTTTGTGCGAGAAATTCTCTAATGATGATTTTATTATTCTTTTGCTCTATGTGGATGATATACGTTGATTGTTGGCGAAATATTTTAATCAACAACTTGAAAGTTAGTTGAGTAAGTCTTTTTCCATGAAAGACTTAGGACCAAGAAACGAGATTCTTGGCATGACTATTATTAGAGGCAGAGGCGCCAAGAAATTATGGTTGTCACACGGGAGAAGTACATTGAGAAAGTACTTCGTAGATTTCATATGAATAAGGCTAAAGCGATTAGTTGTCCTCTTGCTAATCACTTTAAGCTAAGTTCTAGCAGAGCCCTTCTACAGACAAAGAGAAGGAAGAGATGGAAGAGGTTCCATATGCTTCAACAGTTGGAAGTCTAATGTATGCCATGGTTTATTACACGGCATATCGCTTACGCAGCTTGGAATGTGAGTAGATTCCTTTCAAATCCTGGAAAGCCAACATTGAAATTTCACCGTAGTGAAATGGATTTTCCAGTATCTTTCGAGGTTCTTCCAAAATATGTCTATGTTTTGGAAATGATAAACTGTGTTAGTTGGATACCATGCAGATATAGGCGTGATGTGGATTCCAGAAAATCCACTTGAGGTTACTTGATTACATTTGCGGGGGAGTAGTATGGTCAAGTAGCGATCAAAGTTACAAAAATGTGTTGCATTGTCCACTACAGCGTAATTCATAGCAAAGAACTAAGCATGTAAAGAGTTGTTATGGATGAAAAAGTTCTTGAAAGAGCTTGGGTTCTGAACAAGATAGATATCATTATTTTGTGATAGTCAGTCTTATCCATCTTGGAAAGAATGCCTCGCTTTCATTCGAGATCAAAACATATTGATGTGAGATATCACCGGATTAGGGATGTAATGGAGAAGAAGCTATTACAACTTGAGAAGATCCATACGTGAAGAAAATGGATCGCATATGTTAACAAAAATTCTCCAGAGACAAAATTTTGAATACCGTCGGATTGGTGGAGCCATACATGTAATCGGGAGGGGAGATTTGTGAGTCCCTCCTACATTTAAGAGGAAGAAAACACAAGTGGTAGGTAACCACCGATGGTAGGTCTGTACAAATGGTAGTGCAACTACCAATGGTAGGTGCAACCACCAACGGTAGAGTCTTATTCTGATGGTAGATGCATCTAACATTGATATGCAATTTTGCCTATAAATAGGCAATGTCTTTGCCTGTAGAAACATTAACACACCAAACAAGAGAAGTGAAGCAAAGCAAAGCCAAAGAAACAATTTCGCTTTGAAGAAATATAGTGTTGTGTGTAAGAAAGTGGGAGAGAATATCTTAGAAAAATATTGGGATATTTTTCTAAAAAGGAGTGACAAAATAGTGAGTTTGGGAAAGCACTGTAGCCTTATTTTGGGTTTATCTCAATTTGTTGTATTCTCACTTTGTACCCATTAATCTTATTAGTGGAAGAAATACTTTTCGGAGTTTGTCCCGTGGACTTAGCCCAAATTAAAGGGTGAACCACGTTAAATTTCCGGTGTCATTATTCTACTCTGTTGAATTCATTTTATCTTTACCCGCTGTGCCCAACACCCTTTTCACGGGAAAGTTCAAATGTTTAACATCCTCATTTTCTTAAACTGAATATGAACTACTGTGAAGAGCTTGAACATGTAATTTCTCACTACCCATTTCATTTCCAGTAACAGAACTATAACGATTCTTTCTCAAAATCTGTAAAATTCTTAATTTATTTCATCATCTGCAGAATATTCTGTGTAATTTGAAACAGAAAAGTTTTGATCTTTATTGTTTACAGCTGAACATGTACTTGGTACTAAGTTTTCATGAGCTTTCTTGGGAGGAAAGTGAGATGACATAGAGACAGAGGCATAAATACTAACTTTTGTTTTTGTGTCCAAAACTGGAGAATAGGGAGAAACAGAGGCATCTCTAGTGCAGTCAGAAATTTTGCCGAACACACGGTATTAAGAAATTACTTCGTGTGGGTGAAATGATAGTTTCAAATGATTTCAATAGTTTTTTTCTTTCTTTTTTCTTTCTTTTAATAAGTTGGCAGTAAACTTTATGGCATTTGACATGAAGCATGTGTAAATGGATTTTGTCTCTATTGATCACTTTTGAAGGTGAAAAAGTTAAAACATTTGTACTAAATTTTAAAAATAGACTTTTCTTCTTTCTATTTTCTTAAATAAATTGGAAAAGTAGAATCTATTCTAAATGATCTCCAGCCTTTAGAAATAACATATTTTTGGATGGTTAAAAACTTAAAGTAGTCCAAACTCGATTGATCGTAAAGATAAAATTGAAATATTTTGAGTTTTATTTGAAGATATCATCAATAAAAGATAAGTTTTATATTTATATTACATTGTTTTTGTGAAAAATTTGTCATTTACATTAATAACATTTTATGGTTATATTTGTCATACATTTTTTTTTATAAATGTAAATTTGCTTTATTCGTATTCTGTATTCATTTTTTTTTCAATGAGATTTATTAATAATAATAAAATAAAATTAATAAAAATATATCAAAATTGATCACATAAAATAAAGAAACTAGATATGATATAAAATTATAATAATTGAGCAAAGTCAATTAGACTTTATCATTAATAATTAAAATTGCTAAAATTATAATAATAACAACCAAATTCATTATTATTATTCTATAATTAAATTATTATCCATTATAAAATTAGTATTATAATTAAGGTATAATTTTGATTATGAATGCTAGTTAAGTTACTGTTTAGATGTCAAATAACAAATTAAAAAACAACAAAATGAACCTAACATTTTTCGTTGTTTGTTAACGTATATTCTCACCCACCGATAAGCTAAGTAGTAACAAAAAAAAATGATGATTTAAATTAAAAGTGATTATAATCTTATCAATCAGTTTAAATTAATAAATTCAATTTCATCCGTAAGATTTTATAAAATTAATAGATTTTAGAATGAGATCGGATTAAGATTGAAAAATATATAATTTATTTGAATTCGGATTGATAAATTTTATAATTTAGTGTATTCAATCTGAATTAAATTACTATTAAATTATAAATAAATACATATTTTATTTTATAATATGTTATATTTAAATATTATACATGTAGAAAGTCATGGCCTGATTCCCTCCAAAAGAGTTCTCAAAAAGGAAGTGGTTGTCCTTACCTTATAACTAGCATTTTGTTGACTTCTCTAGTCGATGTAAAACTCCTCAACACCCCTCTCACATCTGACGTGAACACCACAAAGATTGATTGATCGTGAGGTTGAATGACCGGGGTTGATCTTGTTTGGCACATCAATTGAACCTAGGGACCTGCTTTGATAGCATCTAGAAAATCATAGCTTAACTCTCTCCAAAAAAGCTCTCAAAGAGAGAGTTACTATGACCTTATAACCAGGACTTTGTTGATTTCTTTTGTCGAGGTGAGACTCCTCAACAATACATATCATGATTATATTATATTATTATTTTAGTTTAAAAATAAAAATAAATATTTATAATAATTTAATAATTATAAATGTATACATATTATTCTTTTGATTTTCTTAGTTGTAATTATAAATAATAAATTTTACTACAAATATATTAACTTAAAATTTAAATGTTGTGTATGTCATGTTTTATATATGACAGTAATTTATAAATAAATATCAATATCAATATAATTTTATCTTATCTAAAAAATCTGTTTTGATTTAAGTTGATTCGAATTAATTACATCATTATATCAAATTTATATAGAAAATTTTCAAATATAATTAAAATAAGATTAAATTTAGATTAACTAAAAGTAAACGATTTCAATCCACCGGGTATCCTAATTCTCTGATTTAAATCACATATGCATCAATATATATACAAAAAGTAAGCAACTTTAATCAACTACTCACTCTAATTCACTAATATAAACCATATATATATATAAATATATATATATTAATGAAAAATTATTTCTTCGTTGATAAAAAGATCCTTAAATAAATAAATAGAAAAGATAATATTTTTATTCTTAATTTATTACATATAAGTCATAAATTAATGATAAGAGATTAAAATATGATTAATATGTAACACTTAAATCTTCAAACTTGTTAATTTTTAGAAACTAAGTATAATAAATATTAATAAATTGAAGAAAATAAATAGTAATTTTAAGAATATAAGTGTAATAAACTGAACTTAAATATAATATTCAATAAATTTAGGGACAAAATGTTAATTTTTTGTTTTTGTACTTGTTAACGATGATATCATAATTGGACAACTAACAAAATCCATCACCCTTGGTACGAAATTGGAAAATAAAATCTCATAAATTATTTTCCAAAATAATTTTGTTTTTTTTTTGTTTTGTTTTGTTTAAAGAAGACAGTTAAGCAATGGTTGGTGTCTGGTTATTTTCCTAACTATAGTAAAGTTGACACAGTCTTTTCACTGTCCAAACTGAATAGATTCTGATTAAGAAAATCAAGAAAACAGACAATGTAGAAGATTTTTCTTTTGTTTCATGATAGCCAGGGAAAGAAAAAAGATACAATTTTTTTTATTTTTTTTTTATTTTAGGTTTCTGGCTTATACTCCTTCCATAGCTATGAACTCTAAATCAGAGTCTTCTTAATTGTGTTTGTTCTTGGAATTGATCAAGTTTAGTAAACATTTATTAGTAATAACATATATTATTGAATTAATTTTTTTTCTTAAAAAAAATTTAAATAGTACTTACTTATTTGTGTGTGTTGTTTGAAAATTTTAAAAAGGCATTCGATCAATGTTTGGACGAATTTATCGTCCAATGGAAGAAAGGTTAGACGGAAAGAAGATGAATTGCTTTCCGTGTTTTGTGTCACAGGAAAAAATCAAAAGAAAGTCTTTGCGAAAAAGCATTAAGGAATACCATAACGCAAAGATCTTGGCCTCCTTTTCTAACATATCCTCCAAATCTGGTAATTTACATTAATTCATTATTCAATTTTAATGGAGTTCTCATATTTACAGTCTTTAATATATATATTGGTTTTTTTTTATTTATTTTTTTTTATTTTATCATAGTTAGAATATACTCTTTTGCCTAATATTGGAAGTGAATCAAGCATATAATTCAAAATCATATATATATACTAAAACCCCATAAATGCTAAAGTTTTGCCTCAATTTATTTTTTCAATCGATTAGCATGTATATATGCATCTATTGGTTGTGAGGGAAATGGATGAAATCTGTAGGATTCTATTCTATTACTTCGAGACTTCTACATTATATATATAGTCATAGATGACGTTAAGAATCTCTTTTTTGTTTGCTTTACAAATAGGGATGGATTTTACAGGGATTAGGTTCAACTATTATCCCGATCAAAAATTTTATAAAAAATTAATTATATATATATTTTCAATATTAAATAAATATCTACTTACAATAGTATATTATGTTTGATTTTTGTTTACATATTTTTTGATATGTATGTATGAACTATAATTCAAAACATGTAAACATGAATCATGATTAAAATGTTTAAACATAGTTATTTTTATTCGTTTATTTGTCAAATATTAATTAATTGTACACGTAGAATTATAATAGTATGTGTTATTTAATAATATTTCTTAATCTTATACGACGTGTAATCTAAATATATTTCATATATTTAACTTTAATTTATAATAATAAAAAAATATTATTATCCATGATAAAATTGAAACTAAAGCTATTAAGTTTTTTTCTCCTATTTTTTTAACTCCAAATTTTTATTTTCTCTAATCTCTCTTATTTTTATCACTATTACAAAGTTAATTCATTTCGTCTGTTAAAGAAAATAGATGTAAAATAATTGTATTTATTATTCTTTTATTTTTTAATAATATATAATTTTAAATATACTCTTAAGTTTAAAATCTTAAATTAAATCTTATTCTTTATATTTTAATATATTTCTTTGCCTATTAAATTTTAACACATATACATGTATGATATTAATATTTATGAAATTATTTTTTATGTTAGATAATTTTTGTTATGAGTTATAACGTGATAATTATATTTTTATCTTGTAGTATAACATGAAAGTTTTATCTTTAATTGATAATAATATATTATAACTTTTAGTTTTTTACTAATTCTTAATTATTTAAATATAATTTTGTATTTTATTTTAAAAAAAAACTACGCTCCAACCCCTCATAATAATTTTCTAATCCGTGCCTATTTAGATAGATGCATTTATTTATATATAAAATGTCACATTTTATGTAAATGTGAATAATATTTTCTTGAAATTATCAAATTACACCTAATATTCGTACACTTAGTCATGTAAAAGCTTTTCCTACTTTGATAGGGTTAGATTCTTTGATATGTATTTTTTTTAAAAGGAGAATTGACCTTAACTAGTAGTAGAATAGATGGTAATTAATACATGCCTATAATATTTTATTTATTTTTCCTGCAGATAGTAGTAGAAGAAGGTATATATCTGAAGAGATATCAAAGATTGGAAAAGGGAATATTTCTGCAAAGATTTTTACTTTCCGTGAGCTCTGTGTTGCTACTCAAAATTTCGATCACAACAATCTTTTAGGGGAAGGTGGCTTTGGAAGGGTATACAAGGGACAAATAGATAATCAAGTACTATATATTTCAACTGATCTCTATTCCTCTCTATTTTTTTTCCCCCTTGTAATAAAATAAAATTGTATAACTAAATATGGTTCCTTGTGTTTTAACTCGTCAGATGGTCGCCGTTAAACAACTTGATCGGAATGGATTCCAAGGAAATAAAGAATTCCTAGTAGAAGTTTTGATGTTATGTCTACTTGAACACCCAAACCTTGTTAACTTGGTGGGATATTGTACTGATGGTGATCAAAGGATTTTGGTGTATGAGTATATGCCTAATGGTTCCCTTGAGGATCATCTTTTAGGTATACCTCTTCATTTCTCACTTTTGTTTTTCTTTTTCTAAGTATAAACTTTACCTTTCAGTAACTTATGTCTTATATATTGATAGTATTTTAAGTTTAGAAAATATACATAGTATTAAATATATTAAATATAGTTATATTTAATTGAATTATATTAAATTATTTTATAATTAGTTTTTACGCTGTTCGATGGTAAGAAAGATTAATATTTACACAAATTATAAACAAAATCAATTACCGATCAATTTTAATTAAGAAATAATCCAGGCTGTATTTGGCACAAATTGGCACCAAATTACAAGTTCTTTTCAAGTATTCTCTTTTTACTTAGCACATATAATATTGCTAGTAACTTGTTAATGAATGACTTTGGTTTACAGATTTGCCAGAAGGGAAAAAGGGTCTGGATTGGGATACAAGAATGAAAATAGCAGCAGGAGCAGCAAGAGGACTAGAATATTTACATGAAGAAGCAAACCCACCAGTTATATACAGAGACTTTAAAGCATCAAACATATTATTAGATGAAGAGCTTAATCCAAAACTCTCTGATTTTGGATTAGCAAAGTTAGGTCCAACTGGTGATAAGTCCCATGTTTCTACAAGAGTCATGGGTACCTATGGCTATTGTGCACCTGAATATGCACTTACTGGTAAATTAACCACTAAATCTGATGTTTACAGCTTTGGTGTTGTCTTTTTGGAGTTAATTACAGGAAGGAGAGTCATTGACAATTCTAGGCCAACTGAGGAGCATAATTTAGTCTTATGGGTATGTATGTTATTTTTAGCTGTTTTTTTTCTATTTTGGACTCCACTTTCAAAACCCTAAAATCTATTTAGGAAAAATGATAAATAAATTAAAAATATAAAGAGTGAGTAACCGCACTGATCATTTTTTCTGGTAGTGTTACTTTTTTAAAACTAGTGGACTGCTTATATAAATAGTTAGTAAACATAAATGATTAGTGGACTGTAATAACATTTATTTCAAATATAAAATAAATGTAGAAGCTAGAATTTTAAGGGAATCAGAATATGTCGAAAAGAGAATAGGAATAATAAAAGCAGGCATTCTAAATCTTCTTTATTCTCCTTGATAATAATAAAATAGTACATGTATAACAATAGAATCCTGGTTAATTTTGCAGGCTCAACCACTATTAAAAGACAGGAGGAAATTTACATTAATGGCAGATCCATTGCTAGACGATAACTACCCAGTAAAGGGTCTATACCAAGCTTTAGCAGTTGCAGCCATGTGTCTTCAAGAGGAAGCTTCTGTTCGCCCTCTGATAAGTGACGTTGTGACAGCTCTTGACTTCTTAGCTCAAAACAAAAAACTACCACAACCCACAGAAGAGACCCAGGATTCTATTCAAAGTAGTAGAGATGGAGATAATATTGAAACTGGTCAGACGTAAGAGTAATATTGTTTAGGAATTGGAGATCATGTACTTATAATTCATATAATATTTGTCAACCTTTATTCAATGAAATCCTCAATCATTTAGAAACTTGTGTTTACTTTCTAAGGCAAAATCAAAGACAAACCAAGAACTCAATATCTCACTTTTTTAGAAGTCTAATTCTTCTTTCCCATTTTGAGTGTACTACTATTTATACCACTAATACACAGTAAACACATAAGTAAAAGTGGCTACAAATATTGGTGTCACATCGAGAGTGTGATAGGTAAATTTTACTTTCCTTTTTTAGTATGTATGTTGAGATGTTTTTTCATTATACTTTCTTGAAATTTTATAAACACCTGTTAATAACACGGCCAGATAAGTGAAATGTCTAAACTCTGAACGAGGGTTTAGCCTCTCTTTCAAAACCAACTTATAAGAACAACATTCATATCATGTTTAGCCTAAACAAAAAGAACTAATCTCAATTGTTTTTTTAGTTGGGAAAAGTTATCATTAGCTAAGTATAGCAAAATAAGCTAACACTTTTGAAAAATACGCTATATCCCTCAAATTATTATTTTATTACAATATATTTCCTTGAAACTTTTCCTCCCTTCAATAATAAATATTACTAATTACGGACGTTTAATTGTTATCGTCATTTTTCAAACCTGAAAAAAGAATCTTGGTGTAGGAATTTGTAATTCGCCCTGTAACTTGTTACCTGGCAACATTTGCAATTATATACAAAAATCTACAGACCTGTCACCTGGGCAACTTAATTTAGACTTGGAACGTGTGGATGAAGATAGAGTCCAAATAAACAAAACCAAGTAGCTCCATGATCTCTTATAGACAAAATTAGATGTAAATAGTATACATCGTCTATACTCTATACATTTTTAGAATTCACATCAATTTCAGTTCAAATCTCACATTTTAGACATAGATTTAAGAAAATTAAAGGATTTATATAATAGAATTAACGGAGAAGGCGAGTATGGAACTCGGTACCCGATCATTTACTGCAGCTTGGAACTATTTGTCATGCTGTTGAAGATCAATTCCCCAGAACGATGCTAACTGCATTAGAAGTTGATCAGGCATTGCACCTTCCCATTCCTCAGGTGGATCCAATGCTATACAAGCTTCGTTTAAATTTATTAAAATCTCTTTTTTTAGTTCCATGGGAATGCCCAAAACATCAGGTCCTTGTTCCATTACTAGTTCTGCCAACTGTATGATATGAGAAATAAGTAGTCAAAGTCAAGCCAACTTACTAAGCCAACATAATGCATTTGAACTCTAATAAATAGAAGGAGTTTCATTTCTAAACCGTCTCCATGCGGTGATATATGTTTTTATAACGTAAAAAAGAATATGTTTTATGTATATTAAAAAATACGGAGTTATATAAAAATCGGAAGGAAAATAAGGTTTACAAACATTTATCCTATTTTTTCCCCTGCTAATCTCTAAGGGAGCAAACCTGATTAAATAACAGAACTCAAAAAAATAAAACAACTGCTTTAGAAGTATAAAGGCCTTTGTTTCAAAATTGTTATCATTATCTCAAGGGAACTGACGGGCATTGCTGTTATAACATAACTATCAATTCCATAAAGAGGCACTTACAATATCTTATAATGTTGCCTCGATTAACTGGATTAGGTGACTAAACCCTATCAGATTTTAAGAGATTATATTCTTTTTCTAAACTCTGTTTCTTAATACAAAATATTGCATTGCCTGCATAACTAGACTTCTTTTTTAATTCAAACAAAACCTAGAATTTGACCAGCAAAGCCAATAATCCTGTAAGAAAAAGGGAAGTGTTGCCCATGACATAATGACAAGGAAAAAAAGAAAAAATATATACCTGTTGAATCCAAGACAAACAGATGTCAAACAAGTTCTTCTCAGATAAAAATTGTATGACAACCTGCATTACTTCACATGCTATTTCATTTGAAAGCTGGTCAACCACAGGACCAGATCTATCCATCAGCTTTACTAGCAAGAGATCATCTCCTGTAGACAATACTTCAGCATAGGCAGAATCCATATCACCAACTTGAAGGGCATCCATCGCATTACTCCAAGAAGTCCAAACAGGGTCACGGTCCTGCACAGCATTATCATCTTCCAAGGCCACTGCTGTCAACTCAGGGATAGCTACTTTTCTTGTCTTAGATGTCCCATTATCCTCTCCAGCTATTCTAATGGCTTCCAAGGTTGCCTCATCTTTTGAAGCTTGCCAAACACTTCTTGCAGAAGGTCCCTCACCAAGCCTAAAGGGTCCAGCTCCCTTATCCAAACCTCTCCTGTTGGGACCTTGATCACTCTCATTTTCAAATTTGGGTGACCTACCATCCATAGAACCACCTGCTAGAGCTCTCCTCGGGCCTAGCTGTCCATATTTTGAAGCACCATGTGCATGAAAATCCCAAGCCTCTGAAATGTCAGACCTCCAATGAGAACCCCTTCCCCACATGCTTGGAGAATTTCCATCACTTTGGCCAAATCTTTCTGCAAAGGGACCCCGTCCATCAGCGCTCCTTCCAAACTTGGTACTTGCATAATCAGGAAACCCATTATACTTCCCTAAGGGTCTATTAGAAGATCCCTCAAACGCCATAGTGAAGTTACCACCTCTCCTGCCTGATGAAATGGACAAATCCCTTGCCATATCTTCCACAACCCTCTCAAGACCTCGCACTCTGTTCTCCAGAGTTACCATGCCATCATGAGAGCCACCCATGAAATCCTACAATACACAACATATCATGTCATCCTAAAAATCATATGTTAGAATTACTTATTTACTACATATATATTTACAGCATCAACAAGGCCACAACAGAGAACAGTTCAATGCAAGGGCATGCTGATTAAGGGGGTGATCCTGGGTCAAGACCTAATAAACTAGATGAACCTTCAGTGCCTACCTAAACAACTAAGCCAGATACACCACACCAGTTGTAGGTAGAAAGAAAACACACACACACATACAAATAGGGGGGAGGGAGACATGGGACACCTGCAACATGCTCATCAGATGAGCTTGCTGTCTCTCCAGCTGTAATAATTGCCTCTGTATAGCCAACCAATTCCCTTTGCTATTAATGAAAGAACCTTCAGGTTGACCATCAGTTTTGGAGAAACCTGCATGAGAATCTCTTTTATTCATGTCAATCTTATCATGAATATCTATTAGCTCTGTTCTTGGATCTATGTCATTGACTCTTTCTTCTGCACATTTGTCCTGCCCTAATTCTTGAACTCTTTTAGAATACAAACTAGCAGTTCCCCCCCTATCTATGTTCCGGTATTTACTACTGAACGACCCATTTGGATCATCAGACTGCTTGCTGACATGGTTTGACCTTCCCTTTGATCCTGTATCATTTGGCTCTGCTTCTTTATCATTATTTGTGTTTGAAGAACCAAGATACCTTCGTGGAACAGCTACTTCTACAGGCAAATCACCTGTACCTCTGGTTTCAAGATTCTGGAAGAATTCTGGGTTTATTTCTTTATCAGTTAAGCCAGGTGCTTTCTTCTTCAATATTACAACCGCTTTGTCTGCAATACTACCACCTTTGGCTTTTGCAGAATCTGAAGTAGGGGAAGAGTTATTAGATGAGTCCTTTGCTGATGGCTCGATTCTCTCAGTCTGCTTCGAACTTTTCAGCTCATTCTTTTCTGATGTCTCAGCTGGTTTAGGATTTTATTTGTTAGAAATATTACCAGAAAGAAAACAATCCAATGAGAAAAGGTTGGATTAGATGATAGAAGGAAAATGCTGAAGAAAACAGCATTTCAGCTGGTACCATGAGGTGAGGGTTTCTGTTCATCTGGAGTCCCATCATCTCCTTTACCTGCCATTTTTTTCCATAATTGCAATGCCTCTGTCATGCTATCTCTGACAGGTTTTATCTGTAAAACAAGTCACAAGTATTTAGTCTCTGAAATTAAGACAACAATGACCACTGACCAGAGCTATACCCAATAGAAAATATTTATGCATTATTTTTATCATCCGCAGACAATAAAGAAATTGGGACATATATCAAACTTCATAACAATCACAATCAACGAAGAAAAGAAAAATTTAACATGTTGAACTCATCCATAGCCACTAAACTAGTTGGAATCCGCACTGCAGTTTGGGAATGGCAGTAAACAGTCTGAATGTGATGCACACAGTGACAGAAAAGTCTGAACTTATCTAATTCTAAAGCTCTCCCACCAGGTACCTAAATCAAAAGAATAATAATTTCAATTCAAACATTATTTGTTTTACCCGACTTAGACGATCCTTTTAAAATAAAAAAGTTAGAGCTAATCAATAAAATATTATGTTTCTAGGAGAGAATTTAACAATTCAAATAATGAGCATCTCATTGTCCTCACATAGAACAAGAATCTGCTTCAAGTACAAGGCTTAAAGCAATTAAATCCCCAACTTATCCTTGATAAAACAATTCAATTTGCAAATATTACATTACTCCAATCAGCAAAGGGAGTAACCCAGGTATAACCGTTGTAACAAATCTCAAGAACATAACCATGCTGTCTCAAGAAATTCTATAAATATTACTGGTGTAGAAGATTAAAAATATTGAAATCTACAACATAATAAAATGAAAGAGACAAAATAAATTCGCTACGAAAACGTTTAAGTTACAAAAACACAAACAGGGACACATAATAGAAGCAAGAACGTAGAAATTGCAACATTGAAGATATTAAAACAAAATAATAATAACCCATTGCAACAATAGACAAAATTAAAAACAAAATGTTGCAGTTGAGAACTAATGACAGTGAAATATACCTTGTCAAAACGACAAGCCTCAAGTGCAGCCAATGTCGAAGTAGCTCCATCCGTGCTTAAACTGCTTGAACTCAATGCCAAGGTAATTAAACAATCAGCTGCTGCTTTACGTGTTGCCCAATCTGTACTTCCAAGGAATTCATGAATACTTGGCAAAAGCTGCTCCAAGCTATGCGGTGTAATTGCCCCAACCTGCAATAATCATTGAACTAATTGAATAGTTTCATCTTACAAGAACTTTTAACTATACCATGTTTTTACACTATCTATACCAAATATCTATTTCTACGAAATGCACATAAACCACCCACTTATCAAGAAAAGGATAATTTCCATTAAATCAACCCAAAATTCCAAGGCTCATAAAGTCATTAGTATAAATAGAAATTAAAATAAAATAGTAAAAAGGACAAAAAAGGAGATAATCAAAATGAATGTACTAGAATTACATAGGTTAAGGAGAAGAAGCAACAGAGTTCCGATCAACCAAGGGATGCCAGAACAATTTGATCAGAGAGTAAACAAGACTAAAACTACTCCTAACCTGACACAAACTAGAAATGACAGGAAACAGAGCAGCCTTGGCCAAGAAGTTGGGATTGTTGAGCAGCTTGCAGATCCTCGGACACAGCTTCTGGAACGCCGTAACTGGAGGGTTGGAAGCACAGTCCACCATCTTAGCCATACACATTGCAGCACCAGATTGGACCCCTTTGTTCTGCTCTCCCATTGCCTCAAAAAGAGGCTTCGCAAACAACGCCACCACCGACCCAAATCCCCCATTGTCACCCCCGCTCAAGTACTGAGCCGATAACGCCCCAATAGTGTCTCGACATGCATCTTTCACAGCAGAATCTGAATCCTTGAGCCTCTTAACAACGTGCGAAATGATTTTTGTCAAGTGGGTCGATGTGGAATCGCCATGAGAGGAACATACCACTGCCAGTAACCGAAGGGACTCTTTCTTGACTGCTGATTTGGGGTCGTTTGAAGCCTCATAGAAGCAATTAAGGAGCATTGGAATACCATCTGGGGAAAGGGTTTGAATTATCTTCTCAAGATCTTCAACTGCGATCTGATAGGTGTCTCTGTCAGATAGTTTAGATAAAGAGGTGAGAATTCTTTGCTTAAGCTCAACCATGGCCAAGTGAGATGATAGAGAGGAAGACATTGAGGACCTTGAAGAAGATGGTGGTGCAGGTGAGGAGGTTGAATGATTTTGAGGCTTTGTGGGTTTTGAGGTTCTGGGTGCATGTGAAGTCATTGTGTGGAAACGAGTATTGCTCTATATCAGAAGAAAGTACAAGCTTTTCCGTTTCAAACGCAGATGGGTACTCCGATTCAAATGCGTCGAGTGAAGAGTTCTCGGATTAAAGTGAAGATGGGTGTCTCTACTTGAAATAAAATTTGAGCAGAAATCTCTACTCTCTGCTTCAGGTGGTTCAGCGTAAAGAGAGATATAGAGTTAGAGATCGAGTATGCATCAATCTTAAAACATTCGTGAAAGGAAAATCACAGCACGTAGACGTGAGATCTGAGACTCAAGCCTAAATTATTTAAGCATATAGCGGGTTTCTTCAAGAAAATGCCAAAAATGGGCCCAACGATTTGTTTTTGAATTAGCACTACTATATCATAAAGTGGAATGTCTACCGTACTCTCTCTATCCTTCACCCTCTTTTCTACTCTCTGTGTTACTAGCAACACGTGTAATTCTGCATTTTTGTTAAAGAGTTGGTGTTTTTTTATTCTGTATTTTTTTTTTAATCCTTAAAATGTCTCTTTAGTCGTATATTAAAAATAATAATCTATTTAAATATATATATATATATGTTATTTTAATAATTTTATATATCATTAATAAAAAATATATAAAATTATTTAAAAATAATAAAAGTTTCTTTAAATTTATTTTTTTATTTTTAAGAACAATATATTAAAATAAAATATTGATAATGATAAAATATTAAAATGTTTTTTTTATTTTTTTTCATACTAATTATTATTTATTATTATTAAATAAGTAAATTTTAATCACTACATAATAAATAATAATATTTTAATAAAAAATTATTAAAATCGTATTATTATTTTTAATTAATCATAATTTTAAAATTTAAGTAACTAAAATAAATTAAACTTATATAAAGTATTAATCTAATAAACTTTAATAACACTTATTTTCGTCCAAATTATAAGAAAAGTGTATTTGTAATAACTATCATCATCATCATTATTATTATTATTATTATTATTATTATTATTATAAAGTAATTTATTAAGAATAATTTTATTTAATAATAATATTAATATCTTATTTTTTATTATAATAAAAACAAAATTTATTATAATAATATTATTATTATTCACAAATTATATATATATATAATGATTAATACTTTATTTACTTAAAGTTATATCTATAAATATTTTAGTTATTTTAATTCAATTTTAATCATTTTTATTATTATTTTTTATTTTTGAAAATATTTTCATCCGTTAATATATGATTTAATTTAATTAAAATTAAGTTTTTTAAAAAAATTTAAAAAATTAAATTATTAAAAAAAATATTAACGTGATTAAAATATATTAATTTTAAAAAAATTGTGATGAATATATTAAATTTATAAAAATAAAATAATTATATTATTATATTACTCAAATTTTAATCTCGTTTCTGTTTTTTTTTTTTTTTTTTGAGAAAAAAGTTAGATTACTTTTATATATGCATAAGTTACAATAAAATAAAAATTAATATAATAATTTATTATTAATTAATATAATTGAATTCATTTGTTACTAAGTTATATTAAGCTATAGATAAAATATTATTTTGCTGGTCAATTACCATTGAACTAATACCCATAAGCCAAATGCTATGGTGCCAAACTACATTTATTCTATTTTATTTATTTATTTATTTGATTTAAGGTGTCAAACTATATTTCGAAACAATATAAATAATTACTTTTTTATTTCTTTTTCTTTTTCACATGATTTTTTTCCTTCATTTTTAAGCAGCGATGAAATACTTTTTAGGGTATGTCAAACAATCTCTTTTTTTTTCTAAATAAAATATTTGTATAATAATACAAAGAATTTATTGAAAATTCAAAATATTGTTTGAAATGTAAAAAATATTTTCGTAAATACTTGTAATGAAAAAATGACTAATAACAAAATTTAATGTGATACTCTTATATTTATTATTCCTAAATGAACAATGCTCATATGTTATTGTAGTTAATGAAATGTTTAATTAGTATATATATTTTGTTAGAATATCTTACTCCACACGTAATGATTCAAAAATATTATTAGTTAGGGGATACATGACACATGACTTATAATTTAATAGCCACTAATAACACCCTTCTATGAATTACCAAAATGACATTAGCACAACAAAACATAATACAAGACTTTTCTTCTATGATATACCAACTGTGTATTTATATTCAAAATTAAAATATATAAAAATAGAAAGTTAATAATTATAATATATATTTTAAATAAATAAAATATTAACTTAATGATAATATATTTTTATTTATCTCTAAATCTTAATTAATAGATTTAAATTTTTTTAAATTTTTTAAATATATATATATATATATATATATATATTTAAACTGCGATTTTTAATTAATAAATTTTTTTACAATTTAATATAAATATACGTTATATTATGTTTATTTTTATTTTTATTTTTATATGAGTTTCACTTCGTGGATCTAATCTATTATTTGAGGGAAAAGGTTAGATCGTCATCCATGCTCCATTTTGGTCACGATCCAAACACATAATTGATCTTAAAAATTATCATAATTGATTATATTATTAATCATTTTTTTCTTCACATATATTATCGAAAATATTATTGGTATTTAAAAAAAATAGAATATGATTTTTAATGTCATTTATTTATTTTAAAAATAACATTTAAGTCATATATCTTTTCTTGTAATAATTAATTTCTATTATTATAAAAAAGTGACTATACGATGATAAATAATTATTTTTTATATTTTTTATTCAATTATTTAAGTTATAATAATTTTTATTTAATATAATTAAAAAAATTAAATCAAAAATTTTAAAAATTATATTTATTATTATACGATCATTTTTTCATAAAACATATCTAAATTGTTACAAAAGTAAGTAAAGTATTCAAGTGGTAAATAACATTAGGTATTTTTCTAAAAGAATAGAAAAAAAAATATTTAAATTAATCTTAAAATTTTGCTCAAAAATACACTTTAATTATGATGTAATTAGGTCAGACATTTATTGCACTATTATTATAAAAAATGAGCATTACAATCTTTAAATATATCATTTTAGTTATTTTTTAACTAATTTTTTTTATTTTTTAATAAGTGAATGGTTAAAAGTATTTATATTTATGTAATAAATACTTATTCTTTATAATAATATAATTATAAGTATGATAATATCCAATAATATAGTGAATAAGGTTCATTTAAAAAAAAAGTCATCAAGTATTTCAAATTTTTTGTATTATCACACAAACATAATTATATATTGATCAATTTTTTTATTTTTTATTTTTTTTGTTTGATCCAAAAATATTTGACTCTAATCATACAATTTAAAAGAAAAAAACGAAGAAAGCTCTTGAAAAGAAAGAAATAAACCCTCGTAAAAAAAACTCATGATGATTAAAAAAAGAAAGAAATAAACCCTCATAAAAAAAACTATATCAAAGTAAAAAGGAAATAAAAAAAATATTATACAAAAGATCAAATATATAAAATTAATGAAGTAAAATGCATACATTCAGATGTTTTGAAATGACGTTTGACTAATGTATAAATGAATTTTTGTTTCAACATTCGTCTAAAATAAAAAATATATAAATTTTAAAATTTAAATTTATTTACATATTATTGATTCTATTCACTTCTTATATTCATTTTTTTCCTTTTCGACTCTTTCTAAAAAAATAATAGAAAAAATTACACTACAGAAAGAAATGTCATATATCTTAAAAATTCAAGATAATAGCATTTAAGATATATATATATATATATATATATATATATGTGTATTTTAATTCTTTTGTTATTCAAAAATCAAAAGATTGGGTAATTTTAAAGAGATATTAAAATTTTATTTATGTAATTTATATATATTTCTTTGTTTAACAATAACAATAAAACATAAAAAATATAAAAATATATTATTTTAATTTTAATTTTATTCTAATTATATATATATAATTAAGGAGAAAATATGATATTTAATATAGTTTACAAAATAAAAAGCGTGAAATTTACATTAACATAAAATTTTATGTTGGAGTTGGCTTTAGTACTCCCCTAATTCTCTAAAATTTGATACAAATTCAAAATGTTAAAAAAATGACCATAAATCAGTACTTGATTAATCTATGATCTTTTTCAAATTGTAACTGTCAGAATTAAAAAAAAAACTATTAAAGTTATTTTTATTAAATAAAAAATTATAAACTAAATTAAAATTTTGATATATAATAATAAGAGTTAGAATCTTATCAATTAAACTATAAATCAATCTCTATAATAACTGTTTGAATATTAATTAAAAATCGACAAAACTGGAAAATTCAAACGAGTAAATAGCAATAACAATCAGTAAAATGCTAAAAATCCCAACGCCAAATTAATTAGAAATAAAATATCAATTTTATAAAATATCAATTTTATTTTTAAAATTTTAGTTTAAATTATGGGATGGAGTTTAGTGCTATTTTCAAAAGAAAAAATTGATTTGCAATATTTTACCAAATAATTAACAAATTAAAATATATTTTTATCCAAAATAATAGAATTATTTATCCTTTAATTTAAACATAAGTGAAGAAAATACAAAAACTATCTCATAGACTATACAAATCCATAATAACTATAATTTATTTTTAAAATAATAAAAATATTAAAAAAAAACACTGCAATACTAGAAAGAGGAAAACTAATTTTTCTTCTTCTTCTTTTTCCAAAAATGAATTTATGGGTATTTTTCTTTCAAGCTTATATCATTAATCATTCAATTCCCTTTTCTATTTTTTTTATTTACAAAATCCTCTCAAGCTTTTTTTTATATAAAATGAGAAATATTGACGTAGGTTTATATTTATCTACTAAGGTTTTAATCATATTGTTAATAAAAATGATCTCATAAATATAAATGGGTTATTAAGTTTTTTCCCCTATTATTTTTAATTTAAATATATTATTTGTCTCTAATGAACTTAACTAAGATAAGTAAGAATATAAAAATAATAAAAATATATAAGATATAATTATTATAATATATGTTTAATAAAAAAAATGATACAATATATATTTAAAATTAAATTCATTAGGCTTGTATAAATAAAATGAGTTAAATAAGATGATATTTAGATAAAATAAGATTATATTATATTAAAAAAAATATTAAAAATATAAAATAAAATAAGTTAATTTTATTTATATTTTAAACGATGAATTAAAGTAACATATTCAAGGTTTAGTAAAGGAATAAATGAATTGTATTGAAATTAGTACGTGAGTTAAAAGATACGAAGAATATAGTTCATTATTTTAATAAAAATATATACTTAAATTCCTTGATATTTGAATCTTATTTTTCTTGGTAAAAAAATATATTTAAGTCACTTTACTTATAAACATATGAACTTAAAATTTATTTTTATTGAAAAAGATATGCATTCGTCTTTTTTCTATTATAAAAAAAATAATGAAAATTAGTTCAAAGAGTTTATATTTCATGTTTTGATTTAAAAAAGAAAAAAGAAAAATTTAGTTGTTAACATGATAGAGTAAATCAAACGGTTCGATTCAGTTTTTATTAATTAAAATCGTTTTTCAAACAGTTTGGTTCGGTTATATTAAATTTTAAATCGTTCGAACCGAATCGTTTTAATAATATATTAAAAAATTTATATTATTTCTAATTAAAGGTGTTCAAAAATTGAATCGAATTGGATTAAATCGGATCAAATTGAATCGGATTGTTTTATAAATCAAATGATCTGATCCGATCCGATTAAATTTTTTTTAAAAAAATCAAACTGTATCGAACCATGAACAATTGGTTAGAGTGAGGGCTCTCTTTCCTTTTTTTCGTACTTAATCTAAAATTTATATTTCATTTATACTTCAAATTATTAGAGAAATATATAAAATATTTATAATAAAAAATAAAGTTTCCAAACAAAAAGAATAAACATTTTAAATATTTTTATTATAAGAAAATCAAATCAACGATAAAAAATGTATGATATGTATGAAAATAAAACTCAAAAAAGAAAGAAAGAATAAAGAATAAATAATATTTATATTACAAGAATAAAAATATATATAATAATGAATAAATAATATTTTTAAACTAAAATTAATTAAAATATCTTAGAGTTTAAAAATTGAAGCAAATAGTTTAAATAAATATTATAAAATAAAAATTATGTAATTATGTAATTAAATTTATAAAAAAATTATATAAATTTTTTAAAATTAAGTGAGGAATGTAGTAATTGTATAATTAGAATTTTTGTTTTCCTCTCTTGATTTTCTATTTTATTGTTCATATATTTAATTTCCATCTGATAATTCTGTCATGTATTTACCACATAAAAAAATGACAACCTTAATAAACAACGTGCTAATGATTTCATTTTAACGAAAATAAAGTTAAATACATATTTTTATTCTAAAAAGAAAGAAAATATATTTATAATACCATTTACAATTTATAACAATCCTTTAATAGAAAGCATATTAAGTTTTATTACTATTAATTGGTTGAGTTTAATGTTGAAGTTCATAGTCTTGTAAGTGAGATTCATATGCGATCATTCACTAAAAAAAATAGCGTTTTATTTTATCTACGCGCAAAGAGAAAGACCACGCATAAAAAAAAAAGGAATCCGATAAAGTTACTGCAGCAAAAAAGTAGTAGTAGTAGTAGTAGTAGTTGCGTATTGATTAACAAAAAAAATCAGAACGGAGGCACAGATAATTATGTTAGATTTACACAGCATCATATAAATTCATGTTTATATTTATTTTAATTAAGTTTTATTTTAAATCATCATATAAATATTTTTTAAAATTTTAAAACAATGATAAAGATTATACCGCAAATATTAGCATTTTTTCTGTAGACAAATAATTGTGTTAGGTTTACTGTTTGTGATTGGAGTTGTTGACCCACTGACCCACTTCTAGTAAACAAAGAAGTTCGTGGAAGATATCTTCAACCCAACCCATGTGGACACAAATTGTGGATCTATCATTTTCAGACGTTTTTGTTTACATATGTGATGTATCATCTTCATTCTTTGTTTCTTTTTCTGGATAAAGATTCAATGATTATGGTACCATTTCAGTTCTCTCGCTTCCTTTCCATCCAGGTACTGTATGCCTCTTTTTATGTAGTTTCTTAATGAGGTACACACACAGATCAACATTGTATCTGGTATGACATCGATTGTGAAATTTTGAGATGCTTTTCAAAACTGAACTGTTGGGTCTATTTTTTTTTTCATTTTGATTTAGCAATCTCAACTTTCTGGAACTTTGCCTTCTTCCAATTTTTTCATTCTTGGAATTAGGTCTTCGTGCCAAGTTTTTTTTTTTTCCAATCGGGTGTTTTGATTATTTGATATGCTATAGGCGGAGGAAATCAATCGTAGCTTCATTATTTTATTTATGTGGTCTGATCTGGTTTCGTTCTTTATTTTTATTTTTTTTATTATATGGTAGTTTGATTTGAGGGTTTTGAGAGATGTCTTTGTTATTTGACCTACCTTAATTTATTGCAATTAAAAGGGATCAATGTATTACAAATTTACATTGTAGTAGATACATAGCTTTAGATCTTATGACTTTATGCCTGATTATTGTAAATGTAAATTTCTTTCCATTTCTCTAAAAACATAATATGTCTCAATAAACATGAATCAAAATATAAATAGCTTCCACTTTCAATAATCGGAAGAAAATAAGACGAGGTGCTTATATATATATATACACACACACACACCTTTTGAATCTAATATACTAGTTGGTGATGTTGATAAACAGGTTCTTGAGTTGCTTGGTTTGTAGCCTCCATTAGCTCTTAATAATAATTTGGTTACCAACAACTTCCTTGTCAAAAAGGATCTGCTGAGACCTGGCAACAACACTAAACAGAACATGGTTCAGACATTGGAAGCTATAAAAGGTGGTGGAGGATCCATCCGGGTGGGGACTACGGGGACTATCAGTTCCCTGATGACCAGAGAATTGAACTCAACTAAAGCTGCATCACAAAAAAAAGCTTCTTCCAGGAATAAACATCAAAGTGTTTCTGTTTCTGTTCCATGTGGTGCAACAACTCCCAAAAGATTACAAGCAAGAAAATCATTTGATGAGCCGAGCAGTAGTGGAAGCTGTAAGTTCATTAATCACTCAAGTCCTAATCTTTCTCGGAAAACAAAAGGTTATTGTAAAAACAAGCATCAAACACCGATGATTGGTTCTGATGACAATGCCTTAGACAGAACTTTTAGCAGAGAGAAGAATGAAAAGAAAGGTTCTAACATTGTTGAAGTTGTGGGCGTAAAGTGTGGAAGCTCAGATAATAGACCATGGACTAATCCTTTAACAAATAGATTGAAAAAGCTGGGATTCTCAAAACTCTCTGAGAGCATTATCTAAGTTTACAATTGTGTCACAATATCTGTTTTCAAGTTCTTATAACCGAAACCAGGAAACCCAATTGGCCTTTTGCTGTCTGAAACTTCTACCATAGAGCATAAACTTGGTAGAAGCCTAGTACCCCCTCTCTTTTTCTTCTTTTGTGTTGCTGAAATAGATCCAATTGTTGGTCTGAATTGACTACTAGATGAAGCTACTTCTGCAACATTCTTCTGCAGTTTTCTGGAATTGCCTCTGCCGCTTAGTTCAAGTCGGCTAAAATACTCAATTTCTCTCATAAGTAGGGATCCAACAGTGCCTCTAGTGCCTATTTCTACAGGGTTACATGCAGCCTTTTTTTCAGCATCACTAACGCTTATGGTGATAGGTTTATACATTTTCTGTTTAATGGGAATAGAAGATGAAGAGGTGGAGGTGGCTTGTAGATGAGGAGAGGTGGTTTGAGGTCTTGTCATGATTGGGAAATTGCTTTGAGTACGAAACATTGGTGGGTTAACTGACCTGAATTCTTTAGAGTATATAATTTATCTTAAGGTGAACAGCTTTATATGAGGCTTCTGTTGAGGAGTGGGTGTTGATAAAGTCATTGTATTCATGTGCTTGCAGTCAATAACATTTAAGTTGCTTAGCTACTTTTAACATTTCTATTAGCCACCTGTTTCTGATCATTTACTGATCTACATTAACATAGTAGTAATCTTGTTGAATTGTTTCATATGAATGAATATGATCTTTAACTTTTAGTTATTATGTTTTTATACCTAGTTCCCAATCTGCATCAAATAATGATGAGCAACTCAGATGTCATAATGGGTTCTTTCATTTCCATTCCAAGTAAAGTTATATACTTTTTCCTTTTCTTTTCTTCAATTGCAAGGAAAAAAAAAAGAAGAGAAACTTTTTAGGTATATGGTGAATTTTGGAGTTGGGTTTACAATTAACTTTTTGTAATGTAAAGATGTGACAATAATCTATTAGATTAGTTTAAGACAATTGAGTCGATTAGATGGTTGCCACAGTTGTACGTACCATTACAATAATTTATTTGAAATAAATTCAAATGCTTCATGGCCCACCCGTTTTGTTGTGTTAGGTAGTCCTCACTTTTCTTTAGCCTGTACTGAAATATATAAATTGTTCTTCCACACCTAAATTATGAGGAGCCTCATTTAATTTTGAGTTCAATTTACGGCTTATTGGCAAGGGAGTAGATGAAAATAAATTCTCCTAGAAAATTTGCATGACTTGCAACCATTTATAATTAAGGCTGCCGGTGAATGAGTTGTAGTGTCATATTTATAATTGTTGTCACAACAGTAAAAAAAACAAAAAACAAAGGAGAGGTGTGTTCAGGTCAGATAATAAATAAGATGTATTTATTTACTCTTTCATTCTTTTTGAACTAACAATTAATACAATATCTCTTATGCAGTTCACCTCAGTTTTTTTTTTTTTAACAAAGTTCATTAAGACCAAACTGAGGCCATATTGTTGCTTTTAAGCTTCATTCGCATTTATGAGTAAATATTGATACCTATTTAATCTGGTTGAAGTGGTTAAAAACTAGTACCTTTGTTTTTGGCTAAACAAAAAACTTAGACTACTTGAAAGAGAGTAAGTTAAATTATTTGATAGAAAATGCCTTTTTAACTTTTAAACAACAAAATGTGGTCCACCGAGAAAACAGTGCTCTTAGAGTAGTGACTTTGCTCAACAGCAAGTGAACAGAAAATTACTTTGATTTTATTAGGGATATTTATGTTAAAAATATGATATGTTAGCTTCTTCTTTTTTAACAATAAAACATCATTTTATTAATAAAAATTCTGAAATAATAATAAAGTATATTTAATGGAAAAAATTGTTATTTTAAACTATTCTCTATTTTATACATTTCTTTCATTTTTTGGTTCAATCTTGTGCCATTTTTTTTATCATCATTTTTCATTTACATTATTTCAATTTTTTATAGATTTTTTTTATTAATTTTCTCTGTTCTTTCCGTAACTAAAATTGAATAAAAAAATAATATAATTTATTATTATGTTAAAAAATTTATCAATAAAATAATATTATATTGTTTAAAAAAATGAATAATTATGTTCCATTTTTATCGTGTACGAAAAAAGGTGGTTAAAATATAAGTGTTATAAACGATTAAAATATGCCTATGATACAAACAAAACAACTTATATAATAATTAAAAAAAAATCAGAAGAAAGCAAAGCAAAAACTTTTGTGGAGTTGATAGGCCAGAGTGACTGACAAAATAATCTCTTTATTAATAGTAGCTCTGGACTCAGTTATGTGGCTACAACTATTACTATCCAATTCATTTGATTGTATATTGTTTTTGAATAATGTTTAATAATATTATCGATAATTTAAAATAAATTGTTTGATTTGAGTCGCCGATTAGATCAATCTCTTTAAAACGTTTTGCGATAAATACAATCTCATCGTCCGCGAGATAAAACACTATCTCGAAAGTGAATGAAGTTTCTGAGCCATCTCACGCGCACACACTTTGCATGACCCGATCAGTCGGACGATAACGTACATGGTACAACATTTACCTAAGTATTTCTACTTACATCAAAGTAGTTGTAATTTGTGTTCCAAACCAAATAACCAATTATATTCTATTTATACATCTTCTAAATGATATAAAAAAATAAATTAAGATAAGATAAAAAAAATTGGCTTAAGTAGTTTTTATAAACATTCACTTTTTTCAACAATTGTTTGATACAACGATATATGTTGTCAAAATATATGTCATGTAATTTGTGATATAGGATAAAAGTTTCCATTGCTAAGTATCAATCGAACTTGACCGTAATTTGTTGCGTAACGAACAAAAGAAATTGTAAATACTAACAGAAGGAAGTTCAATGACTTTTGCTCACAGTATTACTAAATGGCAAGGTTCCTATGATAAGTTGAAAGCTCCTCTAAACCAAAACATCGATCCTGTTGATATCTTACGGATTTTGGCTGCCTCCTAAGGCAACAAGCCGAAAATTGAGGAGTTATTAAGAGCCGGAGCTAGCAACTGTCAACAACACCAATGGCATAACGGCTCTTCAGAGGGCTGCTACTGCCTCTTGATGATATTAGGGACTTTCTTGATTTTTTAGCGCATAAAGCATGAATTGAATACAATTTCCTACTTCAAATATTTCAAATGTTCCTTTTATTTCTTTCTTTCTTTCTTTCTTTCTTTTTTTAAATCTGGGCATATTCAATGTTTTCAATGCAACATTAATGCATAGTAGGCTTTCCCTCTTGTAACATCACCTACCCTGCAAATTCTGAGACTTGGAAGAGTACTTCTATTCCATTTTTACCAGAAGAAGACTAATAGATGCAACAGCTCATTCTTTAACTAAAAAGTAGGGGAAATAGACAGCATTAGATGACAAAATTAAAGGCTAATGAGTGATTTTTCTTAATAACTCGGTATGTCAACAGGTAATTCCATCTAGATGAATCCATATCAACGACCACAGAAGCAATAAGTGACGATATATTGCTATGCAGTTATGATTTGCTTCTTAAATGACTTGTTATTAGTTAGGAGAACGGAGCAAGCATCAAACATAAACCAATAGACAGATAGTTGAACCACACAGATGCAAAAATCTCGGAAATCTTTGAAAACTGAGATATATTCTCTAATAAATTTTCTATTAAATTTGTGATCAGAAATCAGAAGAGAGTTTCTCTGGTGTTTCCACCAGTGAGTAAACTGAAAAACGAATCTTTATCATCTTTCTTCATTTCAGTTTCTTTAGAAGGAATTCCTAATCCACTATTTACTGAAGGAAGGGGATTTTTAATTGATACAAATGCCACCTTTCTTGTTCCTGAACTCAATTTTGAAGAATTTAAACTGGCAGAGGAGCTTGAACAAGGAATGGAACTAGCTTTTGGAGAATTATTGATAGAGATCTCTGTAAAACTCGACACATTTTCTACCCTTGTGATGTCTTCTATCGGCTTACCATCATCAATCCTAATAGAGGGGGCTGGAAACATATCACTCTTGTCATCCATGTTGGGAGTTAGATCTTGCCCAACCGTGAGATCTTCATGGACCTTCTCGGAATGAGGTTCATCATCTGCAGAACCAACAAATCAACAAGTGGTACAAAGGAATCGAGCTCCAAGATCGCTACGGAATAGAGTAAATTTACATGGTAAGAAATTAAAAATAATAATAATAATAATAACTACCTCCAAGAAAGGACACAATACTTGAATACTGTACAGAGGATGATCCTAAAGAAATATTTCTTTCAAGCTCTCCATCAAGACCAACAGTCTCACTTTTATTCGTGTGTTCGACCAATACAAACTTGTCTGATTCCCACACACACTCCAGGGTGGCAAATTCCTCTTTCGTTGGGAAAATCTCCCTGAAGACCTGCATTTCCAATACAATAGGTAAGATTAGAACCCTATTACTGTCATGATGAGCTTACAGTTGTCTGAGAAAACAAGTAAAAAAAGACTCGAAAATGTGCAGATATTTGAATTCGGAGACGAACCTCAACTCCTCCTTGAGTTAGTTTTACAGACTGCTTCTTTTGGGAGAGAGAAGCTGCCATATTAAATACTATGACAACATCCAGTAATATCTGTAAAGCAAAAAAAGGCAACAAAAAAAAAAGTATTTCAGCTCAATAGTAAAACCAAATTGAACTCAATAAGAGAAAATTGTCAAATATTAAGCATCAATTTAGAAATGACATATTCTAAATCAAGAGGCATATTCATTATAAACAGTAATAATAATTGCATTTGGATTTGTGCATTTCAGTAAATCCAGTTACTATGGATCAAAACCTATTTCTCTCAAGTAACAAGGACATTATTAACAGGCAAAACAACTTAGACACCTCATTCCCTTTTAAGTAGCCGAAAAAAATACTATATTTATTTATTGCAGAACTGGAACACATGGTTTGCTGCAGCATCAACATAACCCTTTAATTTCCGAAGAAGCCCACACTTTTTTTTCTTTTTCAATATTATATAAAAAAGAACTCCAAGGCAATTGCAAATCTATGCATGGAATAACGACTTCAATCATATAGTATACCAGCTGAAGGTTATAACAGGTATTAAGCAAAAAGAGCGTAAACTCACTTGGAATTTACTCTGAATATTTGAAGTTTTAAGAAAGAATTAGAACTTACTTGTTGGATCAAAACTCGAATGCGTGCAAGCAAGGCCATAATTGTCAAGGCAAAGCCCATAAAATGCGATCGGGCAAGCAAGATAGATATCTCACTATAAGATAGTCAAGGAGAATTTTGCATGATTTACCAGCTGATATCCATATTCTCTCAAAATAATATTTCTAATGCTAAACAAGTAGAACAAAGGCTGGTTTATGGTAGTTTCCCATTTTGCACAATACGATGGATTACTATTTATAGAAAATTATGGCTCAAAATAACAAATCCCAAATAAATATCAGAAGAATACCAGAAGTTATTGTACTTGCCACAAATGTAGAAAAATGCTTTAACTCCTAGGAACGTAGAATAAAAGAAGCTTAGGGAAGACAAAATGATGTTTCTCTTGTTTCCTACAAAAAGTAAAGATGAAATTACCAGAATATGCCCTCTAAGTGCAAAAAAAATTTAGAAAAAGGGAAAATAGTTCAAGGGGAGGGTGTTGGGCTATCACCATAATAAAATTTCAATGCAGAAAGACACATAAAGTGATCGGACATTGGTCTTTCCAGTCAAAATGCAGCCAGAGGCCTTTTTATTTGATATTTTTTAAGGAGAGAGGGGGAAGCAAACGAGTAAAATGGCCCCCAAAATAAATCCATGAAAGCTATCACCATTTTCAAAATTATCTCAATGATATAAGAGTATAAAAATATATGCAACTAACAAACAAGAAAAAAAAAGAAAAATATAACAAAGGATACACAGCTGCCTTCAATACTGGTTCAACTATCTGCAAGAAAGAACAGAAAATACATTTTCGACCCCAAAAAAAATAAAAATAAAAGCTATAGACGAACGTAATTCATACTTACAAGTTACAACAGACAACCAATCAATGAAAAGGGACATATACTAATAAAAGACATCAGAATCTAGGTTGGAGAAATAAATATCTGAACTTTGTACAGCAGAACATACAAATGGCACTGTAGGTCTGTAGCTAGCATCAACTTGTACCAGACCACAAGGATAGGCCTCTAATCTTCGTTAAAAACACTGAAGGAGTCCTGTACCATGCGGGCATGCACCAGCATATCCTAAAAGTTGTGAGATAGCCTAGCTAGCAGGCAAGTAATCATGGCTCGCTTGTAACTGTTATGCTAGCTCTAACATTTAGCATTATTTCAATCAAGTGTAGTTGATAACAAGAACATGTGTCTGTGATCTTATTACTTTCTATAAAACGTCACCCATAACTCAACAAGTTTCTTAATTTTATGGGTAGGCAAGAAAAATTCAAGGAAATTCAATTGTCCATTCTTTAGATGTAAGTGAGGGAAGACTTCAAAAGTCATCCAAGCAAAAATAACCTTGAATATTCTGATATTACAGACGAACAATGGAACAAGTACAAAGGCAAAGTGAAATTGACTATAACAATTAGTTTTGAGAACCACAAAAAGAAGCATCCATTCAACAGTTTTAAAAAAAAACATCTGTAAACCACATGAAGCATGAAAGAATGAGATGAACAATAAAAGAAAAATGAAATAAGACCTGAGAAAGAAGGCGCGCAGCACCAAGAAGACGCTCCATGAAATTGTACTTTCCACCTTCACACTTTCTTCTCTTCAAACTGAGAAAGGATGACACATCAAGTAAAATCTAATTTATATGGCTGTGAATTGCACTCAAACTATTTTCAGCAGCGAGATAGATAGTTATTTCAAAGAATACAAGCCAAGTTCATAACGATTTTGGATAAATTTCATAGGGACAAAAAAAATTTCTTATGAACAAAAGTAGAAGAGCAAATTGGTGCAGCATAGATACAATACCAAATCTGCTTGCATGGATTTAGCATGGCAAAGATGGCTTAGAATGTCACATAGCACCAAAAGATGATCATGATTAATACAAAATAAATAAATAAATAAACCCTTCACCTTTCTAAAAGATGTACTTTTTGTTTAGGTCGCTTCCCAGTAATAACTAGAAAGCAAGAGCTCAGTATCTCTTCCAACTTTGTTGATTGCAAAAGTCTCAAACCCCTCCTTACCTAGTATCGCAAAATAGAAAAGCAAACCATGGAATTTTAAAGCTTTTAAACCATAATAGTATGTTATTATGTAAAAGAAGTGAGAGAGAGAGAGAGAAACATATATATATGGAGAGGGAAAAAAAATATTAGCCTATCAAGCATCAACTGGAGTTTGGCTAACGGAAATCAGCTTACTTTTGCATTTTATTAATAAAACAACATTTTTAAAGAAAACCTTGTAACTCGCCTTCTAATTTTTTTCAGGAACCAGAGCAGATAAAATGGCTAAAAGTGCGATACAAAAGCTACCAACCTTCAATAGATACTGAAAATAAGAGCACCGCCTATGCTGGTTCTTATTTTTATAGACCATTCTTTCGAAAATGCCACATTCTGCTTTGATTTGATCAAGCAAATATGCTAATTTCTCCTCAAGAAGTTCGGTTTCTGAATCCATTATAATTTCTGCACATTGTTTCCTCTCAGAATTACGTTTTAACTTAATAACAAAACAAGAGTTTTTTTATAATAGGAGGTTGCCAACCAACAGAGACAAAATGCAGGTAGATAGATATAGAGAGGATATCTAGATAATAGCCTAAAGAAGTTCCTAGCTCTTATATGAAAAGGAAACGAGTATTTATTAAAGAACAAATATAATATTTTCTATACAAGTCTCAATAAATGTAAAACTTTTTATCTGCCAACGACATTACAAACCTAACTTTTCCAATGCTTATATAACTTTTTCAATTGTTCATAAGAACTAAAAGTCTAAAAGATCACAAAACTAGCTAATATCACAATACCATTCATACATACATAAAAGGTCGGCAATTATATGCATAGAGAACAAAACTGAAACACGTTAAATCAAGACGATATGACAAAACCCAGTTACATAGATTACCTATTGTAAACTGAATACTTGAAGGGCAGGAGAGTGGGAGAGTGGACTGTGAAGGGTATTGGCTTATTGAATGGACGGGCAAGAGAGTGGGAGAGTGGACTGTGAAGGCTATTGACTTATTGAATGGCCGGCAACAATGGAGCTGGAGGATACTCGACGGGCGGCGTTGGTAAGGGGTGAATGAAATTAGGTTTGGTGGAGACGAAAGGATTTGGGCTTTGACGTTTAAACGATTTTAGCTTTTGTTTTCTTTCTTCATTAGACTCTTTAAGTTTGATTTGATGATAATCGACTTTTTAACTATTTTAATTTAATTTGATCTGTTTCTTTACATATATATTTTAGTTTTTATACGTTATTGCTACAAAATAACACATATGAAAAACTATTTTTTATTTTTTCATCATTTTAAATATAATTTATCTTTAACTTAAATAATTGTAATAACTTTTTTTAAATATAAAAGAATTAAAAGGATCATTTACAATCCCTTGATAATAACTGTAATACTATCGTATAACTAAATTATAAAATTATAAAATATAATCATAATACATGATAACTTTATCTTGTTATTTTTAGATAAAGAATATATTTTTTATTTGTTATATCGTCACATGATAATTTTAACCATAAAATATAAAGTGTATTTAATAAATATTTTCAATCTAATAAATAACAAATAAAGTAAAGTTAGAAAATAATGAACATTTATGTATCATAAAATTATTAACATTCTAAAAAATAATAATGGTTATTTAAGGATTTTCATGAATAAATTATAAAATTGTTAATTAAATCTTTTAAAATACTATTAAATATTTGGATAAAATTATATTTTTGTTGATAATAATTATTTATATATATATATAATCTAATAAGGCTAAACTTACAATAATAATAATTATTATTATACTATTATTATTGAATATAAGGCAGTCACATAAAACACATATCCACCGTCTGTGTTATAAGGGCTAAGGGTAGGGATGATTGGGGAATTATTATGTTAATAAATTATACGCGGTAAATTTGAAAAATAACTACAATTCATGAGGATATAATAATTTTATCATTATTTGATTAATTTTATAATATTTATTTAAAAATATATTGATTATTTACAACATAATTTTAAAATATTGATATTCATTTTTATTATTTTATTATTCAATATATATTTTTAAATAAAATTTAATATAAATATTCAAAATATTATTTTTTAATATTAAAAATATATTTTTATATATAATTATATAGATTAAAAATAAAATATTGATTAACCATATATTTGAAATTACTTTAATTATCTACTATCTATATCTAATAAATTACCCTTATTTTTAGAAAATTTTCATTCTTTTACACAGAATCACGATTTATGTTATTGGGATAAAGATGTGTTATTTATTATTTTTAAAATATATCCCCCATTTATAACATTTCTTTATCTCTTTATTAATTATTAAGTATTTATTTTTAAAAAATTATACTAATTTTAAATTTTAATATTATTAAATATAATATCATCATGTGTGTTTAAGAAAAATAAATAATTATCTTTAAATAAAACACACACTTCGAGATTAGGGTTAAAAAAATCAACGTGATAAATGTTAATTTGCCTCTTAAGAGAATGAATATGTTAAAAAATTATGATTTTAATATCGATAGAGAATAACCTTGTTTCGTTCCGTTCATTCTTTTATCCTTACTTTTTTAATTTTTTGCAAATATTATATATTTACATAAGTTTGTAGTAAGCTAAATGATTTTTATTAAAAATGTTATTTTTATAATTAAATTAACACTTTAATTATAAAAATACAATATAATAGTGTGTGAAATGATTATTATTTTGATGATTTTCAATATAACAACATAATGAATTTAAATATAACTATTATTTGTATTCAAAATTTTAAATTTATTGTATTTAATTGCATAATAAACATATACAAATGAAACTTTAAGTTAATTTGAGTTATTTACAAAATAATTGATGTAAATAAATTCTTAATCTCTATAAGAAAAAATCCAAAACTTTGATAAAAAGTTCTTATTATGCCATTGCAATTATTAAAAAAGGTGATGTGATACCATTTTATCCCGTTTTGAGATAAAAATGAAAAAAAAATATTTGAGGTATTCTAATTGTCATCAAATATACATATTAGTTTTAAAAATTATTGGATTATGGACTAAAATATAGACGGAGCTAGACCTAAGTGATAGGATGCACGTGTCTCTCATCAACTTTTTTATAAAAATATTTTTTTTATTTTATTTATAAATATGTCTCTTTATTTTATAAAAATACATAATACTGCCTTCTTTTATGTTTATTACTTAAATATTATTATTTTTCTTTTATTTTTGTTATATTATATGTATATAATTGACATAAAAAAATTCTTAATCTCCCAAAAAAAATCCAAAACTTTGATAAAAAATTCTTATCATGACATTGCAATTATTTAAATAGGTGATGGGATATCATTTCATCATGTTTTTGATAAGAGTGAAAAAATGACATTTGAAGTATAATAATTATCATCAAAGTATAATTTAATCTCAAAATTATTAAGTTATGTACTAAAACATGTACAGAGCTAGACTTAGGTAAGAGGGTGCACGTGTCTCTCATAAACTTTTTGATAAAAATATTTCTTTTGTTTTATTTGTAAATATGATTTTTTATTTTATAAGAATACATAATAACATCCCTCGTGTTTATTACTTAAATATTATGTTTTTTTTCTTTTATTATGTATTTGTTTGCATTTTTCATATATTTTTTCAATTTTATTATACTATTATATAATTTGTACTATTTGGATTTTAACAGAGTGATAAATGTTTAATTTTTTTTAATAAATTTTAGAAAAAATACTTTAAATTTATATATAATAATAAAAATATCATAAAAAAAATTAAATAGGTTCAATTGGACGGAGTTTAATATTAAACGAGTTTAAATAGTCGTAGTTTAACTTAAAACGATATCCAATTAAATGATATTAAATATGAAATCATGGATAAAGCTTTTTTTAATAATAAAAATACACAAGCTAATCACAATGAGTATTATTTTTATAGTTATAAGTTTTAAAGGTATAATTTTGTTATTTTTATTAAATTTTATTAGTTTATTTTTTCTAACATTTTTCTTAAAATATAATGTATGTTACACCACAAATAATTATATAAATATTTATTGTTATTTATACCATGTAATATTGATATTATCTATTTTTTCTTATGCTTTAATATTTTTACATGTTTATTATAATTTATGTTATTTAATTTATTTCTTTTTTTTTTCATCTCACTAGATATTAAGTTGTATTATTTAGTCTTGTTATAACTTAATTAAGTCATTTTTTGTTTTTAGTTTAGATGAATAAAAATACACATTTGACATATAACACTAGTAGTGTAATACTTAAAAATATTAAAAAATTTAATTTTTTTTATATATCAATGATATAATATGATTGCACATATTACACATTAACTATGAAACTAGATGTGATATACTTATAAAGTGTGAACACTATTTAAATATCCTTACATGTGTTTAGGGTTTCTTTCCATAATTAAAGTGTTAAGGTTTCATTAAACTATAAAGTCATGACTGTAGACTCGTTGAACTTATATTTATGGACTAAAATGAACAATTTTGTACCACGTAGAATGTGTTATATTCAATTATAATTAGATAGATTAATCATCCCATATCAATCAATCACGATTTTTGTCTTATTATTTTATAATAACTTAATTTAAAAATTCATAAATTTTACTCTAGTAATTCAACTAGTATCAAAATTGTTAATTTTTAATATTGAATTTACTCATACTATCTCTCTAAACATTAATCATGATTTTCCATACACTAGATATCATATTATTTTTTAAAATAAACACTTTAATTTTATAATTTTATGAATTAAATATTATAAGTTTTGTTATTGTAAAAATTAAGTATTTTTAGTCCTATAATTTATAAATGATGAATTATAGCTGATTAAAAATATAAAAAAATAAGACATTTAATGTTTAACTTTTATAAATAATAAAATTATAAGTATTTAATTTAAAAATTATAAACTAAAATATTTATTTTAAAAAATTATGTTACTCATATTCTTAATTTAATAATTACAATTATTACAATAATTAAAAAGAGAAAAAATCACATCAAAAACAAAACAGCAAAAGCCCCAATGTATATATTCGATTCCACCTACCCTAACCTCGCTCTCTCCCTTTTCTACGCTAACGCTGGCCGTCAAGTGTCCTCCAACTCTATTGCCGCCGGCTAATAGTATCCACAATCCAACCTCCCACTCTCCTGTCCGTGAAGTATTATTCTTCGTTGGCTTTTAGTTTGTAATAGATAATCCCTCTGCCTTATCTTGATTTATTGGTTTCAGTTTTATTCTTTATATGCTTAGAATCGCCGACCTTGCATATACTTTACCGTGATATGAGCTAGTTTAGTGATCTGATATGATAATTTATGTTGTTATTCTCAACTTTTCAATACATTTAAAGGGCCTCACAAACTACTGAGCCGTCCCTGATCTACGCATACCTCATTTCTGTTATCTATATGTCCGTTGTTCAAATGGTGGTTACGTGATATTATTATGTTCTTAGAATATAGTCCAATTTTCGGGTTTGAGTCTTAATTAAAATGTTTGGCTAGGCTGCTAATCTTTAGAAAAACACTAATAAGAAAATTTGGCCACAGGTGTAAATGAAATTTTGTTTTTTGATAACACTTTCTTATGCGGGTTGATAAAAACCTACTGTTATAGCTGTAATCTAGCTTAATTCATATAGAGGCTAGATCTTCTCTTATTAAGGTGGTACTATAATTCTCAGTTTAACCTCATTGCTCCCTTTCAGGAAAGGTTAGTACTGCATTGGAGAGTCACTTATGGGATATGACTCATTGCCTCCTAGGAGGAGTCCAACTCGAAAAGACATATCACCCACACAGCGTAGGAGCTCCCATCGAGATGTTTCCCCGGCAAGAGGGAAGCATGCAAGCCATGCCAAGTCTCCAAAGCATGCAAGGTCAATCTCTCCTGCACCTCGCTCCCCTTCTCCTCGTACAAAACGGTTACGGAAGATTCAAGCTGAAAAAGAGGCTGAGAAGATGACTGATAGAGAGCACGAGAGGAACCGTGATAGTAGGAATGGAAGGAGCTTTAAAAGGGAAGGGGGTTCAGAGAAAGAAATTTTAAATGAGAGAAAGGAGAAGTCAAGTGACACTGGTGCCAAGTCTTCAAGATCAAGACATGGTCACTCTAGTTCTTCATCCGATCGTCACCAAAAGACTAAGCATAGGTCTCACTCACCTCAAAGCAATGGTGAGAAATTAAATGAGAGGGACTATGAAAGAAATGGTAGAGGGAGTGAAAAAAGCAAGCAAAAGGAAAGGGGTACAAAAAGGGAAAGGGAGGACAAGATAGTGGATAAAAGATCAGGAAGAGATGACTCTGATCACAGATCTTCTAGATCAAGGCATAATAGGTCTACTTCTCCATCTTACCGACAACATAAGAGCAGGCATAGGTCTCACTCACCTCAGCCTGCTGCTGATTCTAGAGATCATGATGAGGTGTCTGGTGATATCCACTCCAATCTCCATTGCCTTTTTCCTTAAATTTGTTGTCCTATGATTGTTTTGTGTCATATAATCTCTATTTTTATGCTGCTAATGGATTGTAACATGTTGTCTTTTATGTTATAATTGTTGTTTTCCAAAATTCACATCTGAAAATGAGTTCCTTTGTTATGTTTTCTGGAACCACTAACTATTGTCTATATTAATATGGAGGTTCTTTAGGAAGTCTAAATTGTGCAATATATATATTTGGTTCCTCTTGAGTTTTGATTCTTTATGAGGTAGAGGCTTAGTAGTGAAGGAATGTAAGGCTATAATAATACATTTGATGCACAAAGAGGAATAACGTAGGGTATGATTACTTTGAAATTTGATTTTATGATTTGGAAGTTGCCTTTTTTAAAATTTGATATTTTGGCTCATAGAATATCCAATATAGGATTTATATTCAATAAAATATAAGTGGACTTGATGTGATAGTTCTAATACTTTACATGATTAATACAAATTAGATGTCCCAATTCTCATATAGCAAGAAGTATGCGGCTTAAATTGGAAAATGATCTATCTGAATTCTGTATTAAAGGTGTGGAAAGATTACATTAGAATTATGAAATAATGAGTAGTTTCTGATAAGGGGCCAGATGTGTATAGAGTTGAGGAGGTGCTCTTACCCTACCTCCACTCTCGACAAATAAAATTTAGGTATAATATTTATGAAATCATAGATAAATGATATGCATAAAATATGATTGTATTCACTTGAATTTTAAATTTTAAGCTTTTAACACAATATTTCAAGAAAACTCAATAATTTGAACATATTTTTACTAAAATAGGATACATATATCTTCTAATTTTTTCCAATTAGAAACAAGTAGTAATTGATAAGTAACTTTTTTTATGTGCATATGGTACCCCCTCCTGAATGCAAATTCTAAATTCGCCACTAGTTCTAATAGTGCCCTCCATTTTCCTAGTCTTTTGACTTTAGTTCATCAAAGGATCTGCATAGGATGAATTAATAGTGGAATCATTTCATAAAGGCAATTTAAATTTGTTATAAACTTGATTCTGATTAAAAGTGGCTAACTATAGGTTCACTTTTTTTTTTTGCAGGCTCTTACTTCAACAGGAACTGGGCAAAGGTGAAGTTCTTTTTGGCTATTGACTTTGGGTCTATTTGATTGTGCTAATGAAACAAGTGGTTTCAGTGAAAATAAAAAGTAAACAGCTTGGATTCATATGATATAAAATGGCATGTATACCTCCAAAGATAATTGACAGATCAATCAGGATAACTACCTCTATATGGCACTAGACCCTAGATATGGTACCTGGTGCTTAAGGGCATGAAAGTATTCCTCCTGATTTTTGTGTCATTTTTCCTTCATGTACCTATATGTATTTAGGTACATTTTTTGCATATATCGATCAACCATGATTAATTTCTGAACTTAGATAGCTTGCTGTGCAGGAATGATGAAGATGATGAATCAATAGCTAAAATGAAAGCTGCCGAGGAGGCTTTAGAAGTAAAGCAAAAGGTAACATTTTGCTTGATTGCATGCAGCACTATAGCAAAATGATGGTGCCATTGTTATCACTGATACAACTACTACTCTTTCAGTCTTTTTTAGTTGCAATGCATTTTCCTTCCTCAATTCCCTGACCATTGTTGCTGAAAACTTTTATTTGATCGATAAAGTTTGCAGATTGTATTGATATACTGTATCCTTTGACTTGCAGCAAAAACCTTCTTTTGAGCTATCTGGAAAGCTCGCTGCCGAAACAAACAGATTCAGAGGTGACATGTCATTTTCTAATAGACATGTAGAATATGTAGCTCTATTCTTCTGTTGCTGAGAAAGAAAGAAATGGATAAAGGCACCCTATTCTAAGTGGTCATTACTCTTTCAGGTGTTACGTTACTTTACAACGAACCCCCAGATGCTTATAAACCTAATATTAGATGGCGACTTTATGTTTTTAAGGCTGGAGAAGTTCTAAATGGTAAGAATTATTGAGCATGATTGTGTTTGCTCTTCTAGTTGCTTCTTTTCTTTTGTTTCTCAATATACATATGATATTTTTTCTTTTTTGGTGAAGCATTTAGTTTTGGTGGTTAATAGCCACATGCCTAATAATCTTCCATTGCATGTACACTTTTCTAAATTTGACCTTTTTAATTCTAGGACCTATTTCATCTCTTTGATGTTTCTCTTTTCTTTTGTGTGTTTGTGAAATGGCAGAGACTCTAATCTGTTCAAGTTCAACTTTTTGGTTGAAACTAGTGCACAATATTGTCTATTGAGGACTGTATACTTCTAGAACTGCTTGTTTTTTATTGATTTTTTAGACTTGCTTCATGTACAACTCTTTTAGAATTAGTGTTGTTACAATTATGTTGTAAGAATTTTTTTCCCATTATAACTATAAGCTCTTGCTTTATGGTGATATGATATCCAAGAACTAATCTATTTACAGAGCCCCTTTACATACACCGTCAAAGCTGTTACCTCTTTGGGAGGGAAAGAAGAGTGGCAGACATTCCTACTGATCATCCGTCTTGCAGCAAACAACATGCTGTCATACAATTTCGGTAGAATTATATTTTGCAGATTTTATTTTTCTTGTGGACATACTTAATATTGTGTGATCTTCTAATCTTTATTCTTTATTTTCTACCATACCAGACGTGTAGAGAGGGAGCAACCAGATGGCATGCTATCCAAGCAAGTAAGGTAAGGTTTAAGTCTTTGTGATAAGGTGCAATTTGTGAGTGAATAAATATCTGATAAGTTATAACAACCCTTTCTGTTTCTTTTTTTGGCTAAACTATAACAACTCTTTCCGTTGCCATTACAGTCCTTACTTGATGGATCTTGGAAGTACAAATAAAACTTTTCTTAATGTAAGCGATACAAACCTATATATCCTTTTTGCTTTTATAGTTTGTTCACTAGTTTTTAGATTTTAAAAAAAAAGGATATGGTTATTTTCGTGTAGATTCTGTTTTAACATTTTTTTTGTTTTTTTGGTTGTTGCAGGAGGTTGCTATTGAACCTCAACGTTATTATGAACTACATGAAAAAGATACTATTAAATTTGGTAATAGTAGGTAGGCTACAAATCAATATTCAACAATAAAATGCTTAGTTTTTTTTTTAGAAAATGAACGTATCTTACCAAAAATGATTATTTTTCAGTATCAATTTAATCACGAAGATGTTTTATGATACGAGTTTGACTATCTTGTATTATTCTTAAATCTTAATATTATCTTTTTTGATACCTAGCTCATTGATTAGTTTTGGTTCTTGCAGCCGAGAGTATGTACTACTACACGAGAATTCGGCGACCTGATGGGGATCAATTGACTGCTCTAACGATTATGTGTTTAGCATTGTCGGTAACATTATATCTATCATCTTGGATGGCCTTCGTAATGCAAATCTTTCTTAGGATTTCTGTGAAAAGAACATTTCTTCCAGTACTTTTTGTAATTCAAGAACATTTGTTTTTGTTGCTGCCAGTTTCTTAGCAGTTCATTTGAACAAACTTGCTTGACTGGAAATTAGCACAGAAACGATCCCATTTTTTTTTACTTTTATTTAATGTTTTTTGTTTTTTGTCAGCTGCCATTTTGTGCATCATGATTCGTTGTGAGATACTGAGCTGAGATATGAACGAACGAGTCGATGTCATTGGTTACTGCGAGTCTTTAATTAGTAAGAAATTTCACCAAAGTGCAAGCTGATCAATTAGAAGAGGAAGAAAAGGAAATTTTATTCCAAACACCATTAGAGGAATACAGTGGAATCATACTAGCATAATTACTCAATCTATATCATTAAAATCTAGATAAATCTGAGAAATTAAATAAGATAATGTTTGATGATGGTTTGTGTTTAAATAATTGATTTAGTGGTTTTTCAATCTGTTTGATAACAATTTGTATCTAGTAATTTTTAGGGAAAAAATAAATATTTCTGCTTCCCAACGTGTAGAAATTAAGATTTTGGCTAATGTTATCACATTGCCAATAATTAACAACGTGAAAAAGATTATAATCATATATCATATATGTTGTTATGTTGAAGATATAAAGATCCGATCTTTTAAATGAATATGAATATTTGATGCCCTTTTATACTCATTTATAAAAATAAAAATTATTCATTGTACCAAGTTGGTAGTACTATTAATTAAATATAAATGTGATCATATTCAAAATGTGGTTATTGTAGTAGTGTTCTATGTTTATATAAGACTTGAAACTACACATACACACGAATCACGTGTAAATCACAGGAACATGAATAATATTATATATAAAAGAGAGGGGATTGGTAATTTAGGAATTTTTTAATTAATATATCTATATTTTTTTAGTCTCAAGTTATTAAAATATTATTACAATGTTTTGTTTTAGTATATTTCTAGCTATTTTAAATAGTATTTTTTAATCAAAAACATACATGTCAAATTGAACAAGTATATCTATGAAAATTTAAGAAAAAAATAGAAAAAAAATTAATTGTATAATTTTTATATCATTTTGTTAAAAAATATATTAATAATAAAGCAATGTATTGACATTGAATATTGAATTTAAACTATTCTAGTTATTATTATAAGAGTTTTAATATCTTAATTAATATATTGTTATAATTTAAACTATTCTAGTTATTATTATAAGAGTTTTAATATCTTAATTAATATATTGTTATTTTTCATATCTTATGTTATTAAAATATTATATTTTAGTATTTAATTTAATTATCTGTAAATTTTTTAATTATAAAATTAATATTTTTTATATTTTTTTATTTTTTTTAAATTTCACTAATATTTTTATCTAATTTGATATCTAATTTGATATAACCAACTTTATTAAAAAAAGAAAAAATATTATTCAAAATGATTAATAGTAATAACAATAATTTGTGATATTAAAACAATTTTTTTAATAATATAAAATATAAAAAATATTAATAAATTAATATGTGTAAGGTAACAAATCCTTAAAAACATGCATTTCAAGTTCCAAATCCCACCTACTCCCTCTCCCTTTCTCAGTAAATTATTTACCAAAATAATAAATAAGTAATACCAAATCCATAGACATTATGATATATAAACAAATCATACATTATAATATAGATAAAACATCAATGACATTATTTATATATCTTTCGTTTCCTATTATTATTTCACACAAATACAAAAAGTTCCAAACAAAATAAAAATTACAAAACTCGCATCTTTCTCTTCCCTAAGTGGTGAAAAAAAAAATGGCAGTATCCTCGACTTTCAAATTCAACCACCGCATCTCCACAGAGCTTCCTAGACCTTATTCTTCCTCCACAGTCCAATTGCCCTTCAAGTTCTGCAAATTGATCACCTTTGCCACTAAACCCTCCATTTCTTGCACTCTCGCCCGAGACGCTGTCACTCCAATGCAGGACCATAAGGGTAACGGCTCCCCTTTCAATTTGGATCTGCCTCGACCCGATTCATTCGGGCGATTCGGTAAATACGGAGGCAAGTACGTGCCCGAGACCCTAATGCACGCCCTCACCGAACTCGAGTCCGCTTTCCATGCCCTTGCTGGCGATGAAAGCTTTCAGGTTCTGTCCAAGTCCTTTCTTTGATTCTCTATTTTATTTTATTTTCAGTTTTGTTTTCTTATTTTGGGAAATCAATGTGCGGTATTGTATGAACATATGTTATTTTGTGGAAAATATTTAGGTTGAATTTTTTTTTTTTGTTTACTCTCATCGTTGGCTGTTTGTATCTTTGTAGTTAGCAGAAGTTTTACGAAAAGTTCATGGAAATTTTGCGATCTGGGATACATTTGAACATGTTAGGAACCTCTGTGTAATTGCTTATGGATATATCAAGGGTGATCTTTGGTTGTAATGAAATAAATTCAGGAATTTTGTTTAACCTTGTTAAACCCTTGTGAGAAGTTGCATCTATCTAGGCGTCATATTTCGGCTTATTGCTCTTCTCTTCTTGTACAATAGATTTCCCTCTTATACATGCCTAGCATGTTTTGATAGATTTTTGGTGAGTGGTATATAATTCTCTCTATAATGAAAGGATGTGTATTAGAGTCCATCCCTTTTACATATTGATATGATATTTTGATTCATACTTGGATTTTTATTTCTTGAATCATTAAGAGGTCGTTTTAGTACTAATAGTATGTTATGGCATCAATGAGTAATCTTTGAGATATTTCATATTGCAGAAAGAGCTAAATGGTATTTTGAGGGATTACGTTGGCAGAGAGAGTCCTCTTTATTTTGCGGAGCGGCTGACAGAGCACTACAAACGTCCCAATGGAGAAGGGCCTCACATTTATCTGAAAAGGGAAGATCTCAACCACACTGGAGCTCATAAAATCAATAATGCTGTTGCCCAAGCTTTGCTTGCCAAGCGTTTGGGCAAACAACGTATTATTGCAGAAACTGGAGCCGGTCAGCATGGAGTTGCTACTGCAACGGTTTGTGCTCGGTTTGGTTTGCAATGCATAATCTATATGGGTGCCCAAGACATGGAGAGACAGTCACTTAATGTTTTCAGAATGCGGCTTCTTGGAGCTGAGGTTTGTTTCTTAAACCGTTCAAATGAAATAAGCTAGATACAAAATTAACATAATCAACAAAAACGAGTGGATTGCGTTTACCAATGAATGCATTGCTGTTGTGTAAAAATTTCAAAAGTTATGGCATAGTACATGGCCACAGTTGTTGGCTTTATTAAAAACCAAATTACCCTTTTCCATTAATTTAAATCTATTTTTCATGGCTTCATGTTTTTTTTCTTTGGCTGTCCTTATCATGGGATAACATCTTTTGTCTTATTCTATAATCTGATGCAAGATGCTGCTAATTTTTTGTTTATTTTGTAGTTTTATCAAGATAAAAGTAAAAGAGGGGTATAAGAACCAGTTATTCTTACTTGTATATGAATTGAGGTTGTATGGAAAACAATATAACTTTAGTTAGCTTAAAATTCTTTATCTGTGTTTTCGATCCCAAGTAGTTGTAATTCGGATTTGCAGATAGGTTCATACACGATGACAAGCTTATATATATAGTGATTTATGAAAAATTTATTGGATAAATTGTCTAATAACATAGTTTATGTATCTAATAATGAATGTGATCACATGTGGTTAGAAGTTTATTTTTTGCTTCATTTTCCATGCATCACAGTATACTGTCATTGCCAAATAGTTTAACTGCTTTCTTCATGTTTTTGTTGCTCCTGCTGCTTATGCTCATTGCACCTGTAAACTTCTCCCAGGTCAGGCCAGTCCATTCTGGAACGGCCACATTAAAGGATGCTACATCAGAAGCTATAAGGGATTGGGTGACTAACGTCGAAACAACCCACTATATTTTGGGTTCAGTTGCTGGACCACATCCATATCCCATGATGGTCAGAGAGTTTCACAAGGTGATAGGTGAAGAAACAAGAAAGCAAGCTTTGGAGAAATGGGGTGGGAAACCAGATGTTCTGGTTGCCTGTGTTGGTGGTGGTTCAAATGCCATGGGATTATTCCATGAGTTTGTTGAAGACAAAGATATTAGGCTGATTGGTGTTGAGGCTGCAGGGTTTGGTGTGGATAGCGGAAAACATGCTGCTACGTTGAGCAAAGGAGAAGTTGGTGTGCTGCATGGAGCTATGAGCTACTTGCTACAGGATGAGGATGGACAGATAATTGAGCCACATTCTATTAGTGCAGGGTACAACAATAAAGGACCTATTACTTTCATGAATTTATATACTGAGATTTTCTTTTTTCTAATTATTATTTATACCCATTTTTGAGTGTTATAATTATACAATCTTCTTATTGACATTTAGGTTGGATTACCCTGGGGTTGGACCAGAGCATAGTTTTCTTAAGGATATAGGGCGTGCCGAGTATCACAGCATTACTGATGAAGAAGCACTGGAAGGTAAAATATAAATTATTTTTACCTTATCTTTTGTGATTGCCATATATATGATATGTACCAATGAACAAAGGTGGATCTACATAAAGCGCTTAAGAAAGCTTCAGGAGGGACACGTGCTTCACCCCAACTTTTGACAAATAAAATTTTAAGTGTAATATTTATAAAATTATGAACAAATTAAATACATAAAATAGAATTATGTTCCACCTAAATTTTAAATTTTAAGCTTTTAACACTTAATATCTAAAAAAAACCTCAATAATTTGAACATATTTTACTTAAATAAGATACATATAGTAACCTCACCCTATCTTTTTTCAATTAAAAACAAGTAATAATTGAAAAACAATTAATATTATTTTTTATTATGTATATGGTGTCCCTTCTGAATATAAATCTTAAATGCCCCGCTGCCAATGATGTTAAACATCATTACCTACTAATGGCATATGGTGTTCCCAAAAGCTATAAGAAATATTCTAAGAAAAACAATTTATGATATCAAATCTATTATCCTCTTGTCATTGATAATTATGATTCTCCCTAATGTGCAGCTTTCAAAAGATTATCACGTCTAGAGGGAATTATCCCAGCTTTAGAGACATCTCATGCAGTGGCTTACTTGGAAAAACTTTGCCCAACACTCCCAAATGGAACCAAGGTTGTACTTAACTGCAGTGGCAGAGGAGATAAGGATGTTCAGACAGCCATCAAGTATTTGAAGCTTTGATGATTCCTCGATCTGATCTGTTCGGCTTGCCGGACTACTTGTATTCGTGTTGTAAGTTTTGACAAATTACTCAGCGATCCTATGATTACAGGTACAACCAAGTCAATAATCCTCCAGAAACGGTCTCACCTTCTATCTTGAGGAAAAGTGTCTTTGTCGTCATTGTTGTATGTCAAATCTGTAACTGCAATAATTATGGCGGTGTTTGCTTCGGGATGCAATTTTGAAACAACATTGTCTTTTACACAAACTATGTTATAGTAACTAAAATAAATTATTTTATGTGAAATGCAAGTCCTTAATCAACAGCTGTCTCTCGAAAGCAATGAACTATCATAATCAACAACTTTGATCTCCACTTCCATAATTTGGAACTTCGTGGATGGAATGGAAGTTCTTTCAAACTTCAAAGTAAATAATGCAAGAGATCAGAAGCCTCATCTTCTTAGAGACCTGATATGGTATCTCATATCTTATATGATATGACTTGCGTGTTCATGTAACTCCATTTTTTCATAATTATATTATATAACTAACCATTAGTTATCATAACATACCTCAGAAACCATATCATTTCCCAATATCCTCATACAATCAATCTTTAATATTAGGAAAAAATGGACTAGTTATGCTATATAATATAAAATTATATTGCAATTTATAAGGATTTATATCATTTTATTTGTTTTATCTATTTTTTTTATTGAGATATCTTGTACTTCAACTCTAATTATTATTTCGATTACTCTCTGTTTGATATTCATGACAAAGAAAACTAAAGAGGAGGGTGACGACAAAAGACTAAATGTACAGAATAGCTAAAAATTCACCACCAAAACTCAATCGACCTGCTCTCTTTAAAATATTCGAAACAGTATAAAAAAGAGAGTGCGAATAAAATCAAAGACGTGCAGATGATTTATTGTGCATTTGTCCAAACAGATACATCACTGAGGCATTATTTTTGCTTATTTAAATAAAACTTGTCCCTACAACAGGCAGAAAGTAGATAAAAGAAGTAAAAAAACTAAAAAGTGGTAAAAAAAATTTCCAACTATCTTATTGTTTGTTTCTTACCCACAATTATTAAAAATTGATTCTTTTTTATCTCACCAAAAATCTCTCCCTCTACTTCAGCATCTCTGTCTCTTCAAATATTGTTTATGTTACATGATGGATAATTTAGATATCTTGACTCGTCCCTATCCTTTTCACTGCTTTGCCTGCGGACCAAAAGAAACAAAAAAAAGGAAAGAAATTTACAGTGAGATAAAATCATAAAAGTATTGGTCATGGTAACAGTTTTAATAAATGATGAGATAAACTAATGCATTTTTAATAAAAATAAAATAAAAATTGACACGACTTTTTTTCTTTTTAAATAACGTAATCCTTCTCGTTGAAGACAGCTTAAACTGAATTAGCTCATTCAGTCTAATTTTATCTGAATTTTGTGACACTCATCTTCATGTAATCGTTAAGGACCAACCAGTCAATTTTCAGTCTAACTCCCACCAACATTAATTAAAGCTCAATCATCATGTCAAGTTTTATGCAATTTTTGTGATTGTTGAATTATTATTCTTTTTAAGTTCCAAGATGGGATCTTTACCAAGTCTTAGTACTTAACGTTTTTCTACAACTGTGAGCAACTTTCTAGTTTTTATATCAGTAGATAATCTTATTAGAGTCTGATTTAGGTATATTCCTGGTGTCTTTGAACTTTTTCCCATTTAAAAATGGGTAGATGGGGTAGGCTATTAGTTATGACAATTCAACTACAGCTACAGTTTTGGCTGACCTAACACACATTAGAGAACTGCTGCCCAACAGGTAGCTAGAACATGGTAAACAATCATAAAGTGCTCTTTATATAAATGTAAATCAATTTAGTGCAGTGTTATTGAGTATCCTCAAATTTATATAATTAAATGTAATGAAAAATCATAAAGTGCTCTCTTTTATATAAATGTAAATCAATTATAATATGTAATGAAAAATTGAAAAGTTAGTTGTGATTATGATATAGTTATGAGGTATAAAAATGCTTCTAATACAACCAATGTTTAAACTTACAAGAATGGTAAGAAAAATAAATATGTAAGGAAAATATGAGTGAAAAAAAAGGGAAAGAAAAGCCAAACAAAACTTCTAGTGTTTAGTTTGTTGAGAAAAATTTGGGAAAAATGAATCCTTACAACTTTTTTTTAAGTTGGGCCAAACTATCAAAACATTTTTAAATTTTTTTTTTTAGCAATCTTTTTTTATGAGATCAATCCCCTCTCTCTATTTTCTTTTCAAAATATTCGATTAAGACCAACGAAATAATTTAGTAAATATAAAATAAAAATCCGTTTGAAAGAAATATTTGTCAATTCATCTCAACAAAATACCATACGTTGATTATACATCAAAATCATATTGAAAAATGTATAAATTATATGGAAATTTGTAATTACAATTTACTTTGAAATATAATCTCTCTGCATAATAATTTGCTATTATTAAAGAAATAAAGTAATGCAAAAACGGAATGAAAAACCAAAGAAGGGAAGGAAATTATTATTTTGCCATGTGAAAAAATGTGATATCGCCAAAAAGTTATAGGTAAGTTAATAACACAAAAAATTGTTTACAATTAGGTTGCCTAAAATTTTCTGAAAAAAATGGTCCATGTTGTAACCACACAGCAACACAAATTCTAATTGGGAGACCCCAAACCAAATGTCATGAGTTCTATATGAGTTGTGTAATATTATTTAAAAAAAATCCTAAATGTGTGTTATTATTACAAAAAAAATCAAACAAAATATATATTTTTATTAATTTAATGAAATGTCATCAACATGAATAAATATTACTAACATGGGTATAGAATTGACAAAAGACTGCCGAGCTCATAAAAAAGATAAGATAAACTCACTTGTTATCTTGAAAAGGAAAGAAAAAAAAAAGTTTAGTGAGTATCCCTTTTAACCAAAAAAATATTTATATTTTCATAGTATAATAATAATCTCTCATTTACTTTAAGATACACAATCCAAATTCATATTTTAAATAGTAGATTTCATCACATGTTTATCACGTGTAATATAAGTGAAAAATAATTGGGAGAGAGTTTGGTACATTAATATTCCTATTTAACCAAAGATATGTATATGAATCCATATTTTTATAACATTACAATAGTATTTTTTACATTTAATTTTAGGTACAATGATTGTCCAAAATTAAGATTTAATTAAAAATTTCAATACAGCACACACATTGACAAAAAATTAAGAATAAAATCATCTTTAAAATAATTAAAGAATAAAAAAAATTCATTAAAACATTATTATAAAGAATACTTTAATTCCAAAACTAAACGAAATTATGAAAAACTTAAAGAGAGTCTTGAAAAAACTCTAAAGGAATCAAATTATGTTGAAAACTATGATTTTGTGTGTGAAAAACCAGAGAAGAGATGGATGACTTTACTATTAAAAAATATATTGTTTTTATTTGATATTAAAATATCTAAGTGGAGGAGAAGACTCATGTTCTAAAACCAAAAATAAGAGACATGTTTGGAAATAGTGAATAACCTAAACCAACATAAATACCAACTAAACATATTAGTTTAGTCACAACAATGCATGTAAATCAAGAGCCCTAAAGTCATGTCAAAATAATCTATATGACATAAAAATAAACATGACAAACCACAACAAACAACAAATACATAAGAAAAATAAGAAAACACTCAAGTACTTAAGCTTAAAAAACAAATCATTTTTCTCATAAAAAACATCTAAAGCAAAATATAAGGAAGAGCATGCAAAAGATGAACGCTAAAGAACATAAAACAAATTAAGAACCAACATAAGACATACTAAGTAACATAGAGAATCTAATAAATCAAAGTAGATGCAGACAATATACTATGGCATATGAATAATATAACTACAAAAAGAAATATCCTAGTATTTTGACACTTTATAATGAAATCATATGACGTGATGCTCATGCAAAAAGCTACAAAAAAATGACAGGTTGATAATATGCATAAGGTGCTTCACTCGGTGAAAACAGCTTTAAAAACGTTTGTCATTAATTGTTTGTCTATGTATGTGACACATGTGAAATTATCAATTAAATCTTAATTTTGTACCACTAATATAATTAAAATTAAATAAAAGATTTATACAGTTATGAAAATATGGGTCTATATATATATATATATTGTTAAATATGAGTATTACTAAAATATTAAAATCTCTAAATGATATAATTATTCTTCACTTATATTACATGTGACAAGTATGTAATGAAATCTTCAATTTAGAATATGAAATTTAACTATTTATGTACCTTAAAGGAAATTTAGGACTATTATTATACTAATTTGAGAATATAAAATTTTGGTTAAAAATAGTAGTATTAATATTAAGGTACCTTACAAAAAAAAACTCATTAATTAAAAAAATTCATTTGAAACAATGAGAATGAGATTTGCAAATGGCATTAAGGAAAAACAGATATTTCGCAAAGGCGCTTAACATCGTGCCAAAATTTTCCACGGAAATTTCCACTTTTCGTTGCTTTAGATTGTGAAAAGGGTAAGAACTATCCTTTAATAAAAAAAATTCTCCAATTTTTCTCTTTCCCGCTTTTTTTTCCAAACATTTAGAAAACAATTTCCTAGCAATGTTTTTTCCCCTTTTCCCAGGTAGATTCCAGATTCCAAACATACCCATAAGGGAAAAAGAAAAAGAAAAATCCCTGATTTACTTTCAACTTCTTATTAACAAATTACTGTTTCCCTTGTAAGACAAATTCACCACCTAATGTAAGCTCAAGGAGTGCTCAAAGACTAAAAGTTTAAACTTTTAGTCATATCTTGCCCTGTGCCCACTAAACAATATGCAACTGTCATAATAAATTGCACATCTGTAATTTACTTCATCTTTACCAGGTCACAAACAACAGCTTAAAAAAACAGCAAGTTTCAGTAAGCTTTCAGTTCATTTAATAAGCATACTCGTGACACAACCCACAGAGAATAAAGTATCCACCGAAGAGTTAAAGCCTTATAGTATTTTTTTATTTTATTTTTTGGCAGCTTTTAGTATAAAAACAAGAGGCATGAGGTTAATAGAAACAAATAAATTTCGTCTATATCTGTACTTGGTTGTAGGCTTGTAGCCAGCTAGCATAAATGAATAATCAACAAAACTAAAGGGCATGTCAGTCTTTAGAAGCAAAGATACAAAACAAACTCATGAAGAGGACAATAAATTTACCTGAGAATATAAGAACGTTCCAAGAATTGCAATGGCAGCACCAAGAGCATTAATGGGTTGGACTGGTGTGCAGAAAATGATGATAGAAGAAACTATGACTGATATACGCTTCATAGTGTTGCCTACACTGAATGTCAAAGGAGAGATCTCATCAAGTGACATGTATGAGACTTGGTTGTAGAGGTGATAGAACACACTCTGGGCTGCCATCCACCTATAACATAAATAGAATTAAAAGGTGATCAAAACCAAATAGATCTAATAAACACAAAGCACAATGGTTTGGCAATTTCAATCGACAAATTAAGGAGGTTTAATGAAAAGACAATTTTTTTTCCCTGTAGGAATAATAAATTTAAGCGTAGTATAGTAATGATAACCGGAAAATGTCACCTCTTGGTGTAAAACGTACTTCAGTTTATGGATGTAGAAAATGTTATAAAGCTCCTTAATTTAAGGAGCAAACATGGAGCAAAACATGGAGCAAAACAAGGAGCAAAACATGGAGCAATTCATGGAGCAAAACAAGGAGCTTAATTCAAGGAGCAATTTAAGGAACCATTAATTTAAGGAGTAATTCAAGGAGTGAATTTTCCTATAAATAGATGTGTAATTGTAATGAATTAACTATCCAAAGTTTTCATTCCAATTGAGAGAAAATTGAGAGTAATTTTCTTGAGTGTAATTGGGTTGTGGGTTGTGAGCGTTGTAAACACTTTGTGTAATTTCTACTCTTTCAGTAAAAAGATCTGCGGCGGAGTCAGGAGGCACGTAAACAAGATTAGTAGAACCTCAGATTATCCAATTTGTGTGTTATTTTATATTCTGGCACTTTCCATAAGTTTGGCTTATCGGGAATTTGCGTTATTTACGACAAGCTGAGTATCGGAGGAGCTATTGGTAGTGATTTACATCGATTTTACGCAGAAATAATCGAGAAACGTCAGGAGGAAGTCGGATTTTAGTGGGAGCGATGGCGCGAGATGAAGGAAGGGTGAAACTCGAGAAATTTGATGGCAATTTCGGGTTTTGGAAAATGCGAGATAGAGGATTATACGTATCGAAAAATCTATATCAGCCTCTCGGGGAAGAGCGGAGGCTATGAAGGAAGAAGATTGGAATCTTACAGGCAGAATGGCCGCCGGAGTTATTCGATTGACGTTATCCGTAAAATGTTGCTTTGGCATGTAAAGGGAAAAGACCGCGGCGGGTGCTTATGGTGACTCTCTCAATATGTATGAGAAGCCGTCGGAAACAAAGTGCGCTTGATGAAGTGACACATTCGTTGATTTGCGGATGACGGAATGCGCGTCGGTAGCTCGACATCTCGATAGACTCAGTACACGGTTACTGACCCGGTTGAGTTCGGTGGAAATGAGTCGATGAAGAAGTACGAGCATTGATCTTTTTGTCTTCTGCGAGAAAATTTGGAATCTCTTGTCACGAGGCTGTGAGTAGCTCGTCGGGAAACGATAAGTTGAAATTTGGCGATGTTCGTGATTTGGTTCTCGGTGAAGAGATCAGGACGTAGAGAGGTGAATCGTCGACCTCTTCGGTTTGCATACGAGTCGAGAGGAAGAAATTCAGCCAAAGGGAATGGACGTGGCGAACGGACTACGAGGTAGATCGAAAGGACGGGAGGTCCCGAATCCGGGAATCTAATAATTCCCGTAGCTCGAAGACTATCGAGTGTTGGAATTGTGGAAGAACCGACCTTCTGAAAATCGGTGCAAGAATGCACTTAGAAGGACAAGCAAGTGAAGGCGAGCGAAATGTTACTTCCATCGGGAGGAGATGATGCATTGATATGCTGCTTTGGAGAGCAAGGAAGAATCTTGGGTGTTAGACTCTGGAGCGTCGTTCCGTACTCTTCTGAAAAAGAATTCTTCGAGAAATATGTCCCAGGAAACCTTGGAAAGGTATATCTTGGTGATGATCAACCATGTCTATTATGTGGCAAGGTGTAGTGAAGATTAAGTTGAGCAGTTTGTTTGGGAGGCGAAGGATGTCGGCGTATTCCGTCTCGGAAGGAACTTAATCTCGGTGGGGCGGATTGGCCGGTGAAGGCTCTGTACGATCTTCCGTGGTGATGATTGGAAGATTTCAAAGGGTGCGATGTGAGTTGCTCGAGGCAAGAAAGAGTGGCCTTCTTTACATGACGGCGGAGGCACGTTGTTCAATTACGATTCTCGGGCAGCGATGAAACACGCAAATACGTAGCGCGAGAGACTAGGCGTATGAGTGAGAAGGGGATGAAGATTATGCCTTCGAAGGGAAAACTTCAGGGTACGGTGCGGAGATAGACATGTGCGAAGATTGCGTACTTGGAAAGCGAAGAGAGTCGACTTTCGGACAAGTTGCGAGAATCCGAAGGAAAGGCTAGAGCTTATTCAACACGATGTTTGGGGACAGCGACCATCTCGTACATTGGTGGGAAACGCTCTTCGTGACTTTCATCGATGATCGGCTCTCGGAAGGTATGGGTTTACTTTCTAAGCGTAAGTACGGAGTATGAGGCTTTCGAGAAGATGGAAAACATGGTGGAAAATGAGACGGGTTTAAAGATCAAAAGCTCGAGGCAGATAATGGTGGTGAATATGAAGACACGAGATTCAAAAATTTCTGCTTATGAGCACGGGATTAGAATGGAAAGAGCGTGCCGGGCACGCCTCGGCCATGATGGTGTAGGCGGCGTATGAGCCGAACGTTGACGAAAGAGCCGAAGCATTCGTATACGGTCGGGTCTAGAAACGGTGCAGGCGAAACGGTCGACACGGCGGCTTACTTGATCAGTAGAGGCCCATCTGTTCCATTGGAGCGCTAGAATACCGAGAGGAGGTATGGAGCGGAAAAGAGGTGAAACTATCACGTCCCAAAGTTTTCGGTTGTGTAGCATTTGTGCGTATCCGGTGATCGAGCGAGGAATAAGCTTGATCCCCAATCCGAAAATGCACGTTCATTGGCTATGGTGAGGATGAGTTTGGCTACCGCGTTTGGGATGACGAAAAGAAGAAAGTTATCGAAGTAGCGAGAGATGTGATTTTTTCAACGAAAGGGTGATGTATAAGAGACGTACGTAAAATAGACGCGATGACTCGGAGCGGAATGAGTCGGTATTTGCGGTGCGAGATGATGTCCCCGGATACTTCATGACGGTACCAATTGTAACAAGTCTCGGCCGGAGGAACTTGTTGGACAAACGCATACACGGCGTTCAGACCTGCATGACCTCTTTACTCGGCTCGTATTGAGAGGTGTACCGACCTCGTGTGCCTAACGGGAGATACGTGAAGCTATATGTTCTTGGTGATGGAGGGAGCACGAATGCTTTATGATGAAGCTTGTCGGACTCGAGATTTGACAAGTGGGAGCTTGTATGAAAGAAGAAATGAAATCTACCATCTCGACCAGACGTAGGGAGCCCATTTGAGTTACTATGGGAAAGAAGGCAACTTGCTTAACAAATGGGTGTCATAGGGTGAAAGAGGGCATGTGATGGTTCGAGATACAAAGCCGCCCTAGTTGTGAAGGGTTCAACGGAAGGAAGGAGTTGATTCTGGCTGACATTTTTGCTCGCGTTGTGAAGCTAATCTATCGGTCGGTATTGAGTATTGTAGCCATCGAAGATCTTCATCTTGAGCAGGTTGGATGTGAAGCGCATTCCTTCGTGGAGATTTAGATGAAGAGATATACGTATATGTACCGACGGAAGGTTTCTCGAGAAAAGGGGGAAGAAGAGCATGGGTGTGCGGACTTAAGAAGAGTTTGTATGGCACGAAACAAGCCCTAGAGACAATGGTACAAAAAATTTGTGAACCGTACCTGAAGGAAGGTTTCGAAGTGCAATCTTGATCATTGTTGCTACTTCGAGATATAGGTCAGTTATATCATTTTACTACTTTATGTTGATGATATGTTAGTAGCGAGTTCGGATATGGATGATATTAAAAGGTTGAAGCGGCCATTGGTGTCGAAGGAATTTGACATGAAAGACTTAGAGTCTGCAAAGAAGATTCTTGGAATGCAAATCACAGAAATAAGAAGAAAGGATCCTTTGAGTTATCTCGGGGGCGAGTACATCGAATCGTGTTTTGCAAAGATTCACATGGGCGATGCAAGCCAGGTTGCGCAGCAGCCGCGGTCATTTCGCCTTTATCGAGGATCGGTCCTCAGACGAGAAGAAGAGAGAGAATTCATGGCTAAGGTTCCTTATGCCTCGGCCATTGGAAGTTTAATGTACGCAATGGTAGTACGAGACCCGAGCATTGGCCGTAAATGCGTGGGAGTTGTTAAGCAGTTTATGTCGAATCCAGGAAAAAACTTCGTTGGGAAGCGATCGAGTGGATTTTGAGGTATCTGCGAGGCACGCGAGAAAAGTGCTTGTACTTTAGTAAAGGAGAGTTAAAAGTACAAGAAGTGCGTAGATGCGGACTTTGGAGGTGAAGTTGATCGCAGAAGAAGCACCTTGGCCGATTATATATTCTTGTTGGAGCTAAGTTGTTAGTTGGATGTCCGCGAAATACTGAGAAAATTGTCACTACATCCTTCTGGTGAGTATGTAGCGATGGCGAAGCTAGTAAAGAGATGATATGGCTTGAGGTTTGTTAATTGAGTTGGGATTCAAGCAAAGAGAAGAATGTTCTGCGTAGTGATAGTCAGTCGCGATACAACATGGCGAAGAATTGACATTTCATTCTAGAAACAGCGTATTGAACGTTATCCGCCGTGAGATCTACATTGGAAGATGATGTGTTAATATTGGAGAAGATTGAAGCAAAAATCCGTGAGATATGTTAACAAAGGTGGTGACTATTGACAAGCGAAGTTGTGCTTTCGACTTCGGTTAATCTACTAAATGTATAGACTAGAAAAACTGCTGCGTTGATCAAGGTGTGAAGGCAGTTGAAATCAGGTCTTAGTGGGAGATTGTTATAAAACTCGCTTAATTTAAGGAAGCAACGTGGAGCAAAACATGGAGCAACGTAGCATGGAGCAAAACATGGAGCAAAACATGGAGCAAAACAAGGAGCTTAATTCAAGGAGCAATTTAAGGAACCATTAATTTAAGGAGTAATTCAAGGAGTGAATTTTCCTATAAATAGATGTGTAATTGTAATGAATTAACTATCCAAAGTTTTCATTCCAATTGAGAGAAAATTGAGAGTAATTTTCTTGAATGTAATTGGGTTGTGGGTTGTGAGCGTTGTAAACACCTTGTGTAATTTCTACTCTTTCAGTAAAAAGATCTGCAGCAGGTCCGGAGACGTAAGCAAGATTGGCCGAACTCCGTTATCAAATTTGTGTGTTATTTTATATTCTTGCTTTCTCATAAGTTTGGCTTATCGGGAATTTGCGTTATTTCCCAACAGAAAAGGCTTCAGTTCGTATATGTATGAAATTTGATAAAAATCTAAAACAGATTCCAAACAAGACCATGGGAAGTGAGAATTATCATCTGTTCATCACATATTGGTCGCATTATGCACTAATTTTTTACATATTTCAATTTGAGAAAACATTACTACTTTATGGAACTAGGATTTAATGAACACTTTGATTACTTGTTTACCCTCAGATGAGTCAGATTCCTAACTAAACGCATTGATAAGTACAATTATGCAAATAAAAGCAAGGATATTTGAGTATAATTACCATAATAACTGTGGTCCAACTTGAGAGATGGCCTTCTCCCAACCAGCAGCCCACATTTGAGGGCCCTCAACCGCAATTGCAAAAGGTGTAAGAATTAAGAGTGACAAAATAGATAGACAAGCATAATAGTTCATCCCACTAACAGACTTCCCCTTCATTCCTTTCTTAGAGAAAATGTTCCTAAAGACGAATGCCAAGTTTGATATCATAGCACCCATAAAACCTGAAGCAAAATGTATAAAGACTAAATCAGTGTTCTAAACCCTCAAGGAAATGAGCTAAGTTTATGAAGTTCAAAAGAATAAAAACGATACAAGAAAGAACTAATTACCAATCATGTTGAAGTTAAGCTCAGTCAAGGCAGCAAGGGAGCAACCACCAATGATTGGAATGAGGGACAGGTAAACCGGAACAGGGAAGGTATCACCCAGTATGAACCTCGAAACCAATACGCTAAAAGCAGGTTCACCACTCTTGATAATGTGGGTGAAAGATACTGCAACCTTAGACATACTCACTGTGGCTGCCACATGACCTATTGTATGTGCAACAGCAACCTGTAACAAAACTCAAACGTCAATAATATTGCAGTCTAAGGGGCGGGTTTGTTTCTGCTTCTGTGACGCTGTAAAAAGGGCTTCTAATAGTAAAAAAGCACTTCGAAACCAAAGAAGAAAAAATTGTTTGAAGCACTTCCAGGGCTTAAAAAACACGATTGAAACCATATAATGTGCTTCTGAAAATCACTTTTAAGAAGCACAAAACAAATAAGGAAATAATCTTATATTAGGTGGGGGCATAAAAGTCTGAAAAAATGAACTTTACAAAAAATGGAGCACCATGAGTCTATTACCGTTACAAAATACATAAGCCTATTACCATTACAAAATAGACTTATACTTTTTGTAAATATAATAGACTTGTGATGCTATAACTAATATATACGAGTTTAAAGTAAAATAACTGGTCAACCCAAAAATATTGTAATTCTTTATTGGATTAGTTTTTAGCTGAATTAGTCTTTTTCGTTTTAGAGGCTTATTTTCAAAAAACTGAAGGACATGACAAGAAATCCTTAAAAATTGAAGAAAACGCAACAGGTTAAAAACTTCATTGTCAATCCTTTTTATGAAGATTTTCTTACATCCGAATAAACATATAATTTCAAAGACTTTCTCTGTAACCAAACAAAACCTATTTTACTTACAGGAAACAAAGCTTTCCAAAAGTCAAAATCTGTCTTAGGAGCTTCAGCGATCCTCGTAGCCCAAGAGAGTAACATGATCAAAGACCCACACGCCAGAGAAAGAGTAGAGGTCAACCAAGGGAAAGGGTACGCATTCAAAACCTTCTTGTTGTATATATTAAACACCACATTCAAAGCCCACCACATAGCAAAGTACACACCGATCTTCACCTTCTTTGCAGCCTCCGATCTTGTCTCGACCTTTGGTAGTTCGATGTTCGACTCGATTAGCTTCGAACGGTCCGCCTCATAAGCTTCGCATTTGATCGAATTCCTCTGAGCTTTCAACGACACAAAATTATCAGCGAGTGAAACGTGTAAAGCTTTTTGCAGGGAGATGGTGGGAAGCTGAGATTTTTGCACCGGAAAACAACGCAAAAACGATGATCGAGGAATGTTAATCGAATACTTATGCCGGGAAAACAAATCGGACCCATGAGGAGCCACAACTAATTTTTTCACTGAGGAAATCATAGCTTAAATTTTTCCGGCCAAAAGTACGTAACTTATGTTGGGTTTTTGTCCAATGCACGAAAACAAATACACTATTTAAACAATGAAAAATTGCAAGGAAACAGAGTTCGTTAAGGATTTGGATTCACTAGTATTCGTTTTAAATCTCAATTAAAGGTATTGATAAAATAAAATATTTAAATATTTAAATTAATAATATATATATCATTTATAATAAAAATTTAATTTAAAATTTAAAATTTATTTCCAAAATTTTAAAAATTCACGCATAATATTTTAAATTTTTAAATCATATAATTTATTTTACAAATTTTTAAAACTTTATACATAATTTTTAATTTAATGATAAAAATAAATATTTATAAATTAAAATTTTAATATAAATTTTAAAAATTTAATAACTAAATCGTATTGTTTAAAAATTTATATGTAAAATTTTAAAATTTTAATAATTAAATCATATATTTTAAAAAATTTATATAAATATCTTTAAAAATTAAAAATTAATGACAATCTAATCAATTTATAAATTATAAAAAAATTGAATGTTGTTAGAAAGAATATGTATATTTGAATCCGTGTACTTTACGTAACTCTAAGCCTTTGACCTTTGGTCACTTTAAAGTTTCAGACTGAGACATTGTTTCTTATATAATAGTAATAGTTAGATTATTATAATTTTTTTAATTTTATAAAATATTTAAAATTTATGTGATATAATATTAAAAGTTAACAATTAAATATAAATTTAATTTATTTAAATTATGCACGTCAAAAATAAATTTGATGAATATGGTGAACTAAACTCTTTAAAAAAAATCTTATAGGTTCAAAAAATGTGAGACATATATTAAAAAAATAAATTCTTTAATATTATATAAGTTTATTTATTTAAGTTACTTTACTTACCTTAATATTAAAAAAATGAAAATTTCAGTATAAGGATGTTTTTAATAATTTAAATATTTTGTCTAATTAAAGATATGTGTTTTTAAGGTGGTTTATTTTACTTGTTTTAAATTTCTATTTGATTAATTTTTACAGTTTAATGTATTATTATAAAAACAATTTAAAAGTACGCTCATTAATATTATAAAATTATTATTTTTATTTAAAGACTCAACTTAATTTTTTTACTAAAAAATATATTATTTAATATTATAAACTTTTTTTATTTAATGTAATTAGCTTAATTTTTATCAAAATTAAAATAAAATATAAAAGACATTATGTGTCTTTAGGTTAAAACATAACGGTATAATTGTTAAGAGTATTTAAAACATAATTTAAATTTATATATATATATATATATATATTATATAATAGATTAAAGAAAAAAATAACTATGATAATGATAATAATTATTATGAAATTAAATTAAGATAACTCTTATATTTTTTATTTTTATATAAACATGTCACTTGTATTGTTTATGATAAATGTGCAAATAAGATTACTAAAAAATAATAATAATGATGAGGAATTAAGTTAGCATATTTTCTTAATTATTATTACTAGTTAGAAATACCTGCTATGCATATAGATTGCTTTACTATTTAATTTTTCTCCTTTGATTAGTTTGTACAATACATTTTAAAATAAAAATAAAAAACTAAAATTTTTAAGATTTCAAACTAAATAATGCACCCACATATTTGACATTAATTTATCTCTCTAAAATGACATAGGTTAACTTTGCATATATTAAATTTAATTATACACAAAAGTTTGACTATATTCATAAATAAAATATCTAAATATAATTTAATTTATTAATGAATATTTAAGTCAAATAAACTATCGAGTTTTAAAAAACATATCTTAAGTATATCTTTATTTTTATGTACATAAGATTTTTTATTAAACACATGTTGACATTTAGCATATACGTTAATTGATCAAGTAATGTTTTGAATGAGTAATGAAGTAGATACATCGAAAATCGATCTACAATTATTAAAATTTTTCTTTGAATTAATTCTTAAATGTAATATATTAATTGAAGTTTTGGGTCAATAGATTGAGAATCAATCACATTTGATCTACCTAATTTTAAATTTTATTTTATGATACTTTAAATTAATCAAGATTTGATTAGAACGATCAATTTATTTCAACTTAAAACTATCGAGTGTAGAGGATATCGACTTTAAATCTAATTTTTACTTGAACTATATTGATTTATTACCATATTGTCCTCATTGTTTTAAGTTTTTTAATTGAATTTATTTACAAAATAGTATTATGTTTTTGAGTGATGGACTCTAAATTTTTTTATTTAAACAAACATAAAATATACAATTATTTAACTACAATTGAAGAAACATAAAACATATAATTATTTAACTACATTTGAATCAATTGTTATTACTTATGCACTCTCAATTATTAACATTGTTTTTAATTAAATTTTTTGTATCTCATTTTATCATTTTATATTATTTTATTTACATGTAATTTAATTTCAATCGCCTTAAATTTTTAATTTAATATATTCATATTAATTATTTATTTATATCTATCATTAATTAGATAAGTAACTTAAAATCGATTATTTTATGAATCAACCTTAATCTAACCCTTTAAGATATTCACTTAATATATTATTCTAGAATAATAATTTTTATTAATAAAATATATTATATAAATATTTATAAGAAAAATAAAAATATCAACGTACCATAAAAGGAAAAAAATAAATATTAATGAATGAATAATAACTCTTTGTGATTAGTGGGCATTAATTATTACGAAAAGCTTCCTAAATCATTAAAATACAATGCACAAACATCCAAAATTACATCATTACTTTTCAGAAAACGTGGACAAATAGAATAGCAATTAAATAAATAACATAAGAAATTAAGATATGAAAATAAATTCATTTTTATTATGCCAGAATAAAAGAAACTCGACTGCTCTTGCCTGGGCGACAAAATTCTTTGTTTATTCTTCTTATATCTACATACATAATATAAATTTATATAAATAAATATAATGTATAATTGTACACCAACACCGTCTTCAATACTCACTATCATCTCAAAATAGTAAAACTTTTATACAAAAAATATAATTTTAAAAAGACATTAAATATAATATGATGAACAGTATCATTGTATCATATAAAATTTAGTGGAATATTATCCAAATGCTATTTTTTTAAATAAAAATCTAATTTTAATTTATATTTCACAATAATTATATATTTTTAACTAAAATTTATATCTTATTATTTATAATATTGTTAAAATTTTATTACATATAATAAATTAAAATTAAATATATGGTAAAATTTAGTAAAACAATTATAAAATATAAAACATATTTAAAAATATAATAAAAAAATTAAAAATTAAAAAAAATAAATATTACATATTTTTCTAAAGAAAATATAATATAATTTTTTTGTCAACATGATACAATATATTGGAAATGCGTATTCCCTGATAATGGGTTAAAGACACTAGGTATAACTTTTAATAAAAATATTTAAAATAACTTATTGTTATTAAATTGTGAACAAATCTAATAACTTTAAAAAAGGTGTATATATATGTGATTTTTATTTAAATTATAAATTAGTTGTTTTTTTTATTAATTTATAATTTTAAAAATATTCCTTATTTATTATTATACACTTATATACGGCTATTTTCAAAAAGAAATAATGAATTATTAATTTATGATATGATTAATGTAATATCTTTTTAAAAATTATAATTTTTTATATATTATTTAAAAGTTATAGATATTTTAAACACTTTTATTAAAAATTATAAAACCTTTGGTATAATTCACCCATATATAATTACACGTTAGTTTAAATCTGTTCTTTTTTTTAAGAAGTATCGATTAAAATATTATTTATTCTTGAAATAGGTATGTAAGTACGTAATTCATTCCATCGATGTAATTTCCAATTTTGTTTACATACATGAAATCGATTGCTAAAAAAATTTGAAAATAATGAATTAAATTTTTTTCTCCCCTTAAAGAAATCGTGTTTTCATTCTCATGTAAATTTTTTTTTCAATTTTACACCGATATCAAATATAATCCTAAATCCCAAAACTTTAAATAACAAATCTTAAAACCCAAAACCCTAAATCCCAAATTCAAAAAGCCTAAACCCTAAACATTAAATCCTAAATCCTAAAATCTTAAATCCTATTTAAAAAATAATAATTTTAAACTTAAACATTAATCCATAAATATAATTCTAAATCCTAAGTCTCAAAACCCTATTTAGAAAAAATAATAGTTTTAATCCTAAACTTTAATCCATAAATATAACCTTAAATCATAAACTCTAAATTCTAAAACCTAAATCCTATTTAGAAAAATAATAATTTTAACCCTAAACCTTAACCCATAAATATAACCTAAAACCCTGTTTAGAAAATAATAATTTTAACCTTAAACCTTAACCCACAAATATAACCCTAAACCTCAAATCTCATATCGCAAAAAGCCAAAAACCAAAAAACCCAAAACCCTTTTTGGAAAAATAATAATTTTAACTCTAAACTTTAACCCACAAAATATAACTCTAAATCTCAGATCCCAAATCCTAAAACCCAAAATACTCTTTGAAAAATAATAATTTTAACCCTAAATCTTAACCCACAAATATAACCATAAACCCTAAACCCCAATTCCCAAAATATTATTTAGAAAATAATAATTTTAACCATAAACCTTAACCTACAGATATAACCCTAAACCCCAAATCTCAAACCCTATTTACAAAAATAATAATTTAGATAATATATTTTATTTTTAAGTAATAATCATTTTGAAAAATAATGATTTTAATAATATATTTTGTGTGACGAAAAAATAATAATTAAATGATATTATTTAAACTTTACTGAATATAGGGTATTAAGGTAATATATAGTATTTTCTATTTTATTCCAATTGTAAATAAAACACTGTAATACTGATTCATTATTTGATTCCAGTAATCAAATAAAACAAAATTATTTCTTTTTTATTCCATTCCATTCTCATTTCCATTACAAGAATCAAATGTCACCTTAAGTCTATCAAGGAAAAAAAGTTCGAGTCAAAATAAAAATAATGATTTCCTTATATATCAAAAATGAGAATGGTTAGTTGACAATCAAATGTATTTTTTAAAATATGTTTTTGTTAGTTTTTATTTTTTAATGTAAATAAATATCAAAATGTTTATATAATAAATGTTTATTTTTATATATTTTTAACTTTTTATTAGTTTTTTTCACTAAAAAATGATAAAATATTCTTACAATATATTTATTTTTATTATATTAAGGTGAAAATTGATACAATTAATAATTAATTATATAATAAACTTTCATCAATTCTCTTATGAATAAATTATTATTTTATTGTTATAAAAAATGAGAATGTTTGGTGGGCAACCAAACTCCATCTCTATTTCTTTTTTATTTTTTTATTGATTTTTTATATTAATATATATAAAAAAATTCATATTATAAATATATTTTCAAGTTTTTTTTTAACTTTTTTTTATGGATAAAAATGCTAAATGTTCATATAATATAATTGTTTTTGTTACTTTAAGAGTTACAATTCATACTATTTATAATTATTAATTTAATAAATGTTTTCTTCAATTCACTTATAAACATGTTATATTTTTATTGAATTAATAATTTTTATGTCAAAATCATATTATATCTCATATCAATTAAAAAAATAATAATCACCTAATATAAATTATTTTTAATAAAAAATGTTTATTAAATTAAGTAATATCTATAATTTAAGTAGAATTAAACTATTAGATAATAACAATATTAATTAAATAAATTCATATATTATATTATATTTAACTTATTTATTAAATAAAATTAACATAATTACTATCTTATGTTTAACTTTTTTATTAAATAAAATTATATAATTATTATTAATTGCGAATCACAAATGTTTGTATTATATTTAGATTTTATTTATCATAAAATAATTATTTTATAAATTTATTTATCATTAAATAATAAATAAATTAAATATTTATTTTAATAGTATATTTATAAATAACTTTATAAAATATTTTAATATTAATTTTTTAATTATAATAAAAGTAATTTAAATTTATATTTAAAAACTTATTTTTTATTTTATAAAAAAAATAAAAAAAACTATTATTTAAATATTAATATTATTATATATTTAGATAATAAAAAACTAATTATTTTCGCTCGTAAATCAAGAGGAGGGCTTTCTTCAGAGCTGAAGAAAACCTAGCCACAAAAGAACTACTTCAGTGTATTATTCCGTGCCCCTTAGCGAGGCGGCAAGAAAGGAAAAGTAAGTAGCAAGTCGATAACATCGTTTGGAAGATATAAATAATTCATTTAGCACAGTACGGTACCAGTCTGGTCGAAGACACGTTTTCTTCCTAAATTTTTTGCCCAAAATGTCTTATTTTTATGTTGATTTCCCGATCAAAACCTATTAATGGATGAAATAGCTGTGAAGTTTATTTCTCTATGATATGTGATTTCTGGGTTTGTTGGCACACCAGGTGATTGTTGAATTCATGGTGTGTTCTCCACAGGGTTTTAGTTGATATTTTTTTAAAAAGAAAATAATATTCGAACTACTTTGGTAGAGGACTTATAAGCTCTTTGTTCAAACGGGTTGGAGTTTAACTTACGACTTCTAGGATGCATCTTTGGTGTTCTCATTGCAAAGCTCAATGTCCTACAAGGAAAGACCAAGCCTTAGTGTAAGTAAAATATCCTGTTGGTTTTCAATAATTCACTTCCTTTGGATTTTTCTCTGCGACTTGCTTAAAAAGTTTAGCAATGTGTATAAGAAAGAAGCACATGATCATAGATAATTACTTGTTTTTTTCCCTTTATTTCCTTCAGGTGTTGTTATGTATGTGGAAAAGTTATATCTGATGATTACTTTAGTGAAGAACCTACATTTGTTAAAGGTGCCGGGGGAGAGGTATGCTTGTATTTTTCCTTTTCTTATTGGTAAGGCACACTGGCTATTGTCTGTGATGGTACTGCTTTCTTTTTGAATTATGTTGGTCATTATTTTTGTGTCTTCATTGTTATTTCTTGAACCTAGGAAAATCACTTATGATAATTATGTAGTTCCTTTTTGGGATCTGATGGAATCTTCTATCAATGTCAATTGTTGCTATAGCTAGAGGTTTATTTGTGCTAATATTGGAGAAGTTCTTGATGTGACGAGATAATGACACTGGACCTATATGAGAACTTTTGGCTTGTTTGTTTGAAATTCCCATCATTAATGAAGTTGAAAAGATTAGGGTTAAAGGGGAGAAGAAGATGAAGAAGGAGGAGGAAGAGAGGTGTGGGAGAGAAAAAATCGGAGGAAGAGAGGCTTGGAGGACAAAAAGCATAGTCACATGACGATGCTTTGAAATTTGGGAATGAAAATATATTAAGGGGGAGAATAAGGAAAAAGTAAATAAAGGAGTCCTGGGCTGTCTCTGCAGCAAGAAATGAAAAGAAGAGAGAAAAGTGGGCAAACATAGAATTAAAAATAATAAAATTAACTAAAACAGAGATTAAGTTATGATTAAAATTTTAAGAGTGAAATAAAATATTTACTTATTTTCTGTAAATATATGCCCTATCTAAGTACTCGTGTCAAAAAATGGCACTTCTTAACTGAGTCCCCGGATTCTCAATTTTATAATTTGGCAAGTTCTAAGTGAGACACTTGGATTTGTATGTGCACCTCACTCTTTTAAATTGGTTCATCCGACATAACATAGCATAGGAGAGTTCAATTAGTTATTGGATCAGGTGGGGTATCTATGATTTTTTGGATATTATAGGACTTTACATTGTAATGCTATGTTAACCTCTTGTCCTTATTCTCTAGACCATGCTTTATAGTGGTCTCATCTCTCTATATCTATTATGCTTGGGTTGGACGTTCTACTAGGGTTATGTTTCTGTTTAACATACTCTTCTATTTTTTGTTTCCAGAGTAGATTGGCAGGTTCGTATGTAAGGTCTCAAGGATATGAACATTCAGAATCCCATGAAAGGACTATAGATAAAGGTACTTCTTCTATTCAAATGTTTATAATTTGGCTAGTTGGTTGAAACCGTCTGCCCTTATTGTATTTTATCTTTTTTAATTTTCATTTTCTCTTTATCCCCTCTCTAGAATCTCTTTATTTTTAGTTTAATAATTTTGAAACATTGATGCTTCTTGTCTACTATTATATAAGCCTAAGGCCTAACTCAACCCAATAAGATCTCATTGAGTTAAGGGTTGCCCACACTTATAAACTGTACTACAGCTGAATGCATAGTCGATGTGGGACAATACAATCCTTCAACACCCCACTCACATCGGACAGGGGCAACGAAGGCCACAAACCACGATGAACTCAGGGCCTAGCTCTGATACCATGTTATATAAACCTAAGGTCTAACTCAACCCAATAAAATCTCATTGAGTTAAGGGTTGCCTATACTTATAAACTGTATTACAGCTGAACGCCTAGTCGATGTGGGACAATACAATCTTTCAACATCTACGATAATTTTTTTTTCTCTGGTTGTATACCTCATGGGGTGGTTTATAATCAAGTTAATAAACCTTGCATAATTATGCCTATTGTTTAAGAAATATTTTATCCTGGCAGAAAGCCTTTGTTGGAAGTATGGTGTTCGTGTAAATAAAATATTAAGGTTTGATGAAGATGTCTTAGTATGAAATGTAGAGTGATCTTTAAGATTAATATATCAAAATATAAGAGCTCTGTGTAAGCAGACACCCCTTGAGTATAGATACTAGATAACCTTTTTTAGCCTGCTTAATAGAATGGATGAAAGGGGGAAGAATGCATTGGAACCTCTAGGTTTTTAAAAGGTGGTTTTGAGGTTTGCCTTGAGGTGAGTGGTTGATTCATGAACTGAGGCGAAGCCTCACTATTTGTTTAATGAGGTTTATGCCTTTTGGTACTAAGGTGGTCACCTTGAGGCTGAAGAGGCTTAATCCCTCGAGTTCTTCCATGGCTGTCAAATGGCTGAAGAAAGTGGAGAAGAGACTGAGGAGGAAAGACATCGGGTTTCATTGGGAATAATGAAAGCAAAATTAGTGGAAAATAGAGGCAGTCACACGTTGTATTGGTAATTAGAAAACACATGCTTATTTTTATTTGGTATTATACCCCTTATGGACACCTCACTTGCTATTTAACTATTATTTAGCCTACCTTGATGAAGCATAAGAGTATTATTGTCATATTTTATAAAAAGATAAGTGGAAGGGGTCAAATCTAATTTTTAACTACAATGGGTTTATTTAAGCATATATCTCTATTTTTTTTGTTCTTTCATACGAAAAACGATAATTTCAGAAAATAGAAAACAAAATTTATGAAGGGAAAATTATAATTACTTCTATCTGGGATTCCTGGTTTGCAAAATTAGCTAACTAACCCCATAGGTTTCAGAAGCATCTACCATATCCCTTGAAGTTACTTTTATTTAGAAGAGTTGTCCCCCCCTCCCCCCCCACCCCCCAAAAAAAAAAAAACAAGACAAGAAAAAATTAAAGGTAAGAAGAACAGTAAAGGAATTTTTGGGATGGATTGTGTTACAAAACAATTTTTGATGGTGATTACTTATTTTTCATAGTTAACTGCGCCTCTTAGATTCTGTAAATGAGAATTCGTAGTAAACTACTATACATGCTATGGTCAAATTTAACTAGCCTTGATGATAGAATGGCTATTTCTCCGTGTAGTTGATTTATACAATGGAGTTGAGCCATGGTAAAATCAATTTAAACTTCCTTTCCAGCTCTCTGTTTGGCAACGTGCTTGTGTCTCTTTAAAAATATATCTTTTATTAAATAATGAATTTCTCGAGTACTGTCATTTTTGATCATACAAGAATTTGTGGGAATAGAAAAATGGGCCAGTTTATAGATATTAGTTGTATGATATAATAAAACATCTACTCTCACGTGGAATTGGGTTGTAACATAGGTTGTTCTAAACTTCTGTACTTTTTGGCACAATATTTCTGCTATGCATCAAAATCTATTATTTTTGATATTAAATCAGTGCACAAAAGTACCTAAATTTCATGGTTTTATTATGACATCATTTGTACGTTTTATAATTGCTGAACCCTTTCTTTTCCCCTTTTTAGGAAAAGATGAAATTAGAAGTATTGCTTTACGCCTGGGCATAAGTGATGCAATGATTTATCCGGCTTCTTCATTCTACAGGGTGTGTCTTTGATTTTCTCATTTTGTTGGGTATTATAATTTTTGGTCACTTCATAAAAAACTATAGTGTCTTATTTTCTCGGTTTGTTTTAGATCTCAAAATATGATGCAATGATTTGCAGATAGCTGTTGAACGTAAATTCACCCGGGGCCGTAGAACAACACAAGTTGCTGCTGCTTGCCTTTATATAGCATGTAGGTCAGTAATCCTTTTCTGACTTGTTTCTCTTTATGTTTTGTTTACTAAATTTTCACATTTTTACTTTAGATTTGCAGTTGTTTTCCCGAAAGACTTGTGCAAAGAAGACATTTGTTGGAAAACTTGTCTCCCATTTTTTCTTGTGTTTCCCTTTAAGTTTTATCATGCTGAACAAAGATAACTTTAGAAATAACTTGTAAAAGCTGGTTTCATTTTTCCATACTGTCGGTGACATTTTCTAAGATAAGTTTAAGATGATCCAAGAAGTGAAAATGTAATCATTCACACTAAATAAATAAATTACACATATTGTAAGCTATTGATTCTTGAGGATCCATTTATATCCTTATTTAAATTAACTTTTTTAAAAGAAATATTTTGATTATCAACTTGTCTGTTGTGCCTTATAAATTGTGAGCTACCACAACAATTCAACTCTGTTCTTAAACATACATTGTCAATTTCTCACATTCTTATGTTTTTCAGGATCCTGCCAGTTTATTGATGTTTTAGCATGTATTGTCTTGTAAATGTGATTTTATTCTGTAATTGATGCTTGACATTTCATTAATGGGAATTGGTAATGACTCTTTGGATTTTATTTTTGCATGCAGGACAAACGACAAACCAAAACCATATCTTCTTATTGACTTTTCAGAGGCTTTAAGTGTAAACGTGTAAGTTATCACATATCTCACTGTAGATAATCTTATAGCATATTTATTTCTACCTTTTAGTGTTAGCAATAACAATCTAAAATCAGTAATTTCATATTGTATGCTTTAAGTGCCTGTATAATTGACGATACTTATTTTTAACATCTGAAAGGTATGTGCTAGGTGCTGTATTTTTGCAGCTTTGCCAGCTGTTAAGCCTTCAAGAGCATAACATCGTTAGAAGACCTATTGATCCTACCCTTTTCATTCCTCGTTTTACAGAGAGTAAGTCACTTTTTTTAATCGTTATAGCAAGTATATTGTTAGAAAATAAGAAATGTCACTGCCATTTTATTTTTATAAAATGAATGACGATTCTAGGTTAAATTTCTTTTCTTTGCTGTGTGCACTTTCTAAAATAGTATTCTTATGTGGATCCATTTTGATTTTTGCTTGAAGAGCTATTAAGTGAAATGAACACTGAGGTTTCTAGGACTGCATCACGCATCATAGCCAGTATGAAGCGAGACTGGATGCAGGTATACATGTTTTGACTTTCAAAGACGCAATTATGATTATTTTTTTAAGTTCTTTTTTAGTTGCTGGCAGTTATGGTGTCTATTGGTCTAAAATAATATTATTACTTATTGATAATGCTATTGTTACTGTTTTTATCGACAAGAATGATGCAAAAATTGCAGTGTCTATCCCAAAAATAACACATTTTTAGTAGTCACGCTTAAAGTGCTATTTTCCCAATATGGTAGATGAAGGTCATGACTGGGGTTGACCTAGATTGACCAACTGTTGACTTCTCATTGAATATTAGATGAAGTGGTCTTCATGACATTCAAAGTGACCTTAATCTAGTTGAAGTGGCATTTGTCCATATAAAATTCATCTGATGAAGACCATTTCATCCGGATGTAGTGCACTTCAAGGATTGTGTTTTTTTTTGGTTGGGAAAAAGATGCTTTTATCAATTTATGTTATCTGTCATTGTCCTCTTGTTGCTTTATCTAAAGGTTGACTTTTTCAATGCAATGTAAATGTCAATTAATCGGGCCTTTATTCTTGTAAAACATATTCTTATACTAATTATTTGCAGACAGGGAGAAAACCTAGTGGGATATGCGGTGCTGCATTATATATTTCTGCTCTTTCACATGGGTTCAAATTTTCGAAGTCAGACATTGTAAGTCTAGCTTGTCACCCTTTAATGATTTTTAAAATAGTTAGTTGGTTTGATAGTTGTTTCCTTTTCTGGATAAGTTTATTAAATATTAACAGTTTCTTATAGCACTTATAAAAGATTGTTAATATTAAATAACAATTTCTATTTGCAATGCAGTTTCTGTTTGCAGCAATGTATATTTCTCCTTTGTTCTTTTTTCCTTTCTTTTCTTTAGCTCTTAACCAAAGTCAAACAAAGAAGCATTCACTTTCTTTAAGAATAGGGCTCTGAACAGTGATTTTTCATCTTAAGAGTTTTATGGGTACTTCAATATGCAAAGGATTTATCATATTTATTGGTTATGATATTTTTCGTAAAACATTAGATTCTCAGAAGAATTTAAATGTTTGCAATATTTAGAAAAAAAATGGATGTGATGGTTGTCATTACCTTGTATGTTTGATCAATGTATGCAAAGTGTAATAATCCACATGAGAGGCACTTTGATAATTGTCAAAATAATTAATATTGAATTATTTGGAGTTTATTTCTCCTTGCGTAAAGTGATGCTTGTTCTAAAAAGAATGGAAAATGCTCCAAGAACTCTTTAGGAGAAGGTAATGGTGTCAAGCTCTCCACACCCCTTAGCACCAGTTGGCATAGTGTGTTAAGTGAGCTACCTGTGAGCTAAATAATGCTCATAGGGTGGGCATTGGTTGTGTCGCAAGGGCACGTCAATGTCTCTCTAAGATAGTCTCAGGAACAGTACTGATGATACGAAAGGGTTGGTATTGTGTATCTTTCCCGTGCAGAAGGCTACACGGGAGGGAATGTCTATGCTTGACAGTTTACTCGGTAGGGGCATGTGAAGTTGGCCTTGTGAGAGTGACACCTTGTGGGCGACGTTGCACAAATGATTGTGCATCGATGAGTAGAGACATGCTATTAAAGCAGCATTGTTCTATGGAACACACATTATGAGTGTGACAACACTCATGATGGTGATGTCAAGTGGGGATGTGCGTTGGCTAGGGGATTGAGAATAGTTCTTGTTTGTGTCTTCTCAAGGAGAATCAAAGTATTTATACAAGGATCATGTTTTAGATTTGAGAGATGATAGATTGGCATCGACTTGGATAGTCTTGATATCGAACGGTCAAATTTCTGCTATGTGAGTTTGCATATCGTTACACATAGGCAAGAAAAGTTTTTGCTTCGATGTTTGGAGGAAATTGATAATAATTTTTTCATAACCGGTATACTGTGCTTAATACGCATGGAAAATGTCTCCAAATTGCAGATAACATTGATTTTTCTTCGTCAATATATCTTTCTGAATTTTATCTGTTATAAATCATAATTGAAAAATGGAAAAACTGCAGCAGTTGACTTGTCTTCGTTTTAGGGATCTTATCATTCAATTATATTTTCCTCTTTTTTTGTTTTAATTTGAAATTTGTGCTGTGCTAATCTTTAAAATAGGACTATAATTTCTGCTGTCAAATATCGTAAACTTGTGTAAGTTTTAACAGTTATCCATCCACTTACAAAAAGGAACCAAGTTATACCAAGTAAAACTATAATCCCCATCCAAAACAAGCTTCTTAATTAAAACTAATAAGAAATTGAGAGTAGTCTTTTAAATCTTTTGAAGCCGACTCCCAAGAGGATGTTAAAAATAAAAATCTCTCATAAAAAGGTATTATCATTCTCATTATCATAAAAATTCTCTTGTTACTCTCCATTCGTAACATCAAAGGATAGCTCCCATCCCACAGTTTCGTAACACTCTTACCTTTGAAGCCTTAGTGCTCCCCCCATAATAGAAAAAAGATTACAGAATAGTGTATGAATTTGTTTTGGAGGAATTCCATTGTCATATCCTTTTATGCCTGTTGTAGTCAGTTTCCTTGTTATTGTTGCTTGAGGAATACCTATTTTTCTTTTATTGTGGAACTCAAGGACAATTCCTTGTGCATGCTCCATAATTAGCAGGCCGTTAATTGAATTCTGGTTCTAACAGGGGAAAATTGTGCATATTTGTGAAGTAACTTTGACGAAACGGCTTATCGAGTTCGAGAATACCGATTCAGGGAGCTTAACTGTAAGTTTTCTGCTGTTAGGACATGATTATGTTTAGTGAATTATTTTCTCAGTCTATGATGTCTTCTTAGCTACATTGACAGTCCCATAACTTGAGGTCACCAAAGTAAACTTTAAATTCATATGATCTAGTGAATTTATTGCTTCTGCAAGCTTGTCTATAATGCAACTGACTGCTCAAAAAAATCTGTCCTACTAGATTGAGGAGTTAAACATGAATGATATGGAGGCAGAGAAGTGCAAATTTTCATCCTTTGGTTCCCATGAGAGTGCAGAATTGCTTTGCCAACATAAAGATAGTGGGAGTCCTTTTGCCCATGGACTCTGTAAAGATTGTTTTGAAGAAGTAACTCTTTTCCACTTTTACTGTTGTTCTGCATATGCTAATTCTAAGTTTAGTTTCCTCTGTGTTGTACTTATTCTTCAATGTTGCAGTTCATGGAGATTTCCGGGGGACTTGGTGGATCTGATCCCCCTGCATTTCAGCATGCGGAAAGGTTGAGGCTAGTTGAGGAATCTGCTAAAAAACCAGACGAATCTGATGAAGATTTCGGGCCCGAGATTGAGAAGATGTCAACTGATCATGATAAAGGAAAAGTGAGCTGACAACCTCTTAATTATGGTGTTTTACTATTATGTTGAGAAATTATTATTGATAATTTCTTTTAGAAACTAGAGTGTTGGTTTTTTTATTATTGTATTGTCTGTGTAATGTCTTAGTAAATATTAGGTTTTAGTATAGGACTTGCCACCACATCAAGTACCATTTGATTTTTTTTTAAAAAAGCTAAGTTTGCTTCAGCCTAGATATTAGGGTCAACTGGTCTATTTTCTGACACAAGTATTGACACAATCTTAAACCACTTGATTCTAGCACCTGCAATGCTTCAGACACAATCTGACTCATCCACTAAACTAAGTAATCTACCGAATTTAAATCTTTTAAAAACATTATAACTGAACTATTCGCTAGGGAGTTGGCAAGTGAATCTGATTGCAACTCAAAAAATAAAACTATTTAACTCTGAAAACTCAAAATACTAATAAAAGCTGTGTGAAAACTAGCTATTCATTGTGTTGCAAACTTCTATTAGTATTTATCTTATCAGTGTAATAGTTGTGTATCTGTTTTTATTCTTCTAAGATAATTTGTTAATAATTTTTGACAATCTTATTCTCTACTCATTACTCTGCTGTGGTTTCGTTTGATTATTAGTTCTGATTGTTTTTTTCCCTTTTGTTAGTGTGAGAAGGTAAAATCTCTTACGAAACCCAGCCAATTTGAGACAAACAATCAAAGATTAGAAACTATGGACTGTCCAAGCAATAGTAAGTGTTTATATATTTATGAACAAACGTTTTATAGGCAGTTTCAAGTCTTATTACCATGATATTGTATTATTGATTCTTTCTATTTTTGGTTGAAAAAAGAGTAGAATTGATTCTTTGAGAGCATATTTTGCAGTGGATGTGATTTCAGACGAGGTGACACTTGACAGTGCCTCTGATAATTACAATAAGTTGAAGGATGCTAGTACCATTAACAATGATGATTATGCTAGTGCAGATAACAAAGATGAGTCTGATGGCCTTTCAGATATTGATGATGTTGAGGTATGCTACTAAATTGGCTATAACAGTAGCATTTGTACCATAAAACTTAAAAGCAGTTCATTTACTTTAGCTATAAATCAATTAGAGTTATTATTATCAATTTAATCTTATCTAACTCATGCAAACTCACACAAAGAAACCTACATAAAGTTGATAGGGAGGTGGAGGAATTAACCACTTTATTCAATTTATTGATTCCTTGAATAAGTTTTCCTCCCTTTTCCAGAGGAAGATAAACTCTCTTGAACCCCTGCAGATCCTTCTTTCATCTTACTAATAATCTTTTGATACCTCAATTTTTTCCTCAAAGTGAAATTTTTACATGATCTTTTGGCTCATGGATAACTTAACACTAATTATATGCTGCAGAGGAGGAGGCCTAACCAATTTTTATTTCCTTAGTGGTGTATTTAGTGTAAAAGTAGAGGAGAGGCATCTTCTCATTTATTCTTGGAGTGTGAGTTTGTTAGGCTTATGGACTAGATAGTTGTCCTTAGCAAAAGTTGTTTGGATTTTTTTAATTCAGTGTATAGCCTATTCAAATAGACTTTGGTGGCTTTGGGAGATTTAAGGAAGGAAAGTTACTGTGGAGAATGTAGTCATTGCTTTGCTTGGACAATTTGGCTAGAAATAAATACAACAAGATGATTTGGGAAAAAGTAGTGAATGTGGTTGTCTTTTGGGAATATCAAGACTTCAAAATACTTCGACACTTTTTGAAGTATTTTGAAGTCTTGATATTCTATACTGTTTAAACCTGGCTTGGGGATACATAATGTTATGGGATGTTTTGGGTTTCAGAACTTAATCATTTATCTACGTTTCTTTTTTAGGTCTTATGTGCTAGCATAGCTGGACCTTTGGTCCACTTTGTACTATCTTTTTATAATTCAATTAAATGTTTTTGTATGCTAGGAGAAAGGTAACTAGGGAGAAAGATCAACATTATTTCAGTCATTGTCCAAACACAACAGTTGACAGGCGTGTCTTAAAACTTGGGCCCTAAGTATATTACTTACTGACCAAGATAAAACCCTAATACATGAAGAAAATAAATCCTAATAGAAAATTAAAATATGCTTAAATATAAAGATATCCCAAGAATAATCAGAACTTTTATGAGCATCCTAATTCCCATCTTTATGTTTTATTCATCAAGTTTCTATATGCTTCAAAAAGTAGTATATAGGGATAATGCACAGTTTTGTTTTAGATATGTTTTCAGTGTTTTTTTATTGCTTAATTAATGGAGGACAGCTATCTAATTAATGTTTTGGATGGTTTAGTTAAGTGGCTACCTTAACAATGAGGAAGAAACACGGCGCAAAGCAGCTGTTTGGGAAGAAATGAACAGAGAGTATCTGGAGGTTTAACATTTATTCTTCCTCATGTTTTTTATTTTCATTTATCCACACACAATTTTATTATGTTACGATCAAGTGGATCTTATGCATTGTTACCGTTGCAATTCTCCAGGAGCAGGCTGCTAAGATTAGTAATGGTGGATCTGCAGCAAAGCCAAAAAAGGTCCTTAACGCAAAGTTTGATGCAATTCCTTATATGTCTTCCCCCCTCTTTCCTTTCCCTTTTCTGAATTTATCTTATTTAACATTTATATGGTTCTAATTTCCCCATCCTTTAGCCTCACATTTTTTTAATGGTTTACGCTGTGTTACATGGAAAATTAAGTTTTAAAATTTTTTGATTCCACAGATTGTGTCAAATCTTCGAACACGGGTACTTAGACACAACAAAATATTATATAAATTATGTTTAATATATGTTACATGTACAAGTATTTATGTTTTAAGTGTCATTTAAAGTTTATATTTTAATTAGGATATTATTTTTTTCTATGATATATGCTTCAAGTGAATTATCTTTAATAATATTAAATATAAGAATGCTCATATTTTAAAAGAGTGCTTTCAAGTTTCACTTTAGATTGGATAAGAATCGTCATATACATCCCAAATTGCGGTCGGGCACTCGCACTCACACATTTAAATCAGTGCCGTTGCATAGTAAAGAGCATGTTAATATCACATGATTCTTTAAATCTAGTGATTCCCTAATTTTTGAGTCTGTGTTGTGTTCCCTAGGAAACTTGTTTCTGGATGTTCCTTTGGGACATCATCTTTTCCTAGTACTTATAATCACATAGATATGCTTATGTTTTGTTTATTTATGGTTTGCTTTTTCCGTAACATGTTAAAGTTCTCTTATTTTCTTGCTCCTTTTCTCCTTCTCTTCATCAAATTAGGAGCGACGTCAAAAGCGAGCTTTGGATGACCACCCTGCTCAAACAGCTGCTGAAGCAACACGCCAAATGCTTAGCAAGAAGGTAATTTATGCATATGTTAGGTTATGTGTAACTTTGTGGCATTGCTTACTCTAGCCTTGTTCTTTACCTGTATGATTTTTTATTGAGCAAAGGGCATTCCCTTTTTTTAGTGGAGCACGTTAGTCCCTTACCTTTCAAGCAGAACACTTTAATCCCTTCTCAACTGGAGCATTTTAGCCCTTTTTAAAGTAGAGCACGTAAATCTTATATCGACACTCGACCAAAAAATGAGGGAAGTAGTTCCATGATGCATTGGTATTCCCTTTTGTTGCTCCTGTTGCTCCTGAAAAAGAGTGAGGTGCTACATAAGTTTTTTAGATTAAGTCATTTGTGTCATTTAATCCCTTAAATTAGAAACATTGCTATTTAGTTTCTTAACTTTGTAAAAAAGATCAATTGAGGACAAATTATATTATTTTAATGATTATTCATTCAAAATATTATTATTTTATATTAAGTAATTAAAACGCGATTAAGATACAAGTTTTTAACAAGGATAAAAGTAAAATTTAATATGAAATAGTTTAAAAAATAGATAATAATAAAATTCAAATAAAGTTATTTAAATATATAAAAATTAATAAAATAGTGGCAATCAGCAAATATTAAAAACGATTTTTTTGTACATTTTTTTCATATTAATTGTGGCTTTACCATTATTAAATACTCGCGTTTTAATCGTATTTAATCCCTTGATAGAAAAATAATAATATTTTAATAAAAAAATCATTAAAATAATATAATTTGTCCTTAATTTATTCTTTTACAAAGCTAATAGACTAAATACCACCATTTCTAATCTAAGGGTCTAAATGGCACAGATGACCTTAATTTAAGAGACTTACGTAATATTTTTCTCTAAATATAATTGCATATTAGAAAAAAACTATTGCTAGATTAAATAAAAGTAATGTCAAAACCTCAAAAATCACACATTTTCTTTTGTTTGTCATTTGCAAACTATACCCTTATGAAACCCCTAAATCAAAGTTCCTTAGAGAAGCAAACCAAACTCCTAAATCATCCTATGGAGTTTAACCATGAATTACCCTATGAAACTAAATATAATAATGCATGCTTTTTTTTTTGGACTTTTTAGGGTAAACTATGTTTTCTGTTCCACACCTTTTGGACTAATTGAAAATTTTATTTTTTGAATTTTCTAGTAAAGTAATGTGTTGGATATTATAGCATAGTTTGTGATTTGTTAAAAAAATTCCCAAGCTATTGATTTCGATACATTTAAGGACTTACGCCTTGTCTAAATTGTGTTCATTTTGTTAATATTGTTAACAGAAAATGACATCATGTGAAATTAAATGATACATGGTCATTTTCTATTAAATTCGTTGAGGGAATGGGTTAAAGTCCTCGAAAGCAACACGCACCATTAAGTTGTGGACATTTTTTAACAAATTAAAAGTTGGGGGTAAATTGCAACCAGTTCAATAAGTTGGGAGCAATGTTATAAATGGTTGTTTTAAATACTTGGGTGTTTTTCTTAGGCGCCTGTAAGCCTTAAACTTTACTTTAAAAACTTTACAAAAATGAACAAAAGAAATTATATAGAATAATCATGACATTAATGATAGAATATACAAAATAAATCATATAGGATTATACAAAATAAATCATATAGGATTGTAGCTCTATTCTTCAAATGTCAATTTAGAGCTATTAGAGGCATCAATTATGGTAGAAGGCAAACACAAAACTGAAGTTAAAAAAAATATCTGATAAATATATGTATAGAAGATGGAGCTATAGACTTGAAAGAAAAGAAAGAAGAAATACAAATACAAATAATTATATGAAGAAAAATATTGCATGATATGTTGGAACTTAGTGATTGTCAAATTTAGTGGTGCCAGAAGCAATGGAAAGGAAAACTATGATTAATGGTGCCAGAGAGAAAGAAAAACTATGAGGTGAAGGGAGACCAAAGAATATAAAAGAAGTGACCATAATCTTGTTTGTTCGTAAGATTTTGGTATTTTTCCTTTTGTTTTTATTAATTTTAACTTTCGACTCATGAAATGGACTGTTTGAGGTTATGGTCTCAATCACCTCGAGGCGTTGAATTCTTAAGGCATGCGCCTCATACTAAAAAGGTGTAAGCTTTTACCACATGAGGTTCATGTTAGATACTCAATTCAATCCAGAAACATTCATAAAACCATATGAATTCATAATTTAAATGCAGCGGAAACAAAATTGGATTGAAAACATACCTCCTGCCATTGATCAAATTTGGCTAACACGGGAATTCCAATGGATTTTTACATTCGATGCTTTCACTTGTTTCTCACTTATTCTCGCGTATTGATGGTGTGTCTGAATTGTTATGCGGTTAATAGTGAAGGGCGATACTTTATTAAGGTTCTTCCGTCAAGAACCTCGTTGGTTTCGAGGCAAGCGTCTGATTCGACGAACCGTCGCCATGATTCACTAACGTTGCACGGCTTTGATTTACGTTTCTCATGGTGCAAGCGTTAAGCGAAGTCTCTTGAGTAACAAAACGTGAATCGTAGCGATAGGTCATACAAGGCGAGTATTATCTTCCATTGTATTCTGATGTATTTAGTTTACGAGAGTATTATACTTTATGTGGTAACTAAACTTAATGAATAAATCCTATATTTATTCTTGGTCGAAAATAATATATATATATATTCTCGAATAAATTAAGGTGCACGTGAATATGAGAAAATATCCATGATATATAAGAGTTTCATTAATTAATTGTATATATACATTTGAAAGTGGAACCAATTCCATTTTCTCTACGTGATCCTTGAATTTCATTGGTGGCATGCCTTTAGTCAAAGGATCGTGATCATCGTATTTCGGTCTTACGTGCTTTCATGACCAACTTTCTTTTCCTTAACACGTTATCATGGCGAAGTACTTAATGTCGATGTCTTTACTACGACTACCCAGCTTTTGTTGTTCTTAGCCATAAATCTGTTGAGTTATCCGCGATATAATCTTAATGGCCTAGAAATAGAGTTGAACTACTGGCTTGAGAAATGAAACTTCTTTAACACGTACAATGCGATGTGGCCTCAAACATGATACGAACTCGGCCTCGCCCAGTGGTAAGTAGCGATCGATGGCTTGTTTCGCAACTCTCAGAACCATGACTCGCGTGACGTGAAAATGTAACCGGATGTTGATTTTCGTGAATCAATCTGACAATGAAAGTCCGCGTCGGGTAGCCAATTACTTCCGGTTACCATCGGTTAAATCCTATCGTGAGCGTATAATCCTTGGTTCGCTTGTAGGTACCTAAATCACTTTCTTTATGACTTTCCAATGGTCAACACCTGGATTACTCTGATATCTCCCTAGCATCCAACAACAAATGCAATGTCCGGTCTGGTGCGTTAGAACCTGACATCGAACTTCCGGCAATTTGAAGCGTATGGAATGGTTTTCATCATTTCTCTTTCAAAATCATTCTTTGGGCATTGGTCCAAATTGAACTTATCACCGCTTCTGATGGGAGAACACTTGGTGAACAATCGCTTCACGTCAAGAAATCTCTCTAAAACTTTATTGATATAGGTTTCACGAGACAAACCAGAACACCTCGAAGTCTGTCTCTGTGGATCTTAATGCGATGACATAAGATGCCTCGCGTATCCTTCCGTATCAAAATTTTTAGAGAGGAATTGTTACCTATGTAGCAAACCCTATCATTGGTATGACAAAATATCATCCACGTATAACGCACGAAAACAAATCTTACTCCTTTAACTGGTATATACATTGATCCATGACATTCTCTTGAAAACCAAATGAAGTGATGACGTTATGGAATTTCAAATACCGTTGACGGGGAGGCTTGCTTTAATCCGTATATGGATTTATTAAGGCTTACTGAGCCAAATGCTCACCATTGTGCTGAAAAATCCTTCAGGGTTGTTTCATATAAACCTCTTCCTACAGAGTTACCATTAAGGAAAGCGTTTTCACATCCATTTGTTGCAAATCCAAATCAAAATGGGCAACGATGCCATGACCACCACGAAGTGAATCTTTCTTAGATACGAGAAAATGTCTCGTGTAGTCGATTCCTTCCCTTTGAGTGAATCCTTTGGCGACGAGTCTTGCCTTATGTCTCTCGATGTTGCCTTGTGAGTCTTTCTTTGTTTTGAAGACCCGTTTACATCGATGGCTTTCACGCCAGTGACGACAGCGACGAGATCCGGACTCGGTTGGGCGCCGGTAGATAGAATCCATCTCTTCTTTCATGGCATTGTCTGGCTCGAAACCTCGGAACTCATGGCACTGTGAAAACGTCTCGGGGATCATTTTCGGCTCCGACATTATAGATCACATTCTTGTAGATACCTGACATAATCATTAGGTATGTGATTTCCTTACTGCAGTAGATCTTCAATGTTGCATCACGTTCTCTGAGTAGGATCGTGTTGTTCACTAGTTGTTCAACGGGTTGTAGGCATCTGTTGAACTTGACATCTACTAGATCGGATCGACGACTTGTGGTACTTCGGCGGTTCTTGACACGTGTTTGTACTCGGGCGTGTTGTTAACAATAATGATCGATCAATTACTTGAAGTGGTACATTGAGCATCACGAATGATCTTTCTCGAACGATGCCTTGGGATCGATCGCTCACATAATCAAGTAATTCTCGAGAAATTTTGCATTTCTTGATTCCACAAATCTAGTGTTGTGAGATGAGACGATAAAATCTATAACCTTTAGGGACCGTTCGGCATATCGATGAAATACCAGCTAATGGTCCTTGGGTCTAGCTTTTCTCTTGTGGATTATATATCCTCACTGAGGCATCCACAGCGCGTATGTTGCAAACTAGGTTTCCAACCTTTCCATAATTCAAATGGTGTCTTTGAGCGACGCTTGTAGTTGGAACTTCGGTTTAATATATACCGCGTCTTTAAAGCTGATCCTGAAGGATTTGGGAAGATTGGAGTTCTTCAAGCATCTCGCGCCATGTCCAAAAGTGTTCGGTTTCTTCTTTCTGCTACACCATTGCAGTGCGGTGAACCAGGCGTAGTGTATTGCAAGCTATCCCACGTTCGAAGAAATTTAGCAAACGGACGGTAGCTTGTCCATTCTCGGTGTATCTACCATAATATTCGCCTTCTATACGATCTCCGCGATCTTTATTTGCTTTCCACATTGTTTCTCTCTTGACCTTAAAGCTTTTGAAGGCATCGAATGCTTATTTCTTATTATAGGCGTATAGAGATACGTATATCGAGAAAAATCATCAATAAAGGTGATAAAATATTTTTGACCTTGAATGTCCATTAATGGACAACATATATCCGTATGTATGATTTCTAATATGTTTGAACTTCTATTGGCACCTTTCTTTGACTTGTTGATGCTTTCCATGTCGGTCCACACGTGTCACGAAAATCGAGTAAAATCTAAAGTACTTAAGTACCAATCTTTCCTAATCTTTTAATTCTTTCTATAGAGATATGTCTAATCTCTATGCCGTAGCATTAGAAGAGTCATCGTCGATAATACACCTTTTAGTGCCGGCTTGAACATGCGTAGCGTTATGAGTGGCATTATTTTGTAATTTAATGCATTAAAGACCATCGGACAAAATACCATTCCCAACCTGATCAGTTATTAAATAAATTGAAAGATGTTTACGAAAAGTGAAAGGAATAACCATAGGTACGCAGTCTTGAAATCGAAATCAAGTTTCTAGAAGAAACTTGGAACATAAAAGGTCTTTTCTAATTTTAAAATAAAACCACTACTTAAAATCAAACTACATTGTCCCTACGCCTCAGCGTGTGACCCGTCTTGTTACCAGATAAGATGTATTGCTCGATACATTTCCCACGGCTTTAGATTTTGCATACTGCTGTAAGGAATTTGTAACATGGATTGTAGATCCAGAATCAATCCGCGGTGTTAATATTAACATTAACCATATTAGATTCATAACAACAAGCAAAGCGAGGTTGGATTACCTTTATTCCGAAGCCATTTACGGAATCGATACAATCGCTAACCATGTGTCCCTTCTTTTTACAAAAGAAACACTTGGATTCTTTCTTAATATCGACTGAGGTGGAATTATTCCGCTTTCCTTTATGCTTGTATTGAGATTTTCCTTTACGAGTACGTTGTAGCCAACATTGCACTTTCACCAAATTCCATAACAAGCCTCACTTCCTCTTGAACACTGATGGTCATTAGTTCATTGATTGACCATTTATCTTTATGTGTATTATGCGAGATTTTGAATGGCCCACATCTTGATGTGGGAGAGTGTTAAGGATATAGTGCACCAGGAAGGACATCTAAACCTCGAGATGCTTAAGTTGAGCATGTCCCTCGTTTGCGTAATGTAGCACGCGCTTTCCTTGGTGAGTCTTAAAGAAGAGAACTTCATAATAAGGGTGCTTGCTAAAGCCTTATCTGAAGTGGCCAATTGATGTCGATCATGGCCTTGACAAGTCTTGAACATTGGTATCTTTGATGTGAACCACGAATACAGTGAGAGATTTTAGTCTTAATGAACATCATACTAAGGCGATTAGATCGTTCCGTTGTTCATAAGCATGATATTCTACGGAGTACTAGTTTGAGTAATTTTAGGTGGTTCGTTTTCCTAATAGCATAATCGAATATCCATCCGCTAATTGAAGGAGAATTCTTTCCTTCCATATTTTATAGTTATCCCTTTCGGATCAGGGAATATCTAGCGGATATCGAGAGAAATTCTAGTTGAGAAGGCGATTAAAGATTATATGCTTATTAAAATTTGAGGCATAAAGCTATAATCATTCTTTGATGTAAATCATGAATAATATGAATCTAGTGACATAAAACTTGCTGTGGGCTAAAGTTTTAATTCAATTAAATTCATCCTAGCTTTCTGATAAAGCTATCAAATGTATGTTCGTTTTCCTAATCGCGTGGGTAAATTAGAAATATAATTTGATATTATATCCAATTAATCACAAAAATATAATAAAAATTCACGTGGGATAAGATTTATTATATCGCGTATGATTAATTACAATTAATATTTATTTTCTAAATGTGATCCTAAATAAACTTTATTATAGTTTTAATTAATTAAAGATCTTTGTAGCTCTTTCGCAATTAATCAAACTATATGAATCGCAAATATTAATTAAATTCTTATGCTCAATTATTGCATAAAACCATAAGCAATATTAATTTAATATCAATTGTACAAATATTATTTATCTTAAATTGCATATATGACAATAAATTATACAAGCAAAATTAAATAATATAAGAACTAATTAAATCAATAAGAGTCAAAAAAAATTAATTTAATTATGCATAAATTATTTAACTAAATTTTATATGTATAATCAATTGCAAAATTTATACATATAAATACACAAAACAAATAATTTAAGCATAATGTATTTAAATAAAATTTTAATGTGTCCAAAATTATTTAAATAAATATAACATGTATAATAAATATTATACATATGATAAACATAAATTAAAATCATATTCAGAATTATTTTATATATATATATATATTTGTTTTGTTTTAATAAAATTAAATATTTAATATATATAAAATATTATACATAATAACATATATTGTCTTTGTAAGCGTGTTGGTTTGTTCGTGAATATATTGTCTTGAGACCAAGGTTAGTCTCAGACAATCCAAATGTTTGAATTTTTTTTTTTTTTTTTTTTAATAAAACTAACTGTTGATCTATAAATATATTACATTTACACAAAATAACGAGAAGCGGCCTAGTGGTGAGTGGATAGGTCGTGCAAAATTACCATGTCATACAGGTTCGATTCCCACTAAGCAAAATTTTTTTTTTTTTTTTTAATAAAACTTCATCTTCAACCTCTAGCGGAATTAATCTGACCGTTTTTATCTTAACGGATCTGGTAGTATCTTTCTATTAAATGACGAATCAAATGTCTTTTTATCAAAATTCTCGAATTCAATTTACGAGTGATTCATGATCTTAATTTTAAGTAAAAACTTCATTTTAAATAAAGGTTAATTAATGAAGGAAATAAATACCCGACAAATTGGATTTATTTTCTTCATTTGTTTCAAGTTTAATTTTCTGAGAATCATTCAAAAATCAATATTGAAACACTTTATAATTTCCATATGCATCAAAAACAATCAAAATAAAAACCCAAAATTTCGGTTCTCGTGAAACGGACGAAACGAGTTGTTTTCAAATTGCTACGTCTAAGAATGTTAGATCTTTTCGATTGATCCGAGAACATTCATAAAACCATATGAATTCATAATTTAAATGCGGCGGAAACAAAATTGGATTGAAAGCATCACTCCAATTGATCAAATTTCGGCACTTACGGGAATTCGATGGATTTTACGTTCGATCTTTCGGCATTGTTTCTCACACTTATTCTGCGTATTGATGGTGTAATCTGAATTGTTATGCGATTAATAGTGAAGGACCGGAAATACTTTATTAAGGTTCTTCCATCAGAACCTCGTTCTGGTTCAGGCCAAGCGTACGGTTAAATGGCAGGCGAACCGTCACCACGGTTCACTAACGTTGCACCACTTTGATTTACAGTTCAAGCTTTAATATTTTTCTCTTAAACATCGCGTCAAGGTGAGTTTCAAAATAGCCTTTTGTAACAATAGTTGGGAACCAAAAACATAGTTTTGCTTCTTTTCTTAAATCAGCATGTCCTTTTCTTTTTTAGAAGTTAAAGTTAGGGTAATGATATTTTCAAAATAACTTTTGTTATTGTCACAATAAAAATGCATGAAATGAGCATTTTATCTCTAGTATTAGTTGATATAGGGTTTATGTACTTCATTTCAGGGAATATAGTCCTCCACTAACCATATGTAAGTGATTAGTGGCACCCTGTACCCTTTTGAATTCAGTCGGTACTTTTTATCTTTCTAGATCTAGATTGACTAAGGTCTGTATTCTCACTATTGCCTGCGTAAAATTTGAAATTTCCTTTTGCTGTTTGTATAGTGTTGAAAAATTTAACTTTTATTACCGTCTATATGCTGATTTTTTGGTAATTCTTTATGCCAACAGCGAATCAGCTCAAAAATCAACTATGATGCTCTAGACAAGTGCTTCGCTGGTGATGTATGTTATTTTTCTTCCTCTTGTCCTCTGTACTTCTGGGTTTTATGAATGTCTTACAATCAAATGGGACTGTCAATATCCCAGGTTACCTCGGAAACCAACGTGATCCACCTGCAGTTTATCTGGGTTTATGTTAGGCTTGATGGTTGGGCCATAACCGACCCATTTATTAAAGAGAGAAATACCATCAAGGTCCCTTATTGAAAAAATGACAGTTTAGTCATATTATTATTAATAAGTGATCACACAAGGACAAAGTTAATTTTTTTCAATTTAATTTTTAATTTTTTCAATTGCAATAGATTGAGAATGTTTTAATTTGAATAAGTTGTAGCTAAAAAAATTGAAGTGAAAAATAAAATAAAATAAAAAATAGTCATTTGTACTGTGTTGTCACTTTTTAATGACAATAGACTAAAATATCACAAAAATAAGTATAAGACGCAAGTGTCTCTTTTAGAATAAGTATGGGACTTTTACGGTCAGCTTCTCTTCATTAAATAGGGCATGTTTTAGCACAATCTGCAAACCAGATACAACCCTTCCGCTCTTTGAATCATATGGATGCTTTGACTGGAATTTTCTCCAGCGACAGAACAAGCATATTAACTAATTCATAATTATATATATATATAAAAAACTTATTCATAATTTCTACAGTGTGCTGAATTTATATTTAATTCTATGTTTCAATCCGAAAATTGTCTTGCTTGTTTGGAAAAGAATCTCATGAAATAAATAATAACGAATTCCATATTTCAACTGAAAATTTGTATATTAAATCTGCCTTCTAGGAATTTTGGAAACCATGAAGTGTGAAAGGAATAAGATTTCTGTAGTCAACTAAAGAAATAAATATTCAATTAAATGGTGCAGTACACCAGAACAAAGGAATGAAGATTTCAAGGCATATTCCTTCTTAGTTCTGAATACCTTCTGTGTAACCAAATATCATGTTAGAATTTTCTTTAAAATAAGCGGTGACTTATGCTTTAGAAAGCTATGTACTTTTCTTATACTTGTTTTACCATAAAACACATGTATTTTGTTTACAAGTTAGTTTTTATAAGATATTAAAAGGTAAGGTTTTTTTTTTCCTTTTCTTTTCCTAACGTAAGCAAAGATATGGACTTGGTTCCAAAGTACATACCCTATATTGCTTTTCTTCAAATTTCTATTTTTAATTTGTATTTTTTCTTCACTCAAACAATTGAAGTTTACTTTCACAACCAATATTATCAGATGTCCCACTCTTAATTGCGCTTAAATTTGTTGATTATTTCCTTTCAGCTGGCTCCTGATTCGAACAAAAAGCGAGATCCATCAAGTGATAATGGGGATAAAACTGGGAAAGACCTTGGTGCTGAAGAGCATGACTCAGACAATATGAAAAACGAAAATGAACGAGATTATGAAGATACGAACCAGGAGTATGGAGAAAAAACTGGTCACGAATACGGCTATGGTTGCGACTATGATGAGTCGAACCTGGAATATGGATATGATTATGGTTATGATGAGGTTGACAACGAATACTAAACATTAAATGATTTCATACGAGCCAGGCAAGTTTTATCAATGAAGCCCTCTGATCTCTTATCTACTTTTTTGTACTGCTCTGAGTATGAATGAGTTAGCCAGTGCATGGTGGGATGTTCTATATGTTCTGAATGTTAATGGACAGCAATTAAGAAATGTCAGTTAGGTCATGTTGGTTATGGCTTGTTACTTGGATTCTTCATTTTTCGTAACCAAGCGATATGACATGGACATGAGTGTGGTATTTATACATCTCAATTTGGTGTAAATTTATAGAAAATTTATCAAAAAAGGGCGTTTCTAACGCCCAGATAATACTGTGTCCTAAAAGAGTACATATAGCATATTGCTTCAGTTTATATTACTTAAAAAATCATATTTGTGGTAGTTAATTGTTTAAAATTCACTAAATCATCCTACCCTTCTAGGATGCCAATTTTTATTTCGATCTTTTCATTTATTATGTTTTTCAGATGTTCGAGTGCAGATATTTGCAGAAAATTGTGGCGACTTGGGCGACATTGTAATACTAAATACATTGCGAGAACAGGGTACTACTGATTCTTATTAGTTTTCTGGTATTATTATCATTATTTCTAGATCAAATGTAATAAGTTTATTACGTGTTAGCAAATTGGCTTACAATTTAACTTGTCAATATCATTTTTTTTATTGCAATCGTAATATTTTTTTATGTCTCTTGAGTAGATGATTTTGATGTTAAATTCTGCGTCGGCCCTTGGTACAACAAATAACAGCAACTACCTAAGTTCCTATTGAGTGTGTATGTGTGTGTTTTTCCCCCCTTTCTCCCATCTTGTCTTCGTCCACAATATTTGCAAATTTAAAGATAATGATTATATATGTTATAAAATTTAAAATTTAAGCGGCCAAATAATGCAAAATAAGTTTTTGGAAAATAATAAATATAATACCTCTTAAACTCAACAGTAACAGCGTTTTCTAGCAAAAACTTGTACCCATTTAAATTCCAATGTATGATGTTAATTTTGTTATCAATTTCAGTGGTGTTATTTGAAGTAATTTTAAATAGGTTGTGATTATTGTAGAGCAATTTAAGTGTTGTAGTAAATATTTTTAATTAATTTTTAGAAATAATTAAAAGAAGACAAAATTATATAATGGACTTTGAAGCCCTTCATCAAGTAGGGTGTGAATTTGGGCTGACATGAACTCAAATCAATTTGGTACAAATTATTTTCTAGTTACAATTAATTATTGATATTTTTTTTTTGGATACTTATAAAAATTAGTTGGTTTTATATCATTATAAATAATTAAATAGTGTAAAAATAATATAATTTATTTGTAATATTTTTTAAAAAAATGTGAATTTAGGCCTTATTAACACAAATATGTATAATACGGACAAACAAGATGTATACATCTATAATGCATGAGAATTGTCACCCCTCTTCTCAAGCGGTAAGGATCCTCCCCTCACGCAAAAACGAAAAACCAATCGACATCGAAGGAATACGTTATTATCCGTCCAATGTACTGCTCGTTAGTTTGATGGCGACTTCATATTACTGCCAACTGCCAATCTTATCACAACTGTACCTTTAATTTTTAAAAACTTTGAACTTAGAATAATTTTAAAATTAGATTAAATCTGGTCTCAATTATTTCATTTAATTTTTGTAATTTTTTAAATAAATGATCGTATATTTTAATCATACTCAAAAGGTATAATAAAGGTCTCGTGATTTTTACCGAATAATTACATTAATTTTATAATTTTTAAGTTAGTTAAATGTCCCGTAATTTTTTAAAATAAATACTTTAGTAGTTAGGTATTATTAATCTTGTTATTATTAGAAAAAAAGTATTTTTAGAATTTTAATCTTTTTTATTTATTTATTAAAAATGAGTAATTATACTATATATTTTCATAAATAATTAGACTTAAAAGGTTAATCTAAAAAATTATAGGCTAAATTGTAAATAACATTGGGACTATTGTGATATTTTTTAAAAAAATTATGGGATATTTAATACCCAAGCGCAATAAATACGGAACTAAAACTTTTTAGATTAAATAATCATTGAATTTTTCATTAATTATATACTAATCCAGATTAAACTCAACTATCAAAACATAGTCACATACCATTACAAAGCGTTGCCTTGTATGAGATGCTCATCAACGCCAATAGAGTTGCTGTTAGTTACAATTGTTTGGCACAAGAATGAGAAAGTTGATAAAATAAGTTTGAATTCCAAGTTCAGATATAATATATTATGATTTTATTTTTAATATGATGATATTTTTAATATGTAACTTGAAATAAATAAATAAATAAAAAATTAATAATATTAATTATCAGTGGACTGGACGGACCACAAAAATAACCGCAATTTACCGGTATACACGAAGAAAGAAAGAAAGAAAGTCAATATCATCTGAGTGGGAAAATGCAAGTTTAGAAAAAAGCCTGAAATAAAATCAAAAACAAAGATGTTTGGTGGGAAATTATTTGTCAGGGCATCCAACTTAACATGTGGAGGCATGTGAGTATCAAAGAGAAGTAGGGCACACGTGCAGGCCCAATCACTCCTCTAACTACTGCTGCTGCTGCTGCTTCTTCTTCTTATGATTGTAACCCTTTTGAAAATCTATCTCTCTAACTTTTAACACCAAAATCCAAGATTTTATTACTATCTTTGAAAACGATAATACAAAATTAATTTTACCTAAATTTAGGAACATTATATGAAGGAATCATGTTACCTTTTGGATTCTAGCTGTGGATCCCAAGTTATTATAGCATTCGGTAATTAATTCCCCTGAATATCATTTTCTCTCTATAAATACAAATAATTCTCCATCAACATTAAACAACTATCATATATACTTTTTATTGTTCGTGTTTGTATTCGTATTCGTATTCGTATTGTATCTAACAAATATAATATGATTTTAGAATACAAAAAATACATAAAAATAAAAACAAAATTTGAATGTAAAATAATTCTACACAAGCACTGATATAAAAAATAATAATTCAATAAAAGCACAAATTATGTGTTTATTTTGAAAGTGCACTTTTATTTTTAAATTAATTTTAACATAAAAAATGAAAAAAAATATGTCTATGCAGAATAGACAATCTAAACAATTCAGGCTAATATAAGTAAACAAAACCCAGTAGAGATATATTGATTAATACTTTTTGCCAATGCCTTGCATTCGGTTGGTTACTAATTTTACCTATAAATAGAATTTGCTTCTTAATATTTTAAAACATATAATTTATTTTTTAATATTTTAAAATTTAAAAGTTTTTTTATAGTTTAATAGAATTTAGTCTTTCATTTTTTTTTACAAAAAATATTAAATTTTACGTATTAAGAATTAAATTATGTGTTTTAAAAGGTTAGGGACAAAAAATTATTTTAAGGTAAAAACTAGAAACTAAGGTCATATACGACCCTTAACACTAAATTTTACACCAAAAATTATATCAAATTTTTATTCCTTTACAAATCACAACACTAAATATTATAACAAAAAATATATTCTTTTATAAAATAGAATATTTTTTTAAAGTTGCACAAAATATTACACAAAAAATTATATTTAGTAATTTTTTTATTAATTTTATATCATATACTTAATTATAATTTATTATATATAATATAAAAATGATGCATCATGAATAATATTGGTACGATAAACATTATCATATCAAATTTAATGTAAGATTTGGTGTAAGGTTGGAGTAATTCTATTCCGAATTTTGTATCAAATTTAAAATTTAGTGAAGGATTCGAAATATTCCAAAGTATAAAGCTTATGTTTTAATTTTTTTGTTCTTTTTCTCGAGTTTATGTGAAGGTTGTTGTGTCAGTGTAACCTAAATTAGATTATCTTGTAACTGATTAGATGAGGGCTAGGGAGTATTTTGAGATTCAGCCGCCTGATTGAGACAATTATATATATTTTGAAAATATTTTTGGGTCTAATTATATTGTTATAATATAGTGTTTATAATTGTATGCGATGATTTGACCAAAAAAATAAAAATAAAAATAAAAATAAAAATAAAAATTGTATGTAATGAAAGAAAATCTTCACAAATCTTTAAAATGAGAATGTCATTGGGAGATACAAACTCAATAATAGTAATTAATTAAAGAGTGGAAAATGGAATGGAGTATTTGTAATGTAATATAAAAGTGGTTGAACGCAGGATGGGAGTTTTGTGGTTTGAGACTTTTAAATGAAAAAAAAGACATTGGTGGATAGATTTTGACGATTATAATATTTTTTTAATTAAATATATTTAATATTATTTAAAATTATTACTTAAAATTAAAAAAATAATAAATATTAATTAAAAATCACTAATAAACTACATATTATAAAATTAACTGTACATATTTATGATTTCTAATAAAGGAATATACAACTCAAGTATTATCCCTCAATTATTACTATGTTAGGAAAAAAAAAACTTATAAAAAATATATTATATATTCTCTACTAATATCAATTATTGATATCGTAATTAATTTTAACCCATTTTTATTTTGTATAAAAAAAATTAAGATAATTTAATTCTACATCACATACCCTGTTATATACAAAATTCTTACGTAATTAATGAAATCCTTACTTTCTATAGTTGGTAACTTCTTTGATTAAAAGGATTTTTAATATATTTTTTTTATGTTAAATTTTAGCCATCTTGATGTGATAGATTTAGTGGTATGATTAATAAAAAATAAAGTTAAAATATATTAATATATACCATTTAGATTAAATTAACCGTATTTAATAATATCTGTTAATTTTTATTCATTTTAATATTCCCTTTTTCAATTTTTACTTGCATGTGAAATTTTACATACTTGTATGTTTGTGTAGAATTTCCACACAAATAAGTAAAAATTTAGGCATCTATTTAACTTCTCATTTTTACACTGCTGGTAATATAAAAATTTCATACACCCATTAAATTAATATATATATATATATATCGAAAAAACTTATGTTTGTTTGAGGTATAAGGATGCCAACAGTTACTTAATTTTGACTAAATAAAATTTTTATTCTCATAGTTTTCAACTATATCATTGTAATTCTACGAACATTAAATTAATATTGTTTGTTTATTAATTTTATAATATTTAATTTAATAATTATAATAATAATAATTAATAATAAAGAATTATATAATTATAAGTATGCATTTTATTTTATATTTAGTAAAAAAAAATTATATTATATATATCTCATTTTAAGTATAAAAATACTTGTAGTGAACTTTTGAGAGATAAAAACCTAAAAACTAAAATTTAGAGAGACAATCCATTTTATGTATATAATTTATCATTAATTTTATAAATATTACACATAAAATTTTATTTGACAAGAGTTAAAAGAGAACCAATACACCATGCAATCCCGTATAGATCCGCTCCTACTCGGAGCTCTCCATAAGGTGAGTTAGAAGCGACATAAATATCATTTTAAAAGTAATTAATACAAGAATATAAAAAAAAATCATCATGCTTAAAATTTGGAGGAGAATTTTTTACCCCTAAGAATCTCCATAAACTGGCTAGTGCTCTTTATATATATTATTATTTTTATTTTGTGATTGAAGTCAATTGTGAACATTGTTCGGTATGTACAAACATGGGAGGTTTAACTATATTGTTGTTTCAGTTGTTCAACGCATGACTTAATTCGAAAAAGAGGAATAGTTCATATCAACATGCTTACCAAAACTACTTTTAAATTATCATTTCACAAAGAGTTGATGAAATTATTTCCATGTTAAGTTGTTGCAAAATGATTCCGATATTTTATTCATAAGTACATAATCAAGATTTAAAATGTTGATATCGTTAAAGATGTTTAGATATAACTTTTACGAAAATATTAAATATATCATCATTGTCAAGAAAATTTTTAAAAAATCACAAAAACTATGAAAATTTTATCAAAAATATGATTTTTTTTATAAAAATTTATAAAATATTAAAATAATCAATTAATTATATTTTAAAATAATTTTTTTATTTAATACATGTATTTTTAAATACTTAAAATAGTTATACTAATCAAGAAATTGATCAATTAATTAAAATATTGTATAATAAAACACATATTATTTTTTATTAAATATTGTAGAATAAGTAGTTAAAATATTTATAAATATATAAATATCAACTGTATAAAAATAAATTTCATTGATAATTTGTTTTTAAAAATACTCATAATTGAGAATATGGATGCACGTGAGAACATGTAGGAATTGTTATGTTAATAATCATAATTACCTCACACTAGTTTAAGATATATTCGGTTGATAGCCATCAGTTATGAGTGGGTAATAGTTTTTCTATGATTTATCTATGTTTCTTAATTTTTAATATTTATTCAAAATGTATTTAGGTTAAAAAAATTAAATGTTAACTTAATTCTTAATTTACAATATCATTTAAAATATTGACATTAATTTTAATTTTTTTTAACTATATAACACATGTTTTTAAGTAAAATAAAAAATATATAAATTAAGAATAAATAAAATTTAATTTAATTATACAAAATATTATGTGTTTTATTATTAAAACTATATTTTTCTATGTAATTATATGTATATAAAATAATAATATTAATATATGTTATGTTTCCATTAACTATAGTTTCGGTATTTTAATAATTATCTCTATCTCACGTCTTTTCTGTTACGGTTATTTTTGAAAAAAATCGTTTAATTTTTACGAATAATTACAATTTCAGTTATATACGGTTAAAATACACATCAATAGTTGTGGAATATAATGAGTATTGCCCTTAAATGTAATTTATATATTATAATATTAATATAAAATAGTAAAACATAAGACATATATGATGATTTTGTACTTAAGAATTAAATTGACTGTTATTATTTTTTTCAATTACTCATTGAACTCAGTAATATATTATTCTATTTTTTTGCTTATTCATTTAATATATATTATAAATAAAAAAATTGAGAAAAATTGAATTAAAATGATTGCTCGTAAAGAAGAAGAAAATGAGAAAAATAAATTAAGAATTGATATTTTAGATATATTTTAACGATAGTATACATAATATCTATGACATTTTAACCAAAAACAATACATTTAAATAATATTTAAGCGATAATAATATTTAAGTGATGTTTTAACGATATTTTATAATTTTACAACAATTTAGGTAAAAGATATAATTACCACGTTTTGATATCAAAAATTATAAAAAAGAAATATTATCATAACAATTTTGAAGATATTTCCTGCATTTTCATTCTTAGATATAATTATTAATCAGTATATATATATATATATAAAAAAGGAAAGGAAACATAAATAATAAAAAGGATGTAATAATAAAAAAAAAGGAAAATTAATTTAGCCATTAAAAAATCCACTCAATTTATCTGTTTTATTAATTATTCATTTGTGTATAATTCACAGATAATTTTTATTAATATTAATTTTTTAAATAAAAATATTATTCACGTATTCGTAATTGACTTAAATCTCATATCTTATACATAACTAAATGGTTAAGTGTAAGGTATAATATTGAATATTAATTAGGTGACTGAGTGTAACGTGCAAATAGCAACGACGCTAAACAAACAATGCAAATAAAGCATGGCGTGAGTAGTTCTCAACATATATATTGAAGGCGCCTAACAGTAACAAAATAAAAACAAATATTGTTATAATTAATTTTTATATTCATTATGTAATCACGATGATTTTGTAAATCATTAGCAAATAACGTGGGAAAAAACGACATCGTGTAGTTTTGTATCCACTTTAACTTAAGTTAATATTTAAATGAGTTTATTATTGAGATTTTGTTTATAAATTATTTGAAGGTAAAAATGATTTATTTATAGGTTTTACCGATCACAATTTTATAAAAAATTATATTTATTAATTAATACATAAATTATTTAATATATTAATGATTTTAGTAAATTTGAGTCATTAATATCTATTTTATATTAAATTTAAGAAAGTTATAAAAGATTTTTTTTGAATTTAAATTTAACTGATTGTGTGTTGATTTTATCAATTTAATTTTTTGATAATGTTACGGACCAATCAAATAGAACCACATGTATTAGGTGATTTCGTGTGTAATTTTTTTTTAAATTAAAATTGTTTTAATATTAATTAAATTACCAAATAACAAACCAAATTCGTCTTTAGAGTCAAAATTGATGTTTCTCTTTGTTTAAATTCTGTACAGATATGAGAGTTGAGAATTATAAGAAATTGATTTATTAATGATGAATAAACGAATATTTACAATTTATTTATACAAAAGAAAAATAAAATTGTAATAATTAAAAATAAACACAATTATGTCCAAAGGTATGTCCTTAGACAGCCTATCCTTCCCCACCATGTTGTTGGTGGCTGCTTCCAGTTGGTGTGTTGGTTGTCAACATATGGATCTCATGTTCTTCAACAAGAATTAATGTTTTTCAATTTTTTTTAAATTAATTATCCTAAAAAAATTATTTAATTGCTGAATTTCAGTTTAAAAAATGATAAATGATTAACTTTATGTTATTATTTTGAAAATTAGGAGACTTGTTCATTCAAACAATTTAAAAATTACAGAATTTTTGTGCTTATTTCTTAAAAGCCACATCACTTTAATCGTCCTGAGATAAGTGTGACATATATATATTCAGCACATTCTTGGTGGAAAGGTAAGTCCAAATTTTCAAGAGAGAGTTTGGCATATCTCTATTTTTATATATCTAATTTTAGCACCACAAAGGTCAAACCCACACACACAAACACTCTCTCTCTCTCTCTCTCTGCTCAATATATCCACTATATATACAGGACATAGCTCCTCTTCTTCAAGAGAACTAGCCCTCTCAAGTTTTTTTTTTTTTTAAAAACCATTGAATAAAAAAAATGACAGAGACAGTACCAGAGGAGAGTAGTTGGACAATGTACTTTGAAGATTTCTTGCTAGAGCAAAACAATGAAAAACATTACAATAATAATAGTTCAAATAGTGATCAAAGAATATTAACTTCTTTTAATTCTCTCATATCTGATGCTGGTTCTTCTTCTGCTTCTAAAAAAGAGAATCATCAGAATATTGTAAGTAGTGATCATAGAGATTGCTTACATAGTGATCTGAGTTTCAAAAAGAGAAAAACCCATAAACAAACTCCACTACTTGATCATGCTTTGGAAGATACTGCTACTTCTCCTCTATGTTGTCCCAAGGTTAATTAGATATTTCTTTTCTCATTTGCTCTTTTTTTTTATTAACACTTACGTACCCGCTAATGTAGCTAGATGTGTATGAGTACATGCATATTTGTATGTGTATATTTTATATATAAAATGATGAATATTTTCTTTACAATTCTTCACAGTTTTGTAATAATCAGCTCAGTCATGAATTGAATGTGAAACCTGATGAAGAGAGAAATATTAACAAGGGTGCCGTTTCTCACGAGGTACATATATATATATATATTCGTTGTTTTGTATACATTGGAGTCTCTGAAGCTGGACTTGATAATTAAGATGAATATGTTAAATATTGTATAAATAAAAGTTAATTACAAGATCTTCCATGTTCTTCATGACCCTTAAATTTTTGAAATGTTTATTGGTTACGAATATATATACTCTAACAAAAATATCTTTTTTTTTTGTAGGAAAGAGAAAAAACTATCAGTACTTATGGAGGCAGATATAAGAGAAGAAGAAGTTCTAAATTTGGTTTAATTGAGAAGAATAGTGACTACAGAGAGTTGAAGAAAAAGGGTCTTTGTTTAGTTCCTTTGTCGATGTTAGTAAATTATCTTGGTTGATCATATATATATATATATATATATATATATATTTACATTAATATATATGAAATATGAATACTCCTTTTTATTTTTATTTTTTGGGTTTTCATAATTTGGTAATGTATTACTATGAATAGTTGAATGCAATATTGCATCGATCACTACTATACGGCAATAGATAGTCACCTCGTGACTTCATTTGTCTCTTTCTGATCATTATATGAAAAATCTTCAAAATCAAGGCTGTATAAGTGATTCACTGTTGAATGATCAAATCCTCGATACATCTTCAAGAATCAAGGCTTTTCAGAACTTTTATACGCGTTTTTTTTTTTGGGGTATATTTTTAATATTATAGAAGCATCATGAGAACTATTTTTATTTTCTAAATGACCTTCTAAATTTCTAGACCAAAGGGAATTGAACATGAAAGTTATAAATGCTTGCGAACTATTATTAATGCTTCTTAAAAGTTATAAACCACCTTGTACCTAAGTTAAGATCTCCTAAATCTCCGTCACCTAAAATGGGATTGAATACTTTTGAATAGTTCTGTTACTATTTTTTTTTTCATTAGATATCTTAATTTAAGGTATATTATTATTATAAAATCGGGTTTTAAAGTCGATTTTTAATCAATTTAAAGTGGTTTTGTTGAACTAACTTTAAATGATAAGACTTAAAATTTAAAGTCGATTTACGCATTGAACTAATTTTAATTTTTTTTTTACATATTTTATGCGTTAAAACTTGTATTCGAAACCAAAATCTATTTAACAAAGTTTAAATAATATAAAAAATTAATTATAATTACATAAAAATCAAACATAATAAATATATACACATAAATATAATTACAAAATATTTATACAAAAACTACGTAATAAAAATAATAACATACATATATAATACAAAAATAAATTTTTGTCTAAAATAGTCGTATTAATTATAATAGTTTAGAAAGAGACGTATGTAAAATTTAATTTAAAAAAAGTTAAAAAAAACCTGATATAACCCGTATTCAAAATTTTTGTCACATTGTCTCTCTCCTCTGCATTCTATTCACGCTCACACTTCTAATCTTTTTTGTTTTTTTTACATTTTCATTCTCTTTCCTCCCCACCCTTAAAACATTCTTTCTTTTTTTCTATATTCTTATTCTTCTTTTCTCTCTCTTTTCACCTCTCACCTTTTATTTAAATAATAAATAAATAATTTGTTATAACAAATAACTTATCAAAATTTTATTATAAATTAACTTAAAATAATAATAATAAATTATAAAATAATTACAAAATTAATAATAATTATTATTATAAAATAAATTATAAAAACTGGGTTAATAATTATAATAATATTATATTATATAATATTTTCACACAAATTTTACGATATAATGTGTTATGTTTGTATTGTATATTGTAAAAAGTTGAATAGATAGGTTTCACAATTTTTTTATAATTTAATTATTTTTATGAATATTATTTTTATATCATAATTATAATTAAATATTATAATTATTTATTAAATATAATTATAATTAATAATAATAATATATTATATTATTTATGAATTATCAAAATATTTAGCATATGATTTTCAATATATGTATAAATTTATATTTATTTTATTGTAAAATAAATTATTTTTTATTTTTTAAACTAAATTTTTTAATATATAATATGATAAAAAATATTTATGTATTTAAAATTAATTATAAATTTATAAGATGTTAATATTTTTTTTATGTTTACAATAATTATTTTTTTGTAAAATAGAGATAATATATATATTTTTAAAATAAAATTGATTAAAAATTTTGCTTTCAAGTTTAAGGTAAGATTTTGCCTATTTTTTTAAAAAATCCAACTTGTGCCCATTTTTAAACTATTGTTCAAAAATTGACTATTATAGACAAAACCCTTACAAAAATTTATGTACATAATATACAAAAATAACGCAAAATGAATAATAAGTGCATATGATTAATAGAAATACTTACGAGAGTAAATAAAATGACAAAATGAAGGAAATGAAGAAAAAAAAATATATTTTGTAAGTGAGAAAATGAGTATAAAAAAATTGAGGATTTCGCTCAAAAAATAAGAGATATGGAAGATAATTTGGAGAGGATGAAAATCCACTAAATGACTATAGAATTGGTTATCGTAGGTGGCCGAAAAATGAGAAAGAGTAGAGGAGTGTCAGTTTTGGGTTTTTGGTTTTTGGGTGTTGTTTATAACTCTGTAAATAAAAAAATGTTGTGTCTAATGAGGAAGAAAGAAGAGAAAAAGAAAATATCCGGTGTTGAACAAACGCTACAAGTAGAACGTAGCGTCTATCTTACGTGTCAACCGACGATAAAAACTCCGTAGATAGCATCGATTTTTTAACGAATTAATTTTAAATTCATTATATGTCGATTTTCTCCAAAAACCGACTTTAAATCTCGATTTAAATGTTATATTTTGTTGTAATGTATGAATATATTTTTTTAATAAATTTTAATTAATAATTGAAATGAAGAAAATTTTATATAAAAAATACATTGTATATTCTTTATTAATATTATTTGTTGATATCCTCTTAATTTCCTAAAACTTATTTTTACAAAAATAAAATAAAAAATTACAATGATTTATTTTATTACGTATTCATGTCCATTCTTTCTGTAAATGGATAGAACTTTGAAAATAACAAACTGGTATATTAATTTATAAAAATAAAAAATTACCATAATTTCATTTCATAATGTATTCATGTCTGTTGAATAAATAAGATTATTTCTCTAAATGAATAAAAAATTGGAAATAATAAACCGATATAATTAATTTACTATATCTATAGAGGTTGACATTCTCTAGCTTTTATACTAACTAATTTCGATAAAGATTCCTTATTCCTAACCCAAAGAGAGAAAATAAAAAAAAACAATTAATGTTGATTTTAGAATCAAGACTCAGGAGTGGCTGGTCACAAAGTTTATGGCGTGATTAAATTAATTATAAATATTTCATGCTACCCAGCACTTTCATATATCCATGCAAGTTTTGCAATGATTAAAATATTAATCATCGGTTCACTCTAATAATTCCTTAATGTTGCATATTCTTTTTTATATGAAATTTATAGCGTGTTCGGATAAAGTAATAGAAAGTAATACACACTTTTTTATATTTGTACATGACAAGTAGATAAATTATGTTTGAAAAAACAAAAAAAAAATAATAATACAATTAAATTTTTAATTATAAAATAATATTATTTATGTCATATTTATTATAATATCTTTTTCGTATTAATTGTTATTGAATTATGATTATTTAGATCACATTTAATATTATTAAGATATTATTTTTATTGTTATAAATTTTAAAATGATTCTTTTCTACTTTTCAAAATACTTTTAATATTTACAAACTGTACCATATTTAAACGATTCGGTGTCAAATTAATCCACTAATTTTAATGATTTATATACATTTTAATTAAAAAGTTTTTAAATAATATCTTATAAATCCAATAAATTTAAGATATTAAAATTTTTTATAAACCTACCTTATAATATTTTTCAAAAGCTAATAAACTTTTAATTTATCATAAATAATACATTAAAAGTATATTAAATTTTTTTTAAAAATAACATATATCTATTAAGTTTTTAAAATAATACATCAAATATCTTTATAGACTTATAATATCCTGATTTATGAAATATTTTTCATAAAAACATTTTGCATTCAAACAAACTCTCAAATAGATTTCCAGTTTTATGATACCAACAACCTCTAAAAAATCAGCAGGAAAAAATAGGCAGTGTTCGCTGTTCACTGTTCACTGTACACTTACCCTCCACAAATTAATTAACTCAGAACTCAAGTCGATCCCCACCAACAAGTTGTCAGAAATATTGAACAACCTTTGGTACATTATATATATATATACATACATAATGATGGCCATTTTCTTTGATTGAGATATAGCAACATCTTTATACTTTAACACACTTATTTTTAAATTTTTATATATAAATTTATATCAAATTAAACTTTATAAATAATTACACTTACATTTATGTCATATACACGGATATATTTCATGAAAAATAATTTTTTTTTATAAATAATATAGGTTCAAAATACTCTTAATTAGTAGTGTTTGCTAAATTTTATTATAAATGATTTCAAAATTTTAAATGGAAAAGTTAATAATATTTACTTTTAATTTTTTTTTAATAAAATTAATTTAAGATATATATATATTTTATCTTAAATAATTATTAAAATGACATTCAAGCTATTGAAGTTAAATTATGGGATTAATCTGAAAATATAATATATCAAATTAAATTACTTACCTATTAAAGATTAAGTCGTTATTTGAATATATTTCAACCTAATCCTTTAATTTACATCTCTCTTCTAAAAGATAACAAATTTTTATATATTATTAATAAATTGTATTTTCGTATTAAAAGAAAGAAAGAAAGAAAGAAAGAAAAAACTGAAGGCTTTCTAGCAAATTTATTGAGACAATATCATATAGCCTACCTACCTTCTTATCATGGCTAACTATATACTTTTTTTTTAAGACAAAAATTAAACAAGTTTCATGAAAAAAGAAAAAAAATAATACTTGATAACAATAATGACTTTCTCCACAGATCCCAACAAGCAACACCCACACATGGGTGGAAATAAATGCATTGACCTCATGGGTTTCACATTTGAATATTTGATGAACAATTATTCGTATAGCCTATAGGTATAATAAAATAACTGAAAAATGATGACAGTCTTTTCAAAAGGAAGAATATACATGGACATAGTTTGAGATCAATGATTCATCTTCATCATATATATATATATATATAACATGTTTAAGAGAAACTAAACTTACCAAGTTACAATTTCAGTATATATAATACTACATATAGAACACCTATTTTTCCATTTGGCACCATAGATACATGTTTTTATATCATTAAAATTTTTCGTTAACCAATCGATATCGAAGATATTTTATAATATTTTATAAAATTTAATGGTACGAAAATAATAAATTAAAATTTGATGATATTTTTGAAACAAAATCTCGTTAAAAAAATATATTCACTCGTTATTTAATTAATTAGATTGTGTTTAATCATTCTCATAATCAAATCAATCAAGTAGTTATTTGAATACAACTTTGTAAATGTGTTACTAGTAATTGTTTCTTATGTCATCCCACATTCAATACAAATTCATTTATACTTTTAATTTTGTTTTTCCTTATTAATATTAAAGGATACCCAATTTGCTCCATATATATCAAATGATCGAGTAATGACGTAGCATGCATTTAGGTTTTAATTGTAGGAAATTAAATTTCGACATTGTAGTGTTAGAAAGGGCATGCATGTTATAAAGTCTAAAGAAACAGCTAGCATTGTTATCTCTCACAACTCACAACCTTAATTAGCAGAAGAGTACCGCAACTGCCCACTGGTGACTGTCAACAAATGGGACACCAAGCACATGCTTGCTATTTGGATACTTGCTAAAGTTAGTGCCCACTTCAATTAAGTTGAATCTCAAAATTCAAAGATATTCTGGTTTTCCCGTACACTTTCTAGTGGCTATCATCAGCACTATCTACGAAAAGTAATTAAATCATATAAAACATATGAGTTGAAATGCAACTTCTCTCTCAAAAATGTTTCAACAAAGGAATTTTAGCTTTGTGACGCTAGGTAGTAATTATGTACCTAGCTAGCTAATAACGGGAGATTTATTTTTGAGTAGTAATAAGTAGAAAACAATATTACTTTTTTATTTTTATTTTTATTTTATTAATAAAATCAAAATAATAAAAAATATTAAAGTAAAATATATAAAATTATAAATTCAAAAAATAATTATTCTTAAAATATGTGTGAAAAATAAAACATTCTTATTACTATCGAAATATTTTACGTTTCATTACAGAATAATAATACAATCAAATACAAAAATATTATAAATTATTCTATTTATTATTTTTATTACAGTTAACTTTTTGTAACTTTGTAACCTATCTCAAAATTCGACCGTACATTCGATTTTTTTTTCTTCACTTTTTATGCCCATTTATTAACATCTTTATCACATAGATATTTTTTTTTTAAAAAATGAAAAATTATTTAAAATAATACCCTTAAAACCCGTAACAACAAAAATACTTTTATCTTGAATTAAAATATATGAATTACTAAAGATGTTATTTTTATAAATTCTAGTAAAAATAATTTTAAGATTTTTAAGACATTTTTCAACTTTAAATAGCGGTAACATATTACAACCGGTTAAAACCAGCTGTAAGTACTTAAAAAAAAAAAATCAACCAACGAGTTTCAAGTAATGTTTTCCCGGCCTTTTAAGACAAAGGTTTCATGCATTTTGGTTTACTGTAATGTTTTAAGAATTTTCTCCTATACTGTACTTATTTTTACCCACATTATATACAGTAATGAAGTGAACAAGTTTTACTTCAAAAATGGCATTTTGCTTCACTCCAATTATAAATGTTCATGCTATTTTTGCTATTATAAATTTAGGTATTATTTTATGTAATTTTAAGTTTTTTTTTCCCTTCTTATAGTGAACTTGTGATTATATCTGTAGAACTCGAAATAGCATATCAAAAGTGTAACAAAATGCCAAAATAAAGTTGATCATCGTTGATTTTGAATTAAGAACTTCACTTTTACAGCATCAGTCTGTAGGTATTTAGGGATGGTAAACGAATTCCCTAAATCACAGTATCTCTAATTTTATGTATAACTCTACTCTCTATTATAAAATATATGGTTACCATCAATTTAAACTGTAAAGTAGAGCACTAAATACTGTTTGATCTTAACTGTAGGTTAGAATTCAAACTTCCATCGCAAGTCACTGGACGGTTTTGGTTGTCGCATATTAAGCCCAATTAAAAATTCTAAACCAAAAGCCTTCTCACAATATTTTAACTGATAATGATGAAATATATATTCATCAGAATTGGGATGAATGACGAAATCAAGAGCTCATAGAAGGATTATGAACTTGCAGTGAATTGAGAATTTACCTGCATTTATTATGAGTTGTCATTTACAACTTGAATATTCTTTAAGAACAAGAGAGGTAACTATCACTGCATGATCGTTTTGGAACAAATTTTCAGATTGGTCTTTACTTTTTCTCAGGAAGTTTCTCTAGCAACTCTGGAATGAGCTCAAAAAGATCACCTACAAGCCCATAATCAGCAACCTATCATCGACACCAAGACAGTTTAGAACGGCAACAACAAGCACATGATATATAAATTATGTTGAAGAAAATAAAATAGTAGCGAAAACAAAAATACAGAAAAAAGAAAGAATATTCTCGTACATAACCTTCATGTGTGGAGAGTCATGTGTACAGATTGTAGTAGCAAGAGAACCTTTTGGGACTGTGAGTAAGTAAAGAGAGAAAATTTTAGGTCATCACCTGAAATATGGGAGCATCTGCGTCTTTATTCACAGCAACTATGACTTTGGAATCTTTCATGCCTGCTAAGTGTTGGATAGCCCCAGACACACCAAAAGCCATGTATAACTCTGGGGCAACTATTTTTCCGGTTTGACCGACCTTGAAAGGGAAAAAATGGATACTCAATTACTTTTTATTTATTTATGTATGCTTAGTTCTATCAAGAGCAAGTTCATAATGGGTAGAAACAAATAGAACATCAGCCCTATATAATGATATTGTGCCAAATAGAAGTCATAATCTATGATTGAAAGAACATTATGCCTTTACCTGCAAGTCATTAGGAACAAATCCAGCATCAACGGCCGCTCGCGTTGCTCCAACTAAGCACACAAAAGAATAAAAAGTCAAATTTCTCAAAGAACCATCTCCATAGAGACAACAATAGCAGCAAATACTTGTGGGTCGATGATATGATGTTAGAATTCTCAAAGCCTCTATCTTGTTCTTGCTTTCTTTCTTTTTTCTTTATCTCCATTATTCAAAACATTATCATGATTTATAAAGAAGAAAGAACGAAATTTAATCAGAACAGACACTGGACATGTCAGAGTTAAAGGGAAAAAAAAAACAGCACTGATAATGGAAAAAGGCAAGTATTTTCATAGAGTAAAAGATATATTGCATGGTTACCAGCAGCACCAAGCTTCTCTGCAAGTTTCTCTATCATTTTGAAGTTTTCAGCACTTTTAAGCCCACGCCCCCCAGTAACCACAACACGTGCATTTCCAAGGTCAGGACGTTCTGTATCTTGAGATGTGTGCTTTACATATCTTGATTTACTAACAGAATCTGCAAACCAAAAATAGGGAAAAAATCGAAATGTATAGCTTACGACTTACTTACTGAGTACCAACAAAATCTATTATTCAAATGAATTCTGATGAAAGAATTACACAAGACACCATTTGATCGTGTAGCAAAATAGCAATGTCAATATAGAGCATGGAACTTTTCATAGCTTTATCAGATATACATTTATCTGAGAATATTAGGCTGTAATAATGTTGTACAGGTTGTGAATTAGTGTAGAACAAGTTGAAATTTAGTTGTTGATACCAGGTGTATTATTCCTAAATTAGTGAGAATTTGTCTACCTTTTAGTCCTATTTATAGTGCTGTATATACATTTGAATTAATTAGAGAAAATAAAATAAGAATTCAGTTTCTCTCCACCATCTATCAATATTTTTTTCATGGTATCAGAGCATTTCTGAAATCCAATTTTTTTTTCTCACCAATTCTATCCAAGGAAAATTTTCTGAAATCCAATTGCTCGGTCATTGTTCTCTGGCGTCAATCCTGGTGGTTCTCTGTTTCAGCCGTGCATCGTCGTTCATCTTTGTTCATCGTCGTCACCATCTAGTTCATCTCTGCATTCTGTTTCAACATCGAGACTTTGTAACCAAATCAGCCCAATCTACCCAATTTCAGCCCAATAGGTCCAATCTGTTCAGAAAATAATTGGCCCAATTTGCCCATATTGAAATAACATCAATTTTACGACAATCAGAGCATTAATGATCGCAGGAAAACCTATCATGACCGGTTACAATGGAGGTTCCACCGAAAATAATATTTTGTCCATCACCACTCACAAATTAAATGGGCATAATTATCTTCAATCTGCCACTGTTGCTCAATCAGGTAACACCACCAACGCTTTTAGTGTGAAACAGGTTAAGAAACAATGGATTATAGATTCAGGTGCTTCAGATCACATGACGGGTGATGAGTCTCTTGTGAATCTTAAAACTTCCCAAGAAAGACACACTGTTAGAATTGCCGATGGATCAATATCCAAAGTAACATGGATTGGTTCGGCAAAAATTTCAAATTCTTTTATTCTTGATTCTGTCATTCTTGTTCCAACCCATGGTTGTAATCTCTTATCAATTACTAAACTCACACGTGATAAAAATTGTGTGGCAAATTTTTTTTATAATTTATGTGAATTTCAGGACTTGGATTCGGGGAAAACGATTGGCAGTATTAAAGAGTGTTTGTGACTCTATCTTCTCAATAGTGAAGACCCTCCAGAAAGACAAGTCCTTCAAACTGTGTCTGAGGTTAAGCATCAAAATAAAACTTCATTAAATTTTAATTCCAATAACAATGGTGAAATTATGTTGAACACTATTGTCTCGATCATCCTAATTTCCTATATTTGGAAAAACTTTACCCTTCATTATTCAAAAATAAAAACTCAAAAGATCTTAAATGTGAAGTATGTGAATTCTCAAAACATGTTAGAAATTCATATCCTACTCTTCCACATAAAAAATCACATCCTTTCTCTCTAATTCACTCTGATATTTGGAGACCTTCTCAAATCAAAAACATAACAGGGACACGATGGTTCATTTCATTTGTAGATGATCATACTCGAACCACTTGGTTATTTCTTATGAAAGAAAAATCTTAAGCATGTTAGATATTTAAAAATTTTAATACCATGATTCAAACTCAATTTTAAACAAAGGTCCAAGTATTGAAAACTGATAATACTAGGGAATACTTCGCATCAATTCTCAGTGATTATCTTTCAAGTCATGAGATTGTCCATCTAAGCTTCTGTGTTGACACACCTCAACAAAATGGGGTGGCTGAAAGGAAAAATAGGCATCTTCTCGAGGTAGCTAGATCTCTCATGTTCACAACTCATGTTCCTAACCATTTCTGGGGGGAAGCTGTTCTTACGATTACCTATCTTATCAATAGGATGCCCTCTCGTGTCCTAACTTTCAATACACCCATCAGTACTCTTCTTGAGTCATACCCACACACGAGAATCGTGTCCAACATTCCTTTTAAAATATTTGGATGTTCTGCTTATGTCCATGTACATCATAGAGATAAACTTGATCCCAGAGCTATCAAATGCATATTCCTAGGGTATTCGTCAAACCAAAAAGGTTACAAATACTTCTCTCCTATCACAAGGCGATTTTACAATACAATGAATGTCACATTCTTTGAACAAAATCCATACTATTCTAAACCTGTTATTCAGGGGGAGAACATAGGCAATAAATACCAGCTTTGGAATAGCATTATCACTCAACCTCCCATAAATTCCGTCTCAAATCATATCCCGTAAATTCCAGAAAGTGAATCAATATCTCAAACAAATGCTCCTAATAATCCCAATGAACCCTCAACTTCTCTACCAACAGATCCAAACTTCTATGTCCCAAAAAATGATTTTTTTGTCTACTCTAGAAGGAGAAGAACTCAAGAGGGAACAGAGAACCAAGCATATCTTGAGCCAGTCCAAAAGTCCAACCCGAGTACAGGTCACTCTGAAAATTCACAAGGTAACATCACTGAACCTCCTATTATTGAGTTACCTCCTAATGATTTGAATTTGCCAATTGCTATAAGGAAAGGTGTAAGATCTTACACAAACCACCCCATCTACAACTTTGTTTCCTATAAAAATCTCTCACCAGGTTATAAAGCATTTATCAGCAACCTTGATCAGATACAGGTTCCAAACTCCATTCATGAAGCCTTTCAGGTACCTGAATGAAAAATAACTATTCTTGAAGAACTCAGTGCCTTAGAGAAAAACAAGACTTGGGAGATCATAGAACTACTACCGAGAAAACAAGCTGTTGGGTGTAAATGGTTCTTTACAATCAAACACAAAGCAGACGGTAATGTAGAAAGATTCAAAGCTCGCCTTGTGGCTAGGGGATTCATTCAGACATATGGGATTGACTATCAGGAAACTTTTGCACCTGTAGCAAAGCTCAACATTATTCGTGTTCTTCTCTCCCTAACATCTAACTTGGATTGACCTCTCTACCAATTAGATGTCAAGAATACATTCCTCAATGGTGATCTCAAAGAAGAAGTCTACATGGACATTCCTACTGGAATTGAATCTCCTGTTCCAACCAATAGAGTTTGCAAACTTAAGAAATCCTTATATGAATTGAAACAGTCTCTACGTGCCTGGTTCGATAGGTTCTCTAAAGTTCTGAAGAGATATGAGTACAATCAATGCCAATCAGATCACACACTATTCGTCAAACACTTCTCCAATGGCAAAATAGTTATCCTAATTGTGTACGTAGATGATATTGTTCTAACAGGTAATTCTACAATTGAGATGAATAAACTCAAGGAATTTGAGATCAAAGATCTGGGCAATCTTAAATATTTCCTAGGAATGGAAGTAGCACGAACAAAAAAAGGGAATATCTATATCTCAAAGGAAATATATACTTGATCTTCTCAAGGAAATTGGCATGATCGGGTGTAAACCGGCAGAAACTCCGATGAACTCTACAGTAAAACTCGGAATCAAAGAAAATAGTACACTGTGGACAAAGGCCGTTATCAAAGATTAGTGGGAAAACTCATTTACCTATCCCACACTAGACCAGATATTGATTTTTCAGTAATTATTGTAAGTCAATTTATGAATAGTCCCATTGAAGAACACATAGAGGCGGTCTATCGTATATTCGGGTATCTCAAGATGACACCAGGAAAAGGGTTATACTTCAGTAAGAATCCCACCAGAAAAATTGAAGTCTTTGCAGATGCTGACTGGGCAAGCTCTATAATGGATCGCAGATCTACCACTGGATATTGTACCTTCGTATGGGGAAATCCTGTAACTTGACGAAGTAAGAAACAATCAGTAGTCGCTCGAAGCAGTGCAGAAGTTGAATTTAGAGTTATGGCCCATGGGATTTGTAAAGGAACGTGGTTAAGAAGATTACTCAATGAACTAGACTTCACAACTCCTGAACCTATCAACATGCATTGTGATAATCAAGCTGCAATAAGAATTGCAAAAAACCCAGTTCATTATGACCGAACCAAACATGTAGAAATTGATTATCATTTCATTAAAGAGAATGTTAGATGGAAAAATTGTAAACCTACTATATACATCTACTCATCATCAAATTGTAGATATCTTTACCAAAGTATTACCTCGAACAATCTTCGAAGAACTAAGTTGCAAGTTGGGAATGATTAATATCTATTACCCAACTTGAGAATGAGTGTAGATTTTCTGACAATATTAGGCTATAATAGTGTTGTACAGGCTGTGAATTAGTGTAGAACAAGTTGGAATTTAGTTGTTGATACCTGCTATATTATTCCTAAATTAGTGGGAATTTGTCTACCTTTTAGTCCTATTTATAGTGCTGTATATACATTTGAATTAATTAAAGAAAATAAAATAAGAATTCAGTTTCTCTCCACAATCTCTCAATATTTTCTTAAGGTTTACAAACTAAATTTTCGAGCAGAAACGTATTTTCTATGCATTACAAAAAGATAAACAAACCTTCACCAAAGGTGGAGAGATCAACCTTGAAGATGGAAGCTTCACTATCTTTTGAACCAACAATGGCTGGAGACACAGGAAAAGAAGTTGATCTAATGGTCAACATGCAAGGACCAGCACCAGTATATTTAACCGTAGAAAGTGCATTTCCAGCATATATTGGCCTGCCAAATAAAAAGAAGATGTTACTTTGAGCAACATGAAATGAATATTTATTTCAGAAATATAGTCAAGTGTCAACCAAGACTAGCGGCCTAAACAAAGGAAAAAAAAAAGAATTTCTCCAATTCCAAGCAACTACAAGATATCATTTGAGCTATGTTTTTTAAGACAATATTTTCTTTGATAATATCTCAATTCCTCACTGAAGAGGCAATTAGCTTTTTATATTGAGCATAGTTTTGATTGTTGAGGGCCAAGATTGATAATCCAATGAGAACAAAGAGCTCCCTGTTGGATGCAAACAATAGACAAAGCCATTATATTCATATCTATAACACTATACATACTTGCAAACATTTTGAGTTCACTAAGTTCACAATGATAAATGTATAAAAGCAAGTTTGGTTCTTCTCTCAATAACTTAAGCTTTTTTGAGAGTTAGTTTCCCAACAGCTTCTAACATAGTAAGAAAATTGACGGTCCTGTGTTCAAACCCCAGTAATCTCAATTGTTGAATTGTAAATATTTAGTCTGTATGATGCATAGAGCCAATACTCGTGGAAAAGTGGTAGATGTATAAAAACAAAGTTAATCCTTCTCCCAATAGCTTAAGTTTTTAAAAAAGTTGATAACCAATAACTTCTAATATAGTATTAGAGATGGAAGTTCTGTGTTCAAGGCCCAATAGCCCCTATTGTTGATTTACAAGTGTTTTGCAAGCATGATATATAAAACTAACACTTACTGGAGAGTGATAAATGAATAAAAGTAATGTTGATCCTTCTTCCAAAATCTTAAACTTTTGGGATAGTTGGTTTCCCAACAATCTTTAACACACAACTCTTGCAAAATGATTTGTTATTTCATTTTTCCAATTTTATTTTACCCGGAAAAAGAGTTTATGCACTATGTGTGGACCAAACTTCCACCAGTTAGAACAAATATACAAGAACACCCCAAATGCCTTTTTTACATTTGCTTATTGGCTGATAAGGATTGCATTTCGCTATAAAATGAACATGCTTCTAAATGCTAGGACAAGAAACATGAATCCATAAACCAAAGAACATAAACTACAAAACATCACAAAACCACAAAGAACACTTCATCATTATGCAGAATAAGAAACCACAATAATGATGGCCAAACAAAAAACATTACCTGACAAATAGATGAGAATCTAAAATTTTAGTAACATCAGTTATTGGGGAAACATCTAAAAGTGCAGCAGCCCGTGGGAGTACATTTTTCCCAAATGAACTTGAGGTAGCAATTATATGTGAATAGCTTCCTTTCTGCTGAACCAAATAGACCAATTTAGCCCAAGATTCAGCTAGAGGATATGCAAATGTATTGGAATCGGCTACAAGCACCTAAGGATAAATGGGAACAACCAACAATCAGAATTTCACAGTTTCTTCTGACTGCATATCCATGTAATCCGAATAAGAACTTAATTAGCTCTACAGAATTATGCCAATAAAAACCTCCTGAACCAGATTGAACTCTTACTCAATGCACTATATACTATTAAGAATGCAAAAATCCTCAAATTTTCATCAATTAAACATTCTTTTTTTTTCTGAAAACTTCGAAACAAGAACCTCGGGTACCTGAGAAACTGAAGAGTGACAGGAAGCACCATGTGCAGCAGCATCACTTAGGGAAGAGCCAGAGCCAGCCAATAGCAACGAAACTGAGTTGTTCTGGCCTAAACACTTTGCAGCCTCGACTGCACTCACACATGAGGTTTTGACAGCACCACCCTCGTGTTCACCCAAGACCAAGGTGTTCAGCTATTTACAAATACATCACAGTGAGATCATTGCTTTGAAAGACAATATTCATGTCATGATTCCCATAGAAACAAAGATATATTTCCCTGAATCAGTCTTCTTATTCACACATAAACTTGATCCTCTTTTCATTGAAAGCGATATTTTCTTAATAAAAACACAGAATTGATTATTTAACTACATAGTATTCATGTAGAGTCAGCATATCAAACGTCATATCCCAAGATTGTGCAAGCTTGAACGACATTAACAAACTTAAATTGACATTTTCTGGATATTTGGTGGAAACTCTAATTGAGGGGAAAAAATTCACACTATAAACTATATCAGCACCCATAGCATGCAAAGATTGAAATTTCTAAAATAAACTCAATAACGAAGAAAAATATATAATTCGAAATGAGCAGAACTCACGGATCTACACGCTGAGCTAAGATAGAATATTTGGGATGTAAACGTACGGTCAGTTCGTCTTCTAAGAGCTCTAAGCACTGCAACGATTGCCATTATTTCTCTGCGTATGGGTTTGGGCTTCCGGATGGTGATTGCCGAGGCAGTGGGTTGAGCTCATTTGAACAAGTTGTTTTGCCTACGACGTCTTTGTGAAAAAAAAAACGACTCGTTTAACAAAAGATGATAGGAAGAGAAAAAAATAACTACATTATCAAAATAATAATAATAATAATAATAATAATAATAATAATAATAATAATAATAATAATAATAACTTAAGTGTAAGTTTGTGACTGTTATAATTGATATATAATTTTTATTGAATATAATTATTTAAATTAAACTGTATTTATACTAATTATAATAAATAATTTTTTTACAAAGAAAAAAAGAAAAAGATAAAAACTACAGATTTAGACGAGGACACAATTGACTGAAACCACACGCAAGTGGCAACTACAAGAAATTCCCAGTACAATTACAATACAATAGGTTGGGTTAGGTGCCTAACCTTTGCCCGGTGTTTTCCTGAAGAACAACCATATCTCTAATTTATACGCTTTATAAACAGAATTTGGTGCTATTATACTACAACGATGGAAACATAACATATAGATTACAGTAATGCTACATAAATTTTAAATTTTTTTTATTTTATCTAAAGTTTTATTTTTACTTAAAAATAAATTAAATCTTTTATTAATTATCTTCGATCTTCTATAATTTAATAATAAATATTATTTATTATGATCAATAAAAAATAGAAACAAAAATAAGTATACATATAAAACCATTATGTAATACAAATTGTTGTTTATGTCAAAATAATGTATTATTTTATAATTGATTGATATCTCATTTTATCGATCATATTCACTTAAAAATGAGAATTATTTATAATATAATACAAATTAAAATATGGGAAATAGATTATAATATTATCTCAACTTAAAATAAAAATAATTTTTATATAGATTATTATGTTATTTACATTTTAATTTGATTTTATCTTTAATTTTTGTTTCTATTAAAATAAATTCTTCTATTTTTTTTAATAATTGTATTAAAAGTTAATAAGTTAAAAGTTAAATTAAATAAAGAAGTAAGTAATCAAAATATTTATAATTTTCAATAAAAAAAAATTATGGAAAACAATAATTATAATATTTTTTAAAACTTATATTTGTAAAAATAATATTTACTTCATATATTTTTACTACAAATAAAATATTTAAAAATTTCATATTAAACACCGTGCAATTTGATGACATTTAAGTTAAATTTTGATCAATTAGATCCGTTTAAATATAGACTCTGATTAATTAAATTTTTTCTATGTTATGAAATATAATTTTTATTATAATAAATTTTAAAATATTATTTTAAATAATTTATTAATAATATTATAATATGTAAAAGAGAATCTAATAAAGATAAGAAAAATACAAATAGATAATAAACAAAGGAAAAATATTAGAGAATCACCGTAAATAATAAAAATATTCATCCATTTTAAAATATAGTTAATTATATTGTTTCAGTTATTATTTTATTACAGTATTTTCTCTTAATTTTTTTGACTTTTAATGTTTTTTTTTCCTTCCAAAACATCTCTTAAGAAGGTTTAAAATAGTGAAAAAAATAAAATAATTATTATTTTTTTGAAATATTTTTTTTTATGATTTCATGAAAATTGAAAGAATATTATATTTATAATTAACTCATAAATAAATTGTTCAACTTAAGAAAGAAAACTAATTAAAAAAGTAAAAATTAAAAAAATCATAATTTTTACTCTTAAACATCTCATTAAATAATTTAAAATTTACCAAAAATAAAAATAACATGAAATTCAAAAAAAATACCCCTTAGCCATCCCAAACATATTCTATCTGCGGCATCCTTTAACCCTCGTTGATATTAGGATAAATCGACTAAGTTCATATTAATAATAATTACCTATAAAATAAAAAATGGCATAAAATCAAAGAAAAAATTAAATTACAAACATTATCCATACAACTTCAAGAACAAATGACACCGTATTTAAAATAAATTCAATATAAATGATCCAAAAGAAAAAAATTAATATCAATTACGTAAAATTAACTTCAAATATCCAAAATTTTATAATAGATCTTAAAAATATTAAAGTTTAAATTATGTTAAAATAAATTAAAAACTTTCAAAGTATTATTCCCTCAAAAGCTTCATTCTTCAAATGATATTAATAGCATAAACTTTTTAAGATAGTTACTCAAAATTTAAGTCAAGAATATCATTTAAAATAATTTCACATTAAAAAATTAAAAAATTAAAAATATAAATAAGTTAACAGTAAACACAATAATATATAAAACACTCTTATTTTCATGTTATATAATAATACTAAATTTATACTACACAATGAAGAAGAAACAAGTTAAAGTAGATGGTTAATCTGTTAATTTTGGGGCTAACTCTATCTCAAAACCCAGGTCGTGAGTTGGAGTATTGTCCTTGTTTATATGCGCAGCGTGGACGCGATCTCCAGTCGATGTGGGACTTTAACACTTCCCCTCACATTGACAAGGATCTGTCTCCTTGAAACCGATGGGGATGTTGAGCTTATGGAGCCCAAGAGGCGGAATGCATCACTCACCAGTGGTAAAACAATTGTACCGACCGGGTAACCTATTTTGATACCATGTTAAATTTGGGCCTAACTCTATCTCAAAACCTAGGTTGTGAGATGAAGGATTACCCTTGTTTATATGCATAGCGTGGACGCGATCTTCAATCGATGTTGGACTTTAACATAATCATTTTCAAACAAATATATATAAGGCATGACATTAAAAACATTTCAGATACACCCTAAAACACATAATTGGAATTTGATGTACTTCTTCTGATAGCTATTTGCATGGATAATTGCAAGCAAGCATATCTTGTATATGGTTTTATTCTAACACATTTATCTCATCAAGTGTTGTTTACTTTTAAACCCCATGTAAGAATGACTAAATTACATGTTTTTATAATCAAGAATGGTTGAAGTACTTATTTCTGCATCGTATAACATGATTCAGCCTTTAGGCATTGTATAATTTATATGAGTATCATTTTAAGTAATATTGTGCATAAAATTCTTAAATCTGATGATTGTATTATTTAGGATATTTTTATGATCTTGATTCATAGATATATTGAAAGGTTTTTTCTAGGCAAATCCAGTATTAGATAGGCTCACAACAGATGCATCTCTAATCCAGTATTTGTAGGTATATCATCATGTTGTATCTTCCTTTTTATTTACAATTTCTACATGTTATTCTCTTGGTAAGAATCCCTTGTCCTTTCATTTTTCAAAGTTTATCTTGTTTTTATGTTTGCTAATTGAGAGCAAAAGAGAAACACAAAACTAGCCAAGATTGTTATGTGATGAACATGCAAAATATAATTTGATGAACAAGCAAAACACAAAACACAAAACACAAAACACAAAACAAGCTTACTTGGAAATGAAAGGAGAGTTCACTAATGGTCTCAACCTGATGAACAACACTAATTTAGAGTATTTTTCGGTGAAACACAAGGCAAAAATATTGCAAGAGAGAGCATATTTTATCTTTCTTTAACAAATATGCTTCTTGCAAGTTTAATAAGAGAAATATATATTTACCTTGAACTTTCAGCGATGAAGGAAGACACTGTCGTTGATGATGGAAGGCACTGTCACTGATGATGGAGTACAGAAGAAAGAACTTGAATAGAAACTGGGTGTTGAATGTTAGTTGAGCGATTTGCTGTTGAATGAGAATGAGATGAGATTACGATTTGTTTTTTTGTTTATAAATTTTTAAAATGATATAATTTAAATATATATTGGATTGTATTATACATATTTGAATATTTTTAATTTGATTGGATCATTAAATATTCGAAACCAATTCACTTTTTCAGATTTGGTCAGATCTTTTGAATTTATCGGATATTTTACTCGGCGTAATTCATACCATACCCTCTGTTCTTTGAAGTAACTAGCTAGCCACCTATCGACGAAGGTCCATTGACAAGCAGCGTGTTGAAGCCACCAATCACCCATCAACACTACTTTCATCTGTAGCGTGATTGTACCTCACAATGAGGTTTGGTAGTTCCTATTGAACGTTTTGTCATAATCTTCGTCGTCGTCTTCTCGTTGAGCTTGCACAGTCCATTTCTTAAAATCTAAATTGTTAAACTCTCACGTCGATCGGCGATCGCGTCCATGTTGCGTATATAAACAAGGGTAATCCTTCATCTCATAACCTGGGTTTTTGAGATGGAGTTAGACCTAAATTTAACATGGTATCAAAGGAGGTTACTCGATCAGTGTAGTTGTTGTTGGATCTCAGAATTAATTAGGTTAAAAAATTATTCAATTTATTGCTGGAAATTTGGGGCTTTTATAGAGCCGATTACAACTAATGAAGAAAGAAAATAGCTTCACGTTCTTAACAACCCTAAGAACGTGCAAATCGGTTTATGACCGAATCAAAACAGATTGCCCTTACAAAGTGGGCATTATTGATGAACACGAGTGCGAGAAAATCTGAGCTTTAACATCCTCTCTTAAATTGAACTGTTTTAGTTCAATTTACTTCCGATATAACACACATGCCAAGTTTGTTTCTCAGTTTCAAGAAGTGCTCCAATTTGAGAGGTTTAGTCATGATGTGAGACACTTGATCTTGTGTACTGCAATACACCAATTCCACTACTGCATATTTTGTGAGCTCACATAAAAAATGAAACCTTACGTCGATGTGTTTACTTCGACCATGTAGAACTGGATTTCTGGAAAGTTTGATAGTAGAGGTATTGTCACAATAAATAATAGTGCTCATACTTTGTACATGACAAAGTTTTTCCAGAATTCTTCTCGGCCAGACCACTTGACATGCACACGAGGCTGCTGTTATGAATTCTGTCTCTATCGTAGATAGTGTCACTATTGGTTGTTTTCTTGAGGACCATGAAACAGCCCCTGTTCCTAGCATGAGTACGTATCCTGAGGTACTTTTTCGATCATCAACGTCCCCTGTATAGTCACTATCTGCAAATGCTTTTAAACTTCCTGCACCACCTTTCTTATAGCTAATTCCAATTTCTAAGGTACCCTTCAAATACCTTAGTATCCTTTTGGCAGTTTGCATATGCATCTCAATTGGTTTCTCCATATATCTACTAATTAGTCCGACTGCATACATAAGATCAGGTCTAGTGGCGGTTAAATACAACAAGCTCCCAACCAATTGTTTGTATTCTGTAGCATCCACATACACAGCTTTATGTTCATCTTTTGACAGCTTGCATCCTGGAACAACTGGATTATTCATAGGATTGCTTCTTTCCATTCCAAACCTTTGAAGTACTTCTTTAGCATACTTGCGTTGACAAATAAATATTCCATTCGAATTTTGTATCACCTCTACTCCCAAAAAATATTTCATTTTACCAAGATCAGTCATATCAAACTCCTTTTCCATTGATCCTTTGAAACTTGTGAACATTTCTTCATCGTTTCCAGTGAAGATAAGATCATCCACATAGAGACTCACAATTAGCAGTTTTCCTTTCTCACCTGATTTTATAAACAATGTGTGTTCACAAAGACACTTTTCAAAACCCTCTGTGGCAAAATATCCCTCAATCTTGCTGTACCAGGCTCGTGGAGCCTGCTAGAGCCCATACAATGCCTTCTTTAGCCTATAAACTTTGTGCTCTTCTCCTTGTTTCTTATAGCCTTAAGGTTGATCAACAAATACTTCCTCTTCCAGTTCTCCATGAAAAAAATGCTCATTTTACATCTAGTTCGAAAACATTCCAACCTTTGTGAGCTACAAGAGCTAAAATTGTTCTGATTGTATCCCATCTAGCCACTGGTGCGAAAACTTCAGTATAATCAATTCCCTGCCTTTGAGAGTATCCTTTTGCTACAAGTCGTGCCTTATACTTGTCCACTTCTCCTTTCTCATTAAGCTTTGTCTTAAATACCCATTTGACTCCTATTCGTTTAGCTCCATATGGTAAATTAGTTAGCTCCCACGTTTCATTTTGGTTGATAGTTTTTATCTCTAAATCCATTGCCTCTCTCCACTTCAGATTCTAATCTGCTTCTTCAAACGTGATTGGATCTGTGTCTGAGGTAAACAATACCAGATTCCTGCTATCTTCTTTATCAGTGAATCCCTCATCGGTTACATACTCTTTCAACCATATTGGCTACCTTCGTTTCCTCCCTTGTTGTTGAATCAATGGTGTTTCTTCAGGTGGCTCATTTGATGATGAGTCATCTGTTTCTTCAGTTTCAACATCTTCCATAGTTTCTCTTTTATCAACATCTTCTTTGTTATCCTCACATTTGAACTCATCATGTTTCATTTCCTTTGTTTTTATACCCCAATTCAACTTTTCATCCTCAACACATATTATATCTATGCTAATCACAATCTTTTTAGAGATTGGATCATAAAGCCTATAGGCTTTTGATTCGTCACTGACACCCAAAAGAACACATTTGAAGCTTTTATTATCTAATTTTTGTCTTTGATTGTCAGGCACATGAACATGAGCCACACACCCAAAAACATGGAAGTGATTAACACAAGGTTTTATGCCACTCCAAGCCTCCTCAGGGGTGACATCCTTGATGGCTGAGGTAGGACTTCTATTTAGTATATAAACTGACAAATTTGCAGCTTCTGGCCAAAATTCTTTCGGTATCTCCTTTCCTGACAACATGCTACGCGCCATGTTCATAATGGTTCTATTTTTCCTCTCAGCAACCCCATTTTGCTACGGGGTGTATGTAGTGGTAAGCTGTCTGGTGACCCCATTCTCTTCACAGAATTTGTTGAATTCGAGTGAGGTGAATTCCCCACCTCTATCGGTTCTTAAGCAATAGAGTGTTTCTCCACTCTCCTTTTTCACAAATATCTTATACTTCTTGAACATAGTTAATGCTTCAGATTTTGCATATAAAAGATAAACCCATGTCTTTCTACTGTAATCATCAATAAAAGTGATTACATACCTTTTTCCACTGTTTGATTCTGGTGAGATTGGTCCACAGATATCTACATGGACCAATTGAAGCCTTTTAGATTATCTCCAGTGGCTTTTCTTAGGGATTGGTTCGCGATGTTGTTTTCCAGCCATACAATCATCACATATTTTTGATGAGACCTTGAGCATTGGTAAACCTCTGACCATCTTTTTATAAATTAAGGTTCTAAGTCCTTTTAAATTTAGATGCCCATATCGATAGTGCCACAATTGGGTGTTGTCTTCAGATGTGGCTTGGAGACAGGTTGAGGTTGGAGGAATTACAGAGGCTAGTGTGACAAACATTCTGTTGGCTGACATTTGTGTTTGCATGATTAAGCATTTCCTTGGATGGTAGATCTTACAAATGCCATGCTGAATGAGAATGGTTAATCCTTTTTCTTGAAGTTGTCCAATGCTTAAAAGATTATTTCTTAATTCTGGTATGAAATAGACTTCTGTAATTATCTGAATTGTTCCATTGACATTCATTTTGACATTTCCTTTTCCCATAGCTACCATCTTTGAGTTGTCCCCGAGCTTCACCGATTGTCTGAAGGTTTCATCAAGATCATAAAAACACTCATTTGAACTACACATGTGGTTGATGCAGCCTGAATCAAGAAACCATACATTTTGCTTCTGTGAAGCATTGGTTTCCACATATGCCATCAGAAGCATTTCTTCTTCTTCATCCAATTCTGCGTAGTGTGCACCTCTCTCTTTATTAGGGCATTCATATTGAAAATGCCCTAATTGTTGGCAATGGTAGCACTGAACCAAGTCTTTATTAAAAGGTTGCCTGCCTCTACCTCGACCTCTTCCTCTGAAATTCCCACGAGCTTTTCCTCTTCCTTCAATTTTTGCGGAATTGATGATGTTCAAAGCATGTTCCTCTTCCTGCTGTCCCTGCATTCTTTGTTCATGGACTAACAGGCTACTCTGAAGCTCATCTATGGTCATGGTTGAGAGATCATTGGACTCTTCAATTGAGCAAACAACATAGTTGAATCTGAGAGTAATGGACCTCAGAATTTTCTCAATGATCACGTCTGCTCCATCTTTTCTCCATGCACCTTCATTTTATTTGCAATGATTAATGTTCTGGAAAAATATTCATCAACTTTTTCACCCTCTTTCATGCCCAAAATTTCAAACTCTCTTCTCAAAGCTTTTAGTTGAGCTCGTTTAACCTTGGTAGAACCTTGATATTTCATTTTCATGGAATCCCAAATAGCTTTCGCAGTTTCCTTATAAAGAATGGTTTCAATGATAGTCCTATCAATAGCTTGGAATAAGTAGTTTTTTACCTTTAAATCTTTTAGTTTCTGATATGCGTAGTTTTTCCGTTGTGCCTCTGTTAGTGCATCATCTCCTACTATGACAAAGATTCCGTGTTCTATCAAGCCCCAATATTCTTTAGATTTGAGGAAATTCTCCATAAGCATGGACCAATGGTCGTAGTGACCATCGAACCGTGGAATGGCTGGCTGAACAAAGTTGTTGTTCTCTGTTGCCATGATTCGCTAATTTCCTTTCTGTTGGTAACGATCAGAAGCAATCGCAACTCCGCAGAACACCCAGTCACCGTTTATGATGAAGCTCTGATACCAATTGTTGGATCTCATAATTAATTAGGTTAAAAACTTATTCAATTTATTGCTAGAAATTTGGGGCTTTTATAGAGCCGATTACAACTAATGAAGAAAGAAAATAGCTTCACATTCTTAACAACCCTAAGAACGTGCAAATCGGTTTATGATCGAATCAAAACAGATTACCCTTACAAAGTACGCATTATTGATGAACACTAACGCGAGAAAAGCTAAGCTTCAACAGTTGTTTCGTCACTGGTGAGTGATGCATTCTGTTACTTGGGTTCCATAAGTTCAACATCCCCGTCGATCTCAAGGGGATAGACCCTTACCGATGTGAGGGGAGTGTTAAAGTCTCAGATCAACTAGGGATCGCGCTTACACTGCGCATATAAACAAAGACAATCATCTGTCTCATAACCTAAGGTTTGAGATAAAATTAGATCTAAATTTAACATAAACATTACTTTCTAATCCTTAAAACCCAACCAATACTTTCACTTGGTCGGCCTTCAATTAATTGTCCGTAGGTTCCCTTAGCCAACAGGTGCTTCTACGCTGGTGGCTCGAGTAGCGCATTTTCATCTTTTGTTTTTCAGAATGAATATGGTGTACTTGGGCAAAATTGATAGAATATTTGAGGGATGTGTGAGGTATTTTTTTAATTAAAATTTACTTAATAATCTCTCTCTCAAATGGAATTGGTGGATATTTAGAAATGTAAGTTTAAAATGGAGTTTTTATAGTTTCTTTTATGAAGATGCTGTAGTTTCAAAAATTGAAGAATTGGGAGACAAAGTATAGGAGCAACCTCAATGTGATTGTGTTAAGTGGGTTGCCTTGCCATATAATATTAAAACTTAAGACAGTCTAATTTCTTTACTGAACAAGTTTTCTTTTAATGTTGATAACAAATTTCTTGTAAGCATTTTAGTTTCTAACCAATTTTCTTAAAAGGAAAATGCCTCGCTGTTTTCTTCATTATTTTGCGTTTGCCTATAATTCTTGCTTTATTCAACCTTCTTATCTTGCAATTTGTCACAGGGACGACCATGGACAACATGACCATGAATCATATTATGGTGATCGGGATACAGAAAGCCTGGTTAATGTACAAGGATATAGAAGTTTGAGTTGGTCTACTCTGTATCAAATGTTCCAGTTCTTTCCTTGCATCATTTTCTGAGTTTGACATAGTTTTGGATGCTGTTGGATATGAATGAATGCCTACAATCAACAGTGCATGGCCTGATCTTGAGTTTTCTGTACTGCAGGCTATGGAGGAATTGGTTGTACCTATACCAGTGGAGTTATAGAAGCTAGCTTTAGAGGGCAAAATTGAGAATGTAACAAAGAATTTCAAAAGACCGGCGCCCTTCACAGGAGGATGTAGAATTGAGGGTTATGTGTGTCTGAAGAAGGTGAATTTTCAATAAAAAGAGAAAACTGGCTCAAATGTCGTTTATGCTTTCGTTCTGAGATAAATGTTGCCATCTTAGCTTCTTATTTTCTTTCTAATGGAACTGTGGTTTAACTAATAAGCAATGTTTTATGCACGATATAAGTTGTGATATTCTGTGGTTATTCCTTACAAATGAGATAACCAAAGTTATCCGTGACAGATAAATGTTAAAATTATCACAATCCATCCCATCCATTCAATTTATAAATTGCTTGAGTTATCTTTGCATTGCAGATTCCGGGAACCATTATCATATCAGCTCGTTCAGGAGCTCATTCCTTCGATGCTTCTCAGATGAATACGTCACATTTTATATCACACCTTTCTTTCGGTTGAAGTATTTCACCCAAGCTAATGAGTGATGTGACGGCTGATATCATATCTTGGTGCAAGTCACGATAGATTGAATGTTCATGCATTAATTAATCACAAGTTAGTTATAAATTAATCGATACAAATTATGTGCAATGAATACGTAAATATATATATCATAGAAAAAAATTTGTTCTCATAGATATTATATTATTAGAAATTAACTTTTAAAACTAAATAACAATAATTAATAACTTCAGAATTTACAGTTAAGAAGAAATGAAAAAATATATAAGAATAATTAATCTTCAAATTTTATAAACATTTAAATCATTAAAATCCTCGCAATATAATTACCAATCAATTACATGATTAATTTAATCTAACCTAGTATGTATTTTTCTCTCAAGTAAACCATACACCATATAGTAATTAACTTCATCACTCTCGTATAAATTAAATTGCATACTACTTAGTAAGTTAATCAATTATGGATTACATATATAAGAATTATATATCTCTGTCTCTAAACTATACATGTTATTTAATCAAGAAAAATAATTAAATAATTTTCTTAAATCTATTTAATTGTTTCTATAGATCAATTGTTAACCAAATAATTAATAATATAAAACTTATATTAAATAATATAATTATATTGAAATCATAACCGAGGTAAAATATTAGATCATCACATGTAGAAAAGTGAGTTCATAAGTTTCCTATGACAAATTAAATGGACATAATTTTGTTTATAAATCTCATATTTTTCATTAAGAAAGATATAATAATTGATAAATAAAGGAGAAGAAGAAGAAGAAATACACTCAATCTCCTCTTGAATCTCCACCAAAATTGCAACTGTTTTTGATTTTTTTTGTATTTTTCTCTCTTCTTGGCTCCAAAACTAATACAAAATTTATTTTATGACCCATTAGGGTTTATGGGAAAATTAGAGGGTTGAATTATGTTCGGATGGAATCTAAACCTTCAAATAAACTTTAGATCAAGGACTGAGATGAAAAAGTAAAAATTAATAGCATTGGCCAATGTGGGTTGTGACACGTGGCACGGGAGATTCACTAGGTGAATCAACGCGCAACGTGTGGCGTGGGTGGACTGGTTATAATCAATGCTGCTAAGTCAACGCCATATGGTATGCTGTGATTTGCGATTATGGATTGTATGGTTCACTAATGGGAAGAATGAACAAATCACGCTACGACATATGGCATGCTCATTAACCATGTGGAAAATTGGGAAAGAACTCTGTGTTAACACGTGACAAAGCCTACATCACCTGGTACAAGTGGGGTTACACGATTAGTTCTCTTTGTTTGCATGGTATCCACATTGTGTGTCTCTTCAGTTGTCCTCCTTGTGTGGCATCCGCACATCGTCTTCTAATGGTTATATATTAAAAATTCATAACAAATCAAGAAATTTTTTAACAATTATATTTTCAATTCTTTTTACTAAAAAGTTTATAGTTTAATATTTTTAACTCCAAAAATATTAATTATTGAATAAAACGAACAAATATGAAACAGAAAAGTAAACTAATGAACCTAAGAATCACCATAAATGTTAAATGTTAAGATTAATTTGTCAATTTATTTGTTTTCCTTTCATATTTTTTAGGGTTTTGCTTTCATAACGTTTGTTTTGACAATTTGGAATTGATGCATGCCTTCAATATTCATAATTCATCTTGGAATTTTTCACTGGGAGACATATCTAAATGTCCTTTTTTTTCTTCCAAAATTTCTGCCTAGTTAATGGACAGTGAAGAGAAGTCAATGATGATGCTGACTAATGTTACCAACTTACGATAAATCTGACCCACAACTTGAATTTATTGTAGGAGCTTTTGGATCCTGATAAGAGTTGGAGTTGGATTAATATCTACAGTTCCAGCGGTAGGTGCCGGAGGTGGGGGTGTCTCAGTTGAGGCTGAAGGTGGAGGAGAAGAATTTGTTTGGTGAGAATAGTGGTTGCTTCTGTGTGATAAGACAATCATCACCAACTTTTCATTTTTTTGGCAGTTATCTTAGTTCCCACTAATGAAGTAATAAGATCCAGATTTATTGAACTTGAACACTGTATGACCATCAGAATATTTCTGCATAGGTGATTCAATTTTGCAATTGGCATAGTCTTTCTTGTTTAGGAGTGTGCAAAAAATCCGATCATCCGATCAATCCGATAAATCCGATCCGATCCGTTGATTTTTCATCCGATCCGATCCAATCCGATGGTCGGATCGGATGGAGATTTTTTCCATCCGTTAAGTGCGGATCGGATGGCGGATTTTATTACGATTCATCCGATCCGATCCGACCGAAATTAATTATATATATTTATTAAATTAAATATATATAAATAATTAATATATATTTATTTAATTTTTTAATGTTTTTTTTAAATCAAATAATTTTATGTTATTATTTATGTAAAAATTTAAAAAAAATTATTTAAAAATACAAAAAATAGAGTTAATTAAATTTATTGGTCGGATTGATCGGATTGATCGGATGTCATCCGAATAGTTTACGGATCGGATTGAGCGGATGTAAGAAGTGATCGGATCGGTTGCAGATTAGGATGTTTCAATCCGAGCGAATGGTCGGATCGGATCGGATGACAGTAAAATCAACGGTTTCGATCCGATGAACACCCCTATTCTTGTTAACTAGAAGCACCGAGTCTTCGCCAGCATGGTAGTCAAACACTACACAAGTAAAAGATATTAATTAGAAAATATATATATGAACATCATGATCAAGGAGAAACGGTTTTATTGTGTTATTTATTGTTGGCCCAAAACATCAAGCCCATAAGCCCAAATAACTATTATTTCCCAGCATGTACCTCATTAAACTGACTATCATAAAATTTCAAACCATTATCAATTCTCAAATGCTTGATTTTCTTACTTGTTTGATTTTCTATACAAGCTTTGAATTTCACAAATTTTGAGAATGTGTCATTCTTGTTCTTTAGAAAATACACCTAAACATGACAAGAGAAGTCATCAAAAAAAGTCAACATATACCGGGCACCACCCTTAGACACAACACGAGAAGGACCCCAAAGATCTGAATGAATATAATCAACAGTACCTTTCGTTTTATGGATGGCTGTACTGAACTTGACCCTGCGATGCTTTCCATAAACACACTGCTCACAGAAATCAAGCTTCCCAGTTTTCTGACCACAAAGCAAATCTCGGTTGCTCAAAATAGACATCCCTGCCTCACTCATATGCCCAAGCCGCATATGCCATAATCGAGTAGTGTCTGAATCTTGATCTGACGAGGATGAAATTGATACACTACCAATAATAGTGCTACCCTGAAGCATATAGAGACCACGCGACAATTGCCTTTTAATAACAACGAGAGCACCCTTACTAATTTTTAAAACTCCACCTTCAGCTACATACTTATAGCCTTGTGAATCAAGAGTACCCAAAGATATCAAATTCTTTTTCAAATCTGGAACATGGCGAACATCTTTCAAAGTCCTAACAATACCATCATGCATCTTAATTCGGATAGTACCAATACCAATAACCTTGCAGGACATATTGTTTCCCATCAAGACAACACCCCCATCAATAGACTGATAAGAAGCAAACCAATCTCTATTGGGGCACATATGGTAAGTGCAACCCGAATCAAGAATCCAAACATCTCCAGGAGAACCAATAGATACTGATAGAACATTTTCACGATCAGAACCAGAACTATCTGTAACACCAGCGACATCATTAGTACCATAAGACGTTGTGGCAGATTTTCCTTTACCTTTGAGTTTCAGACAATTTACTTTCCAGTGCCCTTCCTGACAGCAATAATTGCATTTATCTTTTCTTTTTCTAGATTTGGATCTAGACTTTCCTCTATTACTACTTGTGCCTTTTTCTTGATTTCTACCTCTGACAAATAAACCACTGCTATTATCATTGTTGCTTGTAGACACCTTTTTCTTCAACTCTCTGGAATTCAAAGCTACTTTGACATCTTCCAAAGAAATAGTGTCTCGCCCATATAGCATGGTATCAACAAAATGTTCAAATGAATGAGGTAAAGAACATAATAGAACTAAGGCATGATCCTCATCATCAATCTTAACACCACCATTTTTCAAATCACGAATAATTTTAGTAAATTCATCAAGATGATCGTGCAAAGGTGTACCTTCTGACATTCTGAATGTATACAAACGCTGCTTCAAATATAACCGACTGGTCAAAGACTTGGTCATATACAAATTCTCCAATTTAAGCCATAACCCAGCAGGAGATTCCTCATCACCAACCTCGCGTAATACCTCATCAGACAAGGATAACTGAATTGAACTCAAAGCATTTTCCATCAATGCATCTTTTTCTTCATCAGTCAATTTTTCTGGCAATTTATCCTTGCCTTCAAGTGTCTTAACGAGCCCTTCTTTAACTAATACGGCTCGCATCTTCATACGCCATAAACTGAAATCATTTCTACCATTGAATTTCTCAATTTCATATTTTGCCGCCATGACAGAAAACCCAATATTAAATAAACAGAAGCACAACCCAGAAAATATGAAACCAATCAGAAAAACCAGAAGCTCAAAATAGATCCAAAAGAGCAAACTTGATCAGTTCCAATAAATAACAGAATAACCCAATAGCTCTGATACCAATTTGTTAAAGAATTGGCACTTGCGGAAGCGAATATCAGGTCCAATTTTGGTTGCACAAATTAATAATAATGGGTAACAGCAAAATAAATAAGCAGTAAGAAATTAAATGGCACACAATGATTTAAGTGGTTCAACTTTTCAATATGAAAAGTCTACTCCACTGACGACGGCACACCGAGGAAAATCCACTAATAATCAAAAGGAGATACAAACACCAATTTTCAGAGAGCTTCACAAATTATACCAAAATCCAAAGCCAACCCACAAAATATCCCTTCTAATTTACTGGTAATATATAGCAAGATAAATTAACAAACTTGCTATTAAATCAAAAATATTACCGTATAAATTTGAGAGACTCCACCAAAGAAAGCAATAATGAACAGCTTGTATTTTAGGGATTGATTCCCTTACCCACGCAGCTACTAATTTTCTGCTTTGTTTCTCTGCTTTATGTTTCTTTTCTTCTTCAATTTTGGAGGCTGCTACTTTCTCTCTTCTCTGCAGTTTTCTTTTGTTTTCTGCAGCGGCACACTAATGTGCAGAGTAAGGGAAATATATATATATATATATATATATATATATATATATATATATATATATATATATATATATAAGCTAGGGTACAGGCTGGGAAATAATAGATATATGGGCTTATGGGCTTGATGTTTTGGGCCAACAATAAATAACAAATCTCCACCTTGGCTCAAAACAGAAAAACAAATTCTTCAAATGAAATTCCTCGGATTACCAAATAACTGTCGTCCAAAACCCCGAAGGGTGATCATCTACTGCAAATACCAATCAAGTCCAAGCAATGCTTGAACTTGTTAAATGGAACTGGTTTGGTTAACATATCAGCTGGATTCTCTGTAGTGACTATCTTATTGACAACAATAGCACCCTGAGAGACAATGTCACGAACAAAGTGATATCTGACATCGATATGTTTGGTTCTTTCATGATACATAGTATTCTTAGTCAAATGTATCGCACTCTGACTATCACAAAATACAACAGAAGTATCCTGCTGTAAACCCAAATCATAAACCAAACCTCTAAGCCAAATGGCTTCTTTCACTGCTTCTACTGCTGCCATATATTCCACCTCTGTCGTAGACAAAGAAATTGTAGACTGTAAAGTAGCCTTCCAACTAATGGCACAATGAGAAAGAGTGAAGACATAACCTGTCAGAGATCTTCTTCTATCCAGATCACCAGCATAATCGGAATCCACATAACCAATAACACTACAACCAGTATTAGAACTCCCATCATATACCAAACCAAAATTAGATGTACCTCTCAAATACCGAAGTATCCATTTCACTGCTTGCCAATGACCCTTACCAGGATTACCCATATATCTGTTGACAACACTAACTGCATGTGAAATGTCTGGACGAGTACAAACCATAGCGTACATCAAACTCCCAACGGCACTAGCATATGCAACCTAAGACATGTATCGCTCCTCTTCTTCTGACTGTGGTGACAAATCCAAAGAAAGCCTGAAATGCGCAGCTAACGGCGTACTCACAGGTTTAGAATCTTTCATGCCAAAACGTTCAAGAACTTTTTCAATATAACTTTTCTGAGTCAAATAAAGCTTGCCCGCTTGTCTATCCCTGTAAATTTCCATGCCCAAAATTTTCTTCGCTGCACCCAAATATTTCATCTCAAATTCACCATTAAGTTGAGACTTTAATTTTTGAATCTCACACTTATTCTTAGAAGCAATAAGTATGTCATCAACATAAAGCAACAAATAAACTGATGAACCATCATGGAATCTTTTATGATAAACACAACTATCATAATCACTCCTAGAGTAACCATGATCAATCATAAAAGAATCAAACCGCTTATACCATTACCTTGGAGATTGCTTTAGCCCATATAAAGACTTTTTCAATAAACAAACATGATCTTCCTTACCTGGAACAACAAACCCCTCTGGTTGATGCATATATATTTGTTCTTCAAGCTCACCATGTAAGAAGGTTGTCTTGACATCAAGCTATTCTAATTCCATGTCAAACAATGCAACCATAGCAAGAAACACACGAATAGAGCTACGTTTCACAACAGGAGAAAATACTTCATTGAAGTCAATACCTTTCTTCTGACAATAGCCCTTTGCAACAACACGTGCCTTGAACCTAGTTGCTTCAACCTCAGGTATACCTTTCTTTTTCTTAAAGACCCATTTGTTTCCAAAAATCTTCTGGCCCTTAGGCGGTTTCACCAATTCCCATGTATGATTCTTATGAAGTGATTCAATCTCTTCATTCATAGCAACCAACCACTGAACAGACTCATCACAAGTGACAGCTTTATGATAACTAGAAGGTTCATGCACCTCAATAGACTCTGCCATAGACAATGCAAAAGAAACTAAGTCTGCATCTGCGTACCTCTGAGGGCGTCTAATCTCTCTTATTCCTTTACCCTTAGCGATACTGTATGGTTGCTCATGTTGCTCTTCTGCTACATCATGAGCAGAATCGTCTATCTCATCCACAAATGGTTGATCTGAAGTGCCCTCTTGCACTTGACTAGGAGCTCCACTCTCAAGCTCCACCTGCTCACTAACACCGCGGTCTTTATCTACAACAATAGACTCTTTTTTCTTTTGCAACATAGAAAACTCATCAAACTTAACATCTTTGCTAATCAAAATTTTAGGTGACTTGGGTTCAACACACCATAATCTATAACCTTTCACCCCTGAAGGATACCCCAGAAATATGCATTTCAATGCCCTAGGCTCAAGTTTACCATCATTAACATGAGCATAAACAGGACAACCAAAAACTTTCAAATCAGAATAATTAGCAGGAGTACCAAAGAATACCTCAAACGGAGTCTTCAACTCAATTGCAGTTGATGGATACCGATTCACCAAATAACAGGCATGGTTACAAGCTTCAACCCAAAAAGATTTATCCAAGTCAGCTTGAAAGAGCATACAACGAGCTCTTTCTAAGAGAGTCCTATTCATACGTTCTGCTACTCCATTTTGCTGTGGTGTATGACGCACAGTGCGGTGTCTCATTATGCCATTTCTTTCACATATTGTCAAAGCTAAAGAATGATGAGCTGTCACTCTATTAATTTGTTTATGTTTTTGAGATTTTTTAAAAGTGCTTACTAATGAAAAAAATAAAAATAAAAATAAACAAACATAAAAAAATTATTAAAAATAACAATATCCTCTAAGTTATAATATATAGATAGTTAATCGATGAATCTAATATATCACCTTAATCATAAAATAATTTAAATCAATGTTGTATATGTTATTATAATTTAAAATTTAAAAATAGTTAATAATTCTGAAATAGTAATCAATGCATAATCACATATTCATGGTTAGAGGTGAGTAATTCAACGGGCAAATATCATCGATTAAATTTATTAGTTAAAATGATTGATTTTTGGATAGTAAGCTCTATATATATATGATATTTGTAGCAGAACTTGAACTTGCCTAGAGAATCTCCTATCTGAAATCTATTCCGTTCTGCCCAGTGATTATGTTCTGCTGTATTAGGGTCACTTGGAACGCACCAGCCCTTTGGGCCTCCCACTTTAAAATCGGTTGCAAAACTCTTCTGCACTAAAATTGTCAGACAAACAAGACCCAATAGTTGAATGTTTTGCTGTTGGATTTATTGGTAGCCATTTAATGAAAAAATAAATAATAAATCCAAATGGGCACCAAGCCAAATGTTTTATTGTATACTTAAGTTTTCAAAGAATGCAAAGTGGTGATAACAATGGTGTCTTGAGAACCAGGGTTTTTGTAAGCTGAGTTTCACATGGAGCTTTACATGCTGTACAGATGAAGCTTTTGGAACTTTTTGTTGTTCTTTTTTTAATAGATTTCTTAGCCTCTAGTACAAAGGATATGAACACTTTTTTATATTAATAGTAATAGGCACTACCTGTTGGTTGAAATCTAATTAATTATGTAACTTGGCAAATCTATTAACATCTCTTAGCTTAAGTTGGCAATAGGCCAATAGCTATCAATTTCCCTGATCACAGTAGCCTTCTATTGAACATTTTTCTCAATAAAATTAATCAATTCCAACAAAAATGAATAGTTTTGAAGAAATGATAAACATATATAATTACATACACATTGGTCTCATAATGTGTTAGTATAACAATTTTTTTAAAAAATAAATAATTTCTTAATTATAATCGATGTGAGTTCAAATATATGTATATATTTATACTATTCTTCGTAGTTATTTGGATGATAATATTATCACATTCATAATTTTATTGTTAATATAATTGGGCACACAAAATTATAATTAATGAAAAATTGAAGATATATTTATGATATATAGTAGTGTTGTATATTAAATGATTATATTACATTAATTGAGAGAAAGAAGTGTCAAGAGAATAAGAGAAAGAAACTTTAGACATTTAGACCAATCTTGACATTCAAATAAAACCACCTGAGTCCTTTCCTTCATATGATCTGAATTCCTATAAGCTACATTAATTCGATGAATTATATACTAGGAAACAAACAGTACAAAAGTACCCATGCACATCCCCTGCTTATCTGCAATTGCATGGGACTCAAACTTGTAATTAAAACTAAGCCTTCAAAATCATATGTCTCTGCACATTCCAATATATATCAGCTTCCATGGACGTCCTTTAGCTAATTCCTGAGACAACATTCACACAACCCTGTTAAAGAAAAGAAAAGAAAATTTACAGTTCTCTTATCTCATTTCACACTTTTATCATGAAACTATATTTTCTTTACATTTATTTCCTAATAGCATCTAGAAGTATATAACTGAATTGGTTACATAATAGCATATATATTACAATGTATAATTTACACACAAATGTATATTAGTTTATGTTTATATGCACATTGTAACGTATAACTTAACATACTATTTTAGTGTCAATTTCACTTAAACTTTTAAAACATGCTATTTTGGACCTCAAAATCGTACCAAAGTAGAGAAAAGAAATTACCCAGACTGGATGAACTCAAAAGATTTACCAAGAAAACCGATTTGTCAATAGCAAGAAAGTGGCAATGGCAACAGGAAGAGATACAGAGAAACTAACAAGGCCAGATTGATGAACAGCATTTCCAGTAGGAAACTGTTTAGGAAGAGAACACTCTTCACCATTAAAGAAAACTTTAGTTGGGAAACCATCACCACGTTGAAGATTAATACCAGGAGTTTGTTTCTTGGTAAATGATATAACTGATTGTTGTTTCCCAGGTACTCTAGGCATATCAGGTTTAGAATTATTTGTCATACCAACCAAGTAATTCATATCCTTCAAACCCTGAAAGAAGATTGTGTTATTAAGTTGTAACTTTGTACCATTAAAAGAGTAGACATTTTCATAACCAGGATAAGCCTTCTTCATTTCAATAGCAGCAAACCAATCTTCAAAAGCATTTTCTTTCCAATTGAAAACAGTAATCCTAGCAGTCCAACCACTCCTATAATCAGTATTAAGATGCCAATTAATACTAACTCCACAATTATCAGGACAAGGTAGTTTCTTAGGAATAGGCTTGTGTTTAAGTTTAGCCCAAGCTTTGATTTTCTCAGTTCTATTAGCAAAAGGTACAAGAAGTGCTTCAGATGGAAGAAGCATAGCTTGGGCATTTTCATTACAAGTGCCCATTAAATTATCTTCACATCCACAAGCACAAGTGTTGCAAGGAATAACAGAAGAGTTGTAAAAAGCAGAGAAGCTAACACAACATCTAGATTTTTTCTCTTTTGGTTTTGTAATGTTACAAATCACTTGCCAACTAGCAATTGCATAACTTTTTGAATCAAGTCCATTTGGGTCAGGAAATTCAGTTGGTTCAACTCTAATTGGAGCTCCACATTTGTAAAATGGATTAATCAAACCAGTGACTTCCCATTTTTGAGGTGGAGTTATAGCTGTTCTGTTCATATCAGGTGGGAGTTTATAAACTTGAAGTTGAAAAATTGATCTTGATTTTCCTGAATCCATCATAGCTGGTAAAACAGTTCCATTTCTACAACAATAAGGTAATTTCCCAACTTTCTCATCATCTTTTTTATCTGGTGGAAGGTCAGAAATGACAGGTTTCTTTTGACAGTTATGGACTTGTGAGAAATCTAAATCTCCGTAATAAACACCAGCTTGACCATAAATACATTCAGAAGGGTCTCTTTTATGAGTATAAGCACCTCTCATGGAGAATATGAATTCACCTCTCATCCATTCCCAGGTTAAATTCCAATGATCAAGACGGCCCAATGGATTGTTGTTGTCTATTGTTACCTGCGCAAGATAGCTTCCTCCATATGCTTGTAGGATATCATAACTTAGAGAAAGATCACCTGTTTGACGAGGTAAGAACTTTGTCTTTTGTTTTGGTTTTACCTTGGCTTTTGGGTCCTTTTTACAGCATACATACATGTTTGGCCCTGCAAATGCAAAGCAGATCATATAAGTCTCACAATACAAGGATTCCTTCGGACGAAAGGAATGGGTTACATGGTGAACATAGATCTGTAAATTCTCGCACAAATATCCTTCAATATATGAGTAATGTGAATTTCAAACATACTTAAACAAAACTCATAAATTATATCTTATGCTTTGAAGATGTACAATTTATGTTTTTTTTTCTTTCTAAAATTACTTTATTTTGAATGACATTTTTTACAAAAACAAATGCAAAACAACAATTAGGGACCTACAAAAGTGATTCTAACATGGAAAAAGTGTTTTTAAACCAAATAGTAAAAAAATTATCATCAGTGCTTTCAAAGGATGAGAAAGCACACAGAAGCACAAGTAATTTACTTTTTTCCTAAAAGCAATTTATTTTGAAACCAGTTTTAACGTAACATACATTTTAGTATCTAATAAAGCCAAAAAAAAAAAATGAATACTTCATGAAACATAAGCAAAATCACAGGCTATCTCTGATAGGAAAAATATGGGTTCCTGATTAATTATAGCAGATTAAGGCTTCTTCTCTCTAATAAGTAATATAATTTTATATTTGAAAAATACAAATACACAATGAAAAGAGGACAAAAATTAATCTGATTAGCAAATAATATACTTTAATAGTAACAGTAATTAATTCTATAAATGTGATAAAGAAAAACATAATTAATTACCACGTTTAAAAGGAGCAGGGCACTTAAAGCCATCATTCTCGAGGCGAATGGTCTTGGGCATAGGAGTAGAACCTCGTTTAATACCAAACAAAGTCCCTTTCATTTGAACCCTGGATTGAATTTGTGTATAATCACCAGCAGTATCAATGGAGGTTTTTAAATCAGACATGGGATATCCAAACAAAACAGTACCATTCCCAACTGCAATTGGGAATTCACCACCTTCTTCTGGAATTGCTCCTTCAGCTGAAACCAATATTTCCCTATGTTGAAACCCAATGAACATTTTCCAAGCCTTAAGTTCCTCAGACCCTGCATTTAATATTGTAGCCTCTGACGTAAAAGCCCATGCTTGAGCACTCACATTTTTCACCTTGGGAAGTTCTTTCTCGACAGACCCAAACGTGTATGTTAGAAATATTCCATTACATTGATCTTCTAGTGGCGGCGCCGTGCCATCTGCCTTAGCCCCGCCACCATCTTGTCCGTAACAAACCTCACACCTCGAAAACAACAATGATAACAATACTAGTATTGATAACATGTCAAATTGATTCCATGGTTTTTTCTTGATTGAAGATTTTATTCTTGACATTTTTGTCGTTTTCAGAAACTATTTTGTTTCCGAGATTGAGGCTTTTTTTATTTATTTTATATATTTATTATTATTATTATTTTTTTTTTTGGAAGAAAAGAGAGGAAAATAATTAGACAAAGACCACGATGACGAAGACGATAGAGGACACGAGAGTGCCTCAGCGTACAAGGACGTACGCTTGAGAGACCAAAAAAAGGATGAATATTGATAAGAAATAGAGGTTGTTCTGACTACTTAGTTTGATAATTTAATTAATTAATTAATTAATTAGCAAATAATAAAAAAAAAAGTGAGAAAAAGAGAAGACGAAAAAGGATATAAAAGAGAGATAGAAGAAAGGGTCAGACTATTTTCTCTTCCTCTAGTTTAAGCGTCTGTTTCGGAGGAGTTTCATGCTAAAAAGAAACAAAAAACAGAAAATGGCCACAAACCATATTCTTAATTCTAAGTATGGAGGTTAAGTTTGGTAAAGACGAAGAAATGGCTTGAATGTGTTGCGTTGAGAAACAATTTGTTTTATTTGGGGTTTTTTTTTTTTCCGACAACCGATATAATTTACGTATACTGTTTAGCTAATCTTATAACAATATTAAACAAATGATTATTCTAGTTAAAATAAATAAATGGTATATCAAAAAGGTAAAATACATTCCATATTTTCTCATATAATTTAATTTCATTATAAATTAATTTTTATTTATTTATTTTATAAATTATGTTTAGTATAAAAAAATAATTATTTTTATATATTAATTATTTTTTAACAAATTATAAAAAATAATAACTCTAAAATTTATAAGACGGGATTCAATTAAATAACGTTTAACATTAAATTATTTTAAATAATCACAGTTTAATTTAAACTATATGTAATTAAATAATGTTAAAAAAATATTGTATTAGATTTTTTTTAAATAGTATAAATAAATAAATAGCTTTTATACTAAATTTTTTTAAGAGTGAAAATAAAGACTTTTATTTTGTGGTTATAAGTTTAAAATATTTTGTTTAGGTTGTTTTTCTTCTATTAAGTGGACGAGTGAAAATACTTCTACAACAATTTAGTAACTAGTTCACGAGATCACTTACTTTACGTGGTTATAAGTTTAAAATATGTTATTTTTTTAAATAAATGAGTGAAAACACTTCTATAATAATTTGGTAACTAATTTATGAGTCCATTTACTTTATGTCATTATAACATTTAGATTATATAGTTTTATATAAAATATATATATCACCAAAAATTTTAAATTTAAATACTTTAATCACGTAATTTTATAGTTATAAGATTAAAATGTATATTTATAGTGTTATGTAATTAAAATATCTTAATTTAAAATTTTTAATGAACTATCTCATGAAAAAATTACATGACTTATAAAGTAACTTTTATACAATAATTTATGGGTTATCCAAGAAGCGTTCGCATGGTAGAAATTTAAGCGTCGGAAAAATCTCCTAAATCTCGTGAACTAATATAATAGAAGTTCAGTCTGCTCCCCCGAAACTAGAAGACGGTGGTCAAGCAACGGTCGACGAGCTGGTGGAAATCAATCTTGGCACAAGTGAAGAACCAAGGCTTGTGTTCATCAGTGCGCCTTATGAGCGCGTTTGGATCCGCGAAGGCATCGCTTGCTCCCCTTTTTCTTAATCGGGTCCCTGTAGTTTTTCAGCCTCCGTTTGCAGGCTGCCGGATAAAGACAACTCCGCAATCCCCTTATCAAGCAAGGCCTGATTCTCTTCCAATCCGTTTTTCTTCTTGGGCTGTAGTAAGTAGATCGAGAGGTCGTTCCGCCCCTTGTCCCCGAATATGGGTAATATGTTCTCAAAAAAGGTTGTTCCAATCTGACCTAGCTGGCGGCTACTCTCCAGGGCCTCACCGATAGATAGATAGAAAACCCCGGCAAAGGATTGAACTTTTTTTGTCTTTTTGAAAATGCCTTTGGAAAGACCCCATATGCATTACTCACTTAGGGCACCTCGTTTGCCATCACTTTCTACAGGGTTTAATGCCCTCAGAGCTTCAGATCGCGGATCTTCTTACGAAGTCCCACACCACTGTGCGATTCCGATACTGAGTATCCAAACTCTTAGTCTGCGTTGGTGAATGGAAGCCCCCATTATCAAGCCCCGGGGGGGGGGGGGCTCGGCTCGGAGCTGGAGGTCAGTTTAGATCCAGAAGCGGTCGGTTTGAAGGGTCGACACCGCTTCCACCGCCTCCGATAGAAAGAGTCATTTTGTCCATTGCAGAAAGGCCATGAATCCATTTGGACTTAAATTAATGTTTTAAGAATATTTTATTTTCATAACTATTAAATATTACTATAATATTTATGAGTTTTTTAATTTTTTTAAAACTATTTATATATTTCTTAGTATGACAAAAAATAATAGACAAACAACTTATTTGTATTTATTTATTTTTGTAGATATGTCACCAAGTCGAAGGTCGAGGCAAATCAGGGTTATCTTCAAGGATCACACATGACCAAATCATTGATCTCATCTCCATGCTACGGCAACTTGTTCCTGAACTTCGTGAGAGGTGCTCTAACAAATTTATTGAGTAAATTATGTAACTAATCTTTAACTCTCACAATTTGTGTTAAAATAATTTTATTAAACAAAAAATAGTCCTAATAAACACTTCATTAATTAAAAAAATTAATATGATAAAAAATTAAATTTATCTATAAATATACATAATTAAATATATATTTTATTAAACATAATATAATTAGACACATATTCAATTAAAAAAATCAGAAAATTTGTTTGGAGTATATGATATCATTACAAAGGGTTTTTTGCATAACAAGTATATAATCAAAGTAGAGAATATTTCTTTTTATAATATGAAAATAATTTTAGGTAAATAAATGACTAATTAATTGATACATCTTGTTTCTCATGGTTACTGTGTATTTTTTTTCTTTCTAATATACTATTTGCTTGGAAATATATGACATACATCAAATCTTTCCAAATTGTTATGTTTGATTCTAGAGTAAGTAACTAAAGCACACTACTACAAAACAAACCTTTAAAGTGGTTTTCTTGAATGGACTTTAAATACGGTAACTTAAAAATATAAAGTCGGTTCACTTTAAATTTTTAATTTTTTTAAATAAAATTTACTCATTTTTTATTATATTCAAATTAAAACCTATATTCGATCACTACATAATAATAAAAAATACCAAAATCTGTTTAACAAATAGTTTAAATAATACAAATAATTGAAATATTAAATATTAATTAATATCAAAAAAATTATCATGGTGTTATCCTATGTTATTTAAGATCATCATATTCTTCTCTTGATGTTATTATACAAAACTTACATGTAGCGTCGATTTTTTTCATCGAATCAACTTTAAATTCATTATAAGTTAATTTTTTCTAAAAATTGACTTTACATATCGATTTAAATACCACATTTTGTAGTAATGTAACATGATAGAAAACTAAGTTTATCAATAAATACACGCAATTTAACATATGCACAACTGAAGAAAAAAAAGATAACTCATTTAGGATACATGATATTAGTTATATACTATAAAGTTGGATTATTGTCCAACTAAGTAAATGATTTTCTAATATGTATATTATTTTAAATAAAGAAATGATTAATTAATCATTTTAGTTGGATGTAATTGGATATGTCTAAATCTACCCAACAAAATTAGACATATCTAACTATGAATTAATAATTTTCAAAGAAAATAAATTTTGCAACAAACACACCAATTTAAAATTAAAATATTATGTATAACATATTATATATATAAAAATAATTCATAAATAAATTTTAATATCAAACTGAATTTATCTAATTCTCAAAAAAAAAAATTAATTTTATTATATTTGAATTAGTTTGTATTGATAACATAATCATATCAAATTTAGATTGAAAAATTTCAAATCATATTCAGATCGAATCATATTTATATTGATTAAAAATAAATAATTTTGATCGGAATATCATTCAATTAATGAGTTATATAAGATTTTTAAAAAAATAAAACGCACAATATAGATTAATCTTCATTTATAGCTATCAAAAAGTGACTCTTTAGTTTCCTCTTTTTTTTCTCCAGCTGTGAGCTATAGCTTGGTATTATCTTTGTCATCCAATTTTCTGCACGATTCTTTATATATTTTGCTTCACATCGTTAGAACCTTTAAAATTATATAAAAATACTCATTTTCTTAAAACAAAATGTTGGATTGTCAGTAATGTTAATACATGTAGGCCATAAAGATGAATGAAAGATGTGTTTAATAACAATTTTGATTTTTCAAATGATTTTGTAGTCACGTATGATTAATGATAATTTCTTATTTTTATTTTTCACATTTATAAAGAATCACGAGTTTAATATAACATGGAGTGATTCATAAATCTTTAAAAATAAGATATTTTAATCAGATTTTTGATTTTTAATTTTAATTTTCATTTTCACTAATTTTTTTAAAATAGTAAATGAAATTTTAAGACTTTTTCTTGTATAAATATTACAATAAAATGATTAAAAATTTAAAATTTATAAATAATAATCAAATAATTTATAAATCATTTTTGATTTTTGAATTTTTGAAAATCACTGACAAAAAAATATTATCAAACATATTAAAAAAAACCACGGAAGTGATAAAATTATTTATTTAATAAAAAATTATAAATTATAAATCAAAGTTATTATCACATAAAAAAAAGTTAACATGTACGAGTTAAAAAAAATAGAGATTTTTAGTGTTCACTAAATATCCATAAAAATGATATGTAGTTGTATACTAAAAGTTTGGGGAAACATTATGGCTTTCTACAAATAGGAAAGACCCACGGTAGGAACTTCGACTTCCATGTTGGATTAGCCATGGACATCTCGCATCTGTAGCCACCGTTATCAAATAGATAGATACATTACTTAAACTTGTTTAGTATTTAAATTACAGAATACATGATTCATGTTTCTTTTAAATCTGATTTGAAAAATGCAAAAAAAAAATTCATAAATGAAATTTATTTTTAATGCTATAAAGTACAAATATGTTTCTTCTAATTCTGAAGAATTTTATTTTTTTAAGCTCAGTTTTAAATCCGTATAAGTTGAAGTATTAACTGTTAAATACAAGTTGATTTGGAAAGGAGTTTTCAACTTTGGCTTATACGCAGGTAAGCAGATGAAGAGTCTGCAGTTAAGTTATATAAGTGTTAATTAGAATTCATTTGTTTAATTTGATTTGAAATTTTTATACATGTGTCATCCAGTGAATAGAAATGTTCTCCAAATAAGCAAAGTTGAGTTGGTGAGTCTGATTTATACAAAACTTTCTTCTAAGAAGATATAAGGCGCCATCTTTACCAGACTATAAAGTGAGTGCAATTACTTGGGCCTCTGATGGAAGCCCATTGTGTTATGAAGCAGTAGAGTATAATGCTTCAATAGTTCAAATTGATTGCTGTGTAAATTGAATACTATCACAATGACTTTAGGATACACATTCATTAGCTATTATAGACTACTAGAATTTAGAGCACCACTTTTATCACTAAATTACTTTTCCTTTTATTATCTAGCTAAAATTAGTGAAAAGAGATAGTGCCGACTTTTTTACTTCAAGTATGGTCATATGTATGAAATAGGTGAAAAGACAAGTTGTAAAATGAGGAAATATTTTGAAAAATAATTAAAATTACAAGGGTAAGGATGTTAATTTGTTTGGGCATTACATGGGAAGATCATTCTTGATTTCTTTGGCCTCTGAGCTCGACATGATTTAACACACCCTTCGCAACTTAAACATGCCAATACAACATTAAGGCAAACTGCTATGTACATTTTGTCATTTTGATTCCTCGTTTTTCTGTTACTATATATGTTGAAATTTCCTCAACGTATACAACACCACATGTAAAACAAGTCAAGTGACCTCAATCTCCTCAATACCACTGATTACGTCAACTAATTGAGCTTTGGGCTCCAAATCAATGAACTGATTCGACTTGCTAGCAAGATGTGAAATGCTAACCCTTCCCTGACGCTTAATATAATCTGCAACAGCTTGCATTTCTTCCTTTGAGATGTATATGTATTTTCCCCTGTCGTCCATGACACCAGAAAGTCTCCCTGATACCAAAATAAAAAAAAAAAAAAACAACCATCATTATGTTGTGGAGCTCAGAGAACAAAGTAGTTCCATGCTTCTAAATCAAACCAAGAAAGAAGGGTTGGGTAGGAAATTAGAAATTCCGTCTAAGAATAGCAAATGCTTTATAGGGATGAGTAAGGATCCAACAGTAATAAAATTGATTGACAAGCCCTACTGAAATTTTAAGGGTTGAAAAATGTCAAATTATAGTAACAATAATAAGAGAAACCAAAGCCTCATAGAACATACCCATACTTTCAAGTGACGTGATCCGATTTATACATTCCTGAAAGAAAAAGACATCTGAATCAAAACGATTATAAAGACACTAACGAGGGTAATCAATTCCAACTCGATAGTCAGACATAAAGCATGAATTTAAATATTCCCCCACCACCCCCCAAAGAAAAAAGTGAGTAAATTTTGAGGAGCACTACCTTCTGGCTCAAGTCCCCATCCACAATCACATAGCTTTCTTAAATGAAGTATAAATGATGCTCAATTACAAAGAAAGGAAGCGCACTTACCTGTGTCCTTAACTTGAATTCTGCAGCAAGATCTTCCAAAGGAACACACTTCTGTTTCTGCAACATTACAGTAAGAGATGGTAATTATATCGAAATCAGTACCGCAAGAAAATCATTTAGAAGCTCTTTCTATTCAAAGACCTACAGCTAGCTTAACATAGTTGGAACTAATATCAGATAGAAACTACAAAAAAGGAGGGAGAAAAAAGAGAAGGAAATGATATCAGTGACAATGGTTATAAAGCAATCAGATGTGACAAACAATCTTGAGTCAGCCAACTACATAATCCCTTTTTTCTTGTCACAAGGAAATTCGTGGAAAAGATGCCAAGGAGCTGCAGCACTAAGAAACAGCAGTTTCCATGAAAACAAATTAGAAGAGAAAAACCAAAGATGAAAGAACATCAATTAAACATAACAGAAAAAGTCTTGGCATGATAGAGGTCGACCTCAAGGTTGATGGTACAAGTCTTCCTCCCATGTTTGGTTTAGTGGGATAAGAGGCTTGGACAGGAGTTAGATATAAATCCACAAATAACCTCTAGTTCAAGTTCAAATCAGCTTGATCAGACGGGATCTATTTTTACTGAATATGACCAACTAACGTGGCCAGAGCCAAGCCTTGAGATTTGGGGTAAATAGGTTCAAATTGTTTTTCCTCAGCTTGATTATTAAACCAGATGTAATCCAATCCCACCTCTAATATAGTCTAATGTAAAACTCTTGAGCTTCTTACATAAGAAAAAACAGTAAAAAATTGAAGTTCTGGTAAAGTACTGAAACTACCTTTATGTACTCCACAAACTCAGAAAGCAAATCTCTACCTCCATCTTGCACTTCACTTTCAACAGTACCTTCAGCATCTACAGAAAATTCTCCTTTCCACTTTTCAAAGTCTAATGCAGCAGCTTCCTCCTCCTTTGCCTGTCGATTTTTTTCTTCTTCTTCCTGTTTAACAAATGAACATATTCTTTAACAAACTGCATAGTGACAGAAACGTGCTTAACTTTTTAAAACACTAAAAGGGTGATGAACCCACCAGCCTACGTTCTTCTGCCTCGCGCTCCTCATCTTTTCTTCTTCGCGTTTCACCATAGTGGTCTTGCTTAGTTTGCCTTGACTCTCGTGCAGCTTGTTCGGCCTTCAAAAAATAAAGGTAAGGGCTAGAACTCATAGGTGCCACAAAATGAAAGGGAGACGAAGGAGTACAAAAATACAAAGATCATAAAAAAATCATAGAAAAGAGGCAACATCTTTAATATAAACATTTGCAAATATGTGAACCTTTTTGTGACCCAGTTTTAAAAAATTCATTAAAATATCTGTTCTGATGAATCATACAAGGCACATATCATAGAAACAACGTTTAATAAAATAATAAAATATTACCTGCCGCTGTGCTCCCCGCTCTTGCCGCTTCTTCTCCTTTTTCTTTGATGCTTTAGCTTCATAATACTGACCTCCAACATCTTCTCCGTCACTTTCATCCAAAGTTTCTGCATATAGAATTATAGAAGATTAATTAACTTGATGCCATATTACTCTTACACAGAATCACAAGGAAACCACAATGCATTCTAAAAGCATACTACAAAATGTAAGTAACAATACATACACTCTTTTGCATCTAAATCTGAAAACTAGTATAGATCGTGATTTAAGAAGGATAAATGTAGAGCAAACTGTTAATTTTAAAAATATGATGCAATACCACTATCATTTCAATACAGCGCTTTTGCCCCCATATAATTCAAACTTGAAACTTCTCAACTTTTCAACCTTCGATGACAAAATGAAGTAAATACTCTTCATCAAAGAGTGGATAAAACATACCCAGATACCCAACAGATATGTGATACAAAGTAACTCTCCTAACAAAATGCATATCAAGAAGGGGGACACAAACATCTAAGTATCAAAACAGGTAACATATCTACAAATTTCCAAATACAGCCTTAGAAACAAAAAAGAAAAAAAATCCCCCAAGTTATTCGTTACTCTTGGAGTGAGTGAGGTGGTACTTGTTAGAGATTATTGTTATAAAGCTCCTTAATTTAAGGAGCAAATTAAGGAGCAAAACATGGAACAAAACATGGAGTAAAACATGGAGCAAAACATGGAACAAAACAAGGAGTAAAACATGGAGCTTAATTCAAGGAGCAATTCAAGGAACCATTAATTTAAGGAGTAATTCAAGGAGTGAATTTTCCTATAAATAGATGTGTAATTGTAATGAATTAACCATCTAAAAGTTTTCATTCTAATTGAGAGCAAAGCTTTTGTGAGAGAAAATTGAGAGTAATTTTCTCGAAACAGGTGTGAATTGGGTTGTGGGTTGTGAGTGTTGTAAACACGCTTGTGTAATTTCCTCTCTTTCAATAAAAAGATCTGCAAAGCGGTCAGGAGGCGCAAACAAGATTAGTAGAACCTAGTTATCAAATTTGTGTGTTATTTTATATTCTTAACTTACCGTAAGTTTGAATTTATCGGGAATTTGCGTTATTTACGTAGTGACGTATCGGTATTGGTAGTGATTTACGTCGATTTTACGCAGAAATAATCGAGAAACGATCAGGAGGAAGTCGTGATTTTAGTGGGAGCAATGGCCGCGAGATGAAGGAAGGGTGAAACTCGAGAAATTTGATGGCCTGATTTCGGGTTTTGGAAAATGCAGATAGAGGATTATACGTATCAAGAAATCTATATCAGGCCTCTCTCGGGGAAGAAGCCGGGAGGCTATGAAGGAAGAAGATTGGAATCTTCTGACGGTGGCTCGGAGTTATTCGATTGAGCGTTATCCGTAATGTTGCTTTCAACGACATAGCAAAGGAAAAGACACGACGGTCTTATGGCGGCTCTCGAATATGTATGAGAGCGTATCGGCCTCGAGCAAAGTGCACTTGATGTGACATTGGTCTGCGGATGACGGAAAGGCGCATCGGTAAATTTCAACATCTCGATGAACTCGACACGATTACTGACCCGGTTGAGTTCGGTGGAAATTAATTCGATGAAGAAGTACGAGCATTGATACTTTTCTTCTGCGGAAAGGCCCCGGAATCTTCTTGTCGCGGTGGCAGTGTGCTCGTCGGGAAGCAATAAGTTGAAATTTGTGATGTTCGTGATTTGGTTCTCGGTGAAGAGATCAAGACGTAGAGAGCAATTGAATCGTCAACCTCTTGAGTTTGCATCTGGTCGAAGGGAAGAAATTCAACCAGGAAATGGACGTGGTAGAGCCGACTATCGAGGTAGATCGAAAGACGGGAGGTCCAAGAATCCGGGAATCCTAATAATTCCCTTGCTTCGAAGACTATCGAGTGTTGGAATTGTGGAAGAAGCAAGGCCTACAAAAATCGGTTGCAAGAATGCAGAAGGACAAGCAAGTGAAGGCGGAGGCAAATGTTACTTCCCACCTCGAGAGTAGATGATGCATTGATATGCTCTTTGGAGAAACGAGGAAGAATCTTGGGTGTTAGACTCTGGGAGCATCGTTCCATTGCTACTTCACCAAAAGAATTCTTGAGAAATATGTCCCGGAAACCTTGGAAAGGTATATCTTGGTGATGATCAACCATGTGCTATTATTGGCGAAGGTGTAGTGAAGATTAAGTTGAGCAGTTTGTTTGGGAGCGAAGGATGTCGAGGCGTATTCCAAGTCTCGAAGGAACTTAATCTCGGTAAGGCGATTGGCAGGTGAGGCTGTACGATCTTCCCGGGGTGATGATTGGAAGATTTGAAAGGGTGCGATAGCGATTGCTTCGAGCAAGAAAAGTGGCACTTCTTTACGCCGGCGGAGGCACGTTATTCAATTACGGTTACGTAGCAATGAAGCCCAGAAATACGTGGCACCGGAGACTAGGCCATGAGTGAGAAGGGGATGAAGATTATGCCTTTCGAGAAGGGAAAACTTCGGTCTACGGTCTGCGAGGAGATAGACATGTGCGAAGATTGCGTGCGAAACTTGGAAAGCAAAGAGTCGGCTTTCGGACAAGTTGCGAGAATCCGAAGAAGGAAAGGCTAGAGCTTATTCAGCTCGATGTTTGGGGACCACGGCCGTCCGTACATTGGTGGGAAACCTTGCCGTGACTTTCATCGATGATCGCTCTCGGAAGGTATGGGTTTACTTTCTAAAGCATAAGTACGAAGTATTTGAGGCTTTCGAGAAGATGGAAAGCATGGTGGAAAATGAGACGGGTTTAAAGATCAAAAAGCTCGAGCCGATAATGGTGGTGAATATGAAGACACGAGATTCAAAAATTTACGCTATGAGCACGGGATTAGAATGGAAAGAAGCTGGCGCGGGCACGCCTCGACCTGATGGTGTAGGGCGGCGTATGAGCCGACGTTGACAAAAAAGAGCCGGAAAGCATTCGTATACGGTCGGAGTCTCACAGAAACAGTGCAGGCGAAGCGATCGACACGGCGGCTTACTTGATCAGCGAGGCCCATCCGTTCCCGTTGGAGCGTAGAATACCAAAGGAGGTATGGAGCGGAAAAGAGGTGAAACTATCATCCCAAAGTTTTTCGGTTGTGTAGCATTTGTGCATATCGGTGATCGAGCGGGAATAAGCTTGATCCCAAATCCAAGAAATGCCGTTCATTGGTGGCTATGGTGAGGATGAGTTTGGCTACGCGTTTGGGATGACGAAAAGAAAGAAAGTTATCGTAGGCAGAGATGTGATTTTCAACGAAAGGGTGATGTATAAGGACAGTACGTAAAATGAAGCGCCCGATGAGAGCGAGAATGAGTCGGTATTTGCGAGATCTGAGATGATGTCCCGGATCTTCACTTGAGAACCAATTGTAACAAGTCCTCGGCGGAGGAACTTGTTGGAGAAACGTACACGTCATTACGACACGCCTGACCTCTTTTCCACCTCACGTATTGAGAAGGTGTCGACCTCGTACTAACGGGAGATACATGAACTATGTTCTTGTGTGATGGAAGGGAGCACAGATGCTATGATGAAGCTTGTCGGACTCGAGATTCAGCCAGTGGGAGCTTCTTGTATGAAAGAAGAAATGAAATCTCTCGTCTACGACCAGGACATAGGAACTAGGAGTTACACATGGGAAAGAAGGCCTTTCACAAATGGGAAATGTCTAGGGTGAAAGAGGGGCTTGTGATGGTTCAGAGATACAAAGCCCGCCCTAGTTGTCAAAGGGTTTCAACGAGAAGGAAGGAGTTATTCTGCCGACATTTTTGCTCAGTTGTGAAGCTCAATACTATCGGATCGGTATTGAGCATTGTAGCTCATCGAAGATCTTCGTCTTGAAACAGTTGGATGTGAAGAATGCATTCCTTGTGGAGATTTAGATGAAGAAATATACATGTCTGCAGTAGGAAGGTTTCTCGAGAAAGGGGAAGAAAAAAGCATGGTGTGCGAGACTTAAGAAGAGTTTGTATGGCTGAAAGCAATGCAGGACAATGGTACAAAAAATTTGGCGATTTCATGCCTGAGGAAGGTTTCGAGAAATGCAATCTTTGATCATTGTTGCTACTTGAAGAGATATAGGTCGATTATATCATTTTACTACTTTATGTTGATGATATGTTAGTAGCAGGTTTAGATATGGATGATATTAAAAGGTTGAATGACAATTGTCAAAAGGAATTTGACATGAAAGACTTAGGTCAGCCAAAGAAGATTCTTGGAATGCAAATCACGAGAAATAAGAAGAAAGGATCCTTACTGATTATCTCGATACATCAATCGTGTTTTGCAAAGATTCAACATGGGCGATGCCGGCCATTAACGCACTTGCCGGTCGTTTCGCCTATCGAGGATCGGTCCCCTCGGACGAGGAAGAGAGAGAATTCATGGCTAAGGTTCCTTATGCCTCGGCCATTGGAAGTTTGATGTACGCATAGTGCGTACAAGACCCGGACATTGGCCGTACGGTGGGAGGTTGTTAGCGGTTTATGTCAAATCCAGGAAAACTCATTGGGAAAGCGATCAGTGGATTTTGAGGTATGCGAGGCCATGAGAAAAGTGTTTGTACTTTAGTAAAGGAGAGTTAAAAGTACGAGGATACGTAGATGCGGAGACTTTGGGTGAAGTTGATCAGAAGAAGCACCACTTGGTTATATATTTCTTGTTGGAGCTACGGTTGGTTACGTGTCGCAAATCTGAGAAAATTGTCGCTCTATCGGCACTTCTGAGAAGTGAGTATGTAGCGATGGCAAGCTAGTAAAGAGATGATATGGCTTGAGTTTGTTAAGCGAGTTGGGATTCAAACAAGAGAAGAATGTTAACGTGCATGTAAAGTGCAATACACTTGGCGAAGAATTGACATTTCATTCTAGAACCAAACATATTGGAATTCGTTATCACTTCGTGAGATCTACATTAGAAGATGATGTGTTATCTTGGAGAATATTGAGGAAGCAAAAATCGTGAGATATGTTAACAAAGGTGGTGATTATTGACATTGAAGTTGTGCCCAGCCGGTTGGTCTATTAAATAACAAAGACTAGAAAAGTTCTTTGCATTGATCGAGGTGTGAAAAGTGATTGAAATCGGTCTTGAAGTGGGAGATTGTTAGAGATTATTGTTATAAAGGCTCCTTAATTTAAGGAGCAAATTAAGGAGCAAAACATGGAACAAAACAAGGAGTAAAACATGGAGCAAAACATGGAACAAGGAGTAAAACATGGAGCTTAATTCAAGAAACAATTCAAGTAACCATTAATTTAAGGAGTAATTCAAGGAGTGAATTTTCCTATAAATAGATGTGTAATTGTAATGAATTAACCATCCAAAAGTTTTCATTCCAATTGAGAGAAAAGCTTAAAGAGCAAAGCTTTTGTGAGAGAAAATTGAGAGTAATTTTCTTGAGTGTAATTGGGTTGTGGGTTGTGAGTGTTGTAAACACCTTGTGTAATTTCTACTCTTTCAATAAAAAGATCTGCAGCAGGTCCGGAGACGTAAGCAAGATTGGCCGAACTCCGTTATCAAATTGCTTTCTCATAAGTTTGGCTTATCGGGAATTTGCGTTATTTCCCAACAGTACTCACACCAATCACATTGCTTGTTGTCTTAACAAAGTAATTGATGATTGTTATTTTTCTAAGAAAATCCATTGCATATACCTTGCATCTCATTGGCATGGAGTACCGCATCAACAATACTCCATGAGCAGTAAATAATTTCTCCACAGTCAATTCCAAATGGCACATAGAAGGAAATAAATCTCAATAAATAACAAACAAAACCATCGTTACATCCATGAGAATCCATATATATATATATATATATAAAGAAAAAAAAAGGAAAAACTGAGGCAAAGCACCTTCTTGGGCAGCTGCAGCTGAAGAGCTGCTGGCTCCAGCCGCTGGTCTCCTACGCATCCGCCCAGCACCAGTTCCACGCACCACTTCTTCCCTCTGCTGGACCTGAACAAGTAATCGAACGATGGACCAATTAGGCAGAGCTAAGGGTTCACCATCAAAAGAAACAAACCTAACACTCCTAAGTCGTAATTACATCACCATAAGATTAAACAAACCTGAGGTTCTTCTTCATGCTGATGAGATGATCGCGAATCATGACGACGTTTCAAGAGATATAAAGGAATTAGCGCTACAACAAGAAGCATTGACAGAATCGCGACCAACAATTCCTCCATTTTTTAATCCCACTTAGAAACAATTATCAAGCTCTTCTTTTTCTTTATGTTCGGAATTTTTATACGGAAGTTAGTTTCCTGGGACTTGATGTTTAGGGTTTAACTTTAACAACATTGGGATGTAAAAGCCAAGTTGGGTTAAGATCTGATGGTAACGAAGCCGTCGAAACGCTTATGTGAATAGACGGTGCTTCATGCGACATGTCGTATATTTTCGAATAACTAAAACGTGTCCTTAATTGCTTTTTCACCTCCACCAATTTTTCATTTAGAATTTTGAACCAAAAAAAACAATTCTTTTAGAATCAAATAGTAATCTTTATATTCGAGGAATAATATGTTCATTTATTAAATTAATAAAATATTTTAATTAAATTTTATTTTTTATCAAAGTTACTTTCGAACTAAAAATTATCTCTATTATAATAAATTATTACCTTGTTATAATAAACTTTACCATGATACAGAATGTCAATTGTAAATACTCTTATATTGAGTTAATGATTTCTCGTACCAGGTTAATATTTTATTATAATTTTTTTTTACCTGAATCAATTAATGATAAGATCGTATTAAACCTTACCCGACATTAGATGATAGTGATAAGATTTCATACAGTAAACAAATATCTTTTTACATTAAGTCAATGTTTTATCATAAATTTTATTTTTTATCAAAATCATTTTGAGATAAGACTTTTATTATTGTGATAAACCTCTATGCATGATTCAAATTTCTAATCACTAAAATACATGTAATTAATATCATAATTATAACCGGTCCAAATCCATATTACCAAAACTGATAAACTATAAACATATATTTTTAAAAATTTAAAAATTAAACCATCTCCCTTGAAATAAGACTTTTATTATTGTGATAAACCTAAAAGATAATTTGTTTTCTATAATAACATAAATTTACACATTTTTTCACATGAAAATATTATTTAAAAATAAAAACCTCTTTATTTTTAAAAATAATTTTAACTTATATCACAATATAAATAATATAGATGTAAATATAAGTAAAATATATATATTCTTGACATATCTCTTATCTATTCTATGCATGATTCAAATTTCTAATCACTAAAATACATGTACTTAATATCATAATTTTAACCGGTACAAATCCATATTACCAAAACTGATAAACTATAAACATATATTTTTAAAAATTTAAAAATTAAACCCTCCCCCCACAAAAAAAAAAGGGTATTAGTTTGAGGGAGCATTAAAAATAAAAGTTATTCTAACAGCAATGTGCTCCTGATTTCTACTAGTAGTAGTGACTAGTGAGTATTTGATCAAATTGCATTATCAGTCCTTGATTCTCCTCAAAACTCCGACACTAACTTGCTTCTTAGAGAAATATTGAATTGATGATTGAGAATGACTTAATGTATAGATCAAAAGGTGAAAAATGAGCCATGTATATCGTAGCAACCCCTTGTTAATAGTAGTTTTTTCCTATACGCATAAGCATGAACAAACACTTCTACTTGATAAGTTCACCGGATATTTTTCGTTAGTCAAATGGCCTGTTTTAATACTCAAACACCCTAATTACCATTTGATTAAAAAAAAAGGGAGGGGGCAAATTGGTGACTCCATAAACTTAGCAACAAAGTCATGAAGACTCATGAGATCACACTCTCATTATTATTAACAGAAGTTATCCACCAATCACAAGATCAAACCATACAAAACCATAATAATCACAAAAACCATTCACTAATCCTAACAGGCTAATGTTTCTGCCGGCTTGATATTTTGTTCTGGTATTATTCAGTTAAGGCATTAAGCATCAACAACCTCAGCAGCAGAATCAGCAGCAGCTAGAATCATATCAGGGAGGATACTACCCTCTTCATCAAGACCATTGGGAAGTCCCAATGCCTTCAAGGCCAAATGTGCTGCTTTCTGTCCTGATATCATCATGGCCCCAAATGTTGGTCCCTGCATCCAACAGACCCCCATCAATTACCAAGTTACAACCACTCACTCGAAATCAAGACAGGACCACATTTAATGGGATTCTTTCAAAAGCATCACTAAAATATGAAAGAAATATATTTTAAGGTCCCAAGTGCATTTCCAACTCTCAACATTGAGAATATACCTCAATGAATTTATACTGTGGACATCTAATAATACAAAAGCAGGGACACAAAAAGTAGAGAAAACCAAGAAAAAAGGGTAAAATATATATCTAGAATCCACAACCTTGTATTGTTGAGGGTTCTTTATTAGGTAGTTGAGTCTAATATGTGTTTATTAATATATTCATTAGAATATTTATTCTATCAATCTTGTTTCTTTAGTCTCATTCAGCACTACTTTTGCACATCTATTCAAATTATTGGTGGAATTAATAATATTGTATTCAAAAGTAATATAATGGTATTTTGAAAAATAAAGGTTAGTGCACATACTCTTCTAATAACTAGAATGCAACCATCAATTTCTAACTTTTCCCACCATCATAATGCATAATAATAGTTTTAAGGGCAAATCATCTATAATTTTGGTGTGCCATTTAATAGTTTATAGGGTTAACATGCAGACAAAAGGTTCATCTTTTATGCAACAAAGACACATTTTTAGTAATTTTTCCTCACATATTTACCCCACACAGTAGCACAAGAGAAAGAAAAAAAATTGTTCCGATATTGTAGCTTTTAGATGCCTTAAATATACCTCTAATAACTACATTTTAAGAGAAGAATATATATTTAAAAATTAAGATAATATTAGAGAGAGAGAGAGAATACCATTCTTGGAGCTCCATCAATTTCAGCAACTTCCATACCAGTAACAATCATGCCAGGAACAACCTCCCTAGTGAGATTTACAATTGCATCCTCAGCAGAATTCATATCAAGAGCCTTCATCCCAGGAACATTGTCAATCATCCCAATGCTCTTCAACCTCTTCACACCAGTGGCACCAAACGGTCCATCATGACCACAAGAGCTCACAACCACTTTAGCCTCCATAACATTGGGGTCCATGCATGACTGTGTGTCATGATTCATTGACACCAAAGCCCAGTTGGTCACAACACCACCAACTCTCCCTTCCTTCACAATCAAGTCCTCTGCTGCCACGGCATTGAAAAGCTTCACGTTTGGTCTAGCCAAAAGCTTGCTCATGATGGTAGAGGTGAACAAAGCAGCATGTTTGATCACCACATAGTTGTCTTGCTCGTCGTACTCTACCTCCAATTTGTCCAAGAAACGATGTGCTGGTTTACGCACAACCTATACATATAGAAGCAATGTCATAAATTACTTGTCAACATAACAGTTAATTATGTTTTTATGACCCAAAAAATAACATGAGTTAATTACAGGATGTGAATGAATTAAGAATTAAGTCAAAAATTGAACTAAGAATTAAGTAAAAAATGTTATAAAAAGTAGAAAGCACCTAGCATTGAAAACACTTTTAACAAATTTCTCATAATTGTTTTTTAAATGCATTCACAAAAGAAGATCTCAAAAGCAAAAACAAGCCAAATATTAAAAAAAAAGAATAAAAAAAATCAATGAATCTAGGACAACAAATGTAAAAATAACGAAAGCACACAAGCATGAAGAAAATAAACATAGGAAGATAAAGAAATTTTTTGATTTAATGGGTTTTCCTCCCTTTTCTTCAATTAAAGCCAACGTAGCAAATAATATTATTTACAGCGCTTCTTACAATATAAAAAACACCTCAGCTTTAACTAAAATCACTATTAAACGAAGATGAAAAGCTAACCGAACCTTAAAAAAGGCTTCATTTTAGAATTATTTATGGAAAAATTCAGGATTTTGGTTGATTTAGTCTTTAACTAGTTGATACTTTATTACTGTAAACAAATAATCTCACATGTGCCAGAAAAATAGTCCCAAAAAAACCTTTAAAAATAAAACATTGGAATTTCACATATTCATTTAAAGAAAAAAAATATGACATTTTTTAAGAAAGGGTCAAGTACAACAGAGTCCTATACCTTCCACAAGTTTTGTTACTTTCAAAAAAATACCACAAAGATCCTGCAATCATATAAATGGGGTCACATGACCCATATTGTAAGGGCATTTTTAGTTTAACCATTTTTATAAGGACATTTTTGGATTTCACCAACAAAAAAGAAGGAAACCACCCCTAACCCCATCGCCACCCATTCCCATCCCATCTCACTGGAAAACCACTCCACCTCATCGGAACTGATACCACCCTCCATTTCATTCAAAACAAATTTCAATAACCCGTATCACACAACAACCCGAAAGGGGGAATAAAGAAATAAAAGTAGGCAGTGTACGCTGGAAATCAGATGCTTATGCATTTCATGTTTCATTTTAGTCAATACAAACAAGCAGTTTACAGGGAACAAGTAGGAAGTACACTTAGCCGAGTAAGTAGTTGACTTAAAGTTTGTTTAGTGTATAGAGCAAAGGAATGCTGATCCATCTTTCAATTTAAACTCTACCAGATCCTTCATAATATTTGAAAAGAAAATCAAATTGTAATCTGCTTGGTTCAGAAAAAGACTATTCCATTTCATTTTTTATATAATTCTTATTTCATTTCTTTTTTTGGCGTATCAGTTTTTAGGTGGCTACCATTGCTTGTTGAAATTTCATTTGAACGAAAATGGAGGGTCGTATCAGTTCCAATGAGATGGGGTGGTTTCCCGGTGAGGTGGCGGTGGGTATGGCCCATACTGTATGGGTTGCGATAGGGTCAGGTGTGGTTCCTTGGCCATGGGTTGGGATTGGGATTTTGGGTATGTTTGGTGAACTGGGGGTGTTTATGTGGGTAATGGGTAACATTGTTGTTTTCTCTCTTTTTTTTCTTGGTGAAATTCCAAAAATGTTCTTATAAAAAATGCCCTTACAATATAGGTCACATGCCATTTATATAAGTAGAGGACCTTTGTGGTATTTTTTCCTTTGGAAAAATATAATTCATACCCTTAAGATTTATATTTTCTTCAAAAATGCCATGAACGTCTAAAAATATATATATCTAATAACACTGAGGCTAGCCGTATTATCACAAATAGCCACCATCAGTAAAAGCTTTAACTTTTTCCCTCCATTATCTCCCACATATTATTATTATTATTGGCTAAATTACTAAAATGCCTTTAAAATAATAATATAGTAAAATATATTTACTTATTTGTTGTATTTTTTATGGTTAAAAATCTACACTAAATAAAAAATACATAAAAATATAAAAGTTTATTTAAATAAAAAAGTCCTAAAATTTAATCTAACGTTCTTGATTTCTTTTCTTATTCATATCTCTTCATCACTCTCACCATTAGTTTTTTTAAAAATATTTCTATTTTTCTATATTTTTCAAAAAAAAAATTCATTGTTAATATTTATTAATTAGAAAATAAATTAGCTAATTAATTTAATTCATAAACAATATTTTAATTTATTTTTTTACAATATCTTATAAAAAAATTAAAATTTTAAATTTTGGTACAAATAACATAAATAAAAAATTACTTTACCACATTTATGAAATAGATTATATGTTTATATTAATTGGATAGTTTATTAAAAATGAGTATATTATAAATTAATCCAATTTAAATAATCCATAAAAATTAGTTTCTTAAAAGTTAGTTTCAATTATTTATATTTTTATAAATTAGTTCAATTTGTTAAATCTATTGTTAATTCCTCTGTAAATGTTAACTGAAAATACTATATTATTTTGATAACTCTCTTGGGTTATATGACATTAATTAAAATTAGACCTTACCCATTTATAAATAATTAAAAAATAAAAGTAATCATTTTATTGTATGTGATTTGTGATAAACAAAAATGATAATTTTAATTTATTTTCTTAATTGATAAGCATGTGTGTATTTTTTATTATTTTATGCACATTTATTTATTTTTCTAATTTTTATACTTTAAAATATTAAGATAAAATAAAAATGTAACATTTCTATTTTTATTTATTTTATTAATTTATTAATATTGATTATTAAATATTAAAATACAAGTGAAATTAAAATTATAGCTTGAAATGAAAATACTCTTCAATTTTAAACATATTATAAAAATGCCATTAATTAACCATTATTTAAAACTTTAGTTAAAGTTGAAAGTCAATTTTAATATTTCTAAATAATTGAAAGTGTTTGTAAAAAAATATGCAAATATTGAAAATATTATTGATATTTTTTGAATTATTTTTAAATAACATGATTTTTATGCTCTATTTGATAACAATAAAATTTACGTGTTCATTTAGTAAAAATTACAAACAAGTGTACCCTTTTAAAGTTGACTACCAGAAGTCAAAAATTCATAAGTAGACAAAAATAAAATGCTAATAACAAGTAAATTTATATTTACTTTCCTACCCCGTAGCAAGATATAAAGAATATAAATATAAAAACATATACAAAATTAAACAATACTAGCATTTACAATGTAAATACTATTTATTAAGAGATATTATTCATCAGGGATGGATGCATTCTTTAATTAGAATTTAGGAGGGATATATGTTATAACTCAACTTTCTCATCAAAATTTTAGATAAATTAATGAATAAAATAAAACTACGATACATCTAAATTTTAAAGTTTTAATATTCAACAAAACTTAATAATTTGAATATATTTCTATTCAAATGAGATACATATAACATATTTTTTAATTAAAAATAAATAATAACTAGAAAGTAACTAGAATTATTTTTTAACGTGTGTATATATATATATATATATTATAAATTTCAAATCTATCACTATTATTTATTATTCCTAAAATATACTAATCACCGATCAAATTTTCTTTTCTTTTCTTTTCTAAGTATTAGATATTTATTTTTTCAAAAAATACACTAATTTTAAATTTCATAAATTTTAACTTGTACTACTACTTCATCAAATACTTTAAACAATGCATAATTTCTCATTTATTAGATCTCTAAAGCATGTAAATGTAAATATGACGGGAAAAATATTTATGGATTTTAAAATTAAGTAGATAGTAGATACCATAGCAGAGAAGAGCTGACCACCGAGCCAAGCGCCACCACCAGGGCTAACAGATTGCTCGATAATGGCGACACGGACGTTGGGGTTCTTGCTGAGTTCATATGCGCACGAGAGACCAGCAGACCCAGCACCAACCACGATCACATCGGTATCGGCGTAGGTGATCATATCGGTCATGTATCGTCTGGTCATCTCTCGAGACACGATTGACTCCTTGATGGGTTCGAAATTGAAGCTTTGAAGGTCATATGGTGGTGGGTTCGAACCAGTGGACAGGGAAATAGATAATCCATTGTTGTTCCGAGAGGCTTTCATGGGTTGTACACGGACTGATACAGGAACTCCATGGAAAGAAGTTTCAAATGGAGAAGTTTTCTGGGTTTTGGCTGAAAGGGAGGAAATGAGAGTAGAAGCCATCGTTGCCATAATCGCTATGATTGTATGAAATTAAGAAGAGGAAACGACTTGTCGTTTGTGAGCTACTTGGCTAGTTTGATGAGAATGGGATGAAGCGTGAAGGGGTTTCAGGTGTTTATATTGGAAATGGAGATGACAAAATAGGGTTTGCATATTAATTTATTTTATACTGTCAAATAAGATTTTATTATAAATAAAATAAAAAATAATTGATAATAATTAATATGAAAAAAATCATTAAAAAATTTACCCCGGACAATATATCAGAAGGAGATGACGGAGACAGTGGGGACACGTGCGAAGGATATATGAAATGAAGGCTAATGAAATAGAAATTACTTAATTACTACTTAATATATTTTTCTTTAGCCTTAAAATATAATTTATTTATTAAACTTCACACACCGTAAATATAATAACAGATAATTATTGGGACAAAAATATAAGAATAAAACCATAACATTATTATGTGATACACACTTTATTTATATATATATATATATAATTTAAATTTTTAGGGATTTAAAAAGCATAAATTATATTAAAAACTGTTCAATAAAGATCTTGTTTAAATAATGTAATTTTGCGTCTCCTAAAACAAAATCATATCTTCTTGCATTATAATTTTTATGATGTTTTAATTGTTTTCTTTAAAGTAATAACTTTGAAATTGTTTTCAAAAACCAATTGTAAAGAAAATAATAATGCATTAGGTTTTCCTTTGATTGAATTACATTTATTTCAAATCTAATCTCTAATAACCACACTAGTATTTAGATTTGAATAGGATATGAATATATCAAACTTAATTTTAACTCTGATTTAATAGTTCAAGTAGAATGAGGAAAAGGATTTATTATAAGTAGAAGAAAGAAATGGTGTAAATTCTGATTGATTGCTCCAGTTCCTTGAATATAGACTTGAGAATATTTTTAAATTTTTAAATCTTGACTCTAATTTTGGAATTAGTATGATGGGCATGCAATTGAATTAAATAACATATTATTTCTAATTTTTCATATCTATTTGAGAAAAATAAAGAATACTGTAATAAATTCAGTGTGATAAAACTTTGAAATGGTAAGAGAGTAATTAATTTCTTTCAAAAATTGCAAAAAATATGATCCTTCTAAAAAAGAGAAACTTGGGATGATAGCTTTGTTGTTCATGATACAGTAAATTGACAAAAAATAAAGAAATGGTCTACATTTTTTCGGTGATCAAATGACAGGGCAAGATATATAAAGTAAGTTGATTCTAGAACAAAACTAATAAGAAAATTATTATATAGGAGTTTTCAAACAAAAACTTTAATTCTTTTATGAATTTTTAGCTTCTACAAACTATTCAAAGAGGGAGTAAACATAAGGCATTCTACTGTAAACAATTTCTCTAATTACTTGATTTTGTTTTTTAAAAAAAAAACCCTTTTGAGTTATAAAATCAAAACCTAGAGTCAAGAATACCAACTATCGGATGTGATATTCTGGCTAGATAAAAAACACATCATTATCCCAAATTTGATTGATCAGATGAAAATCTCAACTATTAGTTGATTGTTTAGGAGATCTTAAGCACTGTAAGTACATTAGTTTAACTAATATAAAGGTATCATATATAAGATGTGATTTTGAAATCATTTGTTCACTAAATTCAAAAGTATACGTTAAATATCAGAGAATTTACCATCTCTGATTTTCATAGAAACACTTGTTTTAAGGAGATTTTCATAAAAATAAATTCCTTTCCGACTACAAAAGTTAAAAGACATAAATTCATAATTAAGGAAGTTATTTGATGGTACATATTTATATTGAAATATTTATACCTAAATTTTTTTTTCGTTATTTTAAAACTACCATCTTAGTTTAGACGAAAAGTTGGAATTAATATTTTTAAATTTATAAAAATCTAAACCACTGAAAATTTTGGGTATACAAGTTTAATCCTAGTTTTTATAAGAAATAAATCTCAATTTATCACTTTTAAAACTAAAATTCTCCAATAACTTGCATCACTTTTTTATATAACATCTTAAGAAACTTAAAAGTATTCATGAAATAAGTAAGATAAAGAGTGACTTAATTTAAATCATTGTAATTGTTTTTCAGATATTTTAATCTTCAATTGTCAATTTTAGTTAATATAATCAATTTTCTCCATCGATGCGAGTAATCGTGAAGAAATTTTAATTTTTCCATTGATCGGGAAAACTCGATGAAAAAAATGTTTTTGTAAAGGTGTGTTAAAAGATCACATTTCATGTCCCATCAAATCTCGGAACCCAAATTTCTTACCATTTTATATAATTTTTTATATATTTATTTAATAAAATACAATATTATATGTACAAATACATTTTATTTTGATATTTTAATAACCTTTAAAATAAATAATTTAATTATATATATATATAATTTATACATTATATTTAATATCTATTAATTATAATTTTAAATTTATTTTATTTTAAACATAAATTTTATTAATTTGTAACATTAAATGCATAATTAAACATATACTATTTATTAGTGGAAAATACTCGATCATTACAAATTCTTTAAAACTCTAATAAAGAATATTTACCCCACTCATGCAATCAATTAACATGTGATGTGGATGTGAAAATCAAGATTATCTCCTATTTACGATATTAGTTTTGGTAACGAAGGTATCAATGATTTTTTTGAATTTTCTACTTGAATAAGTAAGTTATGTCCCAAGTATTTGACATTTTCAATTGCGGCTTGAATACCCAAAAGTGATTGAAATTGTTGTCTTAAGGGGAGAGAAACATTACACGAATAAAAAATGTAGGATTTAAATAAATTAACTTTTTTAATGAATCGGGAGAAATATTTATGTAAATTTTGTTGGATTACATTCATTACTATCTAAAATGGATAATAAAAATAATTAGATTATTTGCATATAAAATGTGGCTAATATTTGAGATAGTCATTGCATTTTTAATTTCATGAAAAACCAATTCATTTCCAACCAAGATGAATAATCTAGATAAAGTTTCAATTCTAATTATAAATAACTATAGGAAGATGGATCACCTTACACAAACCTCTATCTAGAATGATTTTCCAAAAGGAATTTTATTTAGTAGTAAGGAATAAAAGATAGACTTTAGACAAAAGTATATTAGGTTATGAAATCTTTTAGAGAAACCTAAGAGTTTTGTAATTTTAATAATGAAATTTCATTCCAAACAATCATGAGTTTTATGAATATCAATTTTGATTCCAAGCATATCATCTCTAATGCCTTTTCTTTTTGTTGTATTAACAATTTCTTCAACTATTATAATATTTTTGAAAATTTATCTATTACGGATGAAATCGTGCTGGAATGGAGAGATAAATTTATTGAGTTTTACTTTGAACTTGTTGGGGAGGATTTTTTATATGATCTAGTAAATCATATCACATAGACTTATGGGACAAAATTGATGCACTTGAGCACGATTAGTTACTTTGTTAATCATAGTAATGTAAGTTTAATGTAAGGTAGAATTAACATATCCAATCCCCAAAAAATCTTAGACTAAAAAAATAGAGTTGTTTTAAAAAATAACCCATAAAGTTTTGTAAACTAAAGTAGATAGACCATGAGGACAAAAAGCTTCGTAAGAGCACATTGAAAATACCATCTTTTTTATTTCATTGAAATCAAGGATACTAAAGAGTTCTTCATTTTATTCTAGAGAAATACATTGTGAGAATAATTGGTCCAAGTGTTGATCAAAATTAAGAAAACTAATATCGTTAAAGTGATTGAAAAAATAATTACCAACATCAATTCTATTTGAAAGTTATCTACCATTGGAGTCTTTGATATCATGAATGGTATTTTGTCTTCTTCTTATCATTGTTGAAGTGCAAAAATATTTTGTATTACATTCATCTTCTAACATCCAAGTTTTCTTTGACTGACCATGGTATGTCTGACCATGGGGGTCCGGCTATGGTCCGACCACCCATGTATACATATATATTTACCTTTGAGTTCTATACTTTACTTTTGTACTTGTGTTGTATCTATATACTTCTTTTTTCTTTTTGGTAAGGTGTACCTATGTGATCTCATCTGTTTTGATATGAAAGGTGCCTCTTGATCATGTCTTTTGTTGGGATTTGTGATCCACCATGTCAGTACACTATGATGTGTACATGTTGCTCGTACACTATGGTGTGTACATATTGGTGGTATACTCATAGTGTGTACCTGTTAGGGAGCAAATCCAAAGTGATTTATGATCCACTGTGTTGGTACATTATAATGGTTACTTTAGCTAGGCACATACATTATGTCTCATCATATATGTTGTGTCCAGCTATTTCTCTCTTTGTCTGGCCACATGGCCATGTGTTGATCATATGTATCATGTTCGGTTGCATACACCACATCTAGCCATGTGTTCCATATCCAGTCAAGTATGTTATATTAGGCCATATGTACCATGTTTGCTAACTAGTCTAGTCACTTTTAGTTTGATCACGTGCCTATTAGGTTTGTGCTTGAACTTTGTTGCTTTTGAATGATTTGTTTTCAAAGTAATTATGGTTTGTTTAAACCAGGAACATCCTTTTATACTAGGTTCTTACTTGGTGTGCTTAAGTTTATCAAGTCATTCAAGTATTTGATCTTGAGACTTAGAAATTTTTTGTGGTCCCTGGTAGATTATTCCATCATGTTGTGAGTATTGTTGCACTCTGATCGTGTACAACAGTTTTATTAATAATCGAGGTTGGGAAATCAATGTCCCTAACTTAAGAAAATATTTGTTTAAATGGATAGGGTGTAAGAGTTGTAGCAACTCCTAAACTCGGGACATGGTTTCTACCCATTCAAGATTTAATGTTATCTTTAGAAGTGAGGTATAAAAGTTGTAGCAATTTTTGAACCTGGGGGCATAATTGCTACCTATACAAAGGTATAGAATGCCTTGTAGAGATGGAATGCAGAAGTTGTAGCAATATCTGACCCCAAAGATACTAGTGTGTGACCTTTCATAATTGACACCTTTGAGTCCTTTTGTAGTTTTGGATTTCTTGTCCTTGTCGATTTCATAAATGTAGATCAAGCATAGTCCTTAGCCGTTTAATATAGAAATTTCCTCTTTATTTATGAATTTCAAAGTACAAAACTGAAATTAACTTAAGTCTATGAATTTAAAATACGACAACCTTAAATGATGGAAAAGAAAAATAAGATTAATGGGGTATATTTTCATTCTATCCCTTGAGAACTCATTTGTCTTATACGAGCCCCTAGGGCATGTCACTCTTTGGCCATTTTCTATTATCCTAGTATTGTTCTCGTTCCAATTTATGCGAGGAACTTTAGAGCAAGATGGTAAGTGGATACCACAAATTATATTGTATACATGAACGGTTGTCCTAAAATCCCATTGTATAGTGATGTGTAGTTTAATATAAGGAAGTCAATCAAGAAGGTTTCATGTTCGTGCCTTGCTACATCGTGACTGAGAGGGCTATATATCTTTTAGTAGTCATTGAAGCTTCGGAGAATCCCACTAATGGGGTTTTCATTGTGCTTAGTAGGTGAGTGAGCTTCATAGCTTTCCATGCCTTAGAGAACATGATGTCAGCTCAATTTTCGGTGTCAATCAATATTATGTGGAGGTTTATGTTTGCTATTGGAAGTGTGACCATCAATGCATCAGTGTGAGGATGGCGTAACCTACGAGCTTCCTTCTTTGAGAAAGTTATTTCTAAGCCTTTCAAGTTAGGATTTTTATTAAAATCCCCTACTACGAGACCATTCATGATGACCCAGATTTGTCACTCTCTCGCACTTCTTGTGTGGGAACGTGCTCTCGCTCCCTTGGTAGATAAGGTTGTTGTTGTTTTGGTCTTTCATTGTGTATAAACTCTCTCAATTGTCCCTTCCTGATAAGGTGCTCGATTTCATCCTTCAAATCTCGACATTCTCTTATTCAGTGTCCTAAGTCCCCGTGGAACCTATAGGCTATATTATTGGTCTTTATTTTGACCAGTATTTCCAAGTTTCTTTGGCTAGCATATTATACATTGGTTTTCAACTTGTATAGAGAAGTGTTTCCCTGGGTACAATCAAAGATGCATAGGTACAAAGTTTTGGGCCAGTGTGGCTTAAACCTCATTTCTTATCTTTCTCATTTATATAGTCTTGATAGGGCATTTTATTTCTTTATGGCCTGGGCTCATTTTGAACCTTGGGTGGTGATTTTGTGTCATTGATGGGGAGATCATTAACCCTTTTATTATTGGTCATTTCTTTGATATTAAGGTATGTGTTCACTAATTGGGTGGCTTCTGCATATGTGGTTGGAAATTCTTTTGTCATGTCTCTCCAATGGGGTTATTGGCAAAGAGCTTAGTGTAATGCACTCATGAGCACTGAATCAAAATAGTTGGGCACTTGGATCTTTTCACTATTAAACCCATCAAAGAAATCCTTCAAGCTTTCATCCTTTCCTTGATGTAGGACATTAAGTGAACTATGGTTTTTAGCCTTCTCTTTTCCTCGAAAAGTGGGACAAAAATATCTTCCCAAACTCAACAAATTTACCAATGGATTTGAGCTTGAAGGTATTAAGCTTGGGCCTTGTCAGTTAGGGTAAGGTGAAAGGCTTGACACCTGACCACATCACTATAAGCATAAAGGTCCATCCAACTTTTAAAGTTTTCAAGGTGCTCTAGTGGGTCTTTGTTACCATCATAGAAGCTCATACTGGGCATCTTGAATTTTTTTTGTAAGTGGGATGACTATGATTTCAGGGGTGAATTTGGACTCGTTGGAAACAATCAGATTTGAAATTTTACCTCTATTCAATCTTTGCTATACCTATTGCAATTGGACAACTATTCGATCAATGGTAAGATAGAGGATTGTAGGCACATCCCTACGTTGATTGTCCCTATGATAGTCATTGGCCATTAAGGTCATATTATCTCCATAGCTGACTCGGATAAAGTGACCCTATTTGTGAGCTTCAAGATACTCATGTAGGTCAGAACGAGAAGGTCCCAAACAACAAAAAATGGATGAATGGAGGGATGGAGTTTGAGCCTTAATGAATGGGTAGCTCTAGACTGTGTAGGCCAAAATCATCCATCTAGCTTGTGGACTTTAACCTCGTCGAGATAGATCATGTATTTAGTCTAAACCTATGTGGTTGTGGGCTGGATTCGATGCACTGAGGGCTTTCAGATGGACTTCTATTCGTGCTCTTTTTGGATGCTCTGTTTGAGCCCACTCTGGCCTTGGCGGTGCGAGGTTGACAGCCTATACAAGTGGTTGCTTAACTTGTTGGACATGAGGTAGACCTCATTATCCCTTGCAGAAACTTTCCTATTCGATTCAAGAGGTTGGCTCATCATGAATTAACAGAAATGTGTGGCCTTTTTAGGCTGTGCATGATGAACTTCTTTTGGAGAAGTTTCTTTCTAAATTTTTAGAACCTTTTTTACAAGGATTACTTAGTTCAAAGTTATTAGAGGACACTATAGATCCCTTTTCTTTCTAATTGTGATTCAACTAGTAGAACACACTTTTTTTCACGGACTGTACCAGATGTTGATACCAAAATTTGTCAACATTGATAATTAATGAACCTCTTGCTTCATGTGATCTGAGAACATAAAATACACTATTAGAATCTTGGACCACCATAAGGTGTAGTGCTCTTTTGCTCTCTAATGCTTAAGTAAGTTTGAGAAAAATGAAGATACTAGTGTCTCTCTTAGCGATCTAGAGAAATGCAAATATTAAAGAGGAAGATGGGAGTTAAATCTCAATGTTTATGATCGAGAGAAGAAGACATTATGTATATCAAGTTCTTAAGTTGTTACTTTAATGGTGAGTAAGTGTTGAATATTTATAAAAAAATAATATACTTGATGATGATTCTTATTTTCGAATAATTAATGGATTGAACGTTGATTGTTTGTCTATTAAATATTTGATTGATATTGAAATTTTTTTAATGACTTAATTATGATTGAAATATCTTGTGAGTCATGTTATCAATTAAAATCCTTCGTCACATGTAATAAATTATAAATTATAAATTATTTTACCTATAATAATATTATATAATAATTTTAGAAAATGAAATTTGTACTTAAAAATTGTAAAATGTAATTAGAATTGGTATTATACCCGTTACAGCCTTTTCCTCGAATAGTTAGTAATATAGTAGTAATCGGCCCGTGACAATCTGAAGCTTCGGTGTTTCAACTCTGCTTGCTAACATTTCTCTCTCCCATTTCAGAGCTCGGATCTAAATGGCCCCGGTTGGTCCTCGTTCCGGCGATGCAATCTTTGCTAGCGTTGACCGCGTGGTACGAAAACCCCTATAATTTCTGGCTACTTGGCTACAGAGTCTTTTCATCGAGAAATTATAGTTTGATTCTACAAAGTTTTAGTACGGTCTAATTTTCTTTATCGTTTTATACCTTTACTCTGAAATTATTGCAGTATTAGCTTATCTATTTTGGTCAATGAAATGGTTAGGGAATTGTGAGAGTATTATTATTCTGTATTTTCTCGGTTCTTATATTGTTTTTGCGCTAATGATTGTTTGATTTTTGCGATGTCATCTTGCTGGAATGGATTACTGATCTAGTTTATTTCTTCTAGAATGCTGAGCTCTTTACGTTGACTTACGGCGCAACTGTGCGCCAGTTGCTTACTGATCTGGAGGAGGTGGAGGAGGTTAACAAACAGCTTGATCAAATGTAATCATAATATTCTATCTTTTACTTTTTATTTCTAATTTAATGCAAATTTTCTATTATCTTGAATTTTTGGTTACATATGCTTCAAACTTCAATTCGCATCATAGATATTTAGTTCTCTTGTTACATTTTGACTTTAGTTTGCACTTGTTTTCAGTGTACCTTTTCTGTTTATAGAGTAAAGCTAGTATTAAGGAGTACTAATAGAAGAATAATGTCTCTGGCTATGCAAATTTTCGATTATTCTGTTGAGAATAAACATCACTCTAGAAATATTTAGGATATCTAGAATATTATCTATCTTGATTTCTCTCTCTTTGAGTCTCTAACGTGTATCAACATTAATTAGTTGGCATCCACTTTAATATAGAAAATTCTAGATAAGCCACTAGGTGATCATTTTGTTTGTTTCATTGAGATATTTTGATCAAGTAGCTTTTGCAAAGGACCTATAAGTTACTTGATTTTTAAAATTGTGACACTTTAATCACGTAACTTCATAGTTATGGGACTAAAGTGCCAATTTTGTACAATAAATCATAGTTATGGGACTAAAGTGCCAATTTTGTACAATAAAAAATGACACTATAATCACGTAACTATGAAGTTATGTGATTAAAGTATATTGATTTTGAAAATCGAGTGACTTATATGCTCCTTGTACAAACTAAGTGACAAAAGTATCCAAATGACATATTCTTAGTATACTCTAGGGTAATTTTCCCTTATATAAATATAAGATCATTAGTTTTGTATGTGTGGCAAGTGTGGCCACCCAAGTGGTGGGTATGTGAGAGGCATTAGAGAGCCACATGAGGTACTTGTGAGAGTTCGAGTGCTTTTGTTGTCTCCCTTATAAGTGTATTATAATTGTTATATCTCAATGGTTAGCATTATATTTAATTTTAATTATGGGTTATCCAAATGTGGATTTATATTCAACATATTGACATGAAGTACCACATCACTTACTGATCCAGGACCAATATATAATTTCTTGTGAGGCAAAATGGTAGATTTCTTTGTAGAATGCCACTTGCTAGTTACTGAACATGAGATTTTTGATGGCTCACTGAATTTAATGATTAATTTGATCCATACATTATAATGTATAAAATGCATCTCTTTTACCAATTTCTTGATAAGTGGAATTGTTAATGTAGTACTCTGGTACATGTTCTTTTATCATTATTAGAGAGATTTTGATTATTTTTTCCCATGTGTGGAGTTTATTTAGCATGCATCGTTGTACTGTCATTTCTTTATTGTATGTCTTTGATTTTTCAGTTCCACTCATTCCAGTATAAGGTATAAAATATCTTAATTAACTTATACTAATGGTTTGAATCTTTGAATTTTTCAGGGGTTATAATATTGGAGTTCGCCTGGTTGACGAGTTTCTTGCAAAATCTAATGTATCTAGATGTGTTGACTTCAAAGAAACAGCCGAAGTTATAGCAAAGGTAAATTATTTTATTAGTTTAGTTTAAATGTGTAGCTACTAGCCACATATAAATATTGACTCTTATACAAGTTGATCAACCTTAATTTATCTTTCTACCTTATTTATTGCTTGTACCATTCTATCAGCCTTCAGGGGATTGTGTTAAGGTCATTTGAATAGGTTTTGTTAATTTGTGTTTGGTGGCCATCATTATATCGTAGAGTTGTACCTGGATGGAACACTAAGCATATGTTATTAAATTCTAAAATAGTGACTGCATCTTTTTCTATTTGTTTGTATGTTCCTTTTTCTTTCTCCCCCCTCTCCTTTGCTTCCTGGAGATGACATGATATTGCAATCTTCCAATTAATGCATTTTGTTGCCCGTATTTTTTTTGTTTATATTAATTCAAATGATATTATGTACAAAGGTTGGTTTAAAAATGTTTTTGGGCGTTGGTGCATCTGTAACGAACTGGGATGCTGATGGAACATGTTGCAGTATTGTTTTGGAGGATAATCCTTTGGTAGATTTCGTTGAGCTTCCTGATACTTGTCAAGGTCTCTATTATTGCAACATCTTAAGTGGAGTCCTTAGGGGAGCTTTAGAAATGGTGAGTCATTCTCTCACATGCTTTCAAGTTGGGCTCTTTACTATGTATTTACTTCTAATTTGTCCTGAACTCCTGAATCCTGATATAATGCCCATTATTTGGAATTATGGGTCTGCACATTATGGAACAGATTGTTCTATGTATCTTGTACTCTTTTGTCCTCTATAAACATATGATTATACATCTAAAAGATTTATTTGGAACTTTTAGAGGCCAGTTCTGTGATATTGTGTGGCTAAGAAGCAAACACTATCTTATAATGTGATTGTCTCCCCTATAAATTTCAAAATTGTTTCCTTATTGTATGATTCACTCTTTATTGATTCTTATGGAGAATGTCATCGTCATTTTGTAGTTTTCTAGTTCATTGATTACTGCAGCTGTAAGACCTTTGTAATACATATGTGGAGCAGTGGGATGAATTTAGATTATTTTTACCTATTTGTTTTTATGTATTGAGTCCTCATTATAGTAATGCTAGGTGCACTTAATTTTGTACTCATCATTTCATTCAGTAGATGCCACTATACTCTAACAATTCATAAATTCTCAAATTTCTAATTATAGTGTCACGTTGGATGCATATAATAAAATGAGTGCAAAAATAGGCAAGTCTTGATTTGTTTCCTCAAAAGTACTATTTATTATAAAATTCTATGTTCCATTTCCCCAACATGCTTTTACCCTTCGCTATTCATTGGTATATCTTCAGGTTTCAATGAAGACAGAAGTCACATGGGCACGTGACATGCTTCGAGGTGATGATGCATTTGAGTTAAAAGTAAAACTCCTCAACCAAGTTCCCGAAGAATACCCATACAAAGATGACGAGTAAAGGTGTAAAACCCTAGTTGGTAAACTTTTTTTAACATATTTTCCTTGTTAACGAATATAGCAGTTACTCACGTATAGTACATGCTTATTTGATGCTTTTATTTATTAAGTGATTGCAATTTATTGTAAGATTTGCTTCTAGTTCTGCAAGAACTCATGTTCTTGCGCATAACAGGCTCCCGAGTCCACAATTGCCATTGTTTGTAGGGTTTGGTTGTTAGACAGTATTTAAGAAATATCCAATTTTAATCTTTCACGGGAATGTCAATAGATCTTAGAATTTGAAGCTAAAGATTTTCCCCCCTTTTTTTTCTTTATTGAGTTGAGGCTTTTTCCTCTAAAAAAATCACGAGTCTCGATTATATAAACTATATAAACAACAGTTGTCAGTCAAAATATACATGTATCAGGGAATTGAGAAATATAACCAAATTATTGATGGTAGTACACATTTTTGGGTTTTTATTTTTTATAAATGGCAAACAAATCAACTTTTTATAAAATAATTAAAAAAATGCTTGTTATTATTTTTTATTTTTTCCTTTTACCTTTTGTCGCATTGTGGTCATTGTTTTAACGTGTCTTACATGTTTACTTCAAAGACAATACCATATCATGGTGTATACTGTCGAGGAGACCAAATTTGCATAAGTATTCTTAGGGTGGTCTGTAACAGAACAAATGGAGTTAATCCTTGATCGAATCGATATGGGAACAGTTCAAATATACAAATTTATAGGAAGTTTACCTCGAGAACCTTCCTGTTTGCTAGAGTGAACATAGTCGTGTCCGGCCTCATGGGCATCGGATTAATGAACTCGCCTTAGGGAGTTGGATTACCTATGACGGGTTCATTAAAGTCAAGGACATTTGTAAAATTAACAAACTTCCTTTTGCTCGTTGGAACCAAGGTAGAAGTGATAGATGAAACAAGGGTAGAACTTGATACATGAGTCACTACAATAGTTGTTGAAGGAGTTGGTGGATTTTGAGGGCCTACCATTACTGCATTCTGCTTTTGGCACATTTTTTGTCTTGGAAGTGGTAGGGAGAGCTTTCTGAGTGGTAGCATAGTTATTCAAAAGGTCATCCAAGGATATCGATTCAAGGTCCATATCTGCATAACAAAAAACAAAGCATGGTTAGTAGAGCAACAACTTGAGATGAATTAGAATTCCTAAAAATTTATAACCTTCAGGTATCAACTTAAATTAGAGTCGAACTTATGTGTGCTTCTCTTGCGTTTTGAGCTCTTTTTTTTATGGAGCACAGTTTATGCACTATCCTAGTTTCCAACCTGCCCGACCTCGGGCGTCTCATGCTAGCTAGAACCAACTTGGTCTTCAACAGAAGATCATCCTATGGGATTGATTTGGGTTGACAGTTTTGCAACTTTGATAGCCGATGCTACGCCTTGTTGCTCAAGGAGGATATATGAAAGCAAAACCTCTTCAAAATAGATTTAACATTGCCCTAGATTGGGGTATTAAGTTACTTCCATACGTAAACTCTCAATTATTAGAGACATAAAAGAAGAATTACTTCCAATTTATACCATTGTTTGGAATCTTAACATTCAGACCTCAATCATGTTTTTAGGACATATATATATATATATACATATAGGTTGTAAGGTTTTGTTTCAAATTGTATGCCTCGTTGAATTCGAGCATTCTAATTCTCACGTTGAGTTCCTTGTCGAGTAATGTGATACAAAGTAAATACCTTTACCCGTTAAGAAGATGTTGATCGAGACTAATCTAAGTATGTCTCAACAAATCCCTAATAAAGTCGAGGAAAGGGAAGCATAGACCTAAGAAGAAAGGTTCTCATGAGAAACAATCCACATTTCAGGTGGAACGTCGCTGTCAAGAGTTGATAGATTCGGAATTTGAATTTTGATAGTTTTTGGGATGTCATAAACAACCCTTAATTTGGCTTCATCTTTTGGTCTAAATTCACAAAGTACAAGCTCCGATGTCCATCCTTTAGTCTTAAGAGTTGCTTTTCCTTTACCTCTCCTAACTCACATTTTCTTACGTCAGACTCTAGGTACCGCAATATTGGCCGATGTAGGTATATAGATTGAAGTGCTAATTGATGGTCGAGTTTGAAGCTTGTAGAAATCTAGATCCCTTGGAGTCTATATATTCTTCCTCGCTTTCACAAACTATAATGTTATCCGTTCTGGGGATGTTCCTAAGTTATTTATCGACCATGCTTATTTTGGGATCTTATACTCAGGTTAACCTATATGAAAAGGGGTAAAGTAAGTAAGTAGAGAAGTTTGATAGAAAATACCTAAATATAAAATGTAATGATGTGAGTAAATTGACCTAAAATAAAAGAGATCTATCAAATCTGATCTGAAAAGAAAAAAAACTCATCCTATTTAAAGAAAAAGAAGTTAGGTTAATAAGTGCTTACTTTCGAGCTTAAAAGGAAAATGTTTGTTCAAAAAATGAAAACAACTAGTCTGAAGTGATCAAACATCGAGGAAAAGCAACAGATAGATTTGTTGTACGACGAGTTGGTAGAAAGCGATAGCAAATGAGATCCTCAAGACCGTTGACCTTTATACTTTCCCATGCCAGACGTTTTGAATTTGAAAATTAAACAAACACGTACATATTAGAGTGTGTACCATGTGTATGAACGAGGATTGTGATTCATATGAGTTGAACACTCTTCCACCTCGGTCCTTGCATCCAAACTGAAAGAGTAGAGGACTCAATGTTTAGACATATCCTACATGTTTACATCGAAGAGAAGACCGAATCACGATGTGTATTGTTGAGGAGGAGATCAAATTCATATAAGAATTTTTGGGATGAAGGCCAGATTCATTGTTTAATTTTTATTTTATAACATATTCTTGTAAGTACATGTGTACCCCTTATATAATTATCACGTGTACTATATATACATGTGTGAAATGGAATACAAAGCACAAGAATCATTAATAATACATTATTATATCTCTCTCTAAATTTGATACGTTCTCTGACGTTCATCCATTTCTAACATTTTGTAAAATCTATTATGACAAAAAATTTGTTTTAAACCAAACATTAATAAATATGATAATTTTTTTCAGGTATTGAAAGTATAATTTGTGTTTTTTGATAAAAAAATCACTTTTTATTATTAAAAGTGCTTTTTTGAAAACGTTTTTTCTTTTGAAATTGTTCTGAAGTAGAAACAAAGCAAATAAAATTTTAAAGTTTTCATAGCGCCCAAAGAAAAAGTAAAAACCACTGTATTTTTGCCAAAGCAAATAAAACTTATTGTAGTGTTTTTTCTTTCCTCCTTAATGGTGAGTGAAATATCAAACGTGCATTTTTGCTAGTATGTTTCACACTAAATATTTTAGTAAACAATAAGGTATACAATTTAAAATTATTGCCATCATATTATCATAATTGATAATGTGATTGGTTGGCTTGGAAGCAGTTATGCAATAGGTCATGCCTTTAATTTGGCAATTGTGGTTAAGCAATGTTAGTGTATCTTTCAATATCCAAACTCCTTGGTGTCTCAAATTCTTAAAAGCTGCTATTATAGGTTTGGGTTTTTCCTCTCAGTTGAGTTGGGCTCCACACCTTCCTGGGTTTGGTGAGGTTTTCTATAGGCTAGACGGGTCTTATAGATGGTTTACGGTGGGAGGTTCACTAAGGCTAAATTATTCGCATTTGGTATGATACATGAATTCTTGCATTCTTGGCTTAAGACTATTATCACCTTAGGTGGCCGATGTTACTTTAGATAAGTGAGCTCTTAAATTCTAATAGTGGTAGTTGGGATGTTGTTAAGATGAGATAGGTTTTTCCTAATGCAGAGGTTGCTTGTCTTTTGACCACTCCAGTGGTGGCCTTGAGTTTGGGGGATTAGCGATGCTGGCATCTCGCTTCAAATGAGTATTCTATTAGTTCAATGTATTATTTTGCTTGTGAGGTTGTCATGAGACCTTTAGTTGGATCTAGTAATTTGAACTCTTTTAATCGATTGCTATAAAAGTTGGTGTGAAAAATTAAGACATCTCCTAAAACGCTTCACTTTGTTTGGAGATACCTTCATGAAGTTTTGACAGTTGAAGATTCACTTTTAGGCGGCATTGTCCTATTGCTTTGAGTTCATGTCCACTTTGCGGTTCTTCCACCATGACGGTGTCACATCTTTTGTTGGGGTGTGGTAATATTGATGTTATTTTATCTACTATTTGTCCTTATTTTCCTTTTAATCATTATGTAGCGGTTTTTTTATGGATTTCTTTTGAGATTTTTTTGAGTGGACTCAAACCAAAATTGGTAGTGGAGATTGTTTGGCTAAGGTTGTTATTGGGCTTTGGTGGATATGGAAGAGATGAAATGCTAACCATGAAGTGTTTCATCTAGGTTGGATACTTGCTGAGCATGAATGGAGACTTGTAACTAAGATTTTTGGTTAATGTTCTTGCTATCATTAATATGTGCGTTAGTGGTCTTTGTGCAACTTATTGTTTGGATTTTTGTGCTTCTTATGGAACTATTACACTTTTTACAGTGATCTCGCTTATTTATTGTTTATTTAAATAAAATCAGTATTTTGTGTTTATTAAAAATAATATTTTTAAAATAAATTATGGTTTAATTACATGTTATAATTCCTTTTATACAGATTTTTATTTTTAACTCTTTTCATAAAAAATATATATGTTTATTTTTTTACAGTATAAATAAATATATAATTTTCAACATTGTATAAAAATAAATATATTTTGTTACTGACGATTAAAAGTAAAATTATATTAAATAAATGGATTATTTATGCATCAAAAAAATAAATTATTCATTTTTTATTTTGCTAATTTTTAAGGGGAAAATATTATGTATTATTACTTTCTTTATTAATATTACATATTAATGTTCAATTATTAATTTCACAATTCAATTTATTCTTAAATTTTTTCTCAATTTTTTTTAATTCTCTTTCATAATTTTAAAGAATAAATATTGAGGTTAATTTTTTAAATTAAAAAATATATTTATTAATATTTTTACTTATTAAAAAAAACTACAAATAGAATTTTAGTAATATTAATAAATATTTTTATAAGAAAATAATTATGTAATTTTGTATAATAAACAGTAAAATAATGGAATAATTCTTTATAATAATTTTTTATAAAATAATTTTAAATTTATTAAATATTTATTAAATATTTTTTTAACTTGAAAGATTGATTATACGATACATTTTATATAAATCAAACGTAAAATTAAACCTCCACCCTATTTTAATATAATAATAGAGTGTGAAGCATCATCACTCTATTATTCAAAGCAATATCCTTCCAAAAAGAAAAAGTGAAAAGTCTAAAGCAATAACGCAAAACACAAATCACAACAGAAGCCTGATGCCAACTCGAGAACTCGACCACTATGTAATCACAGGTCCGTCCACAAAACTCAAAACCACACTATTTCACTTGGGAGAAAGAAAAAAAAATGACTGGATGTGGTAAGTGTTGCTTAACCTTGTGCTTGAAGTTGATTTTGGGTATTGGCGTCACCACACTTTCAATATGGGTAACTATAAAACTTGCCAAATTGCCCAGTTGTTCTATAAACTACTTTTACATTCCTGCACTCAATAGATCCATAAATTCTTCAACAAATACCACAATCTACCTAGTTTTGAAGCTTAAGAACAAGAATGAAAACCAGGGAGTTGACTACGACAACGTTAATCTCACTTTATCTTACGCTCCCATCAATTCTTCTTCCTCCACCGTAGCCAACACATTTATTCCTAGATTCTATCAGGGTCATAAGAAGACTGCCAAGAAAAATGCAAATTTTGTGCCAAAATATTTGAACTTGACAAAGATCAGATCAGAGTCCATTTCAATGAACAAAACAGTTATTTTTAGGGTAGAATTGGTTACTGCCGTGAGGTACAAGATTATGGCTTGGTGGACCAAGAGGCACAGTTTGAAGGTAAAAGCTGATGTGGAAGTCAATGAACAGGGTTCAGGTAAACTACCCAAGAAGAAGAAGGACATTGAGCTATCTGGGTCTCAAAAAATTGGATCTTATTACCTTTTCAAATTTGGGGTTTTGCTCAACTTGTTGTTTGTCTTTCTGGCTTATTATTAGTGTGTGTGTGTGTGTTTTTTTATCCTCTTCAAAATTCTGATGATTTCTCACAAGAAGTCATTACTAGCTTGATGACTTAAGTCAGATGTGAGAAATTTGTGGCCACTTTTTCTTTTATTAAGACTAATAGTTTGAATTATTAGGAAATTTTGTGATATCACAAATGAAATGAATTGAATTGTAGTGATACAATCGATTACAGTCACATTGTCTTAGCAAATAAAATCTGGATGCTTAATTTATGATGAACACAAATTTTTAATATAGTATTTTTTATTTTTCTTATTCAGAGTTATCGGAATGGCCATTTTGTTTTTATTTCATAATTATTATATATTTTTTTCTTTTAATATACTATTTTATTAATTGATTTAAAGTTTATTTTTTTAACAAATAAATAAAATACTAATGGTATTCGAATTTAAATATAAAAGCGAGAAGTCATATGAACAATACCATAAACTAATCCAAGGACATATTCAACATTTTTATGAAATATTATATAAAAAATTTCATAAAATTTTTGTAATATTTTTTTTGAAATTAAAGATATACATTGCAAAAATACTCTCTTTCTTTATAATATGACATTTATATTACTGATAGTCAAAAATTTGTTTAGTTATAATAAATTATACTAATATAAGATAACATGTATACGTGAGCTTGATTAGTGTATCACAAAAACACAAAATAATCTAAATAGTCAAAATAAGCACGTTTCCAACGGATAACAACTTTATTGAAAAAAAAATTAATATATATTTTTGGAGGGGTGGATAATTAAAATTTTAATACGATATTAATAAAATATTTCATATGTTCATTGGTTCCTTACTTCTTTCACTCTGATTTTAATTACATGTTTGTAAATGTATAGTGTTATATAAGCGATAATTTTATTGATATAATCGTATTATAAAATAAATATTGTGATACTTTAGACGAGAGGTTTCAGATTTGAATTTTGAATAACGAAAATCTTTATTCACGAAGTATAAATCTCTCAATACAAATTATGAACACTCTCTTGCTAACATGAGATTGGTACAAAAAAAAGAGATTAAACTATATATGATGTTACATGCGTGGAGTTTTTAGTAGGATAAAAAAACAAATTAAAGAATATTTTTGTTATTTTGAAAAAAAAAAGATGTAAGATATTTATAATTAAAAAAATATTTGTTTAAATCAATTTAAATCAGTAATCGAGTAATCGATGATAATTTGTAAAGAGATTTTTTTGTAATAAATCTTAATCAAACTTGATCGGTTATTTTTCTTAATAAGTTAATATTTTAAATTAAAATCTTAAACCTAACATATTCCAATATTCATAAGCTCGAAAGAAAATTACGTAAAAAGCTTTACTTGTTTAGAATAATTCTTTTACCGTTTAGAGAACGAGGTTAATTGTATTATCTTAAGAGATATATCTTTATTCTATTCTTGTAATTAAAAATATTTTATAATCTTTAATTAATATAGATAAATTAAATTAAATTAAATATTAATATTCATTATTCTTTTATTTATTGTAATTTTTATCTCAATTAATTCAAACTTACCTAGTAAATTAGTCCCATTTATAGTTTGCCTTGCATCCTAACACTACAAAACCACTATTTCATAAAAATCACTTAAAATCAAATTACAAGCAAACAAATATTAAGAAAGAAGCATGGTATTTATTTTATATAGTCTTATTTTACTATTTTATTAATGTCTTCATATATCCCTCATTGTCTTTATTTGTTATTAGTCTTATTTTACAAATTTTTTTTAATTATGTATCCCTCATACCATCTTCCTATTCTCGACAACTCAGTTCTCAGTTTCCTCTGTTTCACTAATCGAATCCACCACTATATATACATATACAACTCAATCCACTCCTCACAGTCAACATTAATACATATTATGGATCAAAATACGAGCGAAAGCCAGAGGGAGGCACCCCTTCCTATCGATCATCATTGTCGAGATGATGATAATCGTGCACATATGGTCACTTGTGGTGTAATCTCTGTGACTGCATTTATACTGTTATCTATATTCGTTAACGTTAACGTTAGTAATCTCTGTGGCTGCATTTATACTTTTATGTTCCTAGACTCAACATGAGCTCTATAACATCATACTCCCCCAAAACCAAAACACCTCCATTTACTTAGACTTGAAGCTCAAAAAGGACTTTTACGAGGAAGACAATGATGTTTGCTATGACGACCTTAATCTCACCTTGTCTTATGTTCCTGATAACAGCCACTACATAGCCAAAACCACAATTCCTAGTTTCTGTCAGGGGTACTGAGACACGAAAGAAGAGAGCTTCTTTGAAGGCTCAAGGTCTAAGATGGACCATGGTTCACCAAGCCATTTCAGAGCACAACAAAACGGCCATTTTCCAGGTGAATTTGACCACTTCAGTCAGAACAATGATCTTGTTCTGGAAGGGCAAAGATAGGTACAGCTTGAAAGTGGGAGCTAATGTGGAAGTCAACCATCTGGGTGTTAAAATCAACAAGAAGACCATTCAGTTATCTGGGGCTGCAACTAAGGGTACTTATGGTCATAGAGGGTCTTCTTTTCTATTAGTGAACTTATTGTTGGTGTTCTTTATTCTTGCTTGATTTGTTTCCAAATATTGAAATTACTTTCCAATTAATCTGTAATTTAATTCAAATTCCAAAGTAAACAGTTCCATATATTTGACTGCTTCCAAAAAGAAGGCTTGTTATGGTCTTACAGAACTAAGTGCAGACTATAGAACACAAAACAACAACAGTAAATAACCACCACTTGACAAGTTTAGAAGGTAAATGAAAGGTGTTTTAAAAAAAACTAAAATAAACTACTCATAATGAAGAATAAAAGAGTTTTTTCTTGCAACTTTGAGAAAGATAAAAACGGTATCCTTTCAATTGTGTGCGAGCGAGACAAAGATTAATGGTTAACCACGCTGTGCGAATTGGGTCTCTCGTACATACCACTTCTTTAAGCACCAATGTGACCTCCCCCTGTTTAAGAAATTCAAAGTCATGTTAAAAGATAAGCATTAAGAAAGGAAAAGAAAAGAAAACCATGTTTCATAATCAACAAAACTCATACCTGATTGGTTTGTTGATCTGCTTACCATAACTAATTATGCCAGAGTTTAACCAATTTGCTCAACTAAAAATGTAATTTTTTTATGCCAATTTTTTTTCATTTGACTCTTGAAATAAACAAACACTTACCAACAGCATAAAACATATAAAACTGATCCGCATTTATCACTGGGGAAGGGGAGAAGGAGCTAGCATGGATACTTACATGGGAGTAAGCTTTGTGTGTATGGAAACACGATAGGAAGATTCTTTTCGAACTCATCTTCAAATTCAAGTTCCTCCCAGAGCTCATTTTCCAGATTAAAGACAAAGTAGTGCTCTGTAGTTATTAAAAACAAATTGCCATTTAGTGTGGCAACTGAGTCGAGGCATTCTAGTTCTGAGAATGGAACTTCATAGTTGCCTTTGAATTCCCAACCAGAGTCATTGCAATCAGTTAAAACCCATATAAGGACCCTATGTTCTTCATCGAAAACACAAACCAAAGATAAACAACCATCAAGGTCAACCAAGAAGGAGTGAGGATCAACTGTAAATGGGATATCAATAATTGCAAAGTTTTCTTCCATGTCAACAGTAAGAATTGACCCGGGAACATCCTCATTTTCATCTGACGTAATAAACCAGTAAACTTTTCCATTAATATATACATGATGATAACCCCTGGGAATGTCTGGAACACAATCTACGCCTCTCCAGGTTCTATTGGTTGATGAGTATATCTCACACCGAGGGCAAACATCTTTAGAATCATGTTTGGATCGAAAAAACCGATACATTTTGTACTCCCCAATGCCAGGACCAAAGGAAACTCCAAACGAAATTTCTTCTTCAGAGCTGCTACCTTTATGTAGTAATTTAACTTCACGGGTAGCAGGATTGCACATGTAGATTACCAAGTCAGAGAAAACAATATCGTTGTAGCAGCCTTGAACACGGGGATGATTGGTGAAACATACCAAGCCATCATGTGAGCAACACATACTAAGAAAAGAAATGCGTTCAAAGCCTGATAGAGTGATTCTTTCAATGACCTCCCAATTGGTGTTGATTAAATACACAATGGGCATTTCATCCATGTAAGGATAATATATGTAAACAGGATGATCTCTTGACCAGCTTAACTGCAATCTCACAAAACTTGGACTGTTTATCAGTTCATACCAGAACTTAGAAACAGTCTTAAAAAGTTTGAGGCACTTAACAGGAAGCCTTGAGAGAATACTGGCAAAAACGTCAGTTGCAGACTCTACATCTTTCCACTCACACTTTTTGGTAGGCTTGCGAACCATTTCAATCTCCGATTTCCTGTCAACAAAGCCAACACCTTTGAACAGATTCCCATATGAAATTTACTGTCGTGTGAAGAGAACATTCAAATTTTTCATCTTGAACTACAAGCGTGCATGAATTAAATAAAAAAGAAGAAATTGTACTTCATTTTAAGCTCCAATTCTATGCACTTCCATTGTCAAGAATTTTTAAAAGCAGTCACGCAAATAGTTATTTTACCTTTATAAGACCAATTTATAAAGAATGTATGTCCTTTAAAACAGCGCACTCAATACCACAAGCAACTAAGGACTAGTGCTGCACTCACAGCAAAAAAAAAAGAAAAAAGAAAAAAAACTTTGGACTCGTACACCTTTCCTCTTGAGGAAAGCATTGTATCATTGTCATTTAATAAGGTCCCAAACCACATCGTCTGAGCAAAATAAATATCCAAGTAATTGTGTAGTACAAATTCTTGTCCAAGTCATTGACATTCTTCTCCAGGTTTATTGTTTTCTGGAAAACTTGGTTGAGCAAGGCAAGTAATTTCATGCTTCAAGAAAGCACATCCCCATTCCATTATTAATGTAAAAGAGTAATTTGAGTGAAGTTACCATGAGTTTAACTTTTTACCATTCATGCCACGCATGTTCAGAAAGGAGTAGCTAGTTCCCTTGTGGCCATAAAATTAATTGATTAGCATGCTATAATAATTAATGTAAACTTCTGACAAGTGATGACAGTGAAAAGTACTACATAACCCTTTTAGAAGTATTAAATGTGCTGGAAACAAATATTTCATAAAAAGGAAAAAACCACAAAGCATAAATAGTCTTTTTTCACTCTCATTATATGTAACATTTTGATTAATAGTTATTATCATGGTGCTTATTAAACAAATTTCATAACCTCAATAGACATGACTAATTTTTCAAGCATGCCAGATATAACAAAAAAATAGGAAATTACAACAGGGTTCATTTATTTTAATCCGAAAAGCATAATCACAACAAAGAACAAAATTTCCAAAAAGAAACTTGGAAAAAAACAACTATAATATGTAAAAGCACTCTGCATAAATATTAATGGAAAAGATTTGAGCTCAATGTAAAGCAGTATACGGAAAAAAAAGGCGATTCTACCTAGCCAGATACTGACCATCAATAATATAGGAAATGTATAAGAACAGTCAAAAGGAGATCAGCTCCATGAGTAATCTTTGCAAGCATGATGTTAAATTTTTCTGAATGCTCCTTACGTAGATAGTACAGATGTTATTAGCTATTAGCTAAATTGCATGCATCAGTAAAGTAACAAGTAACAACCTACCTGCAAGGTACCGAAAGGGAGAGGGGGCAACAAAAACAACAAAGTAGCTAGATCTAGAAAGCAAAAAAAAAAAAAATTAACTCTAACAAAGAAGCAAATCAACAATGGTTAAAAAGTTAAAGACACGAAGCTTATGTACCTATTCACTGTGGCAGATCTAGAATTTCTATAAAAATGTAAAAAATAGTAGTGTTTGTTTCTCGATTACTATTTACTTCTCGTTGAATAAACATGCTATATGTGTCTAATTTGAATGTAAATATGGTCAGATTATTGGATTTGTAGTAAGATTTTGATTGATAAAAACCTAAAATTTAAAATCAAGGGGACACAGTTTCATTTTATGTATAAATTTGTCTATAATATTATAAATATTACACCTAAAATTTTCTGTCAAAAAATAAGAGGGGACACATGCCACTCTTGGTCCTTCTACAGATCTGCCCTTGTATCCGGTGTTTTCATACATACAGATCAAAACAATTTGACTATTACCCACAAAGAATTTTCCAATAGGAGAATGCGAGTTGGGTAATTAATAAAGCTGCTCCAACCATACAAATATCTGTTTGGATAATTGGATTCAACCGGCTAACAGAATCAATGTTCGATGAGTCTAAGCAATTTCTGAGAAATATGTCAGATCCATCTTGCTTAGATTAAGAAAATATATGAGTTATACTGGGAGTTTTAATCATTTTAAAAAGATTTGCAAAGACAAAACCCAATGAAAGAAATTGCATGAAGACCTACAATTTTACAAGTTAGATGGATAATTTTAGGTGGTTGTAATGAAAATTAATAATTAACAGAAGCCAATTGTAAATAAAAATAACAATCATGTCCATCTTATGTAGGATCTAAAGAAGATCTGCATCATTTTAGATCAAAGATAACACCCTTGCAAATAAAGCGCTGGAACCATTCAATTCATAACAAAAGACACGAAGAAAGTATACCATATTAACATTCCATAACAATAAAACTTTGCAATGTCAAGTGATACACAATCTAGTAAATTCGCCATTGCTCAAACACAACCTTCTGTCCAGTAATGATAATGATAAAGTGCAAACACTAGAAAAACTGCTGAATAAAGAAAAACTACTAAAATGTAAAAGATCACAGAGACAGAAGTTTACCTAGCAGTCTCACGGATCACCCTTCAAAACGATGAAGAATCTCTCTTGAATGACCGAGAAGAAAACTTCAAAACTTATAAAGACTATAGATGTGAAAGTTTTTTCGCAATCTGTCAATTGAAAGTCTCATGCATCGCAACAAGTGGTCGATGAAATAGGATTAGGTGAGCGGATATCCCGAGGAAGGAGTGTAGACCGGTTACCTTTTATAAAATTTTATGCGAGATGCAATATTTAAAAAATTTCCTTTCTACCATAAATCCATAATGACCTTTATAAAGGTACTCAAAGTAGCACTATTTACCAAGCTTAAAAGTTTCTTTCTTAAAACTGAACAATTACAACCGGTAAGTAAATTGATGCACCCTAATTAATTTCATATTTTTCTTATTCATTCTTCCTCGTTCTCGAATTTTTTTAAAGAATTTTAACAGCATTTAACCAAATACATTAAGCACTAACAATAGGAATAAGGTATTTTACCTTTCTCATATATAAATTAAAACTAGACATATAAATACTAAGGTGGCTGGGATGGTGCTGCACTGCTGCCAGAAAAAGTTAGGTCTCTAAGTTATGTAATTGCATTTTCTTTTTCACATATGAGAGATCTAGAACCCTTATTTGTTCTCCTAGCATTGGTTGTTCCGTACAACTCAATACACTCTAGTTTAATTTTTCAAAAAAGAAATTAGTAAAGTTATCCCGACCTTCATTTAAAAATCTTCCCAAGTCCCCCATTGCATTGTAGATTATCAAACATCTTCGTAGATTATCTCGAAAATGAAATGAACAAATAAAACCAACACCCTGCACTAACAATAAAACCTACGAGGGAAGGCTGCAGAAGGAACAAACCTGTTGAACTATTTGGATTGACCTTATCCAACATAAGTAGCATGCATTACCAAGGGCATTTGCAAATACATAGATTGTTACTGCTCAAGAAAATCAAGGGAAAATTTATTAGGCAGCAAAAATAGAAAACATTAAAAAAAGTAGATTTTTTCATTCATAAGCTGTGTATTTTCTTGGCACGGTGCTGCCGTACCTTGTAAATTATTTTTCACTAGCAGAACTAGAATAAGAGAAAAAATATAGGATAAAATATGATCATACCATTAATTATTTTTTAATATGATCGCCTACTTGTTTCTGAAAAATCAAACCATTCTACATATACAACATATTTGTTCCTTTAACTGGTTGGTGGGTATATAACCCCTAGCATAAAAACCTTACTTCGCCTTTCCTTTTAATTCAGCTACCAAAAAAAAAAAAAAAGTTTCTGACTTTCTTCAAATCAGGGAATTTATCAAAATTATCACACTTCTTTTTACCTCTTATGATTTTAATAAGTTCACTACACCGATCAACCGTTACCAATGAGAACAGAAAATTTCAGACCTATAAAGTAAATTGCCTTTATTTATCATAATTCATAAAGAAAAAAAAAAGGTATTACTCAATCTCAAGAAAGCAACCAAGCTAAAAACGAGGGAAATTTTTTAATCTTGTTTCCTGTTTTGCGAAAACAAGTTTGGATTTCAATCATATTGATTGTATTTATAAAGAATGAAGAATTTATGTGGCAATAAAAAAAGGCATAAAAATTTGGAAAAGAAATCAGAAGAAACACGAAATCAAATAGCTGAAAGAAGAAAAATTGAAAATTATTATCACTTACATGCGTCTGAAGCTTTTTTGTAGGTGGATGAAAACGCAACGTAAAGCAAGAACCAGAGAAGGACAAAACCATAGTTTCCGATTTCCATGAATTTCGAGCAAGTGATAGCAGAGTGTTGGGTAATAAGCATTTTATGTACGTAATGATTCAATTGAGTCTTAGTATGAGATGAGTAGTAATAGCCACTCAGTTGTGCACAGTAAGTCGGTTTTGTAGGGTTGAGTTTTGGATAAAATGGTCGTTACAATTGCTAACAGAACACAACTCACCCGAATTTGGAGAGTAGGGGTGGCCGTGCGGTCGGTTGGGTGAGTTATTGGCTTTAAAATATAATTTTAACTTTATTAAAATTTAAAGTTGTTTAAAAAAAAAAAGCTTTAAAATATAAACTATATCCCTAAATTTTAAATTTTAATTAAATTTATATTTAATTTTTAAAATTTTAAAACGTATTATTTAATTTTTAAACATTTAAAATTTATTATATAATTTTATTTTTAAACTTTTAAAATTCACCCATAAATTTTAAATTTTGGATTTATAAATATATCATAAAATTCATGTCTAAAATTTTAAAAGTACTTAGATTAAATTTTAATATTTAAAAGTTTAAAGATTTATATATAATTTTTTTAAAATTTTAAAACGAAATTATATTTTTAAAATTTATGATTTATGTATAAATTTAATTAAAATTTAAATATCAATATTACATTTTAATTTATTATAAATATAATAAAATTAAAATAATATAAATATTTCGGTTCGATTTTTAACGGTATTTAAATCGGTTTTTAAAGATAAATCAACCTTTTTTTTATAATCTAATCTTAATTTAATCGGTTATGCTATTTGTAAAAAAAAAAATATGCCACTACTGATGGAGATAATTGTTATTATTGGTTCAAAAAGCCAAATTGAAACGATCAGATCTTACATCACTTCATAGTCGTTAGTTTAAAAAAAAAAATTATGCATTTTAGTTTAGAATTTTCTTTAAAAAGTTGCATTATAAATTCATTTTATTTGAAAGGTGAATTTAAGTTTATTATCAAAGTTATTGAATTGTAAAGAAAAAAATTGATGATTTTATTATTAACAAATAATATCATATAACATTTATATATTCAATTAATAGCAAAATTAATATATGTAATACAACTTCAAACATCTATATTATTATTTTATATATATTTAAAAATTAAACTAAATATTTCATTAATTATTAAATAACTCATCTAATTTAATAATATATTCTATTTATAACAATAAAAAATATGTCAAAACATTATCGTCTTTATATAAAACTACTTATTTTGACAAAAATACCAAACATTTATCACTTGTGATTTTGATGTTTTAGTTAATGCATTAATACTATTTATATCTTATATTATTAAAGTTTTAATACAATTTTAATTATTTGTACACATTTATATCATTTTAAATAGTATTTGCTAATTTTTTATTAAAGTTTACTACATGCGTCCTATATGGTAAATTGAAAAATAATATTTGTTAAAATTTAAGGAAAAAATATAATAAAAAATGACTAATAGTTTAAAGTATACCAATAATTAAATTATAGTATTAAAATCAAATATTTTAATAACATCGTATATAAATAATATCAATACATTAACAAGTGTATTATATCTCGCATAATAATATATAAAATAATTCAAATTTAGACTCATTTTTATTACCAATACTAATAATCATTGCTATATACTAGTTTAAAAATTGTTAAAAATTTAATAAAATAGCATAAAAATTTCAAATGAAAAATTAAAATGATTATTATTATATTTTTTTATTAATAATAAATTTATTTAATAATAATAATACGAAATTATAATTAATTATAAGGTTGAAAAACATCATTCATACATTTGTGATGATTATAAATAGATATTATTTTATTAATTAAAATTTTTACATATTATAAAATAGTAGTCATGCCTTTAATTTTTTATTACTTAGAAATATAACCATAAATTTTTTAAAAAATTACAAAAAATAATACTACTAAAACTTATAAGAATAAAAATAACATCACAATAATATTGAATAATATTCAATTAAACACATTTAATATGAAATGAGTATAAATGGTTGTAATTCAATTTGAATGATATTCAATATGAAATGATGTTTTTAAATTTTTTAATAATAAAAATATATGATGTTGATATAAGTGATTTTATTTTATTTTTCATTTTTTTCCTTAAATTATCATAAATATCATTGTCCAATTTGCTATATACGACACATGTTATAAAATTTGAAAAAAATAAAAATAGCTAAAATGAATATCAATAATTAAATTATAGTATCAAAATATAACCTTTTGTCAACATGGAATATAAATGATATGAATACAATAAGTATGGGTGAGATATTATTGATGTCGATTTTTGTGAAAATTAGATAGAATTTTTTTTAGTGGATCTACAATAGAAATAAATTCATTAAGATCTTGAATCATCAAAGTTCGATTATTTTTAGTTCTTCGATGCTTAAGTTAGTAATGTCATTTGTAGAAAACAAAGTACCTCAAGATCTCATTTTGTGATAAAATAAAAGATGTATTTTTTGTATCTCATGGACATAGTTATATTTAGATATTGTGTGAGGTATGCAATAATATATATATAGATATATATAATTAGAAGTAACTTTGATACCTAACTTATTCATATAAGTAAACTTATTATAAGAGTGCGATTATATATTTATATTATTTTTTTATAATAGTTAGAAAATAATTATATATCATTTATCTTTTTATATATATTATCTAATAAATATGCTTATTTGATTACTGATCGTTTATCGAACTATCACATAAAGTATTTTTGTGGATTAAGACCAATCATTACTCACATATAACATATATTTAAATTAAATCCACTAAATTTAAAAAATGATAATTGAATAAATCATTAGGAATAGGGTTGTCAATTGAGTGGGATGTGATTCGTGATCTATTTTTCATTTTCATTAATGATTTAAAATTTATCCATTTATCGATCTATCTCTACTTAAAATTCTTATAAGGATATATCGAGGATTCCAAATGAGGGACAAAAACTCCATAGATGTAAGTAATATTTTAAATATTATTTTATATTTTTATCATAAAAAAATTATTAAAAAAATATGTTAATAATAAATATTTTATAATAAAAAATAAAATTTTAAATCAATAAATAATAAAAAATATAATTTATGTAAAATAAAGAAAAATAAAATATATTTAACAATAAATGCATAATTTTTTTTGTATTAAGTAGCATTGATTGTTATAAATTAGTTTGAAATACTAACAATAAATTATAAAATGATTATAAGATTTTATATTTTTAAAATTTAAATAATTTTTATAAAAAATTTATTGATGTTTTAATATAATAAAATATAATTTAAAGACGAATTTTAAAATATATAATATATTATTTTTTATTAGTTTGAATTTAAATGTTATTAAATTAATAAAAGAATATTAAAATTTTATATATTTATTAAAATAAAATATATAAATTTAGAAAAAATAACGAAGAATATAATCTTCATCCTTATTACAAAATATAATTATTATTTTTTTCGTTCTTTGTTCCTCATTATTTATTCCTTTCTCTCCGTACTTACCATTAATCAAATAATCTTAGTAACGATTTATCCTATTTTAAAAAAAATAACAAACTAGATACAAACGGTGGAAAGAAAGGGAAAAATGAAGAGAAGTATCAAAAGTGCACAATATTTGTTATAAAATAATTAAATTAATAAATAAAAAATAAAAAATGAAAAGAAATTTTAAAATATAGACAAATTTAAGTATCGTTCTGTAGTTAACCCAAATAATATCGTAGAGAATAAAAACAGCTGCCCTTTAATTCATTTGTTATTTCAACTTGTAGTGATATTGAGCCAGTTATGATGTTTGAATTAGGTTTTATTAGTGTTCGAATCTTACCTCACATTATAAGTACTTATGTTAGACACTTAAGTTGTCAAAAAATTATCTCAAACCTTGTATTATATTTAGGACGACTCCTGAGACAACATACATAGGAGATGTTATGTTATGGCAGGAAAGGTTGTTTGGACATAACCAGTAATTTTATCAAAAACAATTTGGACATTAAGCATAATCATTATCTACTCAGAGCTCTCTGTTCCATTTCCAACCAATTCACTCTCCAACAATCCATCATAGCTCAGGGGTTTTCAGCTGACTACGTAAATTATCTCAAATCTCTTCTTCAAGCATGTCATGAAGTGAAATGTCTCACCAATGGTAAGAAAATCCATCAACTTCTCATTAAAAGCAATACCCACATTGAGTTAAGGTCTCAACTACTTGAGAAACTGACCCATTTATATCTGAAATGTAATAAAGTAAAGCTTGCTCGCAATGTGTTCGATGAAATTCCCAACCCAAGTGTTATTTTGTGGAACTTGATGATCAAAGCGTATGCATGGAATGGACCTTTTGGTGAATCTGTGGCATTGTACTATGAAATGCTTGATGCAGGTATTAGTCCGACCAAGTTCACTTTCCCTTTTGTTCTTAAGGCATGCTCGGGTTTACAGGATATAGAAGTTGGTCGTCAAATACTTGAACATGCCACAAAATGTGGGCTAGATTCTGATGTCTACGTTTGCACTGCTTTGATTGACATGTATTCAAAATGTGGGGATTTGTCTGAAGCGCAGAGAGTTTTTCACAATATGTTGTATAGAGATGTTGTTGCGTGGAATGCAATGATTGCTGGGTTTTCACTTCATGGTTTTTTTGACGACACTGTTCAATTGTTTATTCAAATGCAGAAAGCGGGAAGAAGTCCGAACTCTTCTACTGTTGTGGCATTTCTTCCCACAGTTGGAGAAGCTAATGCATTGAATCTGGGAAAGGCCATCCATTGTTACTCATTGAGGAGGAGTTTCAGTGATGATGTGGTGCTTGGAACTGGGCTTTTGGATATGTATGCTAAATGCAAGTGTATATCTTATGCAAGGAGAATTTTTGATAAAATAAAATTTAAGAATGAGGTTTGTTGGAGTGCTATGATAGGAGCGCATGTTACATGTGATTTCATGAGAGAGGCATTGGCATTATTCGATGACATGGTTCTCAAGAATGCAGTCTGTATAACACCAGTTACACTTGGGAGCATTCTTCGGGCTTCGGCAAAACTAAATGACCCAAGCAGAGGGAAGAAGGTACATTGTTGTGCAATAAAATATGGATTTGATTTTGACATAATGGTTGGTAATACACTACTTTCGATGTACTCGAAGTGTGGGATTATAGATGACGCAGTCAAATTTTTTAACAAAATGGTATTGAAGGATGCAGTTTCTTATGGTGCTATTATCTCAGGTTGCGTTCAAAATGGTTATGCAGAGGCGGCTTTATATATATTCCATGAAATGCAATTATCTGGTACTGAACCAGAATTATCAACATTGATAAGTCTCTTGTCTACTTGTGCACATTTGGCTGCTCTGCAACATGGTGCTTGCATCCATGGTTACTCAATTGTTCACGGGTTTGTTACTGACACCTCCATTTGTAATGCAATGATGGACATGTACTCAAAGTGTGGGAAGATCAGTATTGCAAGGCAAGTTTTTAATAGGATGCAAACCAAAGATATCTTCTCATGGAACACGATGATAGTTGGCTATGGCATTCATGGTCACGGATCAGCAGCACTTTCTCTGTTTCATGATATGCTTACTGCTGGTGTCAAACCTGATGATGTGACTTTCATTGGCCTCTTATTTGCATGTAGTCATTCAGGCCTAGTCACTGAAGGGAAACACTGGTTTAGAACCATGAGTCAAGATTTCAACATCATTCCAAGGATGGAACATTACATATGCATGACTGATCTTCTAGGACGAGCTGGGCTTTTGAATGAGGCATACACATTCATCCAAAGAATGCCATTTGAGGCTGATGTTCGTGTTTATGGCTCCCTTCTTGCTGCATGTAGGATTCATAACAATGTTAAGCTTGGGGAAGTACTATCAAAGAAGATCCATGGCATAGGACCTGAAGGAACTGGAAATTTTGTCCTTTTATCTAATTTATATAGTGCTGTTGGGAAATGGGATGATGCAGCACATGTTAGAATTGCACAGAGGGACCAAGGCTTTAAGAAGAGCCCAGGGTGCAGTTGGTGAGTTTCATGGATTTATTGGTGGAGATCAGTCTCATCCTCAGTCGGCAGAAATAAATGAGAAATTGGATGAATTGCGGGTCAAAATGAAATGATTAGTATATTTTGCAGATTCTGGTTCTGATTGTTCTTCATCACAGTGAGAAACTGGCAATTGCATTTCGGATCCTTATTGTAAGCCCTAGCAAATTCATTATAGTGACTAAGAACCTGAGGGTTTTTGGAGACTGCCATTCTGCCATAAAAAAATTTCACTGTCATAACAAAGAGGCATATGATTGTTAGCTGTAAGAGGTCTGAATAGATTTCGTCATTTCAAATTTCAACAGTGAAAATTCATTCTTAAAGCGAAAAAATGTTTAAGTTTGTGATATAACTCATTTATTTGTGTGATTCATTATTGACTTGGTCTTCATCCAACTCTCTTCTTCCCCTTTGTTTCAAGACACACTATTATCATATAAATATACAAACCTTTGTACAAGTGAGCGTGGTAGAAGTCCTTAGATTTGGAAGTTAGTGTCCTCTGGTTCTCGTATTAATAGCTTTAAAGATAAATTATATTATTTTAATGATTTTTTTATTATAATATTATTTTTTCTCTGTCACGCGATAAAACACGAGTTAACACGAGAAAAAGTGGAGTTTAATATGAAATTATTTTAAAAAAATTAACAATAATAATATTATAACAAAAAAAAATTATTTAAATATATGTTTATGTTTTTTAATCAATAAAATATTAAAATAAAAATTGTGACAATAAAAAAATATTAAAACAAGTATTATGGGAATTTTTTTTGGAAAAAACAACAAAATAGTACTTTTAAAATTTATAACAAAAATAACACTCCTTATGTTCATATAATATATTTTTACTATTAAAAAAAAATCTGTTCCATCATTTTATTTTGAACATCGTTCAATTAAATGTTAAAATTGGACTATGACTATTTAAATCAATTTAATATTGAATGTCGTACAATTGGATCCCGTACAATGTTGTTGGATGTGTCATTTTTATTATTATAAGTTTTAAGAGTTATTTTTTTACATTTTAATCGCGTTTTAATCATTTTACATAAAAAACATTATTTTAAAAGAAAAGTTTTGTTGAAAGATTTTATCCAAAGTTAATGACCAAAAAATGCATTTTACAAGATTTAACCTACCCTTTTTTCTCTTGTATTTACTATAAACTGTCAAGCAACATATATATTTTATAAACGTTTTATTTTCTTGTCTTGTGACTTTGACTAAAGGGTGAGGAAATGAGTCTTTTCATCTTAGTTCACAGACTTTGGACAAATGTCATTCTAAATGGTAAATACTACCTATTTACAGGTCAAAGGAATAACAGTCTTTTGATTAGAAATGACGACTAGTGTGGGATGGTTCCATTTGAAAGTTCAAGTAAAACTGTAGAACCTCTCACACTGCCAAACATAAGAAGATAGCTTCTTATGAGGCCTACCTAAATTTCTACAAACTCTTCCTAAACCTGAATTGAACTCCATGGATCCAAAGCTATACAAATATGCAAAATCTGGAAATGTTACTTTCTCAAACAACTTCTCAATCAAAAGTCAAGCACTCTTCTCAAACTTACTCCTCAAGAGAACACAGCTCTCCATATTGCTGTTCGGTTTGGACAAGTAGATGTTGTAGCCGAGATTTGTACACAGCACAGGCCACTTCTAGTAAAACCAAACTTTGATGGAGACACTCCATTACACGTTGCTGCAAGGACTGGTCAACTTTCTATTGTTGCTTAACTGGTCAGAGAAATTTTTTCTTTGCCTGAGAACACTGCCACATTTGAATGGTTGAGAAGCACAAATAAGAGAAAAAACACAGTTTTACATGAAGCTGTGAGTAATGGACATTCTAAAGTGGCTAAGTTGTTTTTAGCAGTTGACTCCGAATTGGTTTGTTTTGAGAACAATGCTGGTGAGTCTATTTTATACTTGGCTGTAAGAGAGGGAATGTCAGATATTGTGAACCAAATTTTGATATCAACTACATCGCCGGCTTTTGTAGGACCAGATGGCGTTACAGCTTTGCATGCTGCAGTAATTGAGAGACAATTTGGTATTCAAGTTTTGATTCAGTTTTTATTTCTTATGTTCTGTTACACAATATATTACTTGTGCATATTGAACTTTAAGAGGATAGCTTTTCTCATGATTTTGATGGATCTCATAGTTCAACACATTATGTATTTATAAACATTTTTTTTTTGTGGGGGAGCCGGGGCATAGAGTTATCGGTGTATCCTCTTATAATCTTTTTTTTATTGATCTTTATTAGGAACAACTATTATTTTTCTTTTTTAATTTTGTTTACAATAAAAGTTTTATTTAATAATATAGAATGATGTAAACTATTTAACGGTTGAAATTTAAAATTCAGCATAGATCAATAGAAAAAAAAACAGCGGAGGATCCACACCCTTAAATTAAGTTATTTACGTTATTTGATTACTTAGATTATAAGTAGTATCATTTAATTCTTTATTTATAGAAAAATGGACTATTTAAAAACAAAACATATTATTTTTATATTTTTAATTAAAATATTATTTTTAAAAATAATATTTAATAACAAATTTTTTAAAATAATACTCCTTATAATCTAAGGATTCAAATGGTAGAAATGATCTAATTTAAGAGACATTTATAACACTTTTTTTGTTTTTAGGAGAAAAATATCTTTAGGTCCTTTACTTATTATAAAAATGACATTTAATTATTGTACTTATTTTTTGTATCAACTTAATCCTATTGTTATGAAATATGAAAAAGTGACTACAAAGATAAAAATGTTTAATTATTTTATTTTTTGATTTTTTTAATTATATTATATAGAGATTGTTATTAATTGAATAAATTGTAATCGAAAGAATTAAAAAAAAAATTAAACTAAAAAAAATTAAAAATTAATAAATAATTATGTCTTTGTGCATACATTTTTTAATAATAATATAACTAAATTGTTAAAAAAAATACAGGATATAATTGTTATTTTTAGAATAAATATAAGAACTTTATAGTCAACTTTCCTTTTTTTTTTTTAGTATCGAGGGATTGAATATTTAAACTCAATTATACATTGCTGATGTGAATATCAGATATCATGAATGCCCTGGTAAGCTTCAAACAGCAGCTAGTTAGATAAGCAGCCCATCAAGGCAGGACTCCTCTCTATTACGCATCATTCCTAGGAGATCATAACTGTTGATGTAATTTATAAAAACAGTGTAGGAACAATATTACCGATAACTTGAAAGTAATTGCTTGGGTTGAGTCGCGGACTAGGTCGCTCTCTTTAAGACGTTTCGCGGCTCTGTCTAATTTGTGCAAGCAAACACAGGCTCGTCGTCCACAGGATAAAACAGTCCAGAATCTTAATCTGTCTCACCGAACTATTGATGAAAATTTGGAATGCTACGAAAAATTTGTTGCTCGGAAAACTAAAAAGAAAAAGAACTTAGAAATTGTAAAGAGAATTTTTAGTAGGAGATGATTGTTGATTGTTGTGTTTCAAATGAGAAATTTGAAGCCCTCCTTTTATAGATTTTAGAAACCGTGTATCAATTATGAATAAAGCGGTAATGTAGGGAATTAAAATGCTGACAATTGAGTAATGAAGAGTAACGGATAACGGATAACGGATATATTTTTTTATGAGTAAATACGAGCAACAACTCTTTTTCTGAATAAAGAAAACAAACGGCCATATTTTTAATAAAAGAAAATAACGGTCATTTTTTTTCTGAGAAAAAATATATATATATATATATATATATATATATATATAACAACCATTTTGTAAGTGGAAAAATTTTCTTTAAAAAAATATATTTTACCAAAAAAGAAAATACCACCTCACACCGCATTACACTTTCGAACTTCGGACTACAACTCGGTCGTCGGTCAGACAGGGGCCAGCGGGCCGCCAGCGTCTTAGCGTGTGTAGTATCCACATTGCCTAGGTCTACTCCCTTCCACAAAAGTGGGTGCCCTTGCAGGCTGATCAATAACCAATTTCTTCATTATTTAAACCTCTTTAAAATAATGTAAAAAGCAATGGAATGGACAACCGTTTCCCGACAAATTTTTTTTAATTAAATTTCATCTTTTTCCAACAATCCCCCTTAAATTTTATATAAAAATAATTTTTCATAGCGGCCAGATCAATTAAAATTATAAGATTGTGTATAAGCGAAAAGGTGTCTATAAACTGAACCTTTGCGTAGTGTTGATGCTTTAAAATATACTAGAGTAACTTCGTAGTTTTGAACTCTATCTCTAACAATCATCGCACGCTGACCTTCCCAGGTGTAGTTGAAAAAAACCCGTGCTACGGCCCGTACGTGTATCCGGTATAGTGGCAAACTCTAGTAAATTTTGCCCGAAAAAATTTTCATAGGAAGCGGCAGCTACGTTCACGTAGGTGAGTCCTATCGAGTACTCACTGTAGCTATGTACTCAACTCCACGTAGAGTATAGAACTTCGTTAAGATTTTAACAAATAACTCATCACTGTATCGACCAGGACAAATGCTTCTAACTGATATAGAATGAGATTTGATTAATAGCATGATACATCTCGTATCACTTGTGACTTGTTATTACCTTTTTGAACTTATTTCTTGGGATCTCCGATCTATAAGTTGAGGTTTTGAAAACCTGCTCTTGGTAATCCTTTCGTCGAAGGATGCGCGAAATTTTCATCGAGCGTCTGTGATCCCGCTTTCTTGGCTCCGTTGAGAGAAATTCTCTAACAATGTCTTATGCTTACGACGTATCATGGTGTCTTACCGTTAATGCTTGATTCACGAATCTTGCAATGGCAGCGGTACTATGTTGTGGATCAATACTGGTATATCGGTCTTTCAATAAAGGGATCTCGGTAACAAACTTCTTGGCCTAACCTATTTATAGCGGTGGCTAGTGCTATCATTCGGACTCCGTTGTAGATTGAGCCAATATTGTTTGTTTCTTAGACTTCGAGCTTGACTTATGACTATGTTAAAAATATAGCCATAGTTGCTGGAGTCTTCGATAAAGTGTTCAATCCAGCGTCGTTGTATCCTTCCTAAAGCAGTAGGGAAACTTTTTATAATGTAATCCATGATTCATAGTTCTCTTAAGGTATCTGTAACCGCTTTCAATAGCATTCCAATGCTTTCAATACTAGAATCTCTTGGTAAACCTACATAGTAATCACACAACATAAGCTATATGCGGTCTAGTCTGTCCGGTAGCATAAACGTAAACTACGATGATGCTCGCGTACTCGGTTTGTCTAACACCGTCTCCGGTGTTCTTGAATAACTTTACACTAGGATCATAAGGAGCACATGCAGGTTTACATTTAAAGTAATTATATTTCTTTAAGATCTTCTCAATGTAGTGAGATTGATCTCCAGAAATTCAATTTTCAAACCTAGTTATCTTTATACCAAGGATTACGCACAACCTCCAAGATCTTTCATATCAAAATTAGCTCTTAACAACATTTTGACATTATTCACAACATAAATATTTGATCCAAAAATAAGCATGTCATCCACATATAAGCATATAATAGTTTAAATATTATCTTCTAATTTATAATAAATGCATTTTTCACTTTCATTTATTTTGAATCCATAATGAGATAACTAGATTATCAAATTTTCATGCCATTGCTTAGGTGCTTGTTTTAGACCATAAAGAGATTTATCTAATTTACAAACTTTATTTTCTTGACCTGGGATAACAAAACCCAACCAGGTTGATCCATATAAATTTCTTCTTCTAAATCACCATTTTAAGAAAGCGGTTTTAACATCCATTTGATGTCTTACTAAATCATGGATAGCGTGAGAGAGAAAAGTACCGTATGGAAGTTATTAGGTAGCTTGGTGAAAAGGTATCAAAGAAATCTACATTTTCCCTTTGCCTATATCATTTAACTTCTGAGCGAGCAAATTTATATTTTTCAATAGTACCATCGGGTTTCAATTTCTTTTTTAGTATCCATTTACATCCAATGGTTTTGCAACCAAAAGTAAGTCAACTAAATGCCAAGTCTTATTATACTAAGTGAATCCATTTCATCATTTATGTACTTCTTCCCGTAAGTTGGCATCTAAAGAAGATAATGCTTCTTTAATAGTTTGGGGATTTTCTACTAAGAGTATAAGCGTAAAAATCGGACCAAATCCTTAAGGGTTAGACTCGTTTACTTCTTCTAATTTCAATGTTTAATTCTTCGGTTTGTTCACTAGTTCTAGTTATAGGTAAACTACTTAGAAGGCGAGCCCCCACTATTCTTAAATTTAAAGAGAAACCTATATTCATAGAAGTCAGCATCATTTGATTCTATAACTACATGATCTTTTAAGTCATAGAATTTATAAGCTTTACTATTCACGGCGTATCCTATGAATACACATTCATATGCTATACTAGCAAGTTTATTTCTTTTAGGATCAGGGATTCTAACATAGGCTAAACAACCCCAAGTTTTAAAATAAGTTAAATTAGGTTTCTTATTTTTCAAAATTTCATTGGGTGAAATTTTATTTGTAGGTTTAGGCACTCTATTAAATACATGTGACAGTTAATAAAATTTCTCCCCTTGATAGGAGGCCTTGAAGTTTAATAAAATTGCAACAAGCTGATTGATAAAAGTTCTATTTTTTCTTTCGGCTTTGCCATTCATTTGAGGAGAATAAAGGTATGCGATTTTTTCATGAATGATTCCATGAGTTTTATAAAAGTCATTGAAGATATTGGAATCATATTCGGTGCCTACATCACTTGAAACCTTTTTATTTTTACGTTAAGTTGATTTTTAATCTAGGTTATAAATATTTTAAACATATCAAATGCTTCACTTTTATTTTCATTAGATATACATAAGTGTAATACGAGCAGTCATCATAAAAGTTATAAAATAAGCGTTTTCCATTTCTTGTTAAATTTCCATCAAGTTCACATATATCGAGAATGAATTAATTCTAAAGGTTGAGATTCTCTGGCAATGGTTTATGTGAAGTTTTGGATATTACAGCTTAACTACAAAATTCACATTTTTCAAAATCATTTAAAGATAGTTTAGGAATTAGTTCTAAGCTACTCGTGTTCTTTATTATGCGTTTATTAACATGACAAAGTCTAGCATGCCAAATATTAAAGAACTTCGACATATAAAGCGAAGAAGAGGTTTATTAATTTCAACATTTAATTTGAACATGCCATCGATGGCGTACCACTTTCCCGACAAATATATTATTTTTAGTTATAGTATATAAATCGGCCACTATAGTTTGAGTAAACCCGGCTTTGTTAAGAAGATATCACGAAACTAAATTCTTTCTCATCTGCAGGTATGCGGGACATCCAAAGATGACGGTCTTTCGAGGTAAACTTCAAAACCACCTCGCAGTACCGAGCAACTTTAGTGGAGTGGAGTCACTTGACGACACTTTCTTATCCTGCATGTCAGAATAGGATTTGAACATGTCTCGTCATAGCAACATGGCGAGAGAAGTACCGGTGTCACATCACCGTCCCTCGGATCCCAACAAAATTGACTTGAATATCATAGCGATAAGTTGATCTTCGGTAAGGTTCGCTGTGGCGGGGCGATTCTGACATTCGGCGGTTCTAACCAGAGTGGCGGTCACATTACAAGCTATAACACATGAATGTGTTATTCCTTAAGGGGATTGAGGTCCGTTAATGCAGAGGGGATAGTTTCTATTTCTATTTTGGTGGTTACGATTTTGATTATTACTACGATTAGGAGTTTTCCATATTATTTCTACCTTTAGGTTTGAATTGTAGATGAGGGTTTCTTATTGGTACTATTATTTGAGACTCAGTACTTCGTCTCTTTGGTCTTGTTTTCGAGCTTAACTTCTTCTATTCTTAAGCGGGTTATAAGACTTTCTAAAGAAAATTCCTTAGTTTTATGCCTAAGTGTATTCTTAAAATCTTTCGAAGCGAGGGGTAATTTATCTATTATAACATGACTACTTGAAATTGTTCATCTAAAGTCATTACCTTGAAGTTATTTCGTGTCTTTATCTTACGATTCATGTGATTGAGCTTCCATTGATTTGCTATCAATCATTTGAAACTTCGTATATCTACTTAACAGTACTTCTTAGTACCGGCTTCACCGGTGTCGTATTTCTTTTGAAGTGCTTTAATTTCCTTAACGGACTTATCACGAGTTATAATAATCATACAAGTTATCGGCTAATCCATTAAGAATATAGTTTTTGCATAGAAAATCATTTTCAATCCGAGGGCGTCTAAATCTTTAGTTTCGGCTTGGAAGGAGGATTAATTTGTATTGGTTTTCAACGATAAGAGTAGAAAGCGACTTTTTCATGGTTAAGAAAAACAACATTTTTTGTCTCCCGTCTTTTTTAAAGTGTAATCCCTCGAAAGCGGAATGGTTTGTTTAGATCGGCGTGATTAGCATTTAGGTTAGACATGGCAAATTGAATACGTCTTAAAATTGTTGATGCAATTTATAAAAACAATGTAGGAACAATATTCACAGATAACTTGAAAGTAGCTTCTTAGGTTGAGTCGCGGACTAGGAGTCGCTCTCTTTAAGGCGTTTGTGACGTACGCCGATTGTGCAAACAAACCGGCCTCGTCGTCCCAGGATAAAGCAATGGAATCTTAATCTACTGTCACCGAACTTCCTACCTTGATGAAATGGTAGATCTTCGCTTTGAAAATTTGTTGCTCGGAAAACTAAAAAAAAAGAACTTAGAAATTGTAGAGAATTTTTCCGTAGGGAGATGATTGTTGATTGTTGTGTTTCAAATGAGAGAAGCCCTCCTTTTATAGATTTTAGAAGCGAGTGTATCAATTATGAATAAAGCGGTAATGTTTAGGAATTAAAATGCGTATGACAATTGAGTAATGAAGAGTAACGGATAGCGGATAACGGATATATTTTTTATGAGTAAATCTGAGCAACGGCTCTTTTTGAATAAAGAAAACAAGCTGACCATATTGTTAATAAAGAAAATAGGTCATTTTTTTAGAAAAAAAATATATATATATATAACAACCATTTTTGTAAGTGGAAAAATTTTCTTTAAAAAAAATATATTTTACCAAAAAAGAAAATACCACCTACACACGCGTTATTCTCGAGCAGGACCGAACGGCATTGGCAACCGGCGTGTGGTATCACATTTACAGTCGCTTTCCCTTTTACAAAGTGGTCTTTCGCTTAGGCTTTGCTTGATTTCTTGATATTTAGCACTCTTTAAAATAATGTAAAAAAACAATGTTAGACAAGGCACATTTCCCAACAAAATTTTTTTTAATTAAATTTTATCTTTTCCAACAATAACATAGTTCAACAATTGCTAGAACTGGATGCCTCCACTGCATATTTATTGGACAAAGAAGGGCAATCACCAATTCACATTGCAGCAGCAAAGGTCATGCCAGTGTGACTTCCATTACAATGCGCTTGCTATAGGTAATTGAATGCCAAAGATATTTGGACTTACTGATGCTAGATTACAGGCGCATTTTGAACCGCTTCTCTACTGACCTGAAAGCATTATAATGAGCTTTTGACAATCAAGAGAAATGCTTCCAAAAGTTTTTGCAAGTGATTTGAGAAAAGTGGTTTTGGGAAGATGCTATCTTCTTTAAATGATTACCAAAATGCCTTCAAAGCCACTTCTTTTCGGATCAAGAAACCACATCTAGTTTTTTTACGCCAAACACCTAAATTTTTCTCATTGAACGACTAGATCGCCTGTTTTGATATTTCTCATGAAATCACTTTTAATAGTACATCAAACGGACCCATAACTTGAGCTATTAAAGTACTTTGTGAGAGAGCCTCTCATATCTGCAGATGCGATTTTCTTCATAAATAGGAAATAGAGAAGGAAAAATCTATGTATGGGAACTTCAATCAAGCCCTCCTGTTCTCATAGCAGGATTTTTCTAGCAATCTTTATTAAAAACTTTGTAACAGAAGTTGTATTTTTGTATTTTGCACCTTGCAAACCGTGTTTTCTTACCCTTTTACCTCCTGTAAGTTGTCCCATGCTCAATCAAAATCTCCGATTAGCAGACAGCCATGTCATTTGATGGCAGGTAACCAATACATGGCCTATATATTATTTTGTTTTTGTAATTGAGTATAAAACAATGTTTATTAAAGGGCTAATTTGTTTCTTTCTGTGATGCAGCATCATTCTCAGCTGCTGTGAGGATGGGACGATTTGGCTCTGGGATGCCACGGAAACTTTGTAGATACCATCTTAGGCTGTCTTAAGAATAATTCATGAAAATGTGAGATTTGTGATGTATTTATTTGATCTTAAACTGCAGAGTTCTGTACGACATTATTATCTATCTTAATTGGGAAAAGTAGAGACTTTTCATGTACATAAATTACATTTTTGTGAACCTTTTTATTATTAATGATAAAAACATGTTAGCCAAATTGCCTGTTACAATGATAGCAGCACATATGATGATAAGCATATGGTGAAATATTATGATTCTTTCACTGAAACAAGTGAAAGTTTTGTAAATGGGTGCGAAGTCACTATTCAACCTGCTTAGAATGTCTACGGTTCCATAAGCTTCAATGGTCCTCTAAAATGCCCCCGAGTGGCGAAGTCCATGGCTTTTCAACCCTTTGCTCCAATTATTCTAATTTGATGATTTTTTTTCCCTCTTTTTCTCTTTCGTATCACAGTGGGATTGTTTTCCTCTTGATTTTGAATTGAGATATTCTAAGATTGCTTAGAGAGGTAATTTGCCTTTACCACTCTAGAGGTTGTTCACTTTGGAAGATGGTTTTTCCTACACGTAGTTTGCAGTTTAAAGTAAAGGTAAATTATTTAAATTTGAGAGCTAATTAGTGCATGGAGATTTTGTTCAATTTTGCATCATTCCTTAATTCCATCGAAAGATAAAACTGTAATAAAAATAATTGTTTGAAATGAATGTGAGACTATTATCTATCGATGTTTTAAGGGAAAAACCTAGCAAACACAGGTTTATATGTTTGCAATGAACAATTTGTCATAAGTGAAGAGGACATGGATGCACAAAATATTTCTCTGAATCTGAATTTTCTTAATCAGCTTTATGATACAAAATTTCTTATTACACAACAAAATTTCCGACTCTTACATGTACTCATATGCATTTGTAAGTAGTTTATATACAAAAAGAATGAACTATGTGATCATGAAACTTCTCATAGCAATATAGAGAAAAAAACAATAATGAAAAAGACATCACAAAAGGCAACTAAATTTGAGTCCGTAATTGTGTCAATAAACTCTGCATGCTTTGAAGCTTCTGACTAAGTTGTTTAACTTCAGAAATGTGCTGATCTAAAGAAGAATCCGAGCAACCCAAGTCCATTACGAGCGCAGCACATTTGGCCTGTGAATCAGTAACGGCCTCCTCAAGTGATGCAACTGTTGATTCCAAGGTAAAATGTGGGCTTGCACCAACAACAGTTGTTGATGGTGATTGTGCAATGTTGCAGGGGATACTACTGCTGCTACGCTTGGGAAAGAAAATCTTGTCAATGCCTTCAGTTCCTGCAAGATGTAATTCATGACTATCCAGTGTGTAAATGCAAATACAATGGGAAAGCCACAGCACAAGGAAAAAAATGGCTCTAAACAATTAGTTAAGTGACATAACCCATTGCACTTAAAAATAAGCCCCCTATGCCACAACACACCAACTTCATCTCCCACATGGCTGTTTCTACTGAATCCCATAACTCTTCTCACTTGATGGTAATGAGTGGTGGTAGAGGAAGCAGCAGGGAAAGCATTCTGGGAATAGGGTTGTGGTGATAGTGGATAGTGATGGCAGTCAAGCATGGTAATTCTGTGATTCCAACTTTCTACACCTCCCTCCTCTCTCCAGTTAATTTAGTAAGGGAAACCTATCATTATATCGATATGACATAAGATGGTTCGTTTATTACCTTTATGTGAACAATTAATAACTTTAGGTGTCAGTTTATGAGTTTACTTCTTTTTCCATAAAAATATGCACAAGAAATTGACGGATAGGAAAAATATTTATATAATGATGCTTTCTAGCAAAAAAGACAAGAATGTGAGTTATAATACAAGGTTAAGATTGAATGGCAAACACATGAAAGAAAAAGAGAGGTATACCCAAAAAAACCAATATTGACATCACCTGCACCATATTATATGAAGTATTACTCGTACGTTAATGACTCCTCGTGTCTAGTTATTTAATAAAAAAAAAAGTAATCATAAAAAAAAATCATACTTCAATACCAAAAATCCCTCCTTTGTAGAGCTAAGAAGAATATAAAAAAAAATAGGGCACACTTGGCGGCTTAATTTGAAAACACTTCTCAAAAACTATTTTCAAATTATTATTAAAAAACAATGAGTGGTTTGACCATTGTTTTTAAAAATTGTTCTCAAAAATTAAGAACAAAACTTTCAGCAGAGGTTTGTCCAAATTATTTTTAAAAATCATTTTTTTATCTTAAAAACAGTCTTCTAAAATAATTTAAACACTTTATACATCTTTTATAAAGTTTAAGATGTTAAGTAATATTTGAAATTAATAAATTGCTAAGTAGAAAAGTAATAATATATACAAAAGAAAAATGGAATTATTTTTGTTAACTAAGCAACCAGGAACAACACAATAAAAAAATTCTTTAATATGTTTCAATTTGACCTCAATTTAGTTAAAAAAATGTGAATTCTAACACATTTAATCAAATTAAATGTCTTTGATATTTTTCTTAAAAATATTAAATATGATAAGAGAAATAAACAAAAGTGGATCGACGAAACAACTATATCAATTTGGATAATTGAATTATGAATTACGATTTTTTATCGAATTTGGAAGAGAGATTGGTCTCACATGACAATGTAGTAGTGACAAACTACTATTATTATTACCACAACAAAAATGTATAAATTGTTTATTCTATAACTACAATTAATTACATTTTAATTCTACAATTGTTATATAAAGTTGTCGTTATTAAAGAACTATTATAGCAAAAACAATTTTAGTTAGGAAAATATTGCAAAAAAAATTGTTATTATTATCTTTCAAATAATTACACTACTTGTGCACTCATAATTGTGACTTAATCCTTATTTTTTTTATGTTCAAATAAGCTTCATAAAAAAATATTGTTAAAAAATAAAAACTATTGACTCTGATCCATCAAATAGGAAAAAAAATTAAAAAAGTTCCAAAAGCTGCAAAGGCAGAAAGCAGACAATTAGCAGAGTCCAACAAATTCAAATCAAAGTTAACCAAAAATTATCCGAAAGACGAAAGCTACACCAATGATACGCTGTTCTCCGTGTTTTTAATTGTTGTCAAAAACAATGAGAATATGTCCAAACTATTCTCAATTTTTTGTTTTTTTAAAACAATGACCAAACCCCTTTATTGGTTTTTAAGTCATTTTTGGTTTCGATGTATAGAAAACAGTTTTTAAGTTATCGCCAAACAAGCCCTTCAATTCTTGCAGAAGCAGAATAAACGAATTTTGTTCATTTTTCTTACAAATAACATAACATACCAAGGTGGCTTAGTTGGTCAATTGCTGCCTGGCCAATGGAGCCTTCCAGCTTGAGCAGCCGTAGAATTCCAGCAGTAATTCGACCCATTGAGTCGACTTCAGACTTGCAAAGAATTGCAAGATGTTGCAATTCATCCTTCGTTACGATTGCCTCAATCTGTCAAGACCAATTTGTCAGAAACTTTTTATGACAAGAGATGTATTATCAAACAGTTGAGACTTGAAATTCTCATTACCGGTTGTTTAACAGAGAATTTCACATTGTCCACTATCCAGTGCACCATTTCATCATGAAAGCTATTTTCTGATATAATCAAGCGAACTTCAACATCTATTCCTCCAGACACCTCAGCTGTTCCTTTTATCCCAGCTTCAGGTAAGAACGCTGACTGGATACCCATTTGGACTTGGGGCTTCAATATCTGCAAACCTTCGACACCAGCCTGCAGCAAATGTGAAAGATCTTGGAAAATATATTTCTTCAATTGCAAGAGAAGATGAGATCTTTTTTTGGGAAATTAAGATTCAATTGAAAAGATACAAGGCTTTATGTTTGCATTGTTCACTAAGGTTCATAGTATTCTAGTGTTTCAACAAAACTAAACAATCAGCAAAAGATATTCCTATCAGTCATTTTACAGAAAAGGTCTTGTGAAAAATGTGACACCAGATAAACAACATAGCAATTCTAATCTAAGTACAATCATGTTTAGTTTTTGAGAGCTTAGATGCCATCAAACTGCAGACAAATAATTACTCCTTGGTCCTGACAAGTGGACAGAACTGGAGAGGCTCTGTGCTACTTTAAGAAAATCTGAACATATCAAGCACCCAGCAAAACATGATAGGTTTTTCCCCTGACGTTTCCTTATTTGGGACAATTAAAATAACCTGAGACCTAAATAGCATTATGGAACAGAGAGCATACTTTCTGTCAATATACAGATCTCAAAGATTCAAAATTATACGATTTGTTCTTTTTATTTAACCTGATGAAAAGCAATCTTGATAAAAATATGGGTACGTTTTAACTCAAGTTACCAATTTTTATTTTTATTTTTAAGGAAAAGTCTAACGATGCAGAAGCATCATATCCAACTCATGCCAAAAAGAGAGCTAATATTAAACACTTTTGCATAATGCATAGCATTATGATTTAGGATTGAAGTTGGAGCAACTAAAATGTGATCGAAACGCATATAAACCATGTATTATCACATTTAGAATATTAAATAATTAATATTAAGTTTCCTTATTAGTATTGAAATTTTAAACCTATAAATATAAATGCAATCTCTCAGTATTATTATGAATGGAAAATTAGAATGAATTTATTCGGCTTTCTCGTTCTTCTCTCGACTTCTGTTCTGCTTCTGCATTTACCTATTTTATATTTCTATTATCACCTTACAATAACTTAAGTTCTGATCCCACAAGGGTGCAATCTGACAACATGCTGTATGCTTACCATGACCAGTTCTACAGGATATTGTTTGCTTCCACCTGACTTTCCATTCAATAAATGCTTTGGACTGCTTTTTGCTTTTACTCCCAGATTCTGAAAAGTTGTGTGCCAACTCCTCTCCTCTCTGCCCACATCTTCACGTTCGTAAAACCACAAGTATTCTGCCATCTCCTTTCCACCTTCAAGAGCAAACAGCCAGTTTTTCAATTCTATACACACATCCACATCATCTGGATTCCCCAAGTACAACAAATGACGTTCTTTCTCATCTCCTGAATTTTCACCTACGAGGAAAATTACAGTCGGTACAAAGAGGAGAAAGTGAGAAACAATCTAGAAGCATGCATCTGTGTGCTTGAATGCACATCTGTGTGTTCATGCACCACTATATGACCAGTTTCAAGTAAGTTAACCTAAATGTCCAGGTTCATACCATCTTCCAGACTTCCAGCAACAAGAGCTGATGTTTTGAATTTTTTTGACAAGGATCCTGCACGCAAGTTATCTAACCTTTTGGAAAACCCCTCACCAGGACCACCATCAGGGCCAAGTATTCCAAAACGATGGAGCAGGGATTCAGTGTAGTTCATTCCTCCACCTAAGCGAACACCAGAAATACAAGCTGACACATTCAAGGTGTGGCACTCCATATCCACTGCACTCAGAGGAATTACATGCACTATTCTTATGCATAAAAATGGTTCTCCCAAAGTAGTGCCATCTGATTGATGATTATTTCCATGGTCTACCCAAAGAACAGATTTTAGCAGAGAGGATTCATCCTCACCCATCAAAAGACCATTTCCATTAGAAGTTAGCTCTGTCTCTCTCTCAAATGTTAATTTCTCCTTGATATCCACACAGTCCACCCTAACATTATCCCAACGTACAGCAGATGTAACTGCGATTGCGCCCCCTAGGGTTGTGTGTGTAACTTTAATGAATAGATCATTCCCAATAAATTGTACAAGAGGCATTCCTTGAATATTAATGGAAGAAGACTCCAGAAATCTAAGCTGCAAGTCTTTCACTGCTAAACTTACTCCTGTATCACTAGGAACTTTGTCCATCAGTTTTCCATCAGAAGATTCATTTACACTTCTGTTCTGTCTGGTACTTTTTCCAACAAGGACAATCTTTTCGGTTACTCTGCCAAGGTATGCATAAAGATCCAGGACAAAAGATAACTGTTCAACAGAAGTATTTGACAAATATTGTTCACAAGCAAATCCTACCCTGACCACACCACCAGTAGGAGGAACATTCGTCAATGGGCTGCCATCAGCAGTTGCCATAGCTACTTCGATGCAAACATCTTTCAGCTCAACACATCGCCATAAGCCTGAGCTCCAGTCCAGAGTCTGAAGTTTACTTGATCCACAGCATGTTTCAAGAGACAAACTGAGGTGTGATACTCTAGTTGTCCATTTCTTTTGGCTAGCATCAACTGGTTGGTCTTCCCAAAGAGAGAAACAAGAAGGATCTTTATCCAGGTTCAGTAATCCTAAATGCAATGTTGGTGACTCAGAAAAGAACAAGTTCTCAATATGAAGCCTTGCTCCAGAAAAATAATTTTGGTCAATAGAATCCATGTTGGTAGCATAATTGTTCAGTTTGGATGCATCTAAAGGAACTGTAATATCCAATTCCTTCAAGATGAGAGCAAATGAATTTATTGAGAAGTCTGGCAAAACATCACCAGGATTGACAACAATTCCATCAGCTATAAAGGAAGATATCCTCAAACAGCTGTCTTCCTGAAGGTGAATCTGATCATAAGCAGAAGAAAACACATCTTTGTTATATAGAAGAGGACAAGAAATATAAATACTCAATAATATAGGCCAGACTTAAAAATAATTTATGCATACCATGATGGGTTGACAGTTGATAACTGTCTGTGAAGCAAAAGATGGTGGTACTGGCGAGGGCTTCGTCTGAATAGAATGGAGGCAGAAAAAAGGGACAACGTCGATTGTCTGCCATCTCTGATCTTCCAAAGGATATATGGGAGGGCAAAAATTCCTACCTGTCCCAATTAAGATATCAGAAGGATCAAATGTATGCTAAAAGACTGAAACTAACCAAATGTATATGGTAAATTTAGCCGATACCAAATTCAGGAACTTGCACAGGATCTTTTGAAGCAGTCAGCATTGATGGTTGGACTAAGGTGCATGGAGGCCGTGAAAAAGTATCCCTATGTTGCAGACACTCAACATAAGTTCCATAATAATCACAACAGTGGAAAACTAAATCTAAACAGGAGGTGAAGACTACTCTGGAATAACCAGGTTCTCCCCACCTCTAGCCATATTCAATTATTGCAATGTAAAATAAAACGACTAATTTCAATAACATCAAAACGCAAGTACAGAAGTATTGAAATTTCCGTGGAACACATAATAAAATTTCCAGGTAAGCATCATAATTCCAAATATACAAATGAAACTGGACTATGCCTTATTCCCAAAATGACAACTAATCGACTTCCAAATGTAGTTATGAGTTATGAGATGGTTCAACCTAATAAGATAAGAACAAAAGCATACAGGCGAATGCAATGAGTGAGGGAGAGTAAATAAATAAATGATAAGTGGATAAGACATAGCTAATAATAAAACCAATTAACCAAATAGTACATGCACTTTAAGCCTAGAACGTAATAAAATGTGCCTGGCTGAGCTTCAAGAAGAAATCAACAGTCACCACTCACCAGAACCAAATAACATAAAATAATTTCTATCAAAAAGAAAAGAAATTAGAAAAAGAGGGGTACCTTAAAAATAGTCCACCAATCATAACTTTGCTCAAGTTATTGTCATTTTCTCCATCAGAAACGCTGACCTGCAAAAGAAGTCACATCCTAAGATTTATCAGTCTTATCTTCAACTGCTAAAAGAAGCTAAAAGAAGGAAATGGATGGCACTGCATGGTGCAGAAACACTATTCATGTTCACACGGATGAAATGCCTGTGAATGAAAATTAACGTACCATTACAGACAAAGACAGTATAAATAAAAATATAAGAACATACATCGCAACCATGATCAGTTGTTATGATATGATTTTTTTTTATAAAAAAATGTTACAAGTACCAAGTTTTTTCTCATGAAATATCTGAAATGCTAAAGATTTGACAAAAGTTATCTCATAAAACAAATTCAAGGATGCTCAGCACTGCTGACTGCCCCAACGGATGGTTAAATATTCAGATTTAATATTCATAACACACTGTCACGGGGGAAGAGGTCTTGATGCAAGCATAAACTTTTTGAGAGCGTACTACGAGATGCCAATAAAAAGTGGAAGAAAATAAATGCCCTTTAGAGGAAATACCCGAGAAAAGAAGAGTGACTGCATCAGAAGTTCGAGCTGGAACTCTGCAAATAAAATGAAATTGTTATGGAAGTTTGAAGTGAAAACAGGGTAAAACAACTAGTCATGAAATTGTTATATAGTGGAACATTGTAATCGTATAAAGCCTTAATTTGGACTAACAAGCTTCAAGCCTTCAACTAAATGATCTGAGCAAGAAAGATAATTTCAACAAGAAAAACATCGTTAATCCTTGGAGATGATTAGATAAAAGAATTAGAACTGATTTTTGGAAAAAGAACCAACCAGCATCTTTAATGCAAAGAAATATGTGATCCACAACAATGGAAACTATGGAACGTCCTGCTGCTTCTATTGATTTCTGCAGAAGTTCGACAGAAAACAGACTGAGACAAACTCATCAAAATTGAAGAGGGAAACTTGGATAAACTACTATATCTTATGAACAAGGCCAAAGAAAACCTGTTGGGACTTTGGATCAACATCTCCTCTATTTATACAGACGTATAATCCTGTTAGAAAGCGGAGAAGAGCACGCAATCCTGTCCACATATTTATACTTCAGTCTGACATAAATGTCCAGTACAACAGTTGAATGAATAAAACAGATTCCATCAATTACCTGGCTCACTTAACGCAGGGCAAATAGCTTCCATAATATGTAATTGAACTTCAAGACCAAGTGGACTATTTGATTCAGTCCTCTGCACAGTGATCTGGAAATGGTTCCAAGGTCAAGATGCATTCAGAAACACAAAAATTAAATGGATGCTATCTAGCATAGGATATAAGTAAAAGAGAATTAAAAAAAGTACATGAGCTTCTCCTGATATTCCTTCTATAAACCGCTCTCCGCCAAAAAAAACTCGTTTTGCACCATCATCATCCCTATGGTTTCCTCCCTCTTGAGCTCGTGCCAGATTAGAATCCATGAACATGTCAGGGTGAGGCAAGAGGTCAACAGACAATGACTGCCATTCAAGTTTCTGGTAGGACAAAGAAATATATAAATCAATCATTTTTCTAAATGCTACCAGTCCAAAAATGAGCTACCCACCAACCATGGTACGAGTATGACAACACATCCAAAAATGAATGCTTGTATGCTAAATACATGCAAAGTATGCTAACGCAGTTGGGATAAAATATAGGGTCCAAATCCTCACATACCTTAAACAAACTTGCCACAGGAAATGAAATAAATTACTAGACAATAGTAGATGTGAGAGTAGAACATTACTTTGAATACATATATGAACTTTTTGTTAGCAGAGAACTCCCGTGCTTCCTTAAGATTTACAACCTGTTGCACTAGTTAAAATAAGCTACGAAAATTAAAAGCCGTCAGTAATTTCCTTAGCAGCATGATAAATCCATTACCATCCAATTTTCATTAGTGGTATAGAGCAAGAGGTTGCGTATGGTGATCGAAGCAAGAGGTGATGCCCTAAGACACCAAACAAAAGGGGGGAAATTAGCAAAGTAACTGCTTAATAAAGTAAATAGAGAATTTCCATTTGTTTATAGTCATGTCTAAATACTAAATGTTATATAAATGGCAAGCTACATACAGAGACCGAAACAGAAAACTAGATAACCAGGAGTAGAAATTACCAACTTGCACCTCCACGTCCAGCACCTCCACGAGTTTCAAGTAGTAAGTTGACAGTGTGAATTTCTACCGTCATCCCATCTGCGATCTGATAGTTGCATAAGGTCAGTGTGTACTGTTCAAAGCAACTATTTAGGTCTACTCTGATGGCACTGAAGCCAAAGGGCATGGTTCTTATTTATATCCTATAATAGGTATTAGAAATGTGCAATCATCAAGAGAAAGGACACGGTGCTCTATGTATACAGACACCCAAGCACACTACACTCCGCTTGTATGATCTAGCACTTACTTGCTCAACCATCTCAATTAAGAAGAATGGACATGGAAAGGCATCTTTATTAGGACATTTTCCAAGTGGCTAACAGGCCACATTTTTTCTATTTTTATGAAGCTAAAAGCTGGAATGGATATAACCGCCTAAACAGGTAATAATTGGGTACCAGTACCTTGATGTTGCTGGACAAGAGTTCTTAGAATCAAATATATCGCAAGATAATAAGGTAGAACATATTACACAAAAAGTAAGAACTAAGCTGTGCAAAAAAGATAAAAGCCTAACCTTATCCGCAAATCCATATCCACTACCCCTGCTAGAACTGGAGGGTGACTGTGAACTACAAAAGCAAGCAGAATTAAGCAGACTGGCCTTCAAACATAATCTTAAGCTTTGTACACAACCTGAACCAAGTAGATGTGACACTTACCTGCTTGAACTCCTAGATGCCTCATCCAGATTCTCCTCTAGAACAAGGTCAAGTGTATCAATTTGCACAATAATTGGCTCTACTTGCACATTACTCAAAGATGGGAGCTATTAAACCAAAAAAATCAATGTCAATTAAGCAGAAAACAGTATATAACTCGAGATGAAAATAGTTTCAAAAATAAACCCAATTACAGCTTTATATTCTCGAGTGAGAAAAACATAATGCACAAAACGTAACGAGAATTCGTTCAATGTTCTAATATCAAGAGAGTGGTCTAAACAGCCACATTGAAGTACAAGAGATTTTAATCTCCAAGGAATTTCCTAGAAGTTATTATGAAGCAAGTATAATTTATTGAGTACTAAAAGATACATGAGTAATTACTCTATTAAAAAAACTAACCACTATCTCCAATTTTCCGACTCTCGCGGTCGTCACATTCAGCGCCGAAGGCAAACCGACACTGGAATGTAAAGCATCACCGTCGATATCTGACAGAACCGACCAGATTCAGATAAAATTCAAACCAGGATCCAAAAATAAATCTCTACGAGAGCTAATAATCAAATCAAGAGAACCAAACAATCATTCCAAGTACCTAAATTCGAAAGCTGGGCGATCCCTCCTTGAAACTTGAACTGATCTCTAGAAAATGATTTCAACCAATATTTGAGAGTGTACTCCAGAGCCATAGCCAATATCGACTCCATTCTGAAGAAACTATTTTTTAAATTAAAATTAAAAACAATAAATAATCTCCCTCCGACGAACAAAAACTTCGAGAACTCTCGTGAAAGAAACGGACAGTTGCAGAGATAAGTCCGGATCTAAAATGGAAATGGGGACACACAAATCAGGTTCGAACAGGATGCTACCATTCGGATTTGGATAGGTTTTGGGTCGAGAATCGTAGTTTGCATAAGCAAAACACCTTTAAGGTGGGAATCTCAGAACAGTGGGGGGAGGAAGAGACGCAACGCAACGCAACGCAACGCAAGCGAGGAGCGAATGAGTCGAAGGAGTGGCACGTGAGAGTGAAGAGGTAAGATTAGAGGCGTGCATGTCCATAAGATAAATTTTTACAAAATTAATGGAAAATTTATTTATATATAAAATGATTTTATTTTTTTTATCAATCTAATTCGTATTTTCTTGCAAATATAAATCTTTAAAACATTGTAAAAATCTTGAGGGAGATCCGTCAGTCTCGGTGCCACGAAGACACAACTTGTCAGGGGGTGGATTTGTCGACATGGCTTCATGTTTTGGGAAATAAGTATCTGATTACTGAAGAATTTTGATAGATATCAAAATAATAAAAAATAGATATTTATATAAAAAGATATATATATATATATATATATATATATTATTTTTGTTATATAAAAAAACATATATTTATAAAGATAAAAATAAAACTTATGACCCTAATTTTTATTTATTATTAATTGATATGGAATTTATGAAATTCCTTAGAATGAAACAGTACTGCAAAACCTTTTAGGTTTTCTAAAATTACAAAAATATCTTTTAAGTTTAAAAAAATAGACAATTATACTCATTCTATTATTGTTATTGTAATTTCTCTTTAATTTTGTAATTTTTATTAATTTTATTTTAAATATATCCCTTGAAAAATTAAAAAATAATGACAAACGAATATATTTATTATTTTTCGAATCCACCTTACCGTTTCAGAAAACTTAACTAAATGTATTTGTAATCAACCATTTCTAAAATCACATAGGAATAATAAATAATAAATAAAATTTAAATTTTTGTCAAGAAATATTTAAAGTTAGATTATCACATTTAAAATAATTTTGAACGAAAATATTTTTATATTTTAAAGTAAAAAAATATTTAATTTTTATATTATATTAAAATTTTACATAAAATAACACTTCTAAAACTTATAATAACAAAAATAATATTAAACATAATCGAATTAAACCAACTTCATTATTAAATTAATTTAAATAATACTAGTTAAACTTAAACAATATCTAATTTAACAGTTTTAAATATAAAATAATGATTTCATCTTTTTTAACAATAAAAATATATAAATTGAGTATAAAAAATATTATTTTTATAATTATAAGTTTTATATGTAATATTTTTTCCTATTTTTTTTATTTTATAAAAAAACTCAAGTTTAACACATTAAATAAAAAATAAATAAACTTCTATATTAAGTAGTATATTTTCATAATAAATTTTTAATATATATATTTATTTATTTATTTGAATAATTAACTTAAAAATTTAAGAAAATTAAATTCTTTTTCAAATATATTGTAAAAATTAATCAAAAATTAAAAGAAGTAAAACAATTTAAGTGGTAAGCACGTCTTTAACTAGGTGAGATAAAAATTGGGCTTACTTAATATCTAAAATATTTAAGTTTCAAATTTTAATTTATAAATACATAATTATTTAAAAAATTGATTAAACAATTTAGTAACTAGATCTAGCAAAACATCAAACCATTTTTTTACATTTAAATATAGTATTAAATTTTTCTTACAAATCTTTTATCAAATTTTTTTTCTTAAAAGTCCCAAAGTTAAATGCACATATTGCATGTTAGAAGAATAATAAATTAGAAGAGAGAATATATTATATAAAAAGAGGAGGATCTCAGAATATAAACACACATTAAATTGTATTTTTTAAAAAAATAATAAAACTAAAAGGGAATATCACGATTTTAGTGGTTATAATGTGTAAAATTATGAGTTAGAAAATACATATATTTGAGCATCAAATATTAAACTTAAAATATATCTACTAAATCAAGAAGTAAATATTTGAATTGAAGAAGGCTGGCTGTAGTTTTCCTTACCCTTTCGGATCATTTTCTAAATTGCCCTTAAAGTTTGTTATATCTTCAGTTATGCTCATGGGGTTTATAAAATGTCACAAATGCTCTTGTGTTTTAATGGTGTTAATTCTCCATCCATTACTATTTAAATTACTATTCCTTGGCTTTGATACCATTTTTCGAGGATCGATATAATCTTAATCTGGAGTTAAAATTGACATAGATGAAGGTCTTTGTGTATTTATTGATGGTAATAAATTATTTAAAAAACTTATTATTTTACTATATAAATATAATTTTCTTCTGTGTTCCTTACAATTGCAGTGTATGTTATGTTCTTCATTATGTTGATTACTTAATTCTAATCCTAATTCTATTAATTGTCTTTTAAAATTAAAAATTACTCTTTCATTTGTTAAATCTAATAGTTCTAATTTATGAACTAGTGATTCGATATTCATATTATTTTCTTTCTAAAAATAAATTCTATTTTTAAAATTATTATACCTTGTAATAAGCAAATATTTCAACATTCAAGATTCTTAATTAGCTTTAAATTTGTAATCATCATACCTGAATTTAATGGGTCATGGTCTTCCACTTACATTCGTCTTAACTGTTACACTGTATGCCACCGACTTGACACACCTAAACACCTTCGCGGTAATGGTAAGCTCGCATCAAATACATGAATGGTGTCCAAAAGTTGACTTACTAAAGAAGAGTAATAGAACTCCATTTTATTCAAAATATAATAATTATTACAACTTAAGGCTAAGTAACACTAAGAACCTTGAAAGGGTTACTTAGCATTTCGTAATTCTTGGAGTACAACATTGTTGGTTATGGGTTTCCTAGATATAAAGGTTTTCTATTTGAGAGTTTGAGTAGAGCTCGGGTTTCATTTTGTTTTCGTGTGTTTAGAAATGATAATAAGGGTTCCTTTTATAGAATAAGGAATCCTATTTACAAGACCAAATTTATTGTTTTACCACTTGCTTTAATAATTCATCTTGCTTTAATAATTCTTACGCTTTTAATAATTCAAATGCTTTTCACGATAGCAATTTACTTTTTTCCTTGGCGTATCTTTATGAAGTAAGATGTGGGGTCTACATCTTTATTTCTTTGTAGTCTTACGCAGGTTGCTTTTCTTAATTTCCTTTGTCGTTTTACATCAATTGTTCCTTTGATGATGTTGATGATGGCGCAATCTTCATCTTACTCGATCTTTGATCTTGAGAGAATGCAACTTATGGTCTTTGGTGGCCTTTTTGGCATAGAAGCGGGAATACTTTCCTGGTTTCTTGACCAATTTCTAAGTTGTTGCAATTAAAATTGGTTTCATATTTGGTGATTTTTTCACCATCTGACAGAGCCGTATTCTTTGTGTGAGATGATGATAACTGCTTGGTTGAATAATTTACTTTAATCTCGGTTAGAATTATCAATCTTTTCGAGTTCATAGTAAATCGGCTTAGCATTTGTCCTCTTAATACAGAGTTCTTCTGCGTTGAATTCCTTTTCTGGAAGTGCCACTTGGTTTAGGAACCTACATTTTGTGTTGGAAATCCCTATCTTGATGAAGTGGTAGGGACTAATACTTCCCTTCTCATTCAGTTCATTAATGAACTAAAAAATCTAAGATAAACGAGGTTTATCACACAACTTTAATTTTTCTTCTAAAATTCTTAATTGCTTTCTTTTAAAATTTTTACGGGAAATAATTTAATTCACTTAAATTAATTCACGGATATATATTTTCTATTAATCCTGCATTGGAGATGCTTTATACACAAAAATTGGATCAATTCCTTCAATATATTGAATTTACTACTGCGGAAATTCCTTGTCTTTAGTATAGAATTTCATATCTTGATATGTTCTTGGGTAGATTTTACGGCTAAATTATAGAGACTTAACCATTGTTGTTTATTAAGATTTACGTATTGGTCTTTTCATCTTCGTTATTTGGAGTGGTTCTAGAAGATGTTTCCACGAATAATCTTGAATGTTTTGTTATTTTTGATGTCTCTGGTAGAGATGTTTCATGAATAGCATTGGAGGTCTTGCTATTTTTCCAAGGTTTGTCGATCTGCTTGGAAGTACATTGGTTGTTGTTGTAGTCTTCTGAATAATTTCTTACTATCTCTCTGGAGGTTATTAGTTTTGGTGTTTTGTAGTTGGCATAACTTTGCGACTTCTATTACGTTGGTGAAGGCTCATGAGTTACTCAGCTAAATCTAGAATAGATTTGCTAGCTTACTCCCCAGTTGTTATAAATTCCTGGTTTTGGGCCATTTATAGACATAAACTTTTACGTTCTTTCTTTTAACCGTCGATACTTGATTGGGTTTAGAAGTTTTTGTGGCTTGTTAGGTTCTTCCTTTAACAGAGATTTCTCATCTGTAATTTGTTTTGAACAATTAAGTTCTTCCTTTTTTATCAGAGATTTCTCATCTGAAATTTGTTTTGAACATTTAAGTTCTTCCTTTTTTATCAGAGATTTCTCATCTGAAATTTGTTTTGAACATTTAAGTTCTTCCTGTTTTATTCTTTGTCTACGTAAGAGATTTCAGTATAGCAACTCGAGTTGTTCTGTGGGATTTTTATCTCCGCTTTTCTTTTATCTTGATCTTAATATCAAGTAATTCCCATTCCTATGATCATAAAAATAGTTAGAGGTGCTAATTCTACGGTAAGAAGCGTCGGCCATTGAGCTATTTTTATGTCTGGAAGAAAGATGTTCAACGTCAAAATTGTAATGGTTGAACCCTTGTTGCCATCTAATTAGTCTTATTGTTTATAATCTCCGCAATATTAGTTCTTAAAAAATAACCAAAATTTTTTGTTATACATTTCTAATAATGAATCTAGAACTTATGACATATATTGCAAATTTCTTAATAACTTTTATGACTAAGTATTCCTTTTCATTACTATGATAATTTAATTTTGGCCCTTGAAAAGACCGATGTGTATACGCAAAGATATTCATCTTTGTCAAATCCAACCTTCTTGCTTTGAGGATTGCTCCACTTTAATATTCTTGTGAAGCATCTGTTTCAATTATCATTTTATCATCCCCAGTCCTGGATGGTATAAAAGTGGTAAATTTTTACTTTTGCTTTTACTTTATCCATATATAGAGTATCTTAACGTCCGTTTCAGGACATAATCTTTTTTCAATTTTGCTTGTAATGGTTTTCTCATTTACCGCAAGTTTCTTGATATAGGCTTACTGCGTATGTTAAACATCCTAAAAATCTTTGTAATTGGTTTTTATCTTTTAATTCACTAGGAAAACTTTGAATATTATTTAATATATGGGGTTGTAGATTATGTTTTCCATCTTGATCTCCAATCCTAAGTATTTGATTTTTTGTTGAGCAGAAATGCGCTTTCTTTTAAGAGAAGTACAATGCCTTCTTTTCTACATTCTTGTAATATATTGATAATATCCAAATAATGTTTATTTAATTCATTCTGAAAACCAAAATATCATCTATGTAAACACATGACAAATATCTTGTAATTTCTTAAAAATATTATCCATATATTTTTGAAAAATACACGGAGCTTGTTTTAATCAAATGGTATTCTTGTCCATTGGAATTGTCCTGGGAGCAAGCTGAATGCCGTTAATTTTTGGGATTCTTAAATCTAGTCTTATTTGCCAAAATCCTTTTGCAATCAAAACTTGAGAAGTATTTCTTTCCTTTTATTAATGATAGTAATTCTTCCTTTTTTGGAATGAAGTATCCATCATCAATGGTTTCTTTATTAAGTGCTTTGAAGTTTATTACCATTCTCTTTTTACCTCTTCTTTTTTGACTTCTTTTTCAACCAAAAATCTTTGGGACTAGAGTGAGTGAATTACTTGGTATTATAACCTTTAATTCCAAAAGTTCTTCAATTTGTTTTCCAAATTCAATCTATCTTACGGGTATAAATCATTGGTTTTTACTCTTATGATTTTGTTAGGATCTTTTAATTCTATCTTGACTTTTGTTTTAGTCTTATTTATTTTTTGGATCAAGGATTTTTAAAGCTGGTGTTTTTAATAGTCTCTTGATGCACATTAGGGGCTTTATCTTCTTGTATTTCATTAAGAAAAGAGTTTTGTTTTCTTCTATATCTAATGAAATATTTTCTAAACAGGGTTTGTTTTGTTGGTATTCTATCTACCACGTTTTCGCTTTTTATGTTGTTGCATAAAAGTTGGGTTGAAGCAGGTTAGAGCTTTCCTTACTTTAGAGACATATATTGTATCTCCTTACAAGGTTGTAAGGCTTATTTTGTCAAAATATTGTGTAAAGGTTGATATAAATTTAAGAAATTATTTCCTATTAACAAGTCTGTCACGCTGTTTCTTGTTGATATATAATAGGAATATGAAAGTTTTCTCCTATTATTATATCGGTATCTTTTAATACTTGATTGAGTTTTATTGTGGTATTATTAGCAATTCTTACAATTAATTCTTTAGGTGCTTCTTCTAGTTGTCTTACGGAAATACATATCTACTAGCTACAGTACTAGCTCCTTGTATCTATATATGCATGTAAATGATAAGTATTATAACCTTTAAATTTTAGTCCTACTTTAATTAAATGCTTATTTGGATTTGTAATACTATACAAAGTCATTCATTTTTACGAAGAATATTCATGATCTGAATATTAAGTATTCTGAATCAGTTATTTCTTCTTCGGTTTCTTCTAATAGATAAATACTATAAGTATAAATCATCATATCAATTCCTCGAAATTGATTCTAATTCCATTTTTGAAGGCTTCTTCTAAGATTTTTGCTTTCTGTGGAAATTCCTTTTAAAATTCCTTTTATGTTGAAATTAACCGGGACATTCATTTGCATAATGTCCTTCTTGATCTGAGATCCAACATCTGCATTTTCTTTCTTGAAGGGCAATAATTCCTTTTTCCAGGATGGTTTATAAACCTTTCTTCTAAAATATCTTTTCTTATAGTTTTCTTTTATTGAATCTCTTTTTATATTTTTGGAAATTTTGTTTTCTAAATTTATATTTTTTAAATCTTTTATATTTTTTATATTTTTGTTTATAAGGTTTTATATTGCATCCATATTTTCCTGGCATTCTAAAATCTCGTATGTCTTTAAATTTTATAATTTCCTCTTATTTGTTTGTATTCTTTTCTTTCTTGGCATTTTATAATAATCAATCTCTAAGACTTCTTATTCTTCCTCTAGAGTATACGGTATAGTTTCTCTATTCCTTTGTTCCCGATTTTACGTTAAAGTTTTATATAATGTTCCTGGTAATTTTTGAAAAAACATTTCTTTATAGGTTGTTTGTATAGAGGGTGGTAATTTATGGTAATACATTTCATATTCACAAATAAAGAATCTATATAACCACGTGTTACAAATTTCCATCTTTGTAAGATGCCATTTAGCTTAAATTGATTTCATTTTCTTGGATTAGGTGATAGTCCTTCCTTTATCTTCCCAAATAAATTCCTTGTATATTTCATTTATTCTTTGTATCTAAGTATTCTCTTCCTGTGGAAGCATTTCCTTGCATTAATAAATGTTGTTGATCTGTTAAGTTTGAAAACCAAACTTTTACATTTCTGTCATTTTATGTCTTTATAAGCTCACAAATTGAAGGATTTGTTTGGGTAGTTGGAGAAGTTTGTATAAGGACGCTTATCAGCTAGACCATTCATCTAAAGCTTTTTCCTATCTCTTATACAATCTAAATTTAGAAGTTCGGATTTATAGTTATCATTGAGTTTGAACTGCGGTGGAATATTACCTCTAGTTCCCGTGTAACCACTTCCTCCATTTTAGGTGGTTGCCTTCTTCTATATGTAGTATCGGGTTGTTACGATCTTTGTCTACTTCTTTCTTCCCTATGTGGGCGGATGTTTCTTGGTAAGGAATTTGGTAATGAAATTGGTTTCATATGACCTTTTGGGGTCATATTTTCTGATTCTGAATCAGTTTCACTGATTATTGTCATATAATCCTCTTCTTTGTTAGTACAAAGTTTTCCAATATAATGTTCTTCTATTTCTTCATTGGTTAATGTTAATAATTTGACCAATGTTTCTATATCCATATTCTCAGGGTTCATAAATTCTTTTTCTAATTTTTTCCTATATTCCATCAATTTGGAATTATCTCTTTACTCTTAGGTTGTTCCTCATTTTTTCTTTTCTCATTTTTGAGAATCAGATAATCTGATTTCCTTGGTGGTTCTTCTTTTAATCCTTCTAAGGGGTCATAATTATGATCTATCTTTAGATTGTATACTTCTTTTCTTAATTCTGAAAATTCTTTGTGCATATTTTGTTGTAGTTTATTATAACCATACTCCTTTACTTCCTTTAATAGTTCTCTTTGTATGTCTATTATTTCTTGTAAATATTTTGTGTTTGATTCCTGGACTAGATCCATTTCCTCTGTTAATAATTGTATAGTTTCAAATAGTGTTGCTTGGTTTTTTGCCACACCTACTAGGCTTCCATTTATTTCTAAATGTATATTTTTTATTTTATCCTTAAACATGATTTTTCCCCAATATGCAATCATGAACTAATGCTTTCATTATTTTAACTTCATTTTCTAGTTTTTTAACTTCTTGTTGATTTGAGGTTTCTTCTTCACGATCTACAAAAGTAAATCTTGGTATGCTATTACTTTTTCTTCCTGTTATTAAGGGTTTTTCTTTAATATCTAATTTCCATTCTTCTGGTATTTCAAAGTCTGTTAGTATTTCTGGTTTTATTATTTGTCCTAATTCTTTAAAAATTTTATCTATTTCTATAAATTCATTTTGTCCATATATTGAACTATTATGACTATTTGTTAAAGAATATGCCACTAGATAATGTATTGAAAATGGATGATTTCCTTCTTTCATTAAATCTTCTCTTTCAAATTCATAAGCTAAGTTTAATACTTGGTTTAGATTTTTATCTTGTATATTTATAGCAAATCTAGGATATGCGGTAAATTTTAATTTTTGGTATCCTAAGTTTCCATGGATCATTCCTAATAAAGCATCTTGCATTGTTTTATTATTCTATTATCTAATGAAATTTATTTTTATTGGTGTATCATTCCTTAAAAATGGGCTTTTATTAATATTTGGATTCCTCCTAAATGAATGTATCCAATTTTTTCTTTATCCTTTCGAGGAATTTTTGATAATTTGTTTAATATAGTCTCTTTATTAATTAATGGTATATTATATCTTCCTTTTGCATCTATAATAGTAATGCTTATTTCCTTATTACTAATACCATAATAGATTATATTTTTCCTAGGAAATATCTTTCTTAATAAAAATGATGGGTCTTTAAATCCATCTACTTCTTTAAGATTTAATTTTACTTTTTGAATTTCTTCAAATTTCTTTTTACTTATTACCATTTCCTGTGAAAAACATCCACAAAATGTCTTACATTTCTATATCTAATATTTCTTGGTTTATTTTTTCTTCTTCCATTTTTTTTTTATATATATAACCTTAGGGGTATTTCTGATGAGTGTTAGTTTTAACTTCCGTTATGTTTTTAAGGGTATTTTTGAATTTTTTAAAACCTGAAGGGTATTTCTGAAGATTCTTTAAATCTTAGGGGTACTTTTGATCTTTTTCCTACCCTTTCAATTATTATTACTTATAATGGACCGACTACAACGTGCTTCATTCCTCGGATAGTTGACATGGGATGAATTCGTCATTTTGTATTTTACTTCGCTTCCCAAATGACACTAAACGCAATATTAATTAATTCAACGATTCTTGCAAGTGGCTGGCCATGTGTTGTAGCCCAGTACGAATAATAGCCCAGCCGGCGAACACGGATGGGCAAAATAACCATGGGTTCGAATATCCACAGATAACCACCCCGATGGTTCGGTTTTTCACTGTTTAATTTTGAGGACGTGTTCGATTTTGGGTAAAAATCAAACATAAACGAACGGATACGGTTATACTCAAAACCGTACCCGCTCGTACCTGAAATTAATTAATTATATTTAAATAAATTATATATTAATTAAAATTTATTTATTTTTAACCTAAATACCTAATATATAAACCTAATTTATCATATTCCTAAATCTTAACCTAACTCTCTCCGTGCCTCAATTTCTCTCAGTTTTCTCTTTTTCTTCCATCTACAGATCTGCCTTCTCTCACAGCGCTGCCTCGTCGCCAGCCGTAGCCGTAGTCGCCAATCGCTGCATCTTCTTCGGTAGTCTCCAATAGTTGCGTCTTCTTAGGTCTTTGCTAGTCGCCAGTTCCTGAGAAAATATGGTTGGCAACTTCCTTACCATCCTATTCAGGTATGCCTTCAGATTTTCTCGTCCGGTTATCTCTATTGTTTTTGAACTCTGAAAAAAAAATTGTTTTCTTAATTTTATTTGAAGGTGGTGGCAATTGCTGTGTTTATGGCTCTGGGTTTTGTTTCTATGTGTTCTTTGCTCCTTTCGTTGGGAAGAAAATGTTCCAATATATTGTGATGGGAATCTACACTCCACTTGTAAGCCATTTCTCCTTAATTTCCTTTAAGATGTATTTTGTTATGTGATTTTGGTGGATTTACAAGTGGGATCTGTGTATTCTCTATTTGTTCGTACCTTCATGTGTTTGGTATTGCTGTTTGCTCTTTCTTTATACAGCCAAACTTTACCAAGGTTGCTCTTCAACAAACAGTTTGTTAGCTTCACTTTCTATCTACACAATTTAGGGTGACAAATCGTAGGCAAGATCAATGTATTATGTATCATGGATTTATCATAGGCTGTGAGAAATATTTGGTGTCACTTAGGTGTGATAATTGAAAAGAACATGTAGGCAAAATCATAGAATACGGTAATTTGAGTTTAAACTTACTTGAGTTCTCTGGCATAAAGCAAATAATCTATGTAGTGAATGTTAATTTTCTCGTTGAGATCGAGGATCACCATCCAAAAAGGTCTTTCTGGAACTTGTTCATCATCTTCCTTAAAATCCATTGTCACCAAGTATAGGATCAAGAGTCAAGACTTAGATTAAAGGGTCACTCATAGCCTCCTGATTCCTGAAATTCCAAGACCATTCCCAAGAGTATGTTGTTTTTGTTTGCTCACTCTAGAAATGAACATTAGAAGTTCAGTATTTTCAACAAAAGATGCTAGTTGCAATGATCTAGTGTTAGTTGGACCGATGAAATATGTGTACTTGTAGGAGTCTCAGTTCATTATGTTTCATCTGTACTGGTTATGCCTTCATTTTTAATGAAACTTGAGCATATTTTTCTTTTCAGATTGTATCTGCCTTCAGTCTGTATATTTGGTGTACGTCAGCTGACCCTGCAGATCCTGGAGTTTTTAAGTCAAAAAAGTATCTTAAGATTCGGAAATCTGGAAAGCATACTAGCCCAAAAGATTATAAATTGGGTAGTGATTCAACTGCATCATTACATGATGCCAATGCTGCAACATGTGCAGGGAAACTTGTGACCAAGGAGTTACATGATAAATATGCAGCTTCCATATGTTCGACTGTAGATGCTGAGAGAAAAATTTCATCAGAACATCCATCTTGTTTCTTGTTAGCTTGTTTTTCTTATGCTTTTATTTGCAATTGTTGTGGTTCAAGTAAAGAATCATCTATACAACAAATGAGTGAGGAAGGCATGTTCTGTTGCAGTCTGTGTGAATTAGAGGTGCATTGAAAATCATAGTTTTATTTGTATGGTTGATTAATGCATGTTATCTATAACTAGAAGACAGATATACTGATGTGGTAAGCCTTGAGGGTTCTCTTACCTTGTCCTGATTCCTGCATATGTTGGGGCATGCATCCTTTTCGTTTCATCTAGTTTTGTATTGGAACATGTCAGTTTTAGTCTGTTCCCTGTCCCTGCTTTTGCACTCATTCTTACTCACTTCTAAGTTTGGTTATGTATTGTCTTTTAAGCTTTGGATCCTTGTAGGTCTTCAAGTACACCAAACATCGTAGTATACTTAAAGAAAACACATTGGAAGCTTTGATGTGTACATATTATATTTTATTAACACTTGTTTTATGTATTATATATTAATTATTTAATTATGTATTCAAATATTTTATAATTTATTCAGATATGTTATCTCTTGGTTCATCCGTTTTCACTATTAATATTGCAGAAGATGATGTTGAGGTAAAAAATTTACATTATTGATTAATCAATTTATTATTTTGGTTTATAAAATTGATTTTATATATTTGATTTTTGCAAGATACTCTTGCATTTGATAATAATTAGAAGAAAGAAGTTTTGATTTATTGTACTTGAAGTTTTCTTAAATTTATTTATTTAGTTTTCAATATTTGTATTAGTTTGTAATATTTTATTTATATCTTGTAGTTTTTATTGATATGTATTTAATCTTATTTAGATTTATAGAAATATATATTATTAAATGTTAAATTTTTAATTATAAACTCAAAATAACAAATTTAGATATCAAGTTCAATACCAACCATTTGTTTTAGTTAGATTGTATTGCTAAAAAGAGCTCAATTGAATAGGATTTTGAAAAACATTTTTTTCGATTTTTTTTTAATAACTGTCCCGAACTGTTAACCACGGGTAAAAAACTGTCCCCGAACTGCAACGATTTTTGGGCAATTTCGGGGACAGATTTTATAATTCGGTTCGGGGACGGTTATATTCAAATCCGTCCCCGTGCCCATCCCTACAGGTGAACAATCAACTCTACGCCACGTTATGAAATACAAATAAGAATGAGCACGGTATAGATAGAGATAATTTTTGATATAATTATTCCTGAATCGAATTATAAAATTTATACTTGAAATTGTCTAAAAATCATTACGATTTGGAGACGATTTTTTACCCACGGGTAACGATTATAAAAAAATCGAAAAAAATATAATTTAATTTATTAAATATATAAATTAATTAGTTAAATATAATTAATTTTGGGTACGAATGAGTATGATTTTTAGTATAATCGTAATCGAACCGTACTCGTTATTTCATGTTCGGTTTTATTTGAAATTGTCTCCGTCCCCGAAATTTACCAGTTAAAAACCAAACTTATGATTTTTTTGGTCATCCCTAAATACAAACGTAAAAAACAAAACCACTATATTGAGTTGGGTACGCATTCGTTTAAGTTTTTGATGTTATTTAAAACTTTTAATTTATTATTTTTAATATTCTTTTATTTTAATTAATTATTGGTATTGTTTAAATTTATTTGAATTAACTATCTTAGCAAAAAGATTAGTAAATTTGATCGAAAAATTTAAGTTACGAAGTTATAATTTCATCTTATTTAAGATATATCCCTATAAGAGCACATGTCGAGTAAATAACTTAAATATTTGATTAAATTGTCATTTTTATAATTAAAAAATAGTTTAATATTAAAAATAATTAATTAAAATAAATAAATTTAAAGTTTTAATACATTAATACCTCATTCAAGGGATATTATATTGATAGATTAGTTCATGTATATATTATTTTATATTCTTAATATATAATAAAAAAATTAAAAAACTTAATATTTTTATGTACAATAAAAAATATCAATTAAAAGTTTTTATTCATTAGTTATTATCGTAACGAACAAAAATAGAAGGACATAGTTAGAAAAAAGAAATGGATTCATTATGTGTTACATTCAAGCTTTTACTACTTTATTAGATAATGACCGGTAGAACACGTGACAAACTTAGTTCTTGATTCATTGAATACATGTAAATAATGTTAAAAATTATGCAAGCTAACAAATGAAGTGCTATTAAAAGATATAAACTATTTATTGATTATAAATTTTAATAATTTTTTATTAAAAAAACATTAATAAAAAAAACAATATAATTATCGAAAAATATACCATAATATATAACATCTATTAAAAAAAAAGTTTGTCTCAATTTTAATTTGTGCAAATGTTTTTCTTCTTATATTCCCCCTAGCAATTTACTACTTTTATTCTCTAAATTTTTGCAATCAACTAATGCAATAAAAAATACAGCAATATTGGCCGGAAATTTTGAAATCTCCCACCTACAAATGAACTTTAAAGGGTGTTTTTGACATTTCTATCTTAGGCTCAAAACAATTAAGAGAAAAAAGAAAAAAAAAAGAAGAAAAAAAAGATAGACTCGTTCTTGTTGGAGATTGTTACAAAGCTCCTTAATTTAATGAGCAAATTAAGGAGCAAAACATAGAGCAAACACATGGAGTAAAACATGGAGCAAAACAAGAAGTAAAATATGGTGCAATTCATGGAGCAAAACAAGGAGCTTAATTCAAGGAGAAATTTAAGAAATCATTAATTTAAGGAGTAATTCAAGGAGTGAATTTTCCTATAAATAGATGTGTAATTGTAATGAATTAATCATCCAAAGTGTTCGTTCCAATTGAGAGAAAAGCTTTTGTGAGAGAAAATTGAGAGTAATTTTCTTGTGTAATGTGAAATGTCGAGTGTTGTAAACACCAGGTAATTTCTCCCCTTTCAAAGAAAAAGATCTGGGCAGCAGATCCGGAGACGTAGCAAGATTGGCATCGTCAACTCCGTTATCAAATTTGAGTGTTATTTTTCTATTCTTGCTTTCTTATAACCGCTTATTTTAGAATTTGCGTTATTTCCCAACAATTGGTATCGAGCTATTGGGTGGTAATTTCATCCAATTTTCTACAAGGTTACTATTTAAGTGAATATTGAATTACGGAATAGTGAAATTTTTTCGACGATATTTGTTCGCTGACGAGGTGTTCTAATACACTATGGTTTACGTAAATAGTCGAAATGATTCAGAGGAAGTCAAATTTGAATGTGACACGCATTTAAGGGCGGTGAAACTCGAGAAATTTGATGGCATAGATTTTAGGTTTTGGAAAATGCATATGAGGATTATCTCAGATCAAAGAAATCTATATCAACCTCTCTGAAGAAACCGAGCACAAGGAAGAAGATTGGAATCTTCTGCATGCACAAGCTCTGAGTTATTCGATTGACGCTATCCCGTAATGTTGCCTTCAATATAGTAAAGGAAAAGATCACAAATGGGTCTTATGGCACCTCTCCAATATGTATGGTATTATCACCAAACAAAGTGCACTCGATGAGGCATTTGTTCAATTCATGGATGAACGGCGGCGCATCGATAGCTCAACATCTCAATGAACTCAACACAGTCTACAACCCAACAGTTCGCGGAAATTGAATTCACGGAGAAGTACAAGCATTAATACTTTTGTCTTCTTTACCGTAAAGTTGAATGCTACTATCACTACTGTGAAAGAGCTCGTCGTGAAGCAATAAGTTGAAATTTGATGATGTTCGTGATCTGGTTCTGCACAAGGTGAGATCCGACGTAGAGAGTCGTGAATCGCCAACTTCTTCGGCTTTTTGCATACGTAGTCAAGAGGAAGAAATTCAACCAAAGCGGAACGGATGCGTAGCAACGTACTACCGAGGTAGATCAAAGGATAGAGGTCCAAATCCAGGAATCCTAATAATTCCCATAGCTCAAGACTATCGAGTGTTGGAATTGGAAGAACCCGCAATTGGCAAAAATCAGTTGCAAAAGAGTTAAGCCGGAAGGGCACAAACAAGTAAAGGCAGAGGCAAATGTTACTTCCACTTAAGGAGGAGACGATGCAGATTGATATGCTTTCTTTGGGAGAAAGCAAGGAAGAATCTTGGGTGTTGGGACGGTAGCATCGTCTACGCTACTTCACAAAAAGAATTCTTCGAGAAATATGTCCCGAAAACCTTGGAAAGGTATATTCAAAGTGATGATCAACCACGTGCTATTATTGGCAAAGGTGATAAGATTAAGTTCAATCTGATCTGTTTGAACTCAAGGATGTTAGGCATATTCCGATCTCGAGAAGGAACTTAATCTCAGCCAAGGCAGTTGGCCGCTGAAGGCTACACTACGATCTTCCATCGTGATGATTTGAAGATTTCAAAGCGGTACAATGACAAGCTCGAGGCAAGAAAAGTGGCACTCTTTACACGACAAAGAAAGGCACGATGTTCAATTACAGCTTGCAAAGAGCAATGAAACACCAAATCTGTGGCACCGTGAGACTAAAGGCCATATGAGTGAGAAGGGGATGACGTAAGATTATGCACTCAAAGGGAAAACTTCTAGGTCTACGCACTGAGATAGACACGTGCGAAGATTGCATACTGGAAAGCAAAAGAGAGTCACTTTCTCGGACAAGTTGCTAATCCCAAAGAAGGAAATACTAGAGCTTATTCACTCGATGTTTTGGGACCAACGACCGTCTCATCTATTGGTGCGGAAACACTACTTCGTGACTTTCATTGATGATCACTCTGAAGGTACGTGTTTACTTTCTAAAGCATAAGTCCTAAGTATTCGAGGCTTTCGTAAGATGGAAAGCGGTGGAAAACGACGGGTTTAAAGATCAAAAGCTCGAACCGATAACGCGTGGTGAATATGAAGACACCGTATTCAAAAATTTCTGCCATGAGCACGGGATCGAATGGAAAGAATGTACCAGCACGCCAACACAATGGGTGTAGTCGAGTGAGCATTTAATCGAACGTTGATAGAAAGAGCCGAAGCATTCGTATACAATGCGATCAAGCAATTTCGGGTAGAAGAAACATAACACTAGCTTACTGATCAACCGAGGCCCATCCGTTCCATTGGAGCATAGAATACCAAAGCGAGGTATGTGAGGAAAAGAGGTGAAACTATCACATCTAAAAGTTTCGATCAGGTAGAGCATTCAGGCATACAAGGATCAAGGCAGAATAAGCTTGATCCCAAATCCAAGAAATGCATATTCATTGGCTATGGTGAGATGAGTTTGGCTACCACATTTGGGATGACAAAAGAAGAAAGTTATCCGTAGAAAGGTAGATGTGATTTTCAACGAAAGAGTTGATGTATAAGGACATGCATAAAATAGACGCCAATGACTCGGAGAATTGAGTCAAGATTTGCAGATGCAGATGATGTCCCGTGATACTTCCGCATCAGAACCAATTGTAACAAGTCCTCAACTAGTAGGAACTTGTTGACAAAGCAAGACACAAAGATTCCGACACACCACAAACTCTTACTCGAGCCTCGTATCGAGAAGGTCTTCGACCTACGTACCTTAACAGAGATACACGAACTATATGTCAGGTGACCGATGGAGGAGCCTGAATGTTATGATGAAGCTTGTTAGACACGAGATTCCAACAAGTGGGAGCTTGCTATGAAAGAAGAAATGAAATCTCTCATCTCCAACTAGTATACATGGAACTAATGAGTTACCTATGGGAAAGAAGGCACTTCACAACAAATGGGTGAGGGTGAAAGAGAGTACGATGGTTCCAAGAGATACAAAACCCGCCTAGTTGTCAAAGCGGTTTCAACATGAAGGAGTTGACTATACTAACATTTTCGCTCCGTTGTGAAGCTCAATACTATCAAATTAGTATCAGGTATCAGTAGCTATCAAGATCTTCATCTTGAATAGTCGATCGAAGACCGTGATTCCTTCACAGCGAGATTTAGATGAAGAGATATACATGTACCAAATGTAAGGTTTCTAAAAGTGGGAAGAAGAACATGGCGTAGTATACTTAAGAAGAGTTTGTATGGCCCGAAACAAGCCCCGAGACAATGATACAAAAATTTGGCATACATGCACAAGGAAGGTTTCCGTATGTGCATGATCATCGTTGCTACTTCAAGAGATATAGGTCCAGTTATATCATTTTACTACTTTACGTTGATGATACGTTAGTGTGTAACAGTTCAAATACGGATGATATTAAAAGGTTGAAGCAATTGTTAAAGGAATTTGACATGAAAGACTTGGGTCCAAGAAAGAAGATTCTTGGAATGCAAATCACAAGAAATAAGAAGAAAGGATCCTCAGAGTTATCTCAGGCAAGAGTACATCAATCGTGGTTTTGCAAAGATTCAACACGGGCGATGCGCTGCGTTAGCACACCCTTGGCCATCATTTTCGCCTATCCAAGGATCGGTCCCCTGGACATTAAGAAGAGAGAATTCATGGCTAAGGTTCCTTACGCCTCACCATTGGAAGTTTGCCACGTGACGCAACGGTTCATACGAGACCGTACATGAAGGAATGAGTTGTTAGTAGATTTATGTCAAATCTAGTGGAAAACTCATCAAAGTAGCTGGATTTTGAGGTATCTCGCAAGGCACCACAAAAAGTGCTTGTACTTTTAGTAAAGGAGAGTTAAAAGTACAAGGGTACGACGCAGACTTTCGAGGTGAAGTTGATCACCGAAGAAGCACCACCATCGGTTATATATTTTTTGCTTGAACTATACCGTTAGTTGGATGTCACAAATACAGTAAAATTGTCACTCTATCCACTGGTGAGGCAGTACGTTAGCAAGAATCGCTAGTAAAGAGATGATACACGCTTCAAGGTTTGTTAATCGAGGGATTCAAACACGAGAAGAATGTTCGTGATAGCGATAGTCAAAGGCAATACACTCGCGAAAGACCAAACATTTCATTCTAGAACCAAGCATATCGACTTCGTTATCACTTCATCAAATCTATCATCGGAAGATGATGTGTTAATACCGAGAAGATTCAGAAGCAAAAATCCAGCAGATATGTTAACAAAGATGGCGACTATTGACAAAATCAAGTCAGGCTCAACTTCAGCTTGGTCTACAGAGTAACAAAGACTTAGAAGAAGTCACGATTGATCGAGGTGTGAAGACAAATTGAAATCAGTCTTCAAGTGGGAGATTGTTATAAAGCTCCTTAATTTAATGAGTAAATTAAGGAGCAAAACAAGGAGTAAAACATGGAGCAAAACAAAGAGCAAAATATGGTGCAATTCATGGAGTAAAACAATGAGCTTAATTCAAGGAGCAATTTAAGGAACCATTAATTTAAGGAGTAATTCAAGGAGTGAATTTTCCTATAAATAGATGTGTAATTGTAATGAATTAATCATCCAAAGTGTTCATTCCAATAGAGAGAAAAAGCTTTGTGAGAGAAAATCGAGAGTAATTTTCTGGGTGTAATCGTGTCATGAGTGCTAAGAGTGTTGTAAACACCTTGTATAATTTCTCCCCTTTCAGTAAAAAGATCTGCAGCAGATCCGGAGACGTAAGCAAGATTGGCCGAACTCCTTTATCAAATTTGAGTGTTATTTTTCTATTCTTGTTTTCTCATAAATCTGGCTTATCGGGAATTTGCATTATTTCCCAACAGTTCTATGAACTTTGCTCCTTCAATCTCCAAGCATGCCATGAAAACCTTTCATAACCATTTTTATACTATTTTCCTATCTTCTCCTACTTCTTATCCGAGAAGCTCCATTTTGAAATACAGGTTTGGATCAATTGGTCCAATCTCTGCTTTTTTTAGTGGAAATGATTTCCTTCGTGCCATATATGCTCGTGGGAAAAATATGGCACACTTCTTTGGTAAGAACAGCTCGTTATTTATACATCATCATCATCACTTTATCCCGATTTTGCTACGATACAGGGAAAATGATGCTGGCAGTAAGGAGGGACAGGAAAGAATCACATGAGCTTATTATTTTTATTTTTAATCCAATGATAATGAAATGTTAAAAATATCATATTTAGAATTCATTTGCAGTACTGCACGTGGATATAATATTTTAAATTTTTTTTATCAATTTTTCCGAACTTTTGGGCCAAGGATACGAAATGTCAAAAATACTTTTTAAAATTCATGTGTAGATCGGAGATTTCAAATTTTGTACCCAATATTAACGGATTTTCCACTGGAGTAGTTGATTGCATAAATTTGGATAATATATATATATATATATATATATATATATATATCAAATTGATTTTTTTTGTTGTTTTTTGTTTTTGGAAGAATAAAAATAGTAAAATAAAAATAAAAGTATTAAAAAGAAAAACGGATTGTTATTTACATAAATTGATCATATTTTTAAAAAATTATCATTTAGTATCCATAATATTAAAAAAATTATATTTTAATATTTTTTGAATAAAAAACACATTATTAACCGATTGGACTGGAGTATTTCTTTTCTCTTTCTTCCATTCTAATTTCACTTAATGTCATCTTAAGGATTTTAATTACAAGAAAATAGAGAATTTCAATGCCAAAAGAGTGTGAAGTGACATTAAAGAGAAAGAGATCTTGAACTTCCTCATTGCACTCACCACTCAAAATAGGACTTGGACAACAATAATCTAGGCAACAGCCTCGTTAGGGTTGATGCTTTTGCATGGCTCTTTCTCATTTGTTAAGTATTTTTGTCCAACATCGACTAGGAACAAGACAGTAAAGCTACTTATAATCTTAGACAACCCTACTTAATGAGATCTTATTGAGTTGAGTTAGGCCTGAAATTTTAATATGGTATCAGAGCTGGGCCTAATCTCTATGTGTTTGGACTTAATTGGGCTCTACCACAGTCTCACCGTGGCGCTAATGTCCACCTTTGTCTACCGTGTAGAGTGAGACTGTTAAGTATCCTTGTCCCACATCGACTATGAACAAAGCAGCAATGCTGCTTATAAACTTGAGCAACCCTTAACTTAAAAAGAGATATTATTAGATTGAGTTAGGCCTGAGTTTCTAACACCATTAAAAAAATCTTGCAACAACTATTGAACCTTAGGAATTCTGGTAGTACCACTAATAAGGACAACATCATGTACAATGCTCTTGTCCATCTTGGCATCTCTCAAACATTTTGTTGCCAAAATCTTCACCTCCAAGCTGTCTCCTACTATGTAGCACTAACCTTAAAGATATCCTCTTGAATGGTGAGAAAGGACACATCAAAAGTACCACCACCAAGATCAAAACTCAATACATACTTTTAACCAACACTTTAACTTTTCTTATACAAACCATGAGCAATGTTAGAAATCAGAAGAAATAATAATAAAAAATAATTAAATCAAATGGAATGAAAATAAGGACGTGTAGTGACGAACACTATTATCCAAATAGTTAAAAATGTGATGTTTTGAACTTATCTTTCAAAAATTACAAAATGTGAACTTTTTTCATATTATAAATACTAAATGTGAACTTTTTTCGTAACATACTAAATAAAAATTCTTTAAAAATATGATAAATGTGTAAAAAATTTATCATACTATCAATACTAAAAATATACCCATCCAAGAAAAACATTTGCCCTTTTAATTTATTTGGGCTTTGGAAGTTGTGTAATATCAAAACTAATTAAGAATCCCATTATTAATTCCGAAATATTAAAGATCAATTAATTATATAAATCCTTATAAATTTTTGTTTCTTCTAATTGAAGTTTATTTTTAGTTTTAATTATTTTATATCTTAAATTCTCAACTTTATATTTAATCGGTACTTAATACTTAATATATACATTATTTATCTTTACTCTTCAAAGAAGCTTAAGTTGTATTTTACATGCAATAGGAGAATATGATAGTAAGTTTTACATCAATTCTTTATTGTTATGTTTAAGAAGTTAATGAAATAAATTATGAATGACAAAATCAATTATGACTTTATACGTAATGCAGAAACATTTTTATCTATTATAATTTTTCTTTTAAATAACTAAAACTCATAGATCCATAATTAAAATTTAAAACTATACATTCTACACACCTCGGAACTAAATGACTTTGAATTATAATTTGTCAGATCTTACAAATTATTTGTGATACCGAAAATTAATATAATATAATATTTATAATTCATAAAATTTTATAAGATTAATTAAAATGTCTAATAAAATTCTATAATATTCAACCAAATAATACCTCACTATTTATAAAAATCAGTCTTGTTTCTCGTTTTGACAAAACATTTCTTTGCAATTTATTATGGACAAACTACACTATTACAAGAAATAATATGGTTAAAAGTCATTTTAAGACAAACCATACTATATCAATGTCTAGAGTTCATATTTTTCATTCCAACAGCTAAGGTTACTTGTATCTATGCTTTTATTAAAAGTAGTTTTAGAAAACAATGGTTTTAAAAACGCTTGTTCTTGGAAAGCAAAAATGTGCTTTATCAAACCTTATAGCATTTTGATAAAAATTATATTCGATCATGATAATTTTTTTTATCGTTAGAATCGTTCTTAAAATATCTCAAAAGCAAAATCATACACTAAATTGTATACTTCAAGTTCTTAGTCTACTCTCAGGAAAGAGATAGAGAGGAGGAGAGTCATTTTCTCTTAGAAACTATTTTCCCTCAAAAGTCCAAAGTCTTTTGCGTTGTACAAACAAAAAACTTCATTTGGAGGCAAAGCCAAGAAAACAAACACCCGTTCATTTAGTAATTATTTTAGGTCCAATGACAAATATATCTTTTAAAGTATTTTTAAACATCAAAAAATCCATAATCTTGAAAAATAACAATTATAACTTTTATTTCTTAACTTTTTAAAAGAGTTATTTGAAATAAACACTACTATAAAAATAAGTATTTAAGTTGATATGTAAAGTCGATTTTTGGAAAAAATCGATTTATAATGAATTTAAAGTCAGTTTGGTATAGAATCGACGCTATCCACGTAGGATGTAGTGTCGGTTGATGTGGTGAATCGACGCTATCCACGTAGTGTAGCGTCGGTTGACACTTGAAACCGACGCTATACACGTGGATAAATTCTTTTCTCTTCTTTATTTCCCAGACAGAAACTATTCCAACCGTTGCATAACTCTCAAAAATCCAAAATCTCTTCCACTTCTCCTCCACTCTTTTTCATTTTTCGATCACCTACGACTACAAATTCCAATGCCGGTTAGTGGGTTTTCTTTATCTCTAATTAATATTTTAGATCCCCTATATTTTTTTAACAAAATACTCAAATTTTTTATACCCATTTCTCACTTACAAAACACTATTTTTTTCATTTCCTTCATTTTGTTACTTCATTTACTTTTGTAAATATTTCTATTAATTTCACGCACTTATTATTCATATTTTGTTTTTCTGTTATTATGTGTTATTATTTATGTGTATAAATAATAACACATAATACATATTTATTTGAACTATTTGTTAAACTGTTTTTTGTTTTTTTTCTCAAATACATATTTTTATTTGAGTATAATAAAAAATGAATAAATTTAAAAAAAATTAAATTCTATGTTTTTGTAGTTTTACCACTATAATAATTTTTGGTTTATTTTAAATTTATGTATCTCTCTTTTTCTTCCTAACTTCCCTCCTTTAAAATGAAGCCACAGAACCAACACAGCCTCTTCTCAGTCCCACGTCTCTTTCTCTATAACAACCCATTGATTTATTTGATTTTAACTCCATAAATCAATAAATCTAAAACACAAAACTCTGATTATATCTAGCCCAGTTGCTAAGCAAGGTTAGGTGATAGATAGCTACATTAAAACACTAACAAAAATCCTTCCTTTTACTGTATATCTCCACATGGGCTCTTTGCAATTGAGCTCGATCATTTCTTATTTGGGTAATTTCCAAATGAAATAACATCTCTGAGTGTTCACCCCCCCCCCCCTCCCTCCCTTTTGGTACCCGAAAAAAAAAACGCAGCTTCACTTATCACCAAGCTTAAGGCATGTTACATTATTTCCTGGGAAAGGAGTTAGAGACTTTGTAAAAATGAAAGCTGGATCTAGAAGGCTTTCTTATCGAATGCTTTTCTATTTTCTTTTGTTCATTACTTTTCTTCTCAGGCTTGTGTTTGTTATGACAACTGTGGATACTATTGATGGAGAAAGAAAGTGTTCTTCTACTTTAGGTATGTTTTATGCTGTTCTGTTTCACTCTCTCTGTATGATTCAAATGTTAACAGATACAATCAAAATGTAGATTTAGAAAAATGATATACATTTCAAGTTTGGATAAGAGGTCGAGTTTTAAATTAAAGTATTCTTTTTTTTATTGAAATATTAATAAAAACAACACAACTTCAAATTCCAACATTAGTCTTAATAGAATAAAACAAAGCTAATTTTAGTTTTAATGAAATTAATACATCTATATAGCACACAATTAGATAAAACCGTCAAATGATACTCTTAACTTCAACCTGAGGTTTGGGAAGATACATATGTTGAAATCTATCATTATTCTTAGTTTTATACCAAATGGGTATATAAGTGTTTGTATTACTCTTCACAATAACATTGACTCTTTGAGTTAGACTCTATAAGAGACTCATTAAATTTTTGGGCTTTTATAAATTGGTATTAGACCAAGGATTGTTGATACATTTATGTAGTTCCATACGAGGTTTATGTCCGAAGATGACTTTGTTTGGTCATTTTGAAGGAGGTATACATCAAATTTTTATATACAGGTGACATGCTTATTTAAACGGAATGAGCCCAAATGAATTAGACAAGGAGTCTCTGAAGGGATGTATAAGTGGACGAAACAAAGTTTGTGGATAAATTGAAAACAATTCTTTAGATATTGGAAACACGGCCACCATTTACATGTAGTGACCTTGGAATGTGAGCATAAGGGTTATGTAGGAAATTTGCTATCATTCCTCATATTGACATTAACAAGGTGGACAATATGTTGAGTTTAAAGAAGAGCTTTATAGTTGGGAAGAGTATGTGTGACTAGTTTGAGAGAATGATTCTTAGAATAAAGGTAAATAAAAATCTCACATTAAAAAAATAAGACAATCAAAAAAGATATATAAATACTTAGGTTACTACTTCTACTAAGATTGATCTTTTGATTTGAAATCTATAGCATTTATGAGAGATCTATTGGTTTATTGGGTTTTAACAATTTTTAAACGGTAATTAAAAAAAAACAAGATAAAACTAAAATAAGGAGTTCTTATTTAAAAAGAATTGTACTTTTATAATTTATTGTGTTGTGAATGTTTATGTTTTACTGTCCAAATTTAAATATTTTTAATATTGTAAAAAATTAATTTTTTTAACTAGGTTATTTATTTATAAAAGTTAGAAAACTTAATATCTTTATATAGTTAGTTTTAATTAAAAATAATAATTTGTGTTAAGTTATAGCCCGAAGTGTCCCCATTAAATGCATGATTGTTATTTTTACAAGACCCTTGAATTGCTTTTCTTGGCAAAATGTAAGAACAAATCTCTTCTTAATATTATGTCAAGGGTTCACTATCCCAATTGTAGCCTCACCTTATCATGTCAAAACCATGGGTTTATATATATATATATATATATATATATATATATATATATATATATATATATATAAGTCCTAACTATATAATAATATTGCATCAATTTGTTGTTAAAATTATTATACTTTATTTCAGATTGAATCTCCATAGCCAGAGAATGCACTCCAAATGGCCAAAAAAAGAAAAAAAAAGGGAGGAAAAAGAAAAGAAAAGAAAGAACAGTTATAATAGATGATCTCTTTAATTATTGAATTTATGCAAGAAAGTCCTGATATTTGTCCTAATTATAGGTTGCTTGGGAAAAAGGCTAGGACCAAAGATTTTGGGAAGAAGACTTGAGTCAACTGTAATGTCCTAATCTATAGTTTTGGTTTTAGAACTTAGTAGTGAAGTAAATTTTGCAATTACTAATCATATTTTATTTTTTTTTGGTATTTTGAGAAGGTCCCAGAAGTTATATACCAAGTATTAGAAGAACCATAAGCAAGGATGAATTAAAAGGAAGATCTGATATTCCTCAATCTTTAGATAAGTTCATGGCTGACATAAGGGATAACCAAATAGATGCGAAAAGCTTTGCTGTCAGGCTTAGAGATATGATACTCTTTATATTCTTGCTTCGTGTTTGGCCTGTAAATAAGCACATTTCAGCTTTATATTATATGTTAAAAACACACCAAATATTGTTGATCTTTTAAAAATGAAAAGAAAAACAGCATTGGCTTCACTGATTGCCAACAAGGTCCAATCTTGACATGTTAAATGTCCCATTACTTCATGTGAATGAAAAGTAATACATTAATTTCAAACCTGCTGCAAAACATTTATGAGCAGTTCAAGATTTAAATACTTTTGCAATTAGTTAAAAGATGCATATTCTCAATAAACTTTAGCATAAATATTTCAGGTGACTCTTCTCGAAGAAAGAACTAGAACCGCCAAAATCCAAGAGTACTTATACAGGCATGTAGCATCAAGCAGTATACCCAAACAGTTGCACTGCCTAGCCTTAAGACTAGCCAATGAACATTCAACCAATGCAGCTGCTCGTTTTCGACTCCCCTTGGCAGAACTTGTTCCTGCTCTCGTTGACAACTCCTATTTCCACTTTGTGCTTGCATCAGACAATGTGCTTGCTGCCTCTGTTGTTTCCACCTCTCTTGTGCGCAACTCTTTGCACCCACATCTAGTTGTCCTTCACATAATCACAGATAAGAAGACATATTATCCAATGCAAGCTTGGTTTTCTTTGCATCCTTTATCACCTGCCATAATTGAGGTCAAGGCATTGCAACATTTTGATTGGTTTTCTAAAGGAAAAGTTCCAATCTTGGAAACAATGGAGAAAGATCAACGAGTTCGGTCATAGTTTAGAGGAGGGTCATCGGCAATTGTAGGAAACAATATGGAGAAACCTTATGTTATTGCATCTATGTTGCAGGCACTTAGTCCAAAATATAACTCAATGATGAATTACATTCGAATCCACTTGCTCGAGGTAATGTCGTTTTATTTCCTAACTTTTCATATCTTGTTCTCAGTATGCTTAATCCTAATGCATCTTTCTTAGTAGTTGTTTCCAAGCCTCAATAAAGTAGTGTTCTTGGACGATGACATAATGGTTCAAACTGATCTTTCATCCTTGTGGGATATCAATACGAATGGAAAGGTCAATGGAGCCGTGGAAACATGTAGAGGAGAATATAAGTTTGTGATGTCAAAGAGGTTAAAAAGCTACTTAAACTTTTCTCATCTCTTGATAGCAGAGAATTTTGATTATGAGGAATGTGCATGGGCATATGGTATGAATATTTTTGACATAGAGACTTGGAGGAAAACCAACATAAGCAATACATACTATTATTGGGTTGAGTAGGTAGGAAAAATGATTGGGTTGAGTAGGTAGGAAAAATGATTGATGAACAAAAGAATACAAAAAGGGATGTCTGATTTAAGCTTTTTACAATCTGTTTTCTTTTGGAAAATGGAATGTTTTGTTCTAAACTGTGTTTAAATTTTTCAATTTTCGTTTGTTATAAATTAGTACTTGCGGAAGCGAAGATCGGACCCAATTTTGGTTACACAAATATATAATAATGTGTAATAGCAAAATAATAATCAGTAAGAAAATAAATGGCACACAATGATTTAACTGGTTCAACTTTTCAATGTGAAAAGTCTACTCTACTGACGACGACACACCGAGGAAAATCCATTAATAATCAAATGGAGATACAAACACCAATTTTCCGAAAACTTTACAAAATATATCAAGAAAAACCCAAATACACCTACAAAATAACTCCCTTTAATTTACTGGTAATATATAGCAAGATAAATTAACAAACTTACTATTTAATCAAATATTATCATACAAATATTAAACAATCAACAGCTTCCTCTTCTACTATATTATAAATAAAAGTGGAGGGAGATGACCTTACGGAACAAATAAGGAATGATTGAGGTGGATGAAATCTGTTGAAAAATAATTTCTTGCTGATTTGTTGATTTCTTTGGAGCTATTTCCTTCTCTACTCTAGCAGCTGCCGAAGGTTATAGATTTCCAGATTTTCTAGCGACTGCTTCACTTCTAGCAGAAACAAACACATATATATAAAAGAGGAAGGGTTTAATTAATTATTTGGGCTTTGGGCTATTTTGGTTTTGGGTCACTCAAATAACAAATCTTCACCTTGGTTCAAAATAGAAAACAAGTTCTTCAAATGAAATTTCTCGGATTATCAAATAACCGTCGTCCAAAGCCCCGAAGGGTGATCATCTACTGCAAACACCAATCAAGTCCAAACAATGCTTGAACTTGTTAAATGAAATTGGTTTGGTTAACATATCAGTTGGATTCTCTGTAGTGACTATCGTATTGACAACAATAACACCCTAAGAGACAATGTTACGAACGAAGTGATATCTGACATCAATATGTTTGATTCTTTCATGATACATAGTATTCTTAGTCAAGTGTATCGCACTCTGACTATCACAAAATACAACAGAAGTATCCTGGTGTAAACCCAAATCACAAACCAAACCTCTAAGTCAAATAGCTTCTTTCACTGCTTCTGTTGCTGTCATATATTCTGCCTCTGTCGTAGACAAAACAACTGTAGACTGTAAAGTAGCCTTCCAACTAATGGCATAATGAGAAAGAGTGAAGACATAACCTGTCAGAGATCTTCTTCTATCCAAATCACTAGCATAATCAGAGTCTACATAACCAATAACACTGCAACTGGTATTAGAACTTTCATTATATACCAAACCAAAATTAGATGTACCTCTCAAATATCGAAGTATCTATTTCACTACTTGCCAATGACCCTTGCCTGGATTACCCATATATCTGCTAACAACACTAACTACATATGAAATGTCTGGACGAGTACAAACCATAGCGTACATCAAACTATCAATGAAACTAGCATATAGAACCTGAGACATGTACTGCTCTTCTTCTTCTGACTATGATGACAAATATAAAGAAAGCCTGAAATGCGCAGCTAACAGTGTACTCACAGGTTTAGACTCTTTCATACCAAAGCGTTCAAGAACTTTTTCAATATAACTTTTCTGAGTCAAATAAAGCTTTTCCGCTTGTCTATTCCTGTAAATTTCCATACCCAAAATTTCTTCATTGCACCCAAATATTTCATCTCAAATTCACCACTAAGTTTAGACTTTAATTTCTGAATCTCAGACTTATTATTATAAGCAATAAGCATGTCATCAACATAAAGCAACAAATAGACAGATGAGCCATCATGGAATCTTTTATGATAAGCACAACTATCATAATCACTCCCAGAGTAACCATGATCAATCATAAAAGAACCAAACCGCTTATACCACTGCCTAGGAGATTACTTCAGCCCATATAAAGAATTTTTCAATAAATAAACATGATCCTCCTTACCTGGAACAACAAACCCCTCTGGTTGATGCATATATATTTGTTCCTCAAGCTCACCATAGAAGAAGGTCGTCTTGACATCAAGCTATTCTAATTCCATGTCAAACAATGCAACTATAGCAAGCAACACACGAATAGAGCTATGTTTCACAACAGGTGAAAATACTTCATTGAAGTCAATACCTTTCTTCTGACAATAGGCCTTTGCAACAACACGTGCCTTGAACCTAGTTGCTTCAACCTCAAGTATACCTTATTTTTTCTTGAAGACCCATTTGTTTCCAACAATCTTCTGACCCTTAGGCGGTTTCACCAATTCCCAAGTATGATTCTTATGAAGTGATTCAATCTCTTCATTCATAGCAACCAATCACTGAACAGACTCATCACAAATGACAACTTCATGATAACTAGAAGGTTCATGCACCTTAATAGACTCTACCACAGATAATGCAAAAGAAACTAAGTCTGCATTTGCGTACCTCTGAGGGCGTCGAATCTCTCTTATTCCTTTACCCTTAGCAATACTATATGGTTACTCATGTTGCTTTTCTGATACATCATGAGCAGAATCATTTATCTCATCCACAGATGGCTGATCTGAAGTTCCCTCTTGCACTTGACTAGGAGCTCCATTCTCAAGCTCCACCTTCTCACTAACACCGTGGTCTTTATCTGCAACAATAGAATCTTTTTTCTTGTCCAACATGGAAAATTCATCAAACTTAACATCTCTACTAATCAAAAATTTAGGTGACTTGGGTTCAACACTCCATAATCTATAACCCTTCACCCCAGAAGGATACCCAAAAATATGCATTTCAATGCCCTAGGTTGAAGTTTACCATCATTAACATGAGCATAAACAGGACAACCAAAAACTTTCAAATCAAAATAATTAGCAGGAGTACCAAAGAATACCTCAAACAGAGTCTTCAACTCAATTGCAATTGATGGAGACCGATTCATCAAATAACAGGCATGGTTACAAGTTTCATCTCAAAAAGATTTATCCAAGTCAGCTTGAAAGAGCATACATGGAGTTCTTTCTAAGAGAGTCATATTCATACGTTCTGCTACTCCATTTTGTTGTGGTGTATGACGGACAATGCGGTGTCTCACTATGCTATTTCTTTCACAGAACTCATTAAACTGATTTTCACAAAATTCCAAACCATTATCAGTCCTCAAATGCTTGATTTTCTTGCCTGTTTGATTTTCTATACAAGCCTTGAATTTCACAAATTTTGAGAAAGCATCATTCTTATTCTTGAGAAAATACACCCAAACATGACGGGAAAAGTCATCAATAAAAGTCAACATATACTGGGCACCACCCTTAGACACAACATGAGAAGGATCCTAAAGATCTGAATGAATATAATCAATAGTACCTTTCATTTTGTGGATGGCTGTACTGAACTTGACCCTGCGATGCTTTCCATAGACACAATGCTCACAAAAATCAAGCTTCCTAGTTTTCTTACCACAAAGCAAATCCTGTTTGCTCAAAATAGACATCCCTGCCTCACTCATATGCCCTAGCCGTATATTCCATAATCGAGTAGTGTCTGAATCTTGATTTGATGAGGACAAAATTGAAACACTACCAATAACAGTGCTACCCTGAAGCATATAGAGACCACGCGATAATTGCCCTTCAATAACAACGAGAGCATCCTTACTAATTTTTAAAACTCCACCTTCAGCTACATACTTGTAGCCTTGTGAATCAAGAGTACCCAAAGATATCAAGTTCTTTTTCAAATCTGGAACATGGTGAACATCTTTCAATGTTCTAACAATACCATCATGCATCTTAATTCAAACAATACCAATACCAACAACCTTTCAGGACATATTGTTTCCCATCAAGATAACACCCTCATCAATAGACTGATAAGAAGCAAACCAATCTCTACTGAGGCACATATGGTAAGTGCAACTCGAATCAAGAATTCAAACATCTCCGAGAGAACCAATAGATACTAATAGAACATTTTCACCATCGAAACCGGAACTATTTGCAACACCAGCAACATCATTAGTACCAAAAGACGTTGTGGTAGATTTCCTTTACCTTTGAGTTTCAGACAATTTATTTTCCAGTGCCATTCCTGACGACAATAGTTGTATTTATCTTTTCTTTTTCTATATTTGGATATAGACTTGTCTCTATTATTGCTTGTGTTTTTTTCTTGATTTCTACCTCTGACAAATAAACCACTGTTATTATCATTATTGCTCGTAGACACATTTTTCTTCAACTCTCTGGAATTCAAAGCTACTTTGACATTCTCCAAAGAAATAATGTCTCGCCCATATAGCATGGTATCAACAAAATGTTCAAATGAATGAGGTAAAGAACATAATAGAACTAAGGCCTGATCCTCATCATCAATCTTAACACCACAATTTTTTAGATCACGAATAATTTTAGTAAATTCATCAAGGTGATCCTGTAAAGGTGTACCTTTTGACATTCTGAATGTATACAAACGCTGCTTCAAATATAACTGACTTGTCAAAGACTTGGTCATATACAAATTCTCCAATTTAAGCCATAACCCAGCAGGAGATTCCTCATCAACAACCTCGCGTAATACCTCATCAGACAAGGATAACTGAATTGAACTGAGAGCATTTTCCATCAATGCATCTTTTTCTTCATCAGTTAATTTTTCTGGCAATTTATCCTTGCCTTCAAGTGTCTTAACGAGCCCTTCTTTAACCAATACAACCCGCATTTTCATACACCAAAGACTAAAATCATTTCTACCATTGAATTTTTCAATTTCATATTTTGCCGTCATGACAGAAAACCCAATATTAAATAAACAGAAGCACAACCCAGAAAATATAAAACCAATCAGATAACCAGAAGCTCAAAATAAATCCAAAAGAGCAAACTTGATCAGTTCCAATATATAGCAGAATAACCCAATGCTCTGATACCATTTTGTTATAAATTAGCACTTACGGAAGCGAAGATCGGATCCAATTTTGGTTGCACAAATATATAATAATAGGTAACAGTAAAATAATAATCAGTAAGAAAATAATTGGCACACAATAATTTAAGTAGTTCAACTTTTCAACGTGAAAAGTTTACTCCAATGACGATAGTACACCGAAGAATATCCACTAATAATCAAATGGAGATACAAACACCAATTTTCCGAGAGCTTTACAAAATATATCAAGAAAAACCCAAATATACCCACAAAATAACTCCCTCTAATTTACTGATAATATATAGCAAGATAAATTAACAAACTTGTTATATAATCAAATATTATCATACAAATATTAAACAATCAGTAGCTTCCTCTTCTACTATATTATAAATAAAAGTGGAGGGAAATGACCATACTAAACAAATAAGGAATGATTGAGGTAGATGAAAATTGTTGAAAAATAATTTCCTGTTGATTTGCTGATTTCTTTGGAGCTATTTCCTTATCTGCTCTAGCAGCTGCCGAAGGTTTTGGATTTCCAAATTTTCTAGTGGCTGTTTCACTTCTTGCAGAAACAAACATATATATATATAGAAGAGGAAAGGGTTTAATTAATTATTTAGGCTTTGGGTTATTTTGGTTTTGGGTCACTCAAATAACATTGTTTCTAATGCAGAACTTGAAATCAGACCTAAGTTTGTGGCAACTGGGGACATTACCTCCTGGTCTAATAGCATTTCATGGTCATGTTCATGTAATTGATCCCTTTTGGCACATGTTGGGGCTTGGATATCAAGACAACACAAGTTTTTTTGATGCAGAAAGCGTTGGCGTCATTCATTTCATTGGCAGAGCAAAACCTTGGCTAGACATTGCCTTCTCAACAATTAAGCTATTATGGTCGAAATATATTAACTTTTCAGATAAATTGATTAAGGGATGTCATGTTAGGGATTCTTATTATGAATTTTTGAGAGGTATGTTCTGTTTATTTTGATGATAAATAATGTATCTATAAGAAGAGAGGAAAAAAGTTTTCTTCAAGTTTCAATGCAATGCAAGCAGCATATTTTGCTTTCTCCAACTTCCTTACCTTGGAAATTATTAAGCTCGGCCCTAAAGCTTGCATTTTTGATTGTTGGATTGAGAATGTCCCAAAATCGTGGATATAAGATGCATACATGAGTAATTGTATTGTCTTACACCACTCTACTTCTATACATCTTATACATAAACCATTTACAACAAAATTTGTAAATTTAGGTCAATTTTAGCTCAAACAAAAAAAAAATCATTATTTTGAGGCCTCAAATTTCTTATTAAAAAAAAAATTTGATGGGAACGAAGCTTCCAAATAATATAAACATCTTTATCCTTTATAAAGTAATAAATGTTCTTCACTGTCTCATACTTAAAAATATAAAACAACATTTCAAATTCACAATTTACAAACAAGTAAATCTTAATGTCATGACAGTAAGACTGACACGTTCGAAACACATCAATTGCGATTTATACAACTACAATTCAATCTCCAGGGCAAAAAGAAAAACAGACTGCAACTATATATTAATAAACCTACTTCTTACCTGTTACATTTGACACCAAATCCCTCAAGAATTTCACAGACTTAGTGACGGGTGAATTCATGGCCATCAAATTATACAACACAGTTTCAACCTCACCAATTGATGGACGAACCTTAAACGTTGAGACTACCTTAAAGTCTCCCCCTTCTTCTTCAACATGAACAGCCCACCTCTCACCACTAACAACTCCATCTCTTACACACTTGAAAACCACTCCTTTTCTTTTACTCAGAAGCCCTCTAACCTCCAACCCCATGAATGAATATATCACTTCAAACGAACCCACAAAACCTTTAAGCTCTCCAAAATCATCCTCGTCCTTAAATCCCCATCTGGGATTAAAGATCACAACTGGACTTGGGTACACATTGTCAGCAACATCTTTCATAACAGCCAATTGAGATGCTTCTGGAACCAAAAACACACTCACATCTACAGAGTTTAAAATTCTGGTATTAGTAGAGATGGAAAGTGAAGCAATATCCATATGTTGAACTGGGTTTGAAGGATTAGATTTGAAGATTTTTAGTGCAGCTTCTTTTAAGGAAATGTCTGGCCATATGATTAATATGTTGATAGGAGAACCTTTTCTTTTGATGGGCAGGTCTCTGAAAACCTCAAAAGCTAATTGGGAAAGTGATTCTGGTGAGTCATCGATGATTGGGATTTCAACCTGCAATCTGGGTTGCTTTAATTTCTTGAATTTGTTGGTGAGTTTGGTGTTGTTGAGGGGCTTCTCTAGTGTGGTTGAAATGCATGTTTTGGCTTGAAGAATTGCTGCTTCTTTTGATGTGGGTGGATTGGATAAAGATGGAGATGAGGAGGAGCATCGAATAATGCTTATTTGAGGTGCTCTGAATTTGTGAAATGAGAATTGGGAATGATTGTTGCGAAATGGAAAAGAATGGGAGGATAATGTTTTTGTGAGAGGACCTTTTGTTTGTGGTGTTGCAGTTTCGGAAATCTGTACATGAGGTTTGAGAAGATTGGAAGCCATACAAGTCTTAAGGTGTAATAGATAGATGGATCTTAATAGATAAGATTTCGTCGCAAGCCTCACAAAGAGATGTAACTTATTTTTTCCTGGGGTGTCAAACGAACCGGGCATGCACGATCTCTTAACTACTCGGTCCGTTCACCTATTAAATCGGCACGATACGACATAACACAATATATCACATGAGTGTAATAGAGCAGTATTGCATGACCCATGACTCGTGGTCCGTAACGATCTGGATCTTGTCAGTATGCAGATCAATATTCTTAAAATTAAAATTAAATATATAAATATATTCATATTAACCAAATGGAGATGCAATATGTCAATAACTACGTAAAATTCGACTCCAATGAATAATATTTTTTATTAAAATAATGATTTAAATGAATTACTCTTAAGCAAATTTATAAAAACATTGTAGGAACAATATTATCGATAACTTGAAAGAATCGCTGGGTTGAGTCGCGATTGCGCCGCTTCTTTTTAAAACGCTTTCGGCTCTGTCCGAATTTGTGAACACAAATTGCCGTCCTGCGATAAACAAATTTTAATCTTAATTGCCTCTAACTTCTGACCGACTGAAGACCAACGCTACACCAAAAATATGTTAAAAACTAAAAGTTAAAAAGAACTTAGAAATTGTAGAGAGAATTTTTTTCGTAGGGAGATGATTGCTTGATTGTTGTGTTTTGAATGAGAAAGCCTCCTTTTATAGATTTTAGAAACCGTGGTGACAATTATGAATAAAGCGGTAATGTTCTGGGAATTAAGAATAACGACAATTCCGAGTAAGAAAGTAACGGATAACGGATATATTTTTTATGAAAGAACACGGCAGCAACCACTTTTTCTCGAATAAAGAAACAAACTACCATATTCTTAATAAAAGAAAATAACGTCATTTTTTCGGAGAGAAAAATATATATATATATAACAACTATTTTGTAAGTTGAAAAAATTTTCCTTAAAAAATATTTTACCAAAAAGAAAATACCACCTCACCTCACACACACGCATCGAACTCGGACTCGGACTCGGCTAAGACGCAGATCACGGCTTGGCTTGGTTTGGTGACGACGGCAGCTGGCGCGGCGTGCGCGTGTGTGGTATCACATTTGCCTCACGCCCTTCCCCTTCCACAAAAGTGGGTGCCGTACTAATCCCAATCCTAATAGCCAACTCTTCACTATTTAAACCTCTTTAAAATAATGTAAAAAAAGCAACGCGACATGAGGCACATTTCCCAACAAATTTTTTTAATTAAATTTCATCTTTTCCAACAATCCCCACTTGAATTTTATATAAAAAATAATTTTTCATCGAGCAACCGATCAATTAAAATTATAAGATTGTGCGTATGTTTAAAAAGGTGTCTATCGACTAACCTTTGCATAGTGTTGATGCTTTAGAATATACTAGAGTAACTCGTAGTTTTGAACTCTATCTCTAACAATCATCACACACACAACCTTCCCAAGGTGTAGTTCGAAAAAACCCGCGTACGCTTCATACACGTGTATCCCAAGGTATAGCTGAACGCTACAGTAAATTTTGCCCAAAAATTTTCATAGGAAGTTACACTTCCACATTCACATAGGTGCGAAGTCTATCAAGAATACTCCGTAGCTATGCATCTAACTCCACGTAGCATAGAACTTCGTTAAGAGTTTAACAAATAACTCATCTTTTTCTATCGCTTCAGACTTCACGCTTTCTAACAATAAGTAATGAGATTTGATTAATAAAGATGACATATCTCATATCACTTCACGACTTGTTATTACCCTTTGAACTTATTTCTCGGGGATCTCCGGCCTATAAGTAGGTTACCATCATAAGTCGACTCTTCATTCTAAGAGCGGCATTAATCTCATTCCTTTCGAGGTTTTGAAAACCTTTCTCTTGGTAATCCTTTCACAAAGGATTCGCCAAATTTTCATCGTAACGCATACGATCCACTCTATCGCCTCCCACAGAGAAATTCTCTAACAAGATTCTACTGCCACGACGACGTATTGCCTCTTTAGATTGTAGTAATGGTTTCAATCTTTGCACAATAGCGGTACTATCGCCATTTGTGATTAAGACACTTGGTATCGGTCTTTCCCATAAAGGGATCTCACTTAACAAACTTCTTAGCTACCGCTTCTTCACTAGCAAGCTAGTGCTATCATTTCGACTCCATTGTAGATTGAGCCAATATTGTTTGCTTAGACTTCCGTGAAAAACAAACACCACGCCTATGTCAAAAAATATAGCCACTAGTTGCTTTGGAGTCTTCTGATAAAGTGTTCCAATCTACATCACGTATCCTTCTTAAAACAACAGAAACTTTTTTATAATGTAATCCAAGGTTCATAGCTTCTCTAAGGTATCTCATAACCCTCTTCAATAGCATTCCAATGCTCTATACTAGGTCCATCGGGTAAACCTACACAGTAGTCCCACAACATAAGCCATGCCCTGGTCTGAGTGCAATCCGCAGCATAACGTAAGCTACCAATGATGCCGCATACTCGGTTGTCTAACACCGTCTCCAGTGTTCTCAACAACTTTACACTGGGATCATAAAGATACATGCAGGTTTACGCTTAAAGTAATTATATTTCTTTAAGATCTTCCAACGTAGTTGAGATTGATCTAGAGAAATTCCATTTTCGTACCTAGTTATTTTTATACCAAGGATTACACTCGACCTCCAAGATCTTTCATATCAAAATTAGCTCTTAACAACATTTTGACATTATTCACAACATAAATATTTGATCCAAAAATAAGCATGTCATCCACATATAAACATATAATAGTGCAAATATTATCTTCAATTTATAATAAATGCATTTGTCACTTTCATTTATTTTGAATCCACGTGAGATAACTAGATTATCAAATTTTTCACGCCATTGCTTAGGTGCTGCTTTTTTACCATAAAGAGATTTATCTAATTTACAAACTTTATTTTCGACTGGGATAACAAAACCTTCAAAGGTTGATCCGGTATAAATTTCTTCTTCTAAAATCACCATTTAAGAAAGCAGTTTTAACATCCATTTGATGTACTACTAAATCACGGATATAGTAGCGAGAGAGAAAATTACACGATGGAAGTTATTCGTAATCGTGAAAAGGTATCAAAGAAATCTACATTTTCCCTTTGCATATATCCTTTAACTACAAGACGAGCTTTATATTTTTCAATAGTACCATCAGTTTTAATTTCTTTTTAGTATCCATTTACATCCAATGGTTTTGCAACCGTGAGAGGTAAGTCAACTAAATGCCAAGTCTTATTATACTCAAGTGAGTCCATTTCATCAATTAAGGCTTCTTCCCATAAGTTGGCATCTAAAAGTTAAGATAATGCTTAACTTTAATAGTTCGGGGATCTTCCTCTACAGGTATAAGCATAAAATCAGACCCAAAATCCTTAAGGTTCGAGCTCGTTTACTTCTTCTAATTTCGTTGTTTAATTCTTCACTTGTTCACTAGTTCTAGTTATAGGTAAACTACTGTAAGACGAGCCCCCCACTATTCTTAAATTTAAAGCGGAAACCTATATTTATAGAAGTCAAGATCATTTGATTCTATAACTACCTTGATCTTTAAGTCATAGAATTTATAAGCTTTACTATTCACAGCGTAGATCCTATGAATACACATTCATATGCTCAACTAGCAAGTTTATTTCTTTTAGGATCGTGTGGATTCTAACATAGGCTAAAACAACCCCAAGTTTTAAAATAAGTTAAATTAGGTTTCTTATTTTTCAAAATTTCATAGGTGAAATTTTATTTGTAGATTTAGGCACCTCTATTTGAAGACATACAGCAGCTTAATAAAATTTCTCCCCACCATGGGAGGGCAGACGCAGTTTAATAAAATTGCAACAACCGATTCAATAAAAGTTCTATTTTTCTTTCAAATTTTTGCCATTCATTTCAGGAGAATAAGGTGCATTTTTTTCATTTAATGATTCCATTTAGTTTTATAAAAGACATTGAAGATATTGGAATCATATTCTATGCCTCTATCACTAAACCTTTTAATTTTTCCGTTAAGTTGATTTTCAATCCTACCATAAATATTTTAAACATATCAAATGTTTCACTTTTATTTTTCATTAGATATACATAAGTGTAATCGAGCAATACTATCTATAAAAGTTATAAAATAGCGTTTTCCATTTCTTGTTAAATTTCCATCAAGTTCACATATATCGAATGAATTAATTCTAAAGGTTCGTATTCTAACTACCGATTTATGTGAAGTTTTGGTTATTTTAGCTTGACTACAAAATTCACATTTTTCAAAATCATTTAAAGATAGTTTAAGAATTAGTTCTAAGCTATTCATGTTCTTTATTATGCGTTTATTAACGTGACAAAGTCTAGCATGCCAAATATTAAAGGAACTCAACATATAAGCAGAAGAAGAGGTTTTATTAATTTCAACATTTAATTTGAACATGCAATCAAGTATGCACTCCTTTCCCAACAAATATATTATTTTTAGTTATAAAGTATATAAATCAGCCCCTATAGTTCGAGTAAACCCACTTTGTTAAGAAGATATCCCCGAAACTAAATTCTTTCTCATCTCCTGAAAGATGCAGACATCCTTCAAGATGACAATTTTTCCAGAGGTAAACTTCAAAACCACCTCAATAGTACCAAAGAACTTTAATGGAGTGAGAGTCACCCAAAGAACACTTTCTTATCCTCGAATCGAAATAGGATTTGAACATGTCTCGATCATAGCAAATACGGCGAAGCACCAGGTTGTCTATCCACCACCCCTCGATCCACCAACAAAATTGACTTCAGATATCATAGCAATAAGTTGATCTTCGGTAAGGTTCGCCCATGGGTGACGATTCCTGCTCGTTCAGCTTCCCAGCCAAGTGGCCAGCCCTAGCTTGAACGTGTTATTCTGCTGGCCGAGGTCCATTACGGGGAGGATAGTTTCTATTTTTATTTTGGTGGTCATGCGGTTTTGATTATTACTACGATTAGGAGTTTTCATATTTCTACCTTTAGGTTTCAGAAGTGTAGATGAGGTTTCTTATTGGTACTATTATTCGAGACTACGAGTACTTCATCTCTTCGGTCTCTGTTTTTCGAGCTTCTTCTTCTATTCTTAAACGGGTTATAAGACTTTCTAAAGAAAATTCCTTAGTTTTACGCCTAAGTGTATTCTTAAAATCTTTCCAAGGGGGTAATTTATCTATTATAACAATTTACTTGAAATTGTTCATCTAAAGTCATACCTGAAGTTATTTCGTGCTATCTTCCAGCTCACGTGATTGAGCTTCCACCGATTTGCCATCAATCATTTGAAACTTCATGTATCTACTAACATCATACTTCTTAGTACCGCCTTCCATTGTCGTATTTCTTTTGAAGTGCTCCCCAAATTTCCTTAGCAGACTTATCACAGTTATAATAATCATACAAGTCATCAGCTAAACCATTAAGAATATAGTTTTTACATAGAAAATCATTTTCAATCTAGGCGTCTAAATCTTTAGTTTTAGCTTCGGTAGGAGGATTGGACTATATTGGTTTTTCAGTAGTAAGAGCATAAACGACTTTTTTCATGGTTAAGAAAAACAACATTTTTTGTCTCCATCTTTTAAAGTGTAAGCCCTCAAAACGGAATGGTTTGTTTAGATCAGCAGCTAGCATTTCAAGAGACATGGCGGATTGAATACGTCTTAAAATTGTTGAAGAAGTTTATAAAAACAGTTGTAGGAACAATATTACCGATAACTTGAAAGTAATCACATTGGTTGAGTCGCGGACTAGGTCGCTTCTTTAAGATGTTTCATACGCTCACGTAATTTGTGCAAGCAAAATACAAGTCGTCTGCTCCAGGATAAAACAAATTTTAATCTTAATTGCTCTCGAACTTCACCTTGATGAAGACATCGGAATGCTACACTGAAAAATACGTTGCTTGAAAACTAAAAAGAAAAAGAACTTAGAAATTGTAGAGAGAATTTTTTCGTAGTAGATGATTGTTGATTGTTGTGTTTCAAAATTTAGAGCTAAAGCCCTCCTTTTATAGATTTTAGAAACAATTATGAATAAAACGGTAATGTCTGGGAATTAAGAGCGTAACGGCAATTCTGAGTAATGAAGAGTAACGGATAACGGATATATTTTTTATGAGTAAATACGAACAACGGCTCTTTTTATGAATAAAGAAAACAAACGGCCATATTCTTAATAAAAGAAAATAACGATCATTTTTTTCTGAGAATATATATATATATATATATAACAACCATTTTGTAAGTGGAAAAATTTTCCTTAAAAAAAATATTTTACCAAAAAAGAAAATATAACCTCACACACTCGGACTCGGACCGGCACGGCTTGGCCGGTCGATCATAAGACGCGTCGCGTGCGTGTGGTATCACATTTGCCTAGGTCCCTCTCCCTTCCATTAAAAGCGGCTTCGGCCCAATCCCGAATACCAACTCTTCACTATTTAAACCTTTTTAAATAATGTAAAAAAGCAATGTGAGACAAGTCACATTTCCCAACAAAATTTTTTAATTAAATTTCATATTTTCCAACAATTAGGAATAGTCTCATCTTATTAAAAAAAGTTCACAAATTAAGAAACAAAGTTGCTACTAAGAGACCATGGATCGACACATCACGTTATTTAATAAGTTAATGCGAATCGATCGGATCTCTTCGTCACATCTACCTTTTGGTGAGAAAAAATAATATTGTTAAAATAACACTACTATATATTACAAATCACAAACATTCAAGCATTTTTAGTGAAAAGATTGTGTAATCCGTTGAGTCTTCTCTTTCATATTCAAATTAGTTATTGGTTATAAAACAATTATCCATTATAAGAAGAATCTACAAAATTAGTGTTTTTAAATTAGTGTTTTTAATAAAAAGATTATACAATCCGTTGAGTCTTCTCTTTAATATTTAAATTAGTTATCTGTTATAAAACAATTAAATATGCAAAATTAGCTCTTCTCGTGTTTGATTAATTGATCTAATTATGTGAGAAACATTTAAAGAATAAGATTATTCTTAAGGATATACAATTTGTATCCAAGATAATAGTGAAATGTTTCAAATAATTATAATAGTAGACCAACAAAAATATCACTAAATTATTTTGATTGTTTTATTTATACTATTAAATTATTTTTTATTTCCCTTGTATTATCAAATTTATAAAAAAAACTAGTAACAAGCCAGTACAAATTATTATTTTAAATATATTATTTAACTTTTTGAATTATTCTAAATTTATCATTTATCACGTGATGTTATTAGACGGAGATTAACATAATAATATAAATAATTTTTTTTACAAATCAAGTAGTATCAACTAAAAGAAAAATAGTTTGGTGGTATTAACCAAATAAACAAATAGTTCAATAGTATTGCTTTCAAGGTTAATTATAATCAACATATAATCTTTATGGTACATAGCAAGCATGACAACACAAATGGTAGTTACTAGATACATACACTTTGCATGCAGTAGAAAGATGAAAAAAAAACACAAGTCAACCATGTATCTCGTAACTACCATTTGTGATGTCATGCTTGCTATGGACCATAAAGATTATATGTTGATTATAATTAACCTTGAGCGCAGTTATCTGGTTTGCAAAGATTGCAGTCTCATTCTAAGCTGCAGAATCACATTGGCTTTTGCAATCCTAATCAATTTAAGGTGGTGAATGAATCCACATCAAAACACAGGTTGACTGATTAAATTATTACCATTTACATGTGAATACCAACATCAATTAATAGAGAGTACACAGGTAGCATATACATTAGTAAAGTCACCCACCAAATCCAATTAGAAGACTACATAGCTTCAAAAGTAAAGAACAATGACAAGTTGAATACACTTGCTTCTGGGCAGAAGGCAAGCCCAAATTATGCAAAGCAAGCATTCTACGTGGCTACTTAAGCAACTGGCGGACGGAGCACGTGATCCTGTGAAGTATCCACTGCAGCAGGTGGCATAAACTGCCACATGGCAACCCCTGGGTATCCCATGAAGGGTACCAACTTGTTGCCAGGAGCTTGGGCTTGAGGAGCAAAGGCAGTAGGGATGGGAGGAGGCAAGAACCCAGGTTGTGCATTCATGGTCTTCAGTTGTTGCTCCAACTTATCCTTCTCTGCCTTAAGAGTCTGCTTTTCCTCACGAAGCTCATTCTTCTCTACCTACACATTAACATTTTTTTATATTTCCTATTTTATCCACTCATGAATTTTGGGCAAATAAATGCATAATGAAATATGAAATATAAAGTTTATGACAAGCAAATTCTATGGACAAGATACTCATTGTAAAGAAATCAAAGAAGACTTGCCTTCAATTCCTTGATCTTCTCCTGGAGACTGGAATTTGAGTCCTTCAACTTCAGGGCTTCACTACGCAAATGATTCACCATTCGTACAGCATCCATTAAAATTGCAGACTTGTCTGTTTTGGGAGGCTTTCCGGGCTCCATAATGGAGCTTAGTTCGACAAACCTATAATTGATAATCAAGCATAAAAATTTGTGACTCAAAAAGGAAATAGAGAAAACAAAAGGAGAAAGGAGATAGTACCTGTCATTAAGTCTATCCCTTCGCAACTTTTCCTTGTATGCTTTGGAGCTAGATGCACTACATGATTCAGATCTTACCCTACAGGTGAGATGAGAAACAGAGACAAAAAGTTGGGAGAAGCTTCTTTCATTGCTAAACTTACTGACATAGCTTAGCAGGCATGCTTCAGTATGCTGAAAACTTAATCATTTGTTTAGTTATAACATATTTGATGATTCTATGAAAGTAGAGTCATTAGCGTATTTTTTTTACTTAATATTTGTTTGTTTTATTCAATAAATAATATTTTTGAGATTAAAGATATTAAAATATAAAAAATTTAGTGAAAATGGATGAAAATATAATTTCTAGAATTTTGAGATTTTTTCAAAATTTTTATGAATTTTTAACGTAAGACCAATTAAGAATTGTCATGTGGTGCAACGCAAACATAGGAGTTGACTGAACAAACCACACAGACACCACGTAAGCAGAGACGATGAATCGTAGATCGCCACGTGTGAGGAGTGACGTAGCACATGCCACGTGTCAGTACAACATTCAATCCAAGTTCGGAGTGCGGTCAAACACCTTGCCACGTGGCGTCACGCGATTAGTCACCACTATCCGCCAGCGCACCACGTCATTTGTTTCTGCGAATCATGTTGCGCCAATTGGCGCTAACTCAACAATCGTTGACCCGAACCGATCTCCCTTGCCTCGCGCTTTGATTCACCCTATAATTTTTCTTGTTTTGATCTCAGCCCTTAATCTGAAATTGTTCTGATGGTCCAAATTTCACCTGAGTTATATTTAATCTTCTAATCAACCCAAATCCTAAGGAGCCATCATTAGCATAATTTTCATCATTTTTTGAAGCTAAAAAGAGAGAAAAATACAAAAAAATTCAAAAGAATATACAATTTTGGTGTACATTCAAGAGGAGATTAATATTACAATTTAAAAAATTGATTACATTTCTTCTTCTACTCATTTATTTATCAATTTTTGTTTTTTTTATGAAAAATATGAGTTTTATTGACAAAATTATGTCTAGTTAATTTATTAATCTAGGGGTCTTATGAATCCAATTTTCACAATGTGATGATTTAATATTTTACTTCTATTATGATTTTAATTTAATTATATTATTTAATCTGATTCTTATGCTATTAATTGTTTGTCCAACAATATATCTATAGAGACAAATAAATAGATTTAAGAGAATTATTTAATTGTTTATCTTAATTAAATAACATACATAATTTTTAGGCAGAGATGTATGATTCTTATGTATGTGATCCATAATTTATGAACTTAATGAGTATTATGTAATTTAATTGACATGAGAGTGATTAAATTAATTACTATATGATGTATAGTTTACTTAAGAGAGGAATATATGTTAAGTTAGATTCAATTAATCATGTAATTAATTGATAATTGTATTGAGGAGATTTTAGTGATTCACATGTTTAAAAAATTGGATAATTAAGTATTATTAGATATTTTCTCATATATCTTCTTAGTTAACAGATTTGATTTAATTAATTATTGTAATTTATTTTTAGTATTTTTAATTTTGTTTCCTTAAAATATAAAAATACAAAAAAATTGATTTTTATTTTTTAGTTTTAAAAATTAGTTTCTAATAAAATAATCTCCGTGAGAACGATATTTTTTTATCATTATATTACTTGTTGCGATACGTATACTTGCGTACTCATTGCACACACTTCGTGTGTAGCAATCAATATTGACAAAAACTTATGTCCACTATTAAGGGAGTTTCATGACAGGACATACGAATATTGAGGAAGTTAAGACTTAACAAGTTTAACAAGGAGTACAAAGGGGAAAAAAAGAATCACTCGTCGGATAAGAAACTTTTTCCCATTATTTTAAAGGTATGCAAAATTGAGGAGAAAGAATAACTAAATTCAATACCTCTTTTTCGAGCCAGACTCCTTAAGGCCTTCTGAATCTTCTAATGAACCATCGATCTCCACACTAGAATGTATACAAAATAACAAGAGAATTGAGTTGACTTCGAAATTAATAACCAGAGAATGCCAAAAAATAAATTTTACAATATGAACTTTTTACGGGACTGAAAACAATATAGGCAATTTGCACAACTCAGCCAAATAAGAAGATGCCTTAGAGCACAAACTATAGAGCGCGGGGAGGGAGAAAGATATGACAATGAAGTGCATTTATAAAGTACAAGCATTGTTCTCCACCTCAATCACTAAAGAAAATATGTAGCACTTATCAGATGAAACAGACTACTATCCATATAAATAATTAAAACCAATATGAAACCTACACAGAAATGGAGTGTATATAACGGATCATATAAGAAAGATACACACGCTTCTATAAACTGAAATATTGTCATCCTGATTCTTAAAAATATATACTTTCAGCAACATACTAACATCCAACTATGTCGAATCTCTTTTGCGATCATTGGTTGCATACAGAAAAAATGGAGCACAAACTATTTATTTGAACATATATAACAGATACTTTCTACAATAAAATGAAAGATTTCTATAAATGGTCTATTAAAAGGCTTAATCAAAATCCCATTTTTAGAGTACAAGCATAGAAGAACTTGCCAATTGTGCACTCCTAATCCACTCAAGTTCAAGTAGAGAACAATGTTACAAGAACGTAAGAAAAAGAAGGTCAAACCTACCGATTTCACTAACAGATTACCAGATAGATGGATTAGCTTTTTGACAACCAGATAAATCTTATTCAGATTCAAATTCTATAACAATCTAGCCAAATTCCATTTTTTAACTAAACACTTCCAGCCAAAAAAAGATTACAAATTTACAAGTTTACAACGAAGGGTCCACTATCCTAAAATACATCACCAAATATAATACATCAAAACCAAAGGCTATTTTCAATCAAATTTAAACATAAAAGATAACAAGATAAACGAAGCTTTACAACTCATTGACCAGCAATGAAAACGACCAATTCCCAAATCACGTTCAGAAGCTCACCGAGCCAATAAAATACGGGTAAAATGAGATTTTGAAAATTAGCAAACCCAACCACAAAATCAAAACCCTGAACTACCATAACAAAAATAATAATAATAGAACCTAATCATGCTTGACACAAAATCCTAAACAAAAGAATCGACACAAAAGCAGAAATTTTCAAAATTCAGCTTTTTCAAAGCACAAAACTGAAAATGGAATATAAAAAGATCCAATTGGGAATAAATCGGACAATGAAGAGTACTTGACACCAGAGGCAACGATGAGGGGTTGAGCAGACCAATTGAAACCCGAAGAGGAGATGGGGAAATTCCCATCCGGACCAGGAATATCGTCCATCAAGCCGCCGTAATCGAAAAACCAGCTGGAGTTTTCAGGGGACACCATGTTGAGTTTTCGACGGAAAGTTGGGTTATTCCCGCCGGGAGTTACTGTTATTCTTTGAATGAAGCAGGTGGAAATCGATGGCTTTGGCGCTTATGAGGTGAGTGAAAAAGCGGGGAATTTGTTCGCGATAATGGGTGATTGGTTGCAGATGTAGTCGTCATCGATGCACCACTCCGAGTAAGCGCTTTTGTGGATTTAGGCCCAGTCTAAAAACCTTTGGGCTAGACTTCGTTATTGATCAAGAAAGAAACTGTGTTTTTTTTTTTTTGGTAAGTGATTATTGAGTTTCCTGGGGATTAAGATTAAGGAGGGTGGAAAGGAAATTTTCCCAAACTTCCAATTAAAAATCCCACCAGAATTTATACTATCATCGTTTTTTTCTAAAATGCTAATATGTAATTAACTTCGTTTTAATTAGATTCAAATAAAATTAACTTTATCAATATTCTGGATGAAAATAATTTCATTTAAATTTAGATTAATGAAAATAAAGTTAAATATCATCTTTCTATACCTCATTTTATGTTAAATGAAATAAACAATTTTGTTTAAATTTTAATGAATGAAATCTATTTCATTTTATCTTCCAAAAGCCATTAATAATTGATTAATCATAAAAATTATGATATTTTAATATTATTATTTTAAAAAGAAAATATATAATTCATTTTTGTGCAATTTTTTTGAACTTCCAATGAGATTAAAATGTGAATGTTAGTTCTTAAAAAAAATTCTACAACATAGATTAATAGAAAAAATAGGCTTAAATAGTTTTACAATTAAACAAAAATGCACGAAAAATTAACTTCTACGTAATAATCATCCCTACTATCAAAGTGGTTCCTAAAGACTGATCAAAGAAAAAATTAACATACGTTGCTCCTGAATAATAAGAGCTTTATTGGCCATGTTCTATCTTAAGTGGTTGGTAAGCCATTAATTTTAACATCTTTCCTTAAATTAATTTGCACGAGCAATCAGTTTACACGTAAGATTGAGCACACACCATCAGTTCTTGCAACTTGCAAAAAGTATCAAGCTTCAATGGCTTGATTAATGCGTTTGCAATCTGATATTGAGTAGGATAATAAACCATTTTTACAATTCTATTCTTTGTGAGCTCACGAAGGAAATGAAATCGCATATCAATGTGTTTACTACGACCATGTAGTACAAGATTCCTAGATAACTTAATTGTTTAACTGTTGTCACAGTTCGCTTGAGTGGGAGCTTGTTGTGTATGTCCAAACACCTCCAATATTCTTCTTAGCCAAACAACTTGACATGCACATGAAGTTCTTACAATGAATTCAACTTAAGTAGTGGAAAGAGTAACCACAAGTCTTTTTCGAAGACTAGGACATAGCACCTAAACTTAACATAAACAAGTAACCTGAAGTGCTTTTTCTATCCTCAAGGTCTCCAGCATAGTCACTATTTGTGTAAGCAATCAATTTCTTATTTCCTCCCTTCTTATAGAATACCCCAAAAGACAAAGTTTCCTCATATACCTCAGCACCATCTTCGCAATTGCAAGGTGCAACTCAGTAGGAGACTCCATAAACCTGCTAATTAGGCTTACTACATACAAACATAATATTAGGACGTGTGGCAGTTAAGTACATGAAACTGCCTACAATCTACTTGTATAAAGTGTTGTCTACTTTTACTTCATGTTCATCCTTTATGAGCTTGAATCCAGGAACAATTGGGTTGTAAACACAATTGCATTATGCCAATTTGAACCTTTTTAGCACCTCATGTGCATATTTTTTTTCACTAATAAAAATTCCTTTTGATTCTTGTATCACTTCAATCCCAAGAAAGTACCTCATCTTTTCAAGATCAGTCATATCAAATTCATTCATCATAGATTGTTTGAATTTAATAAACAGCTCCTCATCATTCCCAGTAAAGATCATATCATCAACATAAAGGCATATGATCAAAATTTTACGTTCAGTAGATACTTTGGTAAACAAGGTATGCTCATAAGGACACTCATGAAAACCCTTATCCTCAAAGTAGGATTCTATTTAGCTGTACCAGGTTCGAGGAGCCTGTTTGATCCCATATAGGGCCTTTTTCAGCTTGTACACCTTATGCTTTGCACCCTATTTGATGTATCCCAATGGTTGCTCAACATACATGTCATCACTTAGTTCTCTATGTAAAAAAGTAGATTTCACATCCAATTGATAAATTGTCCACTCCTTTTGCGCAGCAAGAGATATTACCAAGCGAATTATGTCTAATCGAGCTACAGGAGCAAACACTTTTTCATAGTCAACTTCATGCTTTTGAACATACCCTTTTGCTACAAGCCTTGCTTTATACTTGTTCACTTTTCCATTTTCATTAAGTTTTGTCTTATAAATCCATTTCACTCCAATCTTCTTCCCTTTTGGTGGTAAATCTATCAATTTTCATGTATCGTTTCTTTCTATAGCCTTTATTTCCTCATTCATTGCTTTCCTCCATTTTTCCCTCCTCACTGCATCTGCATAATGAATAGGATCATATTGAGTAAACATAGCTAAGTGTACCTCATCATCTTTGGGGGAAAGCCCTTCTCCACTTACATAATCTCTCATCTAGATTGTTGATCTTCGTGTTCTTCTTTCATTTGATCTGATTGAGCTTTCTTCTGAGGAGTCAACATTATGCCCTGATTCTACTCCTGATATAGTACTGAGATCATCATTTATTTTGGCATTATCATAACATGAATTATTGAAACCAGTAGCATCTGTGTCATCATCGTTCCAATCTAGAGAGCATTGAATTGTCTCATTATGAATTCCTCCCATTCCTAGCTTCTGTCTTCTTGAAATACCACATCTCTACTTATCACGATCTTTTGAGAAAATGGATTATACAACTTGTAAGCTTTTGACTCCTTAGTTACTCCAAGAAAAACACACATTTGGTTCTTATCTTTAATTTTTTTTCTTTTAATGTCAAGAACATGAGCATAAAAGACACATCCAAATACTCTAAAGTGGTCCAAAGATGGCTTGGATCCACTTCATGCTTCCTCAGTTGTCATGTTCTTCATAGTGAGAGTTGGACTTCGATTTAGGACATGGATAGTCCAGTTCACTACTTCAGGCCAGAAGGTCTTGGGAAGCTTCTTTTCAGATAGCATATAGTAAACGAAATCATGATTGTTCTATTCTTCTTCTATGCAACATCGTTTTACTAGGGTGTATATACTGCTATTAATTGTCTTTGGATCCTGTTTTTAGTGCAAAAGTTTACAAACTCTTGTGATGTGAATTCTCCTCATCTATCTGTACGAAGTGCTTTGATACAAGAAACAGTCTCTTTCTCAACTCGATTTTTGAAATTTTGAAACATATTAAAGGCTTCTGACTTTTCTACTGGAAAATAAGCCCATGTTTACGGTTAAGATCATCAATGAAATTAAGCAAATACCTTTTCTTGTTGTTTGAAGTAGGTGAGATAGGCCTATATATATCAGCATGGATTAGTTGTAGGATCTTAGAGGCTCTCCACGTGCTTTTCTAAGGGAATTAATCTCTGTGTTGCTTTCTTATCACACAATGTTCACATATCCTTGTAGATGGCTTAAGATAGGGTAGACCATTTACCATGCCCTTTTGATGAAGCAACCTTAGTCCAATGAAGCCTAGATGCCCATATATATAGTGCCAAAGTTGATTAGGATCAGTTATGAGAGAACTGAAACATGTTTGTTCCATAGTTGTGTCTGAGCAATTAGAACAAACATTTTGTTTTTGGACATTTCAATTTCCATGATTAATCCCTTCTTAGGGTGAAACAGCTTGCATCTTCCACGTTTGATAAGAATGTCCATTCCTTTTTCCTATAATTAACCAATGCTCAACAAATTATTCTTCAAGTCTGGGACATAGAATACCCTAATCACCACTTTAGTGATTATATTTACTATCATTCTTATGCTTCCTTTCCCTATTACAATCATTGTATAGTTGTTTCCCAATTTTATTGATTCCCTGAAGTTTTCATCAAGATCAAAGAACAACTCCTTCTTACCACACATGTAATTGTTGCATCCTAAGTCAAGGAACCAAGTTTCTTCATTGCTCAGTTTTTGCATATTCACATGAGCCATCAGTAAGACCTCTTCACTAGTGTCTGCATAATTTACTTTTAAATTCTACTCTCTTTTTGGACATTCATATTGAAAGTGTTCAAACTCGTGACAGTGGTAACACTTAACATTGGATTTGTCAAAACTTTGGCTACTTATGCCTCTTCCACGCCCTCGATACCCATCTCGAACCCATCCTTGTTTGCTAGGTTGATCATCAGTAGCTACCTTCAATTCTTATTCTTCCACAACATGTGTATTCATACGTTGCTCGTGTACCAGAAGACTACTCTGCAGTTCATCGATGGACAGGGAGTCTAAATCATGAGATTCTTCAATGGAATACACAATGTAGTCAAACTTAAGGTTCATTAATCTCAGTATCTTCTCAATGACATCAATGTCGCCCAACTTTTCCCCATGAATCCTCATCTTATTGGCAATGATGAAAGTACGAGTGAAGTACTTGTTCACAGATTCTCCTGCCTTCATGTGGAGGGTTTCAAAATCCTTACGAAGGGTTTGTAATTGTGCTCGTTTTACTCGAGTAGTCCTCTGGTACTTCTACTTGGGAGAATCCCAGATATCTTTGGACGTTTCTTTATTCAGAATCATTTCAAGAATGGAACAATCAATCTCTTGAAAAAGATAGTTTTTGGCTCTTAAATCTTTCAGTTTGTGATCGTTAAGCACCTTTTTTTGTTCTTCGGTGAACTTGTACCTTCTGTTGTAACATGGACACCTTCTTCTATCAAATCCCAATATTCTTTTAAACGTAGAAAATACTCCCTGAGCATGCTCCAGTAATTGTAGTGACCATTAAGCTTTGAGATCGCTAGTTGAACAAAGCTATTTTTGGTTGCCATACCCTCACAAGCGTGTGAATTGAAGATTGCGTCTTCTCAAAAATTCAAGCCTCGTGAGGAAACTCTGATACCAAATGTGAATGTTAATTCTTAGAGAAAATTATACAACATAAATTAATACAGAAAATAGGCTTAAATAGCCTTACAATTAAACAAAAATGCACCAAAAATTAGCCTCTACGAAGTAATCATTTTTACTATCGTGGTGGTTACTAGAGACTGATCAAAGAAAAAATTAACTTATGTTGTTATTGAACAATAAGAACTTTATTAGCCATGTTTTATCATAAATTATTATATATAAATACAAAGATTTACATGAGTCAACGATAATAGAGTTTATTATGAGTGATAATTTATGTTATAATTGGATTAATCAAATCAAACTTTAATAACTGAATTTAAATCAAATTAAATTTAGATAAAATTTAAATTAGTTCAAAAAATTTTAAAAATTCAAAGTGAATTTGAACCGGCCTATTAATGCGAAATAAAATTAAAAAATGAAATTATAACACATTACATGTTAAGTTAAATTTCAAAAAACACATTTCTTTCGTATCTTTCTTTTTAATTACCAGCCAATTTACTCCCTCAATTCGTTGTTTCTCCGTTAATCGACGGTTGTCGCTTAACTCTCTTTTTTCAACAACAATCATCACTCAACTCCCTTTCTTCAATAGCAATCTTACGTCTAACACTGTTTCATTTTTATTCTTCAAATCCATTGAAGCAGGTTAAAATATTTTATGTACCACCGTAAAAATATGGTTTAATCATATTTATGTTTGGGGGAAATTTTATTGAGATTTTAAGCTCCTTATTCAAACTATAAATTGTCACGAAGACATGATAACCTCTAACTTTTTCATGAAAAAAGTTTGATTGCGTTTACCTTTGTCAAAATTATTTAGAAATATACTTTTTTCCTTTAATAATTAGCTTTTTTAACTTATGTTTACTATTATTATTATTTTGTAATTAACTAGTTATTAACTAGTTATTGTAGTGTGAGAAATTGTATTCTCTTAATAAACTTTGTTGTATGTATGAGTTGTTCGATCAGTGTTAATTTATCATTTATTTAAAAAGTTATTTATTATAATATTATTTTTCATTTTTGATGTTTTATGTAATAATGTTTGAACTAATGGGTTTTAATCGTTAAATATATATTTTTATTTAAAAGAATAAATTAACTAAAAAACATTTAATTAACAATTCAGGTTAGTTTGAACTAATTTGAACAAATTTGTTTGTATTTAATTTATGTTTGGGTTCATTTTTATTAGATCGATTTAAATTTAAATTGAATTAAAGTTTTATCAATTTAATTTTTTTTTTTCAAATTATCAACCATAAATTACATTCACTTATTTCGTAACTTATTACTATTCTCAAAATCTTGATATTAATTTCAATATATATATATATATGATATAATGATTAAAACATTGCGACTTAAAGGCATAAATTGTTACAAAATATTGTTTCACTTAATTTTTAATAAGACGAGGTAGTAATGAAATAATATTAATTGTGATATCTCATTTGTTACTACTAGGTTTAAATAAGACAAGTAATAATATAAAAATAATAAAATATATGATAAATAATAATTTATAATGTAAGTTTAATAAAAAAAATTATATAAAATATATTTAAAGTTAAGACTATTGGGATTTCAATCTAAATGGAATGAAATTAGATGAAATGATATTTAAATAAAATAAAATAATATTATTTTTTGAGTTTATTAAAGATATTAAATAAAATATGAGATAAAATGAATTAATGATATAAAAAAAACAAACAATTTAGACCACAAATTCATAATAAATTGTCGCTTTTTCAGTGGCTTCTGAAAGAGGGAGAATAATTCATGTAATTTACCTGTTTATGGACTAACGCAACTCTTTTAGAGATTACATATTTTTCTCTATTTTCTCATGAACTACTGGTACATTAACTATCTTAAAAAAACTGGTGTTACATTATACTACTTTTTATGCAACTTAAAAAAAATTATATAAAATAACATTATAAAATTTATAATATTAAAAATAATAACTTAATAATATTAAATAAATTGAATTGAATAAAATTGAATTATATAAATTTAAATAATTATAATTTAATTTGAATAATATTTAATTGAAAAACATTTAATATAAAATAATAGATTCAAGTTTTTTAATAAAAATATATTTATTGAATATAAAGAGTGTTATTTTAATGATTACATATTTTAAGAGATTATTTTTTATGAATATAAGTTTTAAATTTTAAGAGATTTTACCCTTTAGATTCCCAAATGCTTCTTGGGGTACTTGAAGTAGTAGGAAACATTGTTCAGAAGAAACATCATAAGAGGTTGTGAAAGAAGAGTAGAAAAAAAGGAGTAAGATAAATGTTGTCGTGAATGATGAGCATATAGACCCTTTAGTCACTGGTCGTCGTTTCAACTTTATAAGGATTCATCTTTGCTTCAGGTATCAACACGGGGGGAATTCCATGGCATTGGGAATAGATCAAACTTAGAGAAATCATAACTTTATGATCAGAAATCAAATTTTCAGCTTTAGTTGATACAGGACAGCATATTTCTTCCCTACACAACGAATCCTATGTTATTATCTCAATCAATTTCACTTTTTAATACTAGTGGTACAATTCAAAGCATATGATTGCTTTACAATTAGCAAATATGTATATATATCGAGGAAGAATCACCCGTAACTCAAACGTGAATCTATAGATCGCATGTTGGTCTGACGTCGTGGTGTACCAATCTCACAAGCATTTACCCGAGCAGCAAAACGGAGTGAACAGAGCGACTCGTTTGCTGAGGAGGGTTCAGGAGATATGTTCACAAACATCAAAGTCTTCGAGTCACCTCCTAGACACGGCTGTTTAGACATTAAACATTGATTTCCATGTTTTAGAATGTCAATTCACAAGCAACAAAATTAAATAAATAAGTGAACATCTTGCCAAGGCCATATGTGAATTCTTGTTCAAGTTGTCAACTGCATATGAACTACTGCATATGAACATCTTGGCAAGGCCAAATTAACTCGTTTGCTAAGCGTTAGATGCTGCAGGTTAGTTTGCTTCTCACATAGCAGCCAGCAGACAACATATCATCTCAGTGTGTGAATGTGTTTGTGTTTCTATACAAATCAAAGGAAAAGAACAATAAAACAGGCATTGTTCTTTTCCTTTTCCTTAATTTGTCCTTACTGTTTGAGGACAAAATGGAGACTTCCATTATGTAGGGGATAAGAAGTCAATAAAATTCTTGTAGAAGATGAGAGACCAATGGAAAACTCTAACTGTGAACTGAAATAGTCTTTCAAAGTTTCCAAAATGAACTTACCTGAAGAAGATAAGTAAGCTTTGAGTTCCTAAATGGAACATGATCCTCCTTCTTTGCCAAGGCAAATATAACATCACTTAAAGACGACAGACTTTTATTGATAGCCTGATTATAAGATTTTCAGGAAATTCATTATTAGGATTCCACAATGAATAGATGACCAAAACTATTAACTAAACAAAACAGGTTCCAATAAAATTACTTGAGTTTCTTTCAGTCGGTCTCCAGTAGATCCGCTCTTAGAGAGACGCTCACTCCCAGCAAGATCAATAAGATTCAAGACACCTTGAACTTGTTGTTCCGCGCTCTAGTTGACAAAATAATAGTTCTTTCCGTTAAAAAAGCAAGACATGAGGAAAAGAGAACTAAAACATCAAGGTACAAGGTACAGACATCCTGTCCATTAACTCGTAGAACCGTTAATACCTCATTAACTCCATATATGCGTAATGTGAAGACAAAATGACTTCTTGATGATTGTTCATTCATTTGGGTCTTGCCTACAGACCTGAAAATATACCAGGAGAAAGGACATGTCATTCGAAACTCCCAATAACTATATAAGCAGACATTTAGGAATAAAGATAATGTAATTTGAAGAAATAAAATTATTGTCAATGTTTCAATTTTTCATGATTTGAACTTGTATCAAAACCATCAAGCATCAGTATCATAGTGCAACATCCAAGGATAAACAAATCAAGAACGTCACATTTTAATACAAAAGAAGCAGGTTCATTATCGAGTATATGTCATTCATATATATATATATATATATATGGTCAAGAATTTCTCAATATATGGTTATGATTAATTGTTGATATAATAATACAGGATGTAAACTGGGATCAGGTACCTGCTATGTGCAGCACGGTCTAACAGAAATGAGACCTCTTTAGCACTTCGTACATCCACAATTGTAAGATCAAAGACATGTGTATTCCCATTCGCATCATGTTTTATTGTATATTGCTTACCACCGTTTTCAGTTCGTAACACTTCTGGAGATCTATTTGTGGATAACAAATCACGAATAGTCTCGTTATATATTTCCAACATTGACACCTATAAAAAAATTACAATAAAAGAACAGAAATATGAAAGATTATATATTTATATTACATCAATACACTCATACATACTAGACCAGAGAGAGAGACACAGACCTGCATTTCATATTTCCAACCTTGTTGTTGAAGAGATTGCCTAGTTTGAAATATCTGCTCAAGAGAACGAGGTATCAATCCTTTTGCCTCTGGGTCTCCTGGCTTACCCATCATGGTATAGGTTTTGCCTGATCCTGTTTGACCATAGGCAAAAATGCAAACCTGGACCAAAAGACCATCATCATCTAGCTATGTAAGTTTTATGCTAGCATTGTCAATCTAATGGAGCAATCAAAGAATTCAAGTGCAATAGGAAAATTTCTGTTGATTATGAAAAAAGAGGGGGAAAACCAACAAATATAAATAAAACTATTGCAGGATCACCAGCAACTAAGTTCGAAATAGTGAACTAAAAGGAGAAAAAAAGGAAGATCTAGAGATCCTTATATATATATATTTTGTAGGAAATAAACCTAAGAGCATGGTCAGTTTCATGATTTCTAGGGTAGAACGAGCTCCTGATTTCAGGATATTAGTTTCCTAATTTTCAGAGTGATTTACAACTGTATACTAATGACTTCCAACAGTATTAAGCATAACAATTGTATATATAAAGAGATTGATATTAAGAAATAAATGAAGTAATTTTCTGTAAAATAAAAACAGCTTCATGGTATCAGAGTTTTATGCTCATAAACTACTGCTCTTAGCCTCTTGTTCAATTAGTTCTGCAAGTTCACCTAGCATAATATCAAATACTCAAGCAGTGAATGCACCTTTTCAGTTTCCAACTCAAGTTTCAGCTTCTCAGCATGAAAGCTATGAAAAAACTGAAAGTTTAAATGTTCTTAGTACACTGGAAGATGACATGCATGAGGAGGTTCCAGAGACAAGTAACAGAACTGAATTCAATATGGGAAATTCAGGCAACTTTGGGCTTAGATCCATTCTTGATCCTGCTCCTAAACATAATCCTTTTGGTGGTTTATTTAACAGTGCAGCTATTAATGTTTCTACTTCTCCTTTTAACAGTACCAGTCCTCAAGGAGAGCTATTTCGACCTGCATCTTTTCAGTACCGGTCTCTCCAACCATCAGTACAAACTCAGTCTTCAAACTCAAGTGCATTTTTTGGTAATCCTATCTCATTCACTAAGGAACAACTAGAACTTCTCCAACAACTTATACAAAAGGCAAATATCAACACCACATTTAGTAGCAACATGAATAACTCCACACATAGGTTTAGTAATTCAGCAATGCATGCTGGCAAATTTCCCTCATCATCTTGGATAGTAGACTCAGGTGCCTCCAATCACATGATAGGTGATCAATCACTTTTCACAAACTACTCACCTTGCAACAGACTTCAAACAATGCGTGTCTCCAATGATACTCACACCACAGTGGTCGGAACAGGAACCATTTGCCTCTCAAACAACCTCACTCTCAAATCTGTGTTATTTGTGCCTGGATTTTGCTACAATCTCATGTCAGTTAGTAGATTAAATCATGACCTTAATTGTGAAACTAAATTCTTGGTTAAATCTTGTGTTTTTCAGGACCTAAGCTCGGGAAAAATGATTGGCGGTGCGGATTTATGTGCGGGTCTCTATGTTCTTGATATCAACACTCCTTCAAACCATTATGTTAGTCATCAATGTCAATTGAGTCATAATCTTAAGTCTCATAGTCATACTAATAAGGAAAATGAAATCATGATGTGGCATTTTCGTCTAAGTCATCCAAATTTTTTGTATTTGAAACGTTTATTTTCATCCTTATTCATCAATAAAAATCCCAATTTATTTCATTGTGAAGTTTTTCAGTTGGCAAAACATATTCGAAACACTTTTTCACTACGCACGCACAAACCAAGTCACCCTTTTTCCCTCATTCACGGTGACATTTGGGGACCATGTCGCGTTCCCAGTATTACTAGTGCTCGATGTTTCTTACTATTAGTTGATGATCATACTTGATTATGTTGGACATTTCTTATGAAAGACAAATCTGAAACCAAGCACATATTTCCATTTTTTCATGTCATGATTCAAACTCAGTTCAATGCCAATATTCAAATCCTAAAAACTGATAATGCTAGGGATTTCTTTAAATCCGATCTTAGTGGATATCTCAAATCACATGGTATTGTCCAACAAAGCTCCTGCAATGACACATCACAACAAAACAGTGTAGCCGAACGCAAAAACCATCATATACTTGAAGTTGTCCGAACTTTACTTTTTCAAACCAATGTTTCTAAAAAAAATTGGGGTGAAGCCATTCTTACTACAACACACTTGATCAACTGAATGCCTTCTCGAGTTCTCAACTTTCATTCACCTTTACAAGTGTTTCAGAGTCAATATTCTACCTCACAACTTGTGTCACCAACTCCTTTCCAAGGTTTTTGGTTGCACTGTTTTTGTCCATATTCATTCACAATATCTTGGCAAACTTGATGCCCGTGCCATTAAATGCATCTTCGTTGGTTACTCAGCCAATCAAAAAGACTACAAATCTCCCATCACTCGTAAGTTTTAGCATTCCATGGACGTTACTTTCTTCGAAAAAACTCCATTCTATTCTAATTCAGCAATTCAGGGGGAGAATCACACTAATGAATTGCAGAATTGGGATTGGTCATCACTCATTGAACCGAATTTACCATCTCATTTACCTTCCACTACCTTGTCCTCTTCCAACTTGATACCCATTCCAGATTCTCCTTCAAAAACCAAACCTGATCGATCTCCCATTGTCTATCCTAGACATCTTCTCCTTCCTAATAATGTCATAAAAGTCTATGGAAGAAAGAGAAATCCTGACTTACCCACACGAAATCAACAAAGCCAAGAAACTCTCCTAAGTCAGACTGAATTTGAAAGATTACAAGATGAAACAGAATCTAGTCCAAAACTAGGTTCTGACCTTGAGTTAGATCTTCCTATTGCACAAAGAAAAGGCGCTCGATCATGCACTCAACATCCTCTTCAAAGTTACATTTCTTACGCAAATCTATCCCCAAAATTTCAAGCATTTGTGACATCCCTAGACAACATCAAGATTCATAATTCTGTCAATGAGGCTCTAAAGGTTCCTGAATGGCACAAGGCAACCTTAGAAGAATATACTACACTTGAAAAGAATGGTACATGGATGTTAACAGAGCTACCACGTGGAAAGAAGACAGTAGATTGTAAATGGATATTCTCTATTAAACAGAAGGCAAATGGAAATATCGACAAATATAAAGCTCGACTAATGGCTAAAGGGTTCACCCAATCATATGGAATCGATTATCAAGAGACTTTTGCTCCTGTAGTAAAACTTAACACAGTTCATGTCTTGCTATCTATTGCAGTTAATAAGGATTGGCCACTGCTTCAACTCGATGTCAAGAACGCATTCTTAAATGGAGATTTGATCAAAGAAGTTTACATAGATGTGCCTCCTGGCTTTGAGACTAAAGATACACAAGGGAAGGTATGCAAATTGAGAAAGGCACTATATGGACTTAAACAGTCACCTAGAGCATGGTTCGACGAATTCACTAAGGTCCTCAAACAGGATGGATACTCTCAGACACATACAGACCACACTCTATTTGTCAAACACTTCACAGATGGGAGAATCATAACTTTGATTGTATATGTTGATGATATAGTTCTTACAGGAAATCATGTAGGAGAAATGAAGAGACTTAAGATGTTATTATCCAAGGAATTCGAGATTAAAGACTTGGAATAATTGAAATATTTCTTAGGGATGGAGGTGGCACGTAGTTCTAAAGGAATCTCAGTTTCTCAACGCAAATATGCTCTAGATCTCTTGCATGAGACTGGCAGAAGTAGGTGTAAGCCTGTTGAAACACCCATGGACCCTAACACCAAACTAATGCCTCGAACTGATGAAGTGGCAACTGACAAGGGGCAATATCAACGTTTAGTAAGTAAGTTAATTTATTTGACCCATACACGTCCAGATATAAGTTTTTTAGTTAGTGTTGTTAGTTAGTTTCTTGGCAACCCATCAGTAGATCACTTGGAGGCAATAAACCGTATTCTAAGATACTTGAAAAAGGATCCTAGAAAGGGGCTCATGTTCAAGAAAAAAATTAATAGAAGATTGAAAATTTATACTGACGTTAATTGGGCTGGATCTCCTAATGACCGAAAATCCACATCTGGATATTGCTCATTTATTTGGGGAAATTTGGTGACATGGCATAGCAAAAAGGCAAGCAATGGTAGCACATAACAGTGCCGAGGCTGAGTTTCGTGCATTGGCTTTGGATATCTGTGAAGAAATTTGGCTAAAACGACTGCTATGCAATTGCAATTGCCAAAAATCCAGTCCACTATGATCGAACTAAACATGTGAAAATTGATAAATACTTCATCAGTGAGAAAATTGAAGGCAAGATGATCTCCCTCAACTATGTTCCATCTAGACAACAAGTAGCAAATATCTTTACCAAAGCTTTATTTCGACCTAATTTCACAGAGTTAAGTGTAGCACTTGGTTTGGAAAACATATATTGCCTAGCTTGAAAGGGAGTGTAGAAAATCAACCTAGGAGGATGATCAATTTCCTGATTTTCAAGGTAGAACCAACCCCTAATTTCAGGATGTTAGTTTCCTAATTTTCAGAGTGATTTACAGCTATATACTAATGATTTCTAGCAGTATATTAGGCATAACAATTGTATATATAAAGGGATCTGATATTAAGAAATAAATGAAGTAATTTTCCTGTAAAATAAAAACAGCTTCATATATAGAAAGAGAGAGAGAATTCATTGATTAAAGTTCTACATACAACATTAGTAAATTAATGACAAATATAGAAACTAAGAACAAGTATCTCAACCATACTACCATACCCCTTTCTTACTAAAATAGCAACAATTACATGACTTTGATCACTTCCTTTGAGAGAGGTGTTGTGCATGTCCTCAAGAGGTCTCTAAATACTCTAAACAAAATCTTAATTGAGCTAATAAAAACGAGTAACAAGATAAAGGTAAAGATTGTATGCCAAACAAGGCAATAACAATTGTTGTCTTCACTAAGTACCTTATGCAATCCAAATTAGCAAAATCATATGAAACTATCACCAATTCCACACAAGATACCACAATCAATAGCAAGTCACTACTACTCCACAGTAAGGCAACAAAACCCAAGGTACACAAATTGATGCAAAGAAACGGCTAAAGTTGGATCAAAAGACTCGGTCTATGAACATAGTTGATTCAAGAGACTATCAATCTATGAATATAGCTGGTTCAAGAGACTATTAATCTCTGAATAGAGTAGTATCAAGCAAGAAATCTAGCAAAATTAAAAAATAACCAAGTTTATTAACGATTTTGAACCTAATTATGAATGGTGAATTAATTAATTTGCAATCGATTGCAACAAGATTTGTTACCGAGTAGTCATATATACATACTAAATCCATCAAAGCCATCGTCAAAAATACCAAATCTTACCACCAGTTCACCAAACTATCGATCAATAGCAACTACAAAGATAAAAAATCTCTAAGCAAGGAAATTACATGTAGGGACTATGGAAGATCAACAATAAAATTAACATTTTCCATGAGACCTCTTAGGATCAAACTTGAAGGCGAAACTAATCGATAAGAAGCGAGATGATTCAAGAACCTAATCATAGTGAAGATATTCGCTGATGATTAAGAGGCACCACAATATGAAACTTGATCGTGTAGATTCTCACACAAACTCGAAGGAATCTAAATCGCATAATCGTGTGAGTCTTCTATGAGGAAATCGCAATTCAAAACTTTTTTAAGTCCAAATCCTATTAAAACCAACTTTCTTCTCCTTTGAAATGGCATTGTTGAGAAACTGATCTTAACTTCGAAATAGAAAAAAAATAATCAATTAAAGCACAAACGGGAGATGAAGAGAAGGAAGAATGTGTAAGATTGATCGAAGATTGAGATTCACAAGTGATTTTGGTGAGATTTAGGTGAAGGAAAGTGAAGAGATGAGAAAGTGTATGAACCCTAGCGGAATTTGATCCTGATATATATCGAAAAGCATATATAAATCAATTAAACAAACAATGGTGCTGCAATAGTGGAATCTATATGTTTTTGAACTGAGAAAAATAACCAGATGTAGCTTTTTAAGTTAAAACAGTGCATCTGTTTGTTATTTTTAAAAATTCCAAATGTGGATTATTGTTTAGGCAAATTCTGAAGGGAGATATATGTAATTTGCCCTTTTGCATTTATCTGATGAAGGTCCAAAGTAATGCGTAAAGATACGATGCACCATGCCTAAAGAAGTTGAATGATTTGGGGAATTTGAGGGTTAAGACTAACAATATGCATGTATTAAAAAAACAGTTTTGGAAAGAAACAAACAATTTAATAAGAAAATCATTCTACTTGTCATTAATATAGATAATAATTTAAGCAAGATAATTTAAGAGCTAGAGTTACAGGCCGAAAGGAAAAGAAGAGAGAGAGGAAAAAGAAAACTAGAGCTTGGATTACCTTGTAACCATCCAGAGCACTTTGAACAAGCTGTGAGATTTCTACAAAAACATCTCCTTGTGAAGCATCGGGCATAAAAACTTTGTCAAATGTAAAGGAATGTTTTTGCCCTGACCACGGTACGAAGATCATTTGAATCCAACAAAAATTTTTTAAGAAACCAAAGCACATGAATTGTGATCTAATATGTTTGTTATCTTATCATTTGAAAAAGAAAACAAAAAAAGATCTAATATGTTTGTCAACAAGCTTACCATTTTGCACTAAATCTATGCCCCTCCCAAGAGCTTCCATTGAAGTAGGATTAGATATAACCCTTCCTTCTGTGCTAGAATCATCATCAGGAAGCAAAGGTCGCACTCTGCAGAACACGCGGATGTTTCCTTTAAGTTCCTATAGCAAGAAAGATATATTAAGATGATAAATTGTAACAATAAAATTCACACTGTTACTAAAGAAAGCATATGTAAGAAAAGCATTACCAAGATGGTATTATGTAACTTTTTGCGCAGCATCTCTCCTTCAATAACTTTAAATTCTGCATCTGCCAAGCGACTATGTAACTCACTTATAAGTTTCTTTTGTCCTTCATATTCCATTCTTGTTTCCAGTGTGGACAAGCCAGATACCTGGAAAAGGAACTTATCATAATTACAAAATTAAAAGAGAATACCAATATGCCATTCTATTTATTCCTAAACCAAAAATCATATGCAAATGTACCAAAGTAGTTCATATTGCATTCAACATAAAGAACAATTATCACCTCAAGTTTCTTCCCTGCAGTCGTAAGTTGATCCTTCAATGCCTTTATCTCTTCACTTTGTGATTGATGCTTTTCCTGAAAAGAACCAAATTCATATTATGTTCTCATAAGTACAAAAGTCAGTCAAAACAAAAACCAGTATAACAAAGAAAACCTCTAACTCATTTGTTTTGATCCTCAGGTTATCCAACTCAAAACAAAAGTTCTCGGTGGACTCTTTGTACTTCAACACTTCAGCTGTTAAAGTCTCAACTTGGAGTTGCAAGCGGTCACGGTCATCTCTCACTTGTAGCAATTCCATCCTAAGGGATGCAATATCATTGACCAAAGTATCCCTTTGTTTCACAGCCTCATCATGAGACGCCTGCATATAATCCATCAAAAGAAATTTGCTGAAAGTAGTAAAAATAACAGTAAGGAAATAAAATTTCCACAGCTTAGACTTACATAATTCAACCTTCATTCTATTCTACCTTCAGAAAATGCAACAATGTCAAGAAGTATGATCTCTAGTCCTAATGCAAGTGAAGAGAGCTTTAGAAATTCTCATAACTAAAAAAATTCTAGTGATGATACCATTTAGTGGATAAGGCATGATCCTATCAGGTAATGACTAACAAACAAAACATCACTCAAGCTTTTGTTCATTAAAAGCTCATCCAGGAATACTCCCTGCAAAAGGAGAGGTCAACAGCCTTTGAAATTTGGTCCAAGGTCATGTTACCTGATAGGCAAAGCTTTTGCCATATCAAGTAATGACTAACCAACAAAACATCACTCAAGCTTTTGTTCATTTAAAGCTCATCCAGGAATACTCCCTACAAAAGGAGAGGTCCACAGCCTTTGAAATTTGGTCCAAGGTCATGTTACCTGATAGGCAAAGCTTTTGCCATAGTTCAGGCACAATCACTTAAATACAGCATAAGTAGTCAAAAACAATATGTATTCAAATTGCTACTGAAGTAAGAATTAATAAACATATAATAATTTAATAGAGAAGAAACATGCCATAAAAAGTAACTTACTTTGCACATAGTTAGTTGACCTCTTAACATGCTTAGATTCTCCACCATACTTGCCTTCTCTTTTTCTACCAGCTTAAGGCCATCCTCAGCTGTAGAAAGGTCTGTTTGAAGTTTACTATTATATTGTTGTGAACTTGAGATATAATCTTGCAATCGCTTGTACATGTCATTAAGAGAGGATATCTACAGAATCCAACAAAGCATCAAATCTTTAGAAAGGTATTCCATATTTCCATGTGCCAAGTGAAGCATAGGAATTGCATGAGAAGAATGCACATGTTCTATACCTTTTGATTAGCACTTGAGAGCTCTCGTTGAGTTCTCCCATTCTCTTCCAATAAGGAATTATGTGATCTCTCGATGCTAAATCTGGACTCTTTTTCTTTTGTGAGATTATCAATTGCATCCTGATTATTACATTCAAAAACATCAATAACACAGAGAAATCAGCAAAAGTACACTATAAAAGCGATTCAAAGCCAACTTACCAATTTATCTGATTCTTCTTTTTCAAATTTCTCTTGTAAGGAAGAATAATTATTCCTGAGTTCCGAAATAATTGAATTTAATTCTTCCTCCTTGTTAAACAGCAGCATTTCTAAATCCATTGAGAGAGAAATTTACTTCCTTGAACGAATCCATCATGAATTAATAGAACAAATTTAACATTGTAAAGCATACCCATTTCACCACATTTGTCCTCCGCATGGTCCAACCTACTCTGTAAATTCTCTTGCTCAAATAAGTAGCTAGTTTCAAGCTCTTGGAACCATTTGATGCACAATTTAAGCCTTTTAATATAGTCCGTCAAAACATCACATTTTTCCTATAAATTTCAACAGACATTTAAATATGAAAATTATCTCAGTGTAGAGAGCTAGCTAATATCAACAAAAGAAAAAATCTCTTACCAAGAAAACAACCCCTTTTTTTCTTTTATTTACAAATACTCAAAATCATTTTAAAACTACTCCATAAGCCCATTAAAAGAAAGTATCATACCTTGAGACTGAACCTATCTTTCCTTTTAGGCTTTTCATTCAGTAATGCATCAACATCCTCCCTTGTAAACTCGAAGCCACCACATTCTGAACCAGCATTACTCGGTGGAGCACTATTCGGACCCAAATCGTGTCCCCCATTAAGATAAGGAAACGATTGCCGCCTTCTTGCGTAAGTCGCCGTACCAACCATCTTCACCACTCCAAAATCTTCCAATTTATCATACTCACTTCATCACCAAAAGCCCTTTCTTGAAAAACCCAAAACAAATCAAACACACGCGAATTGTAACCCAGCTTCCGAAAACGAAAGAACCCAAAGACAACTAGCATACGAGGAATGAAACCCAGTTGTTGGAAATGCCAAAGTTGTTTCGGTTTGTAGTTGGTGTTGGAAATGGAAGCTAGTAGAGTAGTAGTGTTCCTTTGAAGCAATATGAAGTTGAAATATGGGACAGGGAAAAAGGGTTAGTTTAGAATGCTTGGTTTGTGGGGTCTGTATTGTATCCAAAGCTAACACTGTATCACAGCCGTTGCTTTCCAAAGCAGCAACATGGATGATCCTCGGACAAAAAGCTCAGTTCATAGAAAAAAAGGGAATTTAGTAAAAAATAAATGAGTAAATAATCACATAAATATCACGGCAACTTCTTATAAAAATAACAATAAAAATAATATTTAATAATATTAATTTAATAATATCTAACTAGTCAAAATTAATATGGTATCATTTAAATATAGTATAAAAATAATATAAAAGTTGTTATTTTTTATGTTTATAAATTTTAATAATCATATTTTTATTTAAAAAAACCAATATAAAATATAATAAAAAAGAGAAATAAAAATCTAAACTATTATTGATACAATAATATTTTATTAATTATAATTTTATTTTAATATTAATAACACTAGTGTATATTTAATAATATAAGTAAAGTAAACATTTTATACACTTTTATTAAAATGATAATATGATAATGTCATTATTTTATTTTAAATCTTATAATTATTTTAAAAATGATAAATTATTTATCACTCTTCAAATATCATTGATGTGGTACTCCATGTAAATTAAATTTAAAATATATATAATTTTTTTATTAAAAATCTAACCTTTTTCATATTTTTTAAAATATTTTAATAATGTGATTGACGAAGAGTATCAACTCAATACATTTTAAAAATAATAAATAATTTTAATAAAAATTTAATTTTAAAATTTGTGTTTCAGTTATCTAAAGTTTCATAATTTATAAGAAATATTAAGTTATTCTTTTTAAACAAATAAAATTTTATTTAAAATCTAACGAAAAATATCATTTATTATTTATATCCTTTTCAATGGTATGTGTGAAATCAAATAAGTTCTGTAATTTCAATGTTTCAAACATTTGCTCGTGTAAAATCATCCACTAACTTTCTTACTTTCTTTGTTTATAAAAATATTTCCTCTAAACATTTTTTAAAACTCCAAGAAAATTTAATTATTTATGTTTTTTCATCCCAATCTTTCATGCATTGAATATAACCATATACATTCACAAATTTCATTTTTGTTATGGTGATTAAATGTAACAATATTAAATTTTTATTAATAATTGATCTCTTTAAGTATAATAAATACTTGATTTGAAAGAAATTAAAAATGAGACAGATAGAAAAAATGAGTACGTGAAAGACATGTAATATACGAAAGAGGGGCAAAATGCGAGTGAGATAGGAGAGATATAATTCTATTAGGTTTTTTTTACTTTTTTTTTTTTACTTTTAACATTAAGGAATAGAAATAAATAAATGTTTTTTTTAGTTATATCATGCTTCAATAATTTATGGGATAATAGTTAGCTTTAAAGGATGATCTAATATTGTTAGCTTTTTATAAGTAACTTGCTCATTAACGGAAAAAAATTGAAATTATAATACATAATGCAATAATTTTAAAACTTAATTACATTTTTAAATATAATTTTAAAACTAATATGATAATTTTTTCAATTATATTATGTCATGTAAAAGAATAATTTAAAAAATTAATCATTTTTAAAATAATACTAATACATATTATGAAATAATTGCAACTTCACCTTTCTTGACATTCTTCTAATTAATGGAATTTTCTTTTAAGTGTTTATGATTTAAAAAAATAAGTTTTATAATACAAAATTATAATAAATCTAAAGTATTTGTGTTGAATTCAACAAATACTGCAACTCATTCAACAAATACTGCATTGACGTCAAATGTCTCTCAATATACATGGTGCCTATTAAGCAGTTATAAACCATGTAATTCAATCATGTTGATTGTTGAAATAGTAATTAATATTTGTCTATATAAACAATATACATGCCCGATACAAAATTAAAAAAATATATTGAAGGAAACGTTTATTTCTTCTTTTAATTATTTCTTCAAATATTGATTTATTTATGGTATTAGAGCTGCTTTATACAAATTTGAAACCCTTGTTCTCTAAAACAGAGATTTCTTTCTCTGAAAATATTTGTTTCGAGAAAAAAAAATATCATTCAAACACCCTTATAGATATTAATTACAAACATCATCTTTGAAGCAATTTTTGTCCCACCTAATTTTATCATATTACTCTAAACACAATTCTGAATACTTTGGTAAAAACAGAGTAGAAGAAAAGGAAACCACGCGCTGCCTTAAGGAAAGAAAAAATTTCACGCACCGTCACGCGCCATCTGGAGGTTGAAGACGATTACGTGGCATTCGGCTCGGTTTGGCTCTGCTCGACTCGGCTCGAGGACGTAGCCGGTCCGCATCTCGGTTCGGCTCAGGTTTGGTTCGGTTCAAACAGAGGTTCGATCTGAACCCAGTTTTCTCGGTTTTTCATAGTTTTCCCAATTTTGGCCGGTTCGGTCAATTTTAAAGGTCTAAAACCAGTTTTTTTCCCGGTTCTGACTTTTTAAAACCAGTTTGGTCCAATTTTCAAGGTTTTTAAACCACTTTTTTATCCAGTTTAGTCCATTTCTTCTTAAAAAAACATCGGTTCAATATTCTTTATACCAGTTCTTGCAATTTTATTTCCAGTTTTGAAATTATTACACTGTTTTCTAGTTACTTTATCATAAAATCATGACAGAGGGCACAATTTCATTACCTGTGGAGCAATTAACTCCAATTATTGTACAATCTGTCCATTTTGAAGGTGTTTTTAATGTTGGAATTATTCTTATTGAGACTAATTATGATATTTGGTCTCAAATAATAGATATACATATTGTAGAGAAAGAGAAACTCTCTTATATTCATAACAAAAATTTGCAACCAGAAAAAACATCTGAAAATTATAACAAGTGGTATGCAGAAAATCAAAAGGTGAAGAGATGGTTGCTTATGTCAATGAGTCCAGAAATCATGAAGCATTATTTATGCATACCTACTGCTCTTGAAATTTGGGGTGCTTTGGCAAAAGCATTCTATGATGGAAGTGACGAATTACAAGTATTTGTCTTAAACCAAAAAGTTCTACTTCCAGACAAAATGGAAAATCACTTTCAAAGTATTATGGAGAGTTGACTGAAATTTTTCAAGAGCTTGACCATCGTGATAAGCTGGTCATGAAAGACCCTCATGATTTAATATCATATCAGGAGTCTGTTGAAAGACTAAGGATACATATTTTTCTTGCTGGATAAGATGATGAATTTGAGCAAGTTTGTGGAGAAATTTTGCGAAAAGAAACAATCCCAGATTTAGAAGGTTGTTATTCCTTTATTCGACGAGAGGTAGTACGTCGAATCTCATTGAAGGAAAAATCTAGCAACGTTGATGCTTTCGCCATGATATCTAAAAATCATTATTTTTTCAATCAGTAAGAACGAAGTGTGGCTGATAAATCATCATTTAAATGTACCCATTGTCATCAAAAAGGTCATACAAAAGAACGATATTTTGAACTTATGGGATATCCCGACTGGTGGGATCACAACCGTGACTCTCGGAAGAAAAATCCACGATAGATGTCTACTGCCACCATTGCTGAAACAACAAAGGATCATGTTGTAAACTCCTCAACAAATGTTGGTAAGATGCTTAAAACTTGTTCTCCTATTTTTAATAATACATGGATAATTGATTCAGGTGCAACTGATCATATGACATTCGATTCTAGACAAATCTCAAAACCATCTTCACACAAAACTATTTGCACTGCCAATGGTAACACAACCTCATTTATTGGGGAAATATCTTTGTCTCTCACTAGTACTTTGAATTTAGATTCAGTACTAGTTGTTCCCTCTTTAGAGTATAACCTTATATCTATTTCTCAAATAACCACTGATGTATCTTGTTTTCTTATTTTTTGGCTTGACTTTTGTGTGTTCAAGGACATCCAAACAAAGAAAACGATTGGTCGTGGTGTTAGGCAAGGAAACTTGTATTATTTGGACTTGAATTCAACAAATAATGCACTGGTAGCAACTGGATCTAAAAAGGATGAATCAAATATATGGTTGTGGCATAGGAGATTGGGTCATACTTCTTTTGGATATTTAAAGAAATTATTTCCAAGTTTATTTTTTTAACTTAGATCTTTCTACTTTAAAGTGTGATGTCTGTGAACTAGCAAAAAATCATCGTTCCTCATTTCCTGTAACCTTAAATAAAAGTTCATTTCTATTTATAGTTATACATTCTGATGTATGGGGTCCTTCCAAAGTCTCTACTTTGGGAGGATCACGTTGGTTTGTTACATTTATTGATGATTTTAGTAGAATGACTTGGATCTGTTTAATGAAATCTAAAAGTGAGGTAAACGTATTATTTAGAAAATTTCATAAAATGGTTTGTACTCAGTATAAAACACATATTCAAGTTCTACGTAGTGATAATGGAGGAGAATATAAAAGTTCTGAGCTTCAAGAATATCTTAAATCAGAAGGGATTAGTCATCAAACTACTTGTGTTGATACACCTCAGCAAAATGGAATTGCAAAAAGAAAAAATGGACACTTATTGGAAGTTGTCCGTGCCTCATTGAACAAAGCTCATATGCCATTATCTTATTGGGGAGAAGCACTTACTTCTGCTACATATTTGATCAATCGGGTACCTTCTAGTCCCATTAACTTCCAAACACCACTACAAGCCATCACTAAAGCAATTGTTGCACCAAGTGTACCCAACTTACCTCCTCATGTCTTTGGGTGTATGGCATTTGTACACCTACATAAACAACAACGTAGCAAGTTAGATCCATGAGCAATACGTTGTGTTTTTATGGGATATGCCACACAAAACAAATGATACCACCATGGATGTTATTTTTCATGAAGATACAATGTATTTCTCTTCTACACCTAAATTTCAGGGAGAGTACAACCATGTTTAAATTCAAACCCTTACATATAAATTGTTTCCTTATGAAGAAAGACAAATTATATGTGAGGAAAATAAAAATAACTTAAATTCATATAGTAATAACTCCGAGTATAGAGAAGACTCAAGGGAAATGGAATCAAGTCCTCATCAACTTCAAGATCATCAAGCAAGTTCATTACTACCACTAAGTGAGTACAAGTTGAAATGGAATCAAGTCCTCCTCAACTTCAAGATCATCAAGCAAGTTCATTACTACCACTAAGTGAGTACGAGTTTCCTTCTCCACAAGTTGCTGATATACCTAACCAATCGTTTGTAGAGGATGCTCCAACTATTGAACCAACCAGGAAAATACTTCCACCACGTCCTAACAGAGGTATTCCTAAAGTCATGTATGAATATGTGATTTCTAGTAAAGTCAAATATCTCATGAGTAACTATATGCCTAAACATAGTTTGTCAAAATCAAACGTGTCATTTGTGAATCAATTATATGTTGTATCTATTCCTAACAATGTGCAGGAAGCTTTAGCTGACCAAAAATGGAAAGATGTTATGAATGAAGAACTAAGATCCTTAGAAATAAATAAAACTTGGGAACTTGTCGATCGTCTACCAACAAAGAAAATTGTTGAATGTCGATGGATTTTTTCAGTAAAGTATCAAGCAGATGGTATGATTGAATGCTATAAAGCAAGATTGTTGACAAAAGGATACACTCAGACATATGGGATCGACTATACAGAAACATTTGCGTCTGTAGCCAAAATTAACACTGTTCAAGTCTTGGTATCTATAGCTGCAAATTTAGATTGGCCATAATATCAATTTGATGTAAAAAATGCCTTTCTACATGGAGATTTAATTGAAGAAGTCTACATGGATTTACCACCAAGAATCAAGAAATCCAAAATCCATGATGAAAATGTGTGTAAATTAAAAAAATCACTATATAGATTGAAACAATCCCCAAGAGCATGGTTTAGCAGGTTCACAAAGTCAATGAAGGCATTTGGCTACAAGCAAAGCAATTCAGACCATACTTTATTTTTGGAAAAAAAAAGTATGGTAAGATCACTGCACTTATTGTATATGTTGATGATATGATAGTAACAGGAAATGATCTTGAAGAAAGGAAAGCTCTACAAAGTTATTTGTCACAAAGAATTTGAACTGAAAGACCTTGGTTCCTTAAAATATTTTCTTGGGATTGAGGTTTCTCAATCAAAAGAAGGAATCTTCTTATCACAAAGAAAGTATGCCTTAGATTTATTAAAAGAAACTGGTATGTCGGCATGTCAACCAGCTAATACACCAGTAGAGGAAGGATTAAAGTTATGTATCAAGGTTGATCAAGTTCCAACAAATAAATAAAGATACCAAAGGCTTGTTGGAAGGTTGATGTATTTGGCACACACAAGACCAGATCTTGCCTATGCTTTAAGTATTGTCAGCCAATTTATGCATAATCCTGGAGAACAACATATGAATGCAGTTATTCGTATTTTGAGGTATTTAAAGTCTGTTCCTGGAAAAGGAGTATTGTTCACTAAAAACTCAGAGTTCCAAAGAATAGAAGTATATACTGATGCTGATTGGGCCAGATCAATAAATGATAGACGATCTACATCAAGCTACTTCACTTTTGTAGGGGGAAACCTTGTAACATGGAGAAGTAAGAAACAACATGTTGTTGCCCGTTCAAGCGCAGAGGCTGAATATAGAGGCATGACACTTGGGCTTTGTGAGGCCTTGTGGGTACAATCTCTCTTGAAAGATTTGGGATATCCTACTAAAGAATCAATTAAGTTATTTTGTGACAATAAAGCAACATGTGATATTTCTCATAATCCAGTTCAACACGATCGTACAAAACATGTTGAAGTTGATCGATTCTTTATTAAGGAAAAGTTAGAAGAAACTTCATTGGAATTACCAAAAATTAAGTCAGAAGATCAATTGGCTGACATCCTCACTAAAATAGTCTCATATCGAGTATTCACAGAAGTTTCGGTCAAGTTTGGCATGAAAGGCATCTATGTACCAACTTGAGGGGGAGTGTTGAATTCAACAAATACTGCAACTCATTCAACAAATACTGCACCGACGTCAAACGCCTCTCAATATACACGGCCCCTACCAAGCAGCTGTAAACTATGTAATTCAATCATGGTAGTTGTTGAAATAGTAATTAATATTTGTCTATATAAACAATGTACATGACCGATACAAAATTAAGAAAATATATTGAAAGAAACGTTTATTTCTTCTTCTGATTATTTCTTCAAATATTGATTTCTTCGACTTGTGAGATATGTATTTCGTATAACGTACAAGATTTCAAGATTTCAAAATGGATTTGGCATATTGGAAGAAATTTTACATAATAATCTAAAATAATAAAGAATTAATAATAGAAATAACATGTTTTTTTTCTTCTTTTTTGGGGTTCAAAAGAAAGAACGTGTGTTGATATACCGATCTATATTGTAGTATATTTTGTATCTTAAGCAAAGACTAACCAAAATTTTCAACCTGCTTGGAATTAAACAACTATTTTCACTTGCTTCATACGTGGGTCAAGAATTTTCAAAAAAATTCCACCAATTATCTTTTTAGCATATCTATGATATATGATATATAGTGACAAATTGTTGTGTTTCTTTTCATTTTTTTTTTGTTGCTAATCTTCATTCTTGAATTAATTCCCTTTTAAGTTTTAACCCAATTCTTTTTGGAAGCTTCTTCTTCAGCCATTCAAGCTTTTTAAATTAACCCTTCTTTCTATCTTAAACACACTTAGACAAAGATATATATACATAGTAAACTTATTATCCTACTCAGATCAAGATATAAAGAAAATATCATTTCAATCTAATATAAATTTATAAAGATTAAATGTATTTTTTATCATTAAATTATAAATTTTGTTGAAATTTAAATTCATTACAAAAACAGCATTAAAAGTAAAAGTAACGGTGTTTACTTTTGAAACTTTTCAAGGAATGTAAATGACAAAAACAACTACAATTACATGGTTTAATTCATAAAATGTAAACGTATTTGACGAGAAAAACTTTTACATACATAATATTTATAATTAAGACGAAGAATCTATTCTTTTATTATTTTACATGTATATATTTATTTACTTATAAAGGGTTATAAAGAATAATAATATATTCTTTTAAGTTAACAAGTTATACCATATTTCATAGTAGATCTTATTTATGCTAAGCCTTTTTCTAGATTAAAGAAAACTTCCCTTCCAATTCACTACAATGATGTTCAAAAAATTACACCATTTCAGTTCAATCAAGAACCTGATGAAAATCCTCACGCTACAAGGCTCGAAAACCTTCGAGCAAGGCTTCAAGAAACCAATATTCTCAACTGTTTACTTTCTCCAATAATCACTTATTAACTAACTCAAACTGACTGATTAGTTTAGACGTATGTATAGCTATTCATTCACAATAGTCACACTGCCTTACAAAGAGTAATAATCTGCTATGACGCCTCACAGAAAACTGTCTAGTCATGGCCAATAGAACACTTGTTAACGCATGCGTGCACATGCTATCATACCTAGGATAAAATGAGGTCTTTCAGAGTCACAATCCTCACATTAATATATGTAAACATATGGCACCAATAAGCTCAATAATGTTAGCTGTACAAAAGAAGTATCACAACAATGCAACCCTTACACCTGGACCAATAGGCTTGCGCCTGAATTTCAATCACTTAAAATTGTTTTAAAGTCTAAATCGTTTTTAACCTTTTTTATTTTTTATTTTTTATTTTTGTGCTTCGTACGCTTTCCGTATGTTTTCTATCCGCGTGTTTCTCTCTTCCCATACATTTTCTATCCGTTTGTTTCTTATGCCCATTTGTGCGGAAAAAGATCAAAAGTACCACTAAGATTTAAAGAATCTTCAGAAATACCTTTCAGGTTTTAAAAAATTCAAAAATACTCTCAAGAACATAACGGAAGTTAAAACTAACACTCATCAAAAATACCCCTAAGGTTATATAAAAAAAATGGAAGAGAAAAAAATAAACCAAGAAATATTAGATATAGAAACAGAAGACATTTCAGGATGTTTTTCACAGGAAATGGTAATAAGTAAAAATAAATTTGAAGAAATTCAAAAAGTAAAATTAAATCTTAAAGAAGGAGATGGATTTAAAGACCCATCATTTTTATTAAGAAAGATATTTCCTAGGAAAAATATAATCTATTATGGTATTAGTAATAAGGAAATGAGCATTAAAATTACAGATGCAAAAGGAAGATATAATATATGAATTAATTAATAAAGAGACTATATTAAATAAACTATCAAAAAATTCTCGAAAGGATAAAGAAAAAATTGGATACATTCATTTAGGAGGAATCAAATATTAATAAAAGCCCGTTTTAGAAGGAATAGATACACCAATAAAAAAATAGCTACATTAGATAATAGAATAATAAACAGACAAGATGCTTTATTAGGAATGATCCATGGAAACTTAGGATACCAAAAATTAAAATTCTGACATACCACTAGATTTGCTATAAATATACAAGATAAAAATCTAAACCAAGTATTAAGCCTAGCTTATGAATTTGAAAGAGGAGATTTAATGAAAGAAGAAATCATCCATTTTCAATACATTATCTAGTAGCGTATTCTTTAACAAATAGTCAATAATAGTTGATATATGGACAAAATGAATTTATAGAAATAGATAAAATTTTTAAAGAATTGGGACAAATAATAAAACCATAAATACTTATGATTTTGAAATATAGGAAGAATGGAAATTAGATATTAAAGAAAAACCCTTAATAACGGAAGAAAAAGTAATAGCATACCAAGATTTACTTTTGTAGATCACGAAGAAGAAACCTCGAATCAACGAAGTTAAAAAACTAGAAATGAAGTTAAAATAATGAAAGCATTAGTTAAATGATCATATTGGGGAAAAATCATGTTTAAAGATAAAATAAAAAATATACGTTTAGAAATAAATGAAAGCTAGTAGGTGTAGCAAAAAATCAAGCAACACTATTTGAAACTATACAATTATTAACGGAAGAAATGGATCTAGTCGAGAATCAAACACAAAATATTTACAAGAAATAATAGATATACAAAGAGAACTATTAAAAAAGTAAAGGAGTATGGTTATAATAAACTACAACAAAATATGCATAAAGAATTTTGAGAATTAAGAAAAGATGTATACAATCTAAAGATAGATCATAATTATGACCCTTAGAAGGATTAAAAGAAGAACACCAAGGAAAGTGATTCTTCCGATTCCCAAAAATGAGAAAAGAAAAAATGAGGAACAACCTAAGAGTAAAGAGATAATTCCAAATTAATGGAATATAGAAAAAAAATTAGAAAAAGAATTTATGAATCCTGAGAATAGGGATATAGAAACATTGGTCAAATTATTAACATTAACCAATGAAGAAATAGAAGAACATTATATTGGAAAACTTTGTACTAACAAAGAAGAAGATGATATGACAATAATCAAGCGATTCAGAATCGAAAAATATAACCCCAAAGGTCATATGAAACCAATTTCATTACAGGTCCCTTATCAAGAAGAAACATCGACCAGCATGGGGAGGAAAAGGAGTAGACAAAGATCGAAACAACACATTTGGTACTACATATAGAAGAAGGCAACCACCTAAAATGGAGGAAGGGTTACATTGGGAAACTAGAGGTAATATACCACCGTAGTTCAAACTCCAAGATAACTATAAATACGAACTTCTAAACTTAGATTGTATAAGAAATAGGAAAAAAGCTTTAGATGAATGAATTACAGTGGGATGAGCGTCCCTTATACAAACTTCTCCAACTACCCAAAACAAATCCTTCAATTTGTAGAGTTCTTATAGCACGTAAAATGACGAAATGTAAAGTTTGGTTTTCAAACTTAACAAATCAACAACATTTATTAATGCAAGGAAATGCTTCCACGGAAGAGAATACTTAGATACGGTAATAAATGAAATATACAAAGAATTTATTGGGGAAGATAAAGGAAGGACTATCATGAATCTAGTGAAAATGAAATCAATGAAGCTAAATGGCATCAACAAAGATGGAAATTTGTAACATGTGTTACATAGATTCTTTTATTTGTGAATATGAAATGTATTACCATAAATTACCACCACTACTATACAAACAACCTATAAAGAAATGTTTTTTTCAAAAATTACCGGGAACATTATATAAAACTTTAACGAGAAAATTGGGAACAAAGGAATAGAAAACTATACAGATACTACAGGAGGAAGAATAAGAAGTCTTAGAGATTGGATTATTATAAAATGCCAAGAAAGAAAAGAATACAAACAAATAAGAGGAAATGATAAAATTTGTTGTGATCTGAAGATTTTAGAATGCAGGAAAAATATGGATGCAATATAAAACCTTATAAACAAAAATATAAAAAATATAAAAGATTTAAAAAATATAAATTTAGAAAACAAAATTTCCAAAAATATAAAAGAGATTCAATAAAGAAAACTACAAGAAAAGATATTTTAGAAGAAGGGTTTATAAACCATCTGAAAAAAGGAATTATTGCCACTTGGGGAAAGAAAAAATACGAGATGTTGGATCTGTAATGAAGAAGGACATTATGCAAATGAATGTCAGTAGACTTTAACATAAAAGGAATTTAAAAGGAATTTCCACAGAAAGCAAAAATCTTAGAAGAAGCCTTCAAAATGGAATTAGAACCAATTGAGGAATCGATATAGATGATACTTATAGTATTTATCTATTAGAAGAAAGCTGAAGAAGAAATAAGCTGATCTGAGAATATGAAAATTCAGATCATGAATATTCTTCAGAAAATGAATGATTTGTATAGTATCACAAATCCAAATAGTACTTACATTAAAGTAGAACTAACATTTAAAGGTTATAACACTTATCATTTACATGCGTATATAGATACAGCTAGTATGTGTGTAGCTAGTAGATATGTATTTCCAGAAGACAACTGGAAACAAGCACCTAAAGATTTAATTGTAAGAATTGCTAATAATACTACAATAAAACTCAATCAAGTATTAAAAGATACTGATATAATAATAGGAGGAGAAAACTTTCATATTCCTACTATATATCAACAGGAAACAGGTGTAGACTTGTTAATAGGAAATAATTTCTTAAATTTATATCAACCTTTTACACAATATTTTGACAAAATAAGCCTTACAACCTTAGAAGGAGATACAATATATGTCTCTAAAGTAAGGAAAGCTCTAACTGTCTCCAACCCAACTTTTATGCAACAACATAAAAAGCGAAAACGTGGTGAGATAGAAGACCAACAAAAACAGAAACCCTGTTTAGAAAATATTTCATTAGATATAGAAGAAAAACAAAACTCTTTTCTTAATGAAATATAAGAAGATAAAGCCCTAACAGGCATCGAGAGACTATTAAAAGCGATTGGTTGAGAAAATCCTTTGGATCCAAAAATAAATAAGACTAAGACAAAAGTCAAAGATAGAATTAAAAGATCTAACAAAATCATAAGAGTAAAACCAATGATTTATACTCGGAAGATAGGATTGAATTTGGAAAACAAATTGAAGAACTTTTGGAATTAAAAGTTATAATACCAAGTAATTCACTACTCTAGTCCAGCATTTTTGGTTGAAAAAGAAAATTTGAAAAAAGAAGAGAGGTAAAAAGAGAATGGTAATAAACTTCAAAGCACTTAATAAAGAAACCATTGATGATGGATACTTGATTCAAAAAAGGAAGAATTACTATCATTAATAAAAGGAAAGAAATACTTCCGAGTTTTGATTGCAAAAGTGGATTTTGGCAAATAAGACTAGATGAAGAATCTCAAAAATTAACGATTAGGTTGCCGAGGACAATTCCAATGGACGATAATACCATTTGGATTAAAACAAGCTCCAGGTATTTTTCAAAGATATATGGATAATATTTTTAAGAAATTACAAGATATTTCTTGTGTTTACATGTAGATGATATTTTGGTTTTCGGTAATGAATTAAATAAACATTATTTGGATATTATCAATATATTACAAGAATGTAGAAAAGAAGGCATTGTACTTTCTACGAAAAGAAAGCGTACTTGCTCGACAAAAAATCAAATATTTAGGATTGGAGATTGAAGATGGAAAACATAATCTTACAACCCCAGTATATTAAATAATATTCAAAGTTTTTCTAGTGAATTAAAAGATAAAAACCAATTACAAAGATTTTTAGGATGTCGACATATGCGAAGCCTATATCAAGAAACTTGCGAAATGAGAAAACCATTACAAGCAAAATTGAAAAAGATTATGCGGAAATGGACAAGGGAAGATACTACATATATGGATAGAGTAAAAGGAAAAAGTAAAAAAATTTACTAGGCTTTATACCATCCAGGACCGGGATGATAAAATGATAATTGAAACGGGATGCTTCCATGAGAATATTGGGGGAGAAATCCTTAAAGCAAGAGTAGATGACAAAGATGAATATCTTTGCGGATATATCGGGGTCTTTTCAAGGACCAGAATTAAATTATCATAGTAATGAAAAGGAATACTTAGCTGTTAAAAAATCTATTAAGAAATTTGCAATATATGTTATAAGTTCTAGATTCATTATTAGAACAGATAACAAGAATTTTGGTTATTTTTTAAGAACTAATATTGCAGGAGATTATAAACAAGGAAGACTAATTAGATGGCAATAATGGTACAACCATTACAATTTTGACGTCGAACATCTTCCAGGACATAAAAATAGCTTGGCTGATGCTCTTACCAGAGAATTAGCACCTCTAACTATTTTTATGATTGCAGGAATGGAACAGCTTGATATCAAAATCAAGATAAAAGAAAAGGAGATAAAAATCCTACAGGAACAACTCGAGTTGCTATACCTCGAGAAATCTCTTACAGAGACAGGAATAAAACAGGAAGAGCTTAAATGTTCAAAACAAATTTCAGATGAGAAATCTCTGATAAAAAAGGAAGAACTTAATTGTTCAAAACAAATTTCAGATGAGAAATCTCTGATAAAAAGGAAGAACTTAATTGTTCAAAACAAATTTTAGATGAGAAATCTCTGTTAAAAAAGGAAGAACCTAACAGTTCACAAAAAACATCTAAACCCAATTGGGCAGACGATGCAGAAAAAGAAGAACAGAAAAAAGTTTATGTGATCTATAATGGCCCAAAACCAGGAATTTATAACAACTGGGCAGAAGCTAGTAAATCTATTCTAGGATTTAGTGGAGTAACTCATAGAGCCTTCACCAACAGAATAGAAGCTGAAGGAAGTTATGCCAACTACAAAACACCAAAACTAATAACTCTAGAGAGATAGTAAGAAATTATTTTAGCAGTACTACAACAACAACCAGCCGGCTCCAATAGGGCGACAAACCTTGGGAAAATAGCAAGACCTCCAATGCTATTTAAAGAAACATCTCCACCAGAGACATCAAAAAGACATTCATAGGGGTGTTCATCGGATCGAAACCGTTGATTTTACTGTCATCCGATCCGATCCGACCATCCGCTCGGATTGAAACATCCTAATCCGCAACCGATCCGATCATTTCTTACATCCGCTCAATCCGATCCGTAAACTATTCGGATGACATCCGATCAATCCGATCAATCCGATGAATCCGACCAATAAATTTAATTAACTCTATTTTTTGTATTTTTAAATAATTTTTTTAAATTTTTACATAAATAATAACATAAAATTATTTGATTTAAAAAAACATTAAAAATTAAATAAATATATATTAATTATTTATATATATTTAATTTAATAAATATATATAATTAATTTCGGTCGGATCGGATCGGATCGGATGAATCGTAATAAAATCCGCCATCCGATCCGCGGCAACGGATGGAAAAAATCTCCATCCGATCCGACCATCGGATTGGATCGGATCGGATGAAAAATCAACGGATCGGATCGGATTTATCGGATTGATCGGATGATCGGATTTTTTGCACAGTCCTAGACATTCAGTACTATTTAGGGAAACATCTTCAAAAAATACTTCAGTCAACGAAGATGAAAAAGACCAATACAGAAATCTCAATAAACAGCAATGGTTAAGTCTCTATAATTTAGCCAGAAAATCTACCCAAGAACATATTGAAGATATGAAATTCTATACTACAGACAAGGAATTTCCTGCAGGTAGTAAATTCAATATATTGGAAGGAAGTGAACCAACTTTTGTGTATAAAGCATTGCAAATGGGGATTAATAGAAAATATATATCCAGGAATTAATTTAAGTGAATTAAATTATTTCCCAGAGAAAATTTTAAAAAAGCAATAAAGAATTTTAGAAGAAAAATTAAAGCGGTAATAAACTGTTTATCTTAGATTTTTAGTTCATTAATAATTTGGAATGAGGAAGGAAGTATTAGTCCCTACCACTTCATCAAGATAAGGATTTCCAACCTAAGCAGAGGTTCCTAAACCAAGGACACTTCCCGGAAAAGGAATTCAACGGAAGAACTACGTATATTAAGAGGAGACAAATGCTTAAGCCAGTTTACTATGAACCGAGAAAGATCGACAATTCTGAGATTAGAGTAAATTATTCAACCGATAAAGTTATCATCATTTCATGATAGCATGGCTCTGTCGAAGAAGATGGTGAAAAAAATCACCAAATATGAAACCAATTTTAATTCTGCAAACTTGGAAATTGGTCGAGAAACCGGAAAGTATTTGCATGCAAAAAGGCCACCAAAGACCGTAGGTGCATTCTCTGCATCAAAGATCGAGAAGATGAAGATGCGTCGTCATCAACATCGCAAAGGAACAGGTGGCCCAGGAAAAGCGACAAAGGAAATTAAGAAAAGCAGCTGTCGGTAGAAGACTACAAAAGAAATAAAGATGTAGACCCCACATCTTAATCGGCAGCATAGGCCAAGATAAAAGGAACGGTTATCAGGAAAAGCAGATGAATTATTAAAAGCAGAAGAATTATTAAAGCAAGATGAATTATTAAAGCAAGGGTAAAATAATAAATTTGGTCTTGTAAATAGGGATTCCTTATTCTATAAAAGGAACCCTTATTATCATTCCGAGGATACGGAAAAAACACAGAAACAGATAGAAACTCAGAGCTCTCTACTCTGAAACTCTCAAATAGGAAAAACCTTTTACATCTAGGAAACCCATAACCAACAATGTTGTACTCAGTAATTATGAGCGGCTAAGTAACCCTTTCAAGGTTCTTAGTTAGCCTTAAGTTGTAATAATTATTATATTTTGAATAAATGGAGTTCTATTACTCTTCCTTAGTAGAAATCCGACACCTTTGGACACCATTCATGTACGGATGCTGAAAGCTTACCATTAGGGAAGGTGTTGAGGTGTAAGCAAATTTGAGCATAACGGAGGTGTAAAAGAAGAAGACGAATAGAAGGGAAGAATAGTAGTGGACCCATTAAATTCGGAGTATGATGATTATAAATTTAAGCCCAATTAAGAATCTTGAATGTTGAAATATTAAAACTGCTACACAAGGTATAATAATCTTAAAACAGGAAAATTGAATTTATTTTTAAGAAAATAATATGAATATCGAATCACTAGTTCATAAATTAGAACTATTAGATTTAACAAATGAAAGAGTAATTTTTAATTTTAAAAGACAATTAATAGAATCAGGATTAGAATTAAGTAATCAACATAATGAAGAACATAACCTACAATTAATAGAATCATGATTAGAATTAAGTAATCAACATAATGAAGAACATAACCTACTATGCAACTGTAAGGAATACAGAAGAAAATTAGATTTATATAGTAAAATAATAAGTTTTTTAAATAAATTATTACCATCAATAAATACACAAAGACCTTCATCTATGTCAATTTTAACTCCAGATTAAGATTAAATCGATCCTCGAAAAATGGTATCAGAGCCAAGGAATAGTAATTAAATAGTAATGGAGGGAGAATTAACACCATTAAACACAAGGGCATTTGTGACATTTTATAAACCACAGGGGCATAACTGAAGATATAACAAACTTCAAGGGCAATTTAAAAAATGATCCCATTTGTGCTATTAAAGCATTAAATATGTTTTTACCTTTGCTCATTACATATATTTGAGAAGTCGCATAGAAGAAAAAGAAGGAAACTGAAAAAAGACAAATTTGAGTACGAAAAAAGTGTTAGAAAATTCTATATTTTTAATATAGAGTTAGGTTATTTTATAATTTCAAACGATCGAAAGCTGATGGGTAATATAATATTATATAAGTTTATTATTATTTAATCATTGTATTTTAATAAATAAGTTTTCATAATTTTTTAACATTTACGATAAACAAAAAAAATTATTTTAAGAATACTATTTTGTTTTCTCACCTTATTCTGATCAAATTATCCTTCGTTTTTTCAATCTTTTTTTCCTTTTTCACCAACCCTGCTTATCATTGGGAACGGGAGAATGGGAAGAAGATGAAGCTCTTTCGGTCATTGATTTTAGCTCCCGAGGCTAACCTACTATTTGTAATTGTGTGAAAGTCTTTTACTATAGTATCTCTGTTAAGGCCTTTCCGAATAAAATAATGTCATTATATTTTTTTTATTTTATTAAATTTTATGTAATTTAAATTTTATTTTTATAATTTATATATATGGATGTATGTATTTTTCATTTAAAATAATATAATTTTATTTCTAATTTATTTGTACATATATATTTGGCAAGCCATTGTCAAATATAGAAGGAAACTTAGCAATTAAAAGAAACTCTAACTAAAGTAACTATCATAGTTTTAACTATTAACTATAATATTTTCTTAAATTAATGCTGATAGGACAAACGTAAATTTCTTTGTAAAGGATAAAATAAAATAAAAAAATACTTTATAATGTAATATATGCTCATGACTAGTGAGCAAATTATTTCGAAACACATCAAATTTAAGTAATCCATGACACTAGATATTATAAAATATCCATCCATAAATGTTGCGAAACTTTCCAGCTTAAACACATGGCGAATCCCACTTCACCAAACATAAAATAAGAGAAGAAGAAAAAATTCCTGTCCATTTTAATGTTTATATTTTGTACATTTTAAGGTAATAAATATCATAAAGTATCTTTATTTTTATAAATTAAATATGTTAATAAATTCTCTTAAAATTAATGCATTTTAATCATTTTAATATCATAAATTTTGAAGAGAAAAACATTTTAAAATAATAAAATTATTAATATATTTAATTTATTTTCATAAATTAATTCATTGACAATTTTTCGTATACCATTTTAATGTAAAGGACGTTGGAGTTGTTTTTTTTTTTCTTCTCTTTTTTTTCTTTTAAGTAAAATTGAAGTTAAGCAACTTCTAAAATATATATTGAATTCTTACGACTTATAATTTTGTCCACCGTTTTTTTTTTTGCTTGGAGGACTTTGTGATGCGCGTAAACATAAATAAATAAATATATATATATATATATATATATATATATATATATATATATATATATATATATATTAATTAAATAATTTTTATCTAATTATCTAAAATAAATTCATTATTATTCTATTTTTCTTTTACTTTGACATATATCATATACACATAGAATTAATATAATTTTATTATTAATAATTTTTACTACTAATTTTATCCATCTTGATACTATATATATATATTTATTTATACATCATTTTTATTTTGTAAAATTTATCATCGATTATTTTAGTTTGGGTTAATTTTATCCGATTGTTCAATAACAAATATATTATTATCCAATTAATAATTGTTTTTTAAAATTTACATAAATTAATACCTCTTAAACTTATGACAATAAAAATAATAAAAAATTATGAATTAGACATAAAAAAAATGTCATTTTTATAATTATAAATTTTAAATATGTTATTTTTTCTTTCTTTGTTTCACTTAGATAAATATCATATACATGTAGAATTAATACACTTTTATTATTGATAAATTTTATTTTGGATAATTTTATTCAATTATTTAATAATAAATTACTTATTATTCAATTAATAATTTTATTTTACTTAGAAAAATATTGTATAGAATTAATATCAAATGAGGATTTATGGTAGAGGTATATGAATGCATGTCATGAGAAATTATAAAGTGACAAAAAAATAAGGTTAGTTTTAGTTTATTATTTGATTTATACTCTTATCATGATCATAATTTTTCATAATAACAAAGCTGTATGAATCTGGCTAAATTATATTTGTAATAATTATAATTATTCTCTTATTTGATGATTTGCAAAAATTAGACAGATAAGATAATCTTTTAATATTAACTATATAATTCATTGAACCTATTAACACCTTAATAATATTAAAAAATGTTTAATATTAAACAGATTTAAATAATTATAGTTAAATTTAAACAACATCTAATTAGACAGTGTTTAAAATAAAATAATGCATCATAACTTCTTTTAATATTAAAAATGAATAAAGTGGACATAAAATATGCTATTTTATGGTTAGAAGTTTTAAGAATTCTATTTTTATGATTACAAGTTTTAAGTGTATTATTTTTTTAATTTTTTTAAAAAATTCTCATAGAGTTTGTTCCAATATATGTATATATGTATGTATAATAATATTGTGTATATAGTATATAACTATCCTATACATACTATATATATGTAGTAGTTAAAAATCCCAAATAAAATTAGGTATAACTTGCTAAGGATATAGTAAATAAATAAAAAACATTTTTTTAGTCTTAAAATGAAAATGACACCCTCATAAAATCCCAATTTTATACCCAGAACTTATACCATATGGTTTTGAGCATACAATAAAATTAACCTTAAATAAATTAGAAAAAACACATCGCAGTTCTAAATGTTTTTTTTTTATAATAAAAATAGAAATCACAGTTCCAAATGCTGGATTTACAGTCCTCGTAGGAAAGTCCAAAGGTAACGCCTAGGGCTCCTCTTCGGATTTAGTTACACTTGGGTTAACAGTCCCGAATCGGTTAATTATTGTTAGTTGTGATTTGTACACCTTAACCAACTAGGTTTCAGTTGCTATTTTAACTTGAACACTCCTGTTTCCTTATAAGTACTACAAGGGAATTTATGATTTATAAATTCTAGTCATATGTGCATTTACTATAAAAAATGTAGAGATCTTCAGCAAATTGATTCAAATGATAGTTTTCTGAATTTCAGGTGCTATAATTTTCTATGCTTTCAAGGCATAAGCACAACTTTTAGGCAAATTTTGTGTTTTCTTAAGCTTCATCCTTTCTTAAGGTTCTTCAATTATTAATCATTCCTTGTTCATCCAGATGAAATGTAAGTACATTTTTAACTGATTTTGCCTATCATTTATCAGAAAAAATGGTCCTCATTTTTGTTCATTATATGCTACCAATTTTCAAATATCACAAGGACATCTGTTGAAAATCTGCAGTTACAGATAAATATATGTTTCATGCCTTGTGTTTGTATCATTGGAGCCATCTTTCTATTTCTGTGGAGCCATCAAAATGCAAATACTGAATATATCACTTGGACGTCTATCATTTTTATATTCTTAACCATACAAGCTCTAGGTGTTCAAACTGGCAAATCATTGGCGATCGTGCTTAAACTGCTTCAGATCCTTTTGTGGTCAGATTGATTTTCACAATCCAAAGGTTTTTTGGGGATTTTAATTTCTAAAAGGGCATCGTTGGTTACATATGCTTCTGTTTTTCTCACATCTGCATCTTCTGGCATCTCAACCCTCCTAACATATCCATATTCCCACCAATTGCTACTTTTCCAGTCTGCCTTGGACTCTTTCTGCTGCCTCCATAGTCCACTAATTTCCACAACCTTCTCACCCTCAGCAAGAACTTCGATACTATTTTTTCCAATTCCTGTTTCAACAAACCAGGAAAACTAAATAACTAGAACCCTTTTAGCAGTTCACTATAGATTTCTCAAATTCTCATCCAAAGAATAGAGATTTTTAATTTTAGACAACTAATCAGCTAGAACCCAATAGTGAACTAAGGGATAAAGCCACTCCTCCTTTGCTACATCATAATTTTGCTGACAAATGTAATTTCAGAACAAGAGAAATGTTTAAGAAGTTACCTGGTGCTTCTGCTTTTAGAACATAATCATTGTCGGTTTGAGACCATTCAACAGTGCTTTGGCCAGAGCTGCGAAAATTAGATAACAAGATGTCTGACTCAAACTCCCATAAGGGAAAGGCATCAGAAGGATCAAAAAACTTTCCAAACAACAGTGGACTAAACAAGGAACCATCTCCAAAGATCTTTTGCACTGTTGAACCACCTTGAAACAAAAACTTTTTGAAGACATCTTCTTGTAGAGAAATAAACCATTTGTGAGGATCGTTATGATCATCTCTTATAACTTCAAGTCGTTTCCTATTAGCCATTGCAGTTAAAAATTACAGAACTTTGAGACTTTGGTTCGTGAGGTAGGTTGCTTCTTATAATAGCGTAAGAAGAGCCTTTCAAAAAAAGAAGAGAATATATTCTGTGAGAATATTTGGAGGGCTGTAAAGCTAAAGCGAATATATATTTCTAGACTTGCTCATAGGCAAGAAGATTTGGCATGAATGGACGCGATGTGGCAACTCATGGCAAGGTAAAGAATCTGGAAAAAGGAAACTACCAAACAAATTCAAGCTTGAGACTTGAGAGTGATAGTTATCCCCACAGAATCTAATTCCATCAAGCAGCAAGGTTATTCATACAAGTTTAACATTTCCAAAGTACTCAATGCAAGGTAAAGACTTGAGAGTGATAGTTATCCCCACAGAATCTAATTCCATCAAGCAGCAAGGTTATTCGTACAAGTTTAACACTTCCAAAGTACTCAATGCAAGGTAAAGAATCTGAGTAACAAAGTTTTACTTTTTGACTATAACTGACAATAAAAAGCATAAAAATGGAATGGGAACATGACATCAGTGAATATTAAGAGAGCCTGGTGGTTTGAGCAATACTCATCACATGCAATGTTTACATCAAACTAGATTCTCAAGTAGATTTTTCCCCCAGGATACTGCTCATAAGTTTGACTACTTTTCATAACAATCACATCTTCTTTTCTCCTTAGTACAAGCATTGCACAGATCCCCTTTCCCACTTGTTTTTTACAAAAATAAGCTATTGTAGTTAATAATGCTCAGGTGTACGGATGGCCGTGTCATGTTTGTCATGTTCTCATGTTGAAAGCTCAAGGAATATTGGCATTTTTTTAATTTGTAAAATCATAGCCTTTGTAAGCATAAAATAAATAAATGATGAGTGATCAATTTTGACTAAAAAAGAATTGTGTTCCTGCTAATGCAATTCATGTAATTCCACAACCAAAAATCAATTATGAGCCAGCCGCATTCTAAAATACTTGACATTTCTCCAGGCAATATCCAGGTTCAAATTTCCCGTACCCAAATAGGGTTTTTATCTATAATGGTCATTTTCTATTCAATAATTTAAAAATAGGCTTATTTGTGTTTTAGTTTAGAAATAGGCTCTTATGACCCATTCAACAAGTAGAGGTCATTTGTTTTTGTCTTTTTCTAGTTTTTCATCCAACTCTATTTTTCTCTCTCTTTCTCTAATCACCATTTTTTTCATCTCCTTATTTTCTAAAAAAATCAAAAATAAAATATTCTCTTCCAACAACTTTTAATAAATAATAATTTATATTTATATAATAAAAAAAATATTTTTATAACAAATAACTTATCAAAATATTATTATAAAATAATTTAAAATTATAATAAATTATAAAATTAAAATTATGAAAATTTTTACTAAAATAAATTATAGACATTTTAAAAAAATAAATTATTTAAGATTAAAGAAATTAAAAAATAGATTACATTATAACACATATCTTTAATATTATTATAATTTTAATTATTATTAAGATAACAAATATTTATTAACAATAATTTAATTTAAGTATTAAAATATAATTAATTAGATATAATTTATTATATTAATAATAAAAATAATTATAATAATATTATATTAGATAATATTTTTACAAAAAATTTGTGATATAATATTCTATGTTTGTATTGTATATTGTTAAAAGTTGTAGAGAGAGACTTCATAATTTTTTTTAATAATTTAATTTTTTTATGAATATTATTTTTTATATTTAATAATAATGTATTATATTATTTAGGTTATTTTTATTATAATAAGATAAATTAATGTTATAAAATTTTGCAAAACAATTATGTAAATTATAGCTTTTATGTAATTTAATTATTCTTTATTATATATCACATTTTTTCTCTCTTTTTTTCATTTGTTTTTTCTAACTTCCATTACATTTTCTCTCTCATTTTTTTTAATTAGCAAGCCCAACAATTAAGTTTATTTTTAAATTAATTATTTTTGTCTTTTTCTTCTCTCTCTTTCACTAATTTCCATAATCTTGTTTTTTTAAAATATATCCATTCACCAATTTTTAATAAATAACAATTTATTTTTATTATAAATAAAAAATAATAAAATAATTTATATAAAAATAATAATGTATTATATTATTTATGAATTATCAAAATATTTAGAATATCATTTTCAATATATGTATAAATTTATATTTATTTTATTATAAAATAAATTATTTTTTATTTTTTAAAATAAAATTTTTAATATATAATATGATAAAAAAGATTTATGTATTTAAAATTAATTATAAATTTATAAGATATTAATATTTTTTTTATATTTATAATAATTATGTTTTATAAAATAGAACTAATATATCTTTTTTTTTAAATAGAATTGGTTAAAAATTTTGTTTTCAAGTTTAAGGTAAGATTTTGCCTATTTTTAAAAAAAATCCTAATTATGTCCATTTTTAAACTATTGTCTAAGAGTTGGCTTTTATAGACAAAACCCCACCCAAATATCGTTTAATTTCAATTTAATTTTTTTTTTGTAAAAATATGTTTTCATAGATAAAAAGAATTGTTTTTTCATATTATAAAATAAACTTGATAACATGCGATAAACATATGTTCAAAATATTAGGTAAATTGAATTAATGCATTTATGAAGATGTATGGTAAAGTTATTTAAAATTGAAACTCTTCGTGTAAGGATTATCCTATGCAATTAAATAATTTTTTTTTTAACAATGGACGCTATTCCTTTTTGTGAAGCACACACTGTAAATTGGTATTGGCATCTACAAAGTCAATTTTTCCTCATGCAGATCGAATTAGGGTTTTTATAAAACAAGTTTAAGGTGGGCTAACAATGTCATATTTAGGGGTTTTAACATTATCTAATGAAATGATATGATGAATGGTTGACCTTGAAGGAGCATAAATTCTGGAGCGAAATTGAAATGTGGGACACACATAGCACAACCATAAGAATATCTTCCCAGTATAAACTACTTACAGTAGATTAGCAAAAAGATTAGGAGCTAACCTGTGCTTGTGATCATCTTCACAGCAAATCAAATTAAAAATGTAGCATCTTGTATGAGATTGTTTATTACGTTATTCCTTGATTTATCTTACGAATAGTTACGGACTTGAAGCTTCAAGCCTTCAACTGTAGATCAGAGACACGAAGATCAAACAAAGGAATTATGGATAGAGTAAAAAGAATATTCTCCCTGATATTTCATTAAAAAAAAAAAAAAACTCCTTCTAAAGTCCCAAGACAATTATTGGGCCATGATAAATTGATAATGGGCCTTCACTAAAAAAAAAATTAAAAGATAAATTTTAGTTTACTTTCTACGTATACCATTAATGATTAAATACATATTCTTCGAATTGTAGTGAAAAGAATACATATCCTTACTATATTTAAAATAATTAAAAATATAATAAAGATACTATTTATAATCTAATAACGACATCCCACACTTTTTCTCTTCAAACTAAAAAATAATTACTAATTATTTTATCTATCTCATCATCGTTGTCATTAAAACATTTAAATCTAAATACAAATTATAAAACTATCTAATCATTATATATTCTATTTTTAAAAAAATTAAAAACTTAAACACTCAAAGAGACGAGAATAGAAGAGAAATCAATAAAGAGATACCTACAATTATTTTTTAAAAAATCACTTATTACTATGAGTTCAACGTATAAAGAGTATTATGTAAACTACATCTATAACATGACAAAAGCAACAATAAGAAAGAACCATCCACGTCATCAAAAGAAATGTCATTACAATTCAATCACGATGGATATGTAAATGGTAAGAGTTTGTTAGAGAAAACATGTAAAAAAATGTTTAATCATTGATATAATATTATTATGCTATTTCTTTTACACATGTATACTTGAACATCAAGTTACATACATACATACATACATATATATATATATATATATATATATATACACACATTTACATATATATGTGTGTAAATGTAAAATAAAAAATATTTATTTTTCATGAATATTCTTTTCCTCTCTATATTGATCTTTATCTTTACTTTTATCTTGTGTTTGGTATGGGATTAGAGCAAATAAAACTTTATGAATTTTAACAATCAAATATTTATGTGTTTATTTCACCCGTTTCAAAAGATCTTCCTATTATTAATATCAACTTTAGTTAAGTCAATTCATTCTTGTTGATATCATGTCGTCTCATATAAATTAAAAATAATTAATTAATATAAATTATTTTTAAATAAAAATATTTATTACGTTAAATCAAATCGTATTTATAGTATTTTTGTAGAATTAACTTGTTAGATAATAATAAAAATAATAATTAAAAGAGTATACATGTGTTATTATATTATATTTGACTTATTTATTAAAGGAAGTTATATAAATGCTATTAATATCATGTAAAATTATTTATATGTGTATCATGTTTGAATTCTATTACAATATAAAATTGTTATTATTATATATTTTGTATTCATTGAAGTAACAAACTAATTAAATAATTTTTAAAGAGTATTCTTTCAATTAACTTTACAAATTTGTTAGCATTAATTTTTGATCTAGTAAATGAAATCTAAAATTTTATATTTAAAGATTTATTTTTTTATTTTATAAAATAAGAATTTTTATAACAATAATGATTATTACTCCATAATTCACGTTATCATACATTTATTAAATTTTAATCACTAACCTACTATACAAAAATGGGTGACCAATGATGCCTATATCTCTTTCTTTCTTTAAAAAAAATACATATTTTAGTCTTTTAATTTGTTTCTAAGTAATACATTTTAGTTCTTTTATTTTATACACGTTTGTCACTTGTGTATTTCATAAATAATAAGTTTTGTTACTTAATAAATGGAGAAATGTTAAAAACATACAAATTAAACATATTTTTGTAATAACATCATTTGTGTTATAACAAAGGACATAATTATGTTAAAAAAATAATGAGATGATTTATTTTTCTAACTAATTTACCAATAGAATCATATAAGCATTATAAATGTAAATTAGGTATAAATTTATATGGTATGATTCTTTTAAAAATAAATAAATAAATTATTTTATCTATATTAATTTTTTGATAGAATAAAATTAACACATGTATATTTTTTAAAGAAGTAAGGGATAATACTCTAAAAATAAACCGACTAACATGTACATTCATAATGATGTAAAGAGAACAATTGAAAAAATATTATATTTATTTATATTTATTATTTTATAATAATTTATATAATAATTATTTATTAATTAAAAATAAATCTATTCGTATTCATAAGTAAATAATCCTCGTAATAGATAATAAGTTAATATAAATAAAATTACTAAAAAAAAGTCTGAGACCAACTCCAATTATGTACGTACTATATTTTTAAATTTAGTGCAAAATTCATTACATAATATTATATTAAATTTAATATGATACTATTCATTACATTATTAATATTTAAGTTTAATTATTTTTTAAAAAAATTATCAAATTTTTATTACATATAATAAATTAAAATTAAATATATAATATAAAATTATTTAAAAAATTACCATATAATATAAAACTATATATATAATATTAATTAAAATAATAATTTAATAATTAGATAAATTATTTTTAAATTATTTATATTATATTATATGTATGTGATGACGTAGATAAAAATATTAAATTTTTTTTTTCGAAATAAATAAATCAAATATAGATAAACTTACATTATAATTTAAAATATATTAATTTTATATTTATGAGATAAATATTTTTAATTAAATGTAATTTTTAATTTATATGATAAATATAATAATGATAAAAAAAATAAAAAATATTTTATTATATTAAAAAAATATTTGTTAATATAATATTTAATATTATGTGTTAAAAATAAATAAAAAATTATTATAATTTTGGATATAAAATATAAAATTTAATAAAAAATAGAATGGAGGGTTGAAGATGCCTCGGTAAAACGTCCCTTCTTGGAAAGACACCCAAATAACAAAATGTCAGAACTAGTTCAGATATCTCCAAAAATTTATCTTCTTTTCCTTCTCGATTAAGTCATATAAATCAATCCGACAAGCCAAACGAAAGAAACTCAATTTTTGAGAAAATAAAAATAGAAAGGTCGTTGTTTAGTAGACAGAGCATCGTAGTAACACTCTGATTTTTGTTTTAAATAATACGTGTGAATTTCATTTTAACTGATGTATTAATTTTTTTAAAAAATATTTTCGGATAAAAAAATAAAATTTATATATATATATATATATATATATATATATATATATCTATATCTATATCTATTCAAAAATAATATAAATAAAAATATGGATAATTGAAAGTGTCGGTAAATCGTGAAGAAATTTTTCCTTTTTTGCCATGTTGCACACCTTCAATAGCTGTACATTCTCTGCATGTTTTGTTTGATCTGAACAAGGATCCCATTCGAAGATTTTTACTATTAAGAGACGTTGTTTCAAACATTCTCGCTTAGAATTTTCAATGCTTTAGACTGGGGCATATATGGGTTATTTTGATTTGAATGGTTTCTTGGAGCTATTGGCCAACTTTCTTTCATTCTTCCTTATGAAAATTTGATTCCGTAACATATATTAGCTGAGTTTGATTAACTGGTTTCTGCCATATTAGATTCGTACTTCCTTGGAGAATTTTGGCGGACATCGTAGAATTTGCTTATTGATGTCGGAAATTATGATATATATATATATATACAAGGGTTTTTTAATTTTTTGAAATTTTGAATTGGGTTGTTACAAATTTGCAGTTTTGGGTGATGAGGTTTCGCTAGGGTTTTTCCTGTGAGAGGTTTATACTTCTGGAATGAAAAGGATATTATACTTCTGTAATGAAAAATCAACAGCATATCATATGGGTATTATTATAAGGACGATTTATTTCATTTTTCTGGCTTTTTTGCTATGCTCTTCGGCATCGATAAATTCAGATGAAGAGAAGAAGACAGAGGAAGTATTGCTTAACCAACTGGTTGATCCAGCATCTGGGGAGATAGATAAGGATACGGTGAGAAACTAAATAAGCCCCATACTTTTTAATGTTCTTCAATTTTATTTTTTTATTTATTTTTTGTTTGTTTGTTTAGTTGAACAGCATATACTTCTTTGTTTGACTGGTACATAAATTCATATAAAATTCTCTGTGTAATGAAATGATTGGAGTATTGTTTCAGTAGAAGCAGCATAACTTTTGTGAGGAATTTGGTGGCACTACTTTAGTGCTCCTATTTGTATGTGATAAAATCCATTTAGTATTAACATAGTGTTCGGTTATATCATCTAGGGATGCCTCTTCAACGATTAATATTTCCAGTAATAAGATCTTAGTTCTTAGAAGTAAGAAATTTTGACATCATCTGTGTATATTTGACATGTATGCCTCCTATTCTCAACAGGTTGTGTTTTTGTTTTGTTAGAAGATTCCCATTGTTGTGATTTGTGAATGCATTTAAATGATTGTGCTATGACCATATTCTTGATCAGGCTTTTTATAAATTTTCTTAAGGATTAATTTAACTCAAGATGCATTTATGTCATGGAGCCTAAAAACTCATCCGACTTTAAATGTGTGACAATTCATTCGGCTTCAGGCAGATATGTTGTGGTTAAACTGCAAGATAGAGTTGATAAAATTGAAGGATGCAATTAAAGAACTTGACCTTTGCTTACCTGAAAAAGTGTCCAGTTGTGCCAATGAAATCAATAGATGGTCAATGGAGAAAGAAAGCATTGATAAAATTATTAGTCTTCTGCATCCGGAAGTGAAGCAAATCCTTTTAGATTGTTTAAGAAAGAATAACATTATCTTTCGTGTTTCTGGAGAAGAAGGTAGTTCAAAGGTTTGGTATGCTGAGTACATATTTGGAAAACGTGCTGGTCCTAGGAGGAATCTGGGCATTGAGTCACTTCATTGGTTGAAAAAAGTATCCGCTAAAGCACCACCATCACCTTATGATCTGAAACATTATTCTGTTTCTCTAAACACTTATGAAGAGGCTTCCTTAAGTGAAGATTCTGGAGCAAATGCACAGGAAAAAAAGAACAATGGTAGTCAATCAGTTGTGATTGCTATTGTGGTGACTGCATGTGTTACATTTCTTATTGCAGCAGTGCTCTTCTTATGCTGTTATAGAGTTTGTGGAGGTGGCTCTAAAATGAATGATGAGAGTCCTCTTCTCAGCCCGAGCATGACGGACTCATCTGTTGGTATTTTTTTTAACCTTGTTTCTTGCTATTGCGGCTATTACTATTAAATTACTATTTACTTACTGTCTTTTTGTGTCTTTCAGGATCTTTTTCTGTGGTAAAGTCAAGGAAGGAAGAGAAGTCCGGTAATCAATCATTTGGTAATAACGCGAGTCACCATGAAAAGACATCATATTTAGATGGTACTTTGAATATAGATTTCAATGAGCCCCGTCCTTCAATAAATGAAACCCCATCACTAGAAGACATATCCACTGATAGTAATCCACAAGTACCACCACCACTTGGAGATGGAGTATTTACCACTTCTACTGGATTGCCTCCTCTAAAGCCTCCTCCTGGCAGGGCAGACCTCCCTCCTCCTAAACCACGTTCTTCTTTCAAGGCTCCTTCAATTAACACTGGTCATGGACCCCCTCTTTCGCCTCCTGCACCACTTCCTCTCACCGTACCCTCTAGTAGTGCAGGGCCTTCCCCTCCTGGACCTCCTCCTCCACCACATCCTGGGGGTAAACCTGGACCTCGCCCACCACCACCACCACCTCCGGGTGGTGTCCCACCTCCTTGTCCACCCAAAGCAGTACCAATAGGTTCAAAGCTAGCACGAGCACAACCACCTGCTCCAAACCATCCATCCAATGTAGATGAAGGTGATGGTCCAAAGACCAAGCTGAAGCCATTCTTTTGGGATAAGGTTCTAGCAAACCCTGACCAGTCAATGGTTTGGCATCAGCTTAAAGCAGGATCATTCCAGTGAGTTACAAAGTTCTTTATTTTCTTTTGTTTTAACTCTTTACTACTGGATATATTCATTGATAAACACTATTTATTGTTAAAAATTTAAAAATATTTTACAGGTTTGATGAGAATATGATAGAATCTCTGTTTGGATATGCTGCTCCTGATAAAAATAAAAACGAAAGGAAGAAAGACACATTTAAAGATTCCCAACCCCAGTTAATTCAGATTATTGAGCCAAAAAAATCACAAAATCTATCAATTCTTCTGCGGGCATTGAATTTGACAGTTGAAGAAGTCTGTGATGCGCTGCTTGAAGGTAACTTAATTTCCTTTTTTCTATCGCATTCAACAAAACAAGTGATTTTTGAGGATGCTGTTAAACAAGTTGGAATGACTTTTTTTTTCTTTCATTCCCTTTTCTTCTTCTTCTATCTGCAATGCAGAAAATTGAGTATTTACATTAAAACAAGTAACATACTAATGTTTGCATATATTACCCATCCCCCCTCCCCCACCCCAAAAAAAAAAAATTGACAATCTTTTGTATTCTAGAAAAAGTGTAAATGATAAGTTGCTGTAAACCATTATGCTATCAGTTAGTTTCAACTGTGTGGAATTGCTCAACATGAAATTGCACATTCCATCTGTGCATTTTGAATTTAATCAAAAAAGTTGCAAATATCATATTAATAATTTAATTATCTTTTGATTCCATCTTATTTTATCCACTACTGGATCTTAGATAAGACAGAAAAATGAGAAAATAATTAGACATGACTACATGTGTTGACAGGCTTGGTATTGCAAATTCCAAGTGATGCCTTATATACATACATCAAATATGATATAGAAGCAATATTAAATATCTGGTAGTAATGTTAAATACTATATCTGTTTAGAGCTCTTCTTCTGAGTCCTGTGAATTATTATTGATTTTAAAGATCTCCCTGATAATTAATATATTGAGAAGTCCTCAAGGGAAAGAGAACATGACATGATAAGAAATCCAACATTAGGAAATCAGGCTTATTATATTATGCATTTCTATTAATATGATTGCATGGGAAGCATATTCTGAATTTCTTTGGATAAACAGGAAATGAGCTTCCATCAGAATTCCTTCAAAATTTGTTGAAGATGGCACCAACACCAGAAGAAGAACTAAAGCTTAGGCTTTACAGCGGTGATCTTGCTCAGCTTGGCCCTGCTGATCGTTTTCTGAAAACATTGGTTAATATTCCATTTTCTTTTAAACGATTGGAAGCATTGTTTTTCATGTGTACCCTTGAAGAAGAGGTTGCCACAACTAAGGAGTCTTTTGAAACCTTAGAGGTATTGGATCAAGTCTCTAAATTGCATTATACAATCAAGTTGTGCCTTATATCTCCTCTACACATTTATGAATGTTTTCTTCCAACTACTGTTGAAGTTGGGAAAATGTTAGATAAGAACTGAAGTGGCAGTCCAAATCATTTCCATTTTAGATCTTCAAATCTGAATTTCTGTTACATTTGTAGATTTTTTGGGGGATATACTATAAATTGGATCTTAATATCTGAAAATTAGGTATGAAATACTTTTCTAATTATATCTTAAATGGTAAGCCCCCGTGGCTTATGCAGTCATATTCTGAACTGGTTCTTTAAGTTTAGCACCTATATTTTGCCTTCAACATTGATAGGAGGGTTTGTATGTCTTTTTTTACATTTTCTTTTCCAGTGTTCTATAATTTTTAGCAACACTCGGAACATGTTTTAATCACACAGTTTTCTTTAGAGGAAGTCAGATATTCATTGGGCATTCAGAAATATGAACATATGAAATAGTGCTTGCCGTGGATGAAGTTTGTTTGTGTATAATGTGCAGGACTTATTGATTCTGTGTCTGCACAGGCTGCTAGCAAATTCTAATTTACAGTTGAGTTTTTTTATTTTTTTGCATTAGGTAATAACTTTATGGCATCTCCATGTTTTGTGGCAGATTGCTTGCAAGGAACTGAGAAACAGCAGGATTTTCCTAAAACTGCTAGAAGCTGTTCTAAAAACCGGCAATCGCATGAATGATGGGACATTCCGTGGTGGTGCCCAAGCATTTAAACTTGACACACTTTTGAAACTGTCAGATGTAAAAGGAATTGATGGGAAAACAACACTCTTGCACTTTGTTATTCAGGAGATTATTCGATCTGAGGGTGTAAGGGCAGATCGAAAGGCTAAAGAGAGCAGGGGCTTTTCTAGCATAAAAACAGATCTTCTTCAAGAAACTTTACATGAATCAGATGAACATTATCATAGCCTTGGCCTTCAGGTAGTGTCTGGTTTAGGAGATGAACTTGAGAATGTCAAAAAGGCAGCGAATATGGATGCTGAGTGCTTAACGGGAACTGTTGGAAAACTTAATCATGCACTTCAAAAAATGAGGGATTTCCTCAACTTTGACATGAAGAATGTGGAGGAGGAAAGTGGATTTCATGAAGCATTAAAAAGTTTTGTGAAAGATGCCGAGGGTGATATGAAGCAACTTCTGGATGAAGAGAAAAGAATAATGGTTCTGGTAAAGAGCACTGGTGATTATTTCCATGGAAATACAGGTAGGGATGAAGGTTTACGATTGTTTAGTATAGTTAGAGACTTTTTGATAATTTTAGATAAGACATGTAAAGAAGTGAGAGAGAGAGACAAAATTCCACCACCCACAAAAAAACAGAAAAAAGAAACATCTTCCTCTGATCCCCACCAGCAACCTTCAATGAAATCATCTTCCTTTGAACCCCATGGATCCCCTCCTCCTAATCACCGTGAGAGACTTTTCCCAGCTATAACAGATCAGAAAATGCAAGATTCTAGCTCAGATGAAGAGAGCCCTTAGATTTCATTAGGAGAAGAAGGTTAAAACATATCACTTTCTTATGTTGGATGGTCAATTAGATTACAGAAAATTAATACTGATGATTAATGAATGCCTTGATCTGATATGATAGAAGTTTGGGAGGCTTATGGCCCCTTGGTATTCAGTAGATCCGTCGGCAGCCAGTGATGAAGAGTCCTCCCAAAAGGGCAAGTGGATATGAGGTTGAGGTTTCAGCCCTGGTTTTGGCTTAAAAGTTGAATTTTGATGATGGAAAAAGCCTAAATGCATGCGATTACCGTCACTTTTATTGGGCTACATGTTGATGAGTGTATCCTTGTTCGATAATTCATTGTTACAATTTTGTTCCCTTATTAATACCTAGCTTGAGTAATTTCACTTTGCTAACAAGATAGTAATGAGAGTTAGGCTGGTCCAAACTCCATAGTTTAGTACTTATAGAAATAGTATTATGCAATTTTGTTATTTGTTTTATGTCCTCTTGAGATTCATTTTTAATGTGCTGTTGCGGAAGTCCACTTATAAAAAGAGTAAAAAGTAAAGGGAGGAAAGAAAGAAAAAAAAAAAAAGAGGGATGGCGTTGTGATTTCTTGCAGAAACTCCATGGAAGTCTCAAAATGGGGATTGATGAAAACTCACAATTATCAAATGTTTTTGTTGGATTCGGGTGTACTAAATAGCTGGTTTTTAAGAATTAGATTTATCTTAAAATAACATATAAGATAATATATTTGTATGTTATATGTATATATTATATATAATGTATATTTATTTATGTAGTAATTAACGTATTATTTTACAACCACATAACGTATATTTTCGGTTTCAATACTTTTGTTTGTCCTGAGTTTTGAATTGTCTGAATAATTTCTTTTTATGACGAGGCTTCGATTTAATGTTCATTAATATAGCATCTATCATCGACTATTTTGAATTACTGGTGTCTAGTTTTCTTCGTGGAGAGATCATTTATCGAGTTGACTATTTTACCTATTATGTATAACGTACATTTGTTACTTTGAAGATATAGCTCAAGTGCTCAACCTGGTTATTAGTCGGTGAAGACTGAAAGTTACAGGTTCAAGTTGGGTTTTTTTTTTTAAGTATTTAGCAGCGTGTTTGTTTAAATGAAATTGAATTGGAATTGATTTCTTTTAATTTTATGTTTAATTATTTTAAAAAATAATAATATAATTTAATAAAAATGAGAAAATAATGTAATCAATACTTAAAGAAAAAAATAAGGAGATGTTGAATTCAACAAACACTGCAAACATAATTCAACAATCACTGCACCGACGCCAAACATATTTTTCAATATACACTACTTACCAATTAAATCAGAATCATACAATTCAATTATTATTGATGAAATAAGAATTAAGATTTCAGATATATAACCAATGTAAATATCCGATACAAATCAAGAAAATAAATGAATGAAACGTTTATTTCTTCCTCTCATTATTTCTTCAAACATTGATTTCTTCACAGATCGTGAGCCAAGCCGTTGCTTTATACAAATTTGAAACTCTTGTTCTCTAAAACACATTTCTTTTCTCAAAATATTTTTTTCTATTAGAAAAAATTTTCATTCAAACACCCTTACAAATATTAATTACAAACATCAATTTTTAAGCAGATTTTTCCCACCTAATTTTACCAGATTACTCTAAACACAACTCAACATTTTGGTAAAACAGTAGTAGAAGAAACACCTTCCACGCGCCCCTCACGCGCCGCCCCGAAGTGAAGGATAAGTTTTTCCCACGCGCCCACGCCCCACGCGCGCTCAGAGGTCAAGATGACGTGTCATCCGGCTCTGGTTCGTTCTGGCTCGTCGGTTCGGCCAGGCGCGCTGCTCGGTCCGGCCGAGGCGTAGCCTGGCCCGCGCCTCGCTCGGCCAGTCACCCTTGCCGGCCAGTTGGTTCTGGCCACGGCCAATGTCTTGGCTGAACCCTGCTTTTCTTGTTCATGGCCTTCCCATATTTTTGGCCTCTTGGCCTATTTTAAAGGTTTGAACCCGGTTTTTTTCCTAAGCCTGATTTCTAACACCCGTCCTGCTCATTTTTTCAAGTTTTTTAAACCAAATTTGAATCTGCTTTATGGTTTTTATCCGATTTAGTATAAATATATATTAAAAAACACACAAAAAAAATATTCTTTAGCCCTAAAATTATTACACCATTTTCTAGTTCGTTAACATAATATCACGACAGGTATAATTTCATTACCTATGAAAGAATCAAATCCATTGTTGTACAACGTTCGCTCAAATGAAGGTGTGTTTAATGGCTCGAATTGTTCTTAATGACTAATTATGCGATGTTCGTCCGAAATAATAGAAATGCATATGAGAGAGAAAACTCTCTTATATTCATGACAAAAATTTGCAACCCGAAAAAACATCAAACAATTATAACAAGTGGTATGCAAAAAATCAAAAAGTGAAGAGATGGTTACTTATGTCAATGAGTCCAAATCACAAGCGATATTTACGCACACATACCGCTTCTTGAAATTGGGGTGCTTTCGCGAAAGCATTCTATGAAGGAAGTGATGAATTACGTATTTGTCTTAAACCAAAAGCCTTTACTTCTAGACAAAATGGAAAATCACTTTCGCAGTATTAAGGAGAGTTAACCGAAATTTTCCAAGAGCTAGACCATCGTGGATAAGGTAGTCAGCGAAAGCACTCTCATGATCTAATATCATATCAAGAGTCCGTTGAAAGCACTAAGGATACATATTTTCCTCATTGATTAGATGATGAGTTTGAATAGCCAGGTGTTCGCGGCAAAATTTTGCGAAAAGAAACTATCCCGATTAAGGTTGTTATTCCTTGATTCGACTTTAGGTAGTACGTCAATCTCATCAAGGAAAAATCTGTAGATGTCGACGCCTCCGCCATGATATCTAAAATCGTTTTTTTCCAATCAAGAAGAACGAAACGTGGATCGATAAATCATCATTTAAATGTACCCATTGTCATCAAAAGTGGTCATACAAAAGAACGATGTTTTGAACCTGGTGGATATCCTGGATCAAGGATCACAACCGTGACTCTCGGAAGAAAAATCCACGACAGTCATGTCATCGCCACCATTTAAACAACAAAGGATCACGTTGCAGAACCTCCTCAAGACATGTTGGTAAGATGCTTAAAGTTTTTCTCATGTTTTTAATAATACATGGATAATTGATTCAGTGCAACTGATAATATGACATTCGATTCTAGACAAATCTCAAAACCATCCTCACACAAAATCCGTTTGCAGACCGCTAATGGTAACACAACCCCACTATCGGGGAAAGATCTTTGTCTCTCCCTAGTGCTTTGAATTTAGACTCAGTACTAGTTGTTCCCTCTTTAGAGTATAACCTTATATCTATTTCTCAAATAACCACTCCTCTATCTTGTTTTGTTATTTTTTGGCCTTACTTTTGTGTGTTCAAGGACATTCAAACAAAGCAAACGATCGGGTCGTGGTGTTAAAGTAGGAAACCTGTATTATTTGGACTTGGATTCAACAAATCATGCATTGGAAGAATCGGATCTAACAAGGATGAATCAAATATATGGCTATGGCATGTGAGATCGGCCATGCTTAACTTTGGATATTTGAAAAAATTATTTCCAAGTTTATTTTTCGAGCTTATATCTTTCTACTTTAAAATGTGACGCCTGGTGAACTAGCAAAAAGTCATCGTTCTCATTTCCCGTAACCTTAAATAAAAGTCCATCTCCGTTTATGGTAATACATTCGATGTAATGGGGTCCTTCTAAAGTCTCTACGTTGGGAGGATCACGTTGGTTTGTTACATTTATCGATGATTTTAGTAGAACGACTTGGGTCCGTTTAATGAAATCTAAAAAGCGAGGTAAACTTCTTATTTAGAAAATTTCATAAAATGGTTCGTACTCAATATAAAACACAGATCCAAGTTCTAAGAAGTGATAATGGAGGAGAATATAAAAGTTCTGAAGCTTCAAGAATATCTTCAATCGAAGGCATTATTCATCAAACTACTTGGTTGATACACCTCAACAAAATGGAGTTGCGTAGAAGAAAAATCGACACTTGTTGGAAGTTGTCCGTGCCTCATTGATCGAAGCTAATATGTCATTATCTTATTGGGGAGTAAGCAATTACTTCGCTGCATATTTAATCAATCTGGTACCTTCCAGTCCATTAACTTCCAAAAACCACTACAAGCCATCACCGAAGCAATTGTCGCACCAAATGTTCCCAATCTACCTCCTCGTGTCTGTCATGTGGCATTTGTACACCTACATAAACAACAACGTAGCAAGTTGAATCCACGAGCAATATGTTGTGTTTTTACGGGATATGCCATACAACAAAAGTGGTAACGGTGTTACCATCCTCCTACAAAACAAATGATTACTACTACGGATGTTATTTTTCATGAAGATACAATGTATTTCTCCTCTACACCTGAATTTCTGGGAGTACAACCACGTCAAATTGGGACTTACATATAAATTGCTTTCCTTGTGAAGAAAGACAAATTATATGCGTGAGAAAATACAAATAACTTGAATTCGGATGGTAATAACTCTCAATATAGAAAAGACTCAAGGAAATGGAATCAAGTCCTCATCAACTTCAAGATAATCAAGGAAGTTCCTTACTACCACTAAACGAGTACGAGATTCCTTCTCCACAAGCCGCCGATATACCTAACCAATCGTTTGCAGGATGTTCCAACTATTGAACCAACTAGAAAAATACTTCCATCAATGGGCCCCAACAGAGGTATTCCTAAAGCCACGGATGAACCCGAGATTTCTAGTAAAGTCAAATATCCTACGAGTAACTATATGTCTAAACATCGCTTTGTCAAAATCAAACGTATCATTTGTGAATCAATTATCTCGCTATATCTATTCCTAACAAAGGTGTAGGAAGCTTTAGCCGACAAAAAATGGAAAGATGCTATGAATGAAGAACAAAAATCTTTAGAAATAAATAGAACTGGGAGCTTGTCGATCGATTCACCAACAAAGAAAATTGTTGGACGTCGATGGATTTTTTCATAAAATATCAAGCGATGGTACGATTGAACGATATAAAGCAATATTGGTGGCAAAAGGATACACTCAAACATACGGGATCGACTATACGTAAACATTTGCACCTGTAGCCAAAATTAACACTGCTCGGGTCTTGGTATCTCTAGCAAATTTAGATTGGCCATTATATCATTGATGTAAAAAATGCCTTTTCTACAATGGAGATTTAATTGAAGAAGTCTACATGGATTTACCACCAGGAATCAAGAAATCCACAATCCATGGAGAAAAGGTGTGCAAATTAAAAATCACGTATGGATTGAAACAATCCCTCAAGAGCATGGTTTGCGTGTTCACAAGGTCAACGAAGGCATTTGGCTACAAAAACAATTCAGACCATACTTTATTTCTAAAAAAGTGGTATGGTAAGATCAATGCACTTATTGTATACGCTGATGATATGATAGTAACAGAAATGATCTTGAAGAAAAGAATGTGCTACATAACTTACTTGTCCAAAGAATTTGAAATGAAAGACCTTGGTTCCTTAAAATATTTTCGATCGAGGTTTCTCGATCAATGTATGAATCTTCTTATCTCAAAGAAAGTATGCCTTTAGATTTATTAAAAGAAACCCAGAGATGCGAGCATACGTCAACCACCTAATACACCAAATAGAGGAAGGATTAAAGTTATGTATCAAGGTTGATCAAGTTCCAACAAATAAAGAAAGATACCAAAGGCTTGTTGGAAGGTCGATGTATTTGGAACACACAAGAAGACCTCCTCTTACGCTTTAAGTATTGTCACCAATTTATGCATAATCCTCGAGTAACAACATATGAATGCGCAGCTTATTCAGATATTTTGAGATATTTAAAGTCCGCTCCCGGAAAAGGAGTATTGTTCACTAAGAACTCGTAGTTTTCTAGAATTGAAGAGCATCACGCCGATCTGATCAATAAATGATGTGACGATCTACATCAAAGGCTACTTCACTTTTTGTGGGAAATCTTGTAACACGGAGTAAGAAGAAACAACATGTCAGGTCTGTCACAGAGTCAATACGAGGAATGGCACTTGGGCCATGTGAGGCCTCAGGGTTACAATCTCTTAAAAGATTTGACATATCCCGCAAAAGAATCAATTAAGTTATTTTGTGACAATAAAACAAAGATGTGATATCACAAGATAATCCGCTTCAACACGATCGCATTACAAAACATTAAGTCGACAGATTTTTTATTAAAGAAAAGTTAGAAGAAAATTCATTGAATTGCCAAAAAATCAAGCGAGAAGATTAATCGGCTAACATCCTCACTAAAGAATTTCATATCGAGTATTCACAGAAGTTTGAGACAAGTTAGGCATGAAAGACATCTACGCACCAACTCAAGTGAGCGTTGAATTCAACAAACACCGCAAACACAATTCTAACAATCACCGCACCGACCGACCAAACATATTTTCCAATATACACGGCCGCTACCAATCTGCTCAGAATCATACAATTCAATTACATGGTGGTTATAAATAAGAATTAGGTATTTGGTTTCATATAAACAATGTAAATATCCGATACAAATCAAGAAAATAAATGAATGAAACGTTTATTTCTTCCTCTGATTATTTCTTCAAACATTGATTTCTTCAGGAGATTCCATTAGTAATCCTTATTTTATTTTCATCTTCATTTTTTGTTCTAATTTAATATAACATTAAAGTTTAAACCTTATATCTTATTTAAAAATATATTTTAATTCATAAATATAATTTTAAACTCTAATCTCTATAACTTAAATCTTAACCCCTATTTAGAAAATAATAATTTTAACTCATAAATATAACACTAAATCTTAAACCTTAAACCCTAAATCTCAAAATACAAAACCTAAAATCTTATTTATAAAAATAATAATCTTAACTCATAAATATAACCCTAAAAACTATACCTTAAACCCTATATTATATACCCTAAAATTTAAAACCCAAACTCTAAATACTATTTAAAAAATAATAATTTTAATCCCAAAATCTTAAATTTAAATCTCAAACCCGAAATCTTAAAACCTTACGCCGAAAAATAATGATTTTTTTAACATATTTTATTATTAAGTAATAATTATTTAAAAATAATATTTTTAATAATATTTTTTATACGATAAAAAAATAATAATTAAATGATTGTTTAAACTTTGTTGAATATAATTATATTAAGATAATATACATTATTTTTCATTTTATTTTAATACGTAAATAATATTTACTACTTTAATTTCAATAAAATCAAATAATATTGTTTAATTTTAAAAAAAGTTATTATTTTTATTTTTATTCTTATTTGAATTTTATTGCGCGTAAACTAAAACAGAAATTAAAGTGGCACATCTCATGGAATGCAAAAGACCGTACATAAATTGCCCAGACTACAATAATATTTTCCGTACTATATACATCGAAACAAATGCAAAATAGAATAAAAGGAACATAGTCACCATTATGTGAAATTGTGATTATTTTTTTAAAATAATTATAATTGATCAGATATAACGTATAAATAATTATTATAAAATTAAAATTAAATATATATTAAGATTATTATTTTTATATATGTATAATTATATAAAATATATACTTTTAATAAGAATATATACAATGTTTTAAATAATTATATCAAATTTTATTTATTATTATTTTTATGTTTTAAAAATAAATATGTTATAAAACAAATATTAAAAAATAAAAAATTTATTTAAAATGTGAGATATACTTATAATCGATTATTATTATCTAAAATTAATATAAAAAATTTATAAATATTAATATAATTAAGTGATAATTTTCTTTTACGAATAAATTCTTAGAAGAGGCAATGATGAAATAAAACAATGGGAAATGAAGAATAAAGAATGAATATTCATATTTTATAAATTGAATTAAGATAACTATATATATTGTATTTTTCATCTTATTTTATAAATTATATATTTTATTTTAATAAATATGTTAAAAATATATATTTTATTTTTTTATAAATTTAATTATATTTAAAATTAAAATAATTATAAGTAATATATTTTATAATTCATCTTTGATTTATGTTTTTAATCTATTAAAACAACAATAATTTTTCTTTTAAAAAAATTATTTATATTCTAAAAATATAAAATTTTATAATTTATTTTAAATCGATTTGTAACAAAACTATTTATTATAAGAAAATTATATATTTTATTATTCTCCTTTTTACATAAATTTTTTTTATTTTTATTAATTACTGAATAAAAATTTTATTTTTTATCATAAAATATTTATTATTAGATTATCTTTTTAAAAGCACTTTTATAATAAAAATAAGGATCAATACAAAAATAATAAATAATATTTAAAAAATTACTAAAATACAATATTTGCATTTGAGTCTGTATTCTTCATTACAGATATCTTTGATACGTAGATAATATTTAAAATATTACTAAAATACAATATTTGCATTTGAGTCTTCATTCTTCATTACAGATATCTTTGATACGTAGCTGTCAGTATTTTAAATAAAAAATAGAAGGTAAATCCTGTTGACAACATTTAAGTATGTATAATAATATACTCCCTCCTGCACCACTCCCTAGTCTCTCCACCAACATAAATAGAACATATTTGGTATTATTACACAAGTAATCACGTACCATTACACATTTTTCAATACTCATTAATCTTTCCTTTATTAAGTGACCAGTAATTCGAGTCTTTTACAATAGATATATAAATAATTTAATCTTTTCAATTGTAATTAAATTTCTCAATCAGAGTAAATTAAATAAAACTTTAATTAGTTATAATAAATAGAGTTTTAAAAAAAAAATACACACATCACTATTAAGTATGCGAATAGAAACACAAGTTTCAAACCAGCTAGATTCACATCACTAGATATTTATTTTAAAAAAAATTATATATTTTTTTTTCATTAATCCACGTAATTTAATAACAATAAATAATTCCTACTAATAAAAAAACACATAAAAATGAAATAATTGTAAGCATTATATTATATATGTTCCATTGCGAATGAATTTCCTTTAAAAGGAGAAGACTTGTGCCTCCCACCAGATTAAATACTTCTGATTCAATGGGATATCGAGGTACAGATGGATGAATTTCTAAAGCATAATCAAATCTTTCACAAGAAAAATACAATAAGGAAAACGTAAACATGAAATAATGAAAACACAAGGGAGCTGAACTTTTGAGGCAATTTCATTAAGCCATTAAACGTAAACATGAAATAAAAAATGACAACAGGGTAAGAGGGAAAAAAAATTCATATTCTCTTCCACGATGAAGAAAATAAATACCAAGAAAATATGATGATTATATTCACAATCACTACACCTAAAGAGGCCATCATCTGCTACAAAAACTACAAACTCCACGATCCAAAACGATTCCCTAATAATAAACCTAAAATAGAGTAAATCAAATATTAATCTCATTACTGATGGAGGACATTAGACACGTTAAAGTTTCAATTTTTAAGAATCATCGTCTGGACCAGATGCCTTGGACGAACCTCCGGTCTTCTTGGGAAGGAGAAGGTTGTGAATGTTGGGCATTACACCGCCATTGGCAATTGTAACGTCTCCCAAAAGTTTGCTGAGTTCTTCGTCGTTGCGCACTGCCAATTGAATGTGACGTGGTACAATTCTAGTCTTCTTGTTGTCTCTTGCTGCGTTACCAGCTAACTCCAATACCTGTGGAACGGACACAATACAAAAATAATATTAGCCCCGTTACCTTAATTCAAAATAAGTTCAGATCAACACGTATGTATCTACACAGCCTAATCCAAATTATATACAGAAGAAATCAAATCTTTCAAACGGCTAGAAAAATCAAATGACGATCTCAACCAACCTTAGAAAAACCATTAGATCCAAACGAAATCCTTAATTTTTGAAGCAATTGAAACAGAAATTAACATCAACTAACGTTCATTTTGTGATGTTACGTTGACTCGTGGTTCATTTCAAATTTGGACAATTCGAAAACCTAACCCTAAATCTACAAGAAATTAGGGAAACAATCACAGCAAAACTGAATATAGAAATATAACACAGAAATCAAAATAGGAATACCTCAGCGGCAAGATATTCAAGAACAGCAGCAAGGTAAACAGGAGCTCCGGCTCCAACACGCTCGGCGTATTTACCGGCTTTCAAGAACCGAGCGATACGACCGACTGGGAATTGTAGACCAGCCTTGCTACTACGAGACGTGGCCTTCTTTGAAGCACCAGATCCTAAGGTTTTCCCTCTTCCTGCCATTTTTAACTACCACCAACTTCGTAGGAAAAAAAATGGGAGCAAGATTAATAATTTGTTCTGTGGATGCAACAAAGATTGAAAAATATGAGACTTGAAATGGTTTTAACATTTATATAGTGAGACAGTATTTTTGACTAACCAATGGAATAAGAGTGCGCGGATTGGAATCTGTGGCCGTTGGTTCAAAATAGACATAGACCGTAGAGATGTGTTTAGTAGTCTTATAATTCGCAATACCGACTTGTCTTTGTGTTAGATTTGGATAACGTGACTTGAGATCAAATAATCCAAGCGGAAAACGATGGGGGAGTAACACGAGAAATCATACATTAGTATAGGAACATGAGTTACAACTTTGGAGGAGAAAGAATTATTATTTAATTTGTATTGGATAAATTTTAAAATAAATATAATTTTAAATAAAAATTAAATATTAAATAATAGATATACTAATAATAGTATCCGTTATCGAAATTAATTTATATATTTATTAATGATTATGGTTTATTGATTCTTTGCATAATTATATAAAAATTTTAAAAACGATTTTTTTGAATATTTTTTAATAACTATCTAAAACCGTTATTCGTAGATAAAAAACTATCATCAAATAGTAACAATTTTCGAGTGATTTCAGATACAAATTTTATAATTCGATTCGAGAATAGTTATATCAATAATCGTCCGCACTCGTACCTGTGTTTATTACTACTTATGAATAAGGTGGCAATTTTTGATTGAAAAATATTCATAACTTGACTTGTAAAGCACGATTTAAATATGATTTGATATGATTTTGAGTAAAAATAAATGGGTTGATTCTATTGGACAAAAGAAATTGAAAATAATGAATGAATTCTTAAATGACATAATAAAAGGATTTTTAAAACTGTTGTATTTTTAAATAATTATTTAGTTAGTTATTTGATGTTATTTGTAAAATAATATTTTGAATAAATATATAAAATTATAATCATCTCAAATTGTATTAAGAAATAATATAATTTACAAAAAAAGAAAAAAAATGTATAAGATACAATAGATGTTCATTCCATAACATATACATAATGAATTTGTAAATTTAAAAAAAAAGAAGAAGAAGAAATATATAAAGATAAGAATGTAGTTTTTTGGATCAACACATTTAATATCGAGTTTGGGTTTAAATTTACAAAATCTATTCAGATTTCTATCAGAAAATCAATTCGGATTTGCTCACTTAATATTTATTTACCCTAATGACATGAATTGACTAACTTCCTAAAATGATAAATCTCAGTTTGAAAACTAGAAGTGAAGATGATTTGTGCCATATATCAAGGTTTTGAGTTGAGAAAAAGAACCTTGATAATCTGGCCTGGTTCGCCTTCTTCTCTGCTCTTCGTATGCTTTGTCTTTAAGTTTATCTCCTTGATTATAATAGAGTTATTGTGCCTAGAGATCTTATTTATCTCTCCAATTTTACTTTAATAGTATCTCCAACTTTCACATGTATTTTGTGTAAAAATGGAAGGATATTAGGATTACATTCCTTACGCTCTCATCGCTTAAGCTTACATAGAAAAATCAATGTAGGATTAGAGTAACATTTGTAAGACCAACACATGAGCTAGTGGTTGCTCAGGCTTATAAGTAACATTGATGTCTTGTTCTTAATCGATGTAAGACAAAGATACTTAACAGTCTCCCTCCATACGACGGACAGAAGTGGACATCAGTGCCACAATGAGATTGTGGTAGAGCCCATGGTCCAAGCATATAGAGACTAGGAGTAGAGCTCTGATACTTTATTATAAATCTAAGCTTAACTTAACTCAATGAGATCTCATTAAGTTAAGGGTTGTCCAGACTTATAAGCAGCATTGTTGCCTTGTTCCTAGCCGATGTGGGACAAGGACACTTAATAGCGTTGTTATGTCCACCTCTGTCTACCTTATGGAAGAGGGCTGTTAAGTTAGACTTGATTTTCTAACATGGTATCAGAGCTCTGCTCTTGATCTATATGTGCTTGAACCCTGGGCTCTACCACAGTCTCACCGTGATGCTTATGTCTACCTTTGTCCGTCGTATGAAGAGGGACTGTTAAGTATCCTTGTCCCACATCAACTAGTAGCAAGACAACAATGATGCTTATAAGCCTAGACAACCCTTAACTTAAGAGATTTTATTGGGTTAAGTTAGGTCTAAGTTTCTAATACTAAGCCAATAAACATTCTTAACATAACCATATAAATTGAGAAGAGAACTCATTTATAAAAGATAGCCAAATTCGCGAAGAACCAATTACAATGTTAATAAAAGAACCCAAATACAAGAAAAAAAAAGCACCAAACAAGGAACACCAAAAAGTGAGGATGATCTGAATGAAGAAACTTACCAGCAGAAAAAAGAGGGGTGGCAATGAGAGATGCTGACCTAAGAAAGAGTTGGATGAGAGGGAAAGATAGGTTATGGAACTCTGAAGCACAACCATGGCTAAAATATCAACATACCTCAATACAAGATACACACTACTACAAAATGTGATATTTAAGTCGATATGTAAAGTCAGTTTTTGGAGAAAACTGACTTATAATAAATTTAAAGTCGGTTCAGTAAAAAAACCAATATTATGTATAGAGTCGGTTAACGTGTTGAACCGACGCTACACGTATACATAGCTTCGGTTCTACGTGTCAACCGATGTTACACATGTGGATAACATCGGTTGATGTGTTGAACCGACCCTATACGTGGATGTAGCGTTGGTCCTCCGTGTTAACCGATGTTATACACAAGGATTTTTCTTTTTCTCTTCTTTCTTCCCCCATCAGACACAATTTTTAATTTGCAGCGCTGTAAACAACACCCAAAAACCTAAAACCGAGCTTCACCTCCTCTACTCTTTCTCATTTTTCGGCCACCTACGACCACAAAATTCTAGCACCATTTAGTGTAGGTTCTTCCTCTCCAAATTATCTTCCAAATTTCCTATTTGTTTGAGCGAAATACTCAAAAAAAATTATACCCATTTTCTTACTTACATAATACATTTTTTTCTTCATTTTCTTCATTTTGTCACTTCATCTCTTGTAAGTATTTTTATTAATTCTATGCACTTATCATTCACTTTGAATTATTTTTTGTATATTATGTGTATAAATTTTTGTATATGTATGTTATTATTTTTATTATGTAGGTTTTGTATAAGTATTATGAAATGGGAAATAAATGATTTAACAATATTTTTGTATATGCATGGTATTATTTTTATTATGTAGGTTTTGTATAAGTATTATAAAATGGGAAATAAATGATTTAACAATATGATATTCATTAAAATATCTGTGATTTGAAGTAGTGTAGTTATTTAAAAAAAACCTTAATAAGCAAAAAATTGTTATATAAATTTATATGTCATTGAATACAAGTTCTTAAGTAGAGTAGAAAATAAGTAAAATATGTTATTGAATACAGGTTCAACGCATTAATCAACTTTACACGTAAACTCGATTAAACCCATGAACTGACTTTAAATTTTAAGTCTTTTAATTTAAAATCGAATAAAAATTGACTTTAAAGTCCGTTTTTGTAAGAGTGACATCTATTCTTTGTGACTAATACGAGGGGTCCAATTAGGTAAACATATTTTACATCTTTTAGTTTTCTAACAATGATACTCTTAATTTTAGATACCAATAAATAATAAACTTATTTTGTATATTATGATCAAGATAATGATTATGATTCTCACAAACATCTCAGGTGCTCTTGCATCACTTGGTCAAATTCTACTATAATTTCAATTAAGCTCAAAAAGTTTTCATCACCCTTTTCATGAATTTTTTTCTTTCCCTTTTTGTCACAAAATGTAAAATTATTTTTGCCAAGATTTTTCACAATAACAACAATTTTCGATAATAAATTTCTCCAATGTTTTGTTTCTTTGTTTATTTTTTTATTGCAAATACTTATCGATAGTTTTTTTTTTCACCGTAAATCTCACCTTAACTTCTATCAACGACGTAGAGAGGAGTCATGTACCCTCTCTCAACTTTTAGATAAATATTTTTTCTTTATTTTACTTATAAATTTATCAATTTATTTTATAAAAATACTTGATAGTGTACCATATTGAGTTTATTATTTAAATATTTTTATTATACTAAGTATTCATTTAAAATTTTCATTTACTTTTCACTTTTACTTTAGTATAATACAATTTTTACTAAGTGGACATATTCTCATTAGGAAAATTATATCAAATAACATCCAAAACTTATATATAATAACAAAAATAATATCTTAATAATATTGAATGTGTTTAATTAGATTGAATTTAAAATTGAACGAATTTAAATAACTATAATTTAACTTAAACGTCGTCTAATTGAACGACGTTCAATATGAAATGATGGTTCATGATTTTTTAATAGAAAAAATATATAAAATGGATATAAGATGTATTATTTTCATGATTATAAATGTTAAGGGTGTAATTTTATTGTTTTTAAAGTTTTTGAGTTTAGCTTTCTTAGCTTTTTTTTTCTTAAAAAAATAATGCAATTTATCTTACATATAATTTAAGCATTTCATGTTCTAATACATATAATTATATAATTATTATTTATTATTTATACCATGTAATATTAATCTTATCTATTTTTTTCACATACTTAATTTTCTTTACATGTTTATTATAATTTATGTTGTTTAATTTATTTTATTTTTTTGTCTTTTGCATAAATTAATATTATTTAGTCTTTTATAACTTAATTTAATTACTTTTGAATTTTTATTTTAATTAAATAAAATAACACATTTGACATATAACACTTATTGTGTTATATTCAAAAATATTGAACTTAATAAATTTTTAGAATATCAATCATATCCTTTTTCATATTTTTTATAATAACTTGATTAAAAAATTCATAAATTTTACTATTGTTATTCAAATAGAACCAAAATTTTACTTTTATGAACAATGACTACAACTTTGACTTCAACCAAGGGTTCATATCAGTTACATGTGCTTTACTTGTTTCATGGTTTTTGAGTTTGACACTAAATTTTTTACAATATGGACAAACTTCATTTACCAATTTACTATGGTTTGACCTTGAATCAAATAACTTACAACAAACACAAAATACTTTATCCAATTCTTTTGAATACACCAACCATTTTTATCATGTTTTTCCCCATTTAATAGCTTTGGCATGTAATAAAATGTAGAGAAATGTCGAGAATGCTCATCCTTTAAAAAGTTGAAATTAATTGTTCTAATTAGACTTTTTTATACCAAGGGGTCTCTTAAATTTGTGTCCATATTTGTCCAATGTGAAAAATCATAAATATCAATGACAATGGTTATAGTAGTTGAATTCTCCATTGCTCCACTTTCTTCATTATTTTTCCTTCTAAATTTTGATATCGGCCATGTTTTTTAGAAAATGTATTATCATCAAAAATTTTCATTTTCCCCCAAAACTATATCATTCGCTATTGAAGATTGTTGATTTAATTCCTTCAATTTCACTTGAATTCTATAGATTATTTTCTTCACTACTAATAAAAAATTTATCTAAGTGCACATTTTTGAAATTGAATCAACTCTTCAACTCTTCTTTTTTCTTATGGTTTTCGTTACTAGATTCATATTTTCTACTTAACATATCTATACTTATAAGTTAACCTTAAGTTTAGATCCGTAACACATTTATAAAAGGAAAAAAAATCTAATTCATTATTTTAAATTAAAAAATAATTATAAATCAATATATAACAAAGTAACAAAATAATTTAATATATTTTTGTTTAATTTACTGGTCATGCATACACAAATTTACTTGATATCTAGTAATTTAAAAATATAAAACCATCTTTATTTTATAAAATAATGAAAATAATTTATTAAGGAATTTAAAAGAGTGCACAATCTTTAAGAAAAATGCGAAGATTATTAAGGAGTTTAAAAGAGTGTATAGAAAAAGTTAATCTTTTTATTATGAGTTAATAATATTAAATTATATATATAATTTATTTTAAACTCTTTTTTTAGTAATATATTTTTTATATATAAAATATATATCACAAAAAATTAGACTGTTGGAGATCAAATTAAGGAGTAAATTAAGGAGTGTCAACTACTTAATTCAATGAGTAAATCAAGAACCTTAATTCAAGAAATAAATTAAGGAGTATAACAAATAGTTATCATACTTAATTTAAGGAGTAATTCAAGGAGTTACCATCCTTAATTTAAGGATTAATTCAAGGAGAAAAACTAAGAATACTTAATTCAATGAGTAAAACAAATAATTCTTAATTCGATGAGTAAATTAATGAATGTTTAATTCAAATAGTAATTTAAGGAGTAAATCTCCTTATATATAGTTATAGAATTGTAATAAAAATATGAAAGAAATAATACAACTTTGAGAGAGCTTTTTAAAAAAAAAGATGATGGATTAATCAACTCCTTAATTCAAGGAGTAAATTAAGAAGTAAGTCAAAGAATTGTCATCCTTAATTTAAGGAGTAATTCAAGCAGAAAATAAAGAATTCTTAATTTAAGGAGTAAAATAAAGAATTCTTAATTTAAAGAGTAAATCAAGGATTGTTTAATTGAAAAAGTAATTCAAGGAGTAAATCTCATTATATATAGATATATAATTGTAATGAAAATATGAAAGAAATAATACAACTTTGAGAGAGCTTGTTTTATTTGGAAAGACCTTTAGGCCTTGACGTTTTCAAAACCAAATTTTCAACATGGTATCAAAGTAAGTTGATCTTCGTGAAAAAAAAATTGTTATTCCTCTACTGAAATAACATATACTTATAGCTCTTGAAATTTTATCTCTACAACAACAGAGTCTGTGATATCTCATATATATATATATATTTTCAAACCAAGTTCTTGGCGATGATGGATTAAATTTCTCCTGCAGCTTCTACCTACCTGATGTGAAGGAAGGGTATTGTGGTAAAAGGAAATGTTCCACATTGAAACCAAGCTCTTGGCGATGATGGATTAAATCTCTCTTGTAGCTTCTACCTACTTGATATGAAGGAAGAGTATTGTGGTAAAAGGAAAGGTCCCACATTGAAACCAAGCTCTTGGCGATGATGGATTAAATCTCTCCTACAACTTCTACCTAACTGATGTGAAGGAGGAGTATTGTGGTATAAAGAAAGGTCCCACATTGAAACCAAGATCTTGGCGATGATGGATTAAATCTCTTCTACAGATCTTACCTGCCCGATGTAGAGGGGAAGTATTGTGGTAAAATGAAAGGTCTGACATCGACAACAATTTGCTATCGTAATCAGCATTTTTTGTTAGTTTTACCTTTGTTGCCTTGGATTTTCATCATTTTCAATGACTTCTATGCAAGTTTAGATCCATAAACCTTATGGATCCAACTTGAATGAGGGTATTGAAGATAAAATTAAGGAGTAATTTAAGAAGTAAATTAAGGATTGTAAACTCCTTAATTCAAGTAGTAAATCAAGGAGTTGCCATCCTTAATTTAAGGAGTAATTCAAGGAGAAAAACAATAAATCCTTAATTCAATGAGTAAAACAAGAAATTCTTAATTCAATGAGTAAATCAAGGAATGTTTAATTCAAAGAGTAATTGAATGAGTGAATCTCCTTATATATAGCTATAGAATTGTAATGAAAATATGAAAGAAATAATATAACTTTGAGAGAGCTTGTTTTATTTGGACAGGCCTTTAGGCCTTGGCGTTTTCAAAACCAAATTTTCAACAAATGAAGGAGTAATTTAAGGAGTGTCAACTCCTTAATTCAAAAGGTAAATCAAGAACCTTAATTTAAGAAATAAATTAATGAGTAAATCAAAGAGTTGTCATCCTTAATTTAAGGAGTAATTCAATGAGTTATCATCCTTAATTTAAGGATTTATTCAAGGAGTAAAACAAAATGTCATTAATTCAAGTAGTAAAACAAAGAATCCTTAATTCGAGGAGTAAATCAAGGAATATTTAATTTAAAGAGTAATTTAAGGAGTAAATCTCCTTATATATAACCATAGAATTGTAATGAAAATATGAAAGAAATAATATAACTTTGAGATAGCTTATTTTATTTAGAAAAGCCTTTAGGCCTTGGTGTTTTCAACATGGTATAGAGTAAGTCGATCTTTGTGAAAAAAATGTTATTCCTTGACCGAAACAACATATACTTGTAGCTCTTGTAATTTTATCTTTGCTTTCAACAATAGAGTTTGTGATGTCTTAAGTGCATTTGGCACTCTGTCAGAGCAATTTATTGTTCAATTTTTTTTTCAAACTAAATTTTTTGGCGATGATGGATTAAATCTCTCCTGCAGCTTCTAACTACCTGATGTAGAGGAGCAGTATTGTGGTAAAAGGAAAGGTCCCACATTGAAACCAAGCTATTAGCGATGATGGATTAAATCTCTCATGCAACTTCTACCTACTTGATGTAGAGGGGGAGTATTGTGGTAAAAGGAAAGGTCCCACATTGAAACCAAACTCTTGGCAATGATGGATTAAATCTCTCCTACAGCTCCTACCTACCCGATGTGGATAAAAAGTATTGTGGTAAAAGGAAAGGTCCCACATTGAAACCAAGCTCTTGGCGATGATTGATTAAATCTCTCCTACAACTAGGGGTGTCCAAAAACCGGATTGGACCGGACCAAACCGTAAAACCGGATCGGACCGGACCAAACCGAATGGTTTTACTAATCAAACGGTCTGGTCCGGTTTATATTAATTTTAAACTGTTCAAACTGGACCGGACCGATTTAATAATATATTAAAAATTTCACATTATTCTTCATTAAATTATAAAAAAAATTGAACCAACCCGGGAACTAAATCGGACTGAACGGTTTTATAAGTCAAACGGTCCGGTCCAATTTTTATTTTTTAAAACCGTTTCAAACGGTCCGGTCCGGTCCAGTTCTAGTAATATGAACGGTTCGGTCCGGTTAGATTTTTTTTAGGAAAAACCGGACCGGACCGGACCATGGACACCCCTACCTACAGCTTCTACCTACCTGATGTGGAGGAGAAGTATTGTGTCAAAAGGAAAAGTTCCACATCGATAATAACATTTTTTTTTTGCTATTGCAATCAACATTTTTTGTTAGTTTTACCTTTGATGCCTTGGCTTCTAATCAATTTCAACGATTTCTGTGCAAATTTAGATCTATAAATCTTATGGATCCAACTTGACGGGGAGTATTTGAGATCAATTTAAGGAGTAAATTAAGGAGTTGACACTCCTTAATTCAATGAGTAAATCAAGAACCTTAATTCAAGAAATAAATGAAGGAGTAAATCAAAGAGTTATCATTCTTAATTTAAGGAGTAAAACAAAATGTCATTAATTCAAGGAGTAAAACAAGGAATCCTTAATTCAAGGAGTAAATCAAGAAATATTTAATTCAAAGAGTAATTTAAGGAATAAATTTCCTTATATATAACTATAGAATCTAACGAAAATATGAAAAAAATAATATAACTTTGAAAGAACCTGTTTTATTAAAAATGTATTTAGGAGACGTTTTCAACACCAATTTTCAATATAGACCTTACCTCCTGTATGTTCGAAGCCACTGTCTCATCTGCTAAAGTCTCCAGCTACTACTGAGTTAGAGAAGTGTAGTGTCGGTAATATATATATAGATGGACATAAAATAATAAGTATATATCTTTCAATTAGGTGTATTATCATACTTTCGGAGCATTCAAAAAAGATTCGTACTTATGGAACTGAAACATTGTGTTTGGGTCTGCAATTTGCAGTACTGCATCAAACGACATAGTATCGAATCAGGGTATATTGGTAATAAAAACAACAGATTATGGTATAAATGTAAATTACCATTTTTCCAAATCAAGCTTCAAACTTGAAAGTGTAATATATATATATATTATTTTATAGAACAATATTTAGTGCGAATAGAATTATGACTTCAAAGTTACATATTTTCAAAATCTTTGGTATGCCTGCTTTTATGGTTTCTTCATAGTAATCAAATACCAAAAAGAACTTTTTCTTTCATTCCATAAGATTATCAAATATACAAGCTCGAATTTCTGTCATTTTTGCAAAAGATATATTACAGGAAGTTGATAAGAAGTGCTTGGTGTCAAATTGTCAATCCGATGTCACCCATGCAGAAAACAGATCTAATAAAAATCTGCGTGCCTTCTAGCTTGTTTCAGACTGGACATCAAAAAGGGAAGCCAAAAAAACCAAGAAACAAACATACATACAAATGAGAACACCCTACACTTCACAGTCAACTATGCTGTCTACTGACTCATCCCTTTGGTGACTAGTGATTTGTATCCTGGTTTCTTGCTGATCCATGTCAACGTTTCCATCATCAGTGAAGGCCGAGAGGGACTTCTTGTGGTGACTCTTGTTGTGCCTTAATTTTATGATTCGTGTCAGCACTTGCACAATATCTCTCATGGAAGGCCGTCTTCTTGGAACAAGGTTGACACATTTGTATCCAAGAGATGCCACTTCATCGAGCTCTTGCACATCAAACTTTCCATCAAGACAAGAATCAACAATTTCTTCCCATCCTACTTTCCCATCTGTACTCATTGCAGCCTATTCATCAGAATTCATAATTGTATTAGATTGAAGTGTCCATTAAGACCGAAACTAGGCATCGATTCTTTTGAAAGAATCCAATTTTTTTTTCATCTTATCTGATACAAGACAAGGAAACTGTTCGAACCATAATTGGATCATTTTCATCATGTATGCAACCATCCTAGTCCCTAGACAAGCAGAAAACCAATGAGGTATGCTCATACACAAACAAAAACACAACTAAAAACAGTAATATCATCAATTTATACAAAGAAGAAACAAGCTGCAAAGACACCACTCATGTAAAAGAAATTAAAATTTCAAGTGACCTAGTTTCTTAATAAAATGCTACAAATCATCCTTGCTCTAGTGCTTTCAGTTGGACAATTTAATAACAATGAGAATATGTGAGGGGCAGGACTTACAAGCTCAACATAATCCATAAGACCCTGTAGAGGATTTCTGCCCGCTATGAGTTCAAAGAGCAAAACTCCAAAGCTGTAAACATCACTTTTCTTGGTGAAGGTTCTTGTAGATATGTACTCGGGATCAAGATAACCAAAAGTGCCCTTTACATTAGCCGCATGTCTGTCCACCTTCTCTTCTCTTGATAGCCCAAAGTCAGCTACCTGCATGATCCATATCATCAGCTCTGACATATTTCCTTACCATTTTGTTGTCTACATTACACGGATCTACCCATAATGGAACTTAACCACTCTACAGATTCAATGGATTATTTTCTCAAAAATTACATAATTAAGATGATCAATAATTGAACGAAGAGACATACCCTGGCTCTCATGGACTGATCCAACAAAATATTGGCAGATTTAATATCACGGTGTATAACAGGAGGAACTGCCTAAATAAGGAATATAGAAATAACAAATAAGGATAACATGCATAAATCATATATATAAATTTAGGCATATAATATATTACTGGTTAGTACAGGTGAAGCTAGGTTACCCCATCATGAAGATACTCTAAGCCCCTTGCTACATCTAAAGCTATCTGAACTCTCAGATCCCAGCTCACTGGCTCATGATCTTTACCTGTAATGGATGATTTATTAAAAGTTTTCATCTAACATCTCCAAGCTAAGCATTATACTTCACTTTGCATTATCATATTTAGGCTCATCCATATTGTTCTTGTAGTGAAAAAGTTGCTTGCCTTATCAATTTCAGTTATTTCATTCATAGGTTCATTATGTAACTGAATTACTCATGATTCTAGAGATGAAATGTATGCAATATTGGTGTCTCCAAAGTATTCACTTGAATACTTAGTGGTGATGCAATACATTTTTCTTGCCCGGTGAAAAAGGAAATATACATTGTTTCGCATGAGATTTCAAAAGTGTTTTTTCTTCCCTTTTCTTTGGTTGGGATGTACAGGTCCTTCCAATTTACAGGTGAGAAGTATGGAAAACTAGTTCATATTTTACTAGAGCAAAGGGAACAAAATAACTGCTCCACAAGTATACAAAGAAAAAGAAGGAAATATGTGCATGATTACATACAAACAGACATGCAAGAGTGCTTATACAAGAGTTAGCTCCCATCTTACTGTACAAATGAGATGCCAAACTGCCTTTGCCCATGTAAACATATACAAGCATATGTTGTCCTTTTTCTTCGCAATACCCGATCAAATTCACGAGGTTTCTATGGTGCAACCTTCCCAATAACATAACCTAAAACAAAGATAAAAGTTTCAATGCATAACCAATGAATGAAAACGCAGACAACATATTTTGCGATAGTTTTTGAGAAACAAAATGGTCTCATGATGCAAAAAGAAAATAAATAAATAAATAAAAGCAAAACAAGTATCATAAAATAGGGAATAAAAAAAGTACTTTACATGATGTAGAGATTAGACATTAGCCATCAATACCTCAGTTTGAAACTCCTTTTCTCCTTGCTTAGAATCAGTTGCAAGCACTTTCACAGCAACAGTCTCACCTGTGGACATCTGAGCTTTGTACACAGGACCAAATGCACCTTTTCCTATTAATGTTGTAAAGTTATAAGTAGCTTTTTGCAGATCCCTGTATGAATATGATTGGAAACAAAATTACGAAATGAGTTTGAGAGGATTGTTAAACTGGGCAAAAAAAAAAAATGGTGGAACCTCAGTGATTAGCCTTCATAAAATGAATTGGAAAAAGAATGATAATAAAACATCTAAAAGATTAACCCATTAGTAAACCGACATGGTAATTCTCTTTCAGAGGACGACCCAACAACTCCAACAAGGAGGAAGATTTAGTTACCATTAAGCCAAAAATCAAGCATGGTACATCAGTGAAACAGGCTAGAGGAAAATCTTACTTGTAAGAATACTCTGGTATTCCAGAAGCTGAAACCACATTACTCCTTCTAAATCCTTCAAACCACAAAGATGGACCATATTGTCCGGATTTCACCGGTGATTCTGGACCAATGGTTGAATCCGACAACATAGTACAAGAATCAGCACCATTGGCACGTATGGGAATAGTAGCTGCTCTCCTAGAACTGCTGTTCCCTATCTGGGAGCGCCTCCTATGGTATCTAAAGCAAAAGAAACCAGATATTGCCAAAACCAATCCAATCACAACTCCTATGGAAATCCCAATTATTATTCCAGTTGACTCGTCTTTCATCTCCTCTATGCGCTCTACTATTCCTTAAGCAATTGTCAATTCATTGATAGAACTGCAAGATGACCCCATCAAGCTATTAACAAGACTACGTCAAAAAAAAAAAGTATTACTATCACGTACGCTATCGCAAATATCAAACACACGATAAAGAAATCAAGAAATCTATAATTATTAAGTTCAATTTTTTGACAATTCGTCACATATTCATTGCCATAAAGGAAGTCAACTCATTCAAAATTAATGGATTTAATATTATTTTAAGGATTTATATTGACAGTGAATATTGGATAGAAAATTAATAAAAAGTCCTTTTAAATCTTTGAAATTTTTTGAGATAGTGGGAAACATGAGGGATTTTTGTAAATATAATTTGAACCAGAAATTCATAAAATTTAAAATCCTTTAAAATCAATGCTTTTTCTAGAAAGATTTTAAAAACCTTAATTTAATATTTTAGATTTCAAAATTCTATTAAAATCATTAAAAATCTCAATTTAATACACTGAGTTATTCTCAATTATTATTAGACTTTCGGCTTTTATAATAGTTTAGATTCAGATTGATCCATAATTAAATTAAAAAAATCTAAAACAGAGAGAAATGAGTAATTAAATGCCTTAATATGAGAGCAGACACAAGTAATCTGAACCCACCAGTTTTTACCTTGAAGGAGAGCTTTATTGAAGAGGGAAATAGTTAAACTCATAGTTGGTAATAACAATCACTTGATTCGCTCTCTACAAAAAAGCACAGATGGTTAACCAGTAAATTAGGTCAAAACTTAGATACTAGTCAAATGAGTCGAAAACAAATCCGTTAAACCTCTGTTTGGTTTCTGAGAAAAGGAAAATATCATTGATAAATATCCGTGTAATCCTTGAACAAGGAAGCATGATTAACTCAAGTAGAGATTTGCTATCTCTTCTTCTTATCTAACATGACTATAATATTCTCGAAAGAAAACAGTAATTCAAACGAACTCCACAGATCAAAAGCAAGGACCAAAACAAAAAATGAAAACGAAAGAGAAAGAGAAAAAAAAAACGAAATTAAAACAAAAACGTGGTTTGGAAAATAAGAAAAGCGTAACGCCTCGGGTATTACCTGTAAGAGTATGAATGGTTGAGAGAAACAGTTCACTTCTTTTCTGGCAAGCGAGCAAAAACAACTCTGAAAGTACTATGACGAAGCGAAAGATGAAAAAAGAAAAATGCTTTTAATTAACTGAGATTCCAAGAAATGGAATTAGAGAAAAGAATTTGAATATATTTGAGTAACAGAGGCTTCACTTCAGAAGAACAATATACGATTTACGATTTGTCGATTTGTTCTTCAAGAAAACAGAAATTAGAAAATGGAGTGTTTTTCTCTTTGCTTTTGAAATTCCGTGAGTCGCCGTTTGTAAAAATAAATAATAAGTATAAAACGCGCCTCATGAGCTATATAGTTCTCTTCGTTTTTCATTTTTCAATTTTTTATGCCTGGGTGCCATGTTCAAGTTAGAGTTTTTATTAAATATAATCAAACTTGAAGATATTATTAATTTTGATCTCATAATTTAATAAATTTAATTCAAACATGTTGACTATTATATTTTTATAATATAATTTCTAACGTAACTTTCAATAATTACAATTTATAATTTATTATTATTTTTAATAATATATAATAATTTATTAATGACTATTATATTTAATATTAATAGTTATAAAATATAACTGATAAAATAAATATTATAATTTTTTATTAAAATAATAATAAAAATAATTATTTTAATATCATTACTCTTAATTTGTTCATTTTATCTACTTAAAATACTTTTACTTTCTGGCACCCATTATTTCAAAAAATATTATAAAATCAATCTAATATGATTTATTTATTTATTTACGTAATTTTATTTTTAATTATTAAAAAAATAAAATTTTAAATATAAAAAATATTATGCAATGTAATTAAATCTTTTTGAAATTGTTAATCATGTTTGAGAGATTTTCGTTATTATTATGTTTTTGTCATTTATAAATTTATTTTCTGGTTCAATCAAAACAATGAATGATTTTCAGAAGTGAGTAATGCTGCACGTTTCAATTTGGTATGTATCTAAGTGTGAGCATTACAGTTGTAATATTTAGAATTAATTAATATTTAACTATTTGTAAGAACAGTACTTTTTTATAAAGATCAATAACACTAATCGATGTGAATTATATCATGTCATGATTTGTTACAAAAAAATTAAACTTGCAAAATCAAATAGGAAGCAATGAAATTTAATTTAGAAATAATATTTCATCTTATTTTATATTTTATTTTCGTTTACAGTGTATTCGTGATATAATATTATTATATTTTATTTAAATAACATATCATCTTATTTAGATTATAATTATAATTTAAAACATATTTTATATCATTTTTCTTACTAAACTTACATTATAAATAATCATGTATTATATTTAATTTTTTTTATATATTTTTACTTGTATCATTTAATTTCATTATAAACAAACGAGATATTTACTCATTTAATACATTTTTATTATCATCTTATTTCATTATAATTTAAAAATATCATAATATTTAAAAATTAATAAATTATATCATAAAACTTATTAATAACTTATCTATCTTTACGATTGTGAGGAGATTATCTTCAGATTTATTTGATTATTATTTTTTTACTTGAATATTCAATTCTTCCACCACCAAAAATGGTTTTGCAACTTAAAAAGTTGGCGTGTGTTAATTAATGCAAGGTGGTACATTTCTTGTATTAATTAGCTTACTTAAATTCAGGGTTTATATATTTTGTATTTATACACTCAAAATGTTATTTATATAATTTTTTCTATGTCCCACCAATCTAGCAAAGTAGTTACATCAACTCTCTAGGTTAATTGTACGTACTTTGTTTCAATCAAACTAAGAGAAAGAAAGAAAGAAAGAAAGAAAGAAAGGTATGAAAATATAGCCTAAACCAAGTAAAGATCATGAAGAAGTAGTGGTTAATTTGTTGATGATAACAATTAAATAGGTATGTAATTTTTTGACATTGGGAGCAAATTAAGAGCTACGTACTACTAACCAATCACACCTAAATCTGACATAAAATAAATAAGACAAAATTAAGTATGAACATTTTTATTGCAAATTGAAAAGGAAGAAAATATTAGGTGAAAATGATTGAACAATAATGAATAAAAATTGAAAATATATTACTTCTTTAAGCTTTTTGTTAATACATGCACAAAATCAGTGCATGAATAAGAAAATTAAATATATACGAGAGGTTGAACATATCATCAAGCTAGTCATTGTGTAAGTTTTTTTGTTGAATATAACCAATTATATATATTTCAATTTATATATATATATATATTTCTCTTATAAAAATTATAGGCTAATAATAGAAACTCACCATGTGAGAGAGGAATGCTAGAAAAAGAGAAAGAGTTCCTACATCAAATTAAAGTGATAGTACTATTTGAGTATCTAATAAATGAAAAAAAAAATTGATGAACATTTGAGGTAATTCATATTCGTTATTCCTAGTGGAAGTTTAATTTCATGGAGATGAACAGTGAGGCTCGTAATAATTGAAAAAATAAACAGTTGTATAAATTGGTTAACCCATTTTATTAAAAAATATATATATATGATAATTTTTTTATATATTAATCGAAAAATACATAGTCATTTATGTTGTATGAAAAATAAATAAATATTTTTTTTTAAATAAAAATGTGAAACTTCTATCTATAAAAGAATTACGCCATTAAACTTTTTAATTTTTGATGTTTATAATTATTTGAATTTATGTTATTTTTTAATTAATTTATATTTTATATTATTGTACTTGAAGTTTGTATTTTTTTTATATTTATTGATTGCTCGAGTAATTATATAAAGTAAATTATTTCATAGTATGTTTTATTTAATATTTTTAATGAAATCATTTTGTAATATTATCTTATTTTATTTAAATAGCATCTCATTCATTTTGATTGTAAGTGGTCTAACTCTAAATATGTATTGTATAATTTTTTTAATTAAATTTACATTATAAATGATTATTTATAATATTTTTTATTATTTTTCAATTATTACTTATTTTATTTAAGCACTTTAAAAATAAATGATATATCTCAATTAATATCATTTTATTACCGTTTCATCTTATTAAAAATCAAATACTACAAAATAAAATATATTTTAAAAATTAATAAATTATCAAATAATTTTTATTAACATCTTATTTTAATGTATACTATCGTAATCAATGTTACACTTCCATTCTGCATAACAGTTTCTTTTAAAAATAGTAATAAATTAAAAAAATAAAATTGAACTATTTTTATTACAAATATCTATCAAATTAAAATTAATATAATAATAACATATGAGTCACAATAGGACAATGAAATGTCCAAGCTAGGTTGGTCGTGGTGGAGGTCACGACGGAATAAATTGGAAAGCAAATTATAATAATGCATGTGAAAGACAAAATTTATAATATACTCTTCAAAGTCTTAATTAAACCAACATAACTTATCAAGAGCGACGGCTTTATAAGTTTGGAGGCGTAAAACAAAAGTTAAAATTGAAAATAAGAGAAAAATATTAAAGAGGTTATACATTTATTATATAAAACTATACAAATATAAAAATATATTATGTTAGATATGAATTTACACGTAGATAGAAATATAAAAGATAGAATAAAAATCAATATTTTTGTCAAGTCTATATTAATGATAAATTAAATAATTAATAAGTAAATATATTCAATTAAAGCCTTAAATTGTTACACATATAGTTTTTATTTTTTTTTAAAATACATAAGAAAATTAAGAGCCAATTAAGATGTAATATTGATTTGTTAATTAGTTAAGTAAATATAAAATAACATCGAATAAAATACATAATTTTTTTTAATTTTAATATCTTTTAATTTTTTTTTTTGTTGCAATATTATATTATATTTTTCAAAGAGCTTAAAGCGAACAAGAAAGAAGTAATTGCAGCCGAAAGAAAGAGAGAATGCTTTTACTTTTTCTTTTTATAGCGACGAAATGTTTACTCTGTAGAAGGGTGAGAACACAACTCTGATTTGTAAAAGTCTATATCATAAGAACGACGACGGGTATAAATAATTAGGGGTGGATGTGATGGTTTTATTTTTGTATATTATTAGCTTATAAGTAGATCTTATTTTGATAATTTTGAAAAAAAAACAAAGATTTTAATAGATGTATAAATTTTTAAAAATTGATTTTCTAGTTAATCATTGTTAGATAAATTTAATGGAGTTGGATTAGATAATATTATATTTATTCTTTTTTATTATTATTTTTTACGAAACAATAATGAGTAAAATAACTTCCCCTGTATATGTTTCTTCATTAATTTAAGCAGTGCTAAAAATTCAAAACTCCAAGTGATGATCAGTATAATAGTTATATATGGATTAATCAGCAAATTAATTTACAGCATTCTTTTTTAAAAACTAGTTATCACTTTAACAACTCCATTAATTATATAAAGCAAATGGATGAAGTTTATCATTTCCTAAAAACGGTCAAATTAAATCATCACCTCAAACAAAAAGAAAAGAAGAAGAAGAAGAAGAATAATATGAAGAGACCTTTATTGTGTAAAACGTTAGCGTTTGTCCCAACATACAACTGGAAAGTTTACAAAAGTAATTTTTTGGGTTTTGACAAAAGCTCTTTATTGTATCTCTAAATGTTAGATTATATTTACGATGGTATACTTTTTTTATCAGAGATGTAAATGTTATGTTTTCTTATTATTAGTAGAATTTCAAGAGAAGTTTAATTCGTTTAAAATTCTATGTAATAAGAAGGGGTTAATTGTGCCATTTTATTGTTTCATCAATAAACTCATTTAAGTTTTGTTAAGTGTGCATTATACAGAGAGAAAAACGAGTGTAGAAAAGCAACAGTTGTAATAGAAAAATTGAGTAGTTTTTCAGTTTCTCCTTCTCTAACAAACCTTCATCAAGTATTCCGATGTAAGGTCGTTTGTGATCTAATTAAAGTAAAATTTTGCAAACAGGTTCAAGACTTTTAATCTGTACGGTGAGATTTGGATTTGGCTCACCCGTTTGTGAAATTCTAGGTCATGAATAGTGACTACGTAATTAAGTTAGATTTCTCCATTTTTCTTGAAATAATTGTTAGTTTCCAAGAATTATATTCTTGATGAATTTGTTAATTATTTGCCTTTAGTTTTATCTAGAGATAACTATTGTACAATTATTTATTGATAGTAGAAGTTTTGGATAAGAGTGTCGTGGTTGTTTCTTTCCTACATTAGAAAAGTTGTTCCATGTAAATTTGTTGTGTTGATTTTGTGCATGTTTCATTTTGAGCTCTATTTATTTGTTTCCTAAAATATTCACACAAATAAGGAGAATAGGTTTTCATTCTGATGTTTAGAACTTGATTAAGTTAGAATTGTTATTGTGATTCTCCTAACAAAGTGGTATCAGTGCTGTGGTTATTATTGTTGAATTTCTTGTGTTGAATAATGGAAGCAAATTTGAGTAGAATGATTACTTTGAATGGTTCTAATTATCACACTTGGAAAGGAAAAATGGAAGATCTCTTTTATGTCAAATAATTTCATTTACCGGTGTTTGCCTCTGAAAAGCCTGAAAAGTTGTCTGAAGAAGAATGAACTTTGTTACATCGACAAGTTTGTGGGTATATAAGGCAGTGGATAAATGATAATGTTTTGAATCATATTAGTGGTGACATACATGCATGGTCACTATGGAATAAACTTGAAGAGTTGTATGCTCGAAAAACAGGAAATAATAAAATGTTTCTTATAAAGCAGTTGATGGCTTTAAGGTACCAAGATGGAAATCCGTTGACAAATCACTTGAATACGTTCTAAGGAATAATCAATCAATTAGTTGGAATGGGTATCAAGTTTGATGATGAGATTCAGGGGTTGTGTTTATTGGGTACATTGTCAGACTCTTGGGAAACATTTAGAATGTCATTAAGTAACTTAGCTCCAAATGGTGTAATCAACATGGATCTAGCTAAGAACAGTGTTTTGAATGAAAAAATGAGAAGAAAATCACATGGTTCTTCTCAACAGTTAAAGATTTTAGTTACAGAAAGAAGAGGGAAGAGTAAAAGCAGAGGTTTCAAGAGCAAAGAAGAAGGAAGAAGCAAGTCCAACAGGTTTTCTAATGTTGAGTGTCATCAATGTGGCATGAAAGGGCACATCAAGAAATATTGTAGACAGTTGAAGCGTGATAACAAGAAGAAAGACAAAGAACAAAAAGGTGATGTTGGCAAGGAAAATGATCAAGTTGTCACTGCTAGTTCAAAAGACTTTCTCGTTGGTTATGATGAAGATATTGTCAATGTTGCATTTCACGAGATCAATTGGGTTATTGATAGTGGAGTCTCCATTCATGCTACGTCTTGAGATGACTTTTTTACATCCTATACAACATGCGACTTTGGGACAGTGAAGTTGGGTAATAATGGCTTGGTTAAAGTCATTGGTATTAGATATGTGTGTTTGGAGATGAATAATGACACGAGGCTACTTCTTAGAGGGGTAAAGTATAATCCTGAAATTCATTTGAACTTGATCTCTGTAGGTAAACTTGATGATGAAGGATATTACAATACCTTTAGTAATGGTCAATAAAAACTTACTACATGTATTATAGTTGTTGCTCGTGGGAACAAACATTCCAGTTTGTATATACTACAGGCGAGACTCTTCAAATGCGTTATTAATGCTGTGACAGATGAGCTTACAACAGAATTGTGGCATAAGAGACTTGCTCACATGAGTGGTAAAGGCTTGGCAATATTAAGTAAAAAAGAATCTTCTTTCTAGAATGAATGATGTTTGTTTAAGAAGATGTACGTATTGTTTGACAGGGAAGAAAAATAAAGTTTCTTTCAAGAGTTCCCCTCCTTCAAGAGTTCCCCTCCTTCAAGAAAACAATACATACTTGATTTGATACATTCAGATGTATGTGGTTCTATGAAGACAAAAACTTTGGGTAGTGTCAGTTATTTTGTGACCTTCATAGATGATTGTTCAAGAAAATTATGGGTGTACACTTTGAAGAGCAAGGATCAAGTATTAGATGTGTTTAAACAGTTTCAAGCCTTAGTGAAGAGATAGATTGGGAAGAAATTATGGTGCATTAGAATAGATAATGAGGGAAAGTATTCAGGTCCTTTTGATGAGTATTGTAGACATCAGGGCATTCGACATCAAAAGACACCTCCCAAGACTCCTTAGTTAAATGGGTTGGCTGAGAGAATGAACAGAACATTGGTTGAAAGAGTAAGATGTCTTCTTTCACAGACTCAATTGCCAAGATATTTCGGGGGTGAGGCTTTGAATACAGTTGTACATGTTCTTAATCTCACACCATATGTTCCTCTTCAGTTTGGATTGGCGAAGATGTTTCTTATGATCATCTTCGCGTTTTTGGTTGCAAGGCATTTATGCATATACCAAAAGATGAGAGATCTAAGCTCGACGTGAAGACACAATAGTGTATCTTTGTTGGTTTATGGTCTGGATGAAATTGGCTACATATTTTATGATCCAGTTGAGAAGAAACTAGTAAGGAGTCGTGATGTTGTGTTTATAAAAGATCAAACTATATAAGATGTTGAGAAGATAGAAAAAGGAGTCCATCAGTATAGCGATGATTTGATTGACCTAGATCCGATTCCTTTATCAGTACAGATGGAACAAAATGTTTAAGATGACCAATAAGGTTTAAATGATGCAGATATACAAGCTGCAACAGATAACCAAATTACCGATCAATTGTTAGAACCATAAATTGCACCTAAGAGGTTTACCAGAGACCGACATCCTTCCACACGGTATGATACATATGAGTATGCGTTATTAACAGATGAGAAAGAACCTCAATGTTATGTAGAAGTGATGGAAGATGGAAATAAAGCACACTGGGTTGGTGCTATGCAAGATAAGATGTAGTCATTATATGACAATCACGCGTTTGAGCTGGTAAAGTTGCCTAAAGGTAAGAGAGCTTTGAAGAACAAGTGGGTCTACAAGGCGAAGCAAGAAGAACACAATTCACAACCACGATACAAAGCTAGACTGGTTGTCAAAGGATTTAGTCAAATAAAAGGTATTGATTTTGATGATATTTTCTCTCCCGTTGTGAAGATGTCTTTCCTACGTGTTGTTCTAGGTCTAGCAACAAGCTTGGATTTAGAAATTGAGCAATTGGATGTAAAAACTTTCTTTCTTCATGGTGAGTTGGAGGAAGAGATTTATATGGAGTAGCCAGAGGATTTTAAGGTTAAAGGAAAAGAGTATTATGTATGCCGGTTAAAGAAAACCCTCTATGGGTTGAATTAAGCACCTAGACAATGATATAAGAAGTTTGAGTCAGTTATGGGGGAGTATGGTTACAAGAAGACTACTTCTGATCATTGTGTTTTTGTGTAGAAATTCTCTGATGATGACTTTATCAGTTTATTGTTATATGTTGATGACATGTTGATTGTTGGCAGAAATTCTTCAAGGACTTAGGGTGAGAAAAACAAATTCTTGGTATTCGAATTTGTCGAGACAAGAAAAGAAATAAGTTATACATGTCACAGGAATGGTACATCACCAAGGTACTTGAAAGGTTTCATATGGATAAAGCTAAAGTGGTTTCTTCTCCTTTATCTAATCACTTTAAGGTGAGATTGAGTCAAGGCCCTTCAACAGATAAAGAGAAGGAAGATATGGAAAATGTTCCATATGCCTCAGCAGTAGGAAGCTTAATGTATGCAATGGTGTGTACGAGACCAGACATAGCTCATGTAGTTTGAGTTGTTAGTCATTTTCTTTCGAATCCAAGAAGAGAGCATTGGGATGCATTAAAGTGGATTATGAGATATCTTCGAGGTACTTCCAATTTAACACTTAGATTTGGAAGTGGAAAACCATTATTAGTTGGATACACTGATGGAGCAGTTTCTTGGCAATCAAGATTGTAAAAGTGTGTTGCACTTTCTATAGCAGAGGCAGAGTTTATTGCAACAACAGAAGCCTGTGAGGATTTGTTGTGGATGAAGCAGTTATTGAGAGAACTTGGTTTCAAGCAGCAGAAATATGTGTTGTTCCTCTTATTTGGAGGAGCCCAAGTGAAGCTCATGGAGTAAGAAGGGGACAATTGTGTCATTTCATTGCTTTATTAATAAACTCGTTTAGGGTTTGTTGAGCGTGCATTCTACAGAGAGAAAAACAAGTGCAGAAAAGCAACAACTGCCTTAGAAAAACTAAGCAGTTTTTCAGTTTCTCCTTCTCCAACAAGCCTTCATCAAATGCTCTGATTAAGCTGAAATTTTGCAGTCAGGTTCACGACTCAAGACTCTTTAATATGTATCGTGGGATTTGGATTTGGCTCACCGGTTTGTGAAATTTTAGGCTGTGAACAATGACTACAAAATTGGGTTAGATTTCTCCATTTTTCTTGAAATAACTATTAGTTTCCAAGAAGTGTATTTTTGATGAAATTGTTAATTGTCAACCTCTAGTTTTATCTAGATATAACTGTTGTATAATTATTTCTTGATAGTGAAAGTTTCAGACAGGAGTATCGGGGTTGTTTCCTTCTTACATCGAGAAAGTTTTTCTACGTAAATTTGTTATGTTGATTTTGTGTAGGTTTCATTTTGAACTCTATTTATTTGTTTCTTAAAAGAGTCACACAAAGAATGAGAATAGGTTTTCATTCTATTGTTTAGAACTTGATTAAGTTCAAATTATTATTGTGATTCTTCTAACAGTAAATGGGATAAGAAATATAATTTTAAATATTAATTTTAATATTTTAATTAATAAAATCAAATATAAAAAATAAGAAGTTAACTATACATATTTTATGATAAGAAATAAAAAAATTCAATTCAATAAAAAATAAAAATATAATAAACAATATTTATATAATGAAAAAAATATATATATAACAATAAATACATAATCTATATATACTAAATTACTTGATAATATATATTATATATGAATTTGAGTTTCAACATAATTAATTTTATTAAAAAATATTATATTTTTTTCGTTTCAAATCAAAGCACATGAAAATATTATTTAATTAAAATATAATTTTATTAAAATATTTTAAAAATATAAATAAATTAAAATAATGTATATAGTTTCATAAATTAAGTTAATCATCATCCTTATTTTGTCTTATGCTTTCAATTATCTATCTTATTATCTTTATATTTACTTTCAACTATGAAATACTATCGAAAGTAATTCTAATAACAATAACGTGGATGTTTTTTATATTTTCAAGATATAATAAATAGAAATAATTTATGAAATTTTGATACTTAAATAATATCAAATAATATAATTAAGACTTAAGATATATTTGGATCTACAATCCTAGGTCTCGTACATAAATCATATTATTTATTTTATTTGCTTTAAAATAATAATATCAAAATACGTCAAAAACAATGCTCAAGATACATTGAATTTGTATCATGTAACGTGTATTTGTTTATTGGTGATGCCTATGGACAAGAGTACAAGACTACCCCTGTTAATGAATAAGGAGTGGAGCACCAATAAAGACTGACCTCCCCAACAAAATCAAAGCATATCTTGTATATATAGAGTTTGAATTCTTTATTTATATCTACCATTGAAGATGGTCACATTTGGAGGCAAATCTAGCTATTTTATAATTTATATATAATAATATGGTCCATTTGGAGGTTGAATCAATTCTTGAATTCGATTAGCTGGGAATAAGCATGTGACATGCAAATGTTGAAAAAAAAAATAATGTAAAGGTTCATGCTCTAATACATATATTAATAAATATTTTACAATATGTTTATTTTTATATGATGTTTGATCCAGTTAATTAAATGGATTTGCAAGTTATATATTTACTTTGTGTCTATTGTATTTGTGTTGTATACAGTTGAATTATAACACAAATTAATTTTTTTTTTAGTGAAAATGTGTCTAGTTATTGTTCTTTTGAAGTTTCAATTTTTGAAATGTTTAGTTTATTTTTTAAAAATATAATATTACTTTAGTATTTTTTTTAAATATTATTTTTATAATATGCATATGTCATTCTTAGTGGTAGTTTATGGATTTAAGATGTGTGTAACATGCTGTATTAAATTGTAAAATATTTAATTATATATAATTAGTTAAATTATTAGTGTTTGATCAAACTTCCTCGTTAAATCGGGACTAACAAAACAACTAGTGATATATTGGGCCTGACCCATGTAGATTGGATAGAGAATGGGAATTATATATGGGAAGCCCAAATCAAGGACAATGGTTTTTATTATTATTTTTATTTTTTATACCTAATATTAGATTTAAATATGTGATTTAAAAAAAGAGAGTAAAATTATCACTAAATTATTGGGTCAATCAAAGTTATGTAACAATGTCATTCAACTATTTGAATTAATATTTTGACCCAAAAGAGGGGTTGGTTGGTGCTCAAATAATAACCATAATGTAATATACTCAAATATGTTATTGATTTGATTCAATTTCAAATTAAATAAATAACTTTAATTTTAAAATTCAGTCAAATATATAATAGGTATGTGAAAATTAAAGGACATTTTTATGTTTATATTTGTTTTTCTTCTTTTTTACCTCCATTTTATCTTTCTATCTTTTAAAATTTTCCAGGGAGAATGAGATAGATAAAGAAATAAATAAATAATAATAATTTAAGAGTAAAAAGTTACTTTCAACATGGATCTCACATGAATCAAATTATTTCTTGAATGGGTCTCTAAATTGTATCAAAATCAATCATTTAAGATAACATATTGAACCAAATAAATAATGTAAGATATAAAACATATCTGCCATAGAAAAATATGAATACTATTTAAGAGCCGATCCCAATATATCTATTATCATTTTTTTAATAACAATTACACATTTATATATCAATACGCATATAAATACAATTATGAGATTTAAATTCAAATTTTTTGAGTATATAAAAAAAACATATACATTTGTATTATGATGTAATTTAATACACGGTGGTGCTATATTCTAATTTACAATGAAAGAAAATAGATAAAAGAGATATAAATACGTTGTATTATTTTATATTCCATTTAATTTTTTTATTAATTTTATAATTTAGAGTTATTTTATCCTATTTATATCTCATTTTATCTCAATATATTATAATCATAACGTAACTCACTTCAAATATAATATTTTCTCATTTTTCTTTCTATTAAACTTTTATATTATAGATCATTATTAGTTTTTTATTATTTTGTAGTTTTACTTATCCTATTTAAGTTAATTTAAGATAAGATGTGATCATTTCTTAAAATTAATAAATTATAACATGGGTTAATTAAATATTTCATTTTAATTTATAGGGTTTTTGTTTAAATAAAAATCACCTAAAATAAGCTCTGGAGAGAAATAAATTTACATTCAATGTTAATATTCACGTGACGAGTACACATGAGAAAGTAAAAAAGAATTATACAAATGTCTAAAATTTAAGCCTATATACTTAAAAAAATTACAATTTATTATAAGTGTGTAAGAGTTTTATATGATAACGTGACAATATGAATATAAAATAATTATAATTATAAAATATAATCAAATCATATTAGAAAATAAAATTAATTTAAAATATATTTTATTTTATGAGTCTTTATTTTTTATTTAAGATAATAAATTTAACTTCTTGTTAAATAATATTAAGTAAACTTTGACATTTAATTAAAAAAAGAAAAAGAAAGAAAGTATAAGTTTAAATAATATTAAGTCTACTTTGACATTTAATAAAAAAAGAAAAAAAGAGAGTATACTTTGACATGTTGAACCAGTAATGCTCGAGCCCAAATTCAATCAAATTCGGATAGTATGTTTAATTTTACTCACTTTTACTTATTCTTTCATCCTCTTAATTTTTATTTTTTTCTTCGTAATTATCGTAATTTGTAATTATAGAATTAATAAAATACATTTAAAAAATTAAGATATTAAAAAATATATATATATATATATTATAATTATTAAACTAAAATAAATATATATTATTATTATTATAAAAATTAAAATAAATAATTTTTATATTTTTATTATAATAATATAAAAAATTATTTTAAGAATATAAGTTGACATTTTAAGAGTTGAAGTCAATAGTAGAATACTCGGGTCAAAGTAATGGCCACATTTCCTAACCGCAGGCTGAATTTTGCCGCACACCTGTCATCTTCATGTGTCGTTGATTGGCACATTGAAAATGCTACGAAAATATGCGAAAAAATTAATCAAAAAATATATAAGGAATAAAATCGAAATTTAACCCCAATATTAATAAAAACACATAATACATTATATCTAAAATATCCAATATATTTGTAGGGTCCATACAGATATGTTGATATTTTTATAATCCAGTGAATATACATACACCTGTGTAGTAGGCAAATGAGAACGCGCACTCTAGTTGTACCATTTCGGCTTGTGCGTTTCCCACGTGAGAATAAGTAGAAGTAGTGGTATTCTCCTTTGGCTTTGACCAAAATTGATTGCTTTCTATCAATTTCTCAATAGAAAGTTTAAAGGAGTTTTAATTAATTTCATGTTGCTTTCAGATTCAAAATCTTCTAATTATTTAATTACCGTCTTCTCAACAGTTTCAGTTGAGGAAATCATATACATCCAAATTAAAACTAGTTCTTGGTTGAACCGGGGAGATCATATATTATATCCGAAATGCACAACACACGAGTCAGTCAAATGTATAGAGAAAAATAAAATTTTATAGTTTATAAGATATGAATCTAATTAACTTAGATGAGACGAATATGTTATTTTTAATTTTTATCAATTTACAAAAACGATTAGACATAAAATCGTGTGTAAAAATAAAGTATAAAAATAAGATAATAACATACGATATTTTTATATGAAAAAAACCTAGATTATAACTATGACCTAAGAGTAACCATCTAATTTTCAACCATGAAAAACAAATATTCAAGTACAAAACTCATTCTTATGCTATCTTTTCTACGACACTAACTCAATGTACATTATTTACTAACATCTGTTCTGTTTTCACAATTTCTAATATTTACGTGAACGGTTTTCAGACCAACGTTCCAATAAACTTCCCATCAATAAGATACGTTTCGGAATTTACTACAAAATTATTAGCACAAAAATACAAGTATCCGTGTGTGTTCTAGAATAGATTTAATAATGGATAATTCTAACTAGATGATTCAAAACATATACCACTTAAATCAAATCAACCAGTAAATCCTAGAGCAAAAAGATCAAGCACAAGTTAAATAAAAATAGATTCTTTAAAGATTAATAATCAAATCAAATAACTATGATATGACAAAAATAATTATTTGATCTAACAATTTAAAAACAAAAATAAAGAAGAATCCATAAAAACATATTATCAAAGTATCATAAAATAATTAGGCTTATTAATCAATTAAACATAACTACAAATATTTGATTAAAACAATTGACAATAAGTTTTATTTACATGAAAAATTAAAAATCTTAATTCTATGTAATTGATAAATATATTTTTTATTACAAATAGGATTAGTAATATTTATTAATTAAGAAAACTCATATATGATTGATAAATATATTTTCTATTACAAATAAGATTAATAATACTTAATAATTAAGAAGACTCATTTTTAAAGAAGAGTTATTTTAAAATAGATTTTATCCTATCTTTTATACTAAATATTTCAGTTATAATTTAGAATATATTTTATCTAATATTTTAACGCTAAAAATAATTTTAGATTTATAAACATGTGCTATTAGATGCATAAATTTAATTTTATTTATTGTAGTTATCAAAGATATACCTAAAGTATAATTATCTAAAAATCAATATTTGTTTGACTTTTCTTGATATACTTGTAAGCAAGCTTAAAAATAAATTTACAGATAAATATTTTATACACAAAAATAATCAAAATTCATAATATTTACACTATTATTATAAGTTTTAAATATGTTATTTTTAATAATTTTTCGTATAGTTTATGATTTGTGATAATTAAGAAATAAAACAAACCTTGTTCAACCTAAATAAAATATCAACGAAAGTACGTATCAGGTTATAAATAATTTGAACATTAATTCAAATTATGGGTCATTTTTTTGAGATAATACTTCTTTTTGTTAATATTTTAATTATAGTTAGAATTCTCTTGTGTTAGTATGTTTTCTCTAGCTATTTTGTTTTTTTTTTACTTAAAGAACTTGTTTAAAATCAAACTTATGCAAAAAAAAATTTTTTTTTTTAATTTATAAGACCAGAGAACATGATTCATGCCTTCTAATTAGTAATTACCGTCTTCTCAACAGTTGGGGAAGTCATATACATCCAAAACTAGTTGTTCGTTGAACGGCGGGGATCATAATATCCGAAATGCCTAACACATGAGTCACATTGTATAGAGAAAAATACCATAGGAAGGATTGATAGCAACGTTAGGTGGGGTAGAAGAAGAAGTATAGGTATTACTATTGTGGAATCTTATTAGATGTATTCTATTTTTTAAACATATTTATTTAGTTGAAAAAATAATAATAAAATAATATTTTTAAAATTTATAATTATAAAAATATCGTCTTTTACATATTCATGTTATATATTTTTATTGTTAAATTTTGTTTTGATATATTATTTTAACTTAAACATCGTTTTAATTAAACTATAATTATTTAAAATCATTCAATATTTTATCCGATTAAAAATCATTCAATATTATTTTATTATTATAAATTTTAAATATATTATTTTTAGTAATTTTTTTAAATAGTTTATGATGTATGATAATTATGAAAAGATATGACATGAATTGTTTGGAAATAAAGTAAACCTTGTTCGATTTAAATAAAATATCAACGAAGGTATCAATTTATAAAGAATTTGGACATTAATTCAAAGTATGGGTTAATTTTTTGAGATAATGTTTCTTTTTGCTAATGTTTTAATTATAGTTAGAATTCTCTTGTGTTGGTATGTTTTAATTATAGTTAGAATTCTCTTGTGTTGGTATTGTTCATATTGTTCGCATAAGTCCATATTGTTCTAATTAATTGATATTAATAATTTCTCATTTTTGTCCCATTTTTTTAAAACGAAAGTCAATACATGATATGGCAAATTGGTGAGACTTTTGTTACTCACTTTAGACCCTACGAACACGTTCAATGCAGTACATCTAACCGTATGTTATGCTTCACCAAAAAAAAAACTAAGGAGTAAAAAAAAAACTTTCAAATTTATAATTATAAAAATAACATTATTTGTATTTACTTCATTAATTTTTTATAAAAAGTATAACATATCATTTTATTTTAAACGTCGTTTAATTATATTAATCCGTTCAATATTAAATGAAATCTATATGAATTCCATTCAATATTATTAGAATGATATTTTTGTTATTATAAGGTATAAAGATATTATTTTTTGTATTTTTCTAAAAACATATCAGGTTTAACTATATGATACAATCTCATTAGTATATATAGTTTTACTTTTTACAATATAAACTAATATATATTTTTTAATATATATCGTAAGAAAATGGATCTATATTTTTTTTATACTAAAATGGTTAAAATAGTCATTTTGTTCAAATTTTAGGTGTAAACTTGTCCATATTATAATATATATCGTAAGAAAATGGATCTATATATATATATTTATTAAAATGGTTAAAACAGTCATTTTGTTTAAATTGTAGGTGTCAACTAGTACATATTCTTTTAACCATTGTCAATTAGTCATCTTGATTATTAAATTCTGTTATTTTTTTAAATTGTTAAAAATTTGTTAATTAATGATAAATTTTAATATTTTATATTTTATAACAATTTTTATCAATCACATGTCAAAAATGAGAAAGAATCTTTACGGGTCTTTATGTCTACAAATGTTGATTAAATTCATGAAGAATCAAAACCAGATAAAATTATTCTTTTTATTGAACAAATCCTTTGCATGATTGACAAGTGCTTTTCTTATTTTATATATATGTTGTGATCTTTGATGATACAGTTCCGAATAAATGATAATTTAATATATATAAAAAGTCTGGTACTAATTAAAAAAACTTTCTTTTTCTTTTATTTTTGATGTCTACTAATTGAATTTATATAATAAAAATAAATAAAATGATTTATTATACTATTAAACTTTATCATTTAATAAAGATAAGATCAATTAATACAATTTATTATATTATTATATTATTATATTTCAATAATTAGAAAGAACATGCCAATATTACCGAAAAAATAATGTATTTGGAAGAAAAATAATTTTGTGAAAATAATAAATTTCACACTATTAAAATTCATATCAACAAAATAACAACTCTATCGATAATTTATATAATCTCAAATGATGCAATTTTTATTTATTTTTATAGTTTTTGAAAATATTATTTAAAATAATTTCTATAACTTTAAACATATTATATTAACATGTTGATAATATAGTAAGTCGTAATGACACAATTAAGACTTTTAAACTTCACATTCAGTTCAAAATCAAGCACTGAAAATGCAATTTAATATTGCAGTCAATCAATATTACAATTAAGTCTTCGAGCAAATATTTTTTTTATCACAAGACAATTTATATGTTTACTCATTTAAAACATCGGATCATTATCTGTTAAGTGAATTGTTGTCTTATAATAATTTACTAGAAAAATTGCTCCATGTTAAAATAGTAGGTAATATAAAATTAGAAAATTTTTCTTTACTAGTGTTATTATAAATAATATATCAATTAATTATATATTTAAAAATAAGTTATTATAAATAATATATGAATTAATTATATATTTAAAAATAAATCATATTATTTAAGATATTTTATCACACCTCATGACTAAGGATGTGTAACAAAAACATTGTGTTCAGTTATCCGTATAATCATTTCAATTTTTATTTGATAAATTTTAAAAATAATATGATTTTAGATAAAAATTTAACATAAAAAAATAAATATAATTTTTGTAATCATTTATACTCAAAATTAATTATATTTATTAAATTATATTATATTTAAAATATTTTAAAAAATAATTTTTTAAAATATTTTATAATAACAGTCCCGAATCTTAACCTATTAAAAAATATTTTGAATACAGTTTTTATAATTTAATTCAAAAATAATATAAAAAATCGTTTTCATCGTTACCCATGTCTATGCTTACTCGTAACTGTCAAAATTTTATGGCCACGAATATGAGGTCAACCCGCGTATGAAATCTAAATCGAAATGAAGATTAAATGGATCGGGTCTGTGAAACAATGGGCTCCTCCGGTTTACAGCTTGTTCATTTAATTGTACTGCATGCAAACGCGTTCAACGTTTGGTCAATGAGTCAAAAAGTAGGACCACACTATTCTTATATCCACGTGGCTAACTATGGTCCTTTAGTGTCATTAATCCATGACGGGGCGCGTTCTATCTATCATGTACTAAATGGTTGGATCACGTGATTGTTACTCGTTCAACACAAGACCACTTTTTAATCTAGGAAAACTTTATGATCTTTTTTTCTTTTTCTTTTTCTTCTTGTTTTTACGGCAAATAATTATCTTAATTAAAATAGGTATGCAATAAATAAACAAAAAAGTTTCTTACGTGCAAAAAAGTTTCTATGTAATCTATGAATTCTCTTTGCAAAACATTTTAGCATCACATCGAAATTATCAATTTTTAAAGAATTCAAATCTAATCTTATGCAAAACAATTTATAAATTATTAAATTCGAATAGGATACAATTAAAAATAAATTATAAATTATTCAATCTGAATCGTATCTGATATAAAATAAATTATAAATTATTTAATCTAAATTTGATCCACCGTAAACATCAATTAAATGATTTAACTCTAAATATTCATAATTTTGACATAAATTTTAAAAATATTAAAGTTCAAATTACATTAAAAATAAACTAAAACCTTTAAAATATTGTTCAAGCTTATCTCTCTAAATAATAATAGTAACATGAACAACTTGAGATAATTATTCAAGGTTTAAGCCAACAATGACATCCATAACATTGATAAAAAATTAAAAAATTAGAAATATAAACAAGCTAATAATAAACACAATAATATATAAAATATTTTTATTTTTTCATAATATGATAATGAATAAATCTATATACATTCAAACTATATGAAAGTTTTATGTAATATATTTGATTCTAAAACCTCAATTTTATCAAATGATTCTTGGATATCAATGATTGAAGAAAAACGATGAACAACGAAGGCATGATAATGAACAGGGATGAACCGATGAAGAAGCGTAGTGAGAAATGGATGGCCTATCTTGGCTAGGAAACACCAAAAATGGATAAGAATGATTCAAATCGAGGTGTGTGATTCTTAGATTAAGACTTTAATAAAAATTATTTTTTTTATTATATAAATTTTTAAAATAATTTAATTTAATATGTAATAGTATATTATAATATATAAATTGTATAAATAATATCAAGATATTTATATATATATATATATTAAATATCTCAAATCATATTAGAATATATAAATTTAAATATTTTTAATTCAAATTCAATTATTTTGCATCGAAATGAATCCACTTTTTAAATTTCTATATAATTTTTCAAAATTTTTTAAATTCATTGAATATTTTTGATCAATTCAAATTTAAGTTTATTTAATTAGATGGCTATCACTCAAAAATCTATTTAAATAGACACGTTGATGGGATTATTATTAACATAGAACCACATATGGGTGTTCATAAACCGGTCCGGACCGGATCAAACCGTAAAACCGAACTAGATCGGACCAAATTGAATGGTTTTGTTAATCAAACGGTCCTGTTTGTATTAATTTTAAACCGTTCGATCCGGACCGGACTAGTTTAATAATATATAAAAAATTTCACATTATTTTTTCATTAAATTATAAAAAATTCGAACCAAACTGGGAATCAAACTGGACCGAACGGTTTTATAAGTCAAACGGCCTAGTCCGATCTGAATAATATGAACGATCTGATCCGGTTAATTTTTTTTAAGAAAAAATGGATCAGACTGGATCGGACCGGACCATAGACACTCCTGGTACCACATGAAGCTGTATATAGGCAGTTTACCGTCAACCCTTGTTAAGTGTGCCAGGTACGATTGAAAAATTATATATACTCATTAAGTACATGACCATATTACTTCCTCACTAAAAAAAGAAGTAAATCATGCCTCATAAAGTGCTATGATTCTTATTTAATAGGAATGATATTAATAAGGTAATGCATTAATTTTTAATAATAATAAAATATAAAATAATATTTAAATAAAAAGAGATGATATTATATTACAAAATTATTAGATTATAAATAAGAATTCTATTTTGTATCTCTAACTATAATTACGATAAAGTGAAGGTAATGTAAAATATAGATGATAAGTTCATGCACAAATCCTAATAAAAATAAATAAACATAGCAAACATGATCAATACATTTTTTTTTGGAGCAAGAGATGGGAAATGGGAGCGTTTGTTATGATGTTATGGTGTTATTATGTCATATAACTTATAATTTTTTATTTCAAATGATAAGTATATATCTTAAACATTTAATAAATAATGCTATAATTTTATTAACAAGGCTATAAATATATTTACATATGATTCATATTTCAAATGATAAAGTTTACTTAGATATGCATATAATTTTAAAGGATATAACGTGTTAAATATGATTTAATTTTTAATAAATTCAAGGTTAAAGTAAATAATTAGTTTTTAAATTTTAATTAAATTCACGAATCATATATGTCAATTCTCAAATATTTAAAATGATCTTAAATTTTTTATTCACAAATATATATTTTAATAATCAAATTAGAGTATATATTTAAAAGTTTAGATATTAAATTATAAGATTTAAAAGTTTATAAATTTATGTATAAAATTTTAAAAATTTAATTATTAAAAAAATTTGACCCGAGTTATTGTTTGACGTGAGTTTCTTATCAAATTGAAGCCTTATTATTAAAATGAAAAATATGACAGATATAGACATGGAGGAGAAGGATGAGTTGGGTTTGGGTGACCATCATGCATTATTCCAAAAGTTTTTAACGTATTTTGTAAGTCATAAATTAAATTATTATTAATTAAAAAATTAAACAACCTCAAATTGGTTAGGTATGCAATAGTTAATAAAGGTAAAATGCGAAAATTAAAATATTGATGCATAATATTTAGGTATAACCAGTCATACCAACATGATTTTATTGAAAAATTAACGATTTTTAAACCATTTTTAATATAAATTATGTCTTATATTAAGTTACAGTAATAAATAAAATACACATATTATATAAATTAAATAAATCTTGATAAACAATAATTTTTTACCTAATTCAAGATACTTTGAATATGATGTATCTCTTACTTTAATTATATATATATATCATATTAGTTATATATAAATATTTTTAATTTATATTATTTTTTTCAAATAATCTCAATCATAATTATGTATCATTAGATTTATAATAAATTAAGGTGTGTATAATATCATGTATAAAATAAATTATTTCAAATAAATTAATATTTATTACTCGGTAGAAATATAAGAGAATATAATAAATTATTTTATTTTCTCTCAAATATTTTAAATCTTATAAAAAATATATAATTAATCAAGATTGTAATAATCAATTATTTCTTAACTGCATTTTTATAAAATTTATTATTTATATGAAGCTTTTAATTTTTTAGCTGTATAAATTGTAGAAAGACTCCTTTATTTACGGTAAAATAAATTATATTGATAATCTTAAATTTATTAATTTTGAAAACTAGGTGAATTAGTAAGAGATTTTTAATCATAGTAAGTAAAAAGCATAAAATGTTTATTCTTATAATTATATTATTATATATTAAATTTAATTGAATAAAAATATATATGTTTGTATTTTATATATAATATTTTAATATTAAATTATTAAATTAAATATAGTTAAAGTTTAAGATTTTAATAAAAAATATTAAATATAACATATAAATTTTTTCACAACAAGTCTCGCCTTAGATCCTTTTTAGGGTCGGCCCTGATTAGCATTACTCTTTATTTTTTATTTTTTGGGGTCTTAGATAGAGCTTCAAATCGAAGAATTACTTACATATTTATATATATTTTTCATAATTAAGAAGCAATTTATTATTAAACATATACAATTATTAAGAGAACAATCACGTTTTAATTTCGGTAAATATTTAAATATGTAGTACTCATATTAATGATACCAACGTGTCACACTTAAAACCACATGCAGAGCTAACATTAAAAAAATTAAAAGAATTAAAAAATAAATAAAAGAAGCGCGTATCAGCAGATGAGTCGCGACTTTCAAAGCTTAATAGAGAAATGAGAGAAAAAGCAAGGAATGTTCTACATCAGCTCCTAGTCCCAACGTGCGGTCGATCCGCTCCGAAGATTCAGCTTGTTATAGCCACGTCATCTATATGACCACCAAAACCTATGTTACTGCGTTGTACAATATCTTCTTCCCATAAGGCTCAATTTAGTCATTGATATCGTCACCGTTGCGATCCGTACACACCTACCATCAAAGTCTCCCCTTCCGTATTTTCCTTTCCCACTATATATAGATTCGACATGAGCCCTATGTTCTTTCAATATTTGGAAATTAATTCCTAGACAGAAACTCAGAAAAACAGAGTCGACGACCAAGGTAAAGAGAGACATCTGAATATCAAAAGTTCCAGTTTGAGCAATTGACAAAGAGACTTGGAATACAAAAAAATACTAGAGAAATTTCAGGTATTTAGCAACGAAATTAGTTGATACTTGTTCTTCAATTATCAGGTTAATTTGTTTTGCTATTTTCTGTTGCTTGGACTTGTATATAACTCTGGTCTAATTAGAGGAGATTCGGAAATTCTGAAGTCTGTCTGTTCGTCTATTTCTTGTTGTGGGATTTGGGAAATTAAGAAAACGCGAACTGGGTACTCCTCGGAATTTGGCTTCTCCGAGGGAAATTTGGGGTCGAAAAATTTCTTATGTTCTTCATGGAGGAACTAGGAGAGTAGAAAAAACATTTAATAGTTTGAATTTTCAAATCAGTTGTAATGGTTTTGATCAAATTATCCTATTTGAATAGTTACAACCGATTCTTTTCTATTCTATTTTGAAGAGCTGAATTTTTCTTCCCATGAAATAATATATTTCACGTTTCCTATTATGTTTTTGTTGAACCGTTCTGTTTTTGTTTCTTGTTATTTGGGTATTCTATTGATTCATATCCAATCACCAGGTTGCTAGGGCATTTTGATTTTTCATCGATTCATGATTGGTGATCTCTAATAGAAGTTAACTATTTTATCTTATCCTCTACAGTGTACCAAAACAAATTGATTTATTTGCTTTATAAGCTTTCGGGAAACTTAGTTGGGTACACCTGAAAGCAATTTTAATGAGTTTGATTTGAGAATACTTTTTTTTTTTGAATTGATTTTTCTCTCTCTTTCTTACTCATTCTCTTTTGGAAATTGCAGGTTGATTACTTACATTGTGGAGGCTGATAAGTTAAGACCTCCTCATAAGGGAAAAGCTGCCAGTAGTATTCCTTGAAGAGAGAAGGCTGATCATCTTATAGTTTCTGGTCTGCTGGCAAGTAGTGGTGCGACTTCCTATTGAGCAGAATAGCTGATGGTAATGCCATAGTATGGACTCACGCCAGCTTTTCGGAATCGGAGTAACTGGTGTGGGCCTATCTCATTCCACCGTTCCATCCATATCCAACGGGCTTCTTGGTTCATTTAAATTTGATATAGGAAATTCTCCAAACTCGCCTTTTTCAAGCCATTTTGATTCTGATACCCTTACTACGTTGAGTGACAGTCAAGAGCAGCGTAGTTCCATAGAGAACCTGTCAGGAGTCAGTCCTTCCTGTAACTCTTCCCTTGAAACAAACAGCTATTTTCCTTGGCTAAGCCCTTCTGTGGACTGTCGCCGAGAGACTCTACAGCTCTCTTCTGGGCATACACCATTCTTTCCGGATGCAAACTGCGGCTCACAGAACATAAAACACGCCTTGCAGGAATTAGAGACTGTTTTGATGGGACCCGAAGATGAAGAAGATGAAGTTACCACAAAAAATACTTCCTTTGGTGAAAAAAACTCGGGATTTACTTCATGGAACCAGGAGCGCCAGAGTTCACAAATGATTCAGCTTGAGACATCCCTTGGTTACAGGCTTAGGCCGTCTAGAGAAGTTGTTCATCTGGAGAAACGCCACAAAGCAATGGGGGAAGCATCTCTGCTGTGTTTCCCACCCGGAAATCTAAAGCAATTGCTTATTACTTGTGCTCAAGCTTTATCTGAAAACAACATTGATCTTTTTGAAAAACTGGTCGAAGAGGCTCGAGGTGTTGTATCAATTAGTGGCGAACCAATTCAACGTCTTGGGGCTTACATGATCGAAGGGTTGGTAGCGAGGAAGGGGGAATCGGGAACCAATATCTACAATGCACTCAGATGCAGAGAGCCTGAAAGCAAGGACTTGCTTTCTTACATGCAAATTTTGTTCGAAATCTGCCCCTACTTAAAGTTCGGTTACATGGCAGCCAATGGGGCTATTGCTGAAGCATGCAGAACTGAGGACCGCATTCACATCATAGACTTTCAAATTGCTCAGGGTACCCAGTGGATGACTCTCCTTCAAGCCCTAGCTGCAAGACCTGGTGGAGCTCCTCATGTTCGAATCACTGGCATTGATGATCCGGTTAACCAATATGCTCGTGGTGATGGATTGGAGAAGGTAGGAAGATGTTTGGCTGCAGTCTCACGGAAATTCAACATACCTGTTGAGTTTCATGGAGTGCCGGTGTTTGCACCTGATGTCACAAGGGAGATGCTTAATATCAGGCCTGGGGAGGCTCTAGCAGTCAACTTTCCTCTTCAGCTCCACCACACTCCAGATGAGAGCGTTGATTTGAAAAATCCACGGGATGGGCTATTGAGGATGGTAAAATCACTTTCTCCAAAGGTGGTCACTTTGGTAGAGCAAGAATCCAACACAAACACAACCCCTTTCTTCAACAGGTTTGTCGAAACTCTGGATTATTACTGGGCAATATTTGAGTCTATTGATGTGACACTACCAAGGGATTCCAAACAAAGGATTAATGTTGAACAGCACTGTTTAGCAAGGGACATTGTTAATATCATTGCTTGTGAGGGGAAGGAAAGGGTGGAGAGACATGAGCTCTTTGGCAAGTGGAAGTCCAGGTTGTCAATGGCGGGATTTAGACAGTACTCATTGAGTTCTTATGTTAACTCTGTGATAAGGAGTCTTCTGAGGTGCTACTCAGAGCATTACACACTGGTGGAAAAGGATGGTGCTATGCTTTTGGGGTGGAAAGAGAGAAACCTGATTTCAGCTTCTGCTTGGTACTGAGCAAACTAAGGTAATTAAAAATCGGTCGACAGATCACAGAGGTAGATGCGGAAATATAACCACTTGTATAATTCTTGTAAACTGTGGAGGCAACCATAGGGTATTTCGGCTTTGTGGTTAGTCATTATCGCGCATAAAATGGCTGCCTATATAGGATTGATTATGATGTAGTTTTTGCTTATTATCGCTGTTCTTTTACAGATGCTGTACACCTTTATTCTTTGTTATCAGTTGTATGTATATTTGTGCTGGCCTTACAATTTTAGTGACTTTATGCTCTTAAGAATTAACAACAGGGATACACCCTTCAAATAGAAGCCATTTTTGTTTTTGGCTGGGAAGAAAGAAAAGTCATTTGAACTAGAGTTCTGTGAACCAAACCACATACAAAGGAAAATAAATAAAATATAAGATGATCTAATACTGGTTCAGCTGTTGCCTTTATCTACTGTTGGTTACTATTTGTTTTCAAATAGACAAATTTTTTTAGTAATTATTCACACCATTTTACTTGATAAAAATATATATGTTTTTTATATCATAATGGAAAGAAGAAAAAAAATGTGGAACATATTTTTAAATAGGCAAAAAACATATATGTATACATTATATAAAAAAATTAACATATATACACTGTTAGAAGGTGTTAAACATGATATGTTATTTGTAAAAAGAGTTTATAATATATAATTAAATCATAAATTAAAGATAATTTCCAAACACTAAATTAATAATGGATCTTTGAGTTAAAGTAAACCATCAAGGGAGTACAAGAATAATGGTAAGGAGAGAGCATGCTTTTGAGCACGGTGTAAATGCAATTTTTTCTTTTGAGATTCACAAATGAAGACAAGCTAAGAAACTAACATATTGGATGGCCAAGGCAGAAAGATTTGGGATGGAGAGAGAATTCAAAGCCAATTATGTTTTGTTAATTTTTCATTATCAAATGCCATAAAATAATTGGGCTTGGGCCCAAACATGAGCGTATAATAAATAATGCATTATTTTATTAAACTTTGCACGTCAAATGTCTAAATCTCACTTGAAGAAATACAAGACGTTTCATGTCTGTTCCTATCTCCTCCGTCTGTAGGATTACCAGAGCTTTTATGTAATTCGAATTTTGTAAACTCATATTAATTGAAGGTCGGTCAAGTCTTAAACAAACTATTCAAATTCATCATATAGCAAAACTTAAAAATATAAGAAATGGATGAGTTCGTGTACGACCTATTTTAAAAGAAAATATAAGAAATGGATTGAATCCCTTCTCTCTCTCTCTTTCCCAACTTCTACTATATTTTTTTCTTCTTTGGTCCCTTTTTTCTTGGTTTTCTTCACTCTTGCTTGATTATTATTATTATTATTATTATTATAAACTGCAAGTTCTTGGTATATACTTGGCTTGGAGTATACATGTTGTTATTTTGTTAAACAATTCTTAATCATTTTGATTGTTGAAGGGTTGGATCTTGTTCTACCCATGACTTGTTATATATCAATTTGGCTCATTTTTGCTTTTAGTCTCTGTGTTCATTGTTAATCTATTTATCTATGTTCTTGTATCATGAATCCTTTGTTCTAATGCATCAATTTTACATGCTTTTCTTCCATTTTTGTGTGTTCTTTGATTGATATATAAAATGATAGACCCAGTTGATCACAACGATGGTTCCAATAATAATGTTGATAGCAAGAATCCTAAGGAAGGTATTAAAAAGAAGTGTTAATGTATATCTATTAACAGATTAATGTATACGTGTTAATGTATATTATATACGATAATGTATATCATATTGTAGGCTTTAGGTACAACTAGTTTTTTAACTTCTTTATAAATACACAATTTATATTCATTAAGATATGAAATACAATCATTCAATATTTCTAATATGGTATCAAAGCCATTGCCATAACCTTTCTTTTAGCAGTCTTGTCTCTTCTGGTGTTACTCTATACTTATCGCTTCCACTGTCACAATAGTCGCTGCAGCCACTCACCGTAGAACTTTTGACGTCTTTCAGTCGTTGTCCTTAGGTTCTAGGCCTACAATCGTCGTCGTTAAGGAGTCCTGCACCACATAGACCACTACAATCACCATCTTCCCCGTACAACTTGCTCCGATAACCTTTTTATAGGAACAACAGTGATTGGGCTACCCTGATCTACACAACTGTAGAAGCCTCGCCACCATCGAAGTCAGAATGCGCCTTCACACACCGCACAACAAAACACAACTCTTCCTTACGCGCCATCGTGCATCTTGATCTGATAACATTTATACAAGTTCCACAGTGATTGGCTCGCCCCGATCTACAAACCCGTGGAAGTACCGCAACCATCAGCGTTCGCATGAGTCGTCACGCACCATACATAGGAACAACGCCTCTTCCTCGTGCGCCTCACATGCAACCCTAAGGTCCTGTTAAGATCATCAGTGCAACACACTATCACCTAGGACTGATGTCATCACACGTGAATTTGACATCATCATTGACTAGTGACTATTTGACCGAATCACCGTTGACTGTTGACTGACTGATCGTTGACATTTATAGATTAGGTTCTTTCAACCTAGTTTTTCATGTAGATTTTGTTTTTGCAGTCTATTTTTGCATATTATGTTTCTAAATGGATAAAATAATGTTTTTCTTCCTCATCCTATCAGTACTGTATTGGAGGGGACCCAAAATTACTTATCTTGGTCTCAAGCTATGTGTAGTTTTCTTAAGGGTCGCATGCTCTGACATTATTTTACTGATGCATTTATCATTCCTGTCAAATGAGCAAGTGAAGAAGATGCTACCTACCTTGGTCGTATGATTGAATAGGATAGTTACAACCACATGATCCTCACATGGATTTGGAATACTTCCATTCCCTCCATCTCTAATCTATTGGGCAACTTTGATGATGCAAAATCAACATGAGATATATTGGCCAAAAGGTACTCCACTACTCACGGTTCTATGAAATATAAGTTAGTAGTTGAATTGCATCAACTTCGAAAAAAACTAGGATAATCCATTAATGACTATTATGATCAATTTCGCTTTATTTGGGAGCAAATTGACTTTTGTGATCCAAGTTGGGCATGCTCAAAGGATGCTCATCAATATGCTACAGTTATAAATGAGTTTCTTCTATATGAGTTCCTGATGTCACTTCATAAGGACTTTTAGCCCATTTTGGGTCAACTTTTCAATCGCAGTACTGTCTCTCTCTTAATATTGCAGTAAACGAGTTGGTTAGAGAAGAAGCTCAGCTTGTAACCCTACAAGCCCAAAATAAGTTTGATATTTTGGCTATTACTATTCCTCACACATTGTGGTGTATCTTGCTCCAATAAAATTTATACAAGTTCCACAATGATTGGCTCACCCCGATCTACACAATCATGGAAGTATCGTAACCATCCACATTCGCACGTGCTGTTACGCACCGCACATAGGAACCATGCCTCTTCCTCACGCACCTCACACGCAACCTTCATGTCCTATTGAAATCATCAGTGCAACACACTATCACCTAGGGTTGACATCATCACCACGTCACCTAGACTAGTGTCATCACACGTGAAGCTGACATCATCGTTGACCAGTGACTGTTTGACCGATTGACCATTGATCGTTGACTTTTATAGATCAGGTTCTTCTGACCCAATTTTTTGCCTAGATTTTGTTTTTGTAGTCTGTTTTTACACATTGTGTTTCTAAATGGATAAAAAGGATGTTTTTTTTGTATTGGAGGGGACCCAAAATTACTTATCTTGGTCTCAAGATATGCATAGTTTTCTTAAGGGTCGCATACTCTGACATTATTATACCAGTGCAATTATCATTCCTATCAAAGGAGCAAGTGAAGAAGATGCTACCTACTTTGGTCGTATGATTGAATGGGATAGTTACAACCACATGATCCTCACATGGATTCAGAATACTTTCATTCCCTCAATCTCCAATCTATTGGGCAACTTTGATTATGCAAAATCAGCATGGGATATGTTGGCCAAAAGGTACTCCACTACTTACGGTTCTATGAAATATGAGTTAGTAGTTAAATTGCATCAACTTCGATAAGAACCAGGATAATCCATCAATAACTATTATGACCAGCTTTGCTTTCTTTGGGACCAAATTGACCTTTGTGATCCAAGTTGGGCATGCTCAGCAATATGTTGTAGTTAGAGATGAGTTTTATCTCTATGAGTTCTTGATGTCACTTCACAAAAACTTTGAGCCCATATAGGGTCAACTTCTCAATCGCAGTTCTCCCTCTCTTGATACTATCGTAAACGAGTTGGTTAGAGAAGAAGCTAGGCTTGCAACTCTACAAGCCCATAATAAGTTCGATGTTTTAGCTATTACTCCTACTGCTTCTGCCATTAAGCAACCTTAGTAGTTAGGTGATTCCTCCAACTCTAGCAATTGTTGCAGTCAGACCAATAAAAGGTTTTACAATTATTTCAAGCGTCATGGCCACACCATTGAGACTTGTTACCGTTGCAACAAATCTACTACTTTTGTTGCTAATATTGAGCCTACTCCGTTGATGCCTTCCAATTCAACTGAGTCCCAGTCTTTTGGATCTAATGTTAACCTCTGCCTCATTGAACTACAAAAGATCATAACTCAGGTTGTTTGTATGGATGGTAATGCATCTTTTTCCACGGCTCTCTCAGTTCTTCCAAGTAAGTCTCAAACTTGGCCTTTTGATTCTACCTATTGTAATCACATGACACCTCACTCATCTTTCTTCTCCAAACTTGACCTTGCATCACATACTCTTAATATTCATATAGCTGATGGTTCCACCATGCATAATAATAGTCTAGGTTTTGTTTCGACCTCCAACCTCTCTGTTCCTAGGGTCTTCCATGTAATTGATTCATCCTATAATTTGTACTATGTGGGATAATTAGCTGAACTAGTATATCATATTATTTTTTACTTCATCTTTCACCTGTTACTCCTACCTTTATTGCTACTGCAGCTACTATAGTTTCTTCCTTACCTACTCTTGCACTTTGGAATTCTAGCCTTGGTCATGCCCCATTCACTAGGGTACAACAGTTAGCTTCTAAAGGTTTATTGGGTTCTATGTCCAAATACAATTTTGATTGTACTTACAACTAGCCTTACCTTTCATTAATAGTGAATCTATCTCTAATAGTATTTTTTAGTTAATTCATTCTGATGTTTGAGAACCTTATCCTATTACTAGTATTGGTAGATCTCGTTATTTTGTTGTTTTTATTGATGATTATTCTTGTTATAGTTGGATCTTTCCTATGAAATCTCATTCTGAAATCTTTCCAATATACAGTAACTTTGCAAAAATGGTTAAAACACATTTCTCTAAACATATCAAAAAATTTCAATATGATAATGCTCTTGAATATACTCAATGTGCTTTTCAAGCTCTGTTACATTCCTATGGAACTACACATAATCTAACATGTCCAAACACCTCTTAAAAAATGATCGACCTGAAAGAAAACTTTGTCATATTCTTGACACTATTTGTGCTCTTCTTCTTTGCCCCATTTTGTGGTGAAGCCATTCTTCATGATGTTCATTCCATCAATCGCATTCCAAGCATTTTCATTCATAATCAGACTCCATATGAGCAACTTTTTGGGTCATCCTCTGACTATCATTACCTTCGCTCTTCCAACTCTCCCTGTTTCGTTCTTCTTCAGCCTCATAAGCACAACAAACTTGAGCCTTGCTCTAGACTTTATTGTTTCCTTGGTTATGGTGAAACTCAAAAATGTGATTGGTTGCTATCATCCTATCTCTTATTGTCTTCGTGTTTCCCATAATGTTGTCTTTTGGGAACATTACTTATTTGTTGAACTCTCTCACTTTTGTTCTTCCCTAACTAACTCTTAGGTTTTAGAAATATTTCCAAATGAGTCTCATATTTCTTCTACAGATACTCTTGATCATTCTTTGGACTTCTCTATTCAATCTTCAGATATTTTTGATGATTCTCCTAAACAGATTGTAGATGAACAGGTTGATGATGAGCTACCCCACCTTGAGCATGAGTCCCCTACTCCTGCTCTGCCTGAAGATCATCCACAAGACATTCCATCTTGCCACTCAACCTGGGTAAGATCCATTCCTGCATATTTACTTTACTATCATTGTTACACTATCCTTACTACACTCAATGACCCTTACACCTATCGTGAGACATTTATTGACCCTTTTTGGAAAATTACAATAAAAGAAGAAATTGATGCATTAACCATAAACCATAAACCATACTTGGGATCTGGTTACTCTCTCTTCTGATCAGTCTATTGTTGGTTGTAAGTGGATCTATAAGATCAAGACTCGCTCTAATGGGTCCATCGAGTGCTACAAGGCTCGTCTTGTTGCAAAAAGTTTTACACAAGAGTATGAGATTGATTATAAAAATATTTTTGCTCCAGTTTCTTGTATCTCCTCTGTTCGTGCCCTCTTAGTTGTTGCTGCTATGAGTAAATGAGACCTTTTTCAAATAGATGTTAAAAATTCCTTCCTTAATGGGAATCTCCATGAAGAAGTCTATATGCAACCTCCTCCTAGTGTTTCTATTGAAGCAAACAAGGTTTGTCACCTTCGATGTGCACTTTAAGCCTTAAACACGTTCTATGAGTGTGGTTTGCCAAGTTCAGCTCTACCATCCTTCGCTTAGGTTACACTGCCAATCCTTATTATTTTGCCTTATTTCTTTGTAGCAATGATAAAGGAACTATTTTGCTTCTCCTATATGTGGATGATATGATCATAACTGGTGATGACCTCAGTGGAATTCAAGAACTCAAGGATTTTCTTAGTCAGTAGTTTGAGATGAAAGACCTTGGACATCTCAACTATTTCTTGGGTCTTGAGATCACTCATACCACAGATGGTCTTTATATAACTCAAGCCAAGTATATATATGACCTTTTATCTTGATTTGGACTCACTAACAACAAGATTGTTGACACTCCAGTGGAACTTAATGCACATCTGACACCCTCACGAGGGGGGGGGGAGGGGGGAACTATTGTCTAATCCTTCTCTTTACCGACGATTGGTTGGCAGCTTAGTTTATCTCACAGTTACTCGTCCATACATTTCTTACATTTTTTATCAAGTGAGTCAATATATGTCTGCTCCACAATCGACTCATTATGCTATTGTTCTATGCATTCTACGATACTTAAAGGACACTCTCTCCCATGGCCTTTTCTACTCAGCTCAGTCTCCTCTTGTACTTCGTGCAATCTCTGATGCTAATTGGGCAAGGGATCCCACTGATCGCAGGTCCACTACAATTTATTGCTTTCTCCTTGGTTCTTCATAAGGATTTGGGTGTGTCCACATCCTATGATACTCCCCTTTATTGTGACAATCAAAGTGCTATTCATATTTCTCACAATGATATCTTCCATGAACGGACTAAACACATCGATATTGATTCACCAAGGCACTTCTTAAGAGACGTACTCGTAATTTGGTTCACAACCTCAAGCTGATATCACATCTATCTTGAGTTTGAGGGGGAATTTTAATGTATATCTATTAACAAATTAATGTATATTTGTTAATATATATCATATATGCTAATGTATATCATATTGTAGGCTTTAGACAAATCTAGTTTATTTGTAACTCCTTTATAAAGGTACCATATATATTCATTAAGATATGAAATACAATACAATCATTCAATATTTTTAACAAGAAGAAAAAAAACAATCTTAGGAAACCTCATCAAACTTTGGTACCATAAAGTAATGGACCCGAAGAAGTTATGAACAATAAATAGATAGAAAATTTTGAGGACCTGGATTATTCCAGTTTTCATATTAGTGACGAATCCTCTTATTTTCTGGTGATGAAGCAATCAACTAATTGATGTTTGAGTGATATTTAATGTGTCAAACTAATAATATTTTTCGCTTTTCATTTTATTAAAAAAGGCTAATTTGAATAGAAGAAAACGTATATCAAGAATGAGATGGAATTCCCCAACTTATATAATGAATTGAATTCACTTAATGTATTTACAAGGTACATAATACTGAAGATCAATACATGTATAAATATAGAATAAAAGGAATATGCTTTTCCTAAAAGTGCTTTTAAGAAAAAGTATATTAGTTGAATACAACTAATATACAGCTTATAAATTATATTAGTTTCATACAACTAATATACCATTTAATGATTTATTAACACTCCCCCTCAAGTTGGCGCATAGATATCAATCATGCCCAACTTGCTTAGTGAGCCATATAATGACTTCTTGGAGACTCCTTTGGTAAGTATATCTGCAAGTTGCTCTTCTGTGGGAACAAAAGGAAAACTAATAAGTTTGGCATCTAACTTCTCTTTTATAAAGTGACGATCAACCTCTACATGCTTAGTGCGATCATGTTGTACTGGATTTTGTGATATATCAATGGCTGCCCGATTGTCACAATACATCTGTATAGTATTTTTGAGTTCGAAACCCAAATCTAATAACAAAGTTCTTATCCACAGCAATTCACAAACCCATGAGCCATACCTCTATATTCTGCCTCAGCACTAGATCGTGCCACCACTTTCTGCTTCTTACTTTTCCATGTAACCAAATTTCCTCCCACAAAGGTGAAATAACCCGATGTTGAATTTCTATCTGTAATACTTCCTGCCTAATCTGCATCTGTGAATCCACAGACTTCAAGATGATTGTTGTGTTTAGAGAACATTACTCCCCTTCCTCGAGCCGATTTCAAATACCTTAAAATTCTCAAAATAGCATTCATATGGTTCTCACTTGGATTGTGCATGAACTGACTCACCACACTTACTGCATATGCAACATCTGGTCTAGTATGAGCTAAGTAAATCAAACGTCCAACCAATCTCTGATAGCGGGTTCGATTAGTGGGTATCTGATCTGGATACTCTGCTAAACCATGGTTTTGCTCAATAGGAGTGTCAATAGGTTTGCAATCCAATATACTTGTCTCTGTTAGCAGATCAATAATGTACTTCCTTTGACAAAGATATATTCCTTCTCTTCCCCTAGCTACCTCAATTCCTAAGAAGTACTTTAGTTCACCTAAGTCCTTCATTTCAAATTCAGAAGCTAGCTGTCTTTGTAATTTATCCATCTCAATAGTATCATCACCAGTGATTACCATATCATCAACATAAATGATTAGGGTTGTTACCTTCCCTCGTTGATGTTTGAGAAACAGAGTGTGGTTTGAATTACTCTGTCTGTAACCAACCTTTTTCATGAACTGTGAAAACCTTCCAAACCAGGCTCGAGGGATTGCTTGAGGCCATACAAAGACTTCCTCAATTTGCATACAAAATTACCAGGAGAATCAACTACATACCCAAGTGGAAGACTCATGTACACCTCCTCGGCTAATTCTCCATAAAGAAACGCATTCTTGACATCAAACTGCCGAAGTGGCCAGTTTAGGTTAGCAGCAAGTGAGAGCAGAACCCGAATCGTGTTCATTTTGGCAACAAGAGCAAAAATCTCATCGTAATCTACACCATACGTTTGAGTAAACCCTTTTGCTACAAGATGAGCTTTATACCGATTTACGGATCCATCACCATTATGTTTTATAGTAAACACCCATCGATAACCAACTGCCTTTTTTCCTTGTGGTGGTGACACAAGTTGCCAAGTATCGCTCTTCTTTAATGCATCCATCTCTTCATCCATTGCCTTCCTCCATATTGGATCTCCCAACACATCCTGCACTTTGTTAGGTACTGATACACCAGATATTTGATTCAAAAATGATTTGTATGACTTAGATAATCTTTTAGTGGACATGAAATTGGCTACTGGGTATTTTGATTTTGCATGAATATTTGGTTCATACCTTTTGGTTGGTTGACCTCTAGTAGACCTATTTGGTAACACATACTGTCCAACATTAGACTCGATGTTATTAGTATCAGTAGGTGTACATACCTCAGATGAGTGACCTTCAGTACCATGGAGTTGTTGATCAAGGGTAGGAGTAATGCCTGAGGGTACAGTTCTGTCTTCAATGTCATTTGCTGTAAGTGAATTTGGTGCTTGAATACTTGAAGCATCTTTTTCTGCAATGACTTGATTCAATGAATTAGAAGTCTCATCTGGTCTCATTGAAACATCAGTTGGTGACTCACCTAATGCCTCCCCTTCACCATGATACAGTTCTTCGAAATATGTATTCTCCCCCTGACGAGCAGTATCAGGTGAGGAAAAATAACTCATGTCCTCAAAGAAGGTAACATCCATAGTAACATAATACTTTCTGGTTGGTGGATGAAAGCACTTGTACCCTTTTTGATAACTTCCATAACCAACAAACACATTTAATTGCCCGAGCATCTAATTTAGAACGTTGATTTTTAGGAACATGCACAAAAACAACACAAACAAATACTCGAGTAGGAAGATTATGAAAGGATGATAAGGATACGTAAGATGGGAGAATCTGAAATGGGATTTTTCCGTTAAGGACACTAGATGGGAGACGATTGATGAGATGGGTAGAAGCCTGTACATCATCACCCCAAAGATATTTTGGCATATAAGCACTAAATAAGAGGGCATGAGCCATATCAAGTAAATGACGATTTTTTCTTTCAGACACTCCATTTTGTTCCGGTGTTTGCAGACAAGTAGTTTGGTGAATAATCCTATGTGTTTTGAAATTTTTTTGAAAAACATGATTAACATATTTCCCCCCATTGTCAGAACGGAGGATCCGAATGATGCCATTATATTGTCTCTGAACAAAGGTATGAAAATTTTGAAAAACAGAAAAAACTTCATCTTTTGTTCTAAGAAGAGAAATCCATGATAACCTTGTACAGTCATCGATAAATGAAACAAAATATCTCATACCCGATATAGTGGGTTCTTTAGATGGTCCCCAAACATCAGAATGAATTAATTCAAAAGGAATAGTACTTTTATTAGAAATACTAGGAGAATAAGTAACACGATGGCTCTTGGCCAAAACACAAGTCTCACAATGCAACACAGTCTCACTAACACCAATAAATAAAGTAGGCATGGTTTTTTTCATAAGACTAAAAGACGGATGCCCTAAGCGGCGATGCCACAACCAAATTTCACTTAGCTTATCAGAACTAGAAGTCAATGCAGTGCTTGCCCGTGCTCCTGGTTTCTCCCCTCCGTAGTTCTGATCCAAGCGGAACAATCTGCCCCTCAGATACCCTCGACCAATTATTTCCCTGGTAAGAAGATCTTGAAAAATCACATACATAGGATAAAAGGTTACAAAGCATTTAGACTCAATATTCAACTGTGGGACAGATATTAAGTGATGAGATAAGTCAGGTACATATAAAATATTATGGAGCTGTAAAGATGAGGTGATATGAACTGACCCCTGTCCTAAGACAGGAAAAGCCTCACCATTAGCATTTGTAACATAAGACACTGGTGGGGGAGATAACTCATTAAAATAAGATTTATCATAAGTCATATGATCAGATGCACCAGAATCAATAATCCAAGTATTAGACCCAACAGAGTGAGAAACATTTAAGGTCATACCAATCTTACCACGACCAGCTATTGAAGCTGTAGGGATACCTCCACATTCCAAAGGATGATTCTGTCCATAGTAGTCTGGTTCTTGGACAATTTGCACTGCAGCTGCTTTTGCTTTAGAACGAGGCACCTATTGTCGTTTTGGTTTCAAGTGTGGATATAGTTTCCAACAAGTTTCACGGAGATGCCCCTGTTCATTGCAATAAGAGCAGAGAGAACGAGGGTGATTGGTAAAACCTAGTGAAGGGCCCTGCTGATGAGATGAAATTGAATTTTGCTGCTGGAGGAAAGGTGCCTTTGATTTAGCTTGAATGGCTAGGCTTGATACTTCAACATGCGCCTGATGAAGACTCTCTTGCTGAGATTCGTCTTTACGGATGTATGTAAAGGCGGTAGTCAAGCTCGAAGGATCTGACATTCGAAGCAATTCACCTTTAGCACTATTATGTTTTATATCAAGGCCTCTTAAGAAAGCATGCACTCGTTCAAGCTTCTTCTCCTTCTGGTACCAGAGAAGATCTTCTGGATTTTTAATTTTGCATGGGCATTTATGGTCAATTTCATCCCATACATTTTTCAGCTTGGTAAAAAAAAGAGATACTGGTTGCCCATTTTGCTGCATGCCAGCAGCTTTACACATGAGTTCATGAACTTGAATAAAGTCAGACTCATTTGTATAAAGATCGCTCAAGGTATTCCATATACCCTCAGCAGTTTCACATTCCTCCGCCATTTGTAATATATCATCAGTGATTGCTCTAAATAGGATTGACATGACAAATCCATCATCATCTTCCCACCGAGTATAGGCTTCTACATCATCTTGACTAGGAGCCCTAATTGATCTAGATACATGTCCCATCTTATGCATTCCACGAAGATAAACAAACATAACTTTTTTCCATGTTCGAAAATTTGTACCATTAAATTAGTACCCCCGAAAGAACTAATTTCTGAACTCTTAACAGAAACTTCAAAATTTGGAACTTCATGAATTCTAGAAACTTGATGTTGTCTTAAATCTTCCATTGAAATAATAATAAAAAGTATATTATACAGCTTATAAAGTATATTAGTTGCATACAACTAATATACCATTTAATGATTTATTAACGTAATGTTTAATTAAAAATTGAAGTGTTGAAGCCAAAAAAAATTGATGATAAGAAAATCCATTGTTCGTTGAGTGTGATTATTTGCCTTCTAATAATGAGTGGATTGTTTACCCAAATGATCGATGGTGATACTCAACAAGATACGTCAATAATGGTAAGCCATATGTTAATATGTCATTAGGATTTCATTTGTTGATAGGAAAAGGAAAGATAGCATGAAAGGTGGTTGAAGAAGAGGAAGAATGGATGGAGACAGACATTGAAGTGGATTTCTAAATATTTTCATGAATTCTATGGATGATTATAAGTGTTGGATGAGAAAGAAAATAGTTTGTTTTTTTAATTTTTATGAACATATTGAGGATTTTATTATTGCTATTTATGAGCTGGTGATTCTAATTAAAATATGATGGGTTGATTATCATATTAATATCCTCCACGCATGTAAATATCGTTTTAATACAATAAGTTTGTTTTTTGTTTTTATTCATGTCGTGAGGTTTATTATGAGAAAAAACAAATGCTGAATGACTTGAATAAGTTTTTTAGAACCTTGGATAAGGGATAGAGAATGTGTGAGTTGGGTTTTAGTAAAGTCTAATCCAACTTGAGTTTTTTTTTGGTTAAATATTAACAAGATCGAAACCGATTAATTAGAGGCCTAAACACATCTAGTTTAGTTTGGGTCGGTAATTCAACCTAAAATTTATTAAAATAATTTTTTTAAAATTATATTTTAAAGATTAATTAAAATCATTATAACATATGATAAATGCAATATATTTTCCCTTCGGCCTAGCTGATGAGCGAAAACCGGCATCGCCAATTCTCGCAAATACTTTGGTTTTAATATTTGTAAAACTCTCGCAAGTGCACGAATCATTTCGTAGAAAATGATAAGTATACTCCCAAGGTCGATCTAAGGAAGGAATGTATGTGGTTTTTAATTTATTATTCAAACTTTTAAAAACGAAATTAAATCCTAAACATCCTGTCACGATATTTTGGGTTTTGTGTTTTTAATCTAATTACAGAAAATTAAACATAGATTCAATAAACATTCATGCAAATTTTATCTTTTATAAATAGTGGAGTATTTATGGATATAATAACTAAGTTAATTATGCTTGCTCGTATTATTTAGGTTATTAAAGATATGAATTGATATTTATTGATTCTCCCTTTTTTGTATGAATACCACCTTTGGTGGGGTTAGATATTCTTTGTTAACTAAACAAATCAATTAACACCTATGGGTGGGGTTGATAACTAATTTGGTTAATTAAATTAATTCCTTTTTCTAAGAGATTGAAAATGAACCATTTAAATGCCACCTTTGGTGGGGTTAGACAGTTTAAACTTTATTCAAGGTGTCCAAATTAAACCTAAGAATTTAGTTATCCGAGTACTAACTTTCAAGTTTTAAAACCACTACCAAAAACATGTCGTCAATACATTTTCAGATAATAATTCTTATAAAAACTTTTGAAATAGAGCTTCACTCTAACTACCGGGCGATTGTACCATCAAATAAAAGAGCACTACTCTAAATTAGACCGGATAACTAAACCTTAAAATCTAATTTTCAGATTTAAGTTTGTAATGAAAAATAATATATTTCTCTCTAACATTCTTAATATAAAATCATGAATAAAAATAAAATCAATTCATTTTAGAGATTTTTACCTATTTAATATTTCGCAAGCATAACAACGTCATTATTACATCATGATTATAAACAGCTAGCACAGTTAAATTTAATCACAGACAAATTAAATATAACATGTAAGAATAAAGCATAAAAATAACTGTAAAGAAAATAAAATCCTTACAGAACTTCGACGCTATTCCCGTTGCTAGAAAACCTCCAAGCGGAATTTGCACTTCCATTTATTGAATCAAAAATCTAAATTATTACAAAAACATAACTAGTTCTTCCCTAAAAAGGGAAGAACTCTAAAACTAAGAAAAACTAGCTAAAACATAAGAAAAACTAGCTAAAACATAAGAAAAACTAAAAAAAACTAAAAACTAAGAAATGGAGAGAAAGAAAGAAGAGAGAAGTGTGTTTTTGAGGTGTGTTTTGAAGTGAATGGAAGGGGGGTATTTATAGGTGAGGATGGAGAGAAAAAATGAGTAAAAAAAAGTTAAAAAAATATTAAAAAAATAAAAACGTGTTTTGGACCTGTTTGAGGTCATCAATGACGTCAAGATGACGTCATGGGCGGGCCGCACGTGAAAAATGGGTCAAAAACGCGTTGAGCCGCTGGCGCTGCGCACAGCTCGGCGCGCGCCAAGCATGCATCAACGCGCTGGCGCGGGTCAAGGCCGGGCGTTGGGCGCGTCAAGCCGGCGCGCGATTTTCCGATCTTTGACATTTTTGACCTTTTCGACCCATTTTGTCCAATTTTTCCATGTTTGTTGACCTTTTTCCACTTATTTATTAATTTATTTGTGATGTATTGCTTCAAGTATTCTTCTTTGAGTCTTTACATTGCGTTTTTAGGCCAAAATTCCTGAAAAACAATAAAAATACCCGTGATTCCGAAAAAGACAAATTTATATAAATATATGATAAAACATATAAATATATATATTTTTAATCAATTAATGTGCATAAAATCATGGTTATTTTAGTGCTTTTTGAGCACTCATCACTAGCCAAGAATGGATCTTAAAAAGCCACGGAGTTTAAGGAGTGAATGATTACTTTATAAAAGAAAGTTTACAAGTATATTAGTTTTAAAAAAGATATATGACATTTGGATTAGAATTACCTTTATATCTAACCTAATTCACGTAGTTTAATTTGGTTTGGTTTGGTTTGGTTCTTTTAAGATTATATTTTTAATTTATGATTCTATATATTTAAGGTTATTTGTGTATATATTTAAGGTTATCATTATGATACAAAAAATTAAAATTTATAACATACCTTATGTTTGCTATTAATATCCATTATAAAAATATAAACCAAGTATTAAGTTTGGTATATGTATTTGAAAGAAAGGAATCACCCATTTGAAATACATTATCTAATAACATATTATTTAACAAATGGTCATAATAGTTCAATATATAAGAAAAATGAATTTATAGAAATAGACAAAAACTTTAAAGAACTTAAACAAATAATAAAATTAAAAGTACTAAGAGACTTTGAAGTAGTCCAAGAATCAAACACAAAATACCTACAGGATATAAGTAAAATATAAAAATAATTATTAAAGGAAATAAATGAATATGGTTATAATAAACTATAATAAAATATATACATGAAATTTAAAGAATTAAGAAAAGATATATATAACATACATAAAAATAATAAAATTATATGTCATACATATGATCCCTGAAAAGAACTAAAAGAATAACTACCTAAGAGATCAAAAACCTTGATTCCTAAAAATGAGAAAGAAAAAATGAAGAACAATATAATAAAAAAGATATAATTTGATAGAATATATAAAATAATTAGAGAAAAAAATCACGAACTCAGAAAATAGGGATATAGAAAAATTAGTTAGTTTATCAACACTAACTAATGAAGAATTATAAAAACATTATAATAAAATACTTTGTACAAACAAAAAAGTAAATGATATGACAGTAATCAATGAAACTTATTCTAAACCAGAAATTATGACCCCAAAAGATCATATGAAACCAATTTCATTATCAATTCCTTATTAAGAAGGAACATCTGACCGCATAGGAGAAAAAAAAAGCAAATGACAGAACAACTTGACGCCACAGATAGAAGAAGACAAACACCCAAAATGGAGGATAGTTTGCATTGGGGAACTAAAGGTAGTATCCTACTAGAATTCAAACTCTTTGATAAATATTAGTATGATATTTTAGATTTAGATTGTATAAATAATATGAAAAAAAATCTTAAATAAATGGGCTAGTGGTATGAGTATGCATATACAAACTTCTCAAGCTACAAAAAAAACCCTTTAATTTGTAGGGTACTACTAGCTCATAAAAGACAAGAAATATTATAGTTTGGTTTTCAAACTTAATAGATCAATAACATTTATTAATACAGATATAATAATAAATTAAATATACAAAAAATTTATTGGAAAATATAAAGGAAGAATTATCACTGAATCTAGTGAAAATGAAATCAATGAAGTTAAATAATATCTAACAAATATGAAAATTTGTGATATGTCTAACATAGATTCTTTTATTTGTGAATATGAAATGTATTATCATAAATTACTACCCTATTTGCAAACAACTTATAAAAGAAAATGTTTTTCCAAAAATTATCCGGAACACTACATAAGACTTTAACAAAAAGTTGGGAATAGAGAAATCAAGAAATTATACGAGATACCCTAGGAAGAAAGAATAATAAGCCTTAAAAGTTGGATAATTATTAAATGTCAAGAAAACGATGAATATAAACAAATAAAAGGAAATGATAAAACCTATTGTGATACAAGAGAATTTCGAATATTAGAAAAATATGGATGTAATATAAAACCTTACAAACAAAAATATAAAAAAATTTAAAAAATACAAAAGATATAAAGATATAAATTAAAAAAACAAGATTTTTAAAAATATAAAAAGAGATTTAATAGGAAAACCTATAAGAATATTTTAGAAGGAAGAAGTATAAACCTTTCAAAAATAAGAATATTATCCTTCAGGAAAGAAAAAATGCATATGTTGGATCTGTAATTAAGAAGGACATTATGACAAGGAATGTCCAAGCATACTTCAACATTGGAAAGAATTTAAAAATGAATTTCCATAGAAAGAAAAAAAAATCCTAGAGGAAGCTTTCAAAATGGAATAAGAACCAATTGAGGAATCTGATATAGATGATACTTACAATATTTTTCTATTAGAAAAAACCAATAAAGAAATAACTAACTCAAAGTATGAACACTCAGATTATGGGAACTCTTCATTAGAAGATGAATGATTTGTATAGTATTACAAATCCAAATAATACTTATATCAAAGTAGGTCTAAAATTTAAAGGCTATGCCAATTATCATTTACATGCATATATAGATACAAAAGCTAGTATGTGTGTAGCAAGTAAATATGTATTTTCATACGAACATTGAAAACAAACACCAAAAGATTTAGTTGTAAGAATTACCAATAATAATACAATAAATCTTAATAAGTTTTAGAAGATACAGATATAATGATAGGAAGAGAAACGTTTCATATTTCTACCATATATCAACATGAAATACGAGTTGATTTATTAATAGGAAATAATTTCCTAAACTTATATCAACCTTTTACACAATATTTAAACAAAATAAGTCTAACAACACTAGATGGTGATACCATCTATGTATCAAAAATAAGAAAATCTATAGCTGTATCAAACTCAACTTTTATGATGGATACTTTGTTCCAAAGAAAGAAGAATTATTATCATTAATAAATAAATAAAAAATACTTCTCAAGTTTTGATTGTAAAAGTGAATTTTGTCAAACAAGACTACATGAAGAATCTAAAAATTAACGGCAATTAGTTGCCCTCAAGGACAATTCCAATGGACTGTTGTACCATTTGGATTGAAAGAAGATCCATGCATTTTTCAAAGATATATGGATTAAATATTTAAGAAATTACAAAATATTTATTGTGTTTACATAGATAATATTTTGATTTTCAGTAATGAATTAAATAAAATTATTTGATATTATTAATATCCTACAAGAATGTAGGAAAAAAGATATTGTATTTTAGAAAAGAAAGTAGTACTTGGTCAACAGAAAATTAAGTATTTAAGTTAGAAATTGAAGATAGAAAACATAATTTACAACCTTACATACTAAACAACATTCAAGGTTTTCCTATTGAATTAAAAGACAAAAATAAATTACAAAGATTTCTATGATGCTTGACATATACAGAAGCATATATCAAGAAACTTGTAGAAATGTGAAAACCTTTACAAGCAAAATTGAAAAAAGACCATATCTGGAAATTGACAGAAGAAGATACTCTGTATATAGATTAAGTACAAACAAAGGTAAATATTTTGCCAACTTTATACTATACAAGGCCATATGATAAAATGATAATTTAAATAGATGCTTTACAAGAATATTGGGGAGCAATTCTGAAAGCAAAAATATATGACAAAGATAAATATCTTTGTAGATATATTTCAAGATCTTTCCAAAGTCTAGAAATATGAATAGTAATTGATGAAAAAATTAACAATATTAAGTTTTAAGGACACCAATAGTATTAACCATAAAGTTTAAAGATATTTTAGATATTTTTATAAAATTTTAAAAAATAAGTGAAGATATACTAAACCTTAGGAATATTTAAGATATTATCTCAACTCTCATAAATAAATAAATTTTTTAATATTAAATTTTGTAAACATGAAAATTGTTACCAATTTTTTGTATTATTTTGATAGCATTAAATTTTATAAATGTTACATATATTAATAATATTTTTATAATATTATAAAATTTAATAATATAAAAATAAAAAATTCATAATATTATATAATATTTATAAAATTTAATAATATATAATTAGTTAGTAAAGTATAATTTTATTCTATTTTTATAATATCTCGAAATTGAGTAGTAGACAAATTTGTTTTTGTCAAATCGCATTTTTCATTTCTAAAACGTGTGTTGAATAATTGACAGTACAATTAGTTTGTTAGAATCCAAAAAAGTTAGTAATTTGTCGGAGGAATGAGTGGTAAATTTTATATAATATAGAAGAATTTAATTAAATAATATAATTAATTTTAAAAAATTTATCAAATAAATTTATATAAAATTAATTGTATTTACGATATTTTATGATATATAATTATAAAAATAATTACTATGTTTTAAAATTTTCTGTATATATTGCATCTATTTCGGAACTGACTTAATCATCCATGACAATTTGGTGAAGTAAACCACAAATAATTTTTTTTTAATATGAGCTAGATGTATACAGAAATGTAGGAAAGTTAATTTTTAAAGTATTATTTTTTATACAATATTAATATTTAAATTTATTATTAAGATATATATATATATAAATTAAGCTGTATCTAAATAATTTTTTTATTGTTAATTTTTGTCTAACCATATTAAGTTTTAATTTAAATCTTTTAAATTAAGTAGCACAATTAAAAAAAATATAATACTTACCATTGCAATATATACTATTAATGTTAGAATTTTTTCAATTATAAATATGAATTTATCTATGTCTTAATTCATTCTTTTAAGTGACATAATTATTAAAAATATTGATAGAAACTAAATTATATCTATATTTAAATAAGTTTTATTTTTTTTTAATTTTCATTATCTATTTACATTTTTAGTTTAATTTTTAAATTAAATATTACATGTAAGAAAATATAATACTTACTATTGTAATAAAACCTATGAATATTATAATCTTGAGTTTTAAAAACATAAATTTATTTATTAGGGCTATACTCATATGCTAATTTTGTCAAATATGTTGAAATTCATATAAAAATCGTACAATTCATTTTTTTTAAATAACATAATTATTGAAATTGTTGATAATAAAGTGCACATAAGTTTAAATTTTGTAGCATGATGGAGCAATATGTCTTTTGAGTATTGTAATTATTCACCTAGATTTTTAAGTGTTTGGACCGCACTTTCTCATCGGTCAATTTTTGAGATTTAAGACTCTCCAAACTTTAATTATAGACACTACTTAATTGTTGTTTCTTGTCTAATTTGAAATTTTTTTTACAATATATATTTGAAATTTTTTTACAATATATTTGAAATTAAAAAAAAATTCTCTAAATTTTCAAATTAATTATGAAACTCATGTATATATTTTTTAAAGTAAAATTATACTTCTTAATATATGCATTATATCTATTAAGAAATTAAAATTAAACTCAATATATATTACGTAAAAGTAAACTCTTTAATATGAAACATATTCTAAAGTTTATTCAAAATTTAAAATGAAATATATATATTAAAAATTTTTACATCGATTAAGCATGAAGTGTCTACCTTATATATAAATGAGAATAATCTTTCATCTCATAACTTGTGTTTTGAGATGAAGTTAGACCCAAATTTAACATAATATCAAAACAGACAAACTCACCTCGTGACACGTAACTGTAAGTCCACCGCATATATAAATAAGTGAAATCATTTATCTCATAATCTGGATTTTTATATAGAATTAAACCTAAATTTAACAGTATATATGTCATTTTTTTTAAATATAGATTAAACTAACCTATTTTTCTTAATATTATAATTCGATCTAGTTAAATATTTATTTAATAATTTTTATTTATTTAGTTAATATTTTAAATAAATTTGAAATTACCTTTAAATGAAAGATTTATAATGTACGTGTTCACTTACATGTGTGTTACTTTCTTCAACTTAAACTAATTTGATACTTTTTTTTCTTTTAATGCACAAATTTAATAAAATTAAGTTAAACAATAGTGAAAAAAAATACTCTCCCCCACTGATAGCAACTCTCAGCTTAAATGACAAAACCATGCGTCCATTGGCTATCATTTCTTGGGAGCATGAGTTGAGAAACACTGAAAAATCCTCCTTAATTAATTGATTTAAATATGTGTGGATTGCGCTTTAATTTCCTATATATCTTTAATTTCGCTAGTGGCATTAGGAATGAACACGGTTCGGTCTCATCCATTTAAATCAGTTTCACTCGATTTGGTGGGATTATAATTAGTTAAAATATATATTAAATTATTTAATATTATCATCAATCAATCCATCAATATTTCGTTTGCTTTTAAGTATTATTAGCCTTTTATACCTTTAAACGTGATCATCTTAATAATAATAATATTTTTATTTATTTTTTTACTTTCAAATAAAACAATAAAAAAATTATTACTCTTAATTGTTAAACTTGATAACAATATATTAAATAATAATAAATTTAACTATTAAATTATATACATTATTATATTTGTAAAATATAAATTATAAATATAACAAAATATAAACTGTACGCTTTGACTTTAAAAAAGTTAAGAAACAATCTGAAATAGATTATTCAAAATAATCTAATTTTTTGATCCAATTTAATTTACTAATTTTTGAGACTAATCTTAGTAGTAGTTATTTTGCTCAATTATTAATTTTTTTTTTGTCCGGAGAGAGTATATATGAATAGCATGCTTCTCATATGTTATAGTAATATTAACACACATATGATGAAAAATAACATTTAATTCTTTTATAAATGTGATAGATTTATTATATAAAATGGTACTTTTAATGATTTTAATATAAAAAATATGAGTTAAATAAATTTTTAATGAAAAGTATGGTGGTGTGAAATATTCACATGAGTGTGAGGAAATAAGAAACTAAATGTATGATGTGAAAATTTGCACACAATTTTATAATAGGTTATATATAGTATTAATTTTTGTGTACATATACAACGCTATCAACTTTTTGTACAACAAAGCACACGTTTTTAATCACTTGTACTTATTTATTTACTGTATACAACAAGAATATCGTAAAAGTTATAATTTTATTTTTTATTTTTCATTGAAAATCATTATAAATAATTTTTTTTTATTTAACACGATCTTCTTAATTCAATAGATTTAAAAAAAATTGAAATAAAAAAGTTAACAGATATTTTTATAAAATATATCGGAGATTATTTTTATAAAAAAAATTAACAAATTTATTTAATTGAAAGATGACATGGCAATCGATGGATGAAGAAGAGGAAGAATGGGTGGAGACAAACATTGAAGTGGATTTCTAAATATTTTTATGAATTCTATGGATGATTCTAAGTGTTGGATGAGAAAGATAATAGTTTGTTTCTTTAATTTTTATGAACATATTGAGGATTTTATTATTGGTATTTATGAGCTGGTGATTCTATTTAAAAATATGATGGGTTGATCATCATATTAATATCCACTATGCATGCAAGTATCGTTTTAGAAAGGATGTATGGCATTTATTGGATTAGAATTATCTTTATACCTAACCTAATTAACATGGTTTGGTTTGATTTTTTTAAGTTTACATTTTTAATTTATGATTCTATATATTTAAGGTTATCTGTCTCGATGTGACCACATCTTACTATAAATAAAGTTTGTAAAATTATATAAACTAACATATTTTAAAAATTATAATAATAAAAATAATATTAAAATATATTTAATTATATAAAATTTAATATAAAAATGTATTAATTTTTAATAATAAAAATATATAAAATTAATAGACTAATATTATTTTTATAATTATAAACTTTTAAAAAATAATTTTTATTTTTATTATTATCTCAACAATAATTTACGTAATATCATGATATTGTCCTCTTTAAAGTTTAAAGGAGGCAAACATTTCAAATAATAAGGTTTAAATCAGTGTGACGTCACGTTAGGATATTACTTCAAGACGGTGACGATGCTTAAAAAATAAAAAAAAATCATGAAATTAAATTAGAATATGATTTTTATTAGCAAATATCTTTTTCATCACCTTGATATGTGTTCTAATAGAATGAAGTAGATAAACTCATATTATCATATTATTAAAATTATTATTAATTTTTTTTTTATTTTCATAATATTAAATTTTATAAATTTTAATTTAATCAGTTAATAAAATTTATCCATCCAGATTAGCCTTAAAATAAACTTATTTTTCTCTAATTATTTTTTTTTCTCTAAACATTCAAATACCAAAATAATCATCACTGTCGAGAAATTATTTATATACCATGTACATGAAAAAAAAATATCATGTTCAAAATATTGTTGTTGAGAAGAAACTTAATTTATATCATAATTTATTATTTCAATTCCCCTTCACAATTATGCAGTAGTCTATTTTTTTTTTAAAAAATGTTTGGTGTTAATACAAGTTACAACACATTATAAAAATTTCCCTTTAAATATCTTTCAACAAACCAATGTTTTGGAAAATCAGTCTTTTTGCACAATTAATAACCATACCCTATAATAATTTATTAAAAATATAAATATTTTTTACTTATAACTTGTATAATTATCAAATTTTATAAAGTATTTTTCATCTCTAAAATGCATATGCTAAAATAATTGGTAATACAATTAATTTGTCACTAAAGATTAACATCATTATATTATATTGACGACATTTTACATATTTTAATATTAAAATATGATATTTATATTTTTTAATTAAATTATATTAAAATAGTAGAGAATGTCAATAAATTATTTTTTAAATATTATTATTATTAAATTATCATATAAATTGATAAAAAAATTAAAAAAGTTAATAATTTTTTTATATTATAGAGATTTATTTATTTATTATAATTAATATAATTAGATAATTTATTTAATTATTTTAAATATTCTAACTATTTATTTTATAAAAATTATATCAATTAATATAAATATTATAAATATTTAAAGATATATATATTAAATAAAATACAAATAATTGAGTTTTTTATATTTTATAATTTTTTTATTATCAAGATAGATATTTTATAATTTTTATGATTTTTTTAATATTTTTATAAAAATTATATTTTAATATCTTAATCGATATTAATATTTTTTTTTCCTATCCACGTTTCAAACGTTCGTCAGTATAAAAGAATTATAATTTGTCGGTGAAAAGTCAAAATTATGATGTTGTAAAATTTATTTTAGTAATAAAATTCATTTTATAAAATTTATCAAATAAAATTAAATATATTAATTATGAAAATAATTATTATATTTTGATATTTTTGTCTTTATATGTGGCATCTATGTAACTCGTAACTGATTTAATCATTCATAATAATTTGGTGAAGTAAATCACGTATATCTATTTTATTTATTTTTATAAAAACTTAAAAGAATAATGATATATATCAAATATTATTCAATTATTAATTAAATATAAAATAAAAAATATGAAGTGATAATATATGAGTTATTGATTGAATATAAAATAATTATGAAATAATTATTCAAAAATTAATTAAAAGATAATATTATTATTATCACAAATATTATTATGGCATGATCTAAAAAATATAAAATATATTATATTTATTATTAATTACATTTAAATACTATTATTATTAAATAAATTATTATTATAATAATAATTTAATTTATAATAATATGGTCACCTTCGACTAAATCATAACACATGTATATTCATCAAATTCTCGTAGATTATTATAAAAAATACTCCAAAGTTTTGAGATATTTTTAAAAATATAAATTTTAAAAATATTTTTCAAACATAATGAAAATTAAATCTAATAAATGAAGGAACAATAACATTTCTAAAAATGGAAGAAGGAATAATAGAATTAGAAACAAAAGATATCTTAAGATATTTTTCACAAAAAATGTTAATAAGTAAAAAAAAATTCAAAAAATAAAATTAAATCTAAAGAAGAAGATGAATTTACAAATCATTCATTTTTATTTTTAAGAAAATTATTTTCCCAAAAAGACATAATTTATTATAGAATAATTAATAAATAAATGAACATTAAAATTACAATTATAAAATGAATGTATAATATATCATTAATTGACAAAAAAAAATTTATTAAATAAACTATCTAAAATTCACAAAAAATAAAGAAAAAATTGGATATGGATATTTAGGAGAAATTCAAACATCAATACAGGCTTATTTCATAGAAGGAATATATATACAGTAAAAATAATATTACAAGATAACATAATAATAAATAGGAAAGAGGTTTTATTAGAAATGACTCATGGTAATTTATGATACCAAAAATTAAAATTTACAGCATATCTTAGGTTTGATATTAATATCCATTATAAAAATATAAACCAAGTATTAAATATGTTATATAAATTTGAAAGAAAAGAATCACCCATTTTCAATACATTATCTAATAGCATATTATTTAACAAATAATCATAATAGTTCAACATATAAACAAAATAAATTTATAAAAATAGACAAAAAACTTTAAGGAACTTAGACCAATAATAAAATTAAAAATACTAAAAGTCTTTGAAGTACCAAAGGAATGACACTTAGATATCAAATAAAAACCTATGATAACAAGAAGAAAAAGTAATGTTGTTAAAAATAATAATATAACAAGATTTACTTTTATGAATCATGGTAAAATTAAAAAACTAAAAGATAAAATTAAAATAATAAAGACATTAGTACATGATTGTATATTAAGAAAATAATAATGTTTAAAGATAAAATAAAATATATGCAGTTATGAGTAAATGAAAGCCTAATAGGCGTAAAAAAGAATCAAGCAACATTATTTGAAACTATGTAACTATTAACAGAGGAAATAGATCTAGTCCAAGAATCAAACACAAAATACCTATAGGATATAATTAAAATACAAAAATAATTATTAAATAAAATAAATGAATGTGATTATAATAAACTACAATAAAATATATACATGAAATTTATAGAATTACTAAAAGAATAACCAATTAAGAGATTGAATACCCTTATTCCTAAAAATGAAGAACAATATAATAAAAAAGATATAATTTGATAGAATATATAAAAGAATTAGAGAAATAATTTATGAACTCTGAAAATAGAGATATATAAAAATTAGTTAGTTTATCAACAGTAACTAATGAAGAATTAGAAGAACATTATAATAAAACACTTTGTACAAATAAAAAAGCAAATGATATGATTGTAATTAGTGAAACTGATTCTAAACTAGAAATTATAACCTCAAAAGATCATATGAAATCAATTTCATTATCAGTTTCATATCAAGAAGGAACATCTGACCTGGATAGGGGAGAAAAAATAGTCAAATGATAGAACAACTTGACTTCACAGATAGAAGAAGACAATCACCCAAAATGAAGAATGGTTTGCATTAGGGAACTAAAGGTAGTAACACACCATAATTCAAACTCCTTGATAAATATAAGTTTGATCTTTTAGATTTAGACTGTATAGAGATAAGAAAAAAGTATTAGATGAATGGGTTAGTGGTATGAGTGTGCTTATACAAACCTCTCAAGCTACAAAAAAAAAAAAAACTCTTTAATTTATAGGGTACTACTAGCTCATAAAATACAAGAAATTTTAAAGTTTGGTTTTCAAACTTAACAGATTAATAAAATTTATTAATACAGATAGAATAATAAATGAAATATACATGGAATTTATTGTAGAAAATAAAGGAAGAATTATCACCGAATCCAATGAAAATGAAATCAATGAAGCTAAATGGCGTCTAACAAATATGAAAATTGATTATCGATGAATTGTCGATGTGAGTGAGAGTGTTAAAAAATCTCACATTGATTAGATATGAAATAATCATCACATATATAAACGAAAGCAATTCTAAATCTGATAACCTCATTTTTGAGATGATATTAGACTCAAATTTAATAATATATATGTCATTTTTTAAAATATTGATTAAACTAACCTATTTTTTTAATATTATAATTATATCTACTTAAATATTTATTTATTTAGTTAATATTTTAAATAAATTTGAAATTAACTTTAAATGAAAGATTAATAATGTACGTGTTCACTTACATGTGGGTTACTTTCTTCAACTTAAACTAATTTGATACTTTTTTTTCTTTTAATGCACAAATTTAATAAAATTAAGTTAAACAATAGTGAAAAAAAAATACTCTCCCACTGATAGCAACTCTCAGCAAAGGTGGGGTATGAAATTTGTTCTGACCATAAATGACAAAACCATGCGTCCATTGGCTATCATTTCTTGGGAGCATGAGTTGAGAAACACTGAAAAATCCTCCTTAATTAATTGATTTAAATATGTGTGGATTGCGCTTTGACACGTATATATCTTTAATTTCGCTAGTGGCATTAGGAATGAACACGGTTCGGTCTCATCCATTTAAATCAGTTTCACTCGATTTGGTGGGATTATAATTAGTTAAAATATATATTAAATTATTTAATATTATCATCAATCAATCCATCAATATTTCGTTTGCTTTTAAGTATTATTAGCCTTTTATACCTTTAAACGTGATCATCTTAATAATAATAATATTTTTATTTATTTTTTTACTTTCAAATAAAACAATAAAAAAATTATTACTCTTAATTGTTAAACTTGATAACAATATATTAAATAATAATAAATTTAACTATTAAATTATATACATTATTATATTTGTAAAATATAAATTATAAATATAACAAAATATAAACTGTACGCTTTGACTTTAAAAAAGTTAAGAAACAATCTGAAATAGATTATTCAAAATAATCTAATTTTTTGATCCAATTTAATTTACTAATTTTTGAGACTAATCTTAGTAGTAGTTATTTTGCTCAATTATTAATTTTTTTTGTCCGGAGAGTGTATATATGAATAGCATGCTTCTCATATGTTATAGTAATATTAACACACATATGATGAAAAATAACATTTAATTCTTTTATAAATGTGATAGATTTATTATATAAAATGGTACTTTTAATGATTTTAATATAAAAAATATGAGTTAAATAAATTTTTAATGAAAAGTATGGTGGTGTGAAATATTCACATGAGTGTGAGGAAATAAGAAACTAAATGTATGATGTGAAAATTTGCACACAATTTTATAATTGGTTATATATAGTATTAATTTTTAAACAAGCATATGCCAACTATGTAACAGTAAAGATTGAACAAATTATAAATAAAATGATATATAAAATAAAATTAATGTAAATTAAATAATAAATATTAGTAAAATTCATTGATATTTTAATATAATACATGTGAACACATTACTTAGAAAACCAATTTAAGTTTATATAGTTGACATAGCAAGTTCAAATCACATGTACTAATTTTTGTGTACATATACAACGCTATCAACTTTTTGTACAACAAAGCCCACGTTTTTAATCACTTGTATTTATTTATTTACTGTATACACCAAGAATATCGTAAAAGATATAATTTTATTTTTTATTTTTCATTGAAAATTATTATAAATAATTTTTTTTATTTAACATAATCTTCTTAATTTAATAGATTTAAAAAAAATTGAAATAAAAAAGTTAACAAATATTTTTATAAAATATATAGGTGATTATTTTTATAAAAAAAATTAATAAATCTATTTAATTGAAAATCAAAAATAAAAAAATTAGAATTACTTAGGAAGTATGCCCTAAAAAAGTTTCAAATATGACGAACATGTTTCATTTTTGTTTGGTATATTAAATTAAGTAGCACAATTAAAAATATATAATACTTACCATTCCAATATATACTATTAATGTTAGAATTTTTTCAATTATAAATATGAATTTATCTATGTCTTAATTCATTCTTTTAAGTGACATAATTATTAAAAATATTGATAGAAACTAAATTATATCTTTTAGTATGTATTAACTCATGTAAAAACTAAACTATATTTAAATAAGTTTTATTTTTTTTTTAATTTTCACTATCTATTTACATTTTTAATTTAATTTTTAAATTAAATATTACATGTAAGAAAATATAATACTTATTATTGTAATAAAACTAATGAATATTATAATCTTGAATTTTAAAAACATAAATTTATTTATTATGGCTATACTCATATGCTAATTTTGTCGAATATGTTGAAATTCATATAAAAATAGTACCATTCATTTCTTTTAAATAACATAATTATTGAAATTGTTGATAAGAACGTACACATAAGTTTAAATTTTGTTATAATATATGTTAGGTTTATGTCCTGTGTCTTTTGTCTTTTACTTCAATCATTGCATTCCGTAGCATGATGGAGCAATATGTCTTTTGAGTATTGTAATTATTCACCTAGATTTTTAAGTGTTTGGACCGCACTTTCTCATCGGTCAATTTTTGAGATTTAAGACTCTCCAAACTTTAATTATAGATACTACTTAATTGTTGTTTCTTGTCTAATTTGAAATTTTTTTTACAATATATTTGAAATTAAAAAAAATCTTTAAATTTTCAAATTAATTATGAAACTCATGTGTATATTTTTTTAAAGTAAAATTATACTTCTTAATATATGTATGATATCTATTAAGAAATTAAAATTAAACTCAATATATATTACGTAAAAGTAAACTCTTTAATATGAAACATAGTCTAAAGTTTATTCAAAATTTAAAATGAAATATATATACATATATGTTAAAATTTTTTATATCGATTGAGCATGAGTTATCCACCTCATATATATAAATAAGAATAATACTTCATCTTATAACCTGAGTTTTGAGATAAAGTTATACCTAAATTTAACATGATATCAAAACAGATAAGTTCACCCTGTGATACGCAGTTGTAAACTCATTATCGTTTATCGATGAATTGTCGATTTGAGGGTGAGTGTTAAAAAATCTCACATTGATTAGATATGAAATATTCATCTCATATATAAACGAAGGCAATTCTAAATCTAATAACCTCATTTTTGAGATGATATTAGACTCAAATTTGATAATATATATGTTAGTTTTTAAAATATTGATTAAATTAACCTATTTTTTTAATATTATAATTATATCTACTTAAATATTTATTTATTTAGTTCATATTTTAAATAAATTTAAAATTAACTTTAATTGACAAAATTAATAATGTAAGTGTTCACTTACATGTGGGTTACTTCGTTCAACTTAAACTAATTTGATACTTTTTTTTTCTTTTAATGCACAAATTTAATAAAATTAAGTTAACAATAGTGAAAAAAAAAACTCTCCCACTGATAGCAACTCTCAGCAAAGGTGGGGTCTGAAATTTGTTCTGACCATAAATGACAAAACCATGCGTCCATTGGCTATCATTTCTTGGGAGCGTGACTTGAGAAACACTGAAAAATCCTCCTTAAATTGATTTAAATATGTGTGGATTGCGCTTTAATTTCCCTAGTGGCATTAGGAATGAACACGGTTCGGTCTCATTCATTTAAATCAGTTTCACTCGATTTGGTGGGATTATAATTAGTTAAAATATATATTAAATTATTTTATATTATCATCAATCAATCCATCAATATTTCGTTTGCTTTTAAGTATTATTAACCTTTTATACTTATAAACGTTATCATCCTAATAATAATAATAATAATAATAATATTTTTATTTATATTTTACTCTCAAATAAAACAATAAAAAAATTGTTACTCTTAATCGTTAAACTTGATAACAATATATTAAATAATAATAAATTTAACTATTAAACTATATACATTATTATATTTGTAAAATATAAATTATAAATATAATAATATAAAGAGTAATCTTTGACTTGAAACTAAAATTATGTTATTATATATTTTTATTTAAAAATATTTAATTAAAATAATATTTTACATTAAACACCGATTAATTTAATGTGATATAAATCAAACACAAATTAAAATAAATTAAAAATAATTATTAACTGTGTTGTTACCTTTTAAACAAGTAAAATAAATTACTTTATGTTGGAACAAATATGTGAAAAACTATGTAAGAACAATATTACCAATAACCTGAAATGAACTGCTTGGGTTGAGTCCAGGTCGCTTCTTTAAGGCGTTTGTTTCTGCGGCTTGTGCAAACACAAATGCTCGTCGTCAGGATAAACAAATCTTTTTCGTCTGCCGGAACTTCATTTGATGAAGTGCGGAATACTACACCTCTCAAATATTTATGTTGCTCGGAAATCGAGAAAACAATTCGAATTTTCTTTTCTTTGATTTTGCTATGAAAACCGTAGAACAATTTTTGAGTTGTTTAGTTATATTCTAAACTCAGGGCTAGTGCCCCTATTTGTAGTTGAAAAAATATGTGTACCGGTCATATAGTTATGAAAATAACGGACACGTAATTATGAAAATAGCGGACACGTAATTATGAAAATAACGGTCACATAATTATGAAAATAATCATATAAAAGTAACGGTTACATAATTATAAAAATAACGGTCATAAAAGTAACGGTCACATAATTATGAAAATAACGGTCATAAAAGTAACGGCCACATAATTATAAGAATAACGGCCATAAAATTAATGTACATAATTATGAAAATAGCGATTACATAATTTATGAAATAATGGTCATAAAATAATAAAAAATATATTTTTTTATTTAAATTCATTTCCAACAATCCCCCACTTGAATTTTAAATAAAAATAGTTTCATCGAGCAACCAATCAATTAAAAGTATAAGATTATGCATAAGCAAAAGGTGTCTATCGACTTGAACCTGCGTAGTGTTAATGCTTTAGAATATACTAGAGTAACTCGTAGTTTTGAACTCTATCTCTAACAACATCACACACACAATCTTTCCAAGGTGTAGTTCGAAAAGCCCGTGCTTTACTACGTGCACGTGTATCCCAAGATAGTGAATGCTCTAGTAAATTTTGCCCAAAATTTTCATAGGAAGCGACCATACTTCCACGTTCACATAGGTGAGTCTATCAAGAGTACTCGTAGCTACGTACTCCACTCCACGTAGAGTATAGAACTCATTAAGAGTTTAATAATTAACTCATCCTTTCGTCGCTCCAGGACTTCACGCTTCTAACAATATAGATTGTGACTTCATAAATAGCATGATTCATCTCATATCACTTCACGACTTGTTATTACCCATTGAACTTATTTCTTGGGATCTCCGCCTATAAGTTGGGTTACCATGTGAGTGACTCTTCATTCTAAGGGCATCGATCACATTCCTTTTGAGGTTTTTGAAAACCTTCTCTCTTGTTAATCCTTTCACAAAGGATCATCCAAATTTTCATCGACATATATGATCCATTCTTACACTCTTGTAGAGAGAAATTCTCTAACGATCGTGTATCTGTCGTCTCTTTCCGTTGTAATAACGGTTCTAAATCTTTGCAATAGCCGCGGTACTATCGCAGTGGATCAAGACAGCTGGTATCGATCTTTCCCATAAAGAGATCTCAGCTAATAGACTTCTTAACTAGCCTGCTTCTTCACTTGCAATAGCTAGTTCTATAATTTCAAACTCCATAGTAGATTGAGCCAATATTGTCTATTACTTAGACTTCCAGGAAACAACTCCACCAACTATGTTAAATATATAGCTGCTAGTTGATTTGGAGTTTTCTAATAAAATGTTCCAATCTGCATCGCTGTATCCATCTAGAACAGCGGGAAACTTTGTATAATGTAATCCAAGGTATATAGTTCTCTTAAGGTATCTCATAACCCTTTCAATAGCATTCCAATGCTCTACACTAGGTCTATTGGTAAACCTACATAGTAGTCCCACAACATAAGATATGTCCGTCTAGTAATCGATGGCATAACGTAAGCTACCAATGATGCTCGCATACTCAGTTTGTCTAACACCGTCTCCGGTGTTCTTGAACAACTTTACACTAGGATCATAAGGAGTACATGAAGGTTTACAGTTAAAGTAATTATATTTCTTTAAGATCGTCTTAATGTAATGAGATTGATCATAAAGAAATTCCCTTTTAGGAACCTAGTAATCTTTATACCAAGGATTACAAACCTACGAGATCTTTCATATCAAAGTTAACACTTAATAAAGTTTTCACATTATTCTTAACATGAATATTTGATCCACAAATAAGTGTGTCATCAACATATAAACATATAGTAGTGCAAATGTTATCTTCTAATTTATAATAAATGCATTTATCACTTTCATTTATTTTGAATTCATGTGGGTTAACTATATTATCAAATTTCTCGTACCATTGTAGGTGCTTATTTTAGACCATACATATATTTATCTAGTTTACAAACTTTATTTTCTTGACACGAGATAACAAAACCTTCGGGTTGATCCATATAATTTTTTCTTCTAAAACACCATTTAAGAAGCGGTTTTAACATCCATTTGATGTACTACTAAATCATGGATGGCATTAAGAGGAAAAAGTACACGTATGGAAGTTATTACGTGTGTGAAAATGTATCAAATAAATCTACATTTTTCCTTTGCCTATACCATTTAACTACTGATACAAGTTTTGTACTTTTCAATAGTACCATTCGAGTTTTAATTTCTTCTTTTGTATCCATTTTACATCATGGTCTTGCAACCCAGGAGATAAGTTAACTAAATGCCAAGAGTTTTATTATACTGTAAGAGTCCATTTCATCAGTTATGGTTTCTTCCCGTAAGTTGGCATCTAAAGAAGAGAATGATTCTTTCACGAGTTTAGGGATCTTCCTCTAAGGTATAAGCATAAAAATCGACCTAAAATCCTTGGGGTTCGAGCTCGTTTACCTCTTCTAATTTCGGTGTTTAATTCTTCGTTTTGTTCAGTAGTTCTAGTTATGGGTAACGACTAGAAAACGACCCACATTATTCTTCAATTTAAATGAAAACCTATGTTCATAGTAGTAGTCACATCATTTGATTCTATAACTATGATCATTTAAGTCAAATAGAATTTATAAGCTTTACTATTCACATGACATATCCTATGAATATGCATTCGTATGTTACTACTAGTAAGTTTTATTTCTTTTAAGAATTAGGGATCTAACGTAGAACTAAACAATCTCAAGTTTTAAAATAAGTTAAGTTTCTTATTTTTTCAAAATTTCAGATGATGAAATTTTACTAGTAGGCAAACCTCTATTTAACCATGTAAACAGTTAATAAAATTTCTCCCCTTGCGATAGAGCGACACGAAAGTTTAATAAAATTGTAACTCTTGATTTAGTAAAAATTTTTTGTCTTTCGACTTTGCCATTCATTTCGAAAGAATAAGGTGTTGTTTTTCATGAATGATTCCATGAGTTTTATAAAAATCATTGAAGATATTGGAATCATATTTAGTGTATCTATCAACGAAACCTTTTTATTTTCCTATTAAGTTGATTTTCAATCTTAGTCATAAATATTTTAAACATGTCAAGCCTTCACTTTTTATTTTTCATTAGATATACATAAGTGTAATCTGACAGTCATCTATAAAAGTTATAAAATAGCATTTTTCATTTCTTGTTAAATTTCCATCAAGTTCACGTATGTCGCAATGTATTAATTCTAAAGGTTGATTATACAACTCTTGATTTATGTGAAGTTTTGGTTATTTTAGGCTTGACTACAAAAATCACATTTTTTTAAATCATTCAAAGATAGTTTAGGAATTAGTTCTAAGCTACTCGTATTTCTTAATTATGCGTTTATTAACATGACAAAGTCTAGCGTACCAAATATTAAAGGAACTGACATTCAATTTAAACATGCCATTAGTGGTGTACCCTTTCCCACGACAAAAATATTATTTTTAGTTATTGTATATAAATCGGCTCTTATAGTTTGAGTAAAGATATCCTTAAACTAAGTTCTTTCTCATCTCTGGAGTATGCGAAGACATCTTTCAAGATGATAGTCTTTCCAAAGGTAAACTTTAATTTCACCTGGCTAGTACCAATGACAACACTTTCTTATCCTCGGACTCGAGTTGGACTTGAACATGTCTCGATTATAGCGAACATGGGCGAGTACCGGGTGTGACACCCGCCGAATCCATCAACAAAATTGATTTTAGAAATCATAGCTTGATAAGTTGATCTTGATGAGTTACGCTACGTGGCGGAGACGATTCTGTTCGGCGAGTTTCTAGCCAAGTGGCAGTGCATAAACTATAACACATGAATATGTTATTCCTTAAGGGGGTTAAGGTCCATTCTGGAGAGGATAGTTTTTGTTTCTATTTTGGTGGTTGTGGTTTTGGTTATTATTGTGATTATGAGTTTTCATATTTCTACCTTTAGGATTCAAAATTGCATATGAGGGTTTCTTATTGGTACTGTTGTTTGAGACAACGAGTACTTCATCTATTTGGTCTTATTTTCAGACTTCTTCTTCTATTCTTAAAAGGGTTATAATATTTTCTAAAGAAAATTCCTTAGTTTTATGTCTAAGTGTATTCTTAAAATCTTTCTAGCGTGGGGTAATTTATCTATAATACTTGACTACTTGAAATTGTTCATCTAAAGTCATACCTTGAAAAGTTATTTGATGTGCTATCTTACGCACTTACGTGTGATTGAGGTTCCACAGATTTTTCATCAATCATTTGATACTTCATGTATCTACTAACATCATACTTCTTAGTTCCAGCTTTATGAGTATCATACTTCTTTTGAAGTGCTTCCCAAATTTCCTTAGTAGATGATATCAGAGTTATAATAATCATACAAGTCATCAACTAATCCATAAAAAAAAATTTGTATAGAAAATAATTTTCTATCCAGGTGTTTAAATCCTTTATTGTAGCTTCGATGATGAATTAGGCAGTGTTGGTTTTTCAATAATAAAAACAAAAGTGACATTTTACATGGTTAAGAAGAATAACATTTTTTTTGTCTCCATTTTTAAAGTGTAGTTCTTTAAAACGAAATGTTTTGTTAAAGTCAGTAGTTAACATTTCAGTAGACATGGCAGAAAGAATTCGTCTTAAAATTGTTGGAACAAATATGTGAAAAACTATGTAAGAACAATATTACCGATAACCTGAAATGAACTGCTTGGGTTGAGTCGCAGACTAGGTCGCTCTCTTTAAGACGTTTGGCGGCTGCGCTGAGCTTGTGCGAAGCAAAACCTGACCTCGTCGTCCCCAGGATAAAACGAGAATCTTTTTACGTCTCGGAACTTCAGCGTGAAGTCGGAATCTACACCTCTCCGAATATTTATGTTGCTCGAAATCGAGAAACAATTGCGAGATTTTCTTTTCTTTGATTTCTTTATGAAAGCAAGTAGAACTATTTTTTGAGTTGTTAAGTTATATTCTAAACTCGGGCTATTGCCCTATTTATAGTTGAAAAAATATGTGTAGCAGTCGTATAATTATGAAAATAGCAGGACCAACGTAATTATGAAAAATAGACAACGTAATTATGAAAATAACGGTCACGTAATTATGAAAATACTTGATCATAAAAATACTTGGTCGCATAATTATAAAAATAACGGATCATAAAAGTAACGGTCGCATAATTATGAAAATAACGGTCATAAAAGTAACGGTCACATAATTATAAGAATAACGGTCATAAAATTAATGGCCACATAATTATGAAAATGACAGTTACATAATTTATGAAATAATGGTCATAAAATAATAAAAAATATATTTTTTTATTTAAATTCATTTCCAACACTTTAAAAAATAAATAAGATATTAAAATGATATTTTTACTAACAAATAATTATAGTATTTTTGAAAATAAATATAAACTTAGTATCAATTTATTTTTCTATTATTTTTTTTTTAATAAATTAGCCGATATTAATGTGTTGCAAACAAATTTTCTTGATGCTAGTGAGTTTTGAAGTTTAGAGCCTTACTGTGCTATACACATAGAGGCTGAATGCGTTAAGTGCGGGTTTGTTTTATGAATTGAAGAAACAACACGGTGGATAAATAATTAAGAAGAAAAAAAAATGGTAGTTTAAGTCTTTTTTTTTTGTTTTTTTATTAATTTTAACACACATATGATGATCCAATCCAATTTACTAATTTTCTAGATTAATCTTAATAGTAGTTGTTTTGCTCAATTATTAATTTTTTTTTTGTCCAATCTTAATAGTTGTTTTGATATTGTCAAAACAAGAGAGAGAGTATATATGAATAGCATGCTTCTCATATGTTATGGTAATATTAACACAAATATGATGAAAAATAACATTTAATTCTTTTATAATTGTGATAGATTTATTATATAAAATGATACTTTTAATGATTTTAATATAAAAAATATGAGTTAAATAAATTTTTAATGAAAAGTATGGTGGTGTGAAATATTCACATGAGTGTGTGGAAATAAGAAACTAAATGTATGATGTGAAATATACACCAAGAATATAGTAAAAGTTATAATTTTATTTTTTATTTTTCATTGAAAATCATTATAAATATATTTTTTTATTTAACATGATCTTCTTAATTCAATAGATTTTTAAAAAAAATTGAAATAAAAAAGTTAATAGATATTTTTATAAAATATATCGGGGATTATTTTTATAAAAAAAATTAACAAATTTATTTAATTGAAAATCAAAAATCAAAAAATTAGAATTACTTAGTAAGTATGGCCTAAAAAAGACAAACATGTTTCATTTTTGTTTGGTATATTAAATTTGAGGCAATTTGTATTCTTCAAGGAAAGCCATGCGATACAATCTTTCTATGTTACAATATCTCGTTACCCTAAAGGTGTGTTGGGTATATTTATTAAAATTAAAATATTTTCTCAAATAAAGTTAAATTGAATGAGAAAAAAAAAGTCTAAACACTTTGAATCATGAGTATGTGTATCTTATATCTTATTATTATTTTTAACTAAGAAATTAGCCTTATATCATATGTTAGAAAGACATTGTATTCCCAGACTCAAAATTGATAAATGTTCTAAATTTAGTAGCAGCATGTTTGAAACATGATATAACTCTCTATATACCGCACACAATTGTTGTAATATATTACTAGGTACAATCAAACTTTACTATAATTAATGTTTTTATAATTCCCAAATTTCTCATATATATATATATATTTTAAATTAACCAAATAAAAACTCATAGCAATAAAAATAAAATTATAATAATATTACATAGATCCAATTGGATGACGTTTTATATTGAACGGATCTAATATCCTAAGTTAAAAATAAAATAATGTATCAAACTTTTTATTATTTAGTATTTCCTATAAACATTTACTAGTGTTAAAGTTTTTTGTTAAAATAGTCACATCTATACTTAAGAAGTTGAAAATAAGTCCAAAAATGATAGATTACATCTTCGTTGTATATGCATATAGTAAACCGTTGTGTAAGTTTATTATTATTTAATCATTGTATCATGGGAAATAATTTTTCGTAATTCTCTAATACACACAATGAGAGAAAAAATTATCCTAAAAATATTGTGTGATACACATGCCTCGATTTTTTACTCTATTTAAATTTTGATTTTATAATTTATACATATAATTATATTTATGTATTTTTAATTTTAATAAAATAATTTTGTTCTTAACTTGTTTGTTAACGTATTATTTCCTATATATTTTTCTTTAATATTAAATATATATTTTTTATTTTGCTTTTTTTGTTATTAGCTTATAAAATAAATATTAGTTTAATATAATAAGCATTATATTAAATTTTAAATTATTTTTTAAAGTGAATAAATATTTGAAAAAATAATAAAAATAACATCTTTTAAAATTTGTAATAACAATTTTTACTATTAAAAAAAGTTAAGACGCTCGCAATTTTACATTGAATTATATTTAATTAGACACTAATCAAATTAAATTAAGTTAATCAAAGGCAGAACATTTAAGGATCTATAAGATTTATTTATTGTTAAAAATATACATGTAATTAATTTTTTGTAAATTTCTTGATTGGGATTATAGTCCTGTGTAGTAAATATGTAGACAAATATGACATTAATAAATTATGAGTTAAATACCATTTTTCTCACCTATTTGAAAAAATATTAATTAGTTACATAAAAAAGTGACTAAAATAGTTGAATAGGGATATTTTTATTCATGCATTTGATAAAAATTAATTAATTAAATACGTAAAATTATAATAGTATATATTATATAAAAATATTTTTTAAACCAACATGGTAAAATCAAAAAAATATTTCATATATTTAAATTTGATTCATGATAACAGAATATCATCAAAAATTATAAGAATTAAAATAAAATATAAGACATTATGATAAACTTCAAACTAATGCTTTTAAAGTTTTTGTTATTCATATCGTCAAAAGTTTTTATATTTTGTTTCACTCGAAGTTATAATTTTATCTAATATGATATTATTTTAATCATTATATAAAACTAGCTTATTGTGTACTTCAAGAAAACTAATGAAACAAGTTATGACAAAATATATGTATATTTATTAGTCTCTTATTTTTTAATATTATAAAGTTTTAAATATAATATCGAGCTTAAAATTTTAAATAATATCTTATTTTTTATTTTAATACATTTTTTGGTTATAATATTTAACACTTATATATGTGTGATATTAATATTTATTAAATTATAATATTTTTATTTATGTTAGATAATTTTCATTGTAAGTTATAATACTCTAATTTTATTTCTCTCATATAAGGTGACATGAAAATTTTGTCTTTTATTTGTAAGCGTATTCTTAGTCTCTTATGGGATATATATTATGATATATTTTTTAATCTTAAATATATAAATAAATCTTTTTATTTTGGATAAAATATTTAAATAAAATTACACTCTAACCTCCTCAAAATATATTTTTAGCTTCTTATTGAGTTTAATTAGATATAATTTAATATTATTGGAGTGATAATTTTATTATTATAAGTTTTATGGATATTTTTTTATTTAATTTCACTGAATATTTTTAAGTCATGATCCTGGTTTATAAAAAAAAATAAAAAAAATCCAACCTTCCTCGCTTATAAATAGTTTAGGCTTGCAGGTGATCTCAAAAACACAACAAAAGGAAGAAGCAAAGAATAAGAAACATATATTTAGCTTCTATTTCAATAGTAGTCATTATTTGCATTAAATCCTTGAATAACCAACAACACTATGTCTGCTCCTACCTCTGTCTTGCAGGCTAAAGATACTAAACCTGATCCTCTTCGACCAGCGGCAAAACCCAATCCTGTTCGACCAACAGCAAAGTTTCATCCAAACATCTGGGGAGATTTATTCCTCAACTACAATTATGATGATATGGTATTTTAACTACATTAATATTTTCCTGTTTTTAGCTAAGTGGTTATGATACTAAATTTTTTATTTTATTGAGAAATGGTTATAATACTCTACTACAACATTTTGGTGTTTCTGGGACTATATATCAAACTAGATAAAACTGTTTCATGTAAATGGGTATCCTTTTGTAAATATATCCCAGTAAACTTTAATCTTTTTGTTTAGAAGTAGCATGCTATAATTACCTTATTTTATAAAAATATATGTATAAGTTTTATTTATAACACATATTTATCACATCTATAAATAATAAATGATAGATATTGTAATTTAATAAAATAAAAAATATTAAAAATATATAAACTTTTACTTATTTTTGAAACAATATCTCTAATACTGAAAAAGGTAGAATTAATACTACTACAAAAAGGATATTTAAGCCGGTTTTTAACCGACTTTAAACCAATTTAGAGTCGGTTCAAATATTTAATTTTTCTTTTTACAAAATTTATTCATTTTCTATTATACTCAAATTAAAACATGTATTCGATAACTAAATAATAGAACAAAAAAACAAAATATGTTTAACAAATAGTTTAAATAATACAAATAATCAAAAAATAAAATATTAATTAATAGTAGAAAAATTATTATGATGTTTTCCTATGTTATTCAAGATATCATAATCTTCTCCGATGTTATAATACAAAACCTACATATATAATACAAAAAATTATATACATAAATAATAATACATAATATACACAAAAAATATAAATAATAAGTTTGTATGATTAATAGAAATACTTAAAAGAGTAAATGAAATGACAAAATGAAGGAAATGAAGAAAAAATGGTGTTTTGTAAGTGAGAAATGAATATAAAAATTTGAGTATTTTGCTCAAAAAAATAAGGGATCTAAAAGATTAGTTAGAGAGTAAGAAAAACCACTAACCAACGTTGGAATTGGTGGTCGTAGGTTGCCAAAAAATGAGAAAGAGTGGAAGAGAAGTGGAAGAGGTTACGGATTTTTGAGAGTTATGCAGCGCTTGGAATAGTTCTGTCTGGGGAAGAAAGAAGAGAAGAGAATTTATCCATGTGTGTAGCATCGGTTCTACGTGTCAACTGACGCTATCCACGTAAGATGTAGCATAGCGTAGTATAGTCGATCGAGGGTCGAACCGACGCTACACGTGTACGTAGCGTCAATTGACGTGGTGAACAGAAGCTATCCACGTAGCATAGTGTTGGTTCTATGTGTCAATCGACGCTATCCATGTAGTGTACCGTTGGTTAATACCTAGACTGGATATCCTAATTAACAACACGTACAATTTAAAACCTGATATGAAGATGGTCACTCTTAAAAAAAAGTATACGACGTATAGAAAAATATATAATTTAAATATAATTTATGTGTTATGTATTAAACCAGCTTAATGGGACTTACATATTCATATAAACATTCATACATTAATTAATGCTGCAGATAGCTGACAATGCTCTTACAGAGAAGAAAGTTAAGGAGCTGAAGGAAGTAGTAAGGCAAGAGATATTTGAAAGTAGTGCACATGGAATTTCCTATAAATTGAAACTAATTGATGCTATTCAGCGCCTTGGTTTGGCTTATCATTTTGAAAGAGAAATACAAGAGTCATTGCAAAACATTTATGCTGTTGATTACTACAATATTGATGAAGATCTATACACTACTTCCCTTTATTTTCGTCTCTTGAGACAAGAGGGATACAATATTTCATGTGGTATGTATTAATCTACTTAATTATTTGTTTTTTATATTCAAATATTAATTTCTATATTATGCATGCATGTTTTTAAGTAATTTTAATGTACTCTTAAATTTTTATTTTTTCTCCACAATATTACAATTGATTTTTTTTAATGTTTCATTTTTCTTAAAATAATGCAAATTAAAAAATTACTTTTAATTAAATCTCGCAATTGATCTATTTACTATGGTAGCTGACTACGGTGGATTACCTTCAAATGAATTAGGCCAGTTTTATATGATGAAGCAGACTTTATCCTTTGGAATTCATCCATAGGAAAGTTTATAAGTATATTAATATAAAAAATAAAATAAAAATTAAAAAATAAGAATGATAATTTATATTTTACAATATAAGATAGAGCAAAGATGGAATATATTTTCGAACTTATTTTTTAAAATTATATATCATATTTTATTAAATATATGAAAATTTAATATTTTTTATTTTTTTATAGATTTAATTATATTTAAATTCAAACTAATCATAATTATATATTATGTATTATGTATTTTATATTTCATCTTTAGTTTTTTTTATTATATTAAATCATCAATAATTTTCTTTTATAAAAATTATTTAAATTCTAAAAACCTAAAATCTTATATTTATTGTTATTACTTCAAATTAATTTGTAACAAAATCCTATCAATATTATTTAATATAAAAGGGTTATATATTTTTATTACATATATTTTATTTTTCTCAATTTTACATAAATATTATTTATTGACTCAAAATTTTAATTTTTGTAATATAAAATATTTGTCACTAACTTATTATTTTTATAAATTTTTATTTATAATAAAAATATAAAAATTACTCAAAAATAAAAATAATATTTAAAATAATATTTGTATCACCGTTTCTCATTTGGTGTTTCCTCTTTCGTACTAAAGATCTTCGATATATTTCGTAGAGGATTTTGAAAATAATAGATAAATTATATCTTATGGGTAGAAAACATAGAAGGAGTCCCAATCCCATTTCGTTTTGTTGACAACCCTAACAACACTTGATACGTATACATGAAAATGATATTATTTATATGAACGAAAGAAATAATCTAAATTAAAAATAATAAAGATAAATTGGCTTTCATATACGAGGTTGTGTACTAGACTAACATAACTCATTTAGCTTAATTTTATTGTATATTATTATGTAATATTCAAACTCAAACTCTCTTTCGTATTATTTGAAATACATCATAAATATTTGATGATTAACATTTGTTTTAACATCTTTGGCTGGCAAGGATATATATATATATATAGTGACGTATAAATTTTTTATTTATTTCGGGGCAATGAAACAGACATATTCAACAAGTTCAAGGATGATCAAGGTAGTTTCAAGAATTGCTTGGTTGGTGACACTATAGGTATGTTGAGCTTCTATGAAGCTACACATCTAAGGTGTCATGAAGAGGCAACGTTAGAGGAAGCCCTTGTTTTCACCACAACTCATCTTGAGTCCATGGTGAACAATAATGACAATCCACTTGCTGGGCAAATAAAGAGTGCTCTAAAAAGGCCTCTTCGTAAGAGCCTAGAAAGAGTGCAAGTCAAATATTACATTACAGTGTACCAAAATGAAGAATCTCATAATATATGCTTGCTTCAACTTGCTAAGTTAGATTTCAATCTCCTGCAGTCTCAACACAAAAAACAGCTAAGTGAACTTTCAAAGTAAGATTATTAGAGATGAAAATTAGCTTTTCATATCTCATTTTATGTCTTATATAATGTTTTTAATAGATTCATAATATAATATTATCTCACTCATTTAATCTCGTTTAGATTGTAACTTTAATCAAAATTTCAAACATATAAGGTCAAATATAGAAATGTTCACTAAACTATATTTTAACTTTCGTATCATACCCTTTTGTTTTCCTTCATGGTCCCTTTATTTTTTAAATTTATATATGTGGTAGATAAACTTTTTTAGAAAGTAAGGGAATGAAATTTTGAATAAATAGACCAAATTATACGTAAAAAAAGTGAAGTGAAAAAATATGTAATTTTGAAAAAGTTTAGAGGGTATAATTCAACCGACTAATATATTATATATATATATATATAACACAAAGATAATCAATTAATTTGAAATACACCAAGTGTCTTTAAGTAGATTGGTACGTACAAGTTTTATATTTTCTTAAGAAATTAACACTTTTTAATCTCATGGTCACCTCCAATTATCCCTTAAAAGATAATTTGAAAACGATGGATGTATATCATATCATAATTTAATTATATAGGTGGTGGAAGAAGTTAGACTTTGCGAGAAAGCTACCTTTTGCAAGAGATAGGATTGTGGAGCTCTACTTTTGGATGTTAGGGGTGTATTTTGAACCCCAATATGAACTTGCTAGGGGCATTCTAACCAAATGCATTGCCATGATATCAATTATGGATGATATCTATGATGCTTTTGGTACTTTTGAAGAACTCACCGTATTAACTGAAGTAATTGAGAGGTTAATTTTACTGAATTCACTTACCTTTTAATTTCAAGTTTTTTGTTTTACTTTCACCTTCTTCTTTTCTTTCTTTCTCGTAATTAGATATATAATTTTATGGGTTTTCAGATGGGATATCAATTTGATAGGTCAACTTCCAGAATATATGCAAATATTCTATCAAGCACTTCATAATGTTTTTAACGAATTTGAGGAGGAGTTGACGAAGGAAAATAAATCATATAGAGTGTTTTATGCAAAAGAAGCGGTACGTTGCCACACATAAAGACATTAATTCGACTATTATTTAATGTTTTAATGAGATAGAATAACCTTTTTTTAATATTGAAGTTTCATTTTTAAACTCTCACTAGCACAAAAAAGAGTATTATTTAATTAGAATTTTGTTTAGACTCTTTAATATATGTATAAAAAATAGTGTTATTTCTTCCAATAGTTTAAATTTTTAAGAGATTTGATTTTCTAACAACTTTAAATATAACATGTAAATACCTAACATTAATTGATAAATAGCAATAATATTTAGATTGGGAGAGTTGTTGTGAATTTATATTTTAAATTTTAATATAACATGTAAATACCTTATAGCATTAATTGATAAATTGCAATAATATTTAGAATATTTAGATTGGGAGAGTTGTTGTGTATTTATATTTTAAATATTCAGAACGAATAATAGAGAAATAAAAGGATAGAAAAATGGGGAGAAAATGTTTATTCATCTGGGCCTAACTCTACCCCTGAAAATGCGCTTACAGGGGTGAGGATTGCCCAGACTTATAACCAGCTCTTCTGCTGGTTCCCTAGTCGATGTGGAACTTATTTCCTTAACACTCCCCCTCACATCGACTGTGTCGATGGACGGTGGTGGTCTTATTGTTGCCACAGGTGGTAATACCGGGTAGCTCCTCCACCGCTAGGGGTCCCTGTTCTGATACCATGTTGATTCATCGGGCCTAACTCTACCCCTAAAAATGTGCTTACAAGGGTAAGGATTGTCCAGGCTTATAACCAACTCTTTTGCTGGTTTCCTGGTCGATGTAGGACTTATTTCCTCAACACTCCTCCTCAGATCGACTATGTCGATGAACGGTGATGGTCTTATGGTTGCCACGGGTGGTAGTTCCAGGTAGCTCTTCCACCGTGAGGGGTCCCTGGTCGTTGTGGGACTTATTTCCTCAACACTCCCCCTCACATCGAATGTGTCGATGGACGGTGGTGGTAACAATAAGACCACCACTGTCCGTTGACACAATCGATGTGAGGGGGATTGTTGAGGAAATAAGTCCCATATCGACCAGGGAACCATCAGAAAAGTTGGTTATAAGCCTCGTTAGTCCTCACCCCTGAAAGCACGTTTTCAAGGGTAGAGTTAGGCCCAGGTGGATCAACATGGTATCAAAGTAGGGACCCCTGGCGATGGAGAAGCTACCCGACACTACCACTCGTGGCAAAAATAAGACCACCACCGTCCGTCGACATAGTCGATGTGAATGGGAGTGTCGAGGAAATAAGTCCCACATCGACCAGGGAACCAACAGAAGAGCTGGTTATAAGCCTGGACAGCCCTCACCCCTATAACCGCATTTTAGGGGTAGAGTTAGGCCCAGGTGAATCAACATGGTATTAGAGCAAGGACCCATGGCAGTGGAGGAGCTATCCGGCGCTACCACCCGTGGCAATAATAAGACCACCACCGTCCATCGACACAGTCGATGTGAGAGGGAGTGTTGAGGAAATAAGTCCCACATTGATCAGGAAACCAATAGAAGAGCTGGTTAGAAGCCTGGACAGTCATTATCCTTGAAAGCGCGTTTTCAGGAATAAAATTAAGCCCAAGTGAATCAACATAAATGAATATAGATATAAATCATTAGCCGAAAATATAAAGCAATTGCATTCTATATTTGTATTTTTTTAATAATTTCAATTAATAAAGTTGTTATCCTTTACTTATGTACCCAAGAAAAAGTAAAGATTATAATTATATTGGAATAACAAAAACAAACCTGGGCAGATGAAAATTCAAGCTAGATCATACTTTGAAGAGGCGAGATGGTTAAAAGAAGGACACATACCAAGCATGGAAGAGTATTTGAGGGTATCTCTTGTGAGCGTTGGTTACAGTTGCCTCAGTCTCACTTCTTTAATTGGGATATTAGATGACAATATTATTACTAAAAATGTCTTTGAAAACATACTATTCAAAGATCCCAAGATTATCAAAGCATCATCCATTATTTTTAGGTTGATGGATGATTCTGTTTCCCACAAGGTAATATATATATATTTAATAGAATTTAAATTAATAATTTATTAGTTTGTTATTATATTTAAACAAAAAAATAAATATCTTATGTTTGTTTAAAACAGTTTGAACAAGAGAGAGAGCATATAGCATCTGGAGTTGAATGTTATATGAAGCAATATGCAGGTGTAACAGAGGAAGTGGTAAAACAAGTATTCATGAAAAAAGTAGAAAATGCATGGAAGGACATTAACGAGGAAATGCTTATAAGGGCAAGTACAGAGTTGCCAATGCTTGTTAAGATTAGGGTTCTTAATCTTTCAAGGGTCATTGATCTGCTTTATAATGAAGACGATGGCTACACTCGTGTTGGAAAAGCCACGAGAGACAATGTCACTAATTTGCTTATTGATCCTTTGCCTCTATGATTAATTTTCCTTATCATTGTTATTGTTCGCTTATTAGTATCATAGAATAATGGCTTTTTTCATGATTGAATAATATAGTATTAAGTCAATGCCATCTTATTTGTAAGTGTTTTTTTTAAATAAAAATTAGTGATAATGTATCGATAAAAAACCCTTAATTGAAGAAAATATTAACAATTATTATATTATTAGGCACAAATATATAATAAAGAGACATACATCTCTATAATACTGTTGGGAAAAAATGGATGGTTTTAAAGAGATAAATTTCACACACCCAGGATAATTTCCCAAATCAAAATAGAATAAAAATGACACCAAGATTTTTGCGTGGAAAAACCTTTCAAAATGAAAGTAACAACCACGGGACCCGTAGGCCACTTAAACTTCCACTATAATAAGATGGGATTACACACTTCACCTTCAGGTGGATCTCTCACAAAAATACAACAAATATGTATCTTCAATTTGTGGATAAAACTTCACAAATTGGCTCTCTTAATTTCTCTCTCTCAAAAATCTTTCAGAAACTCTCTCTCTCTCTTTGTTGATTTCTCCGCTTCTGATGTTATTTGAGATTGAAGCTAAGGCTTTATAAAGCCAAAAACTTCATCCTTCTCTCCGGATTATACGGAGAGATTTTTGACTTTTTTTTCTTTTCTTCTTTTCTTTCGGTGCCAAGGACTTTCCTTTCTTCTTCCCTTTTTTTTGTGGATGGCCCACATTAGTTTGACCAACAAATCTCCCCCTCCACCTTATGTGGGACATGGCTCTTCCATACCTACAATCTTTCTACAGATAACAAGTTTTTCTCTAGTCATGGTCTTTGTCATCATATCTGCCCCGTTATCATTATTATGAACCTTTTCAACTTTCAGTAGTTTATGTTCCAACACATCACGAATCCAATGATACCTTACGTCGATGTGTTTGGACCTTGAGTGGAAGGTTGGGTTCTTGCTAAGATGAATTGCACTCTGACTGTCGTAATAAAGAACAATTTTCTTGGTTTTGATGCAATTCTTGTAGGAACTTTTTCATCCACAGGATCTCCTTACAACCTTCAGTGATTGCAATGTACTCTGCTTCTGTGGTACTTAAAGCAATACACTTTTGTAATCGTAATTGCCATGAAATAGCTCCCCCTCCAAATGTTATTAGGTACCCGGATATAGATTTCCTCGTATCTACGTCGCCAGCCATATCTGAATCTGTATATCCTTCTAATACAGGTTTATTATTACCAAAGCATAAACAATGACTGGAGGTTCCTCTGAGATACCTGAGTATCCATTTGACAGCTGCCCAATGTTCCTTTCCAGGATTTGATGGGAATCGGCTCACAACGCCAACAACATGTGCAATGTCTGGTCTAGTACATACCATAGCGTACATTAGACTGCCAACTGCCGATGCATAAGGCACCTTTCTCATCTCTGATTTATCCTCCTCACTTGAGGAACATTGACTCACATTAAGTTTGAAGTGGCTTGCAAGTGGACAACTAACAGTTTTAGCTTTGCTCATGTTGAATCTTTCAAGAACTTTTTCAACATACCGTTTTTGGGAAAGCCAGATCTTTTGCTTTTGCCTATTGCAGATAATCGCCATGCCAATAATCTGCTTGGCAGGTCCTAAGTCCTTCATTGCAAAGGACTTGCTCAACTCCTTCTTTAACTTGTTAATCTTGTCAATATTTTGCCCCACAATTAACATATCATCAACATAAAGCAAAAGAATAATAAAATCACCATCAGAGAATTTCTTGATGAAGACGCAGTGATCATCCGTCATTCTGTTGTATTCATTTTTCTCCATGAATGAGTCGAACTTTTTGTACCACTGCCTTGGTGCTTGCTTCAGACCATACAAGCTTTTCTTTAGTCTGCAGACCAATGTTTCTTTGCTTTTGACTTGGAAACCTTCAGGCTGTTCCATATAGATTTCTTCATCAAGATCACCATGTAAGAATGCAGTCTTTACATCAAGTTGTTCAACTTCCAGATTAAGACTAGCTGCCAAACCAAGAACAACTCGGATTGAAGACATTTTAACCACTGGTGAGAATATTTCATCGAAGTCAACGCCTTTCTTCTGCTCGAATCCTTTCACAACCAATCTTGCTTTATAGCGTGGTTGCGAGCTGCCTTCTTCACTTTTGATTCTGTACACCCACTTATTCTTGAGAGCTTTTCTTCCCTGTGGTAGTTTCATCAGGTCAAATGTGTGGTTCTCATGCAGAGATTTCATTTCTTCTTGCATGGCTTTAAGCCACTCAGTCTTATGCTGATCAGTGATAGCTTCGTCATAACTTTCTGGTTCTCCCCCTTCAGTGAGTATCACATACTCGTTAGGAGAATATATACGACTAGGTTGTCGTACTCGGGTAGATCTCCTTGTCTGTACTTCTGGTTGGACTTGTTCAGAGACTTGTTATGGTTCTGAACTGCCAGCTAGTGGATTGACATCATCAGTAACTGGTGTGACTCCCCCGTCATCAGGATTTATTGGTGGAGAGACTGGGTCCAGATTAACTGGAATTTCATCTGACTGTGGTTTCTCGGATTTCTCAAAGTCCTCGATTGTTTGGTCTTCAAGAAATACCACGTCTCTGCTTTTGACAATCCTTTTGTTAATAGGATCCCAAAGTCTGTAGCCAAATTCTTCATGGGCATATCCCATAAAGATATATTGTTTCACTTTTCCATCCAACTTGGACCGCTCATCTCTTGGGATGTGAGCAAATGCTCTACAGCCGAATACTTTCAAGTGTTTGTAAGAAACGTCTCTCCCCGTCCAAACTCTTTCCGGTATGTCGTAGTTCAATAGAACTGATGGAGAAAGGTTGATTAAATTGACTGTTGTCCTCATTGCCTCCCCCCAAAAGGAGTTTGGCAATTTTGCATTTGAGAGCATACATCTGACTCTTTCACAGATGCTTCTATTCATTCTCTCTGCGACACCGTTATGTTGAGGTGTCTTTGGTACTGATTTTTCCAGCCTGATGCCAAAACTTCTGCAGTACTCTTCGAATGGTCCACGATACTCACCACCATTATCTGCACGTACACACTTCAGATGTCTGCCAGTTTCTCTCTCCACTTTTACATGAAACTGCTTGAAATCTTCATGCACTTGATCTTTAGTTTTCAAAGCAAAAGTCCATACTTTTCTAGAATGGTCATCAATAAAGGTCACAAAATAGTGAGCACCTCCTAATGACTTACAACTCATTGTACAGACATCTGTGTGTATTAAATCTAGAATATTTTCCTTTCTAGATGGTGCGAGACTACAAAATGCAACTCTATGTTGTTTTCCCATAATACAGTCAACACAAGTTTGCAATGGTGTACCTTTCATTCCTGGCAAGACCTCATTTTTGGAAAGAATTCTGAGAACTTTTTCACTCATGTGGCCGAGTCACTTATGCCATAGCTCGGTAGAAACTTCTTTCCTTGTGGCATTTACTTCTCCTCTACACAGTTTGGCTTCTGTGATGTAGAGTGATGTATCTTTCTTGCCTTTAGCTATTACCAGATTGCCTTTGGTGAGCTTCCACTTTCCTCCACCAAAATAATTATTGTATCCATCATCATCAAGCATACCGGTAGAGATTAAATTGAGGCGGATATCAGGAACATGCCTCACATCTTTCAGAAGTAATCTGCATCCAAGATTAGTCTCTAGATAAATATTTCCAATGCCGACAATTTTTGATGCATCATCATTTCCCATCCTCACACGTCCAAAATCACCTTGAGTGTAGGTTGAGAAGAATTCCCGTCGTGAGGTGACATGATAGGAAGCGCCTGAGTCAACTACCCAAGTAGTGTCTTGGCATGCAAGATTGACATAATCAGCATCTCGAACGATGACAACTTCTTCAGTGACAATTGTGGTGTCATTTGTTCGGGTTTACGCTTCTAATTTACGGATTGTTCCGCCTTTAACCTTCTACATTCTCGAATGAAGTGTCCAGGCTTACCGCAATGATGACACTTCATGTCATACCTTGATCTAGACTTCGACCGTCCTCTTTGTTGACTTTGGTTACGGGGATTTTTACTTTTACTTCTCCCCCGCCATTCTTGCTTGCCTTGTTTCTGCATGACAAGTGCTTCGGTGTCAGAAGTATATCCTTCATCTTTTCGTCGAGACTCTTCGTTTAACATTCTGTCTTGTACCATATCCATGGTAAGCTTACCGTCAGGAGCTGAGTTGCTAACTGACACAACTAGAGTATCCCAACTTTTTGGTAGAGAACTCAACATCAACAACGCTTGTAGCTCGTCTTCTACAGTCATCTTCATAGAGTTGAGTTGATCTACAATGCCTTGAAACTCACTCATATGTTCTGATACGCTGCTTCCGTCTTTATACTTCAAATTGACTAATCGTCGCATCAGATTTGCTTTATTCTGTGCGGTTGTCCTCGCATACATTTTCTCCAACTTTTGCCAAAGAACATAAGCATCGTGTTCATTAGCAAAATTTTGAAAAATGCTTTTGTCGATCCACTGTCTGATTTGAGCAGCACACTTTCGGTTCAGAACGGCCCATTCAATGTCTGCATCGGTTACTTCTTTCTCCTTCGGCATTATAATTGGCTTCCATAGATCTTTAATGTATAAAAGATCCTCCATCTTCGGCTTCCAAATTGCATAATTAAATGCGGTTAATTTTATCATATTACCTGTGCTTTCCTCCATTTGAATTGTCAGTCACCAGATTTCGCCGAACTTGATACTTTTCTGACAATGAATAGTAACCGCCAAATAGTACCCGTGAATAGTATAATACATTATATATGAATAGTACTGTATATGTGTACAATCTCTTACTAAAAATAACTTGGCTCTGATACCACTTTGTTGGGAAAAATGGATGGTTTAAAGAGATAAATTTCACACACCTAGGATAATTTCCCAAATCAAAATAGAATAAAAATGACACCAAGATTTTTGCATGGAAAAACCTTTCAAAATGAAAGTAACAACCACGGGACCCGTAGGTCACTTAAACTTCCACTATAACAAGATGGGATTACACACTTCACCTTCAGGTGAATCTCTCACAAAAATACAACAAATATGTATCTTCAATTTGTGGATAAAACTTCACAAATTGGCTCTCTTAATTTCTCTCTCACAAAAATCTTTCAGAAACTCTCTTTCTCTCTTTGTTGATTTCTCCGCTTCTGATGTTATTTGAGATTGAAGCTAAGGCTTTATAAAGCCAAAAACTTCATCCTTCTCTCCGGATTATACGGAGAGATTTTTGACTTTTTTTTTCTTTTCTTCTTTTCTTTCGGCGCCAAAGACTTTCCTTTCTTCTTCCCTTTTTTTTTGTGGAGGGCCCACATTAGTTGGACCAACAAATACATACATATAGTTTTAATTTTTAACCCCGATCGTAGATCTATTGTTACGGTTATAAAAATGCTTAAGTGAAAGAGATCATAGACATACTTATGACATTGGTTTTTAAATAATCGAGACCATAAAACATATCTATAACCTCAATTTTGATAATAATTGAAGTTATAAAGTATATTTATGATATTAATTTTTAAATAATCGAAGTCATATACAAATCTCTCAATTATTTAAAAATCGTGATAATAGATAAATATATTATTTAATCTCGTTTTTTAATATAAATTAAAAAATTAAAAAAATTAAAAGTTATTATATTAAAATTAAGAATAAAATTAAGTTTTAAAATTTTAAACATAATAAATTATTACTATAATTAACTAATTAAAATGAATTTGTGACTTAATGCTAAATCACCCTGATGTTTCAAATATGTACAACTTACATCTCAACATGAGGGCTAAGATTAATATCCACACCACGAATGAGAAATTCAGGCCCATCACAACATGAATGGAGTCGGAGAGAACACTGGAATCTTCCACGACATATAATTAGATCGCTTGAAACAAATTTACATCCGGTTATTTCCAACATAACGTGACCTATCCGAAATCGTCTCTGCTAATAGACCGCATGAGATGGCGGGAACTGAGGGTACCACTCTCGCGCTTAACGGAACGATCTGATGATGCAGCTAAGGTATCGTGATGGTGTTGGCGTTTCTCGGCCACAAGTTATTGTCCTCTGAGATCGAGATTAACGACGGTGACCATTGAATGCCTAAAACGGAGCGAGAATGGCGCTTCCTCCTTCGACGCTGTTGAGACGGCGACGTAACATGCCTATGGTGTCACCAACTACGCATTTCTTGAGCGTACCTTGTCCTTGAACTTGTCGAAAATATCTGTTTCATAGACATTGACGGTACCATAGATCATAGTTTGGAATGCAAAATGTCTAATTTACCACTACTTATACACTACATATTAAGAAAAAAAAATACTATTGTTTTTTTAAGGATAAAGGTTGAGAGTTCTCATGCAATGTAATTATTTCCGCCCTCTTTATGGTTAAAGTATATAAAAAAAAAGTTTATACATAATTAGATATGAGCTCGGATTAAAATCGAATATTTTTTATAAATTTAATTTAAATCGAATTTAAAATCTTTTAATCTAAATCTTAATAAATCAATTTTTTTAATGGATAAGATCATATTAATACTAAAATTTATTTATAAATTATTGTTATATATAAAATACGATATATACTATATTTAAATTTTAAATTGTTAAATTTTTAACATAAATTAAGAAAATCAAAAGAATAAGAAACATGTTAGGACAATTATTAAATTATTATAAAAATTTTATATTTATATTTATTTTTAAACTAAAATAAAAATTTAATATAATTATAATATATATGATATTTAAATATAATAGAATATAAAATAAAATGTATATATATATATATATATATTATTTTAATAATAGTTTAATCTAAATCGAATTATAACGAATTATAAAATTCGTCAATTTGAATCCAGACAATTTTTCGATCCAAATTTGATCCTAAAAAAATATTTTAATTTAATTTGATCTGAATTCGATAGATAAAATTAGATTTCTCAAATTAAATAAATTGATCAAATTATATTTTTACACTTATGCTAATATAAAGAAAACCTTTTTCATGTGCTATATCCATAGAAATGTAGTGCAATTGTTAATTTCAACTAGATATTATTAGTGTTTATATTAATATGAAATTTATATATGCAAAATAAATACATACATGTAAAACAACTTTGAAAGGATTTTCCATCTCATTTATAAATACGACTTATTTGCACCAATATATATTCTAGATTGGTAGCTAGTTAGCTATCTAAAAAAAGAATATAATGGTATTTTTTATCCTAAACAATACACAATTTTGAGGAAAAAAAAAGTTGTTATTATTATAACAAAAATATAATCAAAAAACATTTTAGATAATGAACTATGGCTTGATTTTTGTTAAGATTAATATAGATATAGATTTAAATAGTAAAGATGGAAAGATTGATAGGCTTATAGTAGACGAAATTCAAAATTCATCTGTTAATAAAAAAATTATTTCAATCATAGAATAGAATTCATCTATATGAGTGTTTAATTAGGAGTATTTATTTATTTTACTTATCGTTTAATTAATAAATGAAAAATTAATTTTGTTACTAAAAAAATGTCACTAAATTCAAATTTAAATAAATTTTAGATGAAGTTTTGATTTTATCGAGATAAATTACTCCACGTTATAGCTTCATCTCCGAATGAATTTAAGAGTTTTTTGTTTTGTATTGAAGAGTTGATTTCCATCAAACTTTAACAAAGAGAAGGTTTACTTCATCAAATGAAACCTATTTCATCTATAATAATAAACAACCATGGATTGGTGACGATCAATCTCTATTAACAAAATGTCAATTACTATAAATTTAGTGATTTTATCTATCATTTTGTATGTTATTTTGAAGAAATAAAAATGAAACAATAATTAAAAAACTCATAAGTTGTAATATATATTCTTGGGTAAAATGAAACTTTACATGAATTTTGTACAGTATATTAAACAATTACTATACTTGTATATATTTTATTCCATTTGAAAAACCACTCCTTCCAAAAGAGTAAGCTAGGACTAAGAAGCCTTTTTTATAAGGTTTATTACATCTTTTCAAGTATCATTTTTATATACTATTTAAAACAAATAATTAAACTTCAACGCTTGATATTAGTATATATATATAACAAATAATTAAGCAGTGAATCACTTCGGACATTAAAAAGATTATATATCAAGCAGATTGATGCTTACGACATGAAGCATTGTAGCCATGTTGTCTCAGGAGACGAAAATAAAGGGAAGTAGTGTCTATATCTTCATCATTGTAACTAATAACATAAATTTTTTGTAATGTATCTTGTTCGAGTCAACCCATTAACTTAAAATTAAATTAATTTTTTTTGTGATTTTGTAATATATATCTAAAATGTTAAATATATATATATATGATATTATAACTTATTATTAATTAAGTTTAAAATGTGATATAAATTATTTATGGTTTTAATGTTTGAATGATAATGTAATAGAATTTTATTAATGTATGTTTTTTTTTGTAATTGATTAACTATTTTAACATTATTTTTCTTATTTTAGTTGTTTATATTAATTAATTTTAATATTATAAAAAATGTGAAATTAAGTAAAACAAATATAATTAATAATTGGAGCGTTTGAACTAGAACCAAACAACATACAAAGGAAAATAAATAAAATATAAGATTATTTAATACTGGATAAGCTGTTGCATTTATCTACTGTTGGTTACTATTTGTTTCCAAATAGACAAATTTTTTAGTAATTATTCACACGATTTTTTCTTAATAAAAAATATATATGTTTTTAATATCATAATGGAAAGAAAAAAAAATGTGAAACATATTTTTAAATAGGCAAAAAAACATATGTATTCATTATATAAAAAATTAACATATATGCATGCACCGTCAGAAGGTGTTAAAAATGATATGTTATTTGTAAGAAGGGTTTATATTATATAATTAAATCATAAATTAAAGATAATTTCCAAACACTAAATTAATAATGGATCTTGGAGTTAAAGTAAAACATGAAGGCAGTACAAGAATAATGTTAAGGAGAGAGCATGCTTTTAAGCACGGTGTAAATGCAATTTATTCTTTTTGTTAATTTTTCTTTATCAAATGCCATAAAATAATTGGGCTTGGCCAGGCACAAACTTGAGCATACAATAAATAATGCATTGTTTTATTAAACTTTATGTGTCAAATGTCTAAATCTCACTTGAAGAAATACAACACGTTTCATGTCTGTTCCTATCCCCTCCGTCGGTAGGATTACCAGAGCTTTGGTCCCTTTTTTCTTGGTTTTCTTCACACTTACAACTTGTTATATATCAGTTTGGCTCATTTTTGCTTTCGGTATTTGTTCATCATTGCTAATTTATTTCTATATCTTATTGATTGTAAATTTGAATACAATGAATAAAAAATTAAAATATAATATTCGTATAACATAACTAGCATGGTTCAGTGTGCGAGTTAGGTTCCATAATTATTCCAATTCAACCTATCTTTGGTTGTAATTTGGTGGATTGGTCGGGTTGTGACCCGAGTTCATAAAAATAATCTTTAAACCTAACCTAATTCACTCCTACTTGGATTATAAGGATTGGTTTAATTTTTCTCCACTCCTACTTGCAATGTTGTTTGGTTTTCCTTAACATATTTTTGTTTCCTAAAGTAGTCATTTTTTTTTTACTTTCAATACGATCATTTTTCAATTATTAAAACACATGAACACCAAAAGGTTACTTTATAGTCATTATTAGGTTTGGATGCACGCGTTTTATTTTTAAAATTGAGTTATATTTTTAAATTATTATTTAATAAAAATAATTTAAATATAAAATATAAAATAATATTATAAATTATTTAAGAAAAATAACATAAAGCAACAAATAAATTGATAAACCATCATGAAATATTTTATGATAAACACAACTATTATAATCACTCATAGAGTAACCATGATCAATCATAAAAGAATCAAACCGCTTATATAAAGACTTTTTCAATAAACAAACATGATCTTCCTTACCTGGAACAACAAACCCCTCTGGTTGATGCATATATATTTGTTCCTCAAGCTCACCATGTAAGAATGATGTCTTGACATCAAGTTGTTCTAATTCCATGTCAAAAAATGCAACCATATCAAGCAACACACGAATAGAGCTATGTTTGAAGTCAATACCATTCTTCTGACAATAGACCTTTGCAACAACACGTGCCTTGAACCTAGCTGCTTCAACCTCAGGTATACCTTCCTTTTTCTTGAAGACCCATTTGTTTCCAACAATCTTCTGGCCCTTAGGCGGTTTCACCAATTCCCAAGTATGATTCTTATGAAGTGATTCAATCTCTTCATTTATAGCAACCAACCATTGAACAGACTCATCACAAGTGAGAGCTTCATGATAACTAGAAGGTTCATGCACCTCAATAGACTCTGCCACAGATAATGCAAAAGAAACTAAGTCTGCATCTGCGTACCTCTAAGGGCGTCGAATCTCTCTTATTCCTTTACCCTTAGCAATACTATATGGTTGCTCATGTTGCTCTTCTGCTACATCATGAGCAGAATCATCTATCTCATCCACAGATGGTTGATCTGAAGTGCCCTCTTGCACTTGACTAGGAGCTCCACTCTCAAGCTCCACCTGCTCACTAACACCGTGGTCTTTATCTGCAACAATAGACTCTTTTTTCTTTTGCAACATAGAAAACTCATCAAACTTAACATCTCTACTAATCAAAAATTTAGGTGACTTGGGTTCAACACACCATAATCTATAACCCTTCACCCCAGAAGGATACCCCAGATCTTAACTAGCCTTCGGGACATATAAGAGTGTTTCTTTTACTCGCTAAAGGTCAGATCTCTTCTCTCTTTAAAGCGTGGGGGATATATCCCCTATTGCCCCCTTATTCCCTCCTAAACATCGGGCCCGCCCCCAAGGTCAGACACTAACAACTCCGTACAATAGCTGCTAGTTTGTTACGGAGAAATGTCGTAAGTGATCAGAGAAACTACAAACGGCTAACTAGCTCTCGGCAAACTGCTCGTGTTCCGCGATCAAGCCAGGGAGCTCCAGGTTGCAGACAAGAAGGCTCTGATTGCTTGTTCTTAATCTAGAGGGTCGAAAGACTTGGGGTACATGAAGTGCCTGGTTCAACAAGCGTCGATGCAGTGTATTCATGGAGTGGTGACCTCGTTCCGTACTGTTACTCTACAGCTATAATATACTTGACGTAGAATAATTAGCAAGAGTACCAAAGAATACCTCAAACGGAGTCTTCAACTCAATTGCAGTTGATGGAGACCGATTCACCAAATAGCAGGCATGGTTACAAGCTTCAGCCCAAAAAGATTTATCCAAGTCAGCTTGAAAGAGCATACAACGAGCTCTTTCTAAGAGAGTCCTATTCATACATTCTGCTACTCCATTTTGCTATGGTGTATGAAGCACAATGCGGTGTCTCACTATGCCATTTCTTTCACAGAACTCATTAAACTGACTGTCACAAAATTCCAAACCATTATCAGTTCTCAAATGCTTGATTTTCTTGCCTGTTTAATTTTCTATACAAGCCTTGAATTTCACAAATTTTGAGAACGCATCATTCTTATTCTTTAGAAAATACACCCAAACATGACGAAAGAAGTCATCAATAAAAGTCAACATATACCGGGCATCACCTTTAGAAACAACACGAGAAGGATCCAAAATATCTGAATGAATATAATCAACACTACCTTTCATTTTATGGATGGTTGTACTGAACTTGACCCTACGATGCTTTCCATAAACACAATGCTCACAGAAATCAAGCTTCCCAGTGTTCTAACCACAAAGCAAATCTCGTTTGCTCAAAATAGACATCCCTACCTCACTCATATGCCCAAGCCGCATATGCCATAATCGAGTAGTGTCTGAATCTTGATCTGACGAGGATGAAACTGATACATTGCCAATAACAGTGCTACCCTGAAGCATATAGAGACCAAACGAAAATTGCCCTTTAATAACAACGAGAGCACCCTTACTAACTCTTAAAACTCCACCTTCAGCTACATACTTGTAGCCTTGTGAATCAAGAGTACCCAAAGATATCAAGTTCTTTTTCAAATCTGGAACATGGCGAACATCTTTCAAAGTCCTAACAATACCATCATGCATCTTAATTCGGACAGTACCAATACCAACAACCTTGCAGGACATATTGTTTCCCATCAAGATAACACCCCATCAATAGATTGATAAGAAGCAAACCAATCTCTATTGGGGCACATATGGTAAGTGCAACCCGGATCAAAAATGCAAACATCTTCAGGAGAAGCAATAGATACTGATAGAACATTTTCCCCATCGGAACCAGAACTATTTGCAACACCAGCAACATCATTAGTACCAGAAGACGCGACATATTTTCCTTTACCTTTGAGTTTAGGACAATTTACTTTCCAATGCCCTTCCTGACGGTAATAGTTGCATTTATCTTTTCTTTTTCTAGATTTGGATCTACACTTGCCTCTATTATTGCTTGTGCCTTTTTCTTGATTTCTACCTCTGACAAATAAACCACTGTTATTATCATTGTTGCTTGTAGACACCTTTTTTTTCAACTTTCTGGAATTCAAAGCTGCTTTGACATCTTCCAAAGAAATAGTGTCTCGCCTATATAGCATAGTATCAGCAAAGTGTTCAAATGAATGAGGTAAAGAACATAATAGAACTAAAGCCTTATCCTCCTCATCAATCTTAACACCACCGTTTTTCAAATCACGAATAATTTTAGTAAATTCATCAAGATGATCGTGCAAAGGTGTACCTTCTGACATTCTGAATGTATACAAACGCTGCTTCATATATAACCGACTGGTCAAAGACTTTGTCATATACAAATTCTCCAATTTAAGCCGTAACCCAACAGGAGATTCCTCATCACCAACCTCGCGTAATACCTCATCAGACAAGGATAATTGAATTGAACTGAGAGCATTTTCCATTAATGCATCTTTTTCTTCATCAGTCAATTTATCTGGTAATTTATCCTTACCTTCAAGTGTCTTAACGAGCCATTCTTTAACTAATATGGCCATCATCTTCATATGCCAAAGATTGAAATCATTTCTACCATTGAATTTCTCAATTTCATATTTTGTCGCCATGACAGAAAACCCAATATTAAATAAACAGAAGTACAACCCAGAAAATATGAAACCAATCAGATAACCAGAAGCTCAAAATAAATCCAAAAGAGCAAACTTGATCAGTTCCAATAAATACCAGAATAACCCAATAGCTCTGATACCAATTTGTTGTAAAATTAGCACTTGCGGAAGCGAAGATCAGGTCCAATTTTGGTTGCACAAATTAATAATAATGGGTAACAGCAAAATAATCAACAGTAAGAAAATAAATGGTACATAATGATTTAAGTGGTTCAACTTTACAATGTGAAAAGTCTACTCCATTGATGACGGTACACCGAGCAAAAATCCACTAATAATCAAAATGGATATACAAACACCAATTTCCAGAGAGCTTTTCAAATTATACCAAAATCCAAAACCAGCCCACAAAATACCCCCTCTAATTTACTGGTAATATGCAAGATAAATTAACAAACTTACTATTAAATCAAATATTACCGTACAAATGAGATGGAATATAATTGGCAGCAACGAGGACATGAAACTATGGAAGAAAAATCAACTTCTTCTTCTTCCCAATTGATACAGCTATTATATCTTCAACTCTCTGCAGTTTTTCTTTTCTTTTATTCTCTCTGCTCTCTGTTTTTTCCGACTGATACTTTCTCAGCTATTTTTTCTTCACGTCGGTGCTTTATATATATAAGGGAGATTGGGAAAAAATTAGATTAATGCAAATGGACTTGGGCTTGAAGTTTTGGGCCATTATGTTAACAAGATATTATATTAATATTGTTATTTTTGAAAATAGATTGACATTAAACTTTTTATGGAATCAATTACTTGTCATCAAATATCTCCTTTATGGAAGCTCTTGTTTTCATCACTACTCATCTTGAATCCATGGTCAACAATAGTGACAATCCACTTGTTGGGCAAGTAAAGAGTGCCCTAAAAAGGCCTCTTCGTAAGAGCCTAGAAAGAATGCAAGCCAGATATTACATTTCAGTTTACCAAAATGAAGAATCTCATAATATATGCTTGCTTCAACTTGCTAAGTTAGATTTCAATCTCCTGCAGTCTCAACACAAAAAACAGCTAAGTGAACTTTCAAAGTAAGATTATTAGAGATAAAAATTAGCTTTTCATATCTCATTTTATGTCTTATATAATGTTTTTAATAGATTCATAATATAATATTATCTCACTCATTTAATCTCGTTTAGATTGTAACTTTAATCAAAATTTCAAACATATAAGGTCAAATATAGAAATGTTCACTAAACTATATTTTAACTTTCGTATCATACCCTTTTGTTTTCCTTCATGGTCCCTTTATTTTTTAAATTTATATATGTGGTAGATAAACTTTTTTAGAAAGTAAGGGAATGAAATTTTGAATAAATAGACCAAATTATACGTAAAAAAAAGTGAAGTGAAAAAATATGTAATTTTGAATAAGTTTAGAGGTATAATTCAACCGACTAATATATTATATATATATATATATAACACAAAGATAATCAATTAATTTGAAATACACCAAGTGTCTTTAAGTAGAGTGGTACGTACAAGTTTTATATTTTCTTAGGAAATTAACACTTTTTAATCTCATGGTCACCTCCAATTATCCCTTAAAAGATAATTTGAAAACGATGGATGTATATCATATCATAATTTAATTATATAGGCGGTGGAAGAAGTTAGACTTTGTGAGAAAGCTACCTTTTGCAAGAGATAGGATTGTGGAGCTCTACTTTTGGATCTTAGGGGTGTATTTTGAACCCCAATATGAACTTGCTAGGGGCATTCTAACCAAATGCATTGCCATGATATCAATTATGGATGATATCTATGATGCTTTTGGTACTTTTGAAGAACTCCCCGTATTAACTGAAGTAATTGAGAGGTTAATTTTACTGAATTCACTTAACTTTTAATTTCAAGTTTTTTGTTTTACTTTCACCTTCTTCTTTTCTTTCTTTCTCGTAATTAGATATATAATTTTATGGGTTTTCAGATGGGATATCAATTTGATAGGTCAACTTCCAGAATATATGCAAATATTCTATCAAGCACTTCATAATGTTTTTGACAAATTTGAAGAGGAGTTGACAAAGGAAAATAAATCACATAGAGTGTTTTATGAAAAAGAAACGGTATGTTGACACACACAAAGACATTAATTCGGCTATTATTTAATGTTTTAATGAGATAGAATAACCTTTTTTTTAATATTGAAGTTTTATTTTTAAACTCTCACTCACACATAAAAAGAGTATATCATTTAATTAGAATTTTGTTTAATTTAAAAAAAAATTATGAAGTTTATTTAAAGACTCCTTAATATATGTATAAAAAATAATGTTATTTATTTCGATAGTTTAAATTTTAAAAAGAGTTTATTTTCTAATAATTTTTAATATAACATGTAAATACCTTATAGAATTAATTAATTGATAAATTGTAATAATGTTTATAATATTTAGATTGGGAGAGTTGTTGCGAATTTATATTTTAAATATTTTTTTTAATAATATTTAGAGAATGATAGATAAAAGGAGAGAAAAGAATAAAAATGTAAATCATTAGCCGAAAATATAAATCAATTGCATTCCCTGTCTCTGTATTTTTTTTTAATGATTTCAATCAATAAAGTTGTTATCCTTTACTTATGTGCCCAAGAAAAAGTAAAGATTAAAATTATGTTGGAATAACAAAAACAAACCTGGGCAGATGAAAATTCAAGCTAGATCATACTTTGAAGAGGCGATATGGTTAAAAGAAGGACACATACCAAGTATGGAAGAGTATTTGAGGGTATCTCTTGTGAGCACTGATGAGCAGAATCGTGATCGCCAAATACTTTGATGAACGAAAACCGGCATCGCCGATCCTGCCAATACTTTGGTTTTATATTTATAAAACTCTCGCAAGTGCACGAATCATTTCGTAGAAAATGATAAGTATACTCCCAAGGTCGATCTAAGGAAGGAATGTATGTGGTTTTTAATTTATTATTCAAACTTTTAAAAACGAAATTAAATCCTAAACATCCTGTCACGATATTTTGGGTTTTGTGTTTTTAATCTAATTACAGAAAATTAAACATAGATTCAATAAACATTCATGCAAATTTTATCTTTTATAAATAGTGGAGTATTTATGGATATAATAACTAAGTTAATTATGCTTGCTCGTATTATTTAGGTTATTAAAGATATGAATTGATATTTATTGATTCTCCCTTTTTTGTATGAATACCACCTTTGGTGGGTTAGATATTCTTTGTTAACTAAACAAATCAATTAACACCTATGGGTGGGGTTGATAACTAATTTGGTTAATTAAATTAATTCCTTTTTCTAAGAGATTGAAAATGAACCATTTAAATGCCACCTTTGGTGGGGTTAGACAGTTTAAACTTTATTCAAGGTGTCCAAATTAAACCTAAGAATTTAGTTATCCGAGTACTAACTTTCAAGTTTTAAAACCACTACCGAAAACATGTCGTCAATACATTTTCAGATAATAATTCTTATAAAAACTTTTGAAATAGAGCTTCACTCTAACTACCGGGCGATTGTACCATCAAATAAAAGAGCACTACTCTAAATCAGACCGGATAACTAAACCTTAAAATCTAATTTTCATGTTTAAGTTTGTAATGAAAAATAATATATTTCTCTCTAACATTCTTAATATAAAATCATGAATAAAAATAAAATCAATTCATTTTAGAGATTTTTACCTATTTAATATTTCGCAAGCATAACAACGTCATTATTACATCATGTTTACTAAACAGCCAGCACAGTTAAATTTAACCACAGACAAATTAAATATAACATGTAAGAATAAAGCATAAAAATAACTGTAAAGAAAATAAAATCCTTACAGAACTTCGACGCTATTCCCGTTGCTAGAAAACCTCCAAGCGGAATTTGCACTTCCATTTATTGAATCAAAAAGCTAAAATATTACAAAAACATAACTAGTTCTTCCCTAAAAAGGGAAGAACTCTAAAACTAAGAAAAACTAGCTAAAACATAAGAAAAACTAGCTAAAACATAAGAAAAACTAAAAAAACTAAAAACTAAGAAATGGAGAGAAAGAAAGAAGAGAGAAGTGTGGTTTTGAGGTGTGTTTTGAAGTGAATGGAAGGGGGGTATTTATAGGTGAGGATGGAGAGAAAAAATGAGTAAAAAAATGTTAAAAAAAATATTAAAAAAATAAAAAACGTGTTTTGGACCTGAGGTCATCAATGACGCGTCCATGACGTCATGGGGGCTGCTACACGTGAAAAATGGGTCAAAAACGCGTTGGGCGCGGCGGAGGCGGCTGAGGCGCTGCGCGCCGGGGCTGTCATTGTCTTGGCGTGAACAGTAACCCGCGCGCGATCTTGCGCGTGAACGATAACCTCGCGCGCGCGCGATCTTCGCGCGTGAAACGATAACCCGCGCTTGATCTTTGCGCATGAAACGATACCGCGCTTGATTTAGGGGCGAGTCATGGGCGCGGCGGCTGCGTTTTTCTCCTTTTTGACATTTTTGACCGTTTCGACCTATTTTGTCCAGCTTTTTCCATATTTGTTGACCTTTCCCATTTATTTATTGATATTTTTGTGATGTATTGCTTCAAGTATTCCTCTTTGAGTCTTTAAATTGCTTTTTAAGCCAAAATACACGAAAAACAATAAAAATACCCGTGATTCGAAAAAGACAAATTTATATAAATGTATGATAAGATCATATGGATTTGTATCTTTTTAATCAATTAATGTGCATAAAATCATGGTTATTTTAGTGCTTTTGAGCACTCATCACAACCTCAACCAGCTTCTTGCTAGTCCCTTAGCAAGAGAAGCGATAAAAACTAAAAATTAAACTATCCTAAATCACTTCCGTGGATTGACACGGTTGCATTTAGCCTATGCAACAAGCCTTTAAACCCCTAGGTTGCCCTAGTGGACGAGTTTGAGTCTCGTGAGGGTTTTCAGTAATGATACCCACAAACATTGCACTAAATGTAAAAACAAAAGAAACAATAAAAACAAACAACTTAAAAATTAAATTTACAACAAAATAACAAATTAATTTTTTTTTTTTGAATAAGAGAAAACAACATATCACAAAAATGTCTCATACTTTTTAATCTCCTTTAAGATCATAATTAAAATCTTAAGCATAAGTTATTTTAATCTCTTGAAACAATCATGATTTATTATAATAATTAGTCGAAAATCATTTTCATATTTCATGTCAAAAATGTATCAATTTAATTTCACCCAATTTCAGTGTCATGAATCGAATTAATTCGACTCTATTCCTCACAAGTCAATACTCTCGAAACACCGAATCCTATGGGTTCAAACACTCAATACTATTTTATATGCGAAAGAGTTGATGTATAGAAATGAACTAATATGTTCGCATATGTATAAAGAATAAAGGCTCAAAGTGTTATTTTAACATTGATCTCATGAAAGGAATCAAATGTATAAATTATAAAGATATCATATATAAAAATTATTTTCATGCATAAATCAAACTCATTAAGAAAGAATTTCAAGATATATGCTTTTTACAAATGAAGAAATTGCAATGACTTTTTAGGGAATTACTTCCTATATCTTTCTTTTGTAAATACCCTGTACTCACAACTTTGTAGGCAACGTGGGTCATAGTATATAGATGATACTATTTTTTATCTCTCTATTTTTTTTTCTGTAGATATTTTTCAATATATGTATTTTAGAGAGTCAACCCATGTACAGATTGTACATTTTTTTTGGATTTTGGTGAGTGGTTAATTTTGTGGCTTTTCTGTTTGATCTTAGTTTAGGTAACCCCAGATATGTCTTTTTGTTTTTGTAGTAGTCATGCATAAATGAGATATAAGCATATATTATCAATTTCTACTCAAATCATTTAATCTAAGCAAAAATAATAATAAAAAATATATGATACTCTATTAAGATGAGAAAAAAATTCATACATTCAATGCTAATACCTATAGAGATCATCTAAAAATTTGAAGAAATAAGAAATGTGTTTGGAGTAGAAAAAATATATATTTCACTCTGAATAAAGGAAATTAGGCTCAAATTATATCTCACAAAGGTAGTCTCCACTAAACAAAATTCATAAACACCGATTTTGGGTTTAATATAATTTCCACATCTTATCAAGAAATACTAGTTATGACAAAAACTAACTAATTATCAAAAATAATTACAAAATATTTCATGATATGTTTTCAAAAATTAATCTAACAGTACAAAAGACTTAACTATTTACTTAAATTTGATTTAAAGAAAAGATAAATTTTTGTTAATTTTTTTTATTCCAAAAATTACTAAATCACACAAAATAGAAATAAAACCAAACACACAAAAAATGAAAAAGTAAATTTTTTTTATTTTTAAATTGTTAAATTTTTTTTTTTTAATTAAGCATGTTAACTTTTCACCACCCCCAACCTAGAACTTACATTGTCCTCAATGTAACAATCGTAGAATTAAAGATAAAGAGAAAAGAGAAGAAAGATTACCTATTTCTTGAGAAAGTGCAAGTAGTAATGGAAAATGCAGTGCATCCATCATATTCATCATTAAAGTGTATACTGCATGATTGTGAACTTCTAACATCTCAACAAATATTTTTAGTTTTAACAATTTAAAAATTATTCACATGTAATTAAATAAATGAAACAAATAAAAGAAAATTACCTAAAATGATGGGTTGCCTCCCATCCAGCGCTTAGTTTAACGTCTTAGCAAGACGTAACTTGGGGATTGCATTTTAAGTAAAACTCAATGTCCCCTCATCATTGAGTCAATCAAACCTTCAGGTAAGACAAGGTTGTCTACCTATACTTTTTCACTACGCCTATTGATTTTCAAATTTCTTTTTGTACTTAAAACTAGAGGCATACTTTGAGTTTTAGATAACCCACATCTAGGTGCAAATCAAATAATTAAGTCATTAAAACATAATTGTACCTAGATCAAACAAAGCAACTAACTCCTTAGATTATAATTAAAACTTTAAAATTTTGGAGATAGTTCAAAAAAATTTTTTTTTTTTGTTTTTAAGAAAAAAAAATAACATAATCCGTATTAACCAAGAGTGCTCCCAGGAAAGAATGGTGGTGCAAAGGCTCCTTAAAAACCATCCTCCTGTATTAACAACGCTCCCAGGGAAAGACTAGCAGACAAAGCTTCCAAGAACTAGTCTCCTGTATTTAACTCCCTTAGATCTTTACTTTTCATGTTATTAAGTTAAGTTAAATAAAACTTTAAGTTAATGAAAATCTAAGTTAATTAAGTTTAAAGAAAAGGTTAATTAAGTTAAGTGAATTAAAAAAAATCTAAGTTAATTAAGTTAAGTTAAAAAAAATCTAAGTTAATTAAGTTAGTAAAAAGTTAATTAAGCTAAGTGAAGTAAAAAATCTAAGTTAATTAAGTTAAGTTAAAAAAAATCTAAGTTAATTAAGTTAGTAAAAAGTTAATTAAGTTAAGTGAAGTAAAAAATCTAAGTTAATTAAGTTAATGAAAATTTAAGTAAAAACCTAAGTTAATGTTAAAAAAAAAATCTAAGTTAATTAAGTTAGTAAAAAAAACAAAGTTAAGTAGGGTAACTAAAAATCAAGAAAAAAAATAGCTAAAGAAAGAAAAATAAAAAATAATATAAAAATTGAAAAAGGTAAAAGAAAAAGAAAAAGAAAAATTAAAATTATGATTTAAAATAAATAAAAAAATAGTAAAAATTAAACTCAAAAAATTAAAATTTTGTTTTTTTTATTTTTTATTTTTTATTTTTTTTATTTTTTTTATTTTTTTTTAATTTTTTTTTAATAATTTTTTTTTAATTTTTTTAATTTTTTTAATTTTTTTAATTTTTTTTTAATTTTTTTAATTTTTTAATTTTTATAATTTTTTTTAATTTTTTTAATTTTTTAATTTTTTTAATTTTTATTTAAAATTTATTAAAAAAAAAATTTTTATTTTTTTATTTTTTATTATTTCTTATGAAATTTAAAATTTGAATTTTTTTTATTTTTATTTTTTTACAAAAACAAAAAAAAAATCACAATTATTTACAGCACAAAAATATTTTTAAAATTTTGATAAATAAATTAAAAACGCTATTCCTTCCAAGAATCTACCAAAACTTGATGAAGCGTAATCGTGATCGCCAAATACTTTGATGAATCTAAAACCTAAGATCGCTGATCCTCGCCAATACTTTGGTTTTATATTTATAAAACTCTCATGAAATACCTAATCATTTCGTAGAAAATGATAAGTATACGCCCAAGGTGGATGTAAGGAAGGAGTGTTGGTGGTTTTTAGTTTATTGTTCGGGTTGTTAAAAACGAAGTTAAATGCTAAACATGCTGTCACGATAGTTTGGTTTTTGTGTTTTTAATCTAATTACGTAAAATTAAACATAGATTCAATAAACATTCATGCAAATTTTATCTTTTATAAATAGTGGAGTATTTATGGATATAATAACTAAGTTAATTATACTTGCTCGTATTATTTAGGTTATTAAAGATATGAATTGATATTTATTGATTCTCCTTTTTTGTATTTAATACCACCTTTGGTGAGTTAGATATTCTTTGTTAACTAAACAAATCAATTAACACCTATGGGTGGGGTTGATAACTAATTTGGTTAATTAAATTAATTCCTTTTTCTAAGAGATTGAAAATGAACTATTTAAATGCCACCTTTGGTGGGGTTAGATTTAAACTTTATTCAAGGTGTCCAAATTAAACCTAAGAATTTAGTTATCCGAGTACTAACTTTCAAGTTTTAAAACCACTACCGAAAACATGTCGTCAATACATTTTCAGATAATAATTCTTATAAAAACTTTTGAAATGTAGCTTCACTCTAACTACCTAAGGCATCAGACTATCAAATAAAAGAAAGACTACTCTAAATCGTATCGATAACTAAACCTTAAAATCTAATTTTCGTGTTTAAGTTTGTAATGAAAAATAATATATTTCTCTCTAACATTCTTAATATAAAATCATGAATAAAAAATAAAATCAATTCATTTTAGAGATTTTTACCTATTTAATATTTCGTAAGCATAACAACGTCATTATTACATCATGTTTACTAAACAACAAAGACAGCTTAAATTTAACCACGTACAAATTAAATATAACATGTAAGAATAAAGCATAAAAATAATTGTAAAGAAAATAAAATCCTTACAGAACTTCGACGCTATTTCCGTTGCTAGAAAACCTCCAAGCGGAATTTGCACTCCCATTTATTGAATCAAAAAGCTAAAATATTACAAAAACATAACTAGTTCTTCCCTAAAAAGGGAAGAACTCTAAAACTAAGAAAAACTAGCTAAAACATAAGAAAAACTAGCTAAAACATAAGAAAAACTAAAAAAACTAAAAACTAAGAAATGGAGAGAAAGAAAGAAGAGAGAAGTGTGGTTTTGAGGTGTGTTTTGAAGTGAATGGAAGGGTATTTATAGGTGAGGATGGAGAGAAAAAATGAGTAAAAAAATGTAAAAAAAAATATTAAAAAAATAAAAAACGTGTTTTGGACCTGCTGAGGTCATCAATGACGTCAGCATGACGTCATGGGGGCTGCTACACGTGAAAAATGGGTCAAAAACGCGTTGGGCGCGCGGAGGGCGGCTGGCCGGCCGCTGCATGTGTGGCCCGTTGCGCGTGAACAGAACGCCGCGTGATCGCGCGCATGAACGATAACCCGCGCTGTGATCGCGTAGACGATACCGCGTGATTGGGCGGAGTCTTGCCGGCGGCGCGTTTTTCTCCTTTTTGACATTTTTGACCGTTTCGACCTATTTTGTCCGCTTTTTCCATATTTGTTGACCTTTCCCATTTATTTATTGATATTTTTGTGATGTATTGCTTCAAGTATTCCTCTTTGAGTCTTTAAATTGCTTTTTTAAGCCAAAATACCTGAAAAACAATAAAAATACCCGTGATTCCGAAAAAGACAAATTTATATAAATATATGATAAAACATATAAATATATATATTTTTAATCAATTAATGTGCATAAAATCATGGTTATTTTAGTGCTTTTTGAGCACTCATCAAGCACTGGTTACAGATGACTCAGTCTCACTTCTTTAATTGGGATATTAGATGACAATATTATTACTAAAAATGTCTTTGAAAACATACTATTCAAAGATCCCAAGATTATCAAAGCATCATCCATTATTTTTAGGTTGATGGATGATTCTGTTTCCCACAAGGTAATATATATATATTTAATAGAATTTAAATTAATAATTTATTAGTTTGTTATTATATTTAAACAAAAAAATAAATATCTTATGTTTGTTTAAAACAGTTTGAACAAGAGAGAGAGCATATAGCATCTGGAGTTGAATGTTATATGAAGCAATATGCAGGGGTAACAGAGGAAGTGGTAAAACAAGTATTCATGAAAAAAATAGAAAATGCATGGAAGGACATTAACGAAGAAATGCTTATAAGGACAAGTACAGAGTTGCCAATGCTTGTTAAGATTAGGGTTCTTAATCTTTCAAGGGTCATTGATCTGCTTTACACTGAAGACGATGGCTACACTCGTGTTGGAAAAGTCACGAGAGACAATGTCACTGATTTGCTTATTGATCCTTTGCCTCTATGATTAATTTTCCTTGTCATTGTTATTTTTTGCTTATTATATGATAATTTATACAGTAGAATAATGGCTCTTTTTTATGATCGAATAATATTGTCTTAAGTTAATGGTATCTTATTTGTAAGCGTTTTTTTTTTAAAATAAAAATTAGTGACAATGTATCCGTTGAAAACCCTTAATTGAAGATAATATTTACAATTAAAAGTTATTATATTAAAATTAAGAATGAAATTATATTTGAAAATTTAAAACATAATAAATTATTACTATAATTAACTAATTAAAATATTAAAAAATTTGAATAAAGACTATCAAGCAGAAAGAGGAGTTCTTCCTTGCATATACGTATATACAATGGATGTCTTTTTTATATTGAAGTTGTGACTTAAAATGACGAAGATGGAATCTTAATGCTAAATCACCCTGATGTTTCAAATATGTACAACTTACATCTCAACATGAGGGTTAAGATTAATATCCACACCACGAATGAGAAATTCAGGCCCATCACAACATGAATGGAGTCGGAGAGAACACTGGAATCTTCGACGACATATAATTAGATCGCTTGAAGCAAATTTACATCAGGCTATTTCCAACATAACGTGACCTATCCGAAATCGTCTCTGCCAATAGACCGCATGATATGGCGGGAACTGATGGGTACCACTCTCGCGCTTAACGGAACGATCTGATGATGTAGCTAAGGTATCGTGATGGTATTGTCCTCCGAGATCGAGATTAACGACGGTGACCATTGAATGCCTGAAACGGAGCGAGAATGGCGCTTCCTCCTTCGAATTTAAAGATTTTTAATTTAAATATGATATTATGATGTAATCAATCCAACCAATCTAAATCTTAATAAATCAATTTTTTTAATGAATAAGAACATATAAATACTAAAATTTATTTATAAATTATTGTTATATATAAAACACGATATTTATTATATTTAAATTTTAAATTGTTGAATTTTTAACATATATTAAGAAAATCAAAAGAATAAGAAACATGTTAGGATAATTATTAAATTATTATAAAAAATTGATATTTATATTTATTTTTAAACTAAAATAAAAATTTAATATAATTATAATATATATGATATTTAAATATAATACAATATAAAATAAAATATGTATATATGTATTATTTTAATAATAGTTTAATCTGAATCAAATTATAGTAAATTATTAAATTCATCGATTTGAATCCAATTTGAATCCAAACGACTTTCAAATTTGAATTTGATCCTAAAAAGATATTTTAATTCAATTTGATCTGAATTCGATAGATAAAATTAGATTTCTCAAATTAAATAAATTGATTAAATTATTTTTTTACACTTATGGTGAAAACCTTTTTCATGTGCTAGATCCATAAAAATGTACTGCACTTGTTAATTTCAACGAGATATTATTAATATTTATATTAATATGAATCTTATACATGCAAAATAAATACATACATACATATAAAACAACTTTGAAAGGGGTTCGCCATCTCATTTATAAACACTACTTATTTGCTCCAATATATATTCTAGGCTGTTAGCTAGTTAGCTATCTAAAAAATGAATATAATGGTATTTTTTTATCCTAAACAATACACAATTTTGAAGAAAAAATAGTTGTTATTATTATAAAAAAAATATAATCAAAAAACATTTTAGATAATGATTTTTGTTAAGATTAATATAGGTGTAGATTTAAATAGTAAAGATGTAAAGATCGATAGGTTTATAGTAGACGAGATTCAGAATTCATCTGTTAATAAAAAAATTATTTCAAACATAGACCTCTTGAATAGAATGCTTTCGCTTATGTTGTTGTGATCAAGTTGTGTTCAAATATGTTATAGTATGTGTGATGGATATAGTTTGGTAGATTGAGATATCAGATATGTTTGTATGAGTTTTTAATTAGGAGGATTGATTTTTGTACGTATCTTTTGATTAGTAAATGAAAATTAATTTTGTTACTAAAAAAACCCCACTAAATTCAATTTTAAATAAATTTTAGATGAAGTTTTGATTTTATCGAGATGAACTACTCCACGTTATAGTTTCATCTCCGAATGAATTTAAGAGTTTTTTGTTTTGTATTGAAGAGTTGATTTCCATCAACCTTTAATAAAGAGAAGGTTTACTTCATCAAATGAAACCTATTTCATCTATAATAATAAACAACCATGGATTGGTGACGATCAATCTCTATTAACAAAATGTCAATTACTATAAATTTAGTGATTTTATCTATCATTATGTATGTTATTTTGAAGAAATAAAAATGAAACAATAATTAAAAAACTCATAAGTTGTAATATATATTCTTGTAGAAAATGAAACTTTACATGAATTTTGTACAGTATATTAAACAATTACTATACCTGTATATACTTTATTCCATTTTGAAAACCACTCCTTTCAAAAGAGTAAGCTAGGACTAACAAGCCTTTTATAGGGTTTATTACATCTTTTCAAGTATCATTTTTATATACTATGTAAAATAAATAATTAAAATCCAAACACTCGATATTAGTAGAGATTATTTTGCAATGCCTCTCATTCGAATCGACCCATTAACTCAAAATTAAATTAAATTTATTGTGATTTTGTGATACATATGTAAAATATTATATATAATATTATAACTTAAAATTAATTAAATTTAAAATGTGATATAGATTATTTACGGTTTTAATGTTTGAATGATAATGTAATAAGATATTTTTAATGTATGTTTTTTTTTGTAATTCATTAGTTATTTTAACATTATTTTTATTATTTTAGTTGTTTCATGTAACGATGTTTGTAATAATTAATTTTAATATTATTAAAATTATTTTTTTAATTTATAAAAAAGTCCAATTAAATAAAACAAAAATAATTAATAATTCGAGCATGCTTTTGAGCACGGTGTAAATGCAATTTTTTCTTTTGAGATTCACAAATGAAGACAAGCCAAGAAACTAACATATTGGATGGCCAAGGCAGAAAGATTTGGGGTGGAGAGAGAATTCAAAGCCAACTATGCTTTTTTGTTAATTTTTCATTATCAAATGCCATAAAATAATTGGGCTTGGGCCCAAACTTGAGCATACAATAAATAATGCATTGTTTTATTAAACTTTGTACACTAAAATTAAGTTACCTAATTTTCTCATTCTTCATTCAAATAAATTTAAACACTTCTATCTGTAACAATATGAGAAACTACATTCCATGAATTTTCATCTAAATTAATCATTTCTTATTTAGACTGACAAAGCAAATATTATTTTTAATCAATCAAAATAGTTATTGTATCATGAATCATTTGTTCTAATGCATCAATTTGATATGCTTTTCTTCAAATTTTGTGTGTTCTTTGATTGATATATAAAATGATAGACCCAGTTGAGCACAACGATGGTTCTAATAATACTGTTGATAGCAAAGATCCTGTGTGGAAGTATTGCACTACAGTGAAACAGACGGCCACATTCTCCTACTAACTATTACGAACTACACTTTGTCAACGAGGCTTTTAAGGAAGGCATCGAAAGGAAGAAAAACAACAATCTTGGACAAACTCATCAAACTTTGGTACCATAAGGTAATGGACTCGAAGAAGTTATGAACAATAAATAGATAGAAAATTTTGAGGACATGGATTATTCTGGTTCTCATATTGTTGATGAAGCCTCTTATTTCCAGTGATGAAGCAATCTACTAATGGATGTTTGAGTGATATTTAATGTGTCAAAGGCTAATGATTTTTTTTCCTTTTCTTTTTATTAAAAAAGGCTAATTTAAAGAGAAGAAATCGTTTAATGAGACGGAATCCCAACTTATATAATGTATAATCAAAAGTTGAAGCGTAGACTCTTGAAGCCAAAAACAGTTAATGATAAGAAGAATCCACTGTTTGTTGAGTGTGATTATTTGCCTTCGGAAAATGAGTGGATTATTGACCCAAATGATGGTGATACTCAGCAAAATAAGTCAACAATGGTAAGTCATATGTTAATATGTTAGTAGGTTTTCATATGTGCTTTGATTCTAATTTAAATATGATTGGTTAATCATCGTATTAATATAAATATGATTGGGTTATCATTATATTAATATCCTCCATGCAAGTATCGTTTTAATATAGTTAGTTTATTTTTGTTTTTATTCATATCTTAAGGTGCATTATGAGAAAAAAAATGATGCACAACTTGAATAATCTTTTTAGAACCTTGGAAAAGGGATGGACAATGTGTGGATTAGGTTTTAATAAAGTCTAATCCAACTTGAGTCATTCAGATTAAATATTAGGAAGATCGAAATCGGTTAATTGAAGGCCTAAATCCAAACCATATAAATCAAGTTTGGGTTAGTTCGGTAATTAAGCCTAAAAATTATATAAATAAATTTCTTAAATGTATTTTAAAGATTTTATTAAAATTATTAGTACATATGATATATGATATACATTTTCCCTTTGGTCTAACCCAAAAATGGAGCTTAAAAAGTGATGGAGGTTAAGGAGTGAATGATTATTTTATAAAGTAAAGTTTACAAGTAGGTTAGTTTTAGAAAGGATGTAATTTGGTGGATTGGTCGGGTTGTGACCCGAGTTCATAAAAATAATCTTTAAACCTAACCTAATTCACTCCTACTTGGATTATAAGGGTTGGTTTAATTTTTCTCCACTCCTACTTGCAATGCTGTTTGGTTTCCCTTAACATATTTTTGTTTCCTAAAGTAGTCATTTTTTTTTACTTTCAATACGGTCGTTTTTCAATTATTAAAACACATGAACACCAAAAGGTTACTTTATAGTCAATATTAGGTTTGGATGCACGCGTTTTATTTTTAAAATTGAGTTATATTTTTAAATTATTATTTAATAAAAATAATTTAAATATAAAATATAAAATAATATTATAAATTATTTAAGAAAAAAAACATTATAAATTTTTTATAATATAATTTTTTTCAATTATACATATAAATTGTGCTTACATGTATATATACATATTTAATTATTTAAAAAAATTAAATTATTAATTTGTAAAAATAACTTTGTGATGTAAATTTAGCCTTTCAATTGAATGATATTTATGCCTAATTTTTATTTTTGTATTTTAAATATTACATTTTTAAAAATACAACTTTACATTAACATTATAATTAATGTTTTATAACGTGATATAATTATAAATAATTACTTATTTGAACTTAACAATTTTAATATACACTTACTTATTTAAATATATGTATTTATTATAATTATGTTGGATACTAATTATTACTTTACCCATTACCTTAAATTTGACTTTTGTCAAGTATTTTTATTTGCTTGTGTATCTTTCTAATAATATTTTCAATGATATTGGGCTTAAAACTAAAAGAAAGAATTACACAAATTTTATATTAATTAAAACATGTTTGATAAAGAAAAAATGGTGGGATTATTACAATTATAATTAGTATTATCTTTATCCGTTATGTTATTTGATTTAGATAATACAAACATTATTTAAATGTAATTTAATTCTTATAAAAATTAGATAAATATTTAGTCATAATTTTATAATTAAGTGATAAGTGTAAAATCTTGATAATATCATTATATATAAAACAATGCTTTAAATATAATTTTTTAAAATTTATAATATAATTTTAACTTAAAAAAAACGACGATGCTGATAACAAAGCCGTAGTATAATTGTTTAATCAAATAGTAAATATAAAGTTTCCCTTGAAAAATCATAATATAAGTCATGTTATTCTTTATCATAATAGATATTCAAACTTATTAAGTATCATAAGTCGTAGTATATTAATATTGTTATTTTTTAAAATAGATTGACATTTAACTTTTTATGGAATCAATTACTTGTAATCAAATCAATTATTTATAAGTATCTTCTTTTGTGATTAATCTTAATATATGCAAATTCAAACAATTTTTTGTTCCTCTACATCCGTGAATAATGAGTTACCATATTTCTTTTAGAATTAATTTGATGTTTTTAATCACAATACTTCAGTAAAAAAAATAAAGATAATAATTTTATTACCATGCACATGCAAGGTACAAGAAGATAACGAGAGGAAGAGAAATGAATTCTTGAGAAATCAAGAACCTTATTGAAAAAGTGTATTCAATGTATGTTAAAAACATTAGAATGGACAATAGAGCTGTTTATAATATAACAGCTGCACATAACAGAAATACTATTATATGTGCTAGCTATAGTAGTAACACATGTGTACGGGAAAATTACAAGTACATAATACTCTACCAGCAACACCGCACTAATACAATAATTAATACACATACATTTCTAATAGGCCCCCACAAACTTGTAAGACCTAAAAATAGAGAGGATTAGGTATGGTCAACATATCTATAAACTAAATAGACAAACGCTGATGCATCACCAAATCACGCAAAAAATGATGATCATATGTTGAGTACACGTGTAGAATATACGGATCTTAGCTAAAACTTTTGACATTCAAATTATCATAGTAAAGGAAGGACACCTTAGAATTGAGATTTGAAACTCTTTTAAGAATAGATTGAATCAACAACACCTTATAAAGCTACAGAAGACACAGCCCTATACTCAAATTTAATAGAAGATATAGACACAACTTTGTGTTTGCTTGAGTATCAACACACAAAAGTAACACCCATGAACACTATATCTTTTTTTTTCTTTATCTCTCCTCTATAGAAAGAGGTGATGATACAATGTCCAATTAACATTAAGTACAAATATCAAGAGCAACATATTTGTAAAATTAAAACCTCTACACTTAGATTAATATTATAATTTAAGAGATTGATTGTATTTTTTTTTAATCTTTTCTTATCAATTTTATGTCTTTCTTTATGAAAAATATGAGTTTTATGAACACAATTATGTATAGTTATTTTATTAATATATAAATCTTATGAACCCAATTTTCACCATGTGATGATTTAATATTTTAACCCAATTATAATTATAATTTAATTATATTATTTAATCTAATTTATATGTTGTTAATTGTTTGACCAACAATTTATCTATAGAGACAATTAAATATATATGAGAAAATTATTTAATTGTTTGTTTTGATTAAATAACATGCATAGTTTCTAGGCATAAATGTATGATCCTTATGTATGTGAACCATAATTGATTAACTTAATGAGTAGTATACAATTTAATTGGCATGAGAGTGTGATTAAATTAATTACTATATGGTGAGTAGTTTACTTGAGAGATGAATACATGTTAGGTTAGATTTAATTGATCATGTAATTAATTGATAATTATATTATAGGGATTTTAGCGATTCACATGTTTAGAAAATTGGGAGATTAAGTATTCATAATATTATTTATAGAGTATTCATAAAATTGGGAAATTAACTTAATGAGTAGTATTCATAGATATTATTTGTTTAAAAAATTAGTTTCTAATAAAATAATCTCCGTGGGAACGATATTTTCTTATCATTATATTATTTGTTGCAATACGTATATGTGCATATTCATTGCACACATTTCGTGTGTGACGATCATTATCTGAGTACTAACTTTCAAGTTTTAAAACCATTATTGAAAATATGTTATCAATACATTTTGAAATAATAATTCTTATAAAAAATTTTGAAATAGGGCTTCACTCTAACTACCGGGCGATTATGACAACAAATAAAAGAGCACTACTTTAAATAAAACCAGATAATTAAACCTTAAAATCTAATTTTCAGAATTAAGTTTGTAATGAAAAATAATTTATTTCTTTTTAACATCCTTAATATAAAATCTTGAATAAAAACAAAATCAATTTATTTTATAGAGATGTTTTACTTATTTAATATTTCGCAAGCATGATAACGTTATTATTATATCATATTTATAAATAGTCAATCATGTTAAATTTAATCACAGATAAATTAAAAATAACATATAAGAATAAAATATAAAAAATAACAGTGAAGAATTTATTTTAAAATTATACCTCAAAAGAATTCTTACAGAACTTTGATGCTAATTTCATTGCTGGAAAGCCTTTAAACGGATTTGTATTTCCGTTTATTGAATCAAAAACTAGAAATCTATAAAAGCATAACTTGTTCTTCTCAAAAAGAGAAAAACTTAAAAACTAAGAACTAGAAAAAAAAATCTAGAAAAAGAGAAATTTTTGTTCGGATTTTGAGGAGTGATTTTTATAATAGGGGAGAAGATCCTTTTATAGATGAGGAAAAAACAAAAACAAAAGTGAAAAATATCTCAAAACATGATTTTGGACGCGTTTGGACAGGCTGGCATGCGTTCGGGGGAGAGATTTGTGTAATATGGGGGTTGGTATGCACGGGACAGGTACGGGCGTATGGTGGCTGTGCACATAGCGCACGTGCGGGACTTTGCATTTTAAACTGTTTTAACTCATTTTGTCCAATTTTTTCCATTTTTTTACTTTTATTCATTTTTTCTCAACATATTTATCATGTATTACCTATAGTATTTTTCTTCGAGTCTTTAAATTGTTTTTGAAAAATAATAAAAATACTCGTACTTCCGAAAATAAAAAATTTATATAAAAATATGATAAAATCATATAAATATAAATATATTAAGTCAATTAATGTAAATTAAATCATGATAATTTTAGTGTTTTTTAAGCACTTATCAACCAGCCTTAAGATAGTGTCAAAGTTAACACCACACAAATGGTAGTGGGTTTGACTTTTATTATAACCCAACAATACTTGTAAGTAACCCTTGGATACTAAATGAACCTTGCACCACTCTAGGGCTCTATCAACATTAAACTTGATCCTAAACACCCGTTTATAGGTAATGACCTTCTTTCCCATAGGAAATGCAACCAATTGCCAAGTGCCATTAGCTAACAAAGTATTAAAATCCTTTGTAATAGTATCCTTCCATTTTGAAACTTTGAGTGACGATTTCTAAAATTTGGTTAAGGTAATACAAGTTTAGCATTAAGATTCTTGTGTTTAAAAACACTAGCTTTACTTCGTGTAAGTATAAATTTATAGCTTGAATTGAAGAAGGCCATCCACACCAAGTATATTAACTACGACAACAGGACAATTGAGGTAATAGATGCACCATTATCAGATGCTAACATTGAGAACAAATCATCTAGAATGCCATTTTTTTGAACACCAAAGTCCACAAAATAATCAACTGGAAGAGGAGCCAAATGAGACATAGGTGTAGAAGTAAGAACTGAAGACACATCATTTTAGAAAGAAGAATAACTAGATGGGTTAGGCAGAGGTACTAAAGGAATTGCACAATAAACAATTATAGTAACCGAAGGATCACAAACCACAAGCAAAATAGTCAAAGAAGATGCAAATAGAGAGCAAACCTTATTAAATATAGACACATTTAGTTGTCAAAGCCATACAAATCTATCCATGTTGCTTATTTGTATATCCCATGAAAAAAACTAAAAAAACAAAATTCAAGCTTATTTTATTATAAGGCCTTACACATAAAAAACATTAACATCTAAAAAACCCTTTTAGTTGTTGCCACTATGAGTAAATGAGACATTTTTCAAATAGATGTTAAAAATTCCTTCCTTAATGGGAATCTCCATGAAGAAGTCTATATGCAACCTCCTCATAGTCTTTCTGTTGAAACAAACAAGGTTTGTCACCTTCGATGTGTACTTTAGGCCTTAAAAACCATGAAATTAAATTAGAATATGATTTTTATTAAGAAATATCTTTTCATCACCTTGATACGTGTTCTAATAGAATGAAGTAGATAAACTCATATTATTATATTATTAATTATACTAATCAAATTTAAATAAAGATAAAAAAAATAAAATATTAATTATATTTTAAATTTTAAATTTAAATATTATCATGTATATTTTTTATCGTGAATCAATAAAACATATTTTGTAAAAAAGAAACCAACTTTGTGATTTAACTATTTTTTGTTATTTAAGTTATAAATTTATCTAAATTTAAAATAAATAAAAAAATTAATTATTTATTTTTTATTAGTATGCATCATATCAAATTATTATTAATAAATATTAATATATTATTTAAATATATTATATTTAAAACTTAATATCCAATTTATCACAAACTCATTTCAAGGTAAACATTTAAATGCATAAAACAATATTTAATTATTTTTAGGAGTGAACTCGTGTTTCATATTGTATTTCATGTGTTGTGAGTTACATGACTAGTCGCTTTCTTAAAAGATGTTAGGTATTAGGTACGCAAAATAGTCAAATATAATTTAATTTATATATATATATATATATATATTTAATGATAATTTAATGTATTAGTTATTATTTTATTATAGTTGTAATATATAAAGATGTTATAAGTTATTAAATTTTTATAATATAAATGTGTTTCATAAAAAATTTATATTTGTGTAATATGAATTAGATTAATGAGATAAAAATATAATGAGAATGATTTTTATTCAAAAGATATAACTATTAATTATTTTATAAAAATAATTAATTAAATTAATAAAAAATATTAAATTAATATATAATTTTTCTTACAATGATAAATACATGCTGGTAGTATATAAAAATTTGGTCCATGTTAAAACGTGATCCTATTTCCTTGGTCCCATTTTATTTCTGGCAGCAATTTATTATTAGAATTTATGTAAGTTATTGTATGACAAGATAATAAAATAATTATAAAATATTTATTATTAAAATTAAATTATATTATGATACATTTGTCGTTATATGCATCGGCAATTTTTTTTTTTTCCAATCCTTCGTCAGCAACTAATCAATATTATTAATCATGTTCCTTTAATCAATATTATTAATTTATAAGTTTAAATTATATATCGTTAGATGATTTATTTTTTTAATTTCAATTTATGTTTGAATTATATATATCGGTTTTCGATGTTGGAAAATATATATTATAAAGTTATCGGATGTAATAAATTGTTGTATATCTTAATTATAGAGCAATTTATTAATGATGTATGGGTTATTGTAGATAATAAGTCGAAAAAACCTTTTTTTTCATTTTTTAAATATATTTTAAATATTTAAAGAGTAATTATATATATATATATATATATATTAAATAATTAATTAAATATAAAATTAAAAATATATGATAATAAAATAATTTTGGAATTATTTTTTAACAATAATTAATTATAAGATAATAATATTATCACTACTAATTTTATTATTTTTATAATAAAAATATCTTTATATTTATTATTATTATTCTACTATTATTTGATCAATTTATATTAATAAATTATTATAACCATAATAATATTATTTTTAATAATATAATTAAATAAAAAAATTTATTTATCATAATTAATTGTATAATAATAAATTATATAATAAATAATGGTAAAAAATTAATTAATTTAATTAATAAATTATTATTATATTAATTATTATCCTATAATAATATTTTACTAAAAATATAAATATCCTTTAATTATAACATGTATATATTCATCAAATTTTTATAAAATGGTATTTTTCATCTCTAAAATGCGTGTGCCGAAATAATTAGTAATACAATTAATTTGTCAGTTAAGATGAGCATCATATTTTAATATTAAAATATAATATTTATATATTTTTAATTAAATTATAATAGAATAGTAAAGAATTAATTTATTTAAATTCTATCATCTTTAAATTATTATTTAAATAGATAAAAAATTAATAATTTTTTATATTATTGATATTTATTTATTTATTTTAAATATTTTAATTACTTATTTTATAATATTTTATGAAAAATATTAATATAAATATTATAAATGTTTAAAAATATAAATAATTAATATTGTTTTATAAAATTTTATAAAAAATTTCATAATCCTGTTAGATATTTTATAATTTTTGTTATTTTTTTAAATTTTTTCTCGTTAATGGTAATATTTTTAATGTTTTTATAAAAAAATTATTTTAATATTTTAATTTATTAAATTGTTTTTTAAATCGACATTTCTGACGTTGATCAGTATAAAAAATTTATAATTGTCGGTAGAAAAGTCAAAATTATGATGTTGCAAAATTTAATTAATTAATAAAATTACTTTTATAAAATTTATCAAATAAAATTATTTAAAATTAATTATATTTTTAATATTTTTATAACATATATTTATTATGAAAATAATTACTATATTTTAATTTTTTTTGTCTCTATGTGCATCTATCCATCTCGTAACTTGATTTATGGTGAAGCAAATTATCCATGTCTATTTTATTTTTTTATAAAAAATAAAAAAATAATGATATATATATCGAATATTATATTAATTATTGATTAAATATACATTTAAAGATATAAAAATGATAAAATAATTAGGAGGTAATTACTCAAAAATTAATTAAAAGATAATGATATTATGAAAATAATTTTTTTTATTATTAAATAAAGAATAATTTAATTTATAATAATATCACCACCTTTAAATAAATCATATATTCATTAAATTCTTGTGACTAAATAATTCTTTTAATATCAAATTTTAATAGTTATTATAAAAATATTATTAAATATTATTTTATTATTTCTATAATATTAAAATTTATAAATATTAAAATTATTATTAACTTTTTTGTATTATTTTCATAATATTAAATTTAATCGGTTAATAAAAGTTATCATCCAGATTAGCATTAAAATAAACTTATTTTAATCTAATTATTTGTTTTTCTCTAAACATTCAAATACCAAAATAATCATCGCTGTCGAAAAATTATTTATATACCATGTGCATGAAAAAAATATCACGTTCAAAATATTGTTGTTGTAGAGAAACTTAATAACCATTACCCTACGATAATTTATTAAAAATATAAATGCTTTTTAAATATTTACGACATTTTACATATTTTACATATTTATATATTTTAATTAAATTATAGTAAAATAGTAGAGAATGTCAATAAATTATTTTTAAATATTATTATTATTAAATTATCATGATAAAAAATAAAAAAATATTTTTTTATACTATAGAGATTTATTTATTTATTATAATTAATATAATTAGATAATTTATTTAATTATTTTAAATATTCTAACTATTTATTTTATAAAAAATATATTAATTAATATAAATATTATAAATATTTAAAGATATATATTAAATAAAATACAAATAATTGATTCTTTTGATATTTTATAATTTTTATAATTTTTTTAATGTTTATTATTAATGATAATATTTTTAATATTTTTATAAAAAATATATTATAATATCTTAATCGATATTAATATTTTTTTCCTATCCACGTTTCAAACGTTCGTCAGTATAAAAAAATTATAATTTGTAGGTGGAAAAGTAAAAATTATGATGTTGTTAAATTTAATTAAGTAATAAAATTAAATTTATCAAATTTATCAAATAAAATTAATTATATTTATAATATTTTTATAAAATATATTAATTATGAAAATAATTATTATATTTTCATATTTTTGTCTTTATATGGCATCTATCTTGCTCGTAACTGATTTAATCATTCATAACAATTTGGGGAAGTAAATCACGTACATTTATTTTATTTATTTTTATAAAAACTTAAAAGTGTAATGATACATATGTAATATTATTTAATTATTAATTAAATATAAAATTAAAAATATGGAGTAATAATATATGAGTTAGTTTATCAACATTAACTAATGAAGAATTATAAGAACATTATAATAAAATACTTTGTACAAACAAAAAAGTAAATGATATGACAGTAACCAATGAAACTGATTCTAAACCAGAAATTATGATCCCAAAAGATCATATGAAACCAATTTCATTATCAATTCCTTTTTAAGAAGGAACATCTGACCACATAGGAGAAAAAAAAGCAAATGACAGAACAACTTGACGCCACAGATAGAAGAAGACAAACACCCAAAATGGAGGATAGTTTGCATTGGGGAACTAAAGGTAGTATCCTACTAGAATTCAAACTCTTTGATAAATATTAGTCTGATATTTTAGATTTAGATTGTATAAATAATATGAAAAAAGTCTTAAATAAATGGGCTAGTGGTATGAGTATGCATATACAAACTTCTCAAGCTACAAAAAAAAACCCTTTAATTTGTAGGGTACTACTAGCTCATAAAAGACAAGAAATATTATAGTTTGGTTTTCAAACTTAATATATCAATAACATTTATTAATACAAATATAATAATAAATTAAATATACAAGAAATTTATTGGAAAATATAAAGGAAGAATTATCACTGAATCTAGTGAAAATGAAATCAATGAAGCTAAACAATATCTAACAAATATGAAAATTTGTGATATGTCTAACATAGATTCTTTTATTTGTGAATATGAAATGTATTATCATAAATTATTACCCTATTTGCAAACAACTTATAAAAGAAAATGTTTTTCCAAAAATTATCCGGAACACTACATAAGACTTTAACAAAAAGTTGGGAATAGAGAAATCAAGAAATTATACGAGATACCCTAGGAAGAAAGAATAATAAGCCTTCAAAGTTAGATAATTATTAAATGTCAAGAAAACGATGAATATAAACAAATAAAAGGAAATGATAAAACCTATTGTGATACAAGAGAATTTAGAATACCAGAAAAATATGGATATAATATAAAACCTTACAAAAAAAATATAAAAAATATAAAAGATATAAAGATATAAATTAAAAAATAAGACTTTTAAAAATATAAAAAGAGATTTAATAGGAAAACCTATAAGAATATTTAAGAAGGACATTATGACAAGGAATGTCCAAGCAGACTTCAACATAGGAAAGAATTTAAAAATGAATTTTCATAGAAAGAAAAAAATCCTAGAGGAAGCTTTTAAAATGGAATAAGAACCAATTGAGGAATTTGATATAGATGATACTTACAGTATTTTTCTATTAGAAAAAACCAATAAAAAAAATAACTAACTCAGAATATGAACACTCAGATTATGCGTACTATTCATTAGAAGATGAATGATTTGTATAGTATTACAAATCCAAATAATACCTATATCAAAGTAGGCCTAAAATTTAAAGGCTATGTCAATTATCATTTATATGCATATATAGATACAAAAGCTAGTATGTGTGTAACGAGTAAATATGTATTTTCATACGAACATTGAAAACAAACACCAAAAGATTTAGTTGTAAGAATTACAAATAATAGTACAATAAATCTTAATAAGTTTTAAAAGATACAAATATAATGATAGGAGGAAAAAAGTTTCACGTTCCTACCATATATCAATATGAAATATGAATTGATTTATTAATTGGAAATAATTTCCTATACTTATATCAACCTTTTACATAATATTTAGATAAAATAAGTTTAACAACACTAGATGGTGATGTCATCTATGTATCAAAAATAAGAAAAGCTATAGCTGTATCAAACCCAACTTTTATGATGGATACTTTGTTCTAAAGAAAGAAGAATTATTATCATTAATAAAAAGAAATAAATATTTCTCAAGTTTTGATTATAAAAGCAAATTTTGTCAAATAAGACTGGATGAAGAATCTAAAAATTAACAGAAATTAGTTGCCCTCAAGGACAATTCCAATAGATTGTTGTACCATTTGGATTGAAACAAGATCCGTGCATTTTTCAAAGATATATGGATTACATATTTAAGAAATTACAAAATATTTGTTGTGCTTACATAGATAATATTTTGATTTTCAATAATGAATTAAATAAACACTATCTAGATATTATTAATATCTTACGAGAATGTAGGAAAAAAGATTGTATTTTAGAAAAAAAAGTAGTACTTGGTCAACAGAAAATTAAGTATTTAAGTTAGAAATTGAAGATAGAAAACATAATTTACAACCTTACATATTAAACAACATTCAAGGTTTTCCTAGTGAATTAAAAGACAAAAATCAATTACAAAGATTTTTATGATGTTTTACATATACCGAAGCATATATCAAAAAACTTGTAGAAATGTGAAAACCTTTACAAGCAAAATTGAAAAAAAGACCATATCTGGAAATGGACAGAAGAAGATACTCTGTATATAGATTAAGTACAAACAAAGGTAAATATTTGCTCACTTTATACTATACAAGGCCATATGATAAAATGATAATTTAAATAGATGCTTTACAAGAATATTAGGGAGCAATTCTGAGAGCAAAAATATATGACAAAGATGAATATCTTTGTAGATATACTTCAAGATCTTTCCAAAGTCTAGAATTAAATTACTATAGTAATGAAAAAAGAAGAATTAACACTTCTAACTATTTTTATGCTTTCAGGTAGAAAGGTATCTTGCCTCTATGCTATAAATGCTACCAAATATCGTAGATATATCCATTACATCAAAGATCAAGAAGACGAAGATGTGTTATCATCAATATCATCAAAAGAACTATCAGAAGAAAACGACAAATAATAATAAAGAAAGGAACTGCTAGTAAAAAATGACAAAAAAAATAAAGATGTAGACTCCACATCTTAGTTGGCAGCATGTGCTAAGGAAAAAAGTAGTGGCTAACATTTAAAGTAAAAAGCAGATGTATTATTAAAGTAAGGATAAAATAATAATTTTAACCTTATAAACAAGGATTTTTTGTGTTATAAAATGAATTCTTATTCTCATTTCAAGGGACACACAGAAAAAACCAAAGCTCTTTACTCTGAAAAAACACAAACTCTAGCATATAAATCTCATTTTTCTAGAAATAAAAAAACCAGTAATGTTATACCCATTAATTATTAATGACTAAAAATCCCTTCAAGGTTCTTATTTGACCTTAAGTTGTAATAATTATTATCTTATAAATAAAATAGAGTTTTGTTACTCTTTCCTAATAAGTTAAATATTAAAATTGTTACCAATTTTTTGTATTATTTTGATATCATTAAATTTTATAAATATTACATATATTAATAATATTTTTATAATATTATAAAATTTAATAATATAAAAATAAAAAAAATTCACAATATTATATAATATTTATAAAATTTAATAATATATAATTAGTTAGTAAAGTAGAGTTTTATTCTATTTTTATAATATCTCGAAATTGAGTAGTAGACAAATTTGTTTTTTTGTCAAATCGCATATTTCATCTCTAAAACGTGTGTTGAATAATTTACGGTGCAATTAGTTTGCTAGAATCCAAAAAAGAAGTTAGTAATTTGTCGGAGGAATGAGTCGTAAATTTTAAATAATATAGAAGAATTTAATTAAATAATATAATTAATTTTATAAAATTTAACAAATAAATTTATATAAAATTAATTGTATTTATAATATTTTATGATATATAATTATAAAAATAATTACTATGTTTTGAAATTTTCTGTATATATTGCATCTATTTCGGAACTGACTTAATCATTCATGACAATTTGGTGAAGTAAATCACAAATAATTTTTTTTAATATGAGCTAGATGTATACAGAAATGTAGGAAAGTTAATTTTTAAAGTATTATTTTTTATACAATATTAATATTTAAATTTATTATTAAGATATTATATATATATATATATATAAATTAAGCTGTATCTAAATAATTTTTTTCTTGTTATTTTTCGTCTAACCATATTAAGTTTTAATTTAAATCTTTTAAATTAAGTAGCACAATTAAAAATATATAATACTTACCATTCCAATATATACTATTAATGTTATAATTTTTTCAATTATAAATATGAATTTATCTATGTCTTAATTCATTCTTTTAAGTGACATAATTATTAAAAATATTGATAGAAACTAAATTATATCTTTTAGTATGTATTAACTCATGTAAAAACTAAACTATATTTAAATAAGTTTTTTTTTTATTTTCACTATCTATTTACATTTTTAATTTAATTTTTAAATTAAATATTACATGTAAGAAAATATAATACTTATTATTGTAATAAAACTAATGAATATTATAATCTTGAATTTTAAAAACATAAATTTATTTATTATCTCTATAATGTTGAAATTCATATAAAAATAGTACCATTCATTTCTTTTAAATAACATAATTATTGAAATTGTTGATAAGAACGTACACATAAGTTTAAATTTTGTTATAATATATGTTAGGTTTATGTCCTGTGTCTTTTGTCTTTTACTTCAATCATCTAAATTCCGTAGCATGATGGAGCAATATGTCTTTTGAGTATTGTAATTATTCACCTAGATTTTTAAGTGTTTGGACCGCACTTTCTCATCGGTCAATTTTTGAGATTTAAGACTCTCCAAACTTTAATTATAGATACTACTTAATTGTTGTTTCTTGTCTAATTTGAATTTTTTTTTACAATATATTTGAAATTAAAAAAAATCTTTAAATTTTCAAATTAATTATGAAACTCATGTGTATATTTTTTAAAGTAAAATTATACTTCTTAATATATGCATGATATCTATTAAGAAATTAAAATTAAACTCAATATATATTAAGTAAAAGTAAACTCTTTAATATGAAACATAGTCTAAAGTTTATTCAAAATTTAAAATGAAATATATATACATATATGTTAAAAAAAATTATATTGATTGAGCATGAAGTATTCACCTCATATATAAATAAGAATAATCTTTCATCTTATAACCTGAGTTTTGAGATAAAGTTAGACCAAAATTTAACATGATATCAAAACAGATAAGTTCACCCCTGTAATACGCAGTTGTAAACTCATTATCGTTTATCGATGAATTATCGATGTGAGAAATAGTGTTAAAAAATCTTACATTGATTAGATATGAAATATTCATCTCATATATAAACGAAGGCAATTCTAAATCTGATAACCTCATTTTTGAGATGATATTAGACTCAAATTTGATAATATATATGTTAGTTTTTAAAATATTGATTAAACTAACCTATTTTTTTAATATTATAATTATATCTACTTAAATATTTATTTATTTAGTTCATATTTTAAATAAATTTAAAATTAACTTTAATTGACAAAATTAATAATGTAAGTGTTCACTTACATGTGGGTTACTTCGTTCAACTTAAACTAATTTGATACTTTTTTTTTCTTTTAATGCACAAATTTAATAAAATTAAGTTAACAATAGTGAAAAAAAAATACTCTCCCACTGATAGCAACTCTCAGCAAAGGTGGGGTCTGAAATTTGTTCTGACCATAAATGACAAAACCATGCGTCCATTGGCTATCATTTCTTGGGAGCGTGACTTGAGAAACACTGAAAAATCCTCCTTAAATTGATTTAAATATGTGTGGATTGCGCTTTAATTTCCCTAGTGGCATTAGGAATGAACACGGTTCGGTCTCATTCATTTAAATCAGTTTCACTCGATTTGGTGGGATTATAATTAGTTAAAATATATATTAAATTATTTTATATTATCATCAATCAATCCATCAATATTTCGTTTGCTTTTAAGTATTATTAACCTTTTATACTTATAAACGTTATCATCCTAATAATAATAATAATAATAATAATAATATTTTTATTTATATTTTACTCTCAAATAAAACAATAAAAAAATTGTTACTCTTAATCGTTAAACTTGATAACAATATATTAAATAATAATAAATTTAACTATTAAACTATATACATTATTATATTTGTAAAATATAAATTATAAATATAATAATATAAAGAGTAATCTTTGACTTGAAACTAAAATTATGTTATTATATATTTTTATTTAAAAATATTTAATTAAAATAATATTTTACATTAAACACCGATTAATTTAATGTGATATAAATCAAACACAAATTAAAATAAATTAAAAATAATTATTAACTGTGTTGTACCTTTTAAACAAGTAAAATAAATTACTTTAAAAAATAAATAAGATATTAAAATGATATTTTTACTAACAAATAATTATAGTATTTTTGAAAATAAATATAAACTTAGTATCAATTTATTTTTCTATTATTTTTTTTAATAAATTAGCCGATATTAATGTGTTGCAAACAAATTTTCTTGATGCTATTGAGTTTTGAAGTTTAGAGCCCTATTGTGCCATAGACATAGAGGCTGAATGCGTTAAGTGTGAGTTTGTTTTATGAATTGAAGAAACAACACGGTGGATAAATAATTAAGAAGAAAAAAAATGGTAGTTTAAGTCTATTTTTTTTTGTTTTTTAACTAATTTTAACACACATATGATGATCCAATCCAATTTACTAATTTTCTAGATTAATCTTAATAGTAGTTGTTTTGCTCAATTATTAATTTTTTTTTGTCAAAACAAGAGAGAGAGTATATATGAATAGTAAAAGTTATAATTTTATTTTTTATTTTTCATTGAAAATCATTATAAATATATTTTTTTATTTAACATGATCTTCTTAATTCAATAGATTTTTTTAAAAATTTGAAATAGAAAAGTTAACAGATATTTTTATAAAATATATCGGGGATTATTTTTATAAAAAAAATTAACAAATTTATTTAATTGAAAATCAAAAATCAAAAAATTAGAATTACTTAGGAAGTATGGCCTAAAAATGACAAACATGTTTCATTTTTGTTTGGTATATTAAATATGAGGCAATTTGTATTCTTCAAGGAAAGCCATGCGATACAATCTTTCTATGTTACAATATCTCATTACCCTAAAGGTGTGTTGGGTATATTTATTAAAATTAAAATATTTTCTCAAATAAAGTTAAATTGAATGAGAAAAAAAAAAGTCTAAACACTTTGAATCATGAGTATGTGTATCTTATATCTTATTATTATTTTTAACTAAGAAATTAGCCTTATATCATATGTTAGAAAGACATTGTATTCCCAGACTCAAAATTGATAAATGTTCTAAATTTAGTAGCAGCATGTTTGAAACATGATATAACTCTCTATATACCGCACACAATTGTTGTAATATATTACTAGGTACAATCAAACTTTACTATAATTAATGTTTTTATAATTCCCAAATTTCTCATATATATATATTTTTTTTAAATTAACCAAATAAAAACTTATAGCAATAAAAATAAAATTATAATAATATTAAATAGATCCAATTGGATGACGTTTTATATTGAACGGATCTAATATCCTAAGTTAAAAATAAAATAATGTATCAAACTTTTTATTATTTAGTACTTCCTATAAACATTTACCAGTGTTAAAGTTTTTTGTTAAAATAGTCACACCTATACTTAAGAAGTTGAAAATAAGTCCAAAAATGATAGATTACATCTTCGTTGTATATGCATATAGTAAACCGTTGTGTAAGTTTATTATTATTTAATCATTGTATCATGTGAAATAAGTTTTTGTAATTCTCTAATACACACAGCGAGAGAAAAAATTATCCTAAAAATATTGTGTGATACACATGCCTCGATTTTTTACTCTATTTAAATTTTGATTTTATAATTTATACATATAATTATATTTATGTATTTTTAATTTTAATAAAATAATTTTGTTCTTAACTTGTTTGTTCACGTATTATTTCCTATATATTTTTCTTTAATATTAAATATATATTTTTTATTTTGCTTTTTTTGTTATTAGCTTATAAAATAAATATTAGTTTAATATAATAAGCATTATATTAAATTTTAAATTATTTTTTAAAGTGAATAAATATTTGAAAAAACAATAAAAATAACATCTTTTAAAACTTGTAATAACAATTTTTACTATTAAAAGAAGTTAAGCCGCTCGCAATTTTACATTGAATTATATTTAATTAGACACTAATCAAATTAAATTAAGTTAATCAAAGGCAGAACATTTAAGGATCTATAAGATTTATTTATTGTTAAAAATATACATGTAATTAATTTTTTGTAAATTTCTTGATTGGGATTATAGTCCTGTGTAGTAAATATGTAGACAAATATGACATTAATAAATTATGAGTTAAATACCATTTTTCTCACCTATTTGAAAAAATATTAATTAGTTACATAAAAAAGTGACTAAAATAGTTGAATAGGGATATTTTTATTCATGCATTTGATAAAAATTAATTAATTAAATACGTAAAATTATAATAGTATATATTATATAAAAATATTTTTTAAACCAACATGGTAAAATCAAAAAAATATTTCATATATTTAAATTTGATTCATGATAACAGAATATCATCAAAAATTATAATATCTTATTTTTTATTTTAATATGTTTTTTGGTTATAATTTTTAACACTTATACATGTGTGATATTAATATTTATTAAATTATAATATTTTTATTTATGATAGATAATTTTCATTGTAAGTTATAATACTCTAATTTTATTTCTCTCATATAAGTTGACATGAAAATTTTGTCTTTGATTTGGAAGCGTATTCTTAGTCTCTTGCGGGATATATATTATGATATATTTTTTAATCTTAAATATGTAAATAAATTTCTCTATTTTGGATAAAATATTTAAATAAAATTACACTCTAATCCCCTCAAAATATATTTTTAACTTCTTACTGAGTTTAATTAGATATAATTTAATATTATTGGAATGATAATTTTATTATTATAAATTTTATAGATATTATTTTATTTAATTTTACCAAATATTTTTAAGTCATGATCCTGGTTTATAAAAAAAAATAAAAAAATCCAACCTTCCTCGCTTATAAATAGTTTAGGCTTGCAGGTGATCTCAAAAACACAACAAAAGGAAGAAGCAAAGAATAAGAAACATATATTTAGCTTCTATTTCAATAGTAGTCATTATTTGCATTAAATCCTTGAATAACCAACAACACTATGTCTGCTCCTACCTCTGTCTTGCAGGCTAAAGATACTAAACCTGATCCTCTTCGACCAGCGGCAAAACCCAATCCTGTTCGACCAACAGCAAAGTTTCATCCAAACATCTGGGGAGATTTATTCCTCAACTACAATTATGATGATATGGTATTTTAACTACATTAATATTTTCCTGTTTTTAGCTAAGTGGTTATGATACTAAATTTTTTATTTTATTGAGAAATGGTTATAATACTCTACTACAACATTTTGGTGTTTCTGGGACTATATATCAAACTAGATAAAACTGTTTCGTGTAAATGGGTATCCTTTTGTAAATATATCCCAGTAAACTTTAATCTTTTTGTTTAGAAGTAGCATGCTATAATTACCTTATTTTATAAAAATATATGTATAAGTTTTATTTATAACACATATTTATCACATCTATAAATAATAAATGATAGATATTGTAATTTAATAAAATAAAAAATATTAAAAATATATAAACTTTTACTTATTTTTGAAACAATATCTCTAATACTGAAAAAGTTAGAATTAATACTACTACAAAAAGGATATTTAAGCCGGTTTTTAACCGACTTTAAACCAATTTAAAGTCGGTTCAAATATTTAATTTTTCTTTTTACAAAATTTATTCATTTTCTATTATACTCAAATTAAAACATGTATTCGATAACTAAATAATAGAACAAAAAAACAAAATATGTTTAACAAATAGTTTAAATAATACAAATAATCAAAAAATAAAATATTAATTAATAGTAGAAAAATTATTATGATGTTTTCCTATGTTATTCAAGATATCATATTCTTCTCCCGATGTTATAATACAAAACCTACATATATAATACAAAAAATTATATACATAAATAATAATACATAATATACACAAAAAATATAAATAATAAGTTTGTATGATTAATAGAAATACTTAAAAGAGTAAATGAAATGACAAAATGAAGGAAATGAAGAAAAAATGGTGTTTTGTAAGTGAGAAATGAATATAAAAATTTGAGTATTTTGCTCAAAAAAATAAGGGATCTAAAAGATTAGTTAGAGAGTAAGAAAAACCACTAACCAACGTTGGAATTGGTGGTCGTAGGTTGCCAAAAAATGAGAAAGAGTGGAAGAGAAGTGGAAGAGGTTACGGATTTTTGAGAGTTATGCAGCGCTTGGAATAGTTCTGTCTGGGGAAGAAAGAAGAGAAGAGAATTTATCCATGTGTGTAGCATCGGTTCTACGTGTCAACTGACGCTATCCACGTAGGATGTAGCATAGCGTAGTATAGTCGATCGAGGGTCGAACCGACGCTACACGTGTACGTAGCGTCAATTGACGTGGTGAACCGAAGCTATCCACGTAGCATAGTGTTGGTTCTATGTGTCAATCGACGCTATCCATGTAGTGTACCGTTGGTTAATACCTAGACTGGATATCCTAATTAACAACACGTACAATTTAAAACCTGATATGGAGATGGTCACTCTTAAAAAAAAGTATACGACATATAGAAAAATATATAATTTAAATATAATTTATGTGTTATGTATTAAACCAGCTTAATGGGACTTACATATTCATATAAACATTCATACATTAATTAATGCTGCAGATAGCTGACAATGCTCTTACAGAGAAGAAAGTTAAGGAGCTGAAGGAAGTAGTAAGGCAAGAGATATTTGAAAGTAGTGCACATGGAATTTCCTATAAATTGAAACTAATTGATGCTATTCAGCGCCTTGGTTTGGCTTATCATTTTGAAAGAGAAATACAAGAGTCATTGCAAAACATTTATGCTGTTGATTACTACAATATTGATGAAGATCTATACACTACTTCCCTTTATTTTCGTCTCTTGAGACAAGAGGGATACAATATTTCATGTGGTATGTATTAATCTGCTTTATATATATATATATAATCTTTTTAATGTCCTAAGTAATTATCTGCTTAATTATTTGTTTTTTATATTTAAATATTAATTTCTATATTATGCATGCATGTTTTTAAGTAGTTTTAATGTACTCTTAAATTTTTATTGTTTTTCCACAATATTACAATTGATTTTTTAAATGTTTCATTTTTCTTAAAATAATGCAAATTAAAAGATTAATAAATTACTTTTTAATTAAATCTCACAGTAGCTGAAAGTCACACTTAGGATTGTTAATTTTTTTTTTCTTTCTAACAGGATAAATCCTTATGTGTATTATCTAGTTGGAAGCAAAGATAAGAAAAATAAATTAGAAAATGGGCAAAGGAGAACTATGATTCGTATTTTATAATATAAGATATGATAATATATTCTTCTATATTGTTTCTTAAAATTATATACCATATTTTAAGAAATATATTAAAATTTAATATTTTTAAATTTTTATAAATTTAATTATATTTAAACTCAAGGTAATCATAACTAATACATTATATATATATATATTATATTTCATCTTTAGTTTTTTATTATATTAAAGCATCAATAATTTTCTTTTATAAACATTATTTAAAATATTTATTTAAATTATAAAGATCTAAAATCTTATAATTATTTTATAATCTATTGTTATTATTTTAAACTAGTGTAATAAAATATATATTTTTGTTACATATATTTTATTTTTTCACAATTTTACCTAAATATTATTTATTGACTCAAACTTTTAATTTTTCTAATATAAAAAATTTGTTACTCCTTTACTGTTTTTATAAATTTTCGTTTATAATAAAAATATAAAAATTATTAAAAAATAAAAATAATATTTAAAATATTATTTGGATCATCGTTTCCTATTTAGTGGTCCCTATTCCCCACTAAATATCCTCGATATATTCTTGTGAAGATTTTAAATAAGAATGATAAATCAATTCTATATTATGCCTGATCCCATCTCGTGTCATTGACAACTCTAATCACGTTTTTGGTTGACAAAAATATATATTTATATATGGTGATGTATAGACATTTTATTTATTTTGGGGTAATGAAACAGAAATATTCAACAAGTTCAAGGAAGGCCAAGGTAGTTTCAAGAGTTGCTTGGTTGCTGACACTGTAGGTATGTTGAGCTTGTATGAAGCTACACATCTAAGGTGTCATGAAGAGGAAACATTAGAGGAAGCTCTTGTTTTCATCACTACTCATCTTGAATCCATGGTCAACAATAGTGACAATCCACTTGTTGGGCAAGTAAAGAGTGCCCTCAAAAGGCCTCTTCGTAAGAGCCTAGAAAGAATGCAAGCCAGATATTACATTTCAGTTTACCAAAATGAAGAATCTCATAATATATGGTTGCTTCAACTTGCTAAGTTAGATTTCAATCTCCTACAATCTCAACATAAAAAACAGCTAAGTGAAATTTCAAAGTAAGACCTGAGAATTTATTTCATGTCTTATTTAATATTTTTAATAAATTCATAGTATAATATTATTTCATTTAATTTAAATAATATCTCACTTATTTAATCTTATTTAAATTTTACTTCTAAAAGAAATTTTAAATTGAAATCACCTTCTAAAACATTTAGGGTAAAATATAGAAATGTTCACTAAACAATGTTATATTTTAACTTTCGTATCTTACTTTTATGTTTTCCTTTATGGTCCCTTTATTTTTAAATTTTTAAATTTTTATTCCATTACTTTTTTTTTGTATTTATAGGATTATTATTTATTTTTTTAATTTTTATACTTTGATTCTTTTATTTTTTTTTTGAAACATTAAAGTATAATTTTAAAGACATAAATATCGTTAGGGTTCTATACTTTTTTTACAAAAATAATACTTAGGTCATATATTTATTTCTTGTAACAGTTTAATCCTATTATTATTAAAAAGTAACCGCACAAATAGATAGATTTTTTATTTTATTTTATTAACTACATTAGATAGATTGTTTTAATTTCTTTATACTTTTTTTTTACAAAAATAATACTTAGATTATATATTTATTTTTTGTAACAATTTAATCCTATTATTATTAAAAAGTAACCGCACAAGTAGATAGATTGTTTATTTTATTTTATTAACTACATTAGATAGATTGTTTTAACTTCTTTAAACTGTAACAGAAAGAATCGAAAAAAAAATAGATTAAAATAGAAAATAATTAAATAAAAAATATAAAAATTATCACAAAAAAAACATAAGAACTAAACGTTATTTTTAGAATAAATACTTACGAGGTAGACTTTTTTAAAAAGTAAGGGAATAGAAATTATAAGAAATAGACCAATTTATAGGGGGAAAAGTGAAATAACGAAAATATGGAATATTGAAAAAGTTCAGAGATATAATTCAACAAAGATATATATATATATATATATATATAACATAAAGATAATCAATTAATTTGAAATACACCGTTTAAATAGAGTGGGTCAGCTTTATATTTTCTAAGAAAATTAACATTCTTTAATCTCATGGTCACCTCAAATTATCATCCTTAAAAGATAATTTGAAACCGATGGATGTATATGATATCATGATTTAATTATATAGGTGGTGGAAGAAGTTAGACTTTGCAAGAAAGCTACCTTTTGCAAGAGATAGGATTGTGGAGCTATACTTCTGGATCTTAGGGGTATATTTTGAACCCCAATACGAACTTGCTAGAGGTATTCTAACCAAATGTATTGCCATGGTATCATTTATGGATGATATCTATGATGCTTTTGGTACTTTGGAAGAACTCACAGTTTTAACTGAAGTAATTGAGAGGTTAATTTTACTGAACTCACTTATCTTTTAATTTCAAGTCTTTGTTTTACTTTTATTCTTTCTTTTTTGGTAATTAGATATATAACTTTGTGGGTTTTCAGGTGGGATATCAATTTGATAGGTCAACTTCCAGAATACATGCAAATATTTTATCAAGCACTTCATAATGTTTTTGACGAATTTGAGGAAGAGATGATAAAGGAAAATAAATCACATAGAGTGTTTTATGCAAAAGAAGCGGTAAGCTGATACATATAAGAAATTAATTCAATTTGTATAATATTTTTTAACTATTAGAGTTGCATACATTACCGCCTAACAAATTGTGTGTAGTGAATATACAAATATATGTATTGGAACAAATAATATAATGATAAGAAAAGATCATTCCCACAGAAATTATTTTGTTAGAAACTAATTTTTAAAACTATAAAAAATAAAAATCAAATTTTTATGTGTTTTTATATTTTAAGGAAGCAAAATTAAAATCCCTAAAAGTAAATAGTAATAATTAACTAAATAAGATTTGCTAACTAAGAAGATGTATGGAAAAATATCTAAGAATATTTAATTCCTTAATTTTCTAAACGTGTGAATCGCTAAAATTTTCCCAATATAATTATCAATTAATTACATGATTAATTGAATATAACCTATATTATCTTTCAAGTAAACTATGCACCATATAATAATTAATTTAATCACACTCTCATGCCAATTAAATTGCATACTATTCATTAATTTCATTAATTATTGATCACATATATAAGAATAATACATTAATCAAGACAAACAATTAAATAATTCTCTCAAATCTATTTAATTGTCTCTATATATAAATTGTTGGTGAAACAATTAATAGCATAAAAATCAGATTAAATAATATAATTAAATTGTAATTATAATTGGGGTAAAATATTAAATCATCACATGGTGAAATTTAAGTTTATAAGATCCCTAGATTAATAAATTAACTACACATAATTATTTTTATAAAGCTCATATTTTTCATAAAGGAAGACATAAAAATTGATAAAGAAAAGAGTAGAAGAAGAAATACAATCAATTTTTTCAATTGTAGTGTTAATCTCCTCTTGAATCTCCACCAAAATTAAATAATATAATTAAATTATAATTATAATTGGGGTAAAATATTAAATCATCACATTGTGAAAATTAGGTTTATAAGATCCTTAGATTAATAAATTAACTACACATAATTGTTTTTATAAAGCTCATATTTTTCATAAAGGAAGACATAAAAATTGATAAAGAAAAGAGCAGAAGAAGAAATACAATGAATCTCCACCAAAATTGTATGATCCCCTCTTGAATTTTTCTATATTTTCTCACTTTTTTAGCTTCAAAAACTGACCAAAATTATGCTAATGATTGCCCCTTAGGGTTTGTGGGGTGATTAGGGACTTAAATATAGCTCAGGTGCAATCGAGACCGTCAGATTAGTTTCAGATCAATGGTTGAGAAAAAAAAGAAAAATTGACAGTGTTACCCAATCACAGTGCGACACATGGCACATAAAATTTATTGGCGAATTAGAATGCAACATGTGGCAAGGGAGACCGGTCAGAGTTAACCCTTGTTGAGTTAACGTCATGCGACGCAACGTGATTCATAGTAACAGATGGCGTGGCACACTGGTGAAATACGGAGAGAAATTGAATGGTTGTAAGTGTTAGTGCAGTTTTATCGATCTATGAACTCGGATTGAAAATCATTTTGACACGTGGCATGCGGTTCGTCCTCCTCACAGGTGGCGTATTGTGATTCGTTTTTCCTACTTGTGTGGCATCCTCTTGGCTTATCTAGTTAGCTCATATGCTTGCGTGGCATGCCACGTGGTAGCTCATGATTGATCATACGTAAAAAAATCAAAAAAATCTCAACAAATTTTAGAAATTTTATTTTTACTCCTTTTCATTAAAAAATATATATTTTAATATTTTTTATCCCAAAAAATACTATTTATTGAATAAAATAAATAAATATTAAATAAAAAAGTATGCTAATGATTCTATTTTCATAAAGTTATCAATATATAAAAGGTGTGTATTATTTAATTAGAATTATGATAAATTTTTAATATAATTTTTAAAGATATTTATTAATTTTATTTAAAGAATATTGATATATGTATAAAAAGTAAAAGTAAGGTAAGTTTCTTTTTTGAATAGATTGATGTTTTTAGTGAGTTGTTTGTTTAATAATTTTTAATATAATATGGTATTAAAGTAGAACTTTCTTTGTTGAAGTTATAATAATCTCAATTGTTAAATTGAGTGCATATTTATATTATTTATTTAGATTGGGTAAGTTGTTATGAATTTGTATTTTAAATATTTAGAGAATGATAGATAAAAGGAGAGAAAAGAATAAAAATGTAAATCATTAGCCGAAAATATAAATCAATTGCATTCCCTGTCTCTGTATTTTTTTTTTAATGATTTCAATCAATAAAGTTGTTATCCTTTACTTATGTGCCCAAGAAAAAGTAAAGATTAAAATTATGTTGGAATAACAAAAACAAACCTGGGCAGATGAAAATTCAAGCTAGATCATACTTTGAAGAGGCGATATGGTTAAAAGAAGGACACATACCAAGTATGGAAGAGTATTTGAGGGTATCTCTTGTGAGCACTGGTTACAGATGCCTCAGTCTCACTTCTTTAATTGGGATATTAGATGACAATATTATTACTAAAAATGTCTTTGAAAGTATACTATTCAGAGATCCCAAGATTATCAAAGCATCATCCATTATTTGTAGGTTGATGGATGATTCTGTTTCCCACAAGGTAATATATATATTTATATATTTAATAGAATTTAAATTAATAATTTATTAGGTTGTTATTTTATTTAAACAAACAAATAAATAAATATCTTATGTTTGTTTAAAACAGTTTGAACAAGAGAGAGAGCATGTAGCATCTGGAATTGAATGTTATATGAAGCAACATGCAGGGGTAACAGAGGAAGAGGTAAAACAAGTATTCATGAAAAAAATAGAAAATGCATGGAAGGAAATTAACGAGGAAATGCTTCTAAGGACAAGTACAGAGTTGCCAATGCTTGTTAAGATTAGAGTTCTTAATCTTTCAAGGGTCATTGATCTGCTTTACACTGAAGACGATGGCTACACTCGTGTTGGAAAAGCCACGAGAGACAATGTCACTAATTTGCTTATTAATCCTTTGCCTCTATGATTAATTTTCCTTATCATTGTTATTTTTTGCTTATTATATGATAATTAGCACCATAGAATAATGGCTATTTTTTATGATCGAATAATATTGTCTTAAGTTAATGGTATCTTATTTGTAAGCGTTTTTTTTAAATAAAAATTAGTGACAATGTATCCGTTGAAAACCCTTAATTGAAGATAATATTTGCAATTAAAAGTTATTATATTAAAATTAAGAATGAAATTATATTTGAAAATTTAAAACATAATAAATTATTACTATAATTAACTAATTAAAATATTAAAAAATTTGAATAAAGGCTATCAAGCAGAAAGAGCAGTTCTTCCTTGCATATACGTATATACAATGGATGTCTTTTTTATATTGAAGTTGTGACTTAAAATGACGAAGATTGAATCTTAATGCTAAATCACCCTGATGTTTCAAATATGTACAACTTACATCTCAACATGAGGGTTAAGATTAATATCCACACCACGAATGAGAAATTCAGGCCCATCACAACATGAATGGAGTCGGAGAGAACATTGGAATCTTCGACGACATATAATTAGATCGCTTGAAGCAAATTTACATCAGGCTATTTCCAACATAACGTGAGCTGTCCGAAATCGTCTCTGCCAATAGACCGCATGATATGGCGGGAACTGATGGGTACCACTCTCGCGCTTAACGGAACGATCTGATGATGTAGCTAAGGTATCGTGATGGTATTGTCCTCCAAGATCGAGATTAATGACGGTGACCATTGAATGCCTGAAACGGAGCGAGAATGGCGCTTCCTCCTTCGACATAACATGCCTATGGTGTCACCAACTAGGCATTTCTTGAGCGTACCTTGTCCTTGAACTTGTAGATAATATCTGCTTCATAGACATTGACGGTACCATAGATCATAGTTTGGAATGCAACATGTCTAATTTACCACTACTTATACACTACATATTAGGGAAAAAAAATACTAAGTTTTTTTTAAGGATAAAGGTTGAGACGGACCTAGTGCAATGTACGCCCTCTTTGTGGTTAAAGTAAAAAAAAAAGGTTTATACATAATTAGATATGAGCGAAAATTAAAATCGAGTATTTTTTACGAATTTAATTTAAATCGAATTTAAAGATTTTTAATTTAAATATAATCTTATGATGTAATAAATCGAACCAATCTAAATCTTAATAAATCAATTTTTTTAATGAATAAGAACATATTAATACTAAAATTTATTTATAAATTATTGTTATATATAAAACACGATATTTATTATATTTAAATTTTAAATTGTTGAATTTTTAACATATATTAAGAAAATCAAAAGAATAAGAAACATGTTAGGATAATTATTAAATTATTATAAAAAATTGATATTTATATTTATTTTTAAACTAAAATAAAAATTTAATATAATTATAATATATATGATATTTAAATATAATACAATATAAAATAAAATATGTATATATGTATTATTTTAATAATAGTTTAATCTGAATCAAATTATAGTAAATTATTAAATTCATCGATTTGAATCCAATTTGAATCCAAACGACTTTCAAATTTGAATTTGATCCTAAAAAGATATTTTAATTTAATTTGATCTGAATTTGATAGATAAGATTAGATTTCTTAAATTAAATAGATTGATCGGATTATTTTTTTATACTTATGTTACTATATAGAAAACCTTTTTCATGTGCTAGATCCATAAAAATGTAGTGCACTTGTTAATTTCAACGAGATATTATTAATATTTATATTAATATGAATCTTATACATGTAAAATAAATACATACATACATACATATAAAACAACTTTGGAAGGGGTTCACCATCTCATTTATAAACACTACTTATTTCTCTGATATATATTCTAGGCTGGTAGCTAGTTAGCTATCTAAAAAATGAATATAATGGTATTTTTTATCCTAAACAATACACAATTTTGAAGAAAAAAAAGTTGTTATTATTATAAAAAAAATATAATCAAAAAACATTTTAGATAATGAACTATGGCTTGATTTTTGTTAAGATTAATATAGGTGTAGATTTAAATTGTAAAGATGGAAAGATTGATAGGTTTATAGTAGACGAGATTCATAATTCATCTGTTAATAAAAAAATTATTTCAAACATAGACCTCTTGAATAGAATGCTTTCGCTTATGTTGTTGTGATCAAGTTGTGTTCAAATATGTTATAGGATGTGTGATGGATATAGTTTGGTAGATTGCGATATTAGATATGTTTGTATGAGTTTTTAATTAGGAGGATCGATTTTTGTATGTACCTTTTGATTAGTAAATGAAAATTAATTTTGTTACTAAAAAAACCCCACTAAATTCAATTTTAAATAAATTTTAGATGAAGTTTTGCTTTTATCTAGATGAACTACTCCACCATATAGCTTCATCTCCGAATGAATTTAAGATTTTTGTTTTTGTTTTGAAGAGTTGATTTCTATCAACCTTTAACAAAGAGAAAGTTTACTTCATCAAATGAAACCTATTTCATCTAATAATAAACAACCATGGATTGGTGACAATCAATCTCTATTAACAAAATGTCAATTACTATAAATTTAGTAATTTTATTTATCATTTTGTATGTTATTTTGAAGAAAAAAATGAAGAAATAATTAAAAACTCATAAGTTGTAATATATATTCTTGGGGAAAATGAAACTTTACATGAATTTTGTACAGTATATTAAACAATTACTATACCTGTATATACTTTATTCCATTTTGAAAACCACTCCTTTCAAAAGAGTAAGCTAGGACTAACAAGCCTTTTATAGGGTTTATTACATCTTTTCAAGTATCATTTTTATATACTATGTAAAATAAATAATTAAAATCCAAACACTCGATATTAGTAGAGATTATTTTGCAATGCCTCTCATTCGAATAGATCCATTAACTCAAAATTAAATTAAATTTATTGTGATTTTGTGATACATATGTAAAATATTATATATAATATTATAACTTAAAATTAATTAAATTTAAAATGTGATATAGATTATTTACGGTTTTAATGTTTGAATGATAATGTAATAAGATATTTTTAATGTATGTTTTTTTTGTAATTCATTAGTTATTTTAACATTATTTTTCTTATTTTAGTTGTTTCATGTAACGATGTTTGTAATAATTAATTTTAATATTATTAAAATTATTTTTTTAATTTATAAAAAAGTCCAATTAAATAAAACAAAAATAATTAATAATTCGAGCATGCTTTTGAGCACGGTGTAAATGCAATTTTTTCTTTTGAGATTTACAAATGAAGACAAGCCAAGAAACTAACATATTGGATGGCCAAGGCAGAAAGATTTGGGGTGGAGAGAGAATTCAAAGCCAACTATGCTTTTTTGTTAATTTTTCATTATCAAATGCCATAAAATAATTGGGCTTGGGCCCAAACTTGAGCATACAATAAATAATGCATTGTTTTATTAAACTTTGCGAGTCAAATGTCTAAATCTCACTTGAAGAAATATAGCACGTTTCATGTCTGTTCCTATCCCCTCCGTAGGATTGCTAGAGCTTTTATGTAATTCAAATTTTATAAACTCATATTAATTGAAGGTCGTTCAAGTCTTAATGAAACTATTCAAGTTCATCATATAGCAGAATCTCATTTAAGACGGGTTAAAAGCTTAAAAATATAAGAAATGGATGAGTTCATGTACGACCTATTTTAAAAGAAAATATAAGAAATGGATCAAATCCTTTCTCTCTCTCTCTTCCCCAACTTCTACTATAGTTTTTCTTATGTGGTCCCTTTTTTCTTGGTTTTCTTCACTCTTGCTTTATTATTATTATTATTATTATTATTATTATTATTATTATTATTATTATTATTATTATTATTTAACATAGAAATAAAGTTTTTCTTGGTTTTTCTTCACTTCTACTAGATAGAAGTGTTTAAATCTATTTTGTGATCATTAACATAGAAATGAAGTTATATTTATAGTTTTTAACTTCTCATTTCATATGTAAAACATTTTTTCATTCACTAAAATTAAGTTACCTAATTTTCTCATTCTTCATTCAAATAAATTTAAACACTTCTATCTGTAACAATATGAGAAACTATATTCCATGAATTTTCATCTAAATTAATCATTTCTTATTTAGACTCACAAAGCAAATATTATTTTTAATCAATCAAAATAGTTATTGTATCATGAATCATTTGTTCTAATGCATCAATTTGATATGCTTTTCTTCAACTTTTGTGTGTTCTTTGATTGATATATAAAATGATAGACCCAGTTGAGCACAACGATGGTTCTAATAATACTGTTGATAGCAAAGATCCTGTGTGGAAGTATTGCACTACAGTGAAACAGACAGCCACATTCTCCTACTAACTATTACAAACTACACTTTGTCAACGAGGCTTTTAAGGAAGACATCGAAAGGAAGAAAAACAAAAATCTTGGACAAACTCATCAAACTTTGGTACCATAAGGTAATGGACTCGAAGAAGTTATGAACAATAAATAGATAGAAAATTTTGAGGACATGGATTATTCTGGTTCTCATATTGTTGATGAAGCCTCTTATTTCCAGTGATGAAGCAATCTACTAATGGATATTTGAGTGATATTTAATGTGTCAAAGGCTAATGATTTTTTTCCTTTTCTTTTTATTAAAAAAGGCTAATTTAAAGAGAAGAAATCGTCTAATTAGACGGAATCCCAACTTATATAATGTATAATCAAAAGTTGAAGCGTAGACTCTTGAAGCCAAAAACAGTTAATGATAAGAATAATCCACTGTTTGTTGAGTGTAATTATTTGCCTTCTGAAAATGAGTGGATTGTTGACCCAAATGATGGTGATACTCAGCAAAATAAGTCAACAATGGTAAGTCATATGTTAATATGTTAGTAGGTTTTCATATGTGCTTTGATTCTAATTTAAATATGATTGGTTAATCATCGTATTAATATAAATATGATTGGGTTATCATTATATTAATATCCTCCATGCAAGTATTGTTTTAATATAGTTAGTTTATTTTTGTTTTTATTCATATCTTAAGGTGCATTTTGAGAAAAAAAAATGATGCACAACTTGAATAAGCTTTTTAGAACCTTGGAAAAGGGATGGACAATGTCTGGATTAGGTTTTAATAAAGTCTAATCCAACTTGAGTCATTCAGATTAAATAAATATTAGGAAGATCGAAATCAGTTAATTGAAGGCCTAAACCCAAACCATATAAATCAAGTTTGGGTTAGTTCGGTAATTAAGCCTAAAAATTATTAAAATAAATTTCTTAAATGTATTTTAAAGATTTTATTAAAATTATTAGTACATATAATATATGATATACATTTTCCCTTTGGTCTAACCCAAAAATGGAGCTTAAAAAGTGATGGAGGTTAAGGAGTGAATGATTATTTTATAAAGTAAGTTTATAAGTAGGTTAGTTTTAGAAAGGATGTAATTTGGTGGATTGGTCGGGTTGTGACCCGAGTTCATAAAAATAATCTTTAAACCTAACCTAATTCACTCCTACTTGGATTATAAGGGTTGGTTTAATTTTTCTCCACTCCTACTTGCAATGTTGTTTGGTTTCCCTTAACATATTTTTGTTTCCTAAAGTAGTCATTTTTTTTTTACTTTCAATACGGTCGTTTTTCAATTATTAAAACACATGAACACCAAAAGGTTACTTTATAGTCAATATTAGGTTTGGATGCACGCGTTTTATTTTTAAAATTGAGTTATATTTTTAAATTATTATTTAATAAAAATAATTTAAATATAAAATATAAAATAATATTATAAATTATTTAAGAAAAATAACATTATAAATTTTTTTATAATATAATTTTTTTTCAATGATACATATAAATTGTGCTTACATGTATATATACATATTTAATTATTTAAAAAAATTAAATTATTAATTTGTAAAAATAACTTTGTGATGTAAATTTAGCCTTTCAATTGAATGATATTTATGCCTAATTTTTATTTTTGTATTTTAAATATTACATTTTTAAAAATACAACTTTACATTAACATTATAATTAATGTTTTATAACGTGATATAATTATAAATAATTACTTATTTGAACTTAACAATTTTAATATACACTTACTTATTTAAATATATGTATTTATTATAATTATGTTGGATACTAATTATTACTTTACCCATTACCTTAAATTTGACTTTTGTCAAGTATTTTTATTTGCTTGTGTATCTTTCTAATAATATTTTCAATGATATTGGGCTTAAAACTAAAAGAAAGAATTACACAAATTTTATATTAATTAAAACATGTTTGATAAAGAAAAAATGGTGGGATTATTACAATTATAATTAGTATTATCTTTATCCGTTATGTTATTTGATTTAGATAATACAAACATTATTTAAATGTAATTTAATTCTTATAAAAATTAGATAAATATTTAGTCATAATTTTATAATTAAGTGATAAGTGTAAAATCTTGATAATATCATTATATATAAAACAATGCTTTAAATATAATTTTTTAAAATTTATAATATAATTTTAACTTAAAAAAGCAGCGATGCTGATAACAAAGCCGTAGTATAATTGTTTAATCAAATAGTAAATATAAAGTTTCCCTTGAAAAATCATAATATAAGTCATGTTATTCTTTATCATAATAGATATTCAAACTTATTAAGTATCATAAGTCGTAGTATATTAATATTGTTATTTTTTAAAATAGATTGACATTTAACTTTTTATGGAATCAATTACTTGTAATCAAATCAATTATTTATAAGTATCTTCTTTTGTGATTAATCTTAATATATGCAAATTCAAACAATTTTTTGTTCCTCTACATCCGTGAATAATGAGTTACCATATTTCTTTTAGAATTAATTTGATGTTTTTAATCACAATACTTCAGTAAAAAAATAAAGATAATAATTTTATTACCATGCACATGCAAGGTACAAGAAGATAACGAGAGGAAGAGAAATGAATTCTTGAGAAATCAAGAACCTTATTGAAAAAGTGTATTCAATGTATGTTAAAAACATTAGAATGGACAATAGAGCTGTTTATAATATAACAGCTGCACATAACAGAAATACTATTATATGTGCTAGCTATAGTAGTAACACATGTGTACGGGAAAATTACAAGTACATAATACTCTACCAGCAACACCGCACTAATACAATAATTAATACACATACATTTCTAATAGGCCCCCACAAACTTGTAAGACCTAAAAATAGAGAGGATTAGGTATGGTCAACATATCTATAAACTAAATAGACAAACGCTGATGCATCACCAAATCACGCAAAAAATGATGATCATATGTTGAGTACACGTGTAGAATATACGGATCTTAGCTTGACATTCAAATTATCATAGTAAAGGAAGGACACCTTAGAATTGAGATTTGAAACTCTTTCAGAAGAGATTGAATCAACAACACCTTATAAAGCTACAGAAGATAGAGCCCTATACTCAAATTTAATAGAAGATATAGACACAACTTTGTGTTTGCTTGAGTATCAAGACACAAAAGTACCACCCATGAACACATAAAATGCACATATGAACACACAAAATGCGCCGGTAGGATTTTCCATCGTCAGGATAGGATGTCCAATGGATTTTTCAGGATAGGATGTCCAATTAACATCACTGTAAGTACAAATATCAAGAACAACATATTTTTAAAATTGTAAACTCAACACTTAGATTAATACTATAATTTAAGAGATTAATTGTATTTATTTTTCTACTCTTTTCTTATCAATTTTATGTCTTTCTTTATGAAAAATATGAGTTTTATGAACACAATTATGTGTACTTATTTTATTAATCTATGTATCTTATGAACTCAATTTTCACCATGTGATGATTTAATATTTTACTCCAATTATAATTATATTATTTAATCTAATTTGTATTTTATTAATTGTTTGGCCAACAATTTATATATAGAGACAATTAAATAGATTTAAGAGAATTATTTAATTGTTTATTTTGATTAAATAACATGCATAGTTTTTAGACAGAGATATATGATTCTTATGTATGTGATCCATAATTGATAAATTTAATGATAAAATTAATTAATATATGGTGAGTAATTTAATTGGCATGAGAGTGTGATTAAATTAATTACTATATGGTGAGTAATTTACTTGATAGATGAATACATATTAGGTTAGATTTAATTGATCATGTAATTAAATGATAATTATATTAGAGAGATTTTAGCGATTCACATGTTTAGAAAATTGGATGATTAAATATTCCTAGATATTTTCTCATATATCTTTTTAGACACCAAATTTGATTTAATTAATTATTACTATTTACATTTAGTTATTTTAATTTTGCTTCCTTAAAATATAAAAACACAAAAAAAAATTATTTTTTTTAGTTTTAAAAAATTAGTTTCTAATAAAATAATCTCCGTGGGAACGATATTTTCACATCATTATATTATTTGTTGCAATACGTATACGTGCATATTCATTGCACACATTTCGTGTGTGACGATCATTATCTGAGTACTAACTTTCAAGTTTTAAAACCATTATTGAAAATATGTTATCAATACACTTTGAAATAATAATTCTTATAAATTTTTTTGAAATAGGGCTTCACTCTAACTACCGGGCGATTATGACAACAAATAAAAGAGCACTACTTTAAATAAAACCAGATAATTAAACCTTAAAATCTAATTTTCAGAATTAAGTTTGTAATGAAAAATAATTTATTTCTTTTTAACATCCTTAATATAAAATCTTGAATAAAAACAAAATCAATTTATTTTATAGAGATGTTTTACTTATTTAATATTTCGCAAGCATGATAACGTTATTATTATATCATATTTATAAATAGTCAATCATGTTAAATTTAATCACAGATAAATTAAAAATAATATATAAGAATAAAATATAAAAAATAACAGTGAAGAATTTATTTTAAAATTATACCTCAAAAGAATTCTTACAGAACTTTGATGCTAATTTCATTGCTGGAAAGCCTTTAAACGGATTTGTATTTCCGTTTATTGAATCAAAAACTAGAAATCTATAAAAGCATAACTTGTTCTTCTCAAAAAGAGAAAAACTTAAAAACTAAGAACTAGAGAAAAAAATCTAGAAAAAGAGAAATTTTTGTTCGGATTTTGAGGAGTGATTTTTATAATAGGGGAGAAGATCCTTTTATAGATGAGGAAAAAACAAAAAAAAGTGAAAAAATATCTCAAAACATGATTTTGGACACGTTTGGACAGGCTGGCATGCGTTCGGGGGGAGAGATTTGTGTAATACGGGGGTTGGTATGCACGGGACAGGTGCGGGCGTGTGGTGGCTGTGCACATAGCGCACGTGCAGGACTTTGCATTTTAAACTGTTTTAACTCATTTTGTCCAATTTTTCCATTTTTTTTATTTTTATTCATTTTTTCTCAACATATTTATGATGTAATACCTATAGTATTTTCTTCGAGTCTTTAAATTGTTTTTGAAAAATAATAAAAATACTCGTACTTCTGAAAATACAAATTTATATAAAAATATGATAAAATCATATAAATATAAATATATTAAATCAATTAAAGTAAATTAAATCATGATAATTTTAGTGTTTTTTAAGCACTTATCAACCAGCCTTAAGATAGTGTCAAAGTTAACACCACACAAATGGTAGTGGGTTTGACTTTTATTATAATCCAACAATACTTGTAAGTAACCCTTGGATACTAAATGAACCTTGCACCACTCTAGGGCTCTATCAACATTAAACTTGATCCTAAACACCCGTTTATAGGTAATGACCTTCTTTCCCATAGGAAATGCAACCAATTGCCAAGTGCCATTAGCTAGCAAAGTATTAAAATCCTTTGTAATAGCATCCTTCCATTTTGAAACTTTGAGTGACAATTTCTAAAATTTGGTTCAGGTAATACAAGTTTAGCATTAAGATTCTTGTGTTTAAAAACACTAGCTTTAGTTCGTGTAAGCATAAATTTATAGCTTGAATTGAAGAAGGCCATCCACACCCAAGTATATTAACTAGGACAACAGGACAACTGAGGTAATAGATGCACCAATATCAGATGCTAACATTGAGAACAAATCATCTAGAATGCCATTGTTTTGAACACCAAAGTGCACAAAATAATCAACTGGAAGAGGAGCCAAATGAGACATAGGTCTAGAAGTAAGAACTGAAGACACATCAGTTTAGAAAAAAGAATAACTAGATGGGTTAGGCAAAGGTACTAAAGGAATTGCACCATAAACAATTATAGTAACCGAAGGATCACAAACCACAAGCAAAATAGTCAAAGAAGATGCAAATAGAAAGCAAACCTTATTAAATATAGACACATTTAGTTGTCAATTCCATACAAATCTATCCATGTTGCTTATTTGTATATCCCATGAAAAAAACTAAAAAAGCAACATTCAAGCTTATTTTATTATAAGGCCTTACACAGGAGAAACATTAACATCTAAAAACCCTTTTAATTGTTGCCACTACGAGTAAATGAGACATTTTTCAAATAGATGTTAAAAATTCCTTCCTTAATGGGAATCTCCATGAAGAAGTCTATATGCAACCTCTTCATAGTCTTTCTGTTGAAGCAAACAAGGTTTGTCACCTTCAATGTGCACTTTAGGCCTTAAACAAGCTCCACGAGCATGGTTTGCCAAGTTTAGCTCCACCATCCTTCGCTTGGGTTACACTACCAATCCTTATGATTTTGCCTTATTTCTTTGTCGCAATGATAAAGGCACCATTTTGCTTCTCCTATATGTGAATGATATGATCATAAATGGTGATGATCTCAGTGGCATTTAAGAACTCAAGGATTTTCTTAGTCAATAGTTTGAGATGAAAGACCTTGGACATCTCAACTATTTTTTGGGTCTTGAGATCACTCGTTCCACAGATGGTCTTTATATAATTCAAGCCAAGTATATATAATTCACATCTACCTCGAGTTTGAGGGGGGATTTTAATGTATATCTATTAACAAATTAATGCATATTTGTTAATGTATATCATATCTACTAATGTATATCATATTGTAAGCTTTAGGTTTACTTGTAACTCCTTTATAAAGGCACCATATATATTCATTAAAATACGAAATATAATACAATCATTCAATATTTCTAACAAGAAGAAAAAAAAACAAACTTAAGCAAACTCATCAAACTTTGGTACCATAAAGTAATGGACGCGAAGAAGTTACGAACAATAAATAGATAGAAAATTTTGAGAACATGGATTATTCCAGTTCTCATATTAGTGATGAATCCTCTTATTTCCCAATGATGAAACAATAACCTAATTGATGTTTGAGTGATATTTAATGTGTCAAACTAATAATATTTTTTTCCTTTTCATTTGATTAAAAAAGGCTAATTTGAAGAGAAGAAATCGTCTATCAAGAATGAGATGGAATTCCCCAACTTATATAATGTTTAATTAAAAGTTGAAGCGTTGAAGCCAAAAAAAAGTTGATGATAATAAAAATCCACTGTTTGTTGAGTGTGATTATTTGCCTTCTGATAATGAGTGGATTGTTGACCCAAATGATCGATGGTGATACTCAACAAGATACGTCAATAATGGTAAGCCATATTTAATATGTCATTAGGATTTCATTTGTTGATAGGAAAAGGAAAGATAACATGACAGGTGGTTGAAGAAGAGGAAGAATGGATGGAGACAGACATTGAAGTGGATTTCTAAATATTTTCATGAATTCTATGGATGATTCCAAGTGTTGGATGAGAAAGAAAATAGTTTGTTTTTTTAATATTTATGAACATATTGAGGATTTTATTATTGCTATTTATGAGCTGGTGATTCTAATTAAAATATGATGGGTTGATCATCATATTAATATCCTCCACGCATGTGAGTATCATTTTAATACAATAAGTTTATTTTTGTTTTTATTCACGTCGTGAGGTGTATTATGAGAAAATGTGTGAGTTGGGTTTTAGTAAAGTCTAATCCAACTTGAGTTTTTTGGGTTAAATATTAGCAAGTTCAAAACCGGTTAATTAGAGGCCTAAATACATCTAGTTTGGTTTGGGTCGTTAATTCAACCTAAAATTTATTAAAATAATTTAATGATAATTTAATGTATTAGTTATTATTTTATTATAGTTGTAATATATAAAGATGTTATAAGTTATTAAATTTTTATAATATAAATGTGTTTCATAAAAAAATTATATTTGTGTAATATGAATTAGATTAATGAGATAAAAATATAATGAGAATGATTTTTATTCAAAAGATATAACTATTAATTATTTTATAAAAATAATTAATTAAATTAATAAAAAATATTAAATTAATATATAATTTTTCTTACAATGATAAATACATGCTAAAAAATTGGTAGTATATAAAAATTTGGTCCATGTTAAAACGTGATCCTATTTCCTTGGTCCCATTTTATTTCTGGCAGCAATTTATTATTAGAATTTATGTAAGTTATTGTATGACAAGATAATAAAATAATTATAAAATATTTATTATTAAAATTAAATTATATTATGATACATTTGTCGTTATATGCATCGGCAATTTTTTTTTCCAATCCTTCGTCAACAACTAATCAATATTATTAATCATCATTCGTTTAATCATCTAACGATATGATTTATCTTTTTATTTTAATTTATAAGTTTAAATTATATATCGTTAGATGATTTATTTTTTTAATTTCAATTTATGTTTGAATTATATATATATATGTTTTCGATGTTCATCCGATGCTAAATGAAAATATATATTATAAATTTATCGGATGTAATAAATTGTTGTATATCTTAATTATAGGGCAATTTATTAATGATGTATGGGTTATTGTAGATAATAAGTCGAAAAAACCTTTTTTTTTCATTTTTTAAATATATTTTAAATATTTAAAGAGTAATTATATATATATATATATATATATATATATATATATATATATATATATTAAATAATTAATTAAATATAAAATTAAAAATATATGATAATAAAATAATTTTGGAATTATTTTTTAACAATAATTAATTATAAGATAATAATATTATCACTACTAATTTTATTATTTTTATAATAAAAATTTATAAAAATATCTTTATATTTATTATTATTATTCTACTATTATTTGATCAATTTATATTAATAAATTATTATAACCATAATAATATTATTTGTAATAATATAATCACCTTTAATTAAATAAAAAAAATTATTTATCATAATTAATTGTATAATAATAAATTATATAATAAATAATGGTAAAAAATTAATTAATTTAATTAATAAAATATTATTATATTAATTATTATCCTATAATAATATTTTACTAAAAATATAAATACCCTTTAATTATAACATGTATATATTCATCAAATTTTTATAAAATGGTATTTTTCATCTCTAAAATGCGTGTGCCGAAATAATTAGTAATACAATTAATTTGTCAGTTAAGATGAGCATCATATTTTAATATTAAAATATAATATTTATATATTTTTAATTAAATTATAATAGAATAGTAAAGAATTAATTTATTTAAATTCTATCATCTTTAAATTATTATTTAAATAGATAAAAAATTAAAAAAAAATAATAATTTTTTATATTATTGATATTTATTTATTTATTTTAAATATTTTAATTACTTATTTTATAATATTTTATAAAAAAATTAATATAAATATTATAAATATTTAAAAATATAAATAATTAACATTATTTTATAAAATTTTATAAAAAATTTCATAATCCTATTAGATATTTTATAATTTTTGTTATTTTTTTAAATTTTTTCTCGTTAATGGTAATATTTTTAATGTTGTTATAAAAAAAATTATTTTAATATTTTAATTTATTAATTTTTTTTTAAATCGACATTTCTGACGTTGATCAGTATAAAAAATTTATAATTGTCGGTAGAAAAGTCAAAATTATGATGTTGCAAAATTTAATTAATTAATAAAATTACTTTTATAAAATTTATCAAATAATATAATTTAAAATTAATTATATTTTTAATATTTTTATAACATATATTTATTATGAAAATAATTACTATATTTTAATTTTTTTTGTCTCTATGTGCATCTATCCATCTCGTAACTTGATTTATGGTGAAGCAAATTATCCATGTCTATTTATTTTTTTATAAAAAATAAAAAAAAATAATGATATATATATATATATATCAAATATTATATTAATTATTAATTAAATATAAAATTAAAGATATAAAAATGATAAAATAATTAGGAGATAATTACTCAAAAATTAATTAAAAGACAATAATATTATGAAAATAATTTTTTATTATTATTAAATATTTTTTTTATTAATAATTTTTTATTAAATAAAGAATAATTTAATTTATAATAATATCACCACCTTTAAATAAATCATATATTCATTAAATTCTTGTGACTAAATAATTCTTTTAATATCAAATTTTAATAGTTATTATAAAAATATTATTTTATTATTTCTATAATATTAAATTTTATAAATATTAAAATTATTATTAACTTTTTTGTATTATTTTGATAATATTAAATTTAATCGGTTAATAAAAGTTATCATCCAGATTAGCATTAAAATAAACTTATTTTAATCTAATTATTTGTTTTTCTCTAAACATTCAAATACCAAAATAATCATCGCTGTCGAAAAATTATTTATATACCATGCGCATGAAAAAAATATCACGTTCAAAATATTGTTGTTGTAGAGAAACTTAATAACCATTACCCTACAATAATTTATTAAAAATATAAATGCTTTTTAAATATTTACGACATTTTACATATTTTACATATTTATATATTTTAATTAAATTATAGTAAAATAGTAGAGAATGTCAATAAATTATTTTTAAATATTATTATTATTAAATTATCATGATAAAAAAATAAAAAATATTTTTTATACTATAGAGATTTATTTATTTATTATAATTAATATAATTAGATAATTTATAATTATTTTAAATATTCTAACTATTTATTTTATAAAAAATATATTAATTAATATAAATATTATAAATATTTAAAGATATATATTAAATAAAATACAAATAATTGATTCTTTTTATATTTTATAAAATTTTATAATTTTTTTAATATTTATTATTAATGATTATATTTTTAATATTTTTGTAAAAATTATATTATAATATCTTAATCGATATTAATATTTTTTTCCTATCCACGTTTCAAACGTTCGTCAGTATAAAAAAATTATAATTTGTCGGTGGAAAAGTCAAAATTATGATGTTGTTAAATTTAATTAAGTAATAAAACTAATTTTATAAAATTTATCAAATAAAATTAATTATATTTATAATATTTTTATAAAATATATTAATTATGAAAATAATTATTATATTTTCATATTTTTGTCTTTATATGGCATCTATCTTGCTCCTAACTGATTTAATCATTCATAACAATTTGGTGAAGTAAATCACGTACATTTATTTTATTTATTTTTATAAAAACTTAAAAGTGTAATGATACATATCAAATGTTATTTAATTATTAATTAAATATAAAATTAAAAATATGAAGTGATAATATATGAGTTATTGATTGAATATAAAATAAAAAAACATGAAAATGATAAAATAATTATTTAAGAATTAATTAAAAAATAATATTATTATCATAATAAATATAATATTTATTATACTGTTATCTAAAAAATATAAAATATATTATATTTATTATTAATTACACTTCAATATTATTATTATTAAATAAAATTTTTATAAATAAAATTTTATTATAATAATAATATGGTCACCTTCCCCTAAATCATAACACGTGTATATTCACTAAATTCTTGTAGATTATTATAAAAAATACTCTCAAATTTTAAGATATCTTTAAAAATATCTTTAAGATTTTAAAAAATTTAAAAACATTACTCAAACATATTGAAAGTTAAATCTAATAAACTAAAGAATAGTAACATTTCTAAAAATAGAAAAAAACTAAGGGATAGTAACATTTCTAAAAATAGAAGAAGAAATAATAGACTTAAAAATTTTAAGAGAAAATGGTAATATGTAAAAAGAAATTTAAAAAGTAAAATTAAATCTCAAAGAAGAAGATGTCATTTTTATCTTTAAGAAATTTATTTCCTATGAAAGACATAATTTATTATAGAATAAGTAATAAATAAATTAGCATTAAAATCACAGATGTAAAATGAATGTATAATATATCATTAATTGACAAAGAAATTATATTAAATAAATTATCCAAAATTCACAAAAAAAACTAGATATATCTATTTAAGAGGAATTCAAATATTAATATAGGTTCATTTCAGAGAAGGAATAGATACACAGTAAAAATAATATTACTAAATAATATAATAATAAATAGGAAATATGTTTTATTATGAATGACTCATGGTAACTTATGATACAAAAAATTAAAATTTACAACATACCTTATGCTTGCTATTAATATCCATTATAAAAACATAAACCAAGTATTAAATTTGGTATATGTATTTGAAAGAAAGGAATCACCCATTTGAAATACATTATCTAATAACATATTATTTAAGAAATTGTCATAATAGTTTAATATATAAGCAAAATGAATTTATAAGAATAGACAAAAACTTTAAAGAACTTAAATAAATAATAAAATCAAAAGTACTAAGAGACTTTGAAGTAGTCCAAGAATCAAACACAAAATACCTATAGGATATAAGTAAAATATAAAAATAATTATTAAAAGAAATAAATAAATATGGTTATAATAAACTACAATAAAATATATACATGAAATTTAAAGAATTAAGAAAAGATATATATAACATACAAAAAAATAATAAAATTATATGTCATACATATGATCCCTGAGAAGAACTAAAAGAATAACCACCTAAGAGATCAAATACCTTGATTCCTAAAAATGAGAAAGAAAAAATGAAGAACAATCTAATAAAAAAGATATAATTTGATAGAATATATAAAATAATTAGAGAAAAAAATCACAAACTCTGAAAATAGTGATATGGAAAAATTAGTTAGTTTATCAACACTAACTAATGAAGAATTATAAGAACATTATAATAAAATACTTTGTACAAACAAAGAAGTAAATGATATGACAGTAATCAATGAAACTGATTCTAAACCAGAAATTATGACCCCAAAAGATCATATAAAACCAATTTCATTATCAATTCCTTATTAAGAAGGAACATCTCACCACATAGGAGAAAAAAAGCAAATGACAGAACAACTTGACGCCACAGATAGAAGAAGACAAACACCCAAAATGGAGGATAGTTTGCATTGGGGAACTAAAGATAGTATCCTACTAGAATTCAAACTCTTTGATAAATATTAGTCTGATATTTTAGATTTAGATTGTATAAATAATATGAAAAAAGTCTTAAATAAATGGGCTAGTGGTATGAGTATGTATATACAAACTTCTCAAGCTACAAAAAAAACCTTTAATTTGTAGGGTACTACTAGCTCATAAAAGACAAGAAATATTATAGTTTGGTTTTCAAACTTAATAGATCAATAACATTTATTAATACAGATATAATAATAAATTAAATATACAAGAGATTTATTGAAAAATATAAAGGAATAATTATCACTGAATCTAGTGAAAATGAAATCAATGAAGCTAAATAATATCTAACAAATATGAAAATTTGTGATATGTCTAACATAGATTCTTTTATTTGTGAATATGAAATGTATTATCATAAATTACTACCCTATTTGCAAACAACTTATAAAAGAAAATGTTTTTCCAAAAATTATCCAGAACACTACATAAGACTTTAACAAAAAGTTGGGAATAGAGAAATCAAGAAATTATACGAGATACCCTAGGAAGAAAGAATAATAAGCCTTAAAAGTTGGATAATTATTAAATGTCAAGAAAATGATGAATATAAACAAATAAAAAGAAATGATAAAACCTATTGTGATACAAGAGAATTTAGAATACCAGAAAAATATGGATATAATATAAAACCTTACAAAAAAAATATAAAAAATATAAAAGATATAAAAGATATAAAGATATAAATTAAAAAAATAAGACTTTTAAAAATATAAAAAGAGATTTAATAGGGAAACCTATAAGGATATTTTAGAAGGAAGAAGTATAAACCTCCTAAAAACATGAATTATTGCCCTTCAAGAAAGAAAAAATATAGATATTGGATCTGTAATTAAGAAGGACATTATGACAAGGAATGTCCAAACAAACTTCAACATAGGAAAGAATTTAAAAATGAATTTTCATAGAAAGAAAAAAATCCTCGAGGAAGCTTTCAAAATGGAATAAGAACCAATTGAGGAATCTGATATAGATGATACTTACAATGTTTTTATATTAGAAAAAACCAATAAAAAATAACTAACTCAGAATATGAACACTCAGATTATGGGTACTATTCATTAGAAGATGAATGATTTGTAAAGTATTACAAATCCAAATAATACCTATATCAAAGTAGGCCTAAAATTTAAAGGCTATATCAATTATCATTTATATGCATATATAGATACAAAAGCTAGTATGTGTGTAGCAAGTAAATATGTATTTTCATACGAACATTGAAAACAAACACCAAAAGGTTTAGTTGTAAGAATTACAAATAATAGTACAATAAATCTTAATAAGTTTTAAAAGATACAGATATAATGATAGGAGGAAAAAAGTTTCACGTTCCTACCATATATCAATATAAAATACGAATTGATTTATTAATAGGAAATAATTTGCTAAACTTATATCAACCTTTTACACAATATTTAAACAAAATAAGTCTAATAACACTAGATGGTGATACCATCTATGTATCAAAAATAAGAAAATCTATAGCTGTATCAAACTCAACTTTTATGATTGGATACTTTGTTCCAAAGAAAGAAGAATTATTATCATTAATAAAAAGAAATAAATACTTCTCAAGTTTTGATTGTAAAAGTGAATTTTGTCAAATAAAACTGCATGAAGAATCTAAAAATTAACGCAATTAGTTGCCCTCAAGGACAATTCCAATGGATTGTTGTACCATTTGGATTGAAAGAAGATCCATGCATTTTTCAAAGATATATGGATTAAATATTTAAGAAATTACAAAATATTTATTGTGTTTACATAGATAATATTTTGATTTTCAATAATGAATTAAATAAAATTATTTGATATTATTAATATCCTACAAGAATGTAGGAAAAAAGATTGTATTTTAGAAAAGAAAGTAGTACTTGGTCAACAGAAAATTAAGTATTTAAGTTAGAAATTGAAGATAGAAAACATAATTTACAACCTTACATACTAAACAACATTCAAGGTTTTCCTAGTGAATTAAAAGACAAAAATCAATTACAAAGATTTCTATGATGTTTGACATATACCGAAGCATATATCAAGAAACTTGTAGAAGTGTGAAAACCTTTACAAGCAAAATTGAAAAAAGACCATATCTGAAAATGGACAGAAGAAGATACTCTGTATATAGATTAAGTACAAACAAAGGTAAATATTTGCTCACTTTATACTATACAAGGCCATATGATAAAATGATAATTTAAATAGATGCTTTACAAGAATATTAGGGAGCAATTCTGAGAGCAAAAATATATGACAAAGATGAATATCTTTGTAGATATACTTCAAGATCTTTCCAAAGTCTAGAATTAAATTACTATAGTAATGAAAAAAGAAGAATTAACACTTCTAACTATTTTTATGCTTTCAGGTAGAAAGGTATCTTGCCTCTATGCTATAAATGCTACCAAATATCGTAGATATATCCATTACATCAAAGATCAAGAAGACGAAGATGTGTTATCATCAATATCATCAAAAGAACTATCAGAAGATAACGACAAAAAATAATAAAGAAAGGAATCGGTAAAAAATGACAAAAAAATAAAGATGTAGACTCCACATCTTAGTTGGCAGCATGTGCTAAGGAAAAAAGTAGTGGCTAACATTTAAAGTAAAATGCAGATGTATTATTAAAGTAAGGATAAAATAATAATTTTAACCTTATAAACAAGGATTTCTTGTGTTATAAAAGGAATTCTTATTCTCATTTCAATGGACACACATAAAAAACCAAAGCTCTTTACTCTTAAAAAACACAAACTCTAGCATATAAATCCCATTTTTCTAGAAATAAAAAAACTAGTAATGTTATACCCATTAATTATTAATGACTAAAAACCCCTTCAAGGTTCTTATTTGACCTTAAGTTGTAATAATTATTATCTTATGAATAAAATAGAGTTTTGTTACTCTTTTCTAATAAGTTAAATATTAAAATTGTTACCAATTTTTTGTATTATTTTAATATCATTAAATTTTATAAAAATTACATATATTAATAATATTTTTATAATATTATAAAATTGAATAATATAAAAATAAAAAAATTCACAATATTATATAATATTTATAAAATTTAATAATATATAATTAGTTAGTAAAGTAGAGTTTTATTCTATTTTTATAATATCTCGAAATTGAGTAGTAGACAAATTTGTTTTTTTGTCAAATCGCATATTTCATCTCTAAAACGTGTGTTGAATAATTTACGGTACAATTAGTTTGCTAGAATCCAAAAAAGAAGTTAGTAATTTGTCGGAGGAATGAGTCGTAAATTTTAAATAATATAGAAGAATTTAATTAAATAATATAATTAATTTTATAAAATTTATCAAATAAATTTATATAAAATTAATTGTATTTATAATATTTTATGGTATATAATTATTAAAAAAATTACTATGTTTTGAAATTTTCTGTATATATTGCATCTATTTCGGAACTGACTTAATCATTCATGACAATTTGGTGAAGTAAACCACAAATAATTTTTTTTAATATGAGCTAGATGTATACAGAAATGTAGGAAAGTTAATTTTTAAAGTATTATTTTTTATACAATATTAATATTTAAATTTATTATTAAGATATTATATATATATATATATATATATATATATATATATAAATTAAGCTGTATCTAAATAATTTTTTTATTGTTAATTTTTGTCTAAAAAAATATAATACTTACCATTGCAATATATACTATTAATGTTAGAATTTTTTCAATTATAAATATGAATTTATCTATGTCTTAATTCATTCTTTTAAGTGACATAATTATTAAAAATATTGATAGAAACCAAATTATATCTATATTTAAATAAGTTTTATTTTTTTTTAATTTTCACTATCTATTTACATTTTTAGTTTAATTTTTAAATTAAATATTATATGTAAGAAAATATAATACTTACTATTGTAATAAAACCTATGAATATTATAATCTTGAGTTTTAAAAACATAAATTTATTTATTAGGGCTATACTCATATGCTAATTTTGTCAAATATGTTCAAATTCATATAAAAATCGTACAATTCATTTCTTTTAAATAACATAATTATTGAAATTGTTGATAATAACGTACACATAAGTTTAAATTTTGTTATAATATATGTTAGGTTTATGTCCCGTGTCTTTTGTCTTTTACTTCAATCATTGCATTCCGTAGCATGATGGAGCAATATGTCTTTTGAGTATTGTAATTATTCACCTAAATTTTTAAGTGTTTGGACCGCACTTTCTCATCGGTCAATTTTTGAGATTTAAGACTCTCCAAACTTTAATTATAGATACTACTTAATTGTTGTTTCTTGTCTAATTTGAATTTTTTTTTACAATATATTTGAAATTAAAAAAAATCTTTAAATTTTCAAATTAATTATGAAACTCATGTGTATATTTTTTAAAGTAAAATTATACTTCTTAATATATGCATGATATCTATTAAGAAATTAAAATTAAACTCAATATATATTAAGTAAAAGTAAACTCTTTAATATGAAACATAGTCTAAAGTTTATTCAAAATTTAAAATGAAATATATATATATATATATATATTAAAAATTTTTAAATCGTTTAAGTATAAAGTATCCACTTTATATATAAATGAGAATAATCCTTCATCTTATAACCTATGTTTTGAGATGAAATTAGACCCAAATTTAACATGGTATCAAAACAGACAAGCTCACCTCGTAACACGTAGCTGTAAGTACACCGCATATATAAATGAGTGGAATCATTTATCTCATAACCTGAATTTTTATATAGAATTATATCTAAATTTAACAGTATATATGTCATTTTTTTAAAATATAGATTAAACTAACCTATTTTTTTTAATATTATAATTCGATCTACTTAAATATTTATTTAATAATTTTTATTTATTTAGTTCATATTTTAAATAAATTTGAAATTAACTTTAAATGACAGATTAATAATGTACGTGTTCACTTACATGTGGGTTACTTTCTTCAACTTAAACTAATTTGATATTTTTTTTCTTTTCTTTTAATGCACAAATTTAATAAAATCAAGTTAACAATAGTGAAAAAAATACTCTCCCATAGCAACTCTCAGCAAAGGTGGGGTCTGAAATTTATTCTGACCATAAATGACAAAACCATGGGTCCATTGGCTATCATTTCTTGGGAGCATGAGTTGAGAAACATTGAAAAACCTTCCTTAAATCGATTTAAATATGTGTGGATTGCGCTTTGATACCTATATATCTTTCCCTAGTCGGCATTAGGGATTAAAACGGTTAGCTGTCATCCATTTAAATCATTTTTACTTACATTAGTTATGAAATATTCACTTAATATATAAATAAGGTAAATAATATCTCATAATCTATGTTTTTAGATAAATTTATGTACAAATTTAACATGATATCAAAGCAGATAAATTTATCTCGTGACACGTAATTATAAGTTCACCACCGTACATCGATGAACTGTTGATGTGAAAAAGAGTATTAAAAAATCTTACATTAACTAGACATGAAATATACACCGTATATATGAATGAAGTGAATCATTTATCTCTTAACTTGATTTTTGATATAAAATTAGACCTAAATTTAACGATATATATCATTTTTTTAAAATATAGATTAAACTAACCTATTTTCCTTAATATTATAATTCGATCTACTTAAATATTTATTTAATAATTTTTATTTATTTAATTAATATTTTAAATAAATTTGAAATTAACTTTAAATGAAAGATTAATAATGTACGTGTTCACTTTAAATGAAATTAACATTAACTAGATAGTGTTAAAAAGCCTCACATTGATTAGATATAAAATATTCATCTCATATACAAATGAAGTCAATTCTAAATCTGATAACCTCATTTTTGAGATGATATTAGACTCAAATTTGATAATATATATGTCATTTTTTTAAATATTGATTAAACTAACCTATTTTTTTAATATTATAATTATATCTATTTAAATATTTATTTATTTAGTTAATATTTTAAATAAATTTGAAATTAACTTTAAATGAAAGATTAATAATGTACGTGTTCACTTACACGCAGGTTACTTTCTTCAACTTAAAACTAATTTGATACCTTTTTTTTCTTTTAATGCACAAATTTAATAAAATTAAGTTAAACAATAGTGAAAAAAATACTCTCCCACTAATAGCAACTCTCACCAAAAGTGGGGTATGAAAAAAAATTTATATCGATTGAGCATGAAGTATCCACCTCGTATATAAATAAGAATAATCCTTCATCTTATAACCTGAGTTTTGAGATAAAGTTAGACCTAAATTTAACATGATATCAAAACAGATAAGTTCACCCTGTAATACGCAGTTGTAAACTCATTATCGTTTATCGATGAATTGTCGATGTGAGATATAGTGTTAAAAAGACTCATATTGATTAGATATGAAATATTATCTCATATATAAATGAAGTCAATTCTAAATCTGATAACCTCATTTTTGAGATGATATTAGACTCAAATTTGATAATATATATGTCATTTTTTAAAATATTGATTAAACTAACCTATTTTTTTAATATTATAATTATATCTATTTAAATATTTATTTATTTAGTTCATATTTTAAATAAATTTGAAATTAACTTTAATTGACAAAATTAATAATGTAAGTGTTCACTTACATGTGGGTTACTTCCTTCAACTTAAACTAATTTGATACTTTTTTTTTTCTTTTAATGCACAGATTTAATAAAATAAGTTAACAATAGTGAAAAAAAAATACTCTCCCACTGATAGCAACTCTCAGCAAAGGTGGGGTCTGAAATTTGTTCTGACCATAAATGACAAAACCATGCGTCCATTGGCTATCATTTCTTGGGAGCATGAGTTGAGAAACACTGAAAAATCCTCCTTAATTAATTGATTTAAATATGTGTGGATTGCGCTTTGACACGTATATATCTTTCCCTAGTGGGCATTAGGGATTAACCCGGTTAGCTGTCATCCATTTAAATCAGTTTCACTCGATTTGGTGGGATTATAATTAGTTAAAATATATATTAAATTATTTTATATTATCATCGATCAATCCATCAATATTTCGTTTGCTTTTAAGTATTATTAACCTTTTATACTTTTAAACGTGATCATCTTAATAATAATAATATTTTTATTTATTTTTTTACTTTCAAATAAAACAATAAAAAAATTATTACTCTTAATTGTTAAACTTGATAACAATATATTAAATAATAATAAATTTAACTATTAAATTATATACATTGTTATATTTGTAAAATATAAATTATAAATATAACAATATAAAGAGTAAGCTTTTACTTGAAACTAAAATTATGTTATTATATATTTTTATTTAAAAATATTTAATTAAAATAATATTTTACATTAAATACCGATTAATTTAATGCGATATAAATCAAACATAAATTAAAATAAATTAAAAATAATTATTAACTGTGTTGTTACCTTTTAAACAAGTAAAATAAATTACTTTAAAAAATAAATAAGATATTAAAATGATATTTTTACTAACAAATAATTATAGTATTTTTGAAAATAAATATAAACTTAGTATCAATTTATTTTTCTATTATTATTTTTTTTAATAAATTAGCCAATATTAATGTGTTGCAAACAAAATTTTCTTGATGCTATTGAGTTTTGAAGTTTAGAGCCCTACTGTGCTATAGACATAGAGGCTGAATGCCTTAAGTGCGAGTTTGTTTTATGAATTGAAGAAACAACACGGTGGATAAATAATCAAGAAGAAAAAAAATGGTAGTTTAAGTCTATTGTTTTTTTTGTTTTTTTATTAATTTTAACACACATATGATGATCCAATCCAATTTACTAATTTTCTAGATTAATCTTAATCGTAGTTGTTTTGCTCAATTATTAATTTTTTTTTGTCCAATCTTAATAGTTGTTTTGATCGATTGTCAAAACAAGAGAGAGTATATATGAATAGCATGCTTCTCATATGCTATGGTAATATTAACACACATACGATGAAAAATAACATTTAATTCTTTTATAATTGTGATAGATTTATTATATAAAATGATACTTTTAATGATTTTAATATAAAAAATATGAGTTACATAAATTTTTAATGAAAAGTATGGTGGTGTGAAATATTCACATGAGTGTGTGGAAATAAGAAACTAAATGTATGATGTGAAATATATACCAAGAATATAGTAAAAGTTATAATTTTATTTTTTATTTTTCATTGAAAATCATTATAAATATATTTTTTTATTTAACATGATCTTCTTAATTCAATAGATTTTTTAAAAAAATTGAAATAAAAAAGTTAACAGATATTTTTATAAAATATATCGGGGATTATTTTTATAAAATAAATTAACAAATTTATTTAATTGAAAATCAAAAATCAAAAAATTAGAATTACTTAGGAAGTATGGCCTAAAATAGACAAACATGTTTCATTTTTGTTTGGTATATTAAATTTGAGTCAATTTGTATTCTTCAAGGAAAGCCATGCGATACAATCTTTCTATGTTACAATATCTCATTACCCTAAAGGTGTATTGGGTATATTTATTAAAATTAAAATATTTTCTCAAATAAAGTTAAATTGAATGAGAAAAAAAAAGTCTAAACACTTTGAATCATGAGTATGTGTATCTTATATCTTATTATTATTTTTAACTAAGAAATTAGCCTTATATCATATGTTAGAAAGACATTGTATTCCCAGACTCGAAATTGATAAATGTTCTAAATTTAGTAGCAGCATGTTTGAAACATGATATAACTCTCTATATACCGCACACAATTGTTGTAATATATTACTAGGTACAATCAAACTTTACTATAATTAATGTTTTTATAATTCCCAAATTTCTCATATATATATATATATATTTTAAATTAACCAAATAAAAACTTATAGCAATAAAAATAAAATTATAATAATATTAAATAGATCCAATTGGATGACGTTTTATATTGAACGGATCTAATATCCTAAGTTAAAAATAAAATAATGTATCAAACTTTTTATTATTTAGTACTTCCTATAAACATTTACTAGTGTTAAAGTTTTTTGTTAAAATAGTTACATCTATAATTAAGAAGTTGAAAATAAGTCCAAAAATGATAGATTACATCTTCGTTGTATATGCATATAGTAAACCGTTGTGTAAGTTTATTATTATTTAATCATTGTATCATGGGAAATAAGTTTTTGTAATTCTCTAATACACACAGTGAGAGAAAAAATTATCCTAAAAATATTGTGTGATACACATGACTCGATTTTTTACTCTATTTAAATTTTGATTTTATAATTTATACATATAATTATATTTATGTATTTTTAATTTTAATAAAATAATTTTGTTCTTAACTTGTTTGTTCACGTATTATTTCCTATATATTTTTCTTTAATATTAAATATATATTTTTTATTTTGCTTTTTTTGTTATTAGCTTATAAAATAAATATTAGTTTAATATAATAAGCATTATATTAAATTTTAAATTACTTTTTAAAGTGAATAAATATTTGAAAAAATAATAAAAATAACATCTTTTAAAATTTGTAATAACAATTTTTACTATTAAAAAAAGTTAAGACGCTCACAATTTTACATTGAATTATATTTAATTAGACACTAATCAAATTAAATTAAGCTAATCAAGGGCAGCATTTAAGGATCTATAAGATTTATTTATTGCTAAAAATATACATGTAATTAATTTTTTGTAAATTTCTTGATTGGGACTATAGTCCTGTGTAGTAAATATGTAGACAAATATGACATTAATAAATTATGAGTTAAATACCATTTTTCTCACATATTTGAAAAAATATTAATTAGTTACATAAAAAAGTGACTAAAATAGTTGAATAGGGATATTTTTATTCATGCATTTGATAAAAATTAATTAATTAAATACGTAAAATTATAATAGTATATATTATATAAAAATATTTTTTAAACCAACATGGTAAAATCAAAAAAATATCTCATATATTTAAATTTGATTTATGATAACAGAATGTCAATATCAAAAATTATAAGAATTAAAATAAAATATAAGACACTATGAGAAACTTCAAACTAATGCTTTTAAGGTTTTTGTTATTCATATCGTTAAAAGTTTTTATATTTTGTTTCACTCGAAGTTATAATTTTATCTAATATGATATTATTTTAATCATTATATAAAACTAGCTTATTTTGTCCCTTCAAAAAAACTAATGAAACAAGTTCGGACAAAACATATGTATATTTATTAGTCTCTTATTTTTTAATATTATAAAGTTTTAAATATACTATCGTGCTTAAAATTTTAAATAATATCTTATTTTTTATTTTAATATGTTTTTTTGTTATAATTTTTAACACTTATACATGTGTGATATTAATATTTATTAAATTATAATATTTTTATTTATGATAGATAATTTTCATTGTAAGTTATAATACTCTAATTTTATTTCTCTCATATAAGTTGACATGAAAATTTTGTCTTTGATTTGGAAGCGTATTCTTAGTCTCTTACGGGATATATATTATGATATATTTTTTAATCTTAAATATGTAAATAAATCTCTCTATTTTGGATAAAATATTTAAATAAAATTACACTCTAACCCCCTCAAAATATATTTTTAACTTCTTACTGAGTTTAATTAGACATAATTTAATATTATTGGAATGATAATTTTATTATTATAAATTTTATAGATATTATTTTATTTAATTTTACCAAATATTTTTAAGTCATGATCCTGGTTTATAAAAAAAAATAAAAAAATCCAACCTTCCTCGCTTATAAATAGTTTAGGCTTGCAGGTGATCTCAAAAACACAACAAAAGGAAGAAGCAAAGAATAAGAAACATATATTTAGCTTCTATTTCAATAGTAGTCATTATTTGCATTAAATCCTTGAATAACCAACAACACTATGTCTGCTCCTACCTCTGTCTTGCAGGCTAAAGATACTAAACCTGATCCTCTTCGACCAGCGGCAAAACCCAATCCTGTTCGACCAACAGCAAAGTTTCATCCAAACATCTGGGGAGATTTATTCCTCAACTACAATTATGATGATATGGTATTTTAACAACATTAATATTTTCCTGTTTTTAGCTAAGTGGTTATGATACTAAATTTTTTATTTTATTTTATGAGAAATGGTTATAATATTCTACTACAACATTTTGGTGTTTCTGGGACTATATATCAAACTAGATAAAACTGTTTCATATAAATGGGTATCCTTTTGTAAATATATCCCACTAAACTTTAGTCTTTTTGTTTAGAAGTAGCATGCTATAATTACCTTATTTTATAAAAATATATGTATAAGTTTTATTTATAACACATATTTATCACATCTATAAATAATAAATGATAGATATTGTAATTTAATAAAATAAAAAATATTAAAAATATATAAATTTGTACGTATTTTTGAAACAATATCTCTTATATTGAAAAATGTAGAATTAATACTACTACAAAAAGGGGTATTTAAGTCGGTTAAAAACCGACTTTAAACCAATTTAAAGTCGGTTCAAATATTTAATTTTTCTTTTTACAAAATTTATTCATTTTCTATTATACTCAAATTAAAACATGTATTCGATCACTAAATAATAGAACAAAAAAACAAAATATGTTTAACAAATAGTTTAAATAATACAAATAATTAAAAAATAAAATATTAATTAATAGTAGAAAAATTATTATGATGTTTTCCTATGTTATTTAAGATCATCATATTCTACTCCTGATGTTATAATACAAAACCTACATATATAATACAAAAAATTATATACATAAATAATAATACATAATATACACAAAAAATATAAATAATAAGTTCGTATGATTAATAGAAATACTTAAAAGAGTAAATGAAATGACAAAATGAAGGAAATGAAGAAAAAATAGTGTTTTGTAAGTGAGAAATGAATATAAAAATTTGAGTATTTTGCTCAAAAAAATAAGGGATCTAAAAGATTAGTTAGAGAGTAAGAAAAACCACTAAACAACGTTGGAATTGGTGGTCGTAGGTAGCCAAAAAATGAGAAAGAGTGGAAGAGAAGTGGAGGAGGTTACGGATTTTTGAGAGTTATGCAGCGCTTTGAATAGTTCTGTCTGGGGATGAAAGAAGAGAAGAGAAGAGAATTTATCTATGTGTGTAGCATCGGTTCTACGTGTCAACTGACGCTATCCACGTAGGATGTAGCATAGCGTAGTATAGTCAATTGAGGGTCGAACCGACGCTACACGTGTACGTAACGTTAATTGACGTGGTGAACCGAAGCTATCCACGTAGCATAGTGTTGGTTCTACGTGTCAATCGACGCTATTCATGTAGTGTACCGTTGGTTAACAACTGGACTGGATATCCTAATTAACAACACGTACAATTTAAAACCTGATATAGAGATGGTGACTCTTAAAAAAAAGTATACCACGTATAGAAAAATATATAATTTAAATATAATTTATGTGTTATGTATTAAACCAGACTTACATATTCATATATACATTCATACATATACAGATAACTGATCCGAATAGCATAATAGTTAGTCTATAAATTAATCATGTAATTTTCATTTGTTGGTTAATTAATTGGGTACATTAATTAATGCTGCAGATAGCTGACAATGCTCTTACAGAGAAGAAAGTTAAGGAGCTGAAGGAAGTAGTAAGGCAAGAGATATTTGAAAGTAGTGCACATGGAATTTCCTATAAATTGAAACTAATTGATGCTATTCAGCGCCTTGGTTTGGCTTATCATTTTGAAAGAGAAATACAAGAGTCATTGCAAAACATTTATGCTGTTGATTACTACAATATTGATGAAGATCTATACACTACTTCCCTTTATTTTCGTCTCTTGAGACAAGAGGGATACAATATTTCATGTGGTATGTATTAATCTACTTAATTATTTGTTTTTTATATTCAAATATTAATTTCTATATTATGCATGCATGTTTTTAAGTAATTTTAATGTACTCTTAAATTTTTATTGTTTCTCCACAATATTACAATTGATTTTTTAGATGTTTCATTTTTCTTAAAATAATGCAAATAATGCAAATTACTTTTAATTAAATCTCGCAATTGATCTATTTACTAAGGTAGCTGACTATGGTCGATTACATTCAAATGAATTAGGTCAGTTTTATATGATGAAGCAGACTTTATCCTTTGGAATTCATCCATAGGAAAGTTTATAAGTATATTAATATAAAAAATAAAATAAAAATTCTTAAGTATATTAATATTAAAAATAAAATAAAAATTAAAAAATAAGAATGATAATTTATATTTTACAATATAAGAAAGAGCAAAGATGGAATATATATTTTCGACTTTATTTTTTAAAATTGTATATCATATTTTATTAAATATATGAAAATTTAATATTTTTTATTTTTTTTATAGATTTAATTATATTTAAATTCAAACTAATCATAATTATATATTATGTATTTTATATTTCATCTTTAGTTTTTTTTATTATATTAAATCATCAATAATTTTCTTTTATAAAAATTATTTAAAATATTTATTTAAATTCTAAAAACATAAAATCTTGTATTTATTGTTATTACTTTAAACTAATTTGTAACAAAATCCTATCAATATTATTTAATATAAAAGGGTTATATATTTTTATTACATATATTTTATTTTTCTCAATTTCACATAAATATTATTTATTGACTCAAAATTTTAATTTTTGTAATATAAAATATTTGTCACTAACTTACTATTTTTATAAATTTTTATTTATAATAAAAATATAAAAATTACTCAAAAATAAAAATAATATTTAAAATAATATTTGTATCACCTTTTCTCATTTGGTGTTTCCTCTTCTTTTGTACTAAAGATCTTCGATATATTCCGTAGAGGATTTTGGAAATAATAGATAAATTATATCTTATGGGTAGAAAACATAGAAGGAGTCCCAGTCCCATTTCGTTTTGTTGACAACCCTAACAACACTTGATCCGTATACATGAAAATGATATTATTTATATGAACAAAAGAAATAATCTAAATTAAAAATAATAAAGATAAATTGGCTTTCATATACGAGGTTGTGTACTAGACTAACATAACTCATTTAGCTTAATTTTATTGTATATTATTATGTAATATTCAAACTCAAACTCATTCTTTCGTATTATTTGAAATACATCATAAATATTTGATGATTAACATTTGTTTTAACATTTTTGGCTGGCAAGGATATATATATATATAGTGACGTATAAATTTTTTATTTATTTCGGGGCAATGAAACAGACATATTCAACAAGTTCAAGGATGATCAAGGTAGTTTCAAGAATTGCTTGGTTGCTGACACTGTAGGTATGTTGAGCTTCTATGAAGCTACACATCTAAGGTGTCATGAAGAGGCAACGTTAGAGGAAGCACTTGTTTTCACCACAACTCATCTTGAGTCCATGGTGAACAATAATGACAATCCACTTGCTGGGCAAATAAAGAGTGCTCTAAAAAGGCCTCTTCGTAAGAGCCTAGAAAGAGTGCAAGTCAGATATTACATTACAGTGTACCAAAATGAAGAATCTCATAATATATGCTTGCTTAAACTTGCTAAGTTAGATTTCAATCTCCTGCAGTCTCAACACAAGAAACAGCTAAGTGAAATTTCAAAGTAAGATTATTAGAGATGCAAATTAGCTTTTAACATCTCATTTTATGTCTTATTTAATGTTTTTAATAGATTCATAATATAATATTATCTCACTTATTTAATCCCATTTAGATTGTAACCTTAAGCAAAATTCCGAACATATAGGGTCAAATATAGAAATGTTCACTAAACTATATTTTAACTTTCGTATCATACCCTTTTGTTTTCCTTCATGGTCCCTTTATTTTTTAAATTTATATATGTGGTAGATAAACTTTTTTAGAAAGTAAGGGAATGAAATTTTGAATAAATAGACCAAATTATACGTAAAAAAAGTGGAAGTGAAAAAATATGTAATTTTGAAAAAGTATAGAGGTATAATTCAACCGACTAATATTATATATATATATAACATAAAGATAATCAATTAATTTGAAATACACCAAGTGTCTTTAAGTAGAGTGGTACGTTTTATATTTTCTTAGGAAATTAACACTTTTTAATCTCATGGTCACCTCCAATTATCCCTTAAAAGATAATTTGAAACCGATATGTATATCATATCATAATTTAATTATATAGGTGGTGGAAGAAGTTAGACTTTGCGAGAAAGCTACCTTTTGCAAGAGATAGGATTGTGGAGCTCTACTTTTGGATGTTAGGGGTGTATTTTGAACCCCAATACGAACTTGCTAGGGGCATTCTAACCAAATGCGTTGCCATGATATCAATTATGGATGATATCTATGATGCTTTTGGTACTTTCGAAGAACTCACCGTATTAACTGAAGTAATTGAGAGGTTAATTTTACTGAATTCACTTACCTTTTAATTTTAATTATTGTTTTTTACTTTCACCTTCTTCTTTTCTTTCTTTCTCGTAATTAGATATATAATTTTATGGGTTTTTAGATGGGATATCAAATTGATAGGTCAACTTCCAGAATATATGCAAATATTCTATCAAGCACTTCATAATGTTTTTGACGAATTTGAAGAGGAGTTGACGAAGGAAAATAAATCACATAGAGTGTTTTATGCAAAAGAAGCGGTATGTTGACACACACAAAGACATTAATTCGACTATTATTTAATGTTTTAATGAGATAGAATAACCTTTTTTTTAATATTGAAGTTTCATTTTTAAACTCTCACTCGCACAAAAAAGAGTGTATTATTTAATTAGAATTTTGTTTAATTTTTAAAATTTTTTATGAACTTTATTTAAAGACTCTTTAATATATGTATAAAAAATAATGTTATTTCTTCCAATAGTTTAAATTTTTAAGAGATTTGATTTTCTAACAACTTTAAATATAACATGTAAATACCTTATAACATTAATTGATAAATTGCAATAATATTTAGATTGGGATAGTTGTTGTGAATTTATATTTTAAATTTTAATATAACATGTAAATACCTTATAGCATTAATTGATAAATTGCAATAATATTTAGAATATTTAGATTGGGAGAGTTGTTGTCAATTTATATTTTAAATATTCGAACGAATAATAGAGAAATAGAATGATAGATAAATGGGGAGAAAATGTTGATTTACTTGGGCCTAATTCTACCCCTGAAAACGTGCTTACATGGGTGAGGACTACCCAGGCTTATTACCAGCTCTTCTGTTGGTTCCCTAGTCGACGTGGGACTTATTTTCTTAACACTCCCCCTCACATCGACTGTGTCGATGGATGGTGGTGGTCTTATTTTTGCCATAGGTGGTAATGCCAGGTAGCTCCTCCACCGCTAGGGGTCCCTGTTCTGATACCATGTTGATTCATCGGGCCTAACTCTACCCCTAAAAATGTGCTTACAAGGGTGAGGAATGTCGAGGCTTATAACCAACTCTTCTGCTGGTTCCCTGGTCGATGTAGGACTTATTTCCTCAACACTCCCCCTCACATCAACTATGTCGATGAACGGTGGTGGTCTTATGGTTGCCACGGGTGATAGTGCCAGGTAGCTCTTCCACTACGAGGGGTCCCTGGTCATTGTGGGACTTATTTCCTCAACACTCCCCCTCACATCGAATGTGTCGATGGACGGTGGTGGCAACAATAAGACCACCACTGTCCGTTGACATAGTCGATGTGAGGGGGATTATTGAGGAAATAAGTCCCACATCGACCAGGGAACCATCAGAAAAGTTGGTTATAAGCCTCGGTAGTCCTCACCCATGAAAGCACGTTTTCAAGGGTAGAGTTAGGCCCAGGTGGATCAACATGGTATCAAAGTAGGGACCCCTGGCGATGGAGAAGCTACCCGACACTACCACTCGTGGCAAAAATAAGACCACCACCGTCCGTCGACATAGTCGATGTGAATGGGAGTATCGAGGAAATAAGTCCCACATCGACCAGGGAACCAACATAAGAGCTGGTTATAAGCCTGGACAGCCCTCACCCCTATAACCGCATTTTCAGGGGTAGAGTTAGGCCTAGGTGAATCAACATGGTATCAGAGCAAGGACCCATGGCAGTGGAGGAGCTACCCGGTGCTACCACCCGTGGCAATAATAAGACCACCAATGTCCGTCGATACAGTCGATGTGAGAGGGAGTGTTGAGGAAATAAGTCACACATCGACTAGGAAACCAACAGAAGAGATGTTTAGAAGCCTAGGCAATCATTACCCTTTGAAAGCGCGTTTTTAGGAGTATAATTAAGCCCAAATGAATAAACAGAAAAGAATACAAATATAAATCATTAGCCGAAAATATAAAGCAATTGCATTCTCTCTCTTTGTATTTTTTTTAATAATTTCAATTAATAAAGTTGTTATCCTTTACTTATGTGCCCAAGAAAAAGTAAAGATTAAAATTATATTGGAATAACAAAAACAAACCTGGGCAGATGAAAATTCAAGCTAGATCATACTTTGAAGAGGCGAGATGGTTAAAAGAAGGACACATACCAAGCATGGAAGAGTATTTGAGGGTATCTCTTGTGAGCGCTAGTCACAGTTGCCTCAGTCTCACTTCTTTAATTGGGATATTAGATGACAATATTATTACTAAAAATGTTTTTGAAAGCATACTATTCAAAGATCCCAAGATTATCAAAGCATCATCCATTATTGGTAGGTTGAGGGATGATTCTGTTTCCCACAAGGTAATATATATATATATTTATTAGGTTGTTATTTTATTTAAACAAACAAACAAATAGATATCTTATGTTTGTTTAAAACAGTTTGAACAAGAGAGAGAGCATATAGCATCTGGAGTTGAATGTTATATGAAGCAATATGCAGGGGTAACAGAGGAAGTGGTAAAACAAGTATTCATGAAAAAAGTAGAAAATGCATGGAAGGACATTAACGAGGAAATGCTTATAAGGACAAGTACAGAGTTGCCAATGCTTGTTAAGATTAGGGTTCTTAATCTTTCAAGGGTCATTGATCTGCTTTATACTGAAGACGATGGCTACACTCGTGTTGGAAAAGCCACGAGAGACAATATCACTAATTTGCTTATTGATCCTTTGCCTCTATGATTAATTTTCCTTATCATTGTTATTGTTCGCTTATTAGTATCATAGAATAATGGCTTTTTTCATGATTGAATAATATAGTATTAAGTCAATGCCATCTTATTTGTAAGTGTTTTTTTTAAATAAAAATTAGTGATAATGTATCGATTAAAAACACTTAATTGAAGAAAATATTAACAATTATTATATTATTAGGCACAAATGTATAATAAAGAGAAGATACATTACTATAATAATGTTGGGAAAAATGGATGGTTTTAAAGAGATAAATTTCACACACCTAGGATAATTTCCCAAATCAAAATAGAATAAAAATGACACAAAGATTTTTGCGTGGAAAAACCTTTCAAAATGAAAGTAACAACCACGGGACCCGTAGGCCACTTAAACTTCCACTATAATAAGATGGGATTACACACTTCACCTTCAGGTGGATCTCTCACAAAAATACAACAAATATGTATTTTCAATTTGTGGATAAAACTTCACAAATTGGCTCTCTTAATTTCTCTCTCACAAAAATCTTTCAGAAACTCTCTCTCTCTCTCTTTGTTGATTTCTCCGCTTCTGATGTTATTTGAGATTGAAGCTAAGGCTTTATAAAACCAAAAACTTCATCCTTCTCTCCGGATTATACGGAGAGATTTTTGACTTTTTTTTCTTTTCTTCTTTTCTTTCGGTGCCAAGGACTTTCCTTTCTTCTTCCCTTTTTTTTGTGGATGGCCCACATTAGTTTGACCAACAAATCTCCCCCTCCACCTTATGTGGGACATGGCTCTTCCATACCTGCAATCTTTCTACAGATAACAAGTTTTTCTCTAGTCATGGTCTTTGTCATCATATCTGCCCCGTTATCATTGGTATGAACCTTTTCAACTTTCAGTAGTTTATGTTCCAACACATCACGAATCCAATGATACCTTACGTCGATGTGTTTGGACCTTGAGTGGAAGGTTGGGTTCTTGCTAAGATGAATTGCACTACATTGTCGTAATAAAGAACATAATTTTCTTGGTTTTGATGCAATTCTTGTAGGAACTTTTTCATCCACGGGATCTCCTTACAACCTTCGGTGATTGCAATGTACTACATACGTGGTACTTAAAGCAATACACTTTTGTAATCGTAATTGCCATGAAATAGCTCCCACTCCAAATGTTATTAGGTACCGGATATAGATTTCCTCGTATCTACGTCGTGACCATATCCGAATACGTATATCCTTCTAATACGGGTTTATTATTACCAAAGCATAAACAATGATTGGAGGTTCCTGCGAGATACCCGAGTATCCATTCGATACCGCCCAATGTTCCTTTCCGTGATTTAATGGGAATCGGCTCACAACGCCAACAACATGTGCAATGTCTGGTCTAGTACATACCATAGCGTACATTAGACTGCCAACTGCCGATGCATAAGGCACCTTGCTCATCTCTGATTTATCCTCCTCACTTGAGGGACATTGACTCACATTAAGTTTGAAGTGGCTTGCAAGTGGACAACTAACAGTTTTAGCTTTGCTCATGTTGAATCTTTCAAGAACTTTTTCAACATACCGTTTTTGGGAAAGCCAGATCTTTTGCTTTTGCCTATTGCGGATAATCGCCATGCCAAGAATCTGCTTGGCAGGTCCTAAGTCCTTCATTGCAAAGGACTTGCTCAACTCCTTCTTTAACTTGTTAATCTTGTCAATATTTTGACCCACAATTAACATATCATCAACATAAAGCAAAAGAATAATAAAATCACCATCAGAGAATTTCTTGATGAAGACGCAGTGATCAGCCGTCGTTCTGTTGTATTCATTTTTCTCCATGAATGAGTCGAACTTTTTGTACCACTTCCTTGGTGCTTGCTTCAGACCATACAAGCTTTTCTTTAGTCTGCATACCAATGTTTCTTTGCTTTTGACTTGGAAACCTTCAGGCTGTTCCATATAGATTTCTTCATCAAGATCACCATGTAAGAATGCAGTCTTTACATCAAGTTGTTCAACTTCCAGATTAAGACTAGCTGCCAAACCAAGAACAACTCGGATTAAAGACATTTTAACCACTGGTGAGAATATTTCATCGAAGTCAACGCCTTTATTCTGCTCGAATCCTTTCACAACCAATCTTGCTTTATAGCGTGGTTGAGAGCTGCCTTCTTCACTTTTGATTTTGTACACCCACTTATTCTTGAGAGCTTTTCTTCCATGTGGTAGTTTCATCAGGTCAAATGTGTGGTTCTCATGCAGAGATTTCATTTCTTCTTTCATGGCTTTAAGCCACTCAGTCTTATGCTAATCAGTGATAGCTTCGTCATAACTTTCTGGTTCTCCCCCTTCAGTGAGCATCACATACTCGTTAGGAGAATATATACGACTAGGTTGTCGTACTCGGGTAGATCTCATGCGTACTTACGGTTGGACTTGTTCGGAGACTTGTTATGGTTACGAGCGCCGGTGGTGGATTGACATCATCGATGGCGGGTGTGACTCCCGTCATCGGGATTTATTGGTGGAGAGGCGGGTCCGCATTAAGCGGAATTTCATCTGACTGTGGTTTCTCTGATTTCTCAAAATCCTTGATTGTTTGGTCTTCAAGAAATACCACGTCTATGCTTCTGACAATCCTTTTGTTAATAGGATCCCAAATTCTGTAGCCAAATTCTTCATGGGCATATCCCATAAAGATATATTGTTTTGCTTTTCCATCCAACTTGGACCGCTCATCTCTTGGGATGTGAGCAAATGCTCTACAGCCGAATACTTTCAAGTGTTTGTAAGAAACATCTTTCCCCGTCCAAACTCTTTCCGGTACATCGTAGTTTAGTGGAACTGATGGAAAAAGGTTGATTAAGTCAACTGTTGTCCTCATTGCTTTCCTTCAAAAGGAGTTTGACAATTTTTGCATTTGAGAGCATACATCTGACTATTTCACAGATGGTTCTATTCATTCTCTCTGCGACACCGTTATGTTGAGGTGTCTTTGGTACTGATTTTTCCAGCCTGATGCCAAAACTTCTGCTACTCTTCGAATGGTCCACGATACTCACCACCATTATCTGCACGTACACACTTCAGACGTGCGCGCTTTCTCTCTCCACTTTTACATGAAATTGCTTGAAAACTTCATGCACTTGATCTTTAGTTTTCAAAGCAAAAGTCCATACTTTTCTAGAATGGTCATCAATAAAGGTCACAAAATAGTGAGCACCTCCTAATGACTTACAACTCATTGTACAGACATCTGTGTGTATTAAATCTAGAATATTTTCCTTTCTAGATGGTGCGAGACTACAAAATGCAACTCTATGTTGTTTTCCCATAATACAGTCAACACAAGTTTGCAATGGTGTACCTTTCATTCCTGGCAAGACCTCATTTTTGGAAAGAATTCTGAGAACTTTTTCACTCATTTGGTAAGTCAACTTATGCCATAGCTCGGTAGAAACTTCTTTCCTTGTGGCATTTACTTCTCCTCTACACAGTTTGGCTTCTGTGATGTAGAGTGATGTATCTTTCTTGCCTTTAGCTATTACCAGATTGCCTTTGGTGAGCTTCCACTTTCCTCCACCAAAATAATTATTGTATCCTTCATCATTAAGCATACCGGTAGAGATTAAATTGAGGCAGATATCAGGAACATGCCTCACATCTTTCAGAAGTAATCTGCATCCAAGATTAGTCTCTAGATAAATATTTTCAATGCCGACAATTTTTGATGCATCATCATTTCCCATCCTCACACGTCCAAAATCACCTTGAGTGTAGGTTGAGAAGAATTCCCGTCGTGAGGTGACATGATAGGAAGCGCCTGAGTCAACTACCCAAGTAGTGTCTTGGCATGCAAGATTGACATAATCAGCATCTCGAACGATGACAACTTCTTCAGTGACAGTTGTGGTGTCATTTGTTCGGGTTTCTGCTTCCTGATTTCTGGATTGTTCCGCCTTTAACCTTCTACATTCTCGAATGAAGTGTCCAGGCTTACCGCAATGATGACACTTCATGTCATACCTTGATCTAGACTTCGACCGTCCTCTTTGTTGACTTTGGTTACGGGGATTTTTACTTTTACTTCTCCCCCGCCATTCTTGCTTGCCTTGTTTCTGCATGACAAGCGCTTCAGTGTCAGGAGTATATCCTTCATCTTTTCGTCGAGACTCTTCGTTTAACATTCTGTCTTTTACCATATCCATGGTAAGCTTACCGTCAGGAGCTAAGTTGCTAACTGACACAACTAGAGTATCCCAACTTTTTGGTAGAGATCTCAACATCAACAACGCTTGTAGCTCGTCTTCTACAGTCATCTTCATAGAGTTGAGTTGATCTACAATGCCTTGAAACTCACTCATATGTTCTGATACGCTGCTTCCGTCTTTATACTTCAAATTGACTAATCGTCGCATCAGATTTGCTTTATTCTGTGCGGTTGTCCTCGCATACATTTTCTCCAACTTTTGCCAAAGAACATAAGAATCGTGTTCATTTGCAAAATTTTGAAAAATGCTTTTGTCGATCACGATTTGAGCAGCACACTTTCGGTTCAGAACGGCCCATTCAATGTCTGCATCGGTTACTTCTTTCTCCTTCGGCATTATAATTGGCTTCCATAGATCTTTAATGTATAAAAGATCCTCCATCTTCGGCTTCCAAATTGCATAATTAAATGCGGTTAATTTTATCATATTACCTGTGCTTTCCTCCATTTGAATCGTCAGTCACCAGGTTTCGCCGAACTTGATACTTTTCTGACAATGAATAGTACCCGCCAAATAGTACCCGTGAATAGTACAATACAGTATATATGAATAGTACTGTATATGTGTACAGTCTCTTACTAAAAATAACTTGGCTCTGATACCACTTTGTTGGGAAAAATGGATGGTTTTAAAGAGATAAATTTCACACACCCAGGATAATTTCCCAAATCAAAATAGAATAAAAATGACACCAAGATTTTTGCGTGGAAAAACCTTTCAAAATGAAAGTAACAACCACGGGACCCGTAGGCCACTTAAACTTCCACTATAATAAGATGGGATTACACACTTCACCTTCAGGTGGATCTCTCACAAAAATACAACAAATATGTATCTTCAATTTGTGGATAAAACTTCACAAATTGGCTCTCTTAATTTCTCTCTCTCAAAAATCTTTCAGAAACTCTCTCTCTCTCTTTGTTGATTTCTCCGCTTCTGATGTTATTTGAGATTGAAGCTAAGGCTTTATAAAGCCAAAAACTTCATCCTTCTCTCCGGATTATACGGAGAGATTTTTGACTTTTTTTTTCTTTTCTTCTTTTCTTTCGGCGCCAAAGACTTTCCTTTCTTCTTCCCTTTTTTTTGTGGAGGGCCCACATTAGTTGGACCAACAAATACATACATATAGTTTTAATTTTTAACCCCGATCGTAGATCTATTGTTACGGTTATAAAAATGCTTAAGTGAAAGAGATCATAGACATACTTATGACATTGGTTTTTAAATAATCGAGACCATAAAACATATCTATAACCTCAATTTTGATAATAATTGAAGTTATAAAGTATATTTATGATATTAATTTTTAAATAATCGAAGTCATATACAAATCTCTCAATTATTTAAAAATCGTGATAATAGATAAATATATTATTTAATCTCATTTTTTAATATAAATTAAAAAATTAAAAAAATTAAAAGTTATTATATTAAAATTAAGAATAAAATTAAGTTTTAAAATTTTAAACATAATAAATTATTACTATAATTAACTAATTAAAATGAATTTGTGACTTAATGCTAAATCACCCTGATGTTTCAAATATGTACAACTTACATCTCAACATGAGGGCTAAGATTAATATCCACACCACGAATGAGAAATTCAAGCCCATCACAACATGAATGGAGTCGGAGAGAACACTAGAATCTTCCACGACATATAATTAGATCGCTTGAAACAAATTTACATCCGGTTATTTCCAACATAACGTGACCTATCCGAAATTGTCTCTGCTAATAGACCGCATGAGATGGCGGGAACTGAGGGTACCAATCTCGCGCTTAACGGAACGATCTGATGATGCAACTAAGGTATTGTGATGGTGTTGGAATTTCTCGGCCACAAGTTATTGTCCTCCGAGATCGAGATTAACGACGGTGACCATTGAATGCCTAAAACTGAGCGAGAATGGCGCTTCCTCCTTCGACGCTGTTGAGACGGCAACGTAACATGCCTATGGTGTCACCAACTACGCATTTCTTGAGCGTACCTTGTCCTTGAACTTGTCGAAAATATCTGTTTCATAGACATTGACGGTACCATAGATCATAGTTTGGAATGCAAAATGTCTAATTTACCACTACTTATACACTACATATTAAGAAGAAAAAAAATACTATTGTTTTTTTAAGGATAAAGGTTGAGAGTTCTCATGCAATGTAATTATTTCCGCCCTCTTTATGGTTAAAGTATATAAAAAAAAAGTTTATACATAATTAGATATGAGCTCAGATTAAAATCGAATATTTTTTATAAATTTAATTTAAATCGAATTTAAAATCTTTTAATCTAAATCTTAATAAATCAATTTTTTTAATTGATAATATCATATTAATACTAAAATTTATTAATAAATTATTGTTATATATAAAACATGATATATATTATATTTAAATTTTAAATTGTTAAATTTTTTAACATAAATTAAAAAAATCAAAAGAATAAGAAGCATGTTAGGAGAATTATTAAATTAGTATAAAGATTTTATATTTATATTTATTTTTAAACTAAAATAAAAATTTAATATAATTATAATATATATGATATTTAAATATAATAGAATATAAAATAAAATGTATATATATATATATATTATTTTAATAATAGTTTAATCTAAATCGAATTATAACGAATTATAAAATTCGTCAATTTGAATCCAGACAATTTTTCGATCCAAATTTGATCCTAAAAAAATATTTTAATTTAATTTGATCTGAATTCGATAGATAAAATTAGTTTTCTCAAATTAAATAAATTGATCAAATTATATTTTTACACTTATGCTAATATAAAGAAAACCTTTTTCATGTGCTATATCCATAGAAATGTAGTGCAATTGTTAATTTCAACGAGATATTATTAGTGTTTATATTAATATGAAACTTATATATGCAAAATAAATACATACATGTAAAACAACTTTGAAAGGATTTTACATCTCATTTATAAATACTACTTATTTGCTCCAATATATATTCTAGACTGGTAGCTAGTTAGCTATCTAAAAAAAGAATATAATGGTATTTTTTATCCTAAACAATACACAATTTTGAGGAAAAAAAAGTTGTTATTATTATAACAAAAATATAATCAAAAAACATTTTAGATAATGATTTTTGTTAAGATTAATATAGGTGTAGATTTAAATAGCAAAGATGGAAAGATTGATAGGTTTATAGTAGACGAGATTCAAACATAGACCTCTAATGCTTTCGCTTATGTTGTTGTGATCAAATATGTTATAGGATGTGTGATGGATATAGTTTGGTAGATTGAGATATCAGATATGTTTGTATGAGTTTTTAATTAGGAGAATTGATTTTTGTATGTATCTTTTGATTATTAAATGAAAATTAATTTTGTTACTAAAAAAAATTCCGCTAAATTCAATTTTAAATAAATTTTAGATGAAGTTTTGATTTTATCGAGATAAATTACTCCACGTTATAGCTTCATCTCCGAATGAATTTAAGAGTTTTTTGTTTTGTATTGAAGAGTTGATTTCCATCAACCTTTAAGAAAGAGAAGGTTTACTTCATCAAATGAAACCTATTTCATCTATAATAATAAACAACCATGGATTGGTGACAAAATGTCAATCTGTATTAACAAAATGTCAATTACTATAAATTTAGTGATTTTATCTATCATTTTGTATGTTATTTTGAAGAAATAAAAATGAAGCAATAATTAAAAACTCATAAGTTGTAATATATATTCTTAAGTAAAATGAAACTTTACATGAATTTTGTACAGTATATTAAACAATTACTATACTTGTATATATTTTATTCCATTTGAAAAACCACTCCTTCCAAAAGAGTAAGCTGGGACTAAGAAGCCTTTTATAAGGTTTATTACATCTTTTCAAGTATCATTTTTATATACTATTTAAAACAAATAATTAAACTTCAACGCTTGATATTAGTATATATATATAACAAATAATTAAGCAGAGAATCACTTAGGACATTAAAAAGATTATATATCAAGCAGATTGATGCTTACGACATGAATCATTGTAGCCATGTTGTCTCAGGAGACGAAAATAAAGGGAAGTAGTGTCTATATCTTCATCATTGTAACTAATAACATAAATTTTTTGTAACGTATCTTGTTCGATTCAACCCATTAACTTAAAATTAAATTAATTTTTTTGTGATTTTGTAATATATATGTAAAATGTTATATATATATATATATATATGATATTATAACTTGAAATTAATTAAGTTTAAAATGTGATATAAATTATTTATGGTTTTAATGTTTGAATGATAATGTAATAGAATATTATTAAGGTATGTTTTTTTTTTGTAATTGATTAACTATTTTAACATTATTTTTCTTATTTTAGTTGTTTATATTAATTAATTTTAATATTATAAAAAATTTGAAATTAAGTAAAACAAATATAATTAATAATTGGAGCGTTTGAACTAGAACCAAACAACATACACAGGAAAATAAATAAAATATAAGATTATTTAATACTGGATAAGCTGTTGCATTTATCTACTGTTGGTTACTATTTGTTTCCAAATAGACAAATTTTTTAGTAATTATTCACACGATTTTTTCTTAATAAAAAATATATATGTTTTTAATATCATAATGGAAAGAAAAAAAAATGTGAAACATATTTTTAAATAGGCAAAAAAACATATGTATTCATTATATAAAAAATTAACATATATGCATGCACCGTCAGAAGGTGTTAAAAATGATATGTTATTTGTAAGAAGGGTTTATATTATATAATTAAATCATAAATTAAAGATAATTTCCAAACACTAAATTAATAATGGATCTTGGAGTTAAAGTAAAACATGAAGGCAGTACAAGAATAATGTTAAGGAGAGAGCATGCTTTTAAGCACGGTGTAAATGCAATTTATTCTTTTGAGATTCACAAATGAATCTCAAAAGATTTGGGGTGGTGAGAGAATTCAAAGCCAATTATGTTTTTTGTTAATTTTTCTTTATCAAATGCCATAAAATAATTGGGCTTGGCCGGGCACAAACTTGAGCATACAATAAATAATGCATTGTTTTATTAAACTTTGTGTGTCAAATGTCTAAATCTCACTTGAAGAAATACAACACGTTTCATGTCTGTTCCTATCCCCTCCGTCGGTAGGATTACCAGAGCTTTGGTCCCTTTTTTTCTTGGTTTTCTTCACACTTATAACTTGTTATATATCAGTTTGGCTCATTTTTGCTTTCGGTATTTGTTCATCACTGCTAATTTATTTCTATATGTTATTGTTTGTAAATTTGAATATAAAAAAAACAAATAAATAAAATATACACCATACAAGATATTTATTGGATTAGAATTATCTAAGATAAAACAATGAATAAAAAATTAAAATATAATATTCGTATAACATAACTAGCATGGTTCAGTGTGCGAGTTAGGTTCCATAATTATTCCAATTCAACCTATCTTTGGTTGTAATTTGGTGGATTGGTCGGGTTGTGACCCGAGTTCATAAAAATAATCTTTAAACCTAACCTAATTCACTCCTACTTGGATTATAAGGGTTGGTTTAATTTTTCTCCACTCCTACTTGCAATGTTGTTTGGTTTTCCTTAACATATTTTTGTTTCCTAAAGTAGTCATTTTTTTTTACTTTCAATACGGTCATTTTTCAATTATTAAAACACATGAACACCAAAAGGTTACTTTATAGTCAATATTAGGTTTGGATGCACACGTTTTATTTTTAAAATTGAGTTATATTTTTAAATTATTATTTAATAAAAATAATTGAAATATAAAATATAAAATAATATTATAAATTATTTAAGAAAAATAACATAAAGCAACAAATAAATGGATGAAACATCATGAAATATTTTATGATAAACACAACTATTATAATCACTCATAGAGTAACCATGATTAATCATAAAAGAATCAAACCGCTTATATAACTACCTTGGAGATTGCTTAAGCCCATATAAATACTTTTTTAATAAACAAACATGATCTTACTTACCTGGAACAACAAACCCCTCTGGTTGATGCATATATATTTGTTCCTCAAGCTCACCATGTAAGAATGATGTCTTGACATCAAGTTATTCTAATTTCATGTCAAAAAATGCAACCATATCAAACAACACACGAACAGAGCTATGTTTCACAGCAGGAGAAAATACTTCATTGAAGTCAATACCATTCTTCTGACAATAGCCCTTTGCAACAACACGTGCCTTGAACCTAGCTGCTTCAACCTCAGGTATACCTTCCTTTTTTCTTGAAGACCCATTTGTTTCCAACAATCTTCTGGCACTTAGGCGGTTTCACCAATTCGCAAGTATGATTCTTATGAAGTGATTCAATCCCTTCATTTATAGCAACCAACCATTGAACAGACTCATCACAAGTGAGAGCTTCATGACAACTAGAAGGTTCATGCACCTCAATAGACTCTGCCACAGATAATGCAAAAGAAACTAAGTCTGTATCTGCGTACCTCTGAGGGCGTCGAATCTCTCTTATTCCTTCACCCTTAGCAATACTATATGGTTGCTCATGTTTCTCTTCTGCTACATCATGAGCAGAATCATCTATCTCATCCACAGATGGTTGATTTGAAGTGCCCTCTTGCACTTGACTAGGAGCTCCACTCTCAAGCTCCACCTGCTCACTAACACCGTGGTCTTTATCTGCAACAATAGACTCTTTTTTCTTTTGCAACATAGAAAACTCATCAAACTTAACATCTCTGCTAATCAAAAATTTAGGTGACTTGGGTTCAACACACCATAATCTATAACCCTTCACCCCATAAGGATACCCCAGATCTTAACTAGCCTTCGGGACATATAAGAGTGTTTCTTTTACTCGCTAAAGGTCAGATCTCTTTTCTCTTTAAAGCGTGGGGGATATATCCCCCATCGCCCCCTTATTCCCTCCTAAACGTCGGGCCTGCCCCCAAGGTCAGACACTAACAACTCCGTACAATAGCTGCTAGTTTGTTACGGAGAAATGTCGTAAGTGATCAGAGAAACTACAAACGGCTAACTAGCTCTCGATAAACTGCTCGTGTTCCGCGATCAAGCAAGGGAGCTCCAGGTTGCAGACAAGAAGGCTCTGATTGCTTGTTGTTAATCTAGAGGGTCGAAAGACTTGGGGTACATGAAGTGCCTGGTTCAACAAGCGTCGAGGCAGTGTATTCGTGGAGTGGTGACCTCGTTCCGCACTGTTACTCTACAGCTATACTATACTTGACGTAGAATAATTAGCAGGAGTACCAAAGAATACCTCAAACGGAGTCTTCAACTCAATTGCAGTTGATGGAGACCGATTCACCAAATAGCAGGCATGGTTACAAGCTTCAGCCCAAAAAGATTTATCCAAGTCAGCTTGAAAGAGCATACAACGAGCTCTTTCTAAGAGAGTCCTATTCATACATTATGCTACTCCATTTTGCTATGGTGTATGAAGCACAGTGCGGTGTCTCACTATGCCATTTCTTTCACAGAACTCATTAAACTGACTGTCACAAAATTCCAAACCATTATCAGTTCTCAAATGCTTGATTTTCTTGCCTGTTTAATTTTCTATACAAGCCTTGAATTTCACAAATTTTGAGAACGCATCATTCTTATTCTTCAGAAAATACACCCAAACATGACGAAAGAAGTCATCAATAAAAGTCAACATATACTGGGCACCACCTTTAGAAGCAACACGAGAAGGACCCAAAATATCTAAATGAATATAATCAACAGTACCTTTCGTTTTATGGATGGTTGTACTGAACTTGACCCTGTGATGCTTTCCATAAACACAATGCTCACAGAAATCAAGCTTCCCAGTTTTCTAACCACAAAGCAAATCTCGTTTGCTCAAAATAGACATCCCTGCCTCACTCATATGCCCAAGCCGCATATGCCATAATCGAGTAGTGTTTGAATCTTGATCTGACGAGGATGAAACTGATACACTGCCAATAACAGTGCTACCCTGAAGCATATAGAGACCACACGAAAATTGCCCTTTAATAACAACGAGAGCACCCTTACTAACTCTTAAAACTCCACCTTCAGCTACATACTTGTAGCCTTGTGAATCAAGAGTACCCAAAGATATCAAGTTCTTTTTCAAATCTGGAACATGGCGAACATCTTTCAAAGTCCTAACAATACCATCATGCATCTTAATTCGGACAGTACCAATACCAACAACCTTGCAGGACATATTGTTTCCCATCAAGATAACACCCACATCAATAGATTGATAAGAAGTAAACCAATCTCTACTGGGGCACATATGGTAAGTGCAACCCGAATAAAAAATCCAAACATCTTCAGGAGAAGCAATAGATACTGATAGAACATTTTCACCATCGGAACCAGAACTATTTGCAACACCAGCAACATCATTAGTACTAGAAGACGCGACATATTTTCCTTTACCTTTGAGTTTAGGATAATTTACTTTCCAGTGCCCTTCCTGACGGTAATAGTTGCATTTATCTTTTCTTTTTCTAGATTTGGATCTAGACTTGCCTCTATTATTGCTTGTGCCTTTTTCTTGATTTCTACCTCTGACAAATAAACCACTGTTATTATCATTGTTGCTTGTAGACACCTTTTTCTTCAACTTTCTGGAATTCAAAGCTGCTTTGACATCTTCCAAAGAAATAGTGTCTCGCCTATATAGCATAGTATCAACAAAGTGTTCAAATGAATGAGGTAAAGAACATAATAGAACTAAAGCCTGATCCTCATCATCAATCTTAACACCACCGTTTTTCAGATCACGAATAATTTTAGTAAATTCATCAAGATGATTGTGCAAAGGTGTACCTTCTGACATTCTGAATGTATACAAACGCTGCTTCATATATAACCGACTGGTCAAAGACTTTGTCATATACAAATTCTCCAATTTAAGCCGTAACCCAACAGGAGATTCCTCATCACCAACCTCGCGTAATACCTCATCAGACAAGGATAATTGAATTGAATTGAGAGCATTTTTCATTAATGCATCTTTTTCTTCATCAGTCAATTTATCTGGAAATTTATCCTTACCTTCAAGTGTCTTAACGAGCCATTCTTTAACTAATATGGTCAGCATCTTCATACGCCAAAGATTGAAATCATTTCTACCATTGAATTTCTCAATTTCATATTTTGCCGCCATGATAGAAAACCCAATATTAAATAAACAGAAGTACAACCCAGAAAATATGAAACCAATCAGATAACCAGAAGCTCAAAATAAATCCAAAAGAGCAAACTTGATCAGTTCCAATAAATACCAGAATAACCCAATAGCTCTGATACCAATTTGTTGTAAAATTAGTACTTGCGGAAGCGAAGATCAGGTCCAATTTTGGTTGCACAAATTAATAATAATGGGTAACAGCAAAATAATCAACAGTAAGAAAATAAATGGTACAGAATGATTTAAGTGGTTCAACTTTACAATGTGAAAAGTCTACTCCATTGATGACGGTACACCGAGAAAAAATCCACCAATAATCAAAATGGAGATACAAACACCAATTTCCAGAGAGCTTTTCAAATTATACCAAAATCCAAAATCAACCCACAAAATACCCCCTCTAATTTACTGGTAATATGCAAGATAAATTAACAAACTTGCTATTAAATCAAATATTACCGTACAAATGAGATGGAATATAATTGGCAGCAACGAGGACATGAAACTATGGAAGAAAAATCGACTTCTTCTTCTTCCCAATTGTTGCAGCTATTATATCTTCAACTCTCTGCAGTTTTTCTTTTCTTTTATTCTCTATGCTCTCTGTTTTCCATTTTACTTTCTACTATTTTTTCTTCACGTCGGTGCTTTATATATATAAGGGAGATTGGGAAAAAATTAGATTAATGCAAATGGACTTGGGCTTGAAGTTTTGGGCCATTATATTAACAAGATATTATATTAATATTGTTATTTTTTAAAATAGATCGAAATTTAACTTTTATGGAATCAATTACTTGTCATCAAATCAATTATTTATAAGTATCTTCTTTTGTGATTAATCTTAATATATGCAAATTCAAACATTTTTTGTTCCTCTACATACGTGAATAATGAGTTACCATATTTCTTTTAGAATTAATTTGATGTTTTTAATCACAATACTTCACTAAAAAAAATAAATATAATTTTATTACCATGCACATGCAAGGTACAAGAAGATAACGAGAGGAAGAGAAATGAATTCTTGAGAAATCAAAAACCTTATTGAAAAAGTGTATTCAATGTATGTTAAAAACATTAGAATGGACAATAGAGCTGTTTATATAACAGCTGCACATAACAGAAATACTATTATATGTGCTAGCTATAGTAGTAACACATGTGTACGGGAAAATTACAAGTACATAATACTCTACCAGCAACACCGCACTAATACAATAATTAATACACATACATTTCTAATGGGCCCCCACAAACTTGTAAGACCTAAAAATAGAGAGGATTAGGTATGGTCAACATATCTATAAACTAAATATACAAACGCTGATGCATCACCAAATCACGCAAAAAATGATGATCATATGTTGAGTACACGTGTAGAATATACGGATCTTAGCTAAAACTTTTGACATTCAAATTATCATAGTAAAGGAAGGACACTTTAGAATTGAGATTTGAAACTCTTTTCAGAAGAGATTGAATCAACAACACCTTATAAAGCTACAGAAGACACAGCCCTATGCTCAAATTTAATAGAAGATATAGACACAACTTTGTGTTTGCTTGAGTATCAACACACAAAAGTACCACCCATGAACACATAAAATGCACATATGAACACACAAAATGCGCCGGTAGGATTTTCCATCGTCAGGATAGGATGTCCAATGGATTTTCCATCGTCAGGATAGGATGTCCAATGGATTTTCCATCGTCAGGATAGGATGTCCAATGGATATAGGATGTCCAATTAACATCACTGTAAGTACAAATATAAAGAACAACATATTTTTAAAATTGTAAACTCAACACTGATTAATACTATAATTTAAGAGATTAATTATATTTATTTTTCTACTCTTTTCTTATCAATTTTATGTCTTTCTTTATGAAAAATATGAGTTTTATGAACACAATTATGTGTACTTATTTTATTAATTTATGTATCTTATGAACTCAATTTTCACCATGTGATGATTTAATATTTTACCCCAATTATAATTATATTATTTAATCTAATTTGTATTTTATTAATTGTTTGGCCAACAATTTATATATAGAGACAATTAAATAGATTTAAGAGAATTATTTAATTGTTTATTTTGATTAAATAACATGCATAGTTTCTAGGTAGAAATATATGATTCTTATGTATGTGATCCATAATTGATAAACTTAATGATAAAATTAATCATTATATGGTGAGTAATTTAATTGGCATGAGAGTGTGATTAAATTAATTACTATATGGTGAGTAATTTACTTGATAGAGGAATACATATTAGGTTAGATTTAATTGATCATGTAATTAAATGAATATTATATTAGAGAGATTTTAGCGATTCGCATGTTTAGAAAATTGGATGATTAAATATTCCTAGATATTTTCTCATATATCTTTTTAGACACCAAATTTGATTTAATTAATTATTACTATTTACATTTAGTTATTTTAATTTTGCTTCCTTAAAATATAAAAACACAAAAAAATTTATTTTTTTTAGTTTTAAAAAATTAGTTTCTAATAAAATAATCTCCGTGGGAACGATATTTTCTTATCATTATATTATTTGTTGCAATACGTATATGTGCATATTCATTGCACACATTTCGTGTGTGACGATCATTATCTGAGTACTAACTTTCAAGTTTTAAAACCATTATTGAAAATATGTTATCAATACATTTTGAAATAATAATTCTTATAAAATTTTTTGAAATAGGGCTTCACTCTAACTACCGGACGATTATGACAACAAATAAAAGAGCACTACTTTAAATAAAACCAGATAATTAAACCTTAAAATCTAATTTTCAGAATTAAGTTTGTAATGAAAAATAATTTATTTCTTTTTAACATCCTTAATATAAAATCTTGAATAAAAACAAAATCAATTTATTTTATAGAGATGTTTTACTTATTTAATATTTCGCAAGCATGATAACGTTATTATTATATCATATTTATAAATAGTCAATCATGTTAAATTTAATCACAGATAAATTAAAAATAACATATAAGAATAAAATATAAAAAATAACAGTGAAAAATTTATTTTAAAATTATACCTCAAAAGAATTCTTACAGAACTTTGATGCTAATTTCATTGCTGGAAAGCCTTTAAACGTATTTGTATTTCCGTTTATTGAATCAAAAACTAGAAATCTATAAAAGCATAACTTGTTCTTCTCAAAAAGAGAAAAACTTAAAAACTAAGAACTAGAGAAAAAAATCTAGAAAAAGAGAAATTTTTGTTCCGATTTTGAGGAGTGATTTTTATAATAGGGGAGAAGATCCTTTTATAGATGAGGAAAAAACAAAAACAAAAGTGAAAAAATATCTCAAAACATGATTTGGGACGCGTTTGGACAGGCTGGCATGCGTTCGGGGGAGAGATTTGTGTAATACGGGGGTTGGTATGCACGGGACAGGTACGGACGTGTGGTGGCTGTGCACATAGCGCACGTGCGGGACTTTGCATTTTAAACTGTTTTAACTCATTTTGTCCAATTTTTTCCATTTTTTTACTTTTATTCATTTTTTCTCAACATATTTATCATGTATTACCTATAGTATTTTTCTTCGAGTCTTTAAATTGTTTTTGAAAAATAATAAAAATACTCGTACTTCCGAAAATAAAAATTTATATAAAAATATGATAAAATCATATAAATATAAATATATTAAATCAATTAATGTAAATTAAATCATGATAATTTTAGTATTTTTTAAGCACTTATCAACCAGCCTTAAGATAGTGTCAAAGTTAACACCACACAAATGGTAGTGGGTTTGACTTTTATTATAATCCAACAATACTTGTAAGTAACCCTTGGATACTAAATGAACCTTGCACCACTCTAGGGCTCTATCAACATTAAACTTGATCCTAAACACCCGTTTATAGGTAATGACCTTCTTTCCCATAGGAAATGCAACCAATTGCCAAGTGCCATTAGCTAACAAAGTATTAAAATCCTTTGTAATAGCATCCTTCCATTTTGAAACTTTGAGTGACGATTTCTAAAATTTGGTTAAGGTAATACAAGTTTAGCATTAAGATTCTTGTGTTTAAAAACACTAGCTTTACTTCGTGTAAGTATAAATTTATAGCTTGAATTGAAGAAGGCCATCCACACCAAGTATATTAACTACGACAACAGGACAATTGAGGTAATAGATGCACCATTATCAGATGCTAACATTGAGAACAAATCATCTAGAATGCTATTGTTTTGATTTGATAAATTGATCTGAATTCGGTAGATAAAATTAGATTTCTCAAATTAAATAAATTGATCAAATTATATTTTTACACTTATGCTACTATAAAGAAAACCTTTTTCATGTGCTATATCCATAGAAATGTAGTGCAATTGTTAATTTCAACGAGATATTATTAGTTTTTATATTAATATGAAACTTATATATGCAAAATAAATACATACATGTAAAACAACTTTGAAAGGATTTTCCATCTCATTTATAAATACTACTTATTTGCTCCAATATATATTCTAGACTGGTAGCTAGTTAGCTATCTAAAAAAAGAATATAATGGTATTTTTTATCCTAAACAATACACAATTTTGAGGAAAAAAAAGTTGTTATTATTATAAAAAAAATATAATCAAAAAACATTTTAGATAATGAACTATGGCTTGATTTTTGTTAAGATTAATATAGATATAGATTTAAATAGTAAAGATGGAAAGATTGATAGGCTTATAGTAGACGAAATTCAAAATTCATCTGTTAATAAAAAAATTATTTCAATCATAGAATAGAATTCATCTATATGAGTGTTTAATTAGGAGTATTTATTTTTTTTACTTATCGTTTAATTAATAAATGAAAAATTAATTTTGTTACTAAAAAATGTCACTAAATTCAAATTTAAATAAATTTTAGATGAAGTTTTGATTTTATCGAGATAAATTACTCCACGTTATAGCTTCATCTCCGAATGAATTTAAGAGTTTTTTGTTTTGTATTGAAGAGTTGATTTCCATCAACCTTTAACAAAGAGAAGGTTTACTTCATCAAATGAAACCTATTTCATCTATAATAATAAACAACCATGGATTGGTGACAATCAATCTCTATTAACAAAATGTCAATTACTATAAATTTAGTGATTTTATCTATCATTTTGTATGTTATTTTGAAGAAATAAAAATGAAACAATAATTAAAAAACTCATAAGTTGTAATATATATTCTTGGGTAAAATGAAACTTTACATGAATTTTGTACAGTATATTAAACAATTACTATACTTGTATATATTTTATTCCATTTGAAAAACCACTCCTTCCAAAAGAGTAAGCTAGGACTAAGAAGCCTTTTTTATAAGGTTTATTACATCTTTTCAAGTATCATTTTTATATACTATTTAAAACAAATAATTAAACTTCAACGCTTGATATTAGTATATATATATAACAAATAATTAAGCAGTGAATCACTTAGGACATTAAAAAGATTATATATCAAGCAGATTGATGCTTACGACATGAAGCATTGTAGCCATGTTGTCTCAGGAGACGAAAATAAAGGGAAGTAGTGTCTATATCTTCATCATTGTAACTAATAACATAAATTTTTTGTAATGTATCTTGTTCGAGTCAACCCATTAACTTAAAATTAAATTAATTTTTTTGTGATTTTGTAATATATATCTAAAATGTTATATATATGATATTATAACTTGAAATTAATTAAGTTTAAAATGTGATATAAATTATTTATGGTTTTAATGTTTGAATGATAATGTAATAGAATATTATTAATGTATGTTTTTTTTTTGTAATTGATTAACTATTTTAACATTATTTTTCTTATTTTAGTTGTTTATATTAATTAATTTTAATATTATAAAAAATGTGCAATTAAGTAAAACAAATATAATTAATAATTGGAGCGTTTGAACTAGAACCAAACAACATACAAAGGAAAATAAATAAAATATAAGATTATTTAATACTGGTTAAGCTGTTGCATTTATCTACTACTGGTTACTATTTGTTTCCAAATAGACAAATTTTTTAGTAATTATTCACACGATTTTTTCTTAATCAAAAATATATATGCTTTTAATATCATAATGGAAAGAAAAAAAAATGTGAAACATATTTTTAAATAGGCAAAAAAACATATGTATTCATTATATAAAAAATTAACATATATGCATGCACCGTCAGAAGGTGTTAAAAATGATATGTTATTTGTAAGAAGGGTTTATATTATATAATTAAATCATAAATTAAAGATAATTTCCAAACACTAAATTAATAATGGATCTTGGAGTTAAAGTAAAACATGAAGGCAGTACAAGAATAATGTTAAGGAGAGAGCATGCTTTTAAGCACGGTGTAAATGCAATTTATTCTTTTTGTTAATTTTTCTTTATCAAATGCCATAAAATAATTGGGCTTGGCCAGGCACAAACTTGAGCATACAATAAATAATGCATTGTTTTATTAAACTTTGTGTGTCAAATGTCTAAATCTCACTTGAAGAAATACAACACGTTTCATGTCTGTTCCTATCCCCTCCGTCGGTAGGATTACCAGAGCTTTGGTCCCTTTTTTCTTGGTTTTCTTCACACTTACAACTTGTTATATATCAGTTTGGCTCATTTTTGCTTTCGGTATTTGTTCATCATTGCTAATTTATTTCTATGTTATTGTTTGTAAATTTGAATATAAAAAAAAACAAATAAATAAAATATACATGATACAAGATATTTATTGGATTAGAATTATCTAAGATAAAACAATGAATAAAAAATTAAAATATAATATTCGTATAACATAACTAGCATGGTTCAGTGTGCGAGTTAGGTTCCATAATTATTCCAATTCAACCTATCTTTGGTTGTAATTTGGTGGATTGGTCGGGTTGTGACCCGAGTTCATAAAAATAATCTTTAAACCTAACCTAATTCACTCCTACTTGGATTATAAGGGTTGGTTTAATTTTTCTCCACTCCTACTTGCAATGTTGTTTGGTTTTCCTTAACATATTTTTGTTTCCTAAAGTAGTCATTTTTTTTTACTTTCAATACGGTCATTTTTCAATTATTAAAACACATGAACACCAAAAGGTTACTTTATAGTCAATATTAGGTTTGGATGCACACGTTTTATTTTTAAAATTGAGTTATATTTTTAAATTATTATTTAATAAAAATAATTGAAATATAAAATATAAAATAATATTATAAATTATTTAAGAAAAATAACATAAAGCAACAAATAAATGGATGAAACATCATGAAATATTTTATGATAAACACAACTATTATAATCACTCATAGAGTAACCATGATTAATCATAAAAGAATCAAACCGCTTATATAACTACCTTGGAGATTGCTTAAGCCCATATAAATACTTTTAATAAACAAACATGATCTTACTTACCGGAACAACAAACCCCTACGGTTGATGCATATATATTTGTTCCTCAAGCTCACCATGTAAGAATGATGTCTTGACATCAAGTTATTCTAATTTCATGTCAAAAAATGCAACCATATCAAACAACACACGACGAGCTATGTTTCACAGGAGAAAATACTTCATTGAAGTCAATACCATTCTTCGACAATAGCCCTTTGCAACAACACGTGCCTTGAACCTAGGCTGCTTCAACCTCGGGTATACCTTCCTTTTTCTTGAAGACCCGTTTGTTTCCAACAATCTTCGGCACTTAGGCGGTTTCACCAATTCGCAGTATGATTCTTATGAAGTGATTCAATCCCTTCATTTATAGCAACCAACCATTGAACGGACTCATCACAGTGAGAGCTTCGCGACAACTAGAAGGTTCATGCACCTCGATAGACTCGCCACGAGATAATGCAAAAGAAACTAAGTCTGTATCTGCGTACCTCTGAGGGCGTCGAATCTCTCTTATTCCTTCACCCTTAGCAATACTATATGGTTGCTCATGTTTCTCTTCTGCTACATCATGAGCAGAATCATCTATCTCATCCACAGATGGTTGATTTGAAGTGCCCTCTTGCACTTGACTAGGTTCATGCACCTCAATAGACTCTGCCACAGATAATGCAAAAGAAACTAAGTCTGCATCTGCGTACCTCTGAAGGCGTCGAATCTCTCTTATTCCTTTACCCTTAGCAATACTATATGGTTGCTCATGTTTCTCTTCTGCTACATCATGAGCATAATCATCTATCTCATCCACAGATGGTTGATTTGAAGTGCCCTCTTGCACTTGACTAGGAGCTCCACTCTCAAGCTCCACCTGCTCACTAACATCGTGGTCTTTATCTACAACAATAGACTCTTTTTTCTTTTGCAACATAGAAAACTCATCAAACTTAACATCTCTGCTAATCAAAAATTTAGGTGACTTGGGTTCAACACACCATAATCTATAACCCTTCACCCCAGAAGGATACCCCAGATCTTAACTAGCCTTCGGGACATATAAGAGTGTTTCTTTTACTCGCTAAAGGTCAGATCTCTTTTCTCTTTAAAGCTTGGGGGATATATCCCTCATCGCCCCTTATTCCCTCCTAAACGTCGGGCCCGCCCCCAAGGTCAGACACTAACAACTCCGTATAATAACTGCTGGTTTGTTATGGAGAAATGTCGTAAGTGATCAGAGAAACTACAAACGGCTAACTAGCTTTCGGCAAACTGCTCACATTCAGCGATCAAGCTAGGGAGCTCCAGGTTGTAGACAAGAAGGCTATGATTACTTGTTGTTTATCTAGAGGGTCGAAACACTTGGGGTACATCATGTGCCTGGTTCAACAAGCGTCGAGGCAGTGTATTTGTGGAGTGGTGACCTCGTTCCGCACTGTTACTCTATAGCTATACTATACTTGACGTAGAATAATTAACAGGAGTACGAAATAATACCTCAAACGGAGTCTTCAACTCAATTACAGTTGATGGAGACCGATTCACCAAATAGCAAGCATGGTTACAAGCTTTAACCCAAAAAGATTTATCCAAGTCAGCTTGAAAGAGCTTACAACGAGCTCTTTCTAAGAGAGTCCTATTCATACATTCTGCTACTCCATTTTGCTATGGTGTATGACGCACAATGCGGTGTCTCACTATGCCATTTCTTTCATAGAACTCATTAAACTGACTGTCACAAAATTCCAAACCATTATCAGTTCTCAAATGCTTGATTTTCTTACCTGTTTAATTTTCTATACAAGCCTTGAATTTCACAAATTTTGAGAACGCATCATTCTTATTCTTCAGAAAATACTCCCAAACATGACGAATGAAGTCATCAATAAAAGTCAACATATACCGGGCACCACCTTTAGAAACAACACGAGAAAGACCCAAAATATCTGAATGAATATAATCAACAGTACCTTTCGTTTTATGGATGGTTGTACTGAACTTGACCCTGCGATGCTTTCCATAAACACAATGCTCACAGAAATCAAGCTTCCCAGTTTTCTAACCACAAAGCAAATCTCGTTTGCTCAAAATAGACATCCATGCCTCATTCATATGCCCAAGACGCATATTCCATAATCGAGTAGTGTCTGAATCTTGATCTGACGAGGATGAAACTGATACACTGCCAATAACAGTGCTACCTTGAAGCATATAGAGACCACACGAAAATTGCCCTTTAATAACAACGAGAGCACCCTTACTAACTCTTAAAACTCTACCTTCTGCTACATATTTGTAGCCTTGTGAATCAAGAGTACCCAAAGATTTCAAGTTCTTTTTCAAATCTGGAACATGACGAACATCTTTCAAAGTCCTAACAATACCATCATGCATCTTAATTCGGACAGTACCAATACCAACAACCTTGCAGGACATATTGTTTCCCATCAAGATAACACCCCATCAATAGATTGATAAGAAGCAAACCAATCTCTATTGGGGCACATATGGTAAGTGCAACCCGGATCAAAAATCCAAACATCTTCAGGAGAAGCAATAGATACTGATAGAACATTTTCACCATCGGAACCAGAACTATTTGCAACACCAGCAACATCATTAGTACCAGAAGACGCGACATATTTTCCTTTACCTTTGAGTTTAGGACAATTTACTTTCGAGTGCCCTTCCTGACGGTAATAGTTGCATTTATCTTTTCTTTTTCTAGATTTGGATCTAGACTTGCCTCTATTATTGCTTGTGCCTTTTTCTTGATTTCTACCTCTGACAAATAAACCATTGTTATTATCATTGTTGCTTGTAGACACCTTTTTCTTCAACTTTCTGGAATTCAAAGCTGCTTTGACATCTTCCAAAGAAATAGTGTCTCGCCTATATAGCATAGTATCAACAAAGTGTTCAAATGAATGAGGTAAAGAACATAATAGAACTAAAGCCTGATCCTCGTCATCAATCTTAACACCACCATTTTTCAGATCACGAATAATTTTAGTAAATTCATCAAGATGATCGTGCAAAGGTGTACCTTCTAACATTCTGAATGTATACAAATACTGCTTCATATATAACCGACTGGTCAAAGACTTTGTCATATACAAATTCTCCAATTTAAGCCGTAACCCAACAGGAGATTCCTCATCACCAACCTCGCGTAATACCTCATCACACAAGGATAATTGAATTGAATTGAGAGCATTTTCCATTAATGCATCTTTTTCTTCATCAGTCAATTTATCTGGAAATTTATCCTTACCTTCAAGTATCTTAACGAGCCATTCTTTAACTAATATGGTCAGCATCTTCATACTCCAAAGATTGAAATCATTTCTACCATTGAATTTCTCAATTTCATATTTTGCCGCCATGATAGAAAACCCAATATTAAATAAACAGAAGTACAACCCAGAAAATATGAAACCAATCAGATAACCAGAAGCTCAAAATAAATCCAAAAGAGCAAACTCGATCAGTTCGATAAATACGAGAATAACTTGATAGCTCGATACCAATTTGTTGTAAAATTAGCACTTGCGGAGCGAAGATCAGTCCAATTTTGGTTGCACAAATTAATAATAATGGGTAGCAATGACAAAATAATCAACGGTGAGAAAATAAATGGTACGAGAATGATTTAAGTGGTTCAACTTTTCAATGTGAAAAGTCTACTCCATTGATAATGATACAGAGCAAAAATCCACTAATAATCAAAATGGATATACAAACACCAATTTCGAGAGAGCTTTTCAAATTATACCAAAATCCAAAACTGACAAAATACCCTACTAATTTCTTGGTAATATGCAAGATAAATTAACAAACTTACTATTAAATCAAATATTACCGTACAAATGAGATGGAATATAATTGGCAGCAACGAGGACATGAAACTATGGAAGAAAAATCAACTTCTTCTTCTTCTTCCCAATTGATGCAGCTATTATATCTTCAACTCTCTGCAGTTTTTCTTTTCTTTTATTCTCTCTGCTCTCTGTTTTTTCTGACTGATACTTTCTCAGCTATTTTTTCTTCACGTCGGTGCTTTATATATATAAGGGAGATTGGGAAAAAAATTAGATTAATGCAAATGAACTTGGGCTTGAAGTTTTTGGCCATTATATTAACAAGATATTATATTAATATTGTTTTTTTAATTAAAATAGATTGAAATTTAACTTTTTATGGAATCAATTAATCGTCATCAAATCAATTATTTATAAGTATCTTCTTTTGTGATTAATCTTAATATATGCAAATTCAAACAATTTTTTGTTCTCTACATCCGTGAATAATGAGTTACCATATTTCTTTTAGAATTAATTTGATGTTTTAATCACAATACTTCAGTAAAAAAAAATAAAGATAATAATTTTATTACCATGCACATGCAAGGTACAAGAAGATAACGAGAGGAAGAGAAATGAATTCTTGAGAAATCAAGAACCTTATTGAAAAAGTGTATTCAATGTATGTTAAAAACATTAGAATGGACAATAGAGCTGTTTATAATATAACAGCTGCACATAACAGAAATACTATTATATGTGCTAGCTATAGTAGTAACACATGTGTACGGGAAAATTACAAGTACATAATACTCTACCAGCAACACCGCACTAATACAATAATTAATACACATACATTTCTAATAGGCCCCCACAAACTTGTAAGACCTAAAAATAGAGAGGATTAGGTATGGTCAACATATCTATAAACTAAATATACAAACGCTGATGCATCACCAAATCACGCAAAAAATGATGATCATATGTTGAGTACACGTGTAGAATATACGGATCTTAGCTAAAACTTTTGACATTCAAATTATCATAGTAAAGGAAGGACACTTTAGAATTGAGATTTGAAACTCTTTAAGAATAGATTGAACCAACAACACCTTATAAAGCTACAGAAGACAGAGCCCTATACTCAAATTTAATAGAAGATATAGACACAACTTTGTGTTTGCTTGAGTATCAACACACAAAAGTACCACCCATGAACACATAAAATGCACATATGAACACACAAAATGCGCCGGTAGGATTTTCCATCGTCAGGATAGGATGTCCAATTGATTTTCCATCGTCAGGATAGGATGTCCAATGGATATAGGATGTCCAATTAACATCAATGTAAGTACAAATATCAAGAACAACATATTTTTAAAATTGTAAACTCAACACTTAGATTAATACTATAATTTAAGAGATTAATTGTATTTATTTTTCTACTCTTTTCTTATCAATTTTATGTCTTTCTTTATGAAAAATATGAGTTTTATGAACACAATTATGTGTACTTATGTTATTAATTTATGTATCTTATGAACTCAATTTTCACCATGTGATGATTTAATATTTTACCCCAATTATAATTATATTATTTAATCTAATTTGTATTTTATTAATTGTTTGGCCAACAATTTATATATAGAGACAATTAAATAGATTTAAGAGAATTATTTAATTGTTTATTTTGATTAAATAACATGCATAGTTTCTAGGCAGAGATATATGATTCTTATGTATGTGATCCATAATTGATAAACTTAATGATAAAATTAATCATTATATGGTGAGTAATTTAATTGGCATGAGAGTGTGATTAAATTAATTACTATATGGTGAGTAATTTACTTGATAGAGGAATACATATTAGGTTAGATTTAATTGATCATGTAATTAAATGAATATTATATTAGAGAGATTTTAGCGATTCGCATGTTTAGAAAATTGGATGATTAAATATTCCTAGATATTTTCTCATATATCTTTTTAGACACCAAATTTGATTTAATTAATTATTACTATTTACATTTAGTTATTTTAATTTTGCTTCCTTAAAATATAAAAACACAAAAAAAAATTTATTTTTTTTAGTTTTAAAAAATTAGTTTCTAATAAAATAATCTCCGTGGGAACGATATTTTCTTATCATTATATTATTTGTTGCAATACGTATATGTGCATATTCATTGCACACATTTCGTGTGTGACGATCATTATCTGAGTACTAACTTTCAAGTTTTAAAACCATTATTGAAAATATGTTATCAATACATTTTGAAATAATAATTCTTATAAAAAATTTTGAAATAGGGCTTCACTCTAACTACCGGGCGATTATGACAACAAATAAAAGAGCACTACTTTAAATAAAACCAGATAATTAAACCTTAAAATCTAATTTTCAGAATTAAGTTTGTAATGAAAAATAATTTATTTATTTTTAACATCCTTAATATAAAATCTTGAATAAAAACAAAATCAATTTATTTTATAGAGATGTTTTACTTATTTAATATTTATGACATGATAACGTTATTATTATATCATATTTATAAATAGTCAATCATGTTAAATTTAATCACAGATAAATTAAAAATATCATATAAGAATAAAATATAAAAATTAACAGTGAAGAATTTATTTTAAAATTATACCTCAAAAGAATTCTTACAGAACTTTGATGCTAATTTCATTGCTGGAAAGCCTTTAAACGGATTTGTATTTCCGTTTATTGAATCAAAAACTAGAAATCTATCAAAGTATAACTTGTTCTTCTCAAAAAGAGAAAAACTTAAAAACTAAGAACTAGAGAAAAAAATCTAGAAAAAGAGAAATTTTTGTTCGGATTTTGAGGAGTGATTTTTATAATAGGGGAGAAGATCCTTTTATAGATGAGGAAAAAACAAAAACAAAAGTGAAAAAATATCTCAAAACATGATTTTGGACGCGTTTGGACAGGCTGGCATGCGTTCGGGGGAGAGATTTGTGTAATACGGGCGTGTGGTGGCTGTGCACATAGCGCACGTGCGGGACTTTGCATTTTAAACTGTTTTAACTCATTTTTTTCCAATTTTTTCCATTTTTTTACTTTTATTCATTTTTTTCTCAACATATTTATCATGTATTACCTATAGTATTTTTCTTCGAGTCTTTAAATTGTTTTTGAAAAATAATAAAAATACTCGTACTTCTGAAAATAAAAAATTTATATAAAAATATGATAAAATCATATAAATATAAATATATTAAATCATGATAATTTTAGTGTTTTTTAAGCACTTATCAACCAGCTTTAAGATAGTGTCAAAGTTAACACCACACAAATGGTAGTGGGTTTGACTTTTATTATAATCCAACAATACTTGTAAGTAACCCTTGGATACTAAATGAACCTTGCACCACTCTAGGGCTCTATCAACATTAAACTTGATCCTAAACACCCGTTTATAGGTAATGACCTTCTTTCCCATAGGAAATGCAACCAATTGCCAAGTGCCATTAGCTAACAAAGTATTAAAATCCTTTGTAATAGCATCCTTCCATTTTGAAACTTTGAGTGACGATTTCTAAAATTTGGTTAAGGTAATACAAGTTTAGCATTAAGATTCTTATGTTTAAAAACACTAGCTTTACTTCGTGTAAGTATAAATTTATAGCTTGAATTGAAGAAGGCCATCCACACCAAGTATATTAACTACGACAACAGGACAATTGAGGTAATAGATGCACCATTATCATATGCTAACATTGAGAACAAATCATCTAGAATGCCATTGTTTTGAACACCAAAGTCCACAAAATAATCAACTGGAAGAGGAGCCAAATGAGACATAGGTGTAGAAGTAAGAACTGAAGACACATCAGTTTAGAAAGAAGAATAACTAGATGGGTTAGGCAGAGGTACTAAAGGAATTGCACCATAAACAATTATAGTAACCGAAGGATCACAAACCACAAGCAAAATAGTCAAAGAAGATGCAAATAGAAAGCAAACCTTATTAAATATAGACACATTTAGTTGTCAAAGCCATGCAAATCTATCCATGTTGCTTATTTGTATATCCCATGAAAAAAACTAAAAAAACAAAATTCAAGCTTATTTTATTATAAGGCCTTACACAGAAAAAACATTAACATCTAAAAACCCTTTTAGTTGTTGCCACTACGAGTAAATGAGACATTTTTCAAATAGATGTTAAAAATTCCTTCCTTAATGGGAATCTCCATGAAGAAGTCTATATGCAACCTCCTTATAGTCTTTCTGTTGAAGCAAACAAGGTTTGTCACCTTCGATGTGCACTTTAGGCCTTAAACAAGCTCCACGAGCATGGTTTTCCAAGTTCAGCTCCACCATCATTCGCTTGGGTTACACTACCAATCCTTATGATTTTTCCTTATTTCTTTGTCGCAATGATAAAGGCACCATTTTGCTTCTCTTATATGTGAATGATATGATCATAACTGGTAATGATCTCAGTGGCATTTAAGAACTCAAGGATTTTCTTAGTCAATAGTTTGAGATGAAAGACCTTGGACATCTCAACTATTTTTTGGGTCTTGAGATCACTCGTTCCACAGAGGTCTTTATATAATTCAAGCCAAGTATATATCTGACCTTTTATCTTGAGTTGGACTCACTGACAACAAGATTATTGACACTCCAGTTGAACTTAATGCGCATATGACACCCTCGCGGGGAGGGGGGAATTATTATCTAATCCTTCTCTTTACCAACGATTGGTTGACACCTTAGTTTATCTCATAGTTACTCGTCCATACATTTCTTACATTGTTTATCATGTGAGTCAATATATGCCTGCTCCACAATTGACTCATTATGCTATTGTTCTACGCATTCTACGATACTTAAAGGGCACTCTCCTTCATGGTATTTTCTACTCAGCTCAGTCTCCTCTTATACTTCGTACATTCTCTGATACTGATTGGGCAAGAGATCCCACTGATCGTAGGTCCACTACAATTTATTGCTTTCTCCTTGGTTCTTCATAAGGATTTGGGTGTGTCCACATCCTATGATACTCCTATTTATTGTGACAATCAAAGCGCTATTCATATTTCTCACAATGATATCTTCCATGAATGGACTAAACACATCGAGATTGATTGTCACTTTATTCGTTCTCATCTTATCCATGGTACTCTCAAGCTTTTCTCCGTCTCCTCTAATGATCAACTTGCAGATATCTTCACCAAGGCACTTCTTAAGAGACGTACTCGTGATTTGGTTCACAACCTCAAGCTGATCTCACATCTACCTCGAGTTTGAGGGGGGATTTTAATGTATATCTATTAACAAATTAATGTATACTTGTTAATGTATATCATATCTACTAATTTATATCATATTGTAGGCTTTAGACACATCTAGTTTACTTGTAACTCCTTCGTAAAGGCACGATATATATTCATTAAGATACGAAATATAATACAATCATTCAATATTTTTAAAACAATCTTAGGCAACCTCATCAAACTTTGGTACCATAAAGTAATGGACCCGAAGAAGTTATGAACAATAAATAGATAGAAAATTTTGAGGACATGGATTATTCCAGTTCTCATATTAGTGATGAAGCAATCAACTAATTGATGTTTGAGTGATATTTAATGTGTCAAATTAATAATATTTTTTTTTATTTTCATTTTATTAAAAAAGGTTAATTTGAATAGAAGAAAACGTCTAATGAGATGGAATTCCCCAACTTATATAATGTTTAATTAAAATTTGAAGTGTTAGAAGCCAAGAAAAGTTGATGATAAGAAGAATCCACTGTTTGTTGAGTGTGATTATTTGCCTTCTGATAATGAGTGGATTGTTGACCCAAATGATCGATGGTGATACTCAACAAGATACGTCAATAATGGTAAGTCATATGTTAATATGTCATTAGGATTTCATTTGTTGATAGGAAAAGGAAAGATAACATGACAGGTGGTTTAAGAAGAGGAAGAATGGATGCAGACAGACATTGAAGTGGATTTCTAAATATTTTCATGAATTCTATGGATGATTCCAAGTGTTGGATGAGAAAGAAAATAGTTTGTTTTTTTAATATTTATGAACATATTGAGGATTTTATTATGAGCTGGTGATTCTAATTAAAATATGATGGGTTGATCATCATATTAATATCCTCCACGCATGTGAGTATCATTTTAATACAATAAGTTTATTTTTGTTTTTATTCATATGAGAAAAAACAAATGTTACATGACTTGAATAAGTTTTTTAGAACCTTGGATGAGGGACGGAAAATGTGTGAGTTGGGTTTTAGTAAAGTCTAATCCAACTTGAGTTTTTTGGGTTTTAAACATATTTTGTAAAAAAGAAACCAACTTTGTGATTTAACTATTTTTTGTTATTTAAGTTATAAATTTATCTAAATTTAAAATAAAAAAAATTAATTATTTATTTTTTATTAGTATGCATCATATCAAATTATTATTAATAAATATTAATATATTATTTAAATATATTATATTTAAAACTTAATATCCAATTTATCACAAACTCATTTCAAGGTAAACATTTAAATGCATAAAACAATATTTAATTATTTTTAGGAGTGAACTCGTGTTTCATATTGTATTTCATGTGTTGTGAGTTACATGACTAGTCGCTTTCTTAAAAGATGTTAGGTATTAGGTACGCAAAATAGTTATAGTATAATATCAATAACAAATATAATTTAATTTATATATATATATATATATTTAATGATAATTTAATGTATTAGTTATTATTTTATTATAGTTGTAATATATAAAGATGTTATAAGTTATTAAATTTTTATAATATAAATGTGTTTCATAAAAAAATTATATTTGTGTAATATGAATTAGATTAATGAGATAAAAATATAATGAGAATGATTTTTATTCAAAAGATATAACTATTAATTATTTTATAAAAATAATTAATTAAATTAATAAAAAATATTAAATTAATATATAATTTTTCTTACAATGATAAATACATGCTGGGTGAAAAGTTACCATGCTTAATTAAAAAAAAAGTTTTAACAATTTAAAAATAAAAAATATACTTTTTCATTTTTTGTGTGTTTGGTTTTATTTCTATTTTGTGTGATTTAGTAATTTTTGGAATAAAAAAAAATTTCACAAAAATTTATCTTTCTTTAAATCAAATTTAAGTAAATAGTTAAGTCTTTTGTACTGTTAGATTAATTTTTGAAAACATATCATGAAATATTTTGTAATTATTTTTGATAATTAGTTAGTTTTTGTCATAACTAGTATTTCTTGATAAGATGTGAAAATTATATTAAACCCAAAATCGGTGTTTATGAATTTTTTTAGTGGAGACTACCTTTGTGAGATATAATTTGAGCCTAATTTCATTTATTTAGATTGAAATATATATTTTTTCTACTCTAAACACATTTCTTATTTTTTCAAATTTTTAGTTGATCTCTATAGGTTAATGCATTGGATGTATGAATTTTTTCTCTCATCTTAATAGAGTGTCGTATATTTTTTATTATTTTTGCTTAGATTAAATGATTTGAGTAGAAATTGAGTATATGCTTATATCTCGTTCATGCGTAAGCTTCTACACAAAAAAGACATATATGGGGTTACCTAAACCAAAATCAAGCGAGAAAAGCCACAAAATTAACCAACTTACCAAAATCCAAAAAAAAATGTACAATGCGTACATGGGTTGACTCTACAAAAATACATATATTGAGAAATATCTTGAGAAAAAAATAGAGATAAAGAATATATAGTATAATCTACATACTATAACCCACATTGCCTACAAAGTTGTGAGTAAAAGTTAATTACAAAAGAAAGATATAGGAAATAATTCCTAAAAAGTCATTACCTTTCTCTTCATTTGTAATAGGCATATATCTTGAAATTCTTTCTTAATGATTTTGATTTATGCATGAAAATAATTTTTATATATGATATCTTTATAATTTATACATTTGAATCCTTTCATGAGTACAATTTTAAAATAACACTTTCCACCTTTATTCTTTATTCATAAGCGGACATATTAGGTCATTTATGTACATCAACTCTTTCGCATATAAATTAGTATGAGTGTTTGAACCCATAGGATTCGGTGTTTGAGTATTGACTTGTGAGGAATAGAGTCGGCGAATTCTAATTCATGACGCTAAAATTGGGTGAAATTAAATTGATACATTTTTGACATGAAATATGAAAATGATTTTCGACTAATTATTATAATAAATCATGATTGTTTAAAGAGATTAAAATAACTTATGCTTGAGATTTTAATTATGATCTTAAAGGAGATTAAAAAGTATGAGACATTTTTGTGAGATGTTGTTAATTTGTGATTTTGTTGTAAATTTAATTTTTAATTTGTTTGTTTTTATTGTTTCTTTTGATTTTTACATTTAGTTCAATGTTTGTGGGTATCATTCTTGAAAACCCTCACGAGACTCAAACTTCGTCCACTAGGGCAACCTAGGGGTTTAACGACTTGTTGCGTAGGCTAAATGGCGTGTCAATCCACGGAAGTGATTTAGCATAGTTTAATTTTTAGTTTTTATCGCTTCTCTTGCTAAGGGACTAGCGAAAATTTGGTTGAGGTTGTGATGAGTGCTCAAAAAGCACTAAAATTACCATGATTTTATGCTCATTAATTGATTAAGAATATATATATTTATATGTTTTATCATATATTTATATAATTTGTCTTTTTCGGAATCACGGGTATTTTTATTGTTTTTCAGGTATTTTGGCTTAAAAACGCAATTTAAAGACTCAAAGAGGAATACTTGAAGCAATACATCACAAAAATATCAATAAATAAATAGGGAAAGGTCAACAAATATGGAAAAACTGGACAAAATGGTAATTTTAGTGCTTTTTGAGCACTCATCACAACCCCCAACCAGCTTCTTGCTAGTCCCTTAGCAAGAGAAGCGATAAAAACTAAAAATTAAACTATGCTAAATCACTTCCGTGGATTGACACGGTTGCATTTAGCCTATGCAACAAGCCTTTAAAGCCCTAGGTTGCCACTAGTGGACGAGTTTGAGTCTCGTGAGGGTTTTGATAATGATACCCACAAACATTGAACTAAATGTAAAAATCAAAAGAAACAATAAAAACAAACAAATTAAAAATTAAATTTACAACAAAATCACAAATTAACAACATCTCACAAAAATGTTTCATACTTTTTAATCTCCTTTAAGATCATAATTAAAATCTCAATCATAAGTTATTTTAATCTCTTTAAACAATCATGATTTATTATAATAATTAGTCGAAAATCATTTTCATATTTCATGTCAAAAATGTATCAATTTAATTTCACCCAATTTTAGCGTCATGAATTAGAATTCGCTTCGACTCTATTCCTCACAAGTCAATACTCTCGAAACACTGAATCCTATGGGTTCAAACACTCATACTAATTTATATGTGAAAGAGTTGATGGTCAGAAATGAACTAATATGTTCGCGTATGTATAAAGAATAAAGGCTCAAAGTGTTATTTTAACATTGATCTCATGAAAGGAATCAAATGTATAAATTATAAAGATATCATATATAAAAATTATTTTCATGCATAAATCAAAATCATTAAGAAAGAATTTCAAGATATATGCCTTTTACAAATGAAGAGAGTGCAATGACTTTTTAGGGAATTATTTCCTATATCTTTTTTTGTAATTAACTTTTACTCACAACTTTGTAGGCAATGTGGGTTATAGTATGTAGATTATACTATATATTCTTTATCTCTCTATTTTTAAGATATTTCTCAATATATGTATTTTAGAGAGTCAACCCATGTATGCAGATTGTACATTTTTTTGGATTTTAGTAAGTGGTTAATTTTGTGGCTTTTCTGTTTGATCTTGGTTTAGGTAACCCCATATATGTCTTTTTTTTGTAGCAGTCATGCATGAACGAGATATAAGCATATACTATCAATTTCTACTCAAATCATTTAATCTAAGCAAAAATAATAAAAAATATATGATACTCTATTAAGATGAGAAAAAAATTCATACATTCAATGCTAATACCTATAGAGATCATCTAAAAATTTGAAGAAATAAGAAATGTGTTTGGAGTAGAAAAAATATATATTTCACTCTGAATAAAGGAAATTAGGCTCAAATTATATCTCACAAAGGTAGTCTCCACTAAAAAAAATTCATAAACACCGATTTTGGGTTTAATATAATTTCAACATCTTATCAAGAAATACTAGTTATGACAAAAACTAACTAATTATCAAAAATAATTACAAAATATTTCATGATATGTTTTCAAAAATTAATCTAACAGTACAAAAGACTTAACTATTTACTTAAATTTGATTTAAAGAAAGATAAATTTTTGTGAAATTTTTTTTTTATTCCAAAAATTACTAAATCACACAAAATAGAAATAAAACCAAACACACAAAAAATGAAAAAGTATATTTTTTATTTTTTTATTTTTAAATTTTTTTTATTTTTAAATTGTTAAAACTTTTTTTTTTAATTAAGCATGTTAACTTTTCACCACCCCCAACCTAGAACTTACATTGTCCTCAATATAACAACTGTAAATTAAAGATAAAGAGAAAAGAGAAGAAAGATTACCTATTTCTTGAGAAAGTGCAAGTAGTAATGGAAAATGCGGTGCATCCATCATATTCATCATTAAAGTGTATCTGACAGACGGTCATTTGTGAACTTCTAACATCTCAACAAATATTTTTAGTTTTAACAATTTAAAAATTATTCACATGTAATTAAATAAATGAAACAAATAAAAGAAAATTACCTAAAATGATGGGTTGCCTCCTATCCAGCGCTTAGTTTAACGTCTTAGCAAGACGTAACTTGGAGATTGCATTTTAAGTAAACTCAATGTCCCCTCATCATTGAGTCAATCAAACCTATAGGTAAGACAAGGTTGTCTACCTATACTTTTTCAGTCATGCCCTATTGATTTTCATATTTCTTTATGTACTTCAAACTAGGGGCATACTTTGAGTTTTAGATAACCCACATCTAGGTACAAATCAAATAATGAAGGCATAAAAACACAATTGTACCTAGATTAAACAAAGCAACTAACTCCTTAGATTGTAATTAAAACTTTAAAAATTTTGGAGATAGTTCAAAAAATTTTGTTTTGTTTTTTTTTTTTTTGTTTTGTTTTTTTTTAAGAAAAAAAAATAACATAATCAGTATTAACCAAGAGTGCTCCCAGGAAAGAATGGTGGTGCAAAGGCTCCTTAAAAACCATCCTCCTGAAACAACAGCGTTAGGGAAAGACTAGTGGCATAAAGGCTTCCAAGAACTAGTCTCAGAGAATTTAACTCCTTAGATCTTTACTTTTCATGCTATTATGTTAATTAAATTAAGTTAAGTAAAAATCTAAGTTAATGAAAATCTAAGTTTAAAAAAAAAAGGTTAATTTAGTTAAGTGAAGTAAAACAAATCTAAGTTAATTAAGTTAAGTAAAAAAAAATCTAAGTTAATTAAGTTAGTAAAAGAAAAACTAAGTTAATTAAGTTAACTAAAAATCAAGAAAAAAAATAGCTAAAGAAAGAAAAATAAAAAATAATATAATAAAAAAAATTGAAAAAGGTAAAAGAAAATAAAATAAATAAAATTATGATTTAAAATAAATAAAAAATAGTAAAAACTAAACTCAAAAAATTAAAATTTTGGTGTTTTTTTATTTTTTTATTTTTTTTTTTTATTTTTTTATTTTTTTTTTATTTTTTTATTTATTTTTTTATTTTTTTATTTATTTATTTATTTATTTTTATTTATTTTTTCATTTTTTTCCTTTTTTTCCTTTTATTTTTTATTTTTTATTTTTTTATTTTTTTATTTTTTCATTTTCTTATTTTTTTTTTTTTTTATTTTTTTTATTTTTTTATTTATTTATTTTTTTCTTTATTTTTTCTTTATTTTTTCTTTATTTATTTGTTTTATTTTTTAACTTAAAATTATTGAAATGTTTTTTTTTATTTTTTTTACTATTCATGAACGGTAAAACTTTTTTTTTTATTTTAATTCAAATTTTAAATTTCTAAATTATTTTATTATTAACGGTAAAAACTTTTTACTTCAAATTTCAAATTTCTAAATTATTGTACTATTCACGCTACAATTTTTTTTTATTTTTAAAATTTTTAAAATTTTTTTTAATTTTTAATTTTTTTAATTTTTTTAATTTTTTTAATTTTTTTTTTAATTTTTTTTTATTATTTCTTTTGAAATTTGAAATTTGATTAAATGTTTTATTTTTTTTATTTTTTTACAAAAAAAAATCAAAATTATTTACAGCACAAAAATATTTTTAAAATTTTGATAAATAAATTGAAAACGCTTATTCCTTCAAGAATGGCCAAAAAACTTGATGAGCAAAAGCAAGATCGCTGATCCTCGCCAATACTTTGGTTTTAATATTTGTAAAACTACCATGAAGTCTGCGAATTATTTCGTAGAAAATGATAAGTATACTCGAGTCGATCTAAGGAAAGAATGTATGTGGTTTTTAATTTATTATTCAAACTTTTAAAAGCGAAATTAAATCATAAACATCACTGTCGCGATATTTTGGGTTTTGTGTTTTTAATCTACTAACATAAAAGTAAACATAGATTCAATAAACATTAAATGCAAATTTTATCTTTTATAAATAGTGGAATATTTATGGATATAATAACTAAGTTAATTATGCTTGCTTTCGTATTATTTAGGTTATTAAAGATATGAATTGATATTTATTGATTCTCCCTTTTTTGTATGAATACCACATTTGGTGGGGTTAGATATTCTTTGTTAACTAAACAAATCAATTAACACCTTTATGGGTGGGGGTTGATAACTAATTTGGTTAATTAAATTAATTCTTTTTTCTAAGAGATTGAAAATGAACCATTTAAATGCCACGTTTGGTGGGGTTAGGCAGTTTTAAACTTTATTGAAGGTGTCCAAATTAAACCTAAGAATTTAGTTATCAAGTACTAACTTTCAAGTTTTAAAACTACGCGAAAACATGTCATTAATACATTTTCGGATAATAATTCTTATAAAAACTTTTGAAATAGAGATTCACTCTAACTAGAGGCGATTGTCTTAACAAATAAAAGACTACTCTAAATCGGTGGGATAACTAAACCTTAAAATCTAATTCTCGATTTAAGTTTGTAATGAAAAATAATATATTTCTCTAACATTCTTAATATAAAATCTTGAATAAAAATAAAATCAATTCATTTTAGAGATTTTTACCTATTTAATATTTCAAGCATAACAACGTTATTATTATATCATTTTTACAAGCATACTAGCAGTTAAATTTAATCACAGACAAATTAAATATAACATGTAAGAATAAAGCATAAAAAATAGCTGCAAAGAAAATAAAATCCTTACGATCTTGATGCCATTCTAGTTGCTAGAAAAACTCAGCGAATTTGCACTCCCATTTATTGAATCAAAAATCTAAATTATTACAAAAACATAACTAGTTCTTCCCAAAAAGGGAAGAACTCTAAATCTAAGAGAAATTAACTAAGAAAAGCTAAAAACTAAGAAAACAGAAGAAAAACTAAAAATCTAAGAAAAGAGAGAAAGAAAGAAGAGAGAAGTGAGTTTTGAAGGTGTTTTGAAGGTGTTGGGAAGGGGGGTATTTATAGGTGAGGATGGAGAGAAAAAATGAGTAAGAAAATGTTAAAAAAAAATATTAAAAAATTAAAAAACGTGTAATGGAAATGCTGAGGTCATCAATGACGTCAACATGACGTCACAGGGGCTGCTGCACGTGAAAAATGGGGTGAAAACGCGTTGGGCGCGCGGAGAATTTGTTGGCGTGCGCGCGTGAGCGATAACCAGCCTTGTGATCTTTGCACGCATAAGAAAAACTAAAAATCTAAGAAAAGAGAGAAAGAAAGAAGAGAGAAGTGAGTTTTGAAGGTGTTGGGAAGGGGGGTATTTATAGGTGAGGATGGAGAGAAAAAATGAGTAAAAAAATGTTAAAAAAATATTAAAAAATTAAAAACGTGTAATGGAAAATCTTTGAGGTCATCAATGACGTCGGCATGACGTCACGAGGCTCTGCACGTGAAAAATGGGGTGGCACGCGTTAGTAGCGGAGAATGGCGAGCAGCGTGAAACGATAACCATGTGCTTGATTTGGAAGCGGATTTGAGTCTTTGAAGCGTAGCGTTTTTCTCCTTTTTGACATTTTTGACTTTTTGACCCATTTTGTCCGGTTTTTCCATATTTGTTGACCTTTCCCCATTTATTTATTGATATTTTTGTGATGTATTGCTTCAAGTATTCCTCTTTGAGTCTTTAAATTGCGTTTTTAAGCCAAAATACCTGAAAAAAATAAAAATACCCGTGATTCCGAAAAAGACAAATTATATAAATATATGATAAAACATATAAATATATATATTCTTAATTAATTAATGAGCATAAAATCATGGTAATTTTAGTGCTTTTTGAGCACTCATCATTAGTATATAAAAATTTGGTCCATGTTAAAACGTGATCCTATTTCCTTGGTCCCATCTTATTTCTGGTAGCAATTTATTATTAGAATTTATGTAAGTTATTGTATGACAAGATAATAAAATAATTATAAAATATTTATTATTAAAATTAAATTATATTATGATACATTTGTCGTTATATGCATCGGCAATTTTTTTTCCGATCCTTCGTCAACAACTAATCAATATTATTAATCATCATTCGTTTAATCATCTAACGATAGGATTTATCTTTTTATTTTAATTTATAAGTTTAAATTATATATCGTTAGATGATTTATTTTTTTAATTTCAATTTATGTTTGAATTATATATATATATATGTTTTCGATGTTCATCCGATGTTAAATGAAAATATATATTATAAATTTATAGGATGTAATAAATTGTTGTATATCTTAATTATAGAGCAATTTATTAATGATGTATGGGTTATTGTAGATAATAAGTCGAAAAAACCTTTTTTTCCATTTTTTAAATATATTTTAAATATTTAAAGAGTAATTATATATATATATATATATTAAATAATTAATTAAATATAAAATTAAAAATATATGATAATAAAATAATTTTGGAATTATTTTTTAACAATAATTAATTATAAGATAATAATATTATCACTACTAATTTTATTATTTTTATAATAAAAATATCTTTATATTTATTATTATTATTCTACTATTATTTGATCAATTTATATTAATAAATTATTATAACCATAATAATATTATTTTTAATAATATAATTAAATAAAAAAATTTATTTATCATAATTAATTGTATAATAATAAATTATATAATAAATAATGGTAAAAAATTAATTAATTTAATTAATAAATTATTATTATATTAATTATTATCCTATAATAATATTTTACTAAAAATATAAATACCCTTTAATTATAACATGTATATATTCATCAAATTTTTATAAAATGGTATTTTTCATCTCTAAAATGCGTGTGCCGAAATAATTAGTAATACAATTAATTTGTCAGTTAAGATGAGCATCATATTTTAATATTAAAATATAATATTTATATATTTTTAATTAAATTATAATAGAATAGAATAGTAAAGAATTAATTTATTTAAATTCTATCATCTTTAAATTATTATTTAAATAGATAAAAAATTAATAATTTTTTATATTATTGATATTTATTTTTTTATTTTAAATATTTTAATTACTTATTTTATAATATTTTATGAAAAATATTAATATAAATATTATAAATGTTTAAAAATATAAATAATTAACATTGTTTTATAAAATTTTATAAAAAATTTCATAATCCTGTTAGATATTTTATAATTTTTGTTTATTTTTTGAATTTTTCTCGTTAATGGTAATATTTTTAATGTTTTTATAAAAAAATTATTTTAATATTCTAATTTATAAAATTGTTTTTTAAATCGACATTTCTGACGTTGATCAGTATAAAAAATTTATAATTGTCGGTAGAAAAGTCAAAATTATGATGTTGCAAAATTTAATTAATTAATAAAATTACTTTTATAAAATTTATCAAATAATATAATTTAAAATTAATTATATTTTTAATATTTTTATAACATATATTTATTATGAAAATAATTACTATATTTTAATTTTTTTTTTGTCTCTATGTGCATCTATCCATCTCGTAACTTGATTTATGGTGAAGCAAATTATCCATGTCTATTTTAATTTTTTATGAAAAATAAAAAAATAATGATATATATATCGAATATTATATTAATTATTGATTAAATATACATTTAAAGATATAAAAATGATAAAATAATTAGGAGGTAATTACTCAAAAATTAATTAAAAGATAATGATATTATGAAAATAATTTTTTTATTATTAAATAAAGAATAATTTAATTTATAATAATATCACCACCTTTAAATAAATCATATATTCATTAAATTCTTGTGACTAAATAATTCTTTTAATATCAAATTTTAATAGTTATTATAAAAATATTATTAAATATTATTTTATTATTTCTATAATATTAAATTTTATAAATATTAAAATTATTATTAACTTTTTTGTATTATTTTTATAATATTAAATTTAATCGGTTAATAAAAGTTATCATCAAGATTAGCATTAAAATAAACTTATTTTAATCTAATTATTTGTTTTTCTCTAAACATTCAAATACCAAAATAATCATCGCTGTCGAAAAATTATTTATATACCATGTGCATGAAAAAAATATCACGTTCAAAATATTGTTGTTGTAGAGAAACTTAATAACCATTACCCTACAATAATTTATTAAAAATATAAATGCTTTTTAAATATTTACGACATTTTACATATTTTACATATTTATATATTTTAATTAAATTATAGTAAAATAGTAGAGAATGTCAATAAATTATTTTTAAATATTATTATTATTAAATTATCATGATAAAAAAATAAAAAAATATTTTTTTATACTATAGAGATTTATTTATTTATTATAATTAATATAATTAGATAATTTATTTAATTTATTTAATTATTTTAAATATTCTAACTATTTATTTTATAAAAAATATATTAATTAATATAAATATTATAAATATTTAAAGATATATATTAAATAAAATACAAATAATTGATTCTTTTTATATTTTATAAAATTTTATAATTTTTTTAATATTTATTATTAATGATAATATTTTTAATATTTTTGTAAAAATTATATTATAATATCTTAATCGATATTAATATTTTTTTCCTATCCACGTTTCAAACGTTCGTCAGTATAAAAAAATTATAATTTGTCGGTGGAAAAGTCAAAATTATGATGTTGTTAAATTTAATTAAGTAATAAAATTAAATTTATCAAATTTATCAAATAAAATTAATTATATTTATAATATTTTTATAAAATATATTAATTATGAAAATAATTATTATACTTTCATATTTTTGTCTTTATATGGCATCTATCTTGCTCGTAACTGATTTAATCATTCATAACAATTTGGGGAAGTAAATCACGTACATTTATTTTATTTATTTTTATAAAAACTTAAAAGTGTAATGATACATATCAAATATTATTTAATTATTAATTAAATATAAAATTAAAAATATGGAGTGATAATATATGAGTTATTGATTGAATATAAAATAAAAAAACATGAAAATGATAAAATAATTATTTAAGAATTAATTAAAAAATAATATTATTATCATAATAAATATAATATTTATTATAATGTTATCTAAAAAATATAAAATATATTATATTTATTATTAATTACACTTCAATATTATTATTATTAAATAAAATTTTATTATAATAATAATATGGTCACCTTCCACTAAATCATATTCACTAAATTCTTGTAGATTATTATAAAAAATACTCTCAAATTTTAAGATATCTTTAAAAATATCTTTAAGATTTTAAAAAATTTAAAAACATTACTCAAACATATTGAAAGTTAAATCTAATAAACTAAGGAATAGTAACATTTCTAAAAATAGAAAAAAACTAAGGAATAGTAACATTTCTAAAAATAGAAGAGGAAATAATAAACCAATGAATAATAGACTTAGAAATTTTAAGAGAAAATGGTAATATGTAAAAAGAAATTTAAAAAATAAAACTGGCTACACAAGATCTAAACATACGAAGTTTGAGTGAAAAAAACTATTTTTTCTTTAATAAAGTGGTAATTCAACCCTATTATTTATTATTATAATACTTATCATTTGTGGGGCAAAAAAAAAAAAAACAATTTGTAAAAAAAGAAAAGTAATGAGTAGAAGTAATCAGGTAGACTGGACCACATCTATTTGGTATTCGTCCTTAAATGTTATTGGAGTCAGGTTCTGTCTGAAACAATACAGAAAATTATATCTTCACACAGATGAACTCTGTCTTCATTCCTCAAGCTGCTGGCTCAATAATAGAATTCGATACAGTAATTTACTCATTAATAATTGAACAGTGTATATTTTGTCTCAGACTAAAAGAACAGAGTAACAGTTTTACTACTGGTAATTACAATTTTGCCCCTACTATAATGAACATAAATAATTACACACTCGTTTAAGATTTGTATTCGAAAATTACATTAAAAAAAATAATATTAATCAATTCTGAATTAATATTTATTTTTAATTAAAAAGATGGTATATATTTTAATTTAAAAAAATATTTTAAATTAATTATTAAATTTATAAGAAGATATTAAAAATTAAAAATTCAATTATACCATAATTATATTTTATGTATATACTACTAGTTTCTCGTGCTTAAACCCACTTATGCTCATAAGTGTATATTAAGGATAAAAATATCATATTATGATTTCATATAACTCTTGTTAGATTAATATGAAATTATAATCTCAAACTTATGTGTTAGATTTTATTATTAATTATTATGCACACAAGAAATTAGTTGAAAGTTAAACAAGAATAAGTATGATACATGAAATATAGACATTACAAAATATATATTTTTTAATATCAGAATCAATACGAGATGTTGCTTGCATTCGTGGAGTTTTGATCTTGAAAAATAACAAAAAGTTATATCATAAGTTCATTTATTATATATTTGTAATAAATTATAATTAATATAATATATTAATATAATTATGATATAAAATTATTATTTTATGTACATGAGAGAGAAAAATAATATCCAATCACATTTGAAAGTAGAAATATGTTTATATTCAAATTATAAATTATATTTCATATTCAAAAATACATTCATTAATATTTAATAAATAGGGAGATAATGTTGGTAAATTTTTTGACATGAATTTTAAATAAAGTTTATTGTGTATTAATCAAAACATTTATTCTATATTAATTGATAAAGTGAATCAATAATTGATATATATATATATATATATATTGTAAGCAGAAATATTATTATTTTATCATAAGCTTATAAAAAAAAGTCAATCATGTGTTATTTTTCAATGGAAACACAGTACTACAACATTTTTGTGATAATAATATTTGACTACTTTTTATAATTGTAGTGAACTCTCTCAATCAACACTGTATATTCCATCTTTTGGACTTCAAAGTTCAAACTTGATCAGAGCGACATATATGGCTTTAAATGTTCCAGAGTAGCAGCTTACTATACTTTTATATATGTTAATTTTTTTTTATCAAATAAGTTATTAATTTACTTTATAATTTATTAAAATCATCTTATCATCACTTTAATATTTTACATATTTTTTAAAATATCAAAAAATAATATGCAAATAAAATTTAAATTTAAATTTAAGATAAAAGATTAAAAAAATCATATTATTTAATATTTTTAGTTTAATATATAATTCAATATAAATACATTATTTTATACACATATGTATATAATAATAAAATAGTAAAGTATATAATTGATTTTTGAATTTTAATTAAATTTATAAATATATCTTTAAATTTTTTAAATTTGAAAATTTTATAAATGTATTTTGACTTAATTATTAAAATATATATTTATAAATAAATAAATAAAATAATTAAGATTTATATATAATTTTTAAAAATTTATTAAATAAATAATATAATTTTGAAAATTTGAAAAGATAGATTTTCAAATTTTTGGATGAATCGTGTCCTATATCCTAAACAAATTTAATCCCAACAGTACTATATATACTCGAAGATGATCAGTTTGAAAAGACATCTCGTGATTTGGGGATAAAGGGGGCCTTTAAAGATCGTAATCTGCCAATTGCAGGCTATATACAGTACCCAAATCAGACATTATTATTGTAAAGGAAAACTTTATTTTTTTTTTGAATTTTAGATGCATTTCAAATAATATTTAGTAAATATAATTGGGTTAATATTAATAAAAAAATTATAATAATAATTAATATTATAATATATATATATATATAAATCGTATATTGTAAATTATAAATGTACTTTTCAGTCCTTTTATTCTTGATTAATATCTATGTTACAGATGTATTTAGTCAATTATAACTAGATTATAATTCTCATCACCAAGTTTGATTAGGGATTCTTTTTCACGTCAAAGTCACCCCACGGAAGGAATATCAGGTGTGTCTAAAAATTAACAGATTTAATTTATTTTAAATAATTTAATTTATCACCGTTAAAGTTATATGATTTATAAATGTTATCGAATTGAATTAGATTTAAAATTTATTGAATCAATTTAGATTAATTTTAGAAATAAAATTTATACTATATAAATATGTGTTGGTCTTTATATTAATTTAAATAATAAAAATGTAAAAACTAAAGTTCGTTAGAGTGACATTAAACTATTGTTTTTATATATAATTTATGTTTAAATTAATGTAAAATTAAATAATAATTATTTATGTTAGTTTTTGTGCTATTTGTAATATAGAATTGAATATAAAATATTTGTTTATTCGTTGCTACGAAAAAATCAAATTCCTTTAGGTCAAAACTAATCGATTATTGAAGTATAAGATTTAACGTAATAGTTATTTATTTATTAAAATAAAATATTTTAAAAAACTTTACACATTATAAAAATAAAAACATAAAATTTAATCAACCTATTTAGAATGATTTGATTTTATAAGTTTTATTTGATCGAAACGATTCTTACTTTTAAAAACTAACATTATTAATTAAATTTTAATTTTAAATTAAATTTGAAACAACTCATAACATGTACATGGAAAAAATATTGAATGAGAAGGATGAGACTTCTCACATTTTTGGCATAGCATAGCATATGATAGAGTAGTAGTTTAGGTATATTAATTTATGTATAAAGTTATACTATAATTATTAAATAAAATATTAAGATTTATTTTTGAATTATATATCCATTAATGCATCTTTTTCTTCATCAGTCAATTTATCTGGCAATTTATCCTTACCTTCAAGTGTCTTAACGAGCCATTCTTTAACTAATATGGTCAGCATCTTCATATGCCAAAGATTGAAATCATTTCTACCATTGAATTTCTCAATTTCATATTTTGTCGCCATGACAGAAAACCCAATATTAAATAAACAGAAGTACAACCCAGAAAATATGAAACCAATCAGATAACCAGAATCTCAAAATAAATCCAAAAGAGCAAACTTGATCAGTTCCAATAAATACCAGAATAACCCAATAGCTCTGATACCAATTTGTTGTAAAATTAGCACTTGCGGAAGCGAAGATCAGGTACAATTTTGGTTGCACAAATTAACAATAATGGGTAACAGCAAAATAATCAACAGTAAGAAAATAAATGGTACATAATGATTTAAGTGGTTCAACTTTACAATGTGAAAAGTCTACTCCATTGATGACGGTACACCGAGAAAAAATCCACTAATAATCAAAATGGAGATACAAACACCAATTTCCAGAGAGCTTTTCAAATTATACCAAAATCCAAAATCAACCCACAAAATACCCCCTCTAATTTACTGGTAATATGCAAGATAAATTAACAAACTTGCTATTAAATCAAATATTACCATACAAATGAGATGGAATATAATTGGCAGCAACGAGGACATGAAACTATGGAAGAAGAATCAACTTCTTCTTCTTCCCAATTGCTGCAGCTATTATATCTTCAACCCTCTACAGTTTTTCTTTTCTTTTATTCTCTATGCTCTCTGTTTTTTCCGACTGTTACTTTCTCAGCTATTTTTTCTTCACGTCGGTGCTTTATATATATAAGGGAGATTGAGAAAAAATTAGATTAATGCAAATGGACTTGGGCTTGAAATTTTGGGCCATTATATTAACAAGATATTATATTAATATTGTTATTTTTTAAAATAGATCGAAATTTAACTTTTATGGAATCAATTACTTGTCATCAAATCAATTATTTATAAGTATCTTCTTTTGTGATTAATCTTAATATATGCAAATTCAAACATTTTTTGTTCCTCTACATCCGTGAATAATGAGTTACCATATTTCTTTTAGAATTAATTTGATGTTTTTAATCACAATACTTCAGTAAAAAAAAATAAAGATAATAATTTTATTACCATGCACATGCAAGGTACAAGAAGATAACGAGAGGAAGAGAAATGAATTCTTGAGAAATCAAGAACCTTATTGAAAAAGTGCATTCAATGTATGTTAAACATTAGAATGGACAATAGAGCTGTTTATAATATAACAGCTGCACATAACAGAAATACTATTATATGTGCTAGCTATAGTAGTAACACATGTGTACGGGAAAATTACAAGTACATAATACTCTACCAGCAACACCGCACTAATACAATAATTAATACACATACATTTCTAATAGGCCCCCACAAACTTGTAAGAGCTAAAAATAGAGAGGATTAGGTATGGTCAACATATCTATAAACTAAATATACAAACGCTGATGCATCACCAAATCACGCAAAAAATGATGATCATATGTTGAGTACACGTGTAGAATATACGGATCTTAGCTAAAACTTTTGACATTCAAATTATCATAGTAAAGGAAGGACACTTTAGAATTGAGATTTGAAACTCTTTTCAGAAGAGATTGAATCAACAACACCTTATAAAGCTACAGAAGACACAGCCCTATGCTCAAATTTAATAGAAGATATAGACACAACTTTGTGTTTGCTTGAGTATCAAGACACAAAAGTACCACCCATGAACACTATATCTTTTTTTTTTCTTTATCTCTCCTCTATAGAAAGAGGTGATGATACAATGTCCAATTAACATTAAGTACAAATATCAATAGCAACATATTTGTAAAATTAAAACCTCTACACTTAGATTAATATTATAATTTAAGAGATTGATTGTATTTTTTTTAATCTTTTCTTATCAATTTTATGTCTTTCTTTATGAAAAATATGAGTTTTATGAAAAAAATTATGTATAGTTATTTTATTAATATATAAATCTTATGAACCCAATTTTCACCATGTGATGATTTAATATTTTACCCCAATTATAATTATAATTTAATTATATTATTTAATCTAATTTATATGTTGTTAATTGTTTGACCAACAATTTATCTATAGAGACAATTAAATATATATGAGAAAATTATTTAATTGTTTGTTTTGATTAAATAACATGCATAGTTTCTAGGCATAAATGTATGATCCTTATGTATGTGATCCATAATTGATTAACTTAATGAGTAGTATACAATTTAATTGGCATGAGAGTGTGATTAAATTAATTACTATATGGTGAGTAGTTTACTTGAGAGATGAATACATGTTAGGTTAGATTTAATTGATCATGTAATTAATTGATAATTATATTAGAGGGATTTTAGCGATTCACATGTTTAGAAAATTGGGAGATTAAGTATTCTTAGATATTTTCTCATATATCTTTTTAGATACCAAATTTGATTTAATTAATTATTACTATTTACATTTAGTTATTTTAATTTTGCTTACTTAAAATATAAAAACACAAAAAATTTATTTTTTCATTTGTTTTAGTTTTAAAAAATTAGTTTCTAATAAAATAATCTCCGTGGAAACGATATTTTCTTATCATTATATTACTTGTTGCAATATGTATACGTGTGCATTCATTGCATACACTTTGTCTGTGACGATCATTATCCGAGTACTAACTTTCAAGTTTTAAAATTATTACTGAAAATATATTATCAATACATTTTGGAATAATAATTCTTATAATTTTTTTTGAAATATGGCTTCACTCTAACTACCATGCAATTGTGACAACAAATAAAAGAGTACTACTTTAAATAAAACTAATTTTCAGAATTAAGTTTGTAATGAAAAATAATATATTTCTTTTTAACATCCTTAATATAAAATCTTAAATAAAAATAAAATCAATTTATTTTATAGAGATGTTTTACTTATTTAATATTTCGCAAGCATAACAAAATTATTATTATATAATATTTATAAACAGTCAATCATGTTAAATTTAATTACAGATAAATTAAAAATAACATATAAGAATAAAACATAAAAAATAACTGTGAAGAATTTATTTTAAAATTATACCTCAAAAGAATCCTTATAGAACTTTGACGCTAATTTCATTGTTGGAAAGCCTTTAAATGGATTTGTGTTTCCGTTTATTGAATTAAAAACTAAAAATCTATAAAAGCATAACTTTTTCTTCTTAAAAAGAAAAAAAAACTTAAAAAAAACCTAAAAACTAGTGAGAAAAAATATCGGAAAAGAGAAATTTTTGTTGGGATTTTGATGAGTGATTTTTATAATAGGGGAGAATGTCCTTTATTAGATGAGGAAAAAGCAAAAAAAAGTGAAAAAAATATCTCAAAATTTGATTTTGGACACGTTTGAACAGACTGGCATGTGTTCGGGGGGAGAGATTTGTGTAAAACGGGGGTTGGTGCGCATAAAATAGGTGCGGGCGTGTGGTGGCTGTGCACATAGTGCACGTGCGGGACTTTGCATTTTTAACCGTTTTAACTCATATTGTCCAATGTTTTTATTTTTTTTGACTTTTATTCATTTTTCTTAACATATTTGTGATGTATTACCTATAGTATTTTTCTTCGAGTCTTTAAGTTGTTTTTGAAAAATAATAAAAATACTCGTACTTCCAAAAATACAAATTTATATAAAAATATGATAAATCATATAAATATAAATCTATTAAATCAATTAAAGTACGTTAAATCATGATAATTTTAGTGTTTTTAAGCACTCATCAACCAACCTTAAGATAGTGTCAAAGTTAACACCACACAAATGGTAGTGGGTTTGACAACAGGTGAAAAAGTTTTACTATGATACAACAATGCCTGTAAGTAACCCTTGGATACTAAATGAACCTTGCACCACTCTAGGGCTCCATCAACATTAAACATGATCCTAAACACCCGTTTATAGGTAATGACCTTCTTTCCCATAGGAAATGCAACCAATTGCCAAGTGCCATTGGCCAACAAAGTATTAAAATCCTTTGTAATAGCATCCTTCCATTCTGAAACTTTGAGTGCCGATTTCTAAAATTTGGTTTAGGTAATACAAGTTTAGCATTAAGATTCTTATGTTTAAAAACACTAGCTTTACTTTGTGTAAGCATGAATTGAAGAAGGCCATCCACACCTAAGTATATTAACTACGACAACAGGAACACTGAGGTAATAGGTGCACCATTATCAGATGCTAACATTGAGAACAAATCATCTAGAATGCCATTGTTTTGAACACCAAAGTCCACAAAATAATCAACTGGAAGAGGAGCCAAATGAGACATAGGTGTAGAAGTAAGAACTGAAGACACATCAGTTTAGAAAGAAGAATAACTAGATGGGTTAGATAGAGGTACTAAAGGAATTGCACCATAAACAATTATAGTAACTAAAGTATCATAAACCACAAGCCAAATAGTCAAAGAAGATGCAAATAAAAAGCAAACCTTATTAAATATAGACACATTTAGTTGTCAAAGCCATACAAATTTTTCCATGTTGCTTATTTGTATATCCCATTAAAAACACTAAAAAAGCAACATTCAAGCTTATTTTATTATAAGGCCTTACACAGGGAAACATTAACATCTAAAATCTCTCGTAAAATTAGAATAAGGTTTCTTTTTGAATAACAACTCATAAGGATAACAATCATTAAAAAATTTCATAAACATATAATTAAGTGAATAAACTATAATTTTAAATACAAATGATTCACGTTTTCTTGAACTATAATACCTTGATTCGTAACTCTTTGTAGAATTTACAGAATCATTATTGTTCGATACTAAAATAACAATATATCATATAGGTTCTATTTTTAAAGGTTGTCATTGACAATCGTTAATACTTTGATATCATACAAAAAAATAAACAAGATAAAAAAGAAACGAACAGTTGAAAAATCAAGAAACTTATTAAAATATATTCACTTTATGTTAAACATTACAATGTATAAGAGTTGTTTTTATAACAACTAGACGTAATGGAAATACTATCAATTAATATAATAAAATACATGTTTACCAACAGTTAAAAATAAATAATAATCTACGAGAAACACCATATAACACACGTACATTTTTAATAGACCCCCACAAACTAAAAGTGAGTAAGTATAATCAATTTGATTCTATGATTGTACATCTAAGCAAGCTTGCATCAGTATCAGTAATATATAGTAATATCTTATTTGACAAATTATATCTTTACTATTTTAATTTGTACATTTCTCACCCACAATATCCTTAAAAAAATGTTTTAGTTAAATCCAAAAGTTATTTTAAAAAAAAAATGTTTTTTCCCTCCAAAACTAACAAGATTTTGAAGCAAATTTTTTTAAAATAAACAAAATACACTATTTTTTTAAATAAACAAAATACACTATTTTTTTAAATAAACATAATCAAATAAAGAAAATTAAATATATTACATTAATCACCCTACCTCTTTAAAGCAATTGGTATACGTTTATCAAATAATTAGGTGGAGGTCACGATAGAGAATAATTTTTGCCGACTAGTAGTATGTAGTATGTACTATCTTGGAACGAGAAAAACATAAAGAAATCTATATAGGAGAGAAAAAAAAATAAAGAAAACTTAAAAATATAGGTGAGTCAGAGCTTGGAGGTCTTAAATGAAAAATGAAAAATGAAATTGAGGCCTTAAATATTTTCTAGATTGAAATAATATAATTAAAAATATTTATTTTTTTAACAATAAATTTGGACCCGTAAAATTTACTAGTTAAAAAAAATTTTGTTTTTTTTTCTTAAGTGTTTAATTTCTAGAATATATTAAAATTTATGTAATCCAATGAAAAATAAATAAAAATTAATCATAAGCTCTTAGTCTGTTAGAAAAAAAACTCATTATCTAAAAGCATACAGCTCCAAATTTTAAAATATTATTAACATGTCAATAATATTTTCCTAATAAACTAAACAAATATAAAAATGAGATATTTTAAGAAAATAAATTTGTTAATATTATAATAAAAATATTTTAAGATATACTTATATTTTATTGTAAAATTTCAAATAAAATGTAAATGGTAAGATATATAATTATTTTAAGGGAACGTGACTCTAAAGATTCTATTTATTTTAAAGATAACAATTAAGTTATATATTTATTTTTTTATTGTATTTTAATTTTATTACCATTTAAAAGTGACTATAAAAAGATAAATAAATATTTTTATGTTTTTTATTTGATTTTTTTAATTACACTTTATTGAAATTAAAATAATCTACCTAACACAAATGAAAAACCAAAAAATAAAATTAATTTTTTCAATCATTTTTTAATAATTATAAAACTAGACGATTATATAAAATAAATATAAAACATAAGTATTCTTTTTATAACAAATATAAATCTTAATGATATTTATCTCTTATTTTAAAATATAAAATAAAAATATCTTTATTTAAAATTGTTTTATATGTAATTCAAACTTTTTTATATGTTATAGATATACCAAACAAATAACCATTATATATTTCGTTGTCATCTAAAAGTTTTTTCTCGTATAATACAAGTAACAACGTACATTTTTTGTTCTAACAACAGAAAAAAAAATAAATGATGAGCTTAAACATTTAATATATAAAATTATATGAATATCAAAACATTAAAAATTATAATGTTAGATACAGATTTATATTATAATATTTTACTAAACATAATAGATAAAATAAAGATTAAATACATAATCATAATATAAAACTTTAAAGTATAATTATTTTTAAATAAAACAAATATGTATAAATAAGATAAAATTTTGAATAAAAGACATTTTAAAGATAAATATAAGAAATAATTAAAGAGAAAATAATTTAATTTAATTAATTACTTATAATCTTAAATATTTCACATGTAGTTTTTATGTAAAATAACATTAAATTAGATACATAATTTTTTTAATTTAATATGTTTTATATTTTTATTATATTTTCAAAAATATATATAATAAATGTTTACAAAACGTTTGTTAATAATATATAAAATTAAATTAAATATACAAATTTTAAAATTTTAATATCTTTTAATTTTTTTAATGTTATATTATATTTTTAAAAATATATATCTATCCAAGAACCTAAAAGTATGGGTCATTTATGATTTTTATCTGTCTCCGTCTGTCTCCGTCTGACCACATCTTACTATAAACAAAGTTTGTAAAATTATATAAAATAATATATTTTAAAAATTATAATAATAAAAATAATATTATAATAATATTAAATAAGATTTAATTTTATAAAATTTAATATAAAATAACATATTAATTTCAATAATAAAAATATATAAAATAAATATAATATTATTATTTTTATAATTATAAAATTTTTTAAAATTATTATTATTATTATTATTATTATTATTATCTTAACAAATTTAAGTAACATCACGATATTGCCTAAAAATGAAAGCCTGCTCTTTAAAACAGGCATACGTATGAGGTTCAAATCATGTGACGTCACGTTAGATATTACTTCAAAATGGAGGCGATTATTAAAAAGAAAAAAGAAAACCATGAAATTAAATTGGAATATGATTTTTATTAGGAAATATCTTTTCAATACCTTGTTAGGTTTCTAATAAAATGAATAAGATAAACTCATATTATTATATTTTTAAAATTTATTGAATATTTATTATATTATTAACTAGGCTAATAAAATTTAAATGAAGATAAAAAATAAATTATTGATTATATTTTAATTTTTTTATTTAAATATTATTAATATATTTTTTATCTTCTATCAATAAGACATATTTTTCGGAAAAAAAAAGTAAATTCTGATTTAACTATTTAAGTTGTATATTTATCTAAATTTAAAATAAATTTATTTTTTAATTATTTGATTTTTTTATTAGTATGCATGATATCATATATAATTAATTATTATTAATATAATTATTTAAATATATTATATTTAAAATTTAATATCTAATTTGTTTCACAACTCATTTTGACGTATGCATTTAAATGCATAGAATAATATTTAATTATTTTTAGTAGTGAAGTCGTGTTACACGTTGGATTTTTGGATTTGACTAAGTCATGTGTTACACGTTGGATTTTTGGACTTGACTAAGTCATGTGTTATACGTTATGATTTCTTTCGGAAAAGATGTCAGGTATTAAGTAAGCAAAATAGTATATCATGCATTGAAAAATTTAGTTAGGATAAATTTATAATAAATTATCAATAATATAACATAATATTAATAATAAATATAATTAAATTTATATAATGTATTTAATTATAATTTAATATATTAATTATTATTTTAATATAATTATAATATATAATTTGATTGTATTTTTATAATAAGTCGAAATGGTGGTCGGCAAATCTATTTTGGCAAATCGCATTTTTCATCTCTAAGACGCGTGCGTTGAAATCAATTAGTTTGTCAGAATTCAGAAAAGAAGTTAATAATTTGTCGGAGGAATAAATGATAAATTTTAAATAGGATAGTAGAATTTAATTAAATAATATAATTAATTTTATAAAAGTATCAAATAAAATTACTTAAAATTAATTATATTGATGATATTTTATGATATATAAAAATTATTACTATGTTTTGAAATTTTCTATGTATATATTGCATGTATCTCCTAACTTATTTAATCATTCGTAACAATTTGGTGAAGTAAACCACAAATATCTAATTTTTTTTTTAATATGGGCTAAATTTATACAGAAATTTAGGAAGGTAAATTTTTAAAATATTATTTTGTATATAATATTAATATTTTAATTTATAATTAACGCATTATATATTTATTATTAGATTATAAAATTATATATGTATTTTTATATTTTGTGATATATTTACTCTATATAAATAAAAGTGTATCTAAATAAGTTTTTTCTTATTAATTTTTGATTAATCATATTAAGTTTTTATTTAAATTTTTTAAATTAAGTATTACAATGAAAAAATATGTTTTAAATTTTTTAAAAATGTTAATAGAAACCAAACTATATCTTTTACTATGTATTAACTCATACAAACTAAATTCTTACTATCTATTTAAGTTTTTATTTTAATTTTTTAAATTAGAAAGTATAATACTTACAATTGCAATAAATCTTATGGAAGTTGGAATCTTAAGTGTTAAAAATATAAATTTATCTATTGATTACATAAATAGACCTGATTTCATTAATAGATCGTAATTTTTTTTAATAAAAATCAATATATTCTTGTTAATCTCAAAAGGCTATGCTTGTAAGGCGTTCATGATTCCGCACAATTTCTTGTAATCTGTTTAAAAGACAATATGAAAATAGTCACGGAAAGATAATAGGCGATAGCATTGAAGATAAAAATCATCTATCGATAAGCTTAAGTAAACGCATTTCATATAGGATAGAGATGAAGGGTTTTCATTTATGGAGTGTCAATTCAGAGGTTTACATACCATTCAATTCATATATTTATTTTTTAAAATATATTTTAATTTATCTAAAAATTGTATAATTTTTTTAATACGTTATATTTTAAATTACACAACTATATGTTGAAATTGATGATAAAAAGTTACACAAATAATTTGAAATTTTGATATACTATAGGCCAAGTTTATGTCTTTTATTTTTTGCAATATATTAACAAATCAAACTATATATGTATAAATAACATTTTTAATTACTGTTAACGTAAATAAGTTTCTACTTCAATCATCTAAAGTCCGTAGCATGATGGAGCAATATCCTTTATCGGGATTCATATCTCTGTTTTCTTATTTATCGTAAATATGAAATTATTTATGAAGCAACAAATATATTTATCTTGTCAAATATATCTTATTTCATGTAATATTCGTACAATTCATTTTTTTTAAGTTTCAGTGATTGTTAGTGTTTTTACAAAGTCATATAAATATCTTTAGAAAATTAAATCTAATTTTGTACGAATATATAATATTTTAAATCAAAAAGTTTAAAAATTTCAAGGTAAGACTAAGTATTAATTACTAATTGTACGTAATAAAATTATAATAAATATACATCTGTACATACAATTATTTACTTCAAATGATTTATTATTTATAATTTAATCATATTATAAAAGTATTAGTTTTTAATTTTATATCAATTTAATTTTAAAAATATAATACTAACTATAAAATTAACAAAAAATAATATAAATATAATTTAACTTAGTGCTTAATTTTCACCAAACGGTTATTATTACTTTTATAATTTTATAATTTAATTTAATAATTATTTTATTTTATTTTAAATTTACATCTCTCTGTACTATTAAATAATGTTTTTATTACAAATAGAAAATATTATTGATTGATAAATATTAATAAATAAAAAAGTTTAATAGAAAATCTAATCCTTTGCCAACAACCATTAAAAAAAGGTTTGACCTGATTTTTCTGATCATAATAAAAAAAAATGTTTCCATTAATAATTTTTTAAAAAATCACATTTTTTTATATAAGATTATATAAAATGATATTTAGTATGATACTTTAAACTTCAATTAGAGTTAATACAAAAAATATGGAATTTTAAATATGTATTAATTATATTTTACATGTATAAATATACGATGTTACAAATATATCTAAAATATTTATTTAGTTATAATTATATTCATAATATATAGTTAATGATAAAAATATACTTAATATTAAATATATTTAAATTTATAATGTATAAATAATAATAAAAATACTTCAAATGTTAAAATTATTTTTATTATTAATCGTATTTTGTAAGTATAATTATATTTAAATAAATTTTTTGATTATATTTACGACCTACTTTTTATATTGAGAGTATAAACGTAATTAATTCCATCACTGAATGAACCACAATTTTTTTTTTATTTTTTTTAATAAGAACCACAAACTTAAACTCTTTTATCGTGCAAATCAAAGTTATAACAAATACATACATAATTGCTTTCTGGTCTTTTGGTGATGGCCGATGATTACGAAAGTCAACATTTATTTTTTCAGCAAGTAGACATGCATTTTAGTTATTTTAATTTCATAAGAGATATTTATGTTATTTTTATAAAAATTAAATATTTTAGTTATTTTTAAATAATAATATATTTTTTTATTAATAAAAAAATTATATTATAATAATAAAATAAATTTAATGAGATAAAATTATCATTTTATTTTAATAATTTAAAATTTACTTTAAAAAAATAAGATATTTATTTATTTTTTTGATCTTTTATTTTTGTAAATTTAAATTTATACAAAAAATTTATATTTTTTTGGGTACTTTTATATATCATATTTTCTATAGATATCTTTTTATATCGAAATTATAAATTTTATGATATTAAAACTAAAGATTATATATATCAAAAAATTTACAAGATTAATAACGTTAGAATAATATATATTAGGTATAAATATTGGGGATATAAAATAGTTCATTTATGTGGTTCTAACAGTGATCTTACTTATATAGTTTCTATTTATGATATTGAAAATTCTATAATTTCCATTAAAATATGATACCTACATAAGTCGTGATATAAAAATTTAAATATATATATATATTCATAAAATATATAAATTCATAAAAATAGTTAAAAAAATATTATATTGTTTAAATTTAATCTTAAATTATTAAAATAAAATAAAAATTTAACTTATTAAATTCATTTCATTATTATGACAGTGAATTTTTATTAAAATAATATGGTATTGTTTTAAAATTGAAAAATATATCTATTTATATATAAAGAGTAATCTAAATATTATTTATAAAAGTAAAATAATTAAAATATTTAATTAAGTATGAATCTTACAATACTAAATGATCGGTGAAGTAAAATAAATCATCATAGGTGGGATTTTAGACATTTCAAATTTACCTACAAATGACATGATAAGAAGGACCCGAACTTTATGGTAAATATATGTCTTAGCAATACTTTAACTACATGTTCATTCCTTCAATGATTTCACATGCAACACTTTTTATATGTCACTTATGTGAAAAACTTTTTGATATAATGTTCATAAGCAAGGAACACATGAGAATTGAATTACATGTTTATTGGTCATTGTAAAATAGTTTGATTAAATAATTTTGTGAAAGAAATAAAAATATTTTTATTTTTTATATAATTAAAATAATATTTTTAAATTTAACTTATATATTTATATTATATAAAAAAGTTAATTTTATGATTTCATATTAAATATTGTTAAAATTCAACTACGATAATTTAAATTCATTAATGCTAAATTTCATTTAATTTAACCTCATTTAAAATTATTAAAATATTATTTTTATTATTATATGTTTTAAAATAATATTTTATATAATTTTTTCATAAATTTTGTCCATTGATCAAGTCAAATCATATTACTACTATATATAGATAAAAGAGCATTTTTTTTATCTCAAAAGTTATTATTACATGCTGGTAGATAATTATAAATTAAAATAGTATTTTTTTTATCTCAAAATTTGTTATTATTATTTTTTTAGTTTTAATTATTTGACAAATTAATTATTAAATAACAATTTGTGGTATAAATATTTTTTGTAAACAAAATTATCACATATATAAAAATTTAAGTTTAAAATGTATTGAAATACTAATATATAACAAAAAAATCTATTTAATAATAAGTCGTGGTATTAATATAATTAATTGTGTTGTGATATTAGTAATTAGGTTCGAATTCCCATAAATATATTTAATAAAAAACCTAATTGTGATAAATAGAATTTCTCAATATTTAATCATGTTTCAAAAATTGGAACATTTTATTGTTTGCTAGTTTGACGTGTCTTATTTGAAAAATAAACTTCCAAAATAAGTGCATGTTATTTTTAATTCTGTAACTATATAATTTATATATATATTAATTTTGTAAATTTTTAGATAAGTTTTATTAGTCTTATAATTTAAAAATATATTCAATTAAGTCAAAAACTTTAAAATCAATTTTGTAAGAGGTAAAATAAGAATCATATATTGTATTAATAAAAAAATTAAAAAAAGAAAGAAACCTCTCTATTTCTCGCTAGTTATCGCTCTCCCTTTCCCTTTTTTCTCTCTCCATTTCTCTCATCAATATTTTATTAATAAAAATAAAAAATTGAGAGGGAAAAAATGAATAAAAGAGAAAGAATGAGTGAGAGAAAAGGGAGAGAAAATTGACGAAAAAATATAATTAGTTTTTCTCAAAAAGAGAAGAAGTTTAAAACTAAAAAAACTAAGAACTTAAGAGAGAGAAAAGTTTGTGATTTTTGGGATTTTAAGGGGTGAGTTTTTACTATAAGGGATGGTTATTTTATAAATGAGGAAAAAAGCCAAAAAAAGTGAAAAAAAAATATCGCAAAAATTGATTTTGGATGCTTATGGACAAGTTGGCACGTGTGTGGAGGGGTGAGATTTACGCTAGACAGGCATCGGCACATACGGGATAGGCGTGGGCATGTGCTGGCTGTACGTGCAAGACTTGACATTTTTGACCAATTTTATCTAATTTTTTTTCATTTTTCTCAATATATTTGTGATGTATTGCCTCAAGTATTTTTATTCGAGTCTTTAAGTTATTTTTGAACGAAAATACTTGAAAAATAATAAAAATACCCGTGATTCTAAAAAGACAAATTTATATAAAAAAACGATAAATCATATAAATATAAATCTACTTAATCAATTAAAGTACATTAAATCATGGTAATTTTAGTGATTTTTAAGCATTTATCAACCAATCTTGAGACAATGTCAAAATTAACATTACCCAAATGGTAATAGGTTTGATAATAGGTGAAAAAGTTTTACTATAATCCAACAATACTTGTAAGTAACCCTTGGCTACTAAACAAGCCTTGCACCACTCTAGGGCACCATCAAATTTAAACTTGATCCTAAACACCCATGTATAGGTAATGACCTTCTTTCCCATAGGAAATGAAACCAACTGCAAAGTTTCATTGGCCAACAAAGTATTAAAATACTTTGTAATAGCATCCTTCCTTTTTGAAACTTTGAGTGTCGATTTCTAACATTTTGTCCAAGCAATACAAGTTTAGCATTAAGATTCTCATGTTTAAAAACACTAGCTTTACTTCGTGTAAGCATAGGTGTGAATTTATAGCATGAATTGAAGAAGATAATCCACACCCAAGTATATTAACTACGAAAATAGGAACAATTGAGGTAACAGGTGCACCATTATCAAATGATAACATTGAGAACAAATCATCTAGAATTCCATTGTTTTGAACACCAAAGTCCACAAAATAAACTGGAAGAGGAGCCAAATGAGACATAGGTTTAGATGTAAGAACTGAAGAAATTAAATATAGACACATTTAGTTGTCAAAGCCATGTAAATCTCTTGGTCACTGACTAAAAATAATATTGGGTTTGTTAGTCAAAATAGGAGGTACCTAATTTAGAAGAACATTCATGGAAGGTAGCTTCCCATATTGTCAAATATGGAGGTGCCTAACCTTGTTTGAATGAAAAATGGAAAAAAATAGGTAGCCTAATTTTGGTGAATGAAGAAATGTTTGGCATATAAAATGAGAACTTGAAGGCTATAAATATGGCTTCATTTTTTCATTGTTAATCATCCCAAAAATAGAGAAAAACCTGTATGAGAAGTTTTTGAGTGAGAGAAATTTTGTGGGAAAATTCTCTTGGGTTTGTAATTGCTCTTGTATTTTTGGGTGTGTGAGAAAATTACTGAAAGTGTGGTTGAAACAATTTTCCACATAGTGATTTTTTTTCTAATTATCTTTTGACAATAAAAGTGGTTTTTATCCAATTTGGAGTTTCCACTATAATTTTTGTATTGTGTATTTTCTATTTTTCTATTCTTTGAAATTCTGCTAAGGAAGATCTTAGGAGGGAAAATTTGTGATTATATCATTTGATCCAAATTTCCTAACAATTGGTATCATAGCCAATTTCAAATAAAGAAGTAGAAATGTCAAAAATCAAGATCGACATTGAGAAATTTGATGGGATAATCAATTTTGGCTTATGGAAAGTATAAGTCAAAGATTTTTTGATCCAATACGGGTTACACAAGGCATTAAAGAGGAAACCAACCCATGTTATCAGTATTAAGTATAATAAAACTGGCATAAGTGATGGATATTAGGAAGATCTTGATCTAAAAGCTGCAAGTGAAATTCGGCTTTGTTTGGCCAAAAATATTCTTACAAATATACATGTAATATTTATGGCCAAAGAACTTTGGGAAAAGCTTGAAGAATTATATAAGGTAAATGACGTCTCAAATCGGGTGTATCTGAAGGAGAAATTTCATACTTTGCCTATGAATGAAGGAACTATTATGACTAAACATCTCAGTGTTCTCAAGGGTAATGTCTCTGAACTGGAAACCATTGGAGTTAAACTTAATGATAAAGATATAGCTTTAAGGCTTATCTGGTCTCTTCAATGTTCTTATGAACACATGAAACCTATCTTGATTCATGGAAATGAGAAAATAACTTTTTCAGGAGTTACCAATAAACTATTTTCTAAAGAAAAAATGTTGAGTGGTGGAAATACTGTTTTGCCTAAAAACTCAGCATTAGTAGCTAACAACAGGAAGAAAAATAATTTCATGAAAAAGAAGATAGCGTGTTGGAGGTGTGGACAATCTGGGCACCACAAAATAAATTTTCCAAAGGATGGAGTTGATTCGGCAAAAATCTCAAATAACGATGGTGACACTAACAATATGTCTGTTTTCGAAGACTATGATGGTGTTATTTGAAAAGAGTATGTGCATCCTTATGACATGCCACTAGTTATGTTTTTGTAATTTATTAGCTTTTTGATTCAATAAATGGGAGTACAAATTCCGTTTGGAGGTTTTCTAGCTACGAGAATGGCATCGAAGTACTGTAAGGATTTTATTTTCTTTGCAGTTATTTTTTTATGCTTTATTCTTACATGTTATATTTAATTTGTCTGTGATTAAATTTAACTGTGTTGACTGTTTGTAAACATGATATAATAATAACGTTGTTATGCTTGCGAAATATTAAATACGTAAAAATCTCTAAAATGAATTGATTTTATTTTTATTCAAGATTTTATATTAAGAATGTTAGAGAGAAATATATTATTTTTCATTACAAACTTAAATCTAAAAATTAGATTTTAAGGTTTAGTTATCCGGTCTGATTTAGAGTAGTGCTCTTTTATTTGTTGGTACAATCGCCCGGTAGTTAGAGTGAAGCTCTATTTCAAAAGTTTTTATAAGAATTATTATCTGAAAATGTATTGACAACACATTTTCAGTAGTAGTTTTAAAACTTGAAAGTTAGTACTCGGATAACTAAATTCTTAGGTTTAATTTGGACACCTTGAATAAAGTTTAAACTGTCTAACCCCACCAAAGGTGGCATTTAAATGGTTCATTTTCAATCTCTTAGAAAAAGGAATTAATTTAATTAACCAAATTAATTATCAACCCCACCCATAGGTGTTAATTGATTTGTTTAGTTAACAAAGAATATCTAACCCCACCAAAGGTGGTATTCATACAAAAAAGGGAGAATCAATAAATATCAATTCATATCTTTAATAACCTAGATAATATGAGCAGGCATAATTAACTTAGTTATTATATCCATAAATACTCCACCATTATAAAGATAAAATTTGCACAAATGTTTATTGAATCTATGTTTATTTTTATGTTATTAGATTAAAAACACAAAACCCCAAAATATCGTGACAGGATGTTTAGGATTTAATTTCGTTTTTAAAAGTTTGAATAATAAATTAAAAACCACGTACATTCCTTCCTTAGATCGACCTTGGGAGTATACTTATCATTTTCTACGAAATGATTCGTTCACTTGCGAGAGTTTTATAAATATAAAACCAAAGTATTGGCAGAATCGGCGTTGCCGGTTTTTGGTCATCACCTTTCCCCATTTATTTATTAATATATTTGTAATGTATTGCTTCCAGTATTCCTTTTTGAGTCTTTAAGTGACGTTTTTAAGCGAAAATACCTGAAAAACAATAAAAATACCCGTGATTCCGAAAAAGACAAATTTATATAAATATATATATTTTTAATCAATTAATGTGCATAAAATCATGGTAATTTTAGCGCTTTTTGAGCACTCATCAATAAGACTAAGTTTGTACTTGAATATTTGTTTTTCATAGTAAAAAGTTAGGTGGTTTTCCTCTTAGGTCATGATTGTGACTTAGGTTATTTCTACTTAAACATATTTTGTTTATTCTTTTATTTCTGTACTTTATTTTTACACGTGATTGCATGTCTGACCTCTTTGTTTAAGTTATTAAATTATAAATTAATAAAAATTAAAAATAATATATTCACTACATCTATAGGTTAATTAGGTCCATAATTTATAAAATTTCAATGCCAAATCAAGTAGTTATCATTATCTAACTTGACAAAAAAAAATTATTAGAAGAATTGAAGAAAGTCTTTGTGTAATAAAATTATATGATTTAGTCATAACAACATTATTGAAGGATGATTCACGTTTTCTTGAACTATAATACCTTGATTCGTAACTCTTTGTAGAATTTACAAAATCATTGTTGTTCGATACCAAAAAAATAGTACATCGTAATAGATTTTATTTTTTAAGATTGTTATTGACAATCGTTAATGCTTTGATATCATACAAGAAAATAAACGATATGAAAAAGAAACAAGTTTTTGAGAAATCAAGAAACTTACTAAAATTTATTCACTTTATATTGAACATTACAATGTACAAGAGCTGTTTTTGTAACAACTAGGTATAATGGAAATACTATCAACTTTTATAGTAAAATACATGTTTACAAACACTTAAAAAAGTAAATAATAATCTACAAAAAAAACACCATAGGATACACATACATTTTAATAGACTACCACGAACTAAAAGTAAAGAAGTACTGATGCATATTTTCGCAAGTGTACGAATCATTCAAGTAATAAAGTGTATAAAAGTACGGATATCGAACCCACAAGGAATGACGTTACTAAGTACCAAAATTGACTAATCCTATTTTTATTTGAAAACCGAATTGTTGAAATTGTTTAAGAAGAAAATTAACTTAAAATTAAATGCAAATAACACAATTGAATTTTGTTCACAAATGATTAAAAACGCTAAGACATTTGATTTCGCTAAATCAATTCGATCCGATTTCAAGTCATGTTATATGAGAATCAAAGTTAAAAGTGATGGTTGAAAAACCCCAAATTTACCTAATACTCTCTCTCGAGTTATATTAGAATTACTTATCTATGAAAACCAACTATATTTCTATGAAGATTTAATCACAAACAAGCACATTACGATTTATGGAATTTCTAGAATAACCACATACATCATGCATTAGTTCTCACACTCGCATTCGACATACAATATTTATCACAAGAAGCGTTCATTACACATCTTCTCTCGGTCTCAATATAATGCAACAAATCATCTAAATCTTGGCCAGGAATTTAAAAGCATTAAGCATGGAAATAAATACTCAACTTGAAAACAATGAATTCATATAACGATAACATAAGAAATCAGATTTTCTTGATTCAACTACATCATAACCTTAGCAAAAATAAATTAGTTCATAACGGAAATAAAGAACAAACATATTCTCAATTGAATCCATTAATAACAAATCTGAATAAAATGTAGGAAATAAAAGCTAAGGAGAAGAGATGAAAAAACTCTTGAAGATGAAGACTTGGTAGCAACAATGGTGATGATCCTTCAAGCTTCTCCAACCTTTCTCTCCAAAATTACCTTTTATTCTCCAAAAATAACTCAGATCTGCTCTCTCTGCCGCGATCGCTTTCTCCATCATATTGTATATATAGATCTAGGGTTTTGGGGGTAATTTTGGAACAAAACAACATAAAAAATGTGTTTTCGGACGAAACTCACCGACGGTGACATTTTTGGAAAAGTTACGATTTTGGTTCCACTGATTCTCGCCGGAGGCGAGATTAATTTGCCAAAATCCTTGCTCTTGGGAATATTTTTTCCGTGAGAATTTCGCTGGTGGCAAGAATATTTTAGCCGACGGTGGGATTTCTAAATTTTGAAATTTTCTTTTCTTTTTATTTTCACTCAATCCCGATCATTGTACTTTGTCCAAAACTTCTCCAAAATCATGATTTTACCTGAAATTACACTTTAAACACGAAATACCCGTGAAATGACATTTGTGGATTAAATAATCAAATAAACACAATTTTCACACTAATATCAACATTTAAATTATAACACAAAATACAATAATTTGACTCTTATCAATTAACATCAATTTGGTTCTATGATTGTACATCTGCAAGTGTTTGCATCCCTATTAGTACTATATAACAATATCTTATTGACAAATTATATTTTTACTATTTTGATTTGTACATCTCTCACCCACATTATCCTTAAAAAAGAATGTTTCACTTAAATCCAAAAGTTATTTTCAAAACAAATATTTTTTTTCCATCCAAAACCAACAAGATTTTTAAGTAAGTTTTTGAAAAATAAACAAAATACACTATTTTTTTAAAAATAAACATAAACAAATAGAGAAAATCAAATGTATGACATTAATCACCCTACCTCTTTAAAGCAATTGGTATACGTTTATCGAATAATTAGGTGCAGGTCACGATAGAGAATAATTTTTGCCCACTAGTAGTATGTACTATCTTGAAAAAGAGAAAAACATAAAGAAATCTATATAGGAGAGGAAAAAAAATAAAAAAAACTTAAAAATATAGATGAGTCAGAAGAAGGAGAGCTCAAGAAGTTTGGAGGTCTTAAATGAAAGAGGAAATTGAGGCCTTATATATATTTTTGGATTGAAATAATATAATTAAAAATATTTAACTTTTTTAACAATAAATTTAGACACGTAAAATGTAATAGTTAAAAACATTTCTTTTTTGATAAATTGTTCTTCTTCTTTTTTCTTAAGTGTTTAATCTCTACAACATATTAAAATTTATGTAATCCAATAAAACATGAATAAAAATTTATCTAAAAACATATATGCATAGCTCCAAATTTTAAAATATTATTAACATGTCAATAATTTTTTCCTAATAAACTAAATTTGTTAATATTATAAAACTATTTTTATTCAAGGTATGATTATATTTTATTCTAAAATTTCAAATAAAATGTAAATGGTAAGATATATATTTATTTTAAGGGAAGGTACTTTTAAAGGTTTTATATTTATTTTTTATATTTTAATTCTATTGTTATTTGAAAGTTAATATAAAAGAACAAATAATTATTTTTATATTTTTTATTTAATTATTTTAATTATTGAAATTAAAATTAAAAAAATTATTTTTTTCGATCACATTTTAATAACAATAAGAAAAGATGATTATATAAAATAAATATAAGACTTAAGTATTATTTTATAATAAATATAAATACTAATCATATTTATCTCTTTTTTAAAAATATAAAATAAAATTATTTTTATTTAAAATTATTTTATATATAATTCAAATTATTTTATATGTTATAGATACACCAAACAAATAACCCTTATATATTTGGTCGTCGTATAAAAGTTTTTTCTCGTATAATACAAATAACAACGTACATTTTTTGTTCAAGCATCAGAAAAGAAAATTAAACGATGAGCTTAAACACTTAATATATAAAATTATATAAATATTAAAACATAAAATTTATAATGTTAGATACAGATTTATATTATAATTTTTTCCAAAATATAATAGATAAAATAAAGTTTAAATACATAATCAAAATATAAAACTTTAAAGCATAATTATTTTTAAATAAAATAAATGCGTGTAGATAAGATAAAATTTGAATAAAAAACATTTTTAAAGATAAATATAAGAAAAAATTAAAGAAAACAAAATTTCTTAAAATTTATTACTTATAATCTTAAATATTTCACATATAATTTTTATGTAAAATAACGATAAATCAAATACATAATTTTTTAATTTAATGTTATATTATATTTTTAAAAATATATATGTAACAAATAACCTAAAAGTACGGGTCCGTCTGAACGCATCTTACTATAAACAAAGTATGTAAAATTATATAAAATAATATATTTTAAAATTATAATAATAAAAATAATATTATAATAATATTAAATGAGATTTAGTTTTATAAAATTTAATATAAAATAACATGTTAATTTTAATAATAAAAATATATAAAATAAATATAATATTATTATTTTTATAATTATAAATTTTTAAAAATTATTATTATTATCTTAACAAATTTAAGTAACATCACGATATTGCCTAAAAATGAAAGCCTGCTCTTTAAAACAGGCATACGTATGAGGTTCAAATCTTGTGACGTCACGTTAGATATTACTTCAAAATGGAGGCGATGCTTTAAAAAAAAACATGAAATTAAATAATACGATTTTTATTAGGAAATATTTTTCGTCACCTTGCTTGATAGGTGTTCTAATAAAATGAAGTAGATAAACTCGTAATATTATATTGTGAAAATTTATTGAGTATTTATTATATTATTAACTAGACTAATAAAATATTATAAGTATAAATATTTTAATTAGTTTTACAATTTATTAATTAATATAAATATTATAAAAAATATATATTAAATAAAAAAATTAATATATTATTTTTTTCTTTCTATAGTCGACATTTCAAACCTAAAAATATTTATAATTTGTCCGTGAAAAAGGCAAAATTATGATGTTGCAAAATTTAACTAAATAATTAAATTAATTTTATAAAATTTGTCAAATAAAATTATATAAAATTAATTATATTTATGATATTTTTATAATGATTATGGAAATAATTAATATATTTTGAAATTTGTCTCTATATCGCATCTATCTAACCCGTCACTGATTTAATCATTCATAAAAAATTGATAAATAAAATCGGTGGTTGATATATCGCATTTTTCATCTCTAAAACGCGTGTGTTGATATAATCGGCAAATTGGTGGATATGCAATTAATATAACTCTCTCTCTTTCTCTCTCTCTCTCTCTCGTTAGAGCATTGTTAAGAACTCATCTTAAAACATACATATAAATATTGGACATGCAATATAACTAACTTATTTAATTTTAAAAGTTAACTTTAAAAGAACATATAGTATGTATAAACATTAAATTAGATATTTATTTATCATTTAAGTTTTATAATAATATAATTTATATATTTAATTTTTTAATGAAGTTTTATTAATTTTATAATTTAAAATTATTATTAAGTAAAATTTTTATAAAATTTATATTTTATTAAGAGTAAAATAAAAATTATATATTTTATTAATAAAAAATTCAGCTCTCTCCTCTCTTTCTCTTTCTTGTTATCTTTTTTCTTTTTCTAATCATCTAATCATTATTTTATTAATAAAAAATAAAAAATAAAATTTAGAAAGAATGAGAGTGGGAGAAAGCGAGAAGAAAAGATTGAGATAATATAGAGGGAGGAGGGATAAAAGAAAACGATAGCTGGGAAAAGAAGTTACTGTATTTTTTTAATATTTTTTATTAATAAAATATATAAATTTTATTTTATTTGTTAAAAGATTTGAAAATTTAAATTTTTTAACTTAATTAATCATAAATTATTATTATTTTTTAAATAAATTTAATTAATTATTAAAAAAAATACTTAATTAGTTTTCCAATATTTCTTGCAACAAAAGGTTATAAATTATTATTATTTTTTGACAGAGACTATAGTTATGTGAACATAAATGATATAAATAAATTGTGAACTAAATGTCATTTTTTTTACATATTTATCAAATATTAATTAGTTAATCACATAAAATTAGTTACACATAAAAGTGACTAAAATGATTGAATATGGATATTTTTTTCAGTATTAGACTAAGATTAATTAGTTAAACACATAAAATTATAATAATATATATTATATAAAAATATTTCTTAAGTCAACATAGTGTAATCTAAAAAATATCTCATATATTTAAATTTAATTCATGCTAAAAGAAGATCAATATCAAAAATTATAAAAAATAAAATAAAATAAAATAAAAGGTATTATGAGAAACTTCAAACTAAAGCTTTTAAGGTTTTTGTTATTTATATCTCAATTTTTTTTATATTTTATTTGATCCCAAGTTTTAATTTTATCTAATATAATATTATTTCATATTTTATTTTATTAGTTTTTTATTTATTTGAAATATTTTAATCTAATTTTTTAATATTTTCTCCATTTTCTCCATTTTTTTTATCATTATATAAAAATATCTTATTTAGTCACTTTAAGAAAACTAATGAAACAAATACAACAAAAAGATATGTATATTTATTAATCTTTTTTTTAATATTATAAAATTTTAAATATACTCTCAAATTTAAAAACTTAAATAATATCTTATTTTTTATAATTTAATATATTTTTAACACTTATATATGTATGATATTAATATTTATTAAATTATAATATTTTTATTTATGTTAGATAATTTTTATTATAAGTAATAATGTTTTAATTCTATTTATCTCATGTAACATTACATGCAAATTTTGTCTTTGATTAAGAAGGATACTCTTACTTTATATATATTATGATATATTTTTTACTCATAAATATTTAGATAAATCTTTTTATTTTGTATAAAAAATTACACTTCAACCTCCTTAAAATATATTTGTAATTAATGTTTAAATCTGTCTAATTAGATATTATTTAATATTATTAGAGTTATATTTTTATTGTTATAAATTTTATGGGTATTATTTCATTTAATTTGATGACATATTTTTATGACACGATCCTGGTTTGTAGTTCGTAGGGAAGAAGAAAAAAACCCAACCTTCCTCGCTTATAAATAGTTTAGGCTTGCGGGTGATCTCAAAAACACAACAAAAGGAAGAAGCAAAGAATAAGAAACTTATATTTAGCTTCTATTTCAATAGTAGTCATTATTTGCATTAAATCCTTGAATAACCAACAACACTATGTCTGCTCCAATCTCTGTCTTGCAGGCTAAAGTTACTAAACCCAATCCTGTTCGACCAACAGCAAAGTTTCATCCAAACATCTGGGGAGATTTATTCCTCAACTACAATTATGATGATATGGTATTTTAACTACATTAATATTTTCCTGTTTTTAGCTAAGTGGTTATGATACTAAATTTTTTATTTTATTGAGAAATGGTTATAATACTCTACTACAACATTTTGGTGTTTCTGGGACTATATATCAAACTAGATAAAACTGTTTCATATAAATGGGTATCCTTTTGTAAATATATCCCAGTAAACTTTAATCTTTTTGTTTAGAAGTAGCATGCTATAATTACCTTATTTTATAAAAATATATGTATAAGTTTTATTTATAACACATATTTATCACATCTATAAATAATAAATGATATATATTGTTATTTAATAAAATAAAAAATGTTAAAAATATACAAATTTATACATATTTTTGTAACAATATCACTTATATTGAAAATGGTAGAATTAATTATCTTAAAAATGATGAATTGATTCATTTTTTTAAATAATTATACAGCATCTAACCTTTTATACTTGATACATGTGTAAAAATAAATGGAAAATTGTAATAAGTATATATATTTAAAAAACAAAATCAAGTAAAATGAATATTTTATCATTCTTAATTATATTCAAATTAAATAAAAATAAAATTATATTAGAAAAAAAGAAGAAGAGATTAATGAGACACAAGCATAAACAAAGAGATTAATATATAACGATTTAGTGAACTTTTCAAACGTTTTTGTCGTTATTTTGATGTCGTACGGGTATCAACAAAGCACGATACCGACACCTGTGCATGATATGTCTCAGACATGCGCATGGTTAGATCGGACTTAGCAACCACTTGAAGGAGATGACGTGAAGGAGAAGATGATGGCAAAGAAGAAGCAGAGACGACAACATCAGAAGAAGACGCCAAATAGAACCAATTAGGTCATCACTTTTGCTTTTCATGGACTGAGCCATATATTCTATCGTTGATTTTTATAAAATTCGGCCTGGGCTTCTTATAACTTAAAAACTGAACTGGATATCCTAATTAACAACACGTACAATTTAAAACCTGATATGGAGATGGTCACTCTTAAAAAAAAAATAGAACACGTATAGAAAAATATATAATTTAAATATAATTTATGTGTTATGTATTAAACCAGCTTAATGAGACTTACATATTCATATATAGATTCATACATATACAGATAACTGGTCCGAATAGCATAATAGTTAGTCTATAAATTAATCATGTAATTTTCATTTGTTGGTTAATTAATTGGGTAAATTAATTAATGCTGCAGATAGCTGACAATGCTCTTACAGAGAAGAAAGTTAAGGAGCTGAAGGAAGTAGTAAGGCAAGAGATATTTGAAAGTAGTGCACATGGAATTTCCTATAAATTGAAACTAATTGATGCTATTCAGCGCCTTGGTTTGGCTTATCATTTTGAAAGAGAAATACAAGAGTCATTGCAAAACATTTATGCTGTTGATTACTACAATATTGATGAAGATCTATACACTACTTCCCTTTATTTTCGTCTCTTGAGACAAGAAGGATACAATGTTTCATGTGGTATGTATTAATCTACTTTATATATATATATATATATATATATATATATATATATATATATATATATATATATATATATATATAATCTTTTTAATGTCCTAAGTAATTATCTGCTTAATTATTTGTTTTTTATATTTAAATATTAATTTCTATATTATGCATGCATGTTTTTAAGTAGTTTTAATGTACTCTTAAATTTTTATTGTTTTTCCACAATATTACAATTGATTTTTTAAATGTTTCATTTTTCTTAAAATAATGCAAATTAAAAGATTAATAAATTACTTGTTAATTAAATCTCACAGTAGCTGAAATTCACACTTAGGATTGTTAATTTTTTTTCTTTCTAACAGGATAAATCCTTATGTGTATTATCTAGTTGGAAGCAAAGATAAGAAAAATAAATTAAAAAATGGGTAACGGAGAACTATGATTAGTATTTTATAATATAAGATATGATAATATATTCTTCTATATTGTTTCTTAAAATTATATACCATATTTTAAGAAATATATTAAAATTTAATATTTTTAAATTTTTATAAATTTAATTATATTTAAACTCAAGCTAATCATAAGTAATATATTATATATATATATATTATATTTCATCTTTAATTTTTTATTATATTAAAGCATCAATAATTTTCTTTTATAAACATTATTTAAAATATTTATTTAAATTATAAAGATCTAAAATCTTATAATTATTTTATAATCTATCGTTATTATTTTAAACTAGTTTGTAATAAGATTCTATCAATACTGTTTAATATAAAAGGGTTATATATTTTTGTTACATATATTTTATTTTTCTCAATTTTACCTAAATATTATTTATTGACTCAAACTTTTAATTTTTATAATATAAAAAAATTGTTACTCGTTTACGGTTTTTATAAATGTTTATTTATAATAAAAATATAAAAATTATTAAAAAATAAAAATAATATTTAAAATATTATTTGGATCATCGTTTCCTAGTTAGTGTTCCCTATTCCCCACTAAATATCCTCGATATATTCTCGTGAAGATTTTAAACAAGAATGATAAATCAATTCTATATTATGCCTGATCCCATCTCGTCTCATTGACAACTCTAATCACGTTTTTGGTTGACAAGGATATATATTTATATATGGTGATGTATAGAATTTTTATTTATTTTGGGGTAATGAAACAGAAATATTCAACAAGTTCAAGGAAGGCCAAGGTAGTTTCAAGAGTTGCTTGGTTGCTGACAATGTAGGTATGTTGAGCTTGTATGAAGCTACACATCTAAGGTGTCAGGAAGAGGCAACATTAGAGGAAGCTCTTGTTTTTGTCACTACTCATCTTGAGTCCATGGTCAACAACAGTGACAATCCACTTGCTGGGCAAATAAAGAGTGCCCTAAAAAGGCCACTTCGTAAGAGCTTAGAAAGATTGCATGCCAGATATTATATTTCAGTTTATCAAAATGAAGAATCCCATAATATATGTTTACTTCAACTTGCTAAGTTAGATTTCAATCTCCTGCAGTCTCAACACAAAAAGCAACTAAGCGAAATTTCAAAGTAAGAACAGAGAATTTATTTCACGTCTTATTTAATATTTTTAATAAATTCATAGTATAATATTATTTTATTTAATTTAAATAATATCTCACTTATTTAATCTTATTTAAATTTTACTTCTAAAAGAAATTTTAAATTAAAATCACCTTCTAAAACATTTAGGGTAAAATATAGAAATGTTCACTAAACAATGTTATATTTTAACTTTTGTATCTTACTCTTATGTTTTCCTTTATGGTCCCTTTATTTTTAAATTTTTAAATTTTTATTTCATTAATTTTTTTTGTCTTTATAGGATTATTATTTATTTTTTTAATTTTTATACTTTGATTCTTTTATTTTTTTTGAAACATTAAAGTATAATTTTAAAGAGATAAATATCGTTAGGGTTCTATACTTTTTTTACAAAAATAATACTTAGGTCATATATTTATTTTTTGTAACAGTTTAATCCTATTATTATTAAAAAGTAACCGCACAAATAGATAGATTTTTTATTTTATTTTATTAACTACATTAGATAGATTGTTTTAACTTCTTTATACTTTTTTTTACAAAAATAATACTTAGATTATATATTTATTTTTTGTAACAATTTAATCCTATTATTATTAAAAATTAACCGCACAAGTAGATAGATTGTTTATTTTATTTTATTAACTACATTAGATAGATTGTTTTAACTCTTTAAACTGTAACCGAAAGAATCGAAAAAAAATTAGATTAAAATAGAAAATAAATAAATAAAAAATATAAAAATTATCACAAAAAAAAAACATAGGAACTAAACGTTATTTTTACAATAAATACTTACCAGGTAGACTTTTTAAAAAAGTAAGGGAATAGAAATTATAAGAAATAGACCAAATTATAGGGGAGAAAAGTGAAATAACAAAAATATGGAATATTGAAAAAGGTGAGAGATATAATTCAACAAAGATATATATATATAACATAAAGATAATCAATTAATTTGAAATACACCGTTTAAATAGAGTGGGTTAGCTTTATATTTTCTAAGGAAATTAACATTCTTTAATCTCATGGTCACCTCAAATTACCATCCTTAAAAGATAATTTGAAACCGATGGATGTATATCATATCATGATTTAATTATATAGGTGGTGGAAGAAGTTAGACTTTGCAAGAAAGCTAACTTTTGCAAGAGATAGGATTGTGGAGCTATACTTCTGGATCTTAGGGGTATATTTTGAACCCCAATACGAACTTGCTAGAGGTATTCTAACCAAATGTATTGCCATGGTATCATTTATGGATGATATCTATGATGCTTTTGGTACTTTGGAAGAACTCACAGTTTTAACTGAAGTAATTGAGAGGTTAATTTTACTGAACTCACTTATCTTTTAATTTCAAGTCTTTGTTTTACTTTTATTCTTTCTTTTTGGTAATTAGATATATAACTTTGTGGGTTTTCAGGTGGGATATCAATTTGATAGGTCAACTTCCAGAATACATGCAAATATTTTATCAAGCACTTCATAATGTTTTTGACGAATTTGAGGAAGAGATGATAAAGGAAAATAAATCACATAGAGTGTTTTATGCAAAAGAAGCGGTAAGCTGATACATATAAGAAATTAATTCAATTTGCATAATATTTTTTAACTATTAGAGTTGCATACATTACCGCTTAACAAATTGTGTGTAGTGAATATACAAATATATGTATTGGAACAAATAATATAATGATAAGAAAAGATCATTCCCACAGAAATTATTTTGTTAGAAACTAATTTTTAAAACTATAAAAAATAAAAATCAAATTTTTATGTGTTTTTATATTTTAAGGAAGCAAAATTAAAATCCCTAAAAGTAAATAGTAATAATTAACTAAATAAGATTTGGTAACTAAGAAGATGTATGGAAAAATATCTAAGAATATTTAATTCCTTAATTTTCTAAACGTGTGAATCGCTAAAATTTTCCCAATATAATTATCAATTAATTACATGATTAATTGAATATAACCTATATTATCTTTCAAGTAAACTATGCACCATATAATAATTAATTTAATCACACTCTCATGCCAATTAAATTGCATACTATTCATTAATTTCATCAATTATTGATCATATATATAAGAATAATACATTAATCAAGACAAACAATTAAATAATTCTCTCAAATCTATTTAATTGTCTCTATATATAAATTGTTGGTGAAACAATTAATAGCATAAAAATTAGATTAAATAATATAATTAAATTGTAATTATAATTGGGGTAAAATATTAAATCATCACATGGTGAAAATTAGGTTTATAAGATCCCTAGATTAATAAATTAACTACACATAATTATTTTTATAAAGCTCATATTTTTCATAAAGAAAGACATAAAAATTGATAAAGAAAAGAGTATAAGAAGAAATACAATCAATTTCTTCAATTGTAGTGTTAATCTCCTCTTGAATCTCCACCAAAATTAAATAATATAATTAAATTATAATTATAATTGGGGTAAAATATTAAATCATCACATTGTGAAAATTAGGTTTATAAGATCCTTAGATTAATAAATTAACTACACATAATTGTTTTTATAAAGCTCGTATTTTTCATAAAGGAAGACATAAAAATTGATAAAGAAAAGAGTAGAAGAAGAAATACAATGAATCTCCACCAAAATTGTATGATCCCCTCTTGAATTTTTCTATATTTTTCTCACTTTTTTAGCTTCAAAAACTGACCAAAATTATGCTAATGATTGCCCCTTAGGGTTTATGGGGTGATTAGTGACTTAAATATAGCTCAGGTGCAATCGAGACCGTCAGATTAGTTTCAGATCAATGGTTGAAAAAAAAAAGAAAAATTGACAGTGTTACCCAATCACAATGCGACACATGGCACATAAAATTTATTGGCGAATTAGAATGCAACATGTGGCAAGGGAGACCGGTCAGAGTTAACCCTTGTTGAGTTAACGCCATGCGACGCAACGTGATTCATAGTAACAGATGGCGTGGCACACTGGTGAAATACGGAGAGAAATTGAATGGTTATAAGTGTTAGTGCAGTTTTATCGATCTATGAACTCGGATTGAAAATCATTTTGACACGTGGCATGCGGTTCGTCCTCCTCACAGGTGGCGTATTGTGATTCGTTTTTCCTACTTTTGTGGCATCCGCTTGGCTTATCTAGTTAGCTCATATGCTTGCGTGGCATGCCACGTGGTAGCTCATGATTGATCATACTTTAAAAAATCAAAAAAATTTCAACAAATTTTAGAAATTTTATTTTTACTCCTTTTCATTAAAAAAAATATATTTTAATATTTTTTATCCCAAAAAATACTATTTATTGAATAAAATAAATAAATATTAAATAAAAAAGTATGCTAATGATTCTATTTTCATAAAGTTATCAATATATAAAATGTGTGTATTATTTAATTAGAATTATGATAAATTTTTAATATAATTTTTAAAGATATTTATTAATTTTATTTAAAGAATATTGATATATGTATAAAAAGTAAAAGTAAGGTAAGTTTCTTTTTTGAATAGATTGATTTTTTTAGTGAGTTGTTTGTTTAATAATTTTTAATATAATATGGTATTAAATAGAACTTTCTTTGTTGAAGTTATAATAATCTCAATTGTTAAATTGAGTGCATATTTATATTATTTATTTAGATTGGGTAAGTTGTTATGAATTTGTATTTTAAATATTTAGAGAATGATAGATAAAAGGAGAGAAAATAATAAAAATGTAAATCATTAGCCGAAAATATAAATCAATTGCATTCCCTGTCTCTGTATTTTTTTTTTTAATGATTTCAATCAATAAAGTTGTTATCCTTTACTTATGTGCCCAAGAAAAAGTAAAGATTAAAATTATGTTGGAATAACAAAAACAAACCTGGGCAGATGAAAATTCAAGCTAGATCATACTTTGAAGAGGCGATATGGTTAAAAGAAGGACACATACCAAGTATGGAAGAGTATTTGAGGGTATCTCTTGTGAGCACTGGTTACAGATGCCTCAGTCTCACTTCTTTAATTGGGATATTAGATGACAATATTATTACTAAAAATGTCTTTGAAAGTATACTATTCAGAGATCCCAAGATTATCAAAGCATCATCCATTATTTGTAGGTTGATGGATGATTCTGTTTCCCACAAGGTAATGTATATATTTAATAGAATTTAAATTAATAATTTATTAAGTTGTTTTTTTATTTAAACAAAAAAATAAATATCTTATGTTTGTTTAAAACAGTTTGAACAAGAGAGAGAGCATGTAGCATCTGGAATTGAATGTTATATGAAGCAACATGCAGGGGTAACAGAGGAAGAGGTAAAACAAGTATTCATGAAAAAAATAGAAAATGCATGGAAGGAAATTAACGAGGAAATGCTTCTAAGGACAAGTACAGAGTTGCCAATGCTTGTTAAGATTAGAGTTCTTAATCTTTCAAGGGTCATTGATCTGCTTTACACTGAAGACGATGGCTACACTCGTGTTGGAAAAGTCATGAGAGACAATGTCACTAATTTGCTTATTAATCCTTTGCCTCTATGATTAATTTTCCTTATCATTGTTATTGTTTGCTTATTATATGATTATTAGTACCATAGAATAATGGATCTTTTTTATGATTGAATAATATTGTGTTAAGTCAATTGCATCTTCTTTGTAAGAGTTTTTTTTAAATAAAAATCAGTGACAATATATGTGTTAAAAACCCTGAATTAAAGAAAATATTTATAATTAATATATTATCATTAGAATGTAACATATTTATAATAAAGATACGGTACATTATTACAATATATATATATATATGATATCGGTTTTTAATTATAATCGTAAGTTTATGATCATGTTTATAAAAATATCACGATTAAAAATCAAGATTTAAGTGAGAGAGACAACAGACATATTCTATGACAATAGAACATAGAAATAACCATAAATATATCATTTAATCTAAATTTCTAATATAAATTAAAATAAATTTAATAAATTGATAAAATTAATATTCGTTGTATTAAAATTAAAAATAAAATTATATTTGAAAGTTTAAAACATACTAAATCGTTGCTATAATTAACTAATTAAAAAAATACAGTTAAAAACACTTAAATGCATTGAGATTTTCTAGCAGAAATAGCAGTTATTCCTTGCCTACCCATCTGAACTGTCCTTCCAACTCTATGGAGGAAGACATTTGAATCTTGAGGATTATCATACTAAAAAGGCATAAAAATGACATCAATAAATTGGTTCTCACATAAGTACATAAAAATATTAACAAGTTGAATAGAAAATAGTAGAAATGCAATAACCAAAACCATTTGTGGTTTGATTTTATCATTGAAGCTCCAAAGTTGTTTTCCAGAATTACTCAGCGAAATCAAAGCTACTTAATTAGTAATATTAATTAAAAGTCATTACTTTCAATCTCAAGTCAAAATAAAGAAACCTTTTAATTCAATTTTCCAGTTTCAAGTGCAGTTATACAAGGATTTCATACTATTAAGTAAATAGTTGCCAGTTCTAAGTAAGATTCAAAAATTACTACTTAAATAATAAGATAGAGAAAACCATTATAAAAAAGAATATGCAATCAAACAATTAAAAAAACTATTTAGTAGAACATAAACTCTAGTACATAAGTAACTTAAAATGAATTTGTGACTTAATGCTAAATCACAACATGAATGGAGTCGGAGAGAACACTGGAATCTTCGACGACATATAATTAGATCGCCTGAAACAAATTTACATCAGGCTATTTCCACCATAACGTGACCTACCCGAAATCGTCCCTGCTAATAGACCGCATGAGATGGCGGGAACTGAGGATACCACTCTCGCGCTTAACGGAACGATATGATGATGCGGCGAAGGTATCGTGTGAAGAAATCCATGACCTATAAACTTATAAGTGCAGCGAAAACCTAGTGATCAATCGATGTGGGGCTTCAACACTCTCCCTCACATCCATTTCCGACCGTGGATATGGAGCGCCTCCCCCTCACACCGGCGCAGAGTTCATCCCCTACAACCGACCGGATATCGACCGATCACTTGGCTCTGATACCATGAAGAAATCCATGACCTAACTCCCTCCAAAAGAGCTCCCAAAGAGAGAGTGTTGCCATAGACTTATAAGTGCAGCGGAAACCTAGTAATCAATCGATGTAAGATTTCAACATCGTGATGGTGTTGGCGTTTCTCGACGATAAGTTATTGTCCTACGAGATCGAGTTTAACAACGGTGACCATTGAATGCCTGAAACGGAGAGAGAATGGCGCTTCCTCCTTCGACGCTGTTGCGAAGGCGACGTAAAATGCCTATGGTGTCACCAACTAGGCATTTCTTGAGCGTATCTTGTCCTTGAACTTGTCGAATATATCTGCTTCATAGACATTGGCGTACCATAGATCATAGTTTGAAATGCAAAATATCTAATTTACCATTACTTATACACTACATATTAGGAAAAAAAAATACTATTTTTTTTTTAAGGATATAGGTTGACACAGATCTATTGCAATGTACTTATTTTCGCCCTCTTTATGGTTAAAGTAAAAAAATATATATACATAATTAGAGACGAGCGCATATTAAAATAGAGTATTTTTTTATCGATTTAATTTAAATAGAATATTTTTAATCTAAATATTATCTTATGATGTAATTTTTTTAATCAACATGTCATATTAATACTTAAATTTATTTATAAATTATTGTTATATATAAAACACGATATATATTATATTTAAATTTTTAACACAAATCAAAAGAATCAAAAGAATAAGACAATTATTAAATTATCATAAAGATTTGATATTTATATTTATTTTTAAACTAAAATAAAAATTTAATATAATTATAATATATATGATATTTAAATATAATACAATACAATATAAAATAAAATGTGTAAATATGTATTATTTTAATAATAGTTTAATCTTAATAGAATTATAATGAATTATAAAAATAATTGATTTAAATCCAATCTGAATCCATACAATTTTTCAATCTGCATTTAATCCTAAAAAAATATGTTAATTTAATTTTATCTGAATTGGAAAGATAAGATTAAATTTTTCAAATTAAATAGATTATTCGTATTATTTGTTTACACTTACGCTACTATGTAGAAAACCTTTTTCACATACTAGATCCATAAAAAGGTGGTGCAGTTGTTAATTTTAACGGGATATTATTAGTATCTATATTAATATGAACCTTATATACGTAAAATAAATACATATATATATATATATATATATATATATATATATATATATATATAAAATAATTAAGGTGTTCGTCATCTCATTTATAAACACGACTTATTTGCTCAGACTGGTAACTAGTTAGCTAGCTAAAAAGGAATATAATGATATTTTTTCTCCCAAACAATACAAAATTTTAGGGAAAAAGGTTCTTATTATTATAAAAAAAATTATAATAAAAAAACAATTTGGATAATGCACTGTAGCTTGATTTTTGTTAAGATTAATATAGATATAGATTTAAATAATAAAGATAGAAAGATTAATAGGTTTATAGTAGAAGAAATTCGAAATTCATCTGTTAATAAAAAAAATTCAAACATAGACCTCCTGAATATAATGCTTCTGCTTATGTTGTGATTAAATATGTCATAGGATGTGTGAATATAATGCTTCTGCTTATGTTGTGATTAAATATGTCATAGGATGTGTGAATATAATGCTTCTGCTTATGTTGTGATTAAATATGTCATAGGATGTGTGATTGATATAGGTTGAGATATCTGATATGTTTGTACGAGTTTTTACTTAGGAGTATTGATTTTTGTTTGTATCTTTTGAATAGTAAATGAAAAATTAATTTTGTTACTAAAAAAAATGTCACTAAATTCAAATTTAAATAAATTTTAGATAAAATTTTGCTTTTATCGAGATGAACTACTCCACCTTCTAGCTTCATCTCCGAATGAATTTAAGAGTTTTTTGTTTTGTTTTGTTTTGAAGAGTTGATTTCCATCAACCTTTAATAAAGAGAAAGTTTACTTCATCAAATGAAACCTATTTCATCTAATAATAAACAACCATGGATTGGTGACAATCAATCTCTATTAACAAAATGTCAATTACTATAAATTTAGTGATTTTATCTATCATTTTGTATGTTATTTTGAATAAAAAAATGAAGCAATAATTAAAAACTCATAAGTTGTAATATATATTCTTGGGGAAAATGAAACTTTACATGAATTTTGTACAGTATATTAAACAATTACTATACCTGTATATATTTTATTCCATTTGAAAAACCACTCCTTCCAAAAGAGTAAGCTAGGACTAACAAGCCTTTTATAGGGTTTTATTACATCTGCTCAAATATTATTTTTATATACTATTTAAAACAAATAATTAAAATTCAACACTTATGAGCGGGGATTGAACATAAGAACTCATATATATATATATATATAACAAATAATTAAGCAGAGAATCACTTAGTATATTAAAAAGATTATATATGAAGCATATTGATGCTTACTGTCAATGTCTGACAAATTTGTCCATAATGACTTTCTTGTGTTCCATTCTGATTTAGTCAGTCATAACAATTTTGATGTAATTTGTTGTTCATATTCATTTAGTTGTACACAGCTGCTGTCCATAGTCTATTTAACTGTAAATAATTGTTCATAAAAAGCTGTCCACAGCTGTCCACAGACATCAATCCATGGCTGTCCACAAACTACTCATAAACAGCTATCCACAGCTATCCAAAGCTGTCCACAGCTATCCAAAGCTGTCCACAGCTGTCCATAGACATCTTTGATGTATTTTATAGGTTTGTTGTATTTTGTAAAGTCTATAAATAGAAAGAAATCATAAGACCAAATTATTCGGTCATTTTCATACAACATTCTTCACTTGTTTCTGACATGGTATCATAGCTTCTTTGAGAAAAAAATTCAGTTTTCTATTTGTGAGGAAATCTTCATTGATATTTTCTTAGCGTTTGTTGCTAAACAAGTGTTCTTTGGCAATCTCTGTTTAAAGTCATTTTCTTGATTTCTTTAATTTCAGCATTATATTTCTGAGTAAGGTCCTTATCTCGGGTTGTATTTACTTGCAATGGATACTGCATCAGTATGTGTTAAGTTTACGGGAAAAAATTACTCTACTTGGGTTTTCCAATTTGAACTTTTCCTCAAGGGAAAAGACCTTTGGAGCCATATTGATGGCACAGATGTTACACCAACATCCGACACTATCAATTCTAAGGAAGTCGTGTTTTCTTCTTCTTAAGTTGTGCTTGATGCTCGAATCATGTCTTGGCTTCTTAGTTCGGTGGAACCACATATTGTCACCAACTTGATGGCTCATCACTCTGCTCAATCCATGTGGAATTATTTTAAGAAAGTTTATCATTAAGACAATGATGCTCTTCACTTTCAGTTGGAACATGCAATTGCCATGTTCCAACATGGTAGTCTTTCCATCCAGGATTATTACTCGACATTTTTGACTCTTTGGCATGAATATGCTGATTTAGTTACAACAAATGTTCCTGTTGCTGCTATATCAACTATTCAAAATCTTCACAGGACTAGTCAGCGTGATCAATTTCTCATGAAATTACGTCCGGAATATGAATCAATTCGTTCTTCTCTATTGAACAGATCTCCTGTTCCTTCTCTAGATATTTGTTTTGGTGAGTTACTTCGCGAAGAACAACGTCTAAGTACTTGTTGTGTGTTTTGGAACACACATAAAATCGTGCAAGCATACACGGTCACAAGTAATAAAGATTTGTAAGTAAAGATCGTTCTCACGGAGATTTGTTACTATAGTTTGTTGAGTACTAAAATTGTTTCACTCTGATTTTATCCAAAACAATCATTGATTAAGAAAAAGGTAAAAAGAAAATAAGAGAACTCTAGGATTGCAATTTTTCACCAAATTAATCCACTCAAATCTTGTTATTTTCTTTTGATTTATATTTTTTTAGTACATTTAATTTGTCAACCGAAAACTTCTATTTTTATCCATACATCTCTTCCGAGCTCCGTATAGACACACCTCGTTAAATTAATTCACTATATCTCTATGAGAATTAAATTCACCAAGATTCATTACGTTCTAAGTTTTCAAAAGACCACACATACAATTACGGTATATTCCTATCCTTCATCATACATGTCATTCTATCTACGAGCAATATACACAAAAATACCTCTCCCAAGTTTATTAATGTGCCACAAATCGTTTTGATAAAATTCGTAAATAATCAAAAAGCATTAAGCACAAGATAGAGTGAACAAATCGAACGTCTTATAAATCTATCAAAAAAATAATTAACATCAAAGCTTCATAAATTCAGCTCAAATGCAACCCTAGAAAAATTAAATTACTTCATTAATTAAAAATTAAAATTACAACAGATGCAGAAAAATTAGAAGAACAAGAAGGAAAATTAAAACATCACATATACAAAATATTTGGCACACGTAGAACACAGCAGAAGCCAAAAAAATGGCTTCTGCGTGTTCTGCAGTCCAAAACCAAACACCAAATAATCTCCAAAACTAAACTCTAAAAAAAACTCCTTTACTCTATCACAATATCACCTATTTATAGCACCAAAAATACATCAAAAATATTTAAACTTAATACATGCGGGGAAGAATGAAGTGTGGAGAAAATAATAAATTACACGCGTGGGGGAAAAAATTGTATCGAAAAAGTGAGTGGAGATGCTGCGCGTTTCTGTTTTATTTTCCTTCCACGCTGCCACGTGTCGTGTTATGATTCGCGGAAACGTGACAGCATCTCATTCATTGAAGGGAATGGGCGCACGCAGAACTTGTCGCATGGAATTGGGGCGCGCGAAACGTGAGGCAACGGCTAGAACGAGGGCGAGATTCTGCACTTTTGCGTTCACCGATATGTGCCATGCGTCTTCTAATGATTCGTTCAAGGGGAAATTGGGACACGTGGAAGACTTTAATTCGTTGGAAGAACGATTGCACGTGGTTCAGCCGCACAGAATAACGCCCTTTGGTAGACGTGTAACGGACACGTGAGTCCCATTCTGCACGCCGGCCTGCACGGCAGGTATGCCCATTGGCACGCCGAGCCGCGCGACGGAATAAATCCTGCACCCATTCTCCTTGGTCGGGTTTAATCTACACGCGCCACAAATATATTTCAAATTACATTTTAAACTTTGTTTAATTGTAATTTAAATTAAATTTTAAACTTTTAATAATTAAAATTAAGCCCAAATTTAATTTAATTTATATTTTCAACATTTATAAATTGCAATTAAATACTCATTTATTTTGAAATTATATTTTTGGACGAAAACTTGCAATTAAGTACGTTTTCGATACAAATTATTTACTTTTCATAAACAAATATAAAAAATAGTAAATACTAATTTATTCATCGAAAATTAACTAAAAACATTAAGAACATAGCAATTATAATTAATAAAATAAGTGAAAATAACTATATAAAATACAATTATCAGTACTCAAGTTATTCTGGAACAATCTTATGGCAATTCTGGAACAATCTTATGGCAATTCCACGATGACAACTATGGCTTATGCAGCCCAAGGGCGTGGATCATCTATGCCTTCTAAAAATATGCAATGTTTCTGCTGCAAAGAATATGGGCATATTGCTGCCAATTGTCCTAAAAAATGTTGTTCTTATTGCAAGAAAAATGGTCATATTATCAAAGAATGTCGTATTCGTCCCCAGAATCGTCAGGCCCAAGCATTTCAGACCTCTGTTGTTGTTCCTCCAGTAGCACATGTGTCTTCCTCAGGTGCTTCTCCTAATCTTCCACCTCCTGCAGCAACTTACTGCACTCCTGAAATGGTGCAACAGATGCTAATTTCAGCATTATCTGCAATGGGATTTCAAGGTAAAAATTCTACTACACTTTGGTATGTAGACTCAGGGGCTTCTAATCATATGACAAATACTCCCACAACTTTGTCTCATGTTCGGCCTTATGTTGGCCAATCTACTATTCAGACGGCCAATGGCAGTTCTTTGCCAATCAAAGCTGTTGGAAATGCTTCTTCTACATTTACTGATGTGTTTCTTGCTCCTCAACTTTCTACAAATCTCATTTCTGTTGGTCAATTAGTTGATAACAATTGTGTTGTTAACTTTTTTTGGTGATGGTTGTGTTATGCAGGACCAAGTAACAGGGGAGCCGATCGCGAAGGGACCTAAAGTGGGACGTTTGTTTCCATTACTTTTACCTATTCCAGCAATTTATCTAATTCCTTCTATTGAGTCTTTTGCTTGTAATAATATTCCTAATCTAAGTATAGTATGGCATCATCGTTTAGGCCATCCTAATACTCAAGTTTTATCTCATATAATGAACTCGGGCTTTCTTGGTAATAAAGAACATTCTTCTTTACCTTTTGAATGTGACTCTTGTAAGCTTGGTAAAAGCAAAACTCTTCCATTTCCTTTGCATGCTAGTAGAGCGTCTCACTGCTTTGATCTTATTCACAGTGATGTTTGGGGACCTTCCCCGATTACTTCACATGACAAATTTAAATACTATGTAACTTTCATTGATGATCATAGCAGATTCACTTGGGTTTATTTTCTTCACTCTAAATCTGAGGTTTTTCGTACTTTCACCGAGTTTTTAGCATATGTTGAAAATCAATTTTCTGCAAATATTAAGACATTTCGCACAGATTCTGGTGGTGAATATTTGTCCACTGAGTTTCAGGTATTTTTGGCTTCTAAAGGTATCATGCATCAACGTTCATGTCCTGCTACTCCTCAACAAAATGGAGTAGCTGAACGCAAAAATCGCCATCTTCTTGATATGGTACGTACTCTCTTGTTAGAATCTTCTGTTCCATCCATGTTCTGGGTTGAGGCTCTAAAGACTGCTACTCACTTGATTAATCGTTTACCTTCCCAAGTTTTGCACATGGAATCTCCCTATTTTCGCTTGTTTACTAAGCAACCTAATTATGATAATCTTCGTATCTTTGGTTGTGTATGTTTTGTTCATTTACCACCTCATGAGCGAAATAAATTATCTGCTCAATCTGTTAGATGTGCATTTTTAGGATATAATGTGTGTCAAAAGGGATTTATTTGCTATGATCCTACATTACATCGTACACGTATTTCTAGGAATGTTATTTTCTTTGAAAATCAACATTTTTTTCCTGTGTCTTCTGTGCCATCTTCTTCTACTATAGTCCTTCCCTCCTTTGAGCACCAGTTCTCTTCCTCAAAACAGTTCTCGCTTCAAACCAGGAATGGTATATACAAGACAATCCCGCCCACAGTCTCTTCCGGTGGCTCACCCGATATCTGATCCTAACATCCACCAAAGTCAGTCATTTGCAGCACCTCCAGAGCCTTTGGTACGTCGCTCTTCTCGAGTGTCTGTACCCCCTGATAGGTATGGTTTTTCTTCTGGCAATTTTATTTCAGCTCTTACTACTGCATTGTCCAATTTAGATATTCCCACATGCTACTCACATGCTGTCAAGCATGATTGTTGGTGCCAAGCTATGCAGGAAGAAATTGCTGCTCTTGAGGCCAATCACACCTGGGACATTGAGTCTTGTCCTTCCACTATAGTTCCTATGGGTTGCAAATGGGTTTACTCAGTCAAGGTTCGCTCTGATGGAAGTTTGGATAGTTATAAAGCTCGGCTTGTTGTCTTTGGGAACAAACAGGAATATGGTGTTACATATGAGGAGACCTTTGCTCCTGTGGCTAAAATGACTATGTTTCTGACACTTACGACATGAAGCATTGTAGCCATGTTGTCTCAGGAGACAAAAATAAAGGGAAGTAGTGTATAGATCTTCATCATTGTAACCAATAGTATCTTTGGAAGTAATGGAATGTTTCAAAAAATATCATAAAAATTCTTTTTGTTACTAAAGACACATTATTATTAAAAAGTCATTCTATTTTTATTTTTTTAAATTTTGAAAAAAATATAATTATATAGAATTTTTTTCTAACATTACAATATATTCAGTGCTTCGTATTATATTGGATTCAATTATATTGTATTTAATTTGTACGTGATAACTTATATACTATAATATGATAATATTAAAGAAAAAATTTAAATATAATATTTTATATTTAAGATAGCATGAAATTCATTTTAAGTAGTCTACTTAGATATTAAAATAGTTTCATTAAAAAATTTATTTAAATCAATATTTAATTTATTTTAATATTTTTCTTATATTTAAAATAAAAATTTATTTTAGATTTGAGATAAAAAAATCAGCACATATAATTTTAAAATTAAAAATTTAGACAAGTTAATATAGTAAAAGAAAAGATTATTTACATTATTTTTGAAGAAAAGTATAATGGAGGTCCATTAGGTCATTTTTATCATTTGATTTCTTAAATTATAAATAGTACCATTTAATCATTTAATTTTAAAAAAATAAGTCAATTAAGAACAAATTATATTATTTTAATATTTTTATATTAAATAATTACTTTAAAATAATATATTTTATTCTTAATTGATATCTAATTAATACTATTTTTAATTTAATGTATCAAATATATTAATGATTAATATAAGTTGTACATTTTTTTATTTTCAAAACCTAAAGGTTAATACAGAAACGAAAAAAAAAACTTAGAGAATCTCATATAATAAATAAACAAGATAAAAATTAAATGATAACATCAAGATATACATCTTTCAATGCATATATCTAATATAATTTTTAATTAGATCACGTATAATAATATTAAAATTTTAAAAATTATTTTTTGAATTTTCTTAAGTTTCCCCCCTTAAAACTATCAATGCACATAAAAAAAAATAAAACTAAAAGTTGTGATAGTCTATGACCCACATCTCCATCGGTCAAATGTTAATGAGTGAAGGTATATATTTAGTCGTTTCCATATTCAATTAATTAGTGCCCCCATAAAAAAAAAAAAAAAAACCAATTAATTCAAGTCCGTGTGAGCAACTCACCATCAAGTGTAAAAATTAATTAAAGATTTATGCCTAAATTATCTATATCATATTAAGTGTGAAAATTATTTAAAAAAATAATTAATTTTTTAAAATTATCCATGCATTTAACAAAATATAAGTGGTATATATAAAAACAAATGCAAAAATTTCTATTATGTAAATTACGTCACGTACTACCGGAGGATACCAAAAATTGCCAAAAAAGTGTTGCAGGAGTGGGTTGCACTAATCTCAAAAGTGCTTTTATTTTTTAATTCCAACTGGTGTTTTATTTTTAAAAGCATCTATAATTAAACAGTACGTTAAACTATATATATATATATATATAGCACCTATAATTAAACAGTACATTAAACTATATATATATATATATATATATATATATATATATATATGGTTAATTACTAATTAAATACCATATCTTCAAAAGTGTAGTGTAGTTGAGGAATATATCTTCCCATATGTCCGTATGTAACTTTGCTATTGGCCGAACAGGGTTGGGAACAATCACTTTTGCCAGGACTGAGACTACAGGATAAGACATAGAAGTGTTGTTGGCCATTGAAGTATGAGACTCTTGATTGCCTATTTGCTTGTTTTGAAGAGTGTGTGAGACCACGTACAGGATAAATCTATTTATATATAAGAAGGGAGATTTATTGCAATTTGGAATATAAAAAGAGAGTCACGTTTCTTTTGTAGATGATTTTATTTTTATTTTTATTTTTTATTTTTTTGATCAATAAAAAGTCATCACCATCAAAAAGTACTATTATCGATCGTATTGAGTATTGATAGCATATCCCCTCTAAATCATCATACATGAATGATCTCATCGTGATAAGACTTCGAATCGCATGCCTTCGAATCCTCAAAGATACTGAGTCTGATTTTTCAACTCGATTATCCCATATATAGTTGGTGGGTGATTTTTTATTCGAGGAAATAATTGTTATTAAGTTACATATTTTATTATTATTAAATTATTTATATTTTAATTATTATTTACTAAAATATTCATCAACAAATAATAATTTAAATTAATGCAAAACCATATTTTTTTTAGAAAAATAATCTTTATTACAACTTAATACATATATTAATTTACATGTAATATATATAATTAATTCTTACTAATAAATAATTACACAATTATCTTAATATTTCAATTTCATAATTTAATATCAAATTTGATTTAATAAATACTGCAATTTCAAGTATGATATTTTGAGTAAAATTTAATATATATACATATATATATATATATATATATAACTCTAAATTTATTAATACTGGATTTAAATATGTAAACAAAATATTTGTATTATACCCATAATAAAAATATTATAACACATTTTAAAAGTAACTCATAAATTAAAGAGAAATACAAACAGTCAAAAAGAAAGTTCTTAATTTTCATTCAAACTAAAAATACAAAGACTTATTTATTTTTGATAGGATGATTAAATCAAATACAAGATAAACTATTTATAGTCCTCACAATGTAATCTACATTATACAAATATAAAATTAAGAAAAAATTATAATCATACATAACCCTCTTCAATTACTCTATTTATTAAGTTAGTATTGATTTTCAACGTAATCGACTTACTACGTTGATGACCGTAAAAATTGCAAGTGTGTATCATTTGAATCGTATTTCACTGAGGTACTGCCCATTGGTAAGAGGCATACATTTTGATCCTTAATACGTTTTTTTGTTGGTCAATTCATAATATATTGTCCTAAAATCGTACCCGAGGATTTATTACACAATAATGCATAAATCATGTAACTCTCACAAATTAGAATATTTTTATGTCATGTTTGATTTATATTGCATTGGTATATTCTGCAGATGATGTAACTTATGATATTAAATATTTTTTTCTAGAACATTGTCTACTGTTATTAATTTTATACAAATTGTTTTGATTCAAAAGTTGACACCACAAAACATATATCGCAATTAAGTTCGATTAACTTGTACAGTGTATTTTATAAGATTAATGTAAAGATTACTACTGGAGGGATGTTATCTCAAAGGTGATTAATATAAATCAAATTACTTTTGTTTTTGGTCATTTAATTTCTAATAATATTTTGATGACTTGTGAGCTATTTCATACTTTCAAGTGTACATGATGTGATAAACAACAATAATTAACTTTGCAGTTTCATTTGAGTAAAGTTAAGTGGATTAGAGTTTTTTATAATCAATGATGAGGAGATTGGGTTTATGTGAGCAATAGATTCGTTGGATTATGATTTCCATTTCTTCTATTACTTATTTTTGTGTGTTAAATAGGAGGGCAATTGGATTCTTTCTTTCGATAGAGGTGTTTAACAAGGTGATCTACTTTCATCATTTTTGTTCCTTCTGTGTTTGAGGGACTTTTTTGTCTTTTACATTGTCAGTTGTAACGAAGTAATATTAATGGTTTAAAAGTAAATATGTTGAGTTTAATAATTTCTAATCTTTTGTATGTGGATGACTCCTAGTCTTTTGGTGGAGTTATTTAATGAAAATCAACCTCATGTATTATATTTTGAGGATTTATGAGTTTGTGTGATAACATATTGTTAATTATCAAAAATCAACTGTTTATTCCAACTCTAACACTAACCTAGTTATTAGGGATTAGATTTAATAGTGTTTGGGCATTCCTTGCATTTCTAGATTTAATAAATATTTGGATATTTTTACACTATTTGGTAGGTCAAATAGGACACAGATTAGTTACATTTTGAATTTAGTTCAGGCTAAAATATAACATTTGTCATGTAAGTTTCTTTCTATGATGGGGAAAGAGGTTCTTTTAAAGTAAATGACTTTTCCATGCATAACTTTGGTATGTAATGTGTAAGTAATATGAGTGTTATTAATTTTCGTGGATAAAATATTTGAATGTCAATTTATTTTTAAGTTTGTTATCAAGTCTATCAAGCAAAGTTAAAAAAACGTCAAATTTTTCAGATAGTCATAATTCAGGTATATCTTTTATAATTATGATACATAGAATTATACTAATTCTTTTATTAACATATGCTTACAATATTTAAATTATTTTTACAGATAAATATTTTTGTTAAAATTATCAATTAATTATTTCTTAGATATGTTTCGATATTTTTAAAATGTGTATTAAAAATAAATTTTTATAATATTAAGAATTTTAATAAACTTGGATAATTAAGCTTAAAATATACTATTAAGTTATTATTATTGTATACACCCACGTTAGGATTTAATAGTGAAAAAGTTGAAACTGTTTAAGTTGATGCCTTTTGAAAAAAGCCAAAACAAAAAAGTATTATTGAGAGGTAATAACATTAGAGGATGTTTAACTCAAAAAGTTAATTTGTGAATCGACGAGAAGTTTATTAGAACATTAGTTTGGATACTATTTATGCTAATATTAGAAACTGTGAATACAGAATAGGAGCTTATAAGTAAGATACATCATGAAATATTTTAGAGATGGTAATATAAGACCGAGTTTGTACTTAAATATTTGGTTATTATAGTGAAAAGTTGGGTATTTCGGTGGACCGGTAGTTTTCTTCTAAGTCATAGTTGTTTCCACCTAAAAATATCATGTATTATTTTTTATTTTTGTACTTTATTTACACGTAGTTACATACCTAGCTACATTGTTTGGGTTATTAAATTATATATTGATAAAACTTGAAAATAACCTACTCACCCCTCTAGGTTTATTAGATCCATATTTTTTTTAACTTTTAATTGGTATCAGAGTAAACACTAGATATATATATAGTGAATTTAATCCTTAGGAACACACTCCTACTTATAGACCGAATGAAAGAATGTGAGTCATTTGTTAGAATCTTACTTTTTGATGGGTATAATTATTTTTACTATAAGGTTCGCATGCAAGTCTTTTTCAAATAAGATAAAAAATTCAGGATGTTATTTTTGATAGTTAGAAACTAACTTCGGTAATTGAATATGTTGTAACAATCATAAATTTAAAAAAAGAAGGAACCATTGACGAATGCACACTTAATGGGACAAAAGAGTAGAAAATTGGGAATGACTAGAAAAGCAAAACAAAAGTAAGGAAGTTGGGGATGACAAGAGAGAAGACTAAAAGAACAAGGCCTAGATGGTAAAGTTCACCCATCTATCTATAGGATGCAAACTATTTTATTGTTTGCCATTGTATTAGATAAAAAAACCAATAAATGATTTTTGCTAAGAATAAATTTTGTTTATTTTACACATTAATCCTTTCATTTCTTTTAATGTTAATTTTTTTTTAAATTTAAATATAAATAGATTAAATAAAGTTCAATTAAAAAAATCATATAACTATGGGTAAGTAATATAGTGGTCTTCTAGGTAATTAGGTAGGTTGATACAGTCCAATAATTTAAAATTTGAGTAATTTTAATTCAAATATTTAAAAATAATTGATATTTTTTAAAGTAAAATTGATATTTCGTAAAATATTGATATTTTATTGAAAAATATTATAAACAAAGACACTCCCTCCCCATTCATGTGTTCTCTCTCTTTTTCATGCTTCCTCTTTCACATATGTATCCAGTGACGAAACACAACAGACTTGATCGATGGTAAGAATCCAATCTGTGACGATTAAATCGAATGTATTATTTAACATCAATGTTGGCGACAATGTAATTTCTGTGATGATGGTTCTATTGGTGAAGACGATTCGACCATTTGATAGTATTGGTGAGATGATGATGCATAATTGAACTATGGCAATGGTGGTGGTGATAGGAAGAGGGCGTTCTTTGGATTTAGAGTTTTTTTCTTTTCTTTTTTGTTTTTTTAAATAAAATAAAGAAATTCCAAATTTACTCTTCGAAAAAATATAATTTTTTGAATATTTGGACTATAACGATCCAATTTTTAAGTTATTTAATTGTATCGACTTATTTAAATAATTATATGAATAATGTGTCATTTATTTATAATTATGTAAACTCAAACTAAATGGTTAATTTTAAAAATGTAGTTGAAATATTAAGAAAACATTTTAAGGAATAAAAGTTTAGAATGTGATAAAAATTAGGAATGAAGGGTGTAATTAAACATAAAAAGCATAATATGTTATTTTTTCTAGTTCAACTATACACATCCTTTAAAGTGTGAAACGAGGTGAAATGATAAGCATTTCGAATTATAAACAAAATAAGTAATTATTTTTTTAATATTATAAATAATATTTAATTAGACGATATTTAATATTAAATGATCTTGATTCAATTTAAACGAAGTTAAATGTAATATAATGTATATTTTTTTTAATATTAAAAATATATCAATTGAACATAAAATATAATGTAATTAATATATTTTTTTTAATAATAAAAATATATCAATTAAATCTTAGATGTATTATTTTTGTGGATAAAAATTTTAAGATGGAGGGGCAAAATTCAGAGACATCTCCAGATCAAAAGTAAATAGCTTCAGAAAAAAACGAAAATTTAAAGCTGATATTTATTTATTTATTTATTTTTAGAGCACTGCTGAATAAGATAAGGTTATGTTTTTGCTCGTGTTTAATTAATTAAGTGGTCCAAGCAACAAAAGTGCTCATACAGTCATATGCTTTGATTTGATTTGTTTTTGATTTTTCATTTCAAAAGTACCCAAATGGAATTTTGTACGTGCCAATTTCCACACTATCACTTCATACATGATTTAGCTATCATTTTACATTTTTTATAAGCCTAGTTTTATCTCTAAGTCAATCTTAAATCTTAATTATCTGTCCAAATTTTTAAGATGAATGAACATATTATAATACATTAATATTATATATATATATATATATATATATATATATATATTCATATTTATATAATGTTAAAATATCCTAATTTATAAATAATATATGACTACTTTTCATGCATATTTGGTAGTTACTGAAGTTTATATTTTTTCCTTCAATAAATTATTATGGCTACAACACTTCTACGATCAATAAGGTTAAAGCTCTATATTCGTATTGAAGAACTTGATAAAATTTTGTACCCATGAACCAATATCATTGCCCAAAATCAATAAAGAAAATTGGTCAATCTATATCACATAACCTAACTATATCAAGGATGTTAGTTTTCTACAACAATAAACCATGTGTAGTAGCTAGTCTCACTCAAATATCTCGACACTCTCTTGAGTGCAAGCCAATACACATCTATAGAAGAGTGAAAAACTTAACAAAGCTTATTAACAGTATAGGTAATACAAGGTCGAGTTATTATACAATATTGTAATTTCCTAACAACACTTTGATAAAAGAGTTGGATCAGTTAAAGGCTATCCATCAAATCCTTCGCATACTTATGCTTGGAAAGATGGGAATATATAGGATGCAATTTAGAGAGAAAGTGGATGTCATCACTGCACCAATGTGATCCTGAGCAACTAGAGGAGTATAAGACACTTTTGCTGATCTCTCAGTTTCATTTTCCATTAGAAAGGATCTCCAAGATCAATAACACTGATACCAAACAAAGAATCAAGAACACAACAATTTATATTCACTACTACTAAGGTGATATATTTCTTTACATAGTTGTCTCTTAATATGATTGTGCCATGTTTTCGTTTAGGTATTTTTACTTTACTTAATTTTAGATGTAAATTTGTTATTTTATTTGTTAGAGATGATGATATTTTGGAAGCCAAACTTATAGAATCAATGAAGTTGATTTAAGACATTGATACATTTCTACCGATGCACATAAATAAAAAAGTCATTAAAAAAGATAAATATTACTCGTATTAACATCGAAATGATTTAAAAAATGTTCGTATTATAATATATGTGTTCCCTTGTTTATTTTTCCGTAGATAAGATTCTTTTTTTATTTTTATTATTATAGTAAAGACAGTAAAAAAGTGTTCCTACCAATCTAACTAAAAGGATTAAGAAGATTTATAAAGTTTAGTTTTAAAAACCACTATTACAATACATATATATGACCTCGGTTTTTAACCGTGATAGTAGGTCTATGATCACGATTATAAGAGTCGAGACCTAAGTGACAAAGGCCATAGACCGTTACCTATGACCTCGATTATTTAAAAAACCCTAAAACAATTTTTTTTTTTGTAAAAGTTTGATGGATCTACAAAATACTGAAAAACCTGTTATTATTTTCCGACCAGCACCAGAAGAGGTGTGCGACAGGGCCGGGGAAGAGGATCTCGCGAGCTGGGATGAGGAAGAGTATGGGAAAAACGAAAAAAAAAGCTGGGAAAAAGAAAAAAGACAAAAAAAAACGAGAGAAAAAAGGAAAAAAGAGAGAAAAAAAATTGATATAACTTATGACCACTGTTATCGATAAAAATCAAAATTATTGACATATCTTATAATCTCACTTTTTATTAGATCGTGACCAAAACTATATGACCTCAATTTTTTTTAAAAATAGAGACTATATGTATGTATCGTAGTAATATCATGATTTAAATTAACAAGGTGTGACTTGGTGATTAAGAGAGCAAACCTTATCCAATTGAGATCTTTTTAATCTTTTTAATGCATTAGTTCATGTTACATAAATTTATCCACTAACTATCCATCTCTCTCGATCAATTTTACTCTTCTGTGTTTTGACAAAATTCATGACCATAATGCTTTGTGATTGTATTTTCACCTTGTCGGTATTTTTGACACGATTCATTAAGCTTTTGGATAGGCATCCCGCTGTGTTCCATAGTTTATATTTAGCATAACTTCGTCTATATATGATTTGAGTACATACCATTTTGGTATTGATTTTGATTTTTTTGCTCTTTTTAAACTCATGTTGTTATTATTATTATTATTATTATTATTATTATTATTATTATTTTTACCTCTTTGTTAATTAGACTTCCAATTCATGTTGAGTTTAAAATATAAATTGAAATTAGATATTAATGAAATTCATGTGACAATTCATTCATTTTTAAAATTTATTTCATTTTATGTTAATTTTTAATTAGATAAGATATTTATAAAATAATACTATTGAGATGTCTCATTGACACTTAATGAGCTTAAACGAGACAAGTAAGAATACAAAAATAATAAAAATATATGATAAATGATAATTTATAATATACGTTTGATAAGAAAAATAATATAAAATATGTTTGACGTTATGATTATTAGGACTACTAACTAAATAAAATAAGATGATATTTAAACGAAATTAAACAATATTACATCATGAGTCCGTTAGAGACACTAATAAGACATAAGATGAGATGAGATAGCCCAGGTTATATATCTATCCTTAGGTAAACATTTTAGACTATGATACAATTTTTGAACATTAAATTGTCCATGCCAGTTTTATTTTTAGATGAAAGGTAATTAGGATCCGGTTTATAAAAGTTCACTAATTTTTAGATAATGCACCACAAGTTCATAACTATTGAAAAATGGAAATAAAAAAATCCAAAACTTTAAAAATATAAAATGAAACATGTGACGTAGTTCATTATATTCATGTGAAGAAATTTTCTTACTTGGTAGCTCATTATTTGGATATATCAAGTTGGAAGTGAAATATGTTTTCTTTAAAATAAAATCATAACTTAAAATAACATCAACTTAGTAGCAAAACAAAGGTAATTACAATGAGCTTCTTCATATTTGATTAAGTATCAGTCCACTTTAAAATTGAAAATGAACAAAATAATTTTATTTAGGACAAATTGATAATTAAAACATAACATTGTCGATAGTATTTGTTATCTTTATAAATGGATAAAACCTTAGGTGTATGTAATTGATGTAAAATATTATTATTGGGGTAAATTTAATAATTAGTCAAACTTGGTGAGATAATTAATATTTACCCCGCAAAAAAATAAAATAAAAAACCAAAAACAATGTATATTAGCAGTAGAATATTCGAAAACATGCATTAGTTCGTTACTTATGAGTTATGACCGGTTTGGAAGAAAAAAATTACTTTAGTGCTTTACTTCTCAAATCGTGCATTTTAATTCTTTTATTTTGGGTGTTTAGCATTAAAAATTCTCTAATTCTTTAATTCTTTAATTTATATCTTTAATAAATTAAAAATATTTATTTTAATAAATTATAGGATTAAAAATACTTAATTTTTATAATAATAAGATTAGTAATGTCTAACTTATAAATTACGATACTAAAATACTTATTTTAAGAAACATAGGACATCTTTGTTACTTAATTCAATAATTATGAAACTAATGTATTTATTTAATAATAATTATGGTATCTCTATAATCTTTTTCTCAAATAAATCAATTTTGGACTTATATTAACAATTTACTAAAACAATTAAAAAAAAGGACAAATAAATCACTTTTCGCCTTAAAATTGAGTCATATGACTTTATACATTATTTATGTGCTCCATTCTAAACAAGAAATAAATTAAAGTACTCAACTTGTAAAGCAAGTGAAAAAAAAGGGTGCTACAGTGTACATAAATAAGGGATTATTGTGCCTATTACCTTAGAATATTTCAGTAAGTCAATCATAGTCACTGTAACCAGGGATGGAGGTAAACTAACGGGCTAATTTTCGGCCCAAATTCCAAGTGAAACTTTAGGTCCATTGAAGGTGACGGCCCAGCAACTCACACGTGGTAATCCTTAAAATACGGAGCAAGTTAAAACATTATGTATAACATTTGTAAAGTGACTTCAGTGTAACATTGTTGCTTAAAATTCTCGAGTTCATTGTTGTAAATTAAAAAAAAAATGATTTCTTGTGTAATTATTAAAATTATTATAATGTCTTTCCATGTCATGTTGAGCAATCCATTAATGTATTATTTTTATGTATGTTATACATTATTTAAGAAATTAGTACTTACGTTTTTATAAGAGGTAAACATTTTTTACATAACACGATGCATTTTGGGTTTCATTTTAGAAACAAAATCATAAGGTATTATTAAACTGTTAAGTCATAATCGTAAATTCATTGAATTTATAATTATAAATTAAAACAGATAATCTTGTTACACGTAAAGTTCGTCCAATCTTATTGAAAAACAAATAGATTAACTGTTTTATATCAATTCTGAATCATAACCTTACTGGATAGTGTGACTTGCGTTCTTAGTAAGATGTAAAACTCTCTAAATAATAATGTACTTATAAGAAATTAACATTAAGTAATAATTTATAATACCATCTTAATTTATTAAGGTAATATTTTGATTATTATTTAGTTATGATTTATCTCACTAATTTTTCTTTTATATTTTAATTTTTTTAAACCATGTAAACTAATGAATAATTTTCGCCTTTTCAGTGTAACTAAGACTTTTTCCTTCTAAAATTTGGTATAATATAGTGTAACTTTGCTCAGAGTTTATCTTAAATAGTTTGTACTACGAATGACAAAAAAGTATTATAGGTTATTTTAATTTGTTTAATAATATTTAGAGATTATTTTTGGGTCTTGATTTGGAGGTAATTTAAATTGTTATTATTATAAAAAAAATTATTAATAACAATTTTATTTAATAATAATGATATTAATATATAAATAATAATAAAAATAAAATAGATATTTTAATTTTATTTTACTAATATTTAGAGGTTATTTTGATTTTATGTACTAAACTATTGAGCTTATGTTGTTGGAATTTAGTTTGTAGGCACAGTGATATAACAAGAATTTTTGTTTTAAATAAACTACCCTTATTATTGGATTTGGTATCATAATTTTATTTTTAAGTACTTTTTAAGGAAAGAGAATGATTTAAGTTGTTGATTGTTTAAATTATATTAGTAATAAGAATGATATTATTTCTAAGTTACTAGCATCATTCTCCTTTAAAACTGAAACTCATTTCCCTTCCCTTATTAAAATTATTTTATTATATTTTACATTTTAAAGTTTGACAAAAATATCTTTATTTAAATTTAAAAATTATAAAAATAAATTATTAATGAATTCTTTTACATATTATATTACTCATATATATTATTTATATATAATATTTAATTTAATTATTTATCAATTTTTTTACTGTATATCATTACTTATATTCTATAAAGAAATAAAAAATTTAAAATAGGAAGGTATATTATGCTTTATAAAAAAATTCTTATTTAATATAAAATATAATATTCTTTGTTTTTTAATATATAAAAAGAAAAAATTAATACAACGAGGATATTTTGCTGAAGTTATATTTTAATTCTTTTTTTATTTTGATGCACCTTGGTTACTTTTGACGTAACAAAAATCTATTTTTTGCTTATTATAATTCCAAAAGAAATTAGTAAGCAATATCCAAGGAATTACATATTCCCATTATTTTTTATTTTTATTTCATGCATATTTCTTTTTTCTAGTATTTCCATTTTGGATTAGTTAACACGTTATATAGATTATTTTTAATTTTTTTCAGTTTATAATTTAATAATCTAAACAAAACGGTTAGTCATACAATCGCGTGTAAAAATAAAGTACAAAAATAAAATAATAAGACATAATATTTTTAGGTGAAAACAACTTAAGCCACAACTATGACCTAAGAGGAAAACTACCGGTCCACTAAACCGCCAATCAGATACGTTCCAGAACTAATTACAAAATAGTTAGCATAAAAATAAAAGTGTCCGTCTATGTTTTAAAATAGATTTAATAATTAATAATCCTAACTAGATGATTCTAAATATATATCACTTAAATTAAATCAACTAACAAATCTTAGAATAAAAATATTAAGCACAAGTTCAATAAAAATAATTTCTTTAAAGATTAATAATCAAATCAAATAACTATGATATTCAAAAATAATTATTTGGTCTAACAATTTAAGAACATAAATAAATAAGAAGCCATAAGAACATATTATCAAAATATCATAAACTAATTTGGCTTATTAATCAATCAAACATAACCACCAATATTTGATAGATTAACTAAATAAAGAAGCCTAAAGAATTATGATCTTATATTTGTAAAATAAGAGGGAGAAATTAAGAAGAATAGAATAATGTTCTTGTGTGGTTGATTGAAACAATAAGGAATGAGTTTTATTTATAGAAAAAATTAAAACCTTTAATCCTATGTAATTGATAAATATCTTTTCTATTACAAATAGGATTAGTAATACTCATTAATTAAAAATACTCCTATATGATTGATAAATATCTTTTTTTATTACAAATATAATTATAATAATTTTTTATTAAGAAGACTCATATTTAAAGAATAGTTCTTTTAAAATAAACTCATTAATTGTGAAGATTCCTATTTAAAAAAGAATTCTTTTAAAGTATATTTTACGTTATCTTTTAGGCTAAAGATTTAAGCTATAATTTATAGTATATCTTATCTAATATTTTAGCATATATTTTATTCTATATTTTAGCATAAATATTTTAGCAACAAAAATAATTACAGATTTATAAATATGTGATATTAAATGCGTGAGTGCAATCTTATGTGTTACAGTTATAACATATACCTGAAGTATGACTATCTGAAATTCTGATGTTTATTCAACTTTGTTTGATAGACTTGATAGCGAGTTTAAAAATAAGTTTACTAGTAAATATTTTGTTCACGAAAATAGCTAACACTTATAATGTTTACAGTAATGAATGGCACTTCAGGTTTGACCAAACACTTTCTAATGCCACATAATGGCCATAAATAGGGACTAATGTTTTCTGTTACTTATGAAGAGTGTCAAACTTATGAGCATTGTGGTCCAAATGGTCTATGTAAAATCAGACAAAATTCGATATGTGCGTGTTTAGAGCAATTTGAGTCGAGGTCTCAAGAGGAATGGGCAGTGTTAGATTGGTCGCATGGATGTAAGAAGAAAGTTTCACTTGATTGTGAGAAAGGAGAAGGTTTTGTAAAGATTGAAGCAGTTAAATTACTTGATTTGAATAGGTTTTGGTTGAACAAAGAGTATTAGTCTTAAGGAATGTAGAGAGATGTGTTTGAATAACTGTTCTTGGACTGCTTATGTTAATTTAGAAATTACTAAGTGGAGGGAATGGTTGTTTGATGTGGTTTGTTAACCTTGATGTTAGAGAGTTAAGAGTGGAAGGTAGCAACCAAGATTTCTATGTTAGACTTTCTGCTTCTGAAATAAGTTTCTTTCTAATAGCTTAAACTTTTTAGAGAATTCATTGCTAACAATATTTTATATGGTATCATGTTATCAGAACGTAATGTTATGAGTTTGAAATATAATATGATTTATTTTATATTTTGTGTTGTTTGTTTTAGAATCACTTGGAAATGCACATATGAAAAGAAGAGTTAAGTCCATCATAGTGGTTTCAACTATCTGTTTTATATTATGTGTCTTACTTCTACAAACAATTTCTCTATTGAGTGTTTGATTGGGGCCGATGAATTTGGTATTATTCATAAGGTAGTTTTTATCTTTATGATATGAACATGGGTTTGGTGTTCAGGTAATCTAATTTGATGTAAATTTACAAAAAAAATAGAAAAATGGACATATCTTATACCCAAATATGTTTTCAAAATTTATTATTCTTAAAAAAATTCATGAAATATAGGTTATTACTCTTCAATATAAGATGAAAAATTTAATGTTTTTGAAAAATATTAATATTTTAAGGGATATTTCCAACAATACAAGAAATAGCAGTTAAAAGACTATCAAAAATTTTAGGACAAGGTCTTAATGAATGTAGAGTTAATTACCAAGCTATAACATAGGAACTTGGATGCACATTGTTGTATAAACATTGATCTAGGCATGGATGCTTTGGAATAAAGACAAGGCCATATATCTAATAGATGATAGTTTAAAGTGTTGTTGCAATGAAGTTCAAGTATTGCGGTGTATTCAGGTGGGTTTGTTATGTGTACAAAAGTTTCCAAATGATCGACCAACAATGTCTTCTGTAATTTTTATGTTAGAACATTTGGAAGTTTCATTGCCTCAGCCTAAACAGCCTGGTTTCTTCATAGAGAAGTGTTCAAATGATGAGGCCTCAACATCAAAAAATACCGAATCACGTTCTGAAAATTTGTCACTGTAAGTTTGATGGATAATAGATAGATAAATTTGTTTTTGGCGCCAAGATAGATTATTGTTGGTGTAGTATATCATTAACATAAACTTGTCATCCATAAATTAATTTTATGGAAAAAACGTACCCTTTGACTTGATATAATAACGCTTCAATATTGTGAATTTCATGTTGCGAATTTCGCATAACTTATACATTTTTGTGAAGTTGGGAGAGTAACAAGCACTCTTTTGGACTGGATGCACATTAATATAATATTTATTTTATTTTATTAAAAAAAGAAACTGAGTACGTGTAAATATATATATTATTTCATTTTCTTTGACAAAATTGTAAATTTATTCATAAACTTCCATAATGAAATTGAAGAAAAAAATATAGCTAAATTCTAATGTGGTAATTTTAGAATATATATATTGCATCTGACGTATCAATTAATTTGGGATTAAGCTGTTGGTAGCATTTAAGAGTTGCACCAAAAACTCCAAAGTGACATGTCAATATATATAATATGAGTTTATTATCAAAAAATTTAAGATAGCCAAAACAATGAATTTCATATTTATGCATTATTCAAGTTCGTAGCACCATTTGTTTTCTAATCATGGATTAAAGTATTGATGTTTATAAATATTGATAATTTAATTTTATAAAAATATTAATAATATTAACGAAATTTCATGTTAAACTAAAAAAAAATGTTTTCTTATTTCACCTCAAATTTAATTAAATACTCTCCTTTTTTATATATTTGTGTTTTATTTGCATAGTTTGATGTAATAAAATATTTATCTATCAGTATCACCAACGACTTTCATTAATTTATTTCATTTAGCATTGACACATGCAAGCTACTGTCCACTATGGGTGTCCATGGTTCGGTCCGGTCTGATTTTTCTTAAAAAAAAAATAACTAAATTGGACCGTTTATATTACTAGGATCGGACCGGACTGGACCGTTTGATTTATAAAACGGTTTGGTCCAGTTTGATTCCCAGTTTGGTCCAATTTTTTTATAATTTAATGAAGAATAATATAAATTTTTTAATATATTATTAAATCGGTCCGGTCCGATCCGGTTCGCAATGGTTTAAAATTAATACAAATCGGATCAGACCGTTTAATTAGTAAAACCGTTTGATTTGGTCCGATCCGATCCAATTTTTCGGTTTGATCCGGACCGGTTTTTGGACACCCATACTGTCTAATGAACTAGCATTATTATATCTTCATTGAGTAATAGTCTAAAAATAAATTTTTACCTAATGATAGATGACTTTAGGTATCATTCCTTACCTAACATAGATTAATTTATGTATCATTCGTATTTATTAATTATATTATTTTATATCCGTATTAAATATTAAATATTTAATTTTTTAAAATAAATTATCTCGTTTGATGGGATAACGGACGGTAAACTTTAAATTTTCTAATTTAATAATGTTATGTTTAATTGGGTCGAAAAATAAGAATTAAATAAAATCAATTCCTCGAAAATAAGAATCAAAATTTCTTATCCACCTTTAAAAAATCATGATTTTATTATCATTTTAATTTATTTTTTTCAATTTTACTCCGACCTTAAATATAATCCTAAACTCTAAAACTTAACCTAAATCACAAATAACAAAAACCTAAACCCTAAATTCTAAACTCAAAATCCCAAATTTCAAAATCCTAAATCTTATTTAGAAAAATAATAATTTTAACCTTAAACCTTAACCCACAAATATAACCCTAAACCCAAAACCTTAAATCCCAAAACTCTAAACCATATTTAGAAAAATAATAATTTTAATCATAAATCTTAACCCACAAATATATTCCTAAATCCCAAATCTCAAATTCTATTTAGAAAAATAATAATTTTAACCCTAAACCTTAACTCACAAATATAACCCCAAACCCTAAACTTTATTTAGAAAAATAATAATTTTAACCTTAAACCTAACTCACAAATATAACGTTAAATTCCAAACCTCAAAACCCTATATCCTATTTAGAAAAATAATAATTTTAATAATATATTTTCTTTTTAAGTAATAATTATTTAAAAAAATAATGATTTCAATAATTTATTTTATCTGACGAAAAATAATAATTAAATGATATTATTTAAAATTTATTGAATATAGAGATATTAAAATAATATATAATATTTTTTATTTCATTTTAGTTGTAAATCAAAAACTTTAATACTAATTTTTTTTATTTCAATGATTAAAATAAATAAAATTATTTCTCACCCATAAATTTCATTTCTATCGTTTGTTGTACAAGTGAATTGTAATGGGCAATTGATGGGACAATGGGTGAAAAACTTGAGAATTTTCTAATTCACTTCAGGGTTTACGAGCAAAAGTTTCTATTTTGACTTGTTAATCTGCCGCCTCGTTATTGTCAACTCAAATCGAATTCAATTTACCTTTTCGATGGTTGTGTGATTCGAATTGTGATTCAAAATGAATAGTTGAATCTTTCTGTTCAAGCATGAAGAAACTTCTTGGAATATGTACTGAGATATGATATTTTAGAGCATGCATATTAGTCAATAGCCGTGTCCTCTACGGCTCTTCTCAATGCTTGGTCACATCGTTTGCTCATTCTGTTATTTGTAACCACTTACTAAACAGAGCTCCAGAATTAGAGGAACAATGGGTTTTTGCTCTATTTTATTTATGATCAAAGCTACTCTGCTCTTGTACTTTCTTACATGCTCATCTGTAATTGACAGTATCAGCCAGTCCCAAGCCATCCGTGATGGCAAAACCTTGGTATCCAAAGAAGGAAGCTTTGTGTTTGGTTTTTTCAGTCCATGAAGTTCCAAGAATCGTTATCTGGGTGTTTGGTACAAGAAGATCCCGATTCAAACAGTTGTTTGGGTCGCAAACCGGTGCAATCCAATCAATGATTCATCCGGCACACTGATGATAAACAGCATCAACAATATTGTTCTATTAGGTCAGAACAAGACTATTGTTTGGTCCACCAATACATCATCAATACAAGCTCAGAAATCAATTTTACAAGTCTTGGATACTGGGAATGTTGTCCTAAGAGATGCGAATGATGGAAACTCAGAAAACTATTTATGGCAAAGTTTTGATTATCCTTCTGATACATTGTTACCAAATATGAAGATGGGTTGGGACTTGAGAACAGGTATTAAGAGGGGTTTATCATCTTGGAGAAATTCAGGTGATCCATGTCCTGAAAATTTCAGTTATGGACTTGAGTTAGGACCTAACACTTACCCTGAAGCATACATTAGGAAGGGCACTGCAAAATACTATCGAACTGGCCCATGGAATGGCCTCCGCTTCAGTGGTTCACCTGAGTTGAGGCCAAATCCTGTTTATGGCTTTCACTTTGTTTACAATGATGATGAAGTTTATTATATGTACAATCTTCAAATCAGGTCTGTAGTTTCAAGAATAGTAATCAATCAAACCACTGGTACTCGTGACCGGGTCATATGGATTGAAGCAGAGAAGATTTGGAGGCCATATACTTCGGTTCCTAAAGATTACTGTGACAAATATGGCCTTTGTGGAACCAATGGAATTTGTGATATAAGTGATAATCCAGTATGTCGTTGTCTGAAAGGCTTCAAGCTTAGATCTTTAGAAAGATGGAATCTAATGGATTGGTCACAAGGATGTGAGCGCAGTACACCATTGAATTGCTTGAATAAAGATGGGTTTGTCAAATTTGGTGGCATCAAATTACCAGATACTACACATACTTGGGTGAACAAAAGCATGAGTCTGAATGAATGCAAAGAGAAATGCTTGAAAAACTGTTCATGTATGGCTTACACGAACTCAGATATCAGAGGAGAAGGTAGTGGCTGTGTGATCTGGTTTGGTGATCTAGAAGATATTAGACAATTACCTTCTGGGGGCAGGATCTATATATTCGAATGCCTGCTTCAGAAATAGGTACGTACTGTCCATTCTTTAATTACAAAAAGAAAATAAAGTAATTTTTTTTTATAATATATGATATATTATTCATTGATTTTAGAATATATATCCCTTTCATTCTCTATTAAGTATGATGTATTTGTTTTTTCCCAAAAAAAAATTTCACTGATTTTAAATTTTAATGTATCATCTTATAATTCAGAACCAATAAATGATTTCTCCTCTTCCACTTGTAATTTATTTATTTTCCTTCATGTGTCTACTTTACAGCCAAAAAGGAACACAAAGTGAAGAAAACAGTGATCATTATAGCTGTGACTGTGGTTGGATTGATTCCTTTGATCCTTTCAGTTATCTATTACCTTTGCAGAAGGATAGGCTCAAAACCTAAAGGTAATTACAATTAGGCGTGAAAATGTCTGACATTACATGACTACCCAACACAATTGCCACCCCTAATTAAAATGTTCATCTTGTAAAAAATATGATGTTTTATTGTTCAATGGAACTTCCTGAAAAAAGAAGCTAAGATTAATTTATGTTTTATTGTTTAGATGCACCAGAATGTAGTGAAATAATAGATCATGGAAATGGAGGCAACAAGGAAGAAATGGATCTCCCATTATTTGATTTATCTACAATAACTTCTGCAACAAATAATTTTTCTTTCACCAATAAGCTTGGGGAGGGTGGTTTTGGACCTGTATATAAGGTAAGTTAAATGAATTTTATTATACCCGATCATGCATGACCAATCTTGTAGCATGATTTATATTACGTTGATTGGAAATATTCAGGGTGTTCTAGAAGATGGGCTACAAATTACTGTCAAGAGACTTTCATTAAGTTCTGGACAAGGAGCCAATGAGTTTAAAAATGAAGTGAGATTAATAGCCAAACTTCAGCACCGCAATCTTGTAAAACTTCTCGGTTGCTGTGTTCAGGGAGGAGAAAGATTGTTAGTTTATGAATATTTGCCTAATAAAATCCTAGACACTTTCATTTTTGGTTAGTATAAATAAATAAATAAATTACCCTTAACCTAGCTTAATTTAAGGATTAGGTTATAAATTTTGTTTCTTTTTTGATGACTTTGTTAACATGTTGAAATATTTCCCGGATAAAAAGCGAAGTAAACTTTTGAAGTGGTCTATGCGCTTCCAAATTATATGCGGAATTGTTAGGGGACTTCTTTATCTTTATCAAGATTCTAGATTGAGAATCATACATAGAGATCTTAAAGCAAGTAATATTTTACTTGATAAGGAGATGAACCCTAAAATTTCAGATTTCGGCGTGGCTAAAACCTGCTGTAGATATGCTCACTTTTAAACCCTCCCAAATACATTCATTTTCTAATCTAGGGGAACTCAATGGTTTCACTTCTTATTTTTTAATTTTTAATTTATGAAAGCATATTTTTATCAAAAATTTAAATTAAAAATCAGATGTTTTATTATATATGTTTAATAATGGATTATGTTATTCATTTTTCAGTGGTTATATAGCACCAAAATATGTTTTTGATGGATAGTTCTCAATAAAATCAGATGTCTTTACCTTTGATACATTGTTGTTGGAGGATTGTAAGCGGACAGAGAGAAGTAGAGGTTTTCATAATGAAAACGATGGCCTTACACTCATTGGATATGTAAGTGTCGTTGTATCATTGACATAAATTTGTATATTTTATTATATATTTATGTATTTAAGATTAATGAATAAGATTGAATGGTTTTTAGGCATGGATATTGATGATAGAAGGCAAACCATTTGAATTCATTGATCCATACTTAAGAGACTCATGGGAACATGCAGAATTGTTGCGTAGCATCCATATTGGTCTCTTATGCGTGCAACACTGTTCTGCAGACAGACCAAGCATGTCCTATGTAGTTATGATGTTAAGTAGTGAGAGTGCCTTGTCTCAGCCTAAACAACCAGGCTATTTTATGAAAGCAGACCTATTAGATGATGATTTCTCCCCAAGTAAACATGTATCATGTTCAACAAATGACATGTCCATAACTGCACTCGTGGCTCGATGAGTAATCATATGCGGTATGATTTCAAAAAATTCTTGTTATTTACTGAATGTAGGCTTGTAAATTGAGGTAAAGCGAGCTAACCGAATCCCATAAATTCAGGTTTAGGTGCGAAGTGGGGTGTACAACTCCATGTATATTTTTGGGCCTAATTTTTCAAATTAAATAAAAGTTAAACTATCAATGCTAAACATATTTGGTTATGATCAATTGATTTCTCTAGCTTAAAATTGAATCACCAATGTGTTTCTATCATATTTTTGTTTAGAGTAAAATATAGGTAATAACTACTGTAAATAAGATATATGACCTATTGAAGAAAAATTTCTAAAAGTGTTGCTAAATTTTTCAAATGTAATATGATTCTTTGGAAAAGAATCAAATTTTCGTTGACAATGGTAATTTTTAAATTATTTTTAACATTAACAAATAATTAAATAAAATTATTTGTAAAGATATAAGTTTCATTTCAAATAATGAAATTGCAAATATAATGTGATAAAATTGTCAAATGTATTTATATTATGAATTTTTTTAACTTAACTCGATCAGATTTGAATAAGGTCATAGTTGAAATATTTCTCTTTGAATGTATCTTAAAATTAGAATTGAGCAATTTTTTTTGAAAAATCATACTTCAAGATAAGTTGAGCTATTTAGACTTTACCCAAATCTAGCTAAATTTAGATGCGAATAAACCATGTTAAGCAATTGGTAAGAGGTATGCAATTGAGTAGCCAAATCAATTCACTTGACATCCCAAAGAAATATCTAAAGGTGTTAAATGAGTTATCACATATTATCACATGTCCTATTTAATGTTTTAATGGATTAATGAATTAAAATAATCTCACCTTATTTAAATATCATCTCATCTCATCTCATCTCATTCCATCATATTTAAAATTATCTCTAATTCATTCATAGTTAATTTGAAAAATTTATGGGTTTGTTATGTTATAAGCATGGAGATTATGGAATGTTGGAAGAAACAACATAACTTGTTGATGAAAGTTTAGTAGAAAACTCATACAATCTAACTGAAATACTAAGTTGTATCCACATTGGTTTCTTATGTGTTCAAATGCATCCCAAAAATAGGCCAAAAATGTCATCTGTAGTTTTGATGTTAGAAAGTGAGATCACACTACACAAGTCAGAGCAACCTGAAGATTTTTTTATGAAAAAAGAGTCACTTCATGCACAACCTTACTCAACCAACCAAAAACTTCCTTCGACCAATGAATTAACTGTCATCCTTTTGGAACCTCGTTAGAAATAGTAATAGTATTTATTGATTTCTTTCTTCATGGTTTTTTTTCTTTAATCGTACTTATTTTGTGATAAAGATACTTTAAAGAATGAGAAGAGTATATAATCAAGATGTTTGATTGTGTTCTGTTTAATTGGTTTGTACATTGATATGTTCCATGTTATTCAATAGATAGCCTCACTTTTTTACCAAACAATACATAGGATTCAAATAAGGTACTTAAATTTATCTCTTATATGAATCTTATATAATATATAAAAAAATGTTGATGGTTAGGCATACAAATTGATCGTAGAAGTTGTTTTCTATTTTGTATTCAACAGAAATCATCACTAATTGGTGCTGTGAAAATGAACTTTAATAACTCTTTTAAAATTAAAATTAAAGAAAGATTTTACTTGATTTTGGAAATGAAAGCTGATTATATAGCAAGAGACAAGTTAATGTTCATATTTTGGAGGTAATGATAAAGGATGTGAAAGTTATATTTGATTTTTCGTTTATGTAGTTTATTTTGGATAAAAATTTATATTTTTTTACGATAAGATATTCTATTTGTTTAAATCTAAGTCATATATTGTTAATTTAATGGATAAATATTATTTTTTATTAATAGATTCAAAAATATTACATACGTTGGATGTAAAATTAACCGTTATAATTTAAAAGAAGTAAAAATAAGTAAAGAAAAACAAATATTAATGTATTATATTTTGTATCTTATTTGACTGGATAACATTAGAGGATGTTGAAATTCTTCTTTAATTCTTGAGTAGCTTAATTGTTACTTAATATTAAATTAATAAGTGGTATCCTTTTTTTTCCTTCCTAATTTGAGTTTGACTTTACTACTTGTTGGTGTAGACTTTATATAATTTGCATATGATTTTTCTTAGGTGTAATGGCTACTGATATTAATATTATTATTTTTTAATTAAATAAGTCATAACCTATTACTAAAGTAGATTTCAATTTTGTCTTGACGAACGATTTTACAAATATGTAACATTTTACTAATTTTAGCATGAGTTTGCGTCAAGAATGTTAGAAATACTTAATGATTGTATTCTATTCTGTAATCAAATGAATATACATGGTGCCTTTATATAGGAATTACAAGTAAACTAGATATATCTAAAGTAACTAAATATAGATATCCCTAAAGTAAATAGATATACATTAGTAGATATATATATACATTAATATGTTACTAGATATACATTAACATCCCCCCTTAAACTCAAGGTGGATGTGAGACCAACTTGAGGTTGTCAACCAAATTACGAGTGCGTCCTTTGGGAAGTGCCTTAGTGAAGATATCTGCAAGTTGATCGTTGGAGGAAACGTAGAAAAGCTTGAGAGCACCATGGATAAGATGAGAGCGAATGAAGTGACAATCAATCTCGATGTGTTTAGTCCGTTCATGAAAGACATCGTTATGAGCAATATGAATTGCACTCTTATTATCACAATAAAGATGAGTAGCAGAGGATGTGGACACACCCAAATCCTTAAGAAGCCATCGTAGTCAAAGAAGCTCAGATGTGGTAGAATCAAGAGCACGATGTGCCTTCGGTACTAGAGGCGGGCCACGAAGGTTTGTTTCTTACTTAGCCAAGAAATCAAAGAAGAACCAAGGAGAAAGCAATAACTGTAGTGGACTGCGATCACACGGGATCTCCGAGCCAATCGGCATCGAGAGAATGCACGAAGTACTAAAGGAGAATCAAGAGGTAGAAAAGGCCGTGGAAGATAGTGCCTTTCAAGTATCGTAGAATACGTAGAAGCTATGACATAGAGAGTTGATCGTGGAGCGGATAGAATCTTGGCTACTTTGATGAACAATAGAGATGTCTGGACGAGTAATCGTAAGATAAACGGTACTGACCAATGGAAATCATAAAGAGAGGGATTAGACAATGGTTGCCCACTCGATGGTGTCGGATGCGCGATTAAGTTCAGTAGGTGTCGACAATCTTCTTTGTCGGTGAGTCCACTTGAGATATGAGGTCGGTCGTACTTTTGGCGAGTAATGTAAAGACCATCCGTGGAACGAGGTGATCTCAAGACCCAAGAAATAGCTTAAATGTCCAAGGTCTTTCATCTGTTGTTGACTAAGAAAATCCTTGAGTTCTTGAATGCAGGTCGTTACAGTTATGATCATCATATCATCCACATATAGAAGAAGCGAAAATGGTGCCTTTTATCATTACGACGAAGAAATAAGGCGAATCATAAGATTTGGCGAGTGTAATCCAAGCGAAGGATAGTGGAAATTTGGGTGGCAAACCGTGCCATGGAGCTTGTTTAAGGCCATAATTGCACGTCGAAGGCGACAAACCTTATTTGTTTCAACGAGAAAAGACCGGAGGAGGTTGCATATAGACTTCTTCATGCAGGATCCCCGTTAAGGAATGCATTTTTAACATCCATCGAAAAAGGTCCCATTTACTAGCGGCGGACGGCTAAGAGGAGTACGAACAGAGGAGGAAATACGGCATTTGGAGCAAAAGTCTCTTCATAATCAATCCCATTACTCTTGTGTAAAGCCTCTGTTACAAGACGGGCCTTGTAGTGATCGATAGACCCATCGGAGAGCGAGTCTTGATCTTATAGATCACTACTACCAACCACGAGATTGACTAGGAGGGAGAGTAACAAGATCCCAAGTATGGTTTTTGGTTAATGCATCAATTTCTTCTTTCATTGCAATCTGCCGCAAGAAGGGTTAGTAGATGCCTCACGATAGGTGTGAGGCTCGTGGAGTGCTCCAACAAGAAAGCGAAGCAGTAACAATGATAGTCAAGTAAATGTGTAGGAATGGATCTTACCGGGTTGAGTGGCGAGGTGGAATGTCTTGTTGAGGATCTTCGGGCGGAGCTTGAGAGCAAAGGACATGTTGGTGAGGTAGCTCATTATCAACTGTTCTTCTACGACCGGTCTAGGAGAATCATCAAAAATATCCGAAGATTGAATAGTGAAGTCCAAAGATGGATTAGAAGTATACGTAGAAGGAACAAGAGACTACATTTGGAAAAATTTCCAAAACATTTGAATTAGTTAGGGAAGAACGAAAGTGAGAAAGTTCAACAAATAAGCGGTGTTCCCAAAAGACAACATTACGAAACACGAGACGATGTGAGACGGGATCATGCATCGCATCGATACTTTTGGAGTTTCACCATAACCAAGAAAACAACAAAGTCTAGATCGAAGCTCAAGTTTGTTGTGTTACGCAGGGCGAAGAAAACGAAACAAACAGATCCGAATGGCGAAGGTAATGATAGTTAGGAGATGATCCAAAAAAGCGCTCACGGATACGATTATGAATGACATCACTTGGAATGCGATTAATGGTATAAACAGCATGAAGAGCAACTTCACCCCAAAATGGTGCAGAACTTTGGCGAGAGAGAAGAAAGAGCACGAGCAGATGTCAAGAATATGACGAAGTTTTCTTTCGGCTCGACCATTTTGTTGAGAGGTTCCTGGACGAGGTTAGATGATGTACTGATTACCGTAGGAGTGTAATAGAGTTTGAAAATCATTTTGAGTATATTCGAGAGCATTATCGGATCGAAAAGTTTTGATATGCGGAGAATTGTGTTTCAACCATTTTTGCAAAGTTACTTATATATTGATAAGATTTGAACGAGATTTCATTGGAAAGATCCAACTATACTTGAGAATAATCATCAATAAAAACAACAAAATATCGAGATCCACCAATACTAGTACCAGGAGAAGGTCCCCAAACATCGAATGAATTAACTCAAAAATACTATTAGAGATAGATTTACTATTATTGAAAGGTAAAAATTTGTTGTTTTCACTAGCCCGGCGTGAAAGTCTGATCAAAATTATTTTTGGACCTGAGAACCCAATAGACCTTTAGAAGCTAAGCTGTTGTAGAGGATGGGGGCGCTGACCAAGACGAGAATGCCAAAGTGCGAGAGAAGGTAAGGAAGAAAGCTGCAGCGGTGGCGGCAAAGAACAATGAGGTAGGGCTTGAGCAATGTGGAAGATGAAGATTGTTTACGGGAAACATACGCCGACCACAGGGCCGTCCCAAGCTCTTGCCCCGTCACCGGATCTGCACAATACCCCGAGAATAGTCAAAAATAAGGCGATATCCTAGTTCGACTAATTGGCCCACATAGCATAAATTATAGGATGGTCGGAGTACGCACATGGAAAACCCCGAGAACGGAGAGGGTAGAGGTCGAAACAAAACCTAGACTATTCCCGTGAATGGTGGAACCATCGGTATGTGAATATTGGGGGATGTGGTGCGAGGGTCAAGTTTGGAGAATAAAGAAAGAGTGAGGTGTCATGTGATTGCAACATGCGGTCGAGTCAAAAAGCCAAGTTTGAGACTTAGGGCAAGGCGAGAGGGTAGTGGAAAGAGATGCATTACCGGCCATTTGAATAGCACGAGTTATGATCTTACGTAGTTCCCGTGGAGGAGAGGTTGATAGTGGATTCGGAAAGGCGGGACTCTCTTGAACTAGAAGGCATCAACGAAGTAGGCTCGGTATTAGCAACATCGGCAGGTAGATTTGTTACGACGGTAACAAGTCTCGATGGTGTGGCCACGTGGCGCTTGCAATAATTCTGAGAACCTTTTATTGCTCTGCCTGCGGCGATTGTAAAAGCCAGAACCAGAGGAATCACCTGATTGCTGAGGTTGTTCAATGGTAGGAGCAGGAGGAGTAATAGCCAAAACATTAAGCTTATTTTGGGCTTGAAGGGTTGCAAGTCGAGCTTCTTCTCTAACCAACTCATTTACTGTTGATGTCGAGAGAGGATAGGGACTACAATTAAGAAAGCGACCTCGGATTGGCTCAAAGTCCTTGTGGAGTGACATCAAGAACTCATAGAGACGAAATTCATCACAATAGTAGCATATTCTTGAGCATCTGTTGAGCATGCCCAAATTGGATCACAAAGGTCAATTTGGTCCCAAAGGAAGCGAAGTTGATCAAAGTAGTCATTGATGGATCGCCCTGGTCCCTGTTGCCATTTATGCCATTCAACTATTAGTTGATATTTCATGGATCCGTGAGTAGTGGAGTACCTTTTAGCCAACGTATCACATGCGATTTGGCATCGTCAAAGGCGCCAAATGATTGGAGATGGATGGAATGGAAGTATTCGAATCCATGTAAGGATCATGGTTGTGACTATCTCATTCAATCATGCGCGACGAAGAAAGATAGCATCTTCTTCACTTGCTCGCTTTATCGGGAATACTAATTGCACCGGTCTGATAATGCAAAAGCATCACAACCCTTAAGAAAAGCTGGCGTAGCTTGAGACCATGATAAATAATTCTTAGTCCCTCCAATATAGTATTAATAGGGCAAGAAACAAAAGTATCCTTTTTATCCATTTACCAAACACAATATCGCAAAAACGGTACGCAAAAGCGAGATCTACGCAAAAGCGGGTAGGGTGGTGAACTGTATTGCCAAAATTCGGTCAACCCGGTCCACAGCGATCCGGTCAGCGATGAACGACCCGGTCCATGGAACGGTGAGCAATGATCCGGTCAATGGTCAATGGCGGTCCGGTCAACGGTCAGATTGGTCAGATCGGTTTTGCTGACGTCAGATGGAGGTGATGATGGCGTCGACCCTATGGCCCGATGGCGTCACGGCGCCGCGACGGCAGCGTCGGATCCACGCGTAGTGGATGTTGGAGGTGTGTGGCGGCGTCTGGTCGGATGAGCGTGATACTTACGGTTGTGTAGATCGGGTCGAGCGATCCGGTGGTATCTCTATGAGATAAGTCGTCGGAGTTAAGATGAACGCGGCGGGCGTTAACGGCGTGCGGGGATTGGTTATGCGGCGCGTGATGGAGCGTCGCGGTTTCCGATGGTTTAGCAACTTCCGCGATTGTGTAGATCCTGGTCGAGCCGATCTCGATGGTATATGTAGAAAAAATTTGAACAATATGCTGGCGGCGGTGATTGTAGTTGTTTGAATGGTGCGGGAACTCCCAAAGAAGCGACTCTTGTAATTAGGAACCTAAGGAATGACAGTAGAAAGGCGTTGAAGGTTAAGCGGTGAATGATTCACGGTGACTATTGTGACAGCGAAAGCTATAAGGGTTAAATAACACCAAAAGAAAACACTGCTAGAAAGAAAAGAATAGTGGCTCTGATACCATGTTAGAAATACTTAATGATTGTATTCTATTCTGTAATCAAATGAATATACATGGTGCCTTTATATAAGAATTACAAGTAAACTAGATATATCTAAAGTAACTAAATATAGATATCCCTAAAGTAAATAGATATACATTAGTAGATATATATATACATTAATATGTTACTAGATATACATTAACAAAGAAGCATGGAAAAACAATCAACTTAGTAATTTGTAGACTTAAATGCATATTCTGTTATTCAATTTTATCCAAATCTATATTTAATTTTTTAATTTTTTTAGCAATTCAACACCTATTTTTCTTAATTTTTATACTTAAATCTTTAAATTTTTTTAATAATTCAATCCCGAAAATTTTTAATTTATACAGATACTAAATTTTCATTTTATCTCTAAATTAAGAATTATAATCTAGCAATTGATTAAGGATAAAAAAAATTTAGTGCCTAAATGTAAAAACTTAAAACTTTAATGACCGAATTATTAAAAAAATTGAGAACTTAGGTGTAGAAATCAAAAAGTTTACGGATTGAATTATTGAATTGTTGAAAAAATTTAAGATCCTAAATTGTAGAAATTAAAAATTTTGGGACTAAGTTATTGAAAAAAATTTGAATACCTAAAAGTAGACTTGAATAAAGTTTATGAACTAACTATATACTTAAGTGTAATTTTTATATCCACCTTGTATGTTTTTATTATTAAAAAAAATTAACATATTATTTTATTTTGAACGTCGTTCAATTAGATTTCGTTCAAATTGAATTATTACCATGTAGATCTGTTTAACATTAAATGGTATCTAATTGATTTATATTCAAAATTGTTAATGTAATATTTTTATTTTTATGATATTATTTTTTATAACTTTTCGATAAAATATCAATAAAGTTTTAACCAAGAAAGTTTCGTAACGTTCAATAAAAGATCAACCTAAAAACTATTATTTTTTCTTTTTTGGGTGAAAGGTAAATTTAATCTTTTTATTTATACAAAAAATTTCATTTAATTTTCTAAGCTAAAAAATTTGTCATTTAATTTTTTTATTTTAAAAAAGAATCAAAAAGATATATAATAATTTTAAATTTATATTATAAAAAAATTGTTAGAGATATTGATGAGATAAAACCGACATCGGATTAGCAATATTGATTTGTAGATATTTTGGTTTTATATTCGTAAAACTCTTAAGTGTACAAATCATTTTATAGAAAATGACAACTATACTTTAAAGATCGATATAAGAAAGAAATATATGTGGTTTTTATTTTATTATTCAAAATTTTAAAAACGAAATTAAATCCTAAACATCCAATCACAATATTTTTTTTTTGTGTTTTCCAATCTAATAACATAAAAAAAATAAACATAGATGTGAATTCAATAAATAATTATACAAATTTTTATCACTCATAATAGTGAATTATTTATCGATATAATAATTAAGTTAATTATGCTTTCTTATATTATTTAGGTTATTAAAGATATAAATTGATATTTATTGATTCTCTCTTTTTATATAAATAACATTCAATTAACACCTATGAGTGTGATCGATAATTAATTTGGTTAATTAAATTAATTCATTTTTTTCTAAAAGATTGAAAAAAAATCATTTAAACGCCACCTTTGGTGGGGTTAAATATTTTAAACTTTATTCAAAGTGTCCAAATTAAACCTAAGAATTTAATTATCCGAATACCAACTTTCATGTTTTAAAACCATTACTGAAAATATGTTGCCAATATATTTTCGAATAATAGTTCTTATAAAAACTTTTAAAATAAAGTTTCGTTTCTAAAGCACCTCAAAATAATCCTTATACAACTTTGGTGCAAGTTTAGTTTCTTAAATACCTACAAATGGATTGGCATTTCTGTTTATTAAATCAAAAATTAGAAATTTACAAAAGTATAACTAGTTATTTTCAAAAAGATAAGAACTTTAAAATTAAAAAAACTAAGAAAACTTTCTAGAGAGAGAAAGAAAAGAGATTGCGAGGGATGATTTTTACAATGGGGAGAGGTCTTTTTATAAGTGAGAAAAAGGATAAAAAGTAGGAAAAATATCTAAAAAATTGATCTTGGACACGTTTGCACCCGTGTGGGGGCAATGGTGCGCCCAAATGGGTGAGATTTGTAGCGAAAAAGGTGCTGGCTATCGGCGTGACATGTGTGCTATTGTGCATGGATTGGCACTGGCATGCATAGGACTCGGTGTGACATGCACAAGGCTCGGCACAGATTGAGGCATTTTTTTTATCTTTTTGACCCATTTTTTTCTCAACATATTTGTGATGTATTGCTTCTAGTATTTTTTTTCAAGTCTTTAAATAATTTTTGAACAAAAATACATAAAAAATAATAAAAATATTCATTATTCCGAAATGATAAATTTATATAAAAGTTTGATAAAATCATACAAATATATTTAATCACTTAAAGTATATTAAACTATGGTAGTTTTAGTGCTTTTAAGCACTAATCAAATATTTCATCATTTCACTACTCAATAATACTTCAACATTATTTTTTAAATAAAATTATTAATAAAATAATTATTAATATTATTAAAAAAATTATATAACTTTTTTTATAAATAAAATAACTAAAGAATTTAATTTAAAAAACTAAGCAATATTCTTATAAAAAGAAACATCAAAGTATTTATCTCTTCTTTTTGCGGATAATGTCTCAAATGCTACTAAGGTTAGCATATCTTCACTTATGCCCTTAAGGTTTTAGAATGTCCCTAGATTTTATAGTTAATACTATTGGTATTCACAAAATTAATGATTTTAACTTTTTTATCCATTTATATTCCTATTACTTGGCTTTGAAACCAATTTTGGGGGGTTTTTGGTCTCTAGAGACTACTATGGCAGAACTTCAGTCAATTTGACCTTAATGTACTAGTTAAGTTACTAGAACCTTGACAAGTAATATGTGTTAAATGAACTTTTTTTCATATTTGTAATATACAAACATGTTTTTCTTATGTACATACAATGTACTTGTAATCTTCAAAGAAGTAGTATCCAAACATTTGGTTGTTGAATTTCTCTTCTTCTATTTTTACTTATTTTTGAAAAAAATAGTCATTTAATGTCCTTGAAACATGATGGTCTATGATATTTGTATAGATTTAATATACTATATAGATATCTAATAAGGAGTTGAACCTCTTAAAATTTTCAAAACAAGTTTCATAATTCTCATATTTGAAATAATCATTTAAGGCAAATAGATAGCCTTTATCAAATTTTTTCTTATAGAATTAGATTTTTATCTTTCATTTTAATGTTAGAACTAGTTGTTTATTCCTGTAAATAAGTTTTTATTTTTCTTTCTATTTTCCATCTTTCTGTTTGTCAATATTATAGTTGGTAAGCAAATATCTTAACATCCAAGATTCCTAACTCGCTTAAATTTATAATTATTATACCTGAATTTAATGATTCCACCACCGTCTTCCTTTCTGTTCTTCTTTTTTTATACCGGTTATACCTCATCTTTGCTCAAACCTCAATACCCTCCTAGTAATAGTGAGCATTTTGCATCCGTACATAGATGATATCTAATTTTGACGTAATTGAGAAGAGTAATTGAACTTCATTTTATTCATAATATAATAATTATTACAAACATAAAGCCAGCTAAGAACCTTAAATGGATTCTTAGTCGTTCATAATTACTAGGTATATCATTACTATTTCGGGATTCCTAGATAGAAAGAATTTCTATGCTAGAGTTTTTGTGTTTTTTTAGAGTAGTGTGCTCTATTTTTTCTATGTGTCTTGAAATGAAAATAAAGGTTCCTTTTATAGTACAAGAAATCCTTATTTATAATATTAAAATTACTACTTTCTTCTTACTTTAATAATTAGTCTACTTTTCTGCTTTACATGGTAGCCACTGTTTTTTTTTACACATGCTGCCAATTAAGATGTGGGATTACATCTTTATTTTCTTTATTGTCTTTTGTCGATAGTTTATTTCTTTATTCTTCTTTGTCATTTTGTGTCGATAGTCCTTTTGATGAAGTTGATGATAACACATCTTCGTCTTCTCAATCTTTGATGATTAATGCATCTATGATCTTTGATGGTTTTTTTGGCTTAGAAGTAGAATACCTTCCTTATTTCTTGACAAATTTCCAAGTTATTTTTATTAAAATTGGCTTCATATTTAGTAATTTTTTCACCATCATCGTTTGAAAGAGACATAGTACTATGCGAAATAATGATGACTTTACTAGTTGAATAATTTACTTTGATCTCAATAAAGTTATCAATCTTTCTAAGTTCATAGTAAATTTAGCCTAACATTTGACATTTATCTTATTTGTTTATATTATTTTCTTTCTTGACATTTAATGATTATCTAACTTTTAAGGCTTTTTATCATTTCTCTTAGGGTGTCTGGTATAGTTTTCTTATTTCTCTAATTTCAACTTTCTATTAAGATCTTATGCAATGTTCCAGCTAATTTCTAGAAAAATATTTCCTCATAAGTTGTTTATATAAAGGGTAGTAATTGATGATAATATATTTCATATTTACAAATAAAAGAATCTATATAATACATGTTACAAATTTTTATATTTGTTAGATGCCATTTAGCTTCATTTATTTTATTTTCATTGGATTTAGTGATAGTTTTTCCTTTATCTTCTCTAATAAATTCTTTGTATATTTTATTTATTACTATATCTAAGTATTCTCTTCCTCTTGCATTGATAAATGTTATTTGTCTATTAAATTTGAAAACTAAATTTTAACATTTCTTATCATTTTATGAATTATTAATACACTACAGATTTAAGGGTTTGTTTGTGTAGTTTAAGATGTTTGTATGAGCACACTCATACCACTAACCCATTCATCTAAGACTTTCTTCCTATCTCTTATACAATCTAGATATAATATATCATATTTATAATTATATGTAACCCTTCTTCCATTTTAGGTGGTTTTCTTCTTCTATATGTGATGTCAGCTTCTCTTGACCTTTACCTATTTCTCTCCTCCCTATATGGATCAGATGTTCCTTCTTGGAAGGGAATTGGTAATGAAATTGTTTCATATGGCCTTTTTGGGTCATGATTTCTAGTTTAGAATAAGTCTCCCTGATTCTTGTCATATCATTTTATTCTTTTTATTTTTTTGCAAAGTTTTTCATCTCGATGTTCTTCTAATTCTTCATCAGTTAGTGTTAATAAACTAACTAATTTTTCTATATCCATATTTTTGGGGTTAATGAATATTTTTCTAATTTTTTTCCTATATTCCATTATATTGAAATTATATATGTTTCATTAGACTTTTCTACATTTTTTTTCTCATTTTTAGGAATCAGGGCATTTGATCCCCTAAGTAGTTCTATTTCTAGTACTTTTGGGGGATCATATTTATTATTTACAATATTATTTTTATATATATATTATATACATCTTTTTGTAGTTCTGTAAATTTTATATGTATATTTTGTTGAAGTTTATTATAACCATATTCTTTTATTTCTTTTAATAATTTTTTTATGTTTGTATTATATCTTGTAGGTATTTTGTGTTTACTTCCTTGGCTAAATCTATTATCTCTATTAAATCTTCAAAGCTTCAAATAATATTGCTTGACATTTTGTTACGTCTACTAAGCTTCTATTTACTTCTAACTGTATATTTTTTTATTCATCTTTAAACATTATTATTTTCTTAATCCTAATATGACATCATGAACTAATTTTTTCATTACTTTAACTTCATTCTTTAATTTTTTTTAACTTCTTCTTTGTTATAAGTTTCTTTTTCATGATCTATAAAATTAAATCTTGATATATTATTGGTTTTAAAAACATTATTTTTTTCCTATTATTAGAGGTGTTTTCTTGATATTTAAGTGTCATTCCTCATGTATTTCAAAAGCTGTTAGTATTTTTGGTTTTATTATTTGTCTAAATTGCTGAAAGGTTTTGTCTATCTCTATAAATTCATTTTGTCAATATATTGAATTATTATGGTTATTTGCTAACGAATATCCTACTAACTAGTGTATTGAAAATTGATGATTTCCTTATTTTATTAAATCTCTTATTTCAAATTCATAAGCTAGACTTAATACTTAGTTTAACTTTTTATCATGGATATTTATAGCAAACCTAGGATATGCTGTAAATTTTAGCTTTTGTTATCATAAGTTACTATAGATCATTCCTAATAAAGCATTTTTTCTATTTATTATTCTGTTATCTAGTAATATTATTTTTATTAGTGCATCTATTCATTCTCTAAAATAAGCTTGCATTAATATTTGAATTCCTCTTAAATGAATGTATTCAATTTTTTTCTTTATCCTTTTGGGGAATTTTGGATAGTTTATTCCATATAGTTCCATTGCCAATTAATGATATATTATATATTCATTTTGCATATGTGATATTAATGTTAATTTCTTTATTACTTATTCCATAATAAATTATATATTTTCTTAGAAATAATTTTCTTATAGATGAAATTGACGGATCTTTAAATCCATCTATTTTTTAGGATTTAATTTTACTTTTTGAATATTTTTAATTTTTTTTTACTTATTATCATTTCTTTTTAGAAGTATCCTGATTGTTTTCCATTTCTAATTCTACTACTCATTCGTTTATCATTTCTTGACTTTTTATTATTTTTTTTCTCATTCTAAGAATATTACTATTTACTTTCGTTATATTTAGCTTATGTTATGTTGGAGAGGTATCTTTCAATTTTTGAAGATACTTAAAAGCTTGAGTGTATTTTTGATATTATCCATACAAGAGGCACAATAATCCCTTATTTATTTATGTACACTCTAGCCTTTATAAAGTCATATTATCACATTTGTTTAATTGTTTTGATAAATGGTTAATTTAAGTCTGAAGTGATTCATTAGAAGAATAATTGAAGTAAAATGTTAGCACTTACAAATAAAAGGAACAAAATGGTTCGGAGTTCTTATAATTGTTAACAAATGAATATATTAGTATCTTAATTATTGAGTTAATTTAATCTCTTAATTTATAAGTTGAATATTATTAATTTTATTTTTAATCCTATAATTTATTATAATGAATATTTTTAATATATCAAAAGTATAACAATAATTTATTATAATAAATATTTTTAATATATAAAAAGTATAACAAATGAAGACGTCTAACTTCCATGAATAATAGTATTATAGTTCTTCAACTCAACAATTACAAAATTAATATGCTCATTAAAAATTTATAATAAATTTATATCTAATTCAATAATTACCATGCCAAAATCTTTAAATTAAATAACTAAAAAATTTATAATTCCCATCACCCTAGATAAAAGAATTAAAGTATAGAATTTGAAAAGTAAAGCATTAAAGTAATTTTTTTTCAAACGGGTGATAACTCATAAGTAATGAACTAATGCATGTTTCCCAATATTCTACTACTCATATACAGTGTTTTTGCGGGGTAAATATTAATTATCTCCCCAAGTTTGGCTAATTATTAAATTTACCCAAATAATAATATTTTATATCAATTACATACCCACGGTTTTATCGATTTATAAAGATAACAATCATCACTATCGACAATATTATGTTTTAATTATCAATTTGTCCTAAATAAAATTATTTTGCTCATTTTCAATTTTAAAGTGGACTGATACTTGATCATATACGAAGAAATTCAATGTAATTACCTTTGTTTTACTATAAGTTTATGTTTTTTTTAAGTTATGAATTTATTTTTTATTTTAAAGTAAACATTTTTCACTTCATATGTCCAAATAATGAACTACCAAGTAAAAAAATTTATCCATATAAATGTAATGAACTTATACGTGTACCTACATTTTCTATTTTTGATATATGTTTTTAAAGTTTTGGACTTTTTTTTTAATAGTCAGTGAATTTGTAGTTTATCACCCAAAAATTGGACTTTTATAAATTGGATCACAATTAACTACCCTTGGTCAAAAAATAAAACTGACATGGACATATGTTCAGATATATTATCATAGTTTAAAATGTTTACCTAAGGATAAAGATGTAAATTGGATTATCTCATCGTATTTCATATCTCATTTAATGTTTTTAATAGACTTATGGTGTAATATTATCTCATCTTATTTAGATTGTAACCGTAATAGGCCTAACTTTAAACATATATTGTATCATTTTTCTTATTAAACTTGTATTATAAATATGATTTATTATATTTTCTATTATTTTTGTATTTTTACTTGTCTTATTTATACTCAATAGAGACAAATAAAACATATCAATAGTACTATTTCATTATTATCTCATCTTATTGAAAAATAAATAAGATAAAATGAAATAATTTTTGAAAATTAATTACTTATCTTATGAATTTTATTAAAGTTTTATTTTAATTTGTAACTTTAGATCTAATATGAATCCGAAGTTAAATTACCAAAATGGTAATAATAATAATAATAAGAAGAGGTTAAAAAGAGTGAAAAATGGTATTGACACAAATCATATATAGACGAACTTCTGCTAAATATAAACTATGGACCACGGCGGGATGCCTATCCAAAAGCTTAATGATTCGTGTCAAAAGTACCGACAAGGTGAAAGTACAATCACAAAGCATTATGGTCATGAAATGTTGTCAAAACTCAAAAGAGTAAAATTGACTGAGAGAGATGGACAGTTAAAGTATAGTGGATAAATTCATGTAACATGAACTAATGCATTGAAAAAGATCATCAATTGGATAAGGTTTGCTCTCCTAATCACACCAATAAGTCACACCTTGTTGATTTAAATCATGACAACAATCTTTTTAATTAAATAATTTTTCTTAAGCCTTTTTAGTTAGGTTGGTAGGAACACTTTTTAACTGTCTTTACGATAATAATAACAACAATAATAATAATAATAATAAAAAGAGAATCTTATCTATATGAAAATATAAGCAATTACAGTGTGGACGTATATATTATATCACCTGTATCAATGTTTTCAATTAACTTTATTGATTATATAAGTTTAGTTTCCAAAGTATTATCATCTCTAACAATCAAATATTATTTTAAGTCAAAAAAAAAAAAGTACATGAACAATAACGAAAATATGCCAAAAGCGTATTAAGATAAAAACTATGCAAAGAAATATCACGATTCTTTGTTTGGTATCAGCGTTATTGATCTTGGAGATAATTTCTAATGGAAAATGAAACTGAGAGATCACCAAAAGTGTCTTCTAGTACTCCTCTAGTTACTCAGGATCACAATGGCATGCAGTGCATGATGACATCCACTTTCTCTCTTAATTGCATCCTCTGTATTCCCATCTTTCTAAGCATAAGTATTTGAAAGATTTGATGGATATATATCCTTTAACTAATCCAATTATTTTACAATAACTCGATCTGATATTACTATTGGAAATAAAATCAAAGAGTAAATTAAGGAGTGACAACTCTTTAATTTACTCCTTGAATTAAAGTTCTTGATTTACTCCTTAAATTAAAGAGTTGTCACTCCTTAATTTACTCCTTAATTTTATCTACAATAATTACTTATATTGTTAACGAGTTTAATCAAGTTTTTTAATATTCTTCTACAACTATGTATTGACTTGCATTTAAGAGAATATCTAAATATTTGTGTGAAACTAATACACATGGTTTATTGGCGTTAGAAATCAATAACATTGATATAGTTTAATTATGTGATATAGAATGAATAGTTTTCTTTATCAATATAATAATTAAATAAGTATGTTTAATATGTTTTTTTTTTTGTTTTAGCAATGATATGATTTCATGGGTACAAAAGTTTATTTCATGATGTTCTTGCATGTATATGAGTATAGAGCTTTAACTTTATTGATTGTACAAGTGTTGTGGCCATGAAAAAAATATATTAACTTCAGTAACTACCAAATATGCATGATAAATAGTCATACATTATTTTGTAAATTAGGATATTTTAACATTACATAATTAAATATGATTTTAAAAAAATATTAATGTATTATAATAGTTAGGTTCATCATCTTAAAAATTTGTACATATATTTAAGATTTAAAATTGACTTAGAGATAAAGCTAGGCTTATAAAAAAAAAGTAAAATGATAGCTAAATCATGTGTGTGATGTCATAGTGTGGAAATTGGCACGTACAAAATTCCATGAAATGAAAAATCACAAACAAAACAAATTAAAGCATATGACGGTATGATCACTTATTTAATTAAACACGAGCAAAAATATCACCTTATCTTATTCAGCAGTTCTCTGAAAAATAAATAAATAAATAAATATCAGCTTTAAATTTTCGCTTTATCTGAAGCCATTTACTTTTGATCTGGAGATGTCTCTGAATTTTGCCCCTCATTGTTCAAAGTTTGTCTGTTGAAATAGTTCTGTCGGAGGGGATATAGTAAAAATGTTAAGAAAAAAAAAATCATTTTTAAATTTTATCTATAAAAATAATATATTTTATATTCAATTTATATATTTTTTATTATTAAAGAATATACATTATGTTACGTTATATTTTATATTGAATTGATACATTTTTTATATTTAAAAAATATATATAATATGTTAATTCAATTAAACGAATTGAGTTTTTGTTTATAATATTTTTTTAATAAAATATCAATTTTTCAAAAAAATTGATTTTACCTTGAAAAATATCAATTATTTTTAAACATTTGAATTAAAATTAACCAAATTTTAAATTATTAGATTGTATATATTAACCTAACTAAATACATAGAAGAACACTCTGTTACTTACTGATAGTTATACGAAGTTTTCAATAGAATTTTTCATTTATTCTATTTATATTTAGTTAGGTTAATATCTTCGGTGATTTTTTGTTTCCTAAATATCTTTGCTACTTTTATAGTAATTTATTTGTCAGATCTACGTCTATCCTGAGTATGAAATATTTTATGTATTTGTATATTTATATAACTCTCGTATCCATAAAGATTTAACAAGTTTTATATATTTTATTTAATTTAAAATTTTATTAATATATTTTTTTCAAACAAGTAGGAGAGATATTTAAATATAAATAACACAAAAAAAAAATTATGATTTTGTGGTACTTGTAGCATAACCATCGTTCTCATCGTGTATGCTTTATTATTTAATTTTTGAATATATATTGTATATTTCAGTCAATATTGATGGATAAAGTAAAAAAATTATAAAAATTTCTCTCATTAAATTATACCATCTTATTACTCAACTTAATTAGAATCCTACATGATATATAATAAGTATATTAGTTTGGTACCAATTAATAAAAAAGTTATACGAGTGCTTTATAATTCAAAATCTGTCACTATTATTTAATTTGATATATCTTAAGCTATGAATTGAAACACTACTATTTATCAACAAAAAAAATATATCATAATATAATTGATTTACAAATTTTATGAAAATTAATGTTTTCCATAAAATTTGTTTCCTTTTTAATTTTATATTTGCATTGTAACATTGAATTGATACTTGTAACGTGTCTTTATTATAAATGAGAATTTTCTTATTCTGCTAAAAATAAATAAATGTTTTGCACTCCAAAAACAAAAGTTGTTTGGAAATGGCAGCAGTCATTGTCTGTTCATGACTGCTTGTGCCGGTCAATTTCCGGCTAAATAATGCCAGGGGCCCACGGAAGAGATTGGTTTTTCCCACTTCATCACTCAGAGTCACAGGTCTCATTATTTGGAGGCTAATAGTTTACCATTTTAGCCTCGCGTGTAATTTTGTATTTATTAATAACACACTAATTTATATTTATTTAAAACTTTGTAAATAATAAAGTTATTTATTTTTTTAAAACTTTTTATACATAGCATATTATAATTAATCAATATAAATATAAGTTTATAAAAATTTAACATTTTTCTTTATAATATGATTTATACTTTAACGACTAAACATATTATTCACAAAGTTAAGCTAATTAATAATTTATCATAGAACATAGCTTTCTTCTTCTTACATTGGTTATAAATTGAAAAAATTGGTTATAAATAGGAAACGGAACCAAGTATTTTGCAGTTTGCATGCATCAATGATGGCTCTTACAAAAAATCTCATTGATTAAAATGAAAAGTAATAAACTTTACCTAAAATGGAGAACTATTTAGTAAAATAGACCATTCTTTCTATTTTAAATAATATATTTAAATCACGATAAATATTATTAATTAAATAAAATAAGATATATTAAAAATATTATTAAACAAGTATTTTATTTTACAAATATAGGGATAAGAATTTGTAGTTAGTTCAAACTAACTTATTCTAAATTTATTCGACTCTAATTTAATTCAAATTTAATTTGAGCTAAAAAAGGTAAACATGAACCCAAACCAAACACAAATGAGATGTTCTAACCCGACTTAAACTAACACAAATTGTTAATTGTATGATTTTTTAGTTAATTGAATATGTTTTTATAAATAAAAAAACATATTCAATGATTAAAACTTATTAACTCAAACAACATTATATGAAATAATAAAAATGAGGAAAATAATATTATAACAATTAATATTTAAAATTAATGATAAATTAACATTGAATAAATAATTCATTTACACAATAAAATTGTCGAAGATAAAACAATTCTCACATACACTCTTATATTACAGTAACTAATTAATTACAAAATAATAAAATTAGTATACATAAGTTAAAAAAAACTAATTTTTAAAGTAATAAGTTCATTACTAAATAAATTTGGGAAAAAATAAATACTATCAAATCACTATTGTGCAAAATTCAATGGACATAAGGTTTTGCTAGAGAGGAGTGAGACACTGTTGAACGCAGAGAAAAATAAATTGGAAGAGTAAAGTATTTATTTATATTTTAAAATTTTAAAATTTTATAATTATTTTATAATTTATTTTTATTATTTCAAACTAGTTTATAATAAGATTCTATTAATATTATTTTTTATAAAATGATTATATATCTTATTACATATATTTTATTTTTCTTCTTTTTACATAAATATTATTCATTTTTAAATTATTTATTGACTCAAAATATTAATTTTCCAATATACAATATTTATTATAGACTTATCTTTTTTATATAAATTTTTATTTATAATAAAAATAAAAATATTATTTAAATTCTTGTTTTTCATTTAAGATTTCTCATGTAAGGATCTCGATATCTACTGACAAGAATTTTAAATTGAGATGAAAGATTTCCTCACGATATCTACTAACAAGAATTTTTTAAATTGAGATGAAAGATAAATTCTAAATCATGAATAAAAAACGGAAAGGAAATACTGTAAATAATATAATATATAATTAAATATAATACATTTTATAATAAAAAATTAAACTTTATTTTTATATAATTATTATAACGAGTCTTCCATAAATAAGAGAACAACATCATGGCAGGAAGCCTGGGCAATTCAATATTTAAAAAAAAAAATTAACTTGTTCACATATACTAATTTTACCATTTTAAATTTTAGTTATAAATTTAATCAACGAGCAACTTCCAATGAATAATCAATTTAAAAGTGTAAAAAAAATAAACTAAGACTACCAACTAATTGCATCTAGGTCTTCGATCTCTGTACTTAAGTTTTAACTTATTAATAGAGTAATCGTAAATATGAAATATACATATAATTATTGTAAAATAATATAAATGAAATGTGTAAGTATAACGTACAAAATACATTTTTCATGATTTTCACAATATTACTATGGCCAATCTATTTTTAAATAACTTCAATTATTTAAGATATTTTATAAATAAACAAATAGTGAAAATAAGTATAAAAAAGAGGTATTTTTTTTATGTTAAACAATTGATTTTTACCTAATAAAAACTATAGTTCTAATCCTATATATTAATGTAACTTTATAAAGTTTAGTTTTAAAAACATGATAAATGTTTTAACATAATTAAACCATAATTTTTATTTGTTAATCTCTCTAAAATTATTGTTACATTTATCATTGTTATTAATAGTAAAAAGTCTAAAGATCTTATTAATTTATATTGAGATAAATAGTAGATTGTTATATAGTTGTTTAGAATAACAAAAAAATATAAAGATAATTTTGTAACCATTAAATATTAATACTTTTAAGTAAAAAATTATAAATATCCAAATAAGTTATTATTAACAATTAATTTTATGTAATAATTAATTAGTTTTCTTTAAAGCTTTTATTCTTATATTTAACTAAAGAGACCCGACAAAAGCGAACATGTTTATTTTATTTTATTTTGCTATAATATCGGGAAAATGTTAGGAATTTTTTGGTGGGAAATTTTAAAATGAATTATCAAGTAATAAATATGTTGAGTTGACTATTGACCAATACTAGCCTTTCCCAAGAATTAACAACCAAGTACCAAACAAATATTCCTTTAAATAGGAACAGTTTTTGTACAAGAGCAAATTCTCTACCCCATGTTGAACTACGGCTAAATTTTTTTAGGAAAGAAAAATAAAGATGATATAAAAGATGAAATTAAACTAAAACGGATCATAATTAATGGAATATTTCCTAACATGATCACATTAATTAAACTCCCCAACCCTCAATCATGATTGCTCCATTGTTTATTTCCAGGAACCCATTTTGGGCACTTAGGACTGAAGTAATTTGAGACTACTCTTGAGTTCAAAAGCTCAACAATGGGTGCAAATTTGACACAGCGTGGGGTCTTATACTGGTTTATTGAAGCTCCTAAGCTGATAGCATAATCCATCAACTTGTCAAAAGTCCCAGGTTCAACAATCTTGATTTCAAGGGCCCCAATTGATTTGTCTGAGACACGACCTTGACGATACACACTGTTTAGACACTCTTCAATGGTCAAACAACAATCTTCAAACACTGAAGGTGGAATTGGGGTTGACCCATTTAAGCAAAGTTCCCAAAACAGAACATAATGTCCTGGAATTGTTGAAGTATCAGCATAACTTGTGTATTCTGATACACTAGCATCAAATGACATCAAATGGTTCACAGCATTACTCGTAGCATTTTGGAGCTCAACTTCATCTGTCTTGTCTGAATCAATACTCAAGACTACATTTTTCCTACAAATAAAGTTGAATTGAGGAGCTTTGTTCGTGAACCCAGCTACTCTAAGCACATCACCAACTCTGTATCGATAGAGTCCTATAATACATAATGAATGTTCATTACAAATAAGTCCCAGAATTTAGTCAGAACCCAAATCAGAAATTTGGGAAATATTTAATTGTAACAGAAATTACCAGAATAGGTTGTGACAACAAGTTCATATTCTTGACCGAGCTTGACATCCACTAGATCCACCAATTGTTGTTCTTCTTTCTCGTTTAGTGAATTGGTTTTAATCCCATTGTTTCTCTGAATAGGAAGAAATTCAAAATATGCCATGGTAGGAATGAGAGTGTAAGAGACCTCACTTGGTTTGCACAGAGGATTAAGATTGACCCCAAAATAGCACTCAGAAGAAGCATACATGGTACAAACCAGAGGCAACCCATTACTGTAATAATCCAAAGTTGGAATATACTGTGACATTGCCCCAGTAACAATAACATCCACATACTTGGTGTTTGGCCATAACCTTGTTATAATACCTTGCCAGGATTGTTTTTTACACTCGTTTTTAATGAAATCTGCGAGCTTTGAATCAGGTTTAAGGATTTTCATAACAGCCTCTCGAACAGAGCAATCAGTAATTTGGGAGTTTATGGTACCAGTTCGAATATCATTGCAAAACAAAGGCCAATGCTTTTCAAGGAAACGAATTGCTCGAATAAATCCAGAGGCAAAAACAGCACCAACACGAAGAACTTCATTGCTTTGACAAAGGCCACAGAGTAATTGAGAGTACATACTCTGGTAAGAGTCAGAACAGAGTATGGTTTCATTTGGGCTAGTGTAGTTTGTGTAAGGGTCATATGGTCTCCGTTTAAAATGGGAGCTTTTGTAATAGCTAGTGAGAACTGGGCGAGCCACTAAGCCCCCAGGAGTTTTAGCCTCCGACTTTATGAACAAAAAGTACATCCCTTTGCCTTTTTCTAGACCAGGGACAAATTGACTCATCACAGGCATCAATAGGCTATAAATTAGGGATCTTCTTTCCATTTCCTCTTCAATTGTTGGCATCAGTTTCCTTTCTCCACCTGAGGTACCAGAACTATCCCAAAAAAAAAACCATTTAATCAATAGGTACCATTCATTGAAAGAACTCTATTTTTAGTTAATTGGAAAAAATAATCAGTACCCACCTTGTCAAAAACTCTGAAACGGGCTTGGAACAGAGGATTGGGGACTTGTCACCATTGGCAATACGGTTGATATCAGATTGGATATCCTCATATGTTATCACAGGTATGATTTCTTTGAAGGTTTTGCAGTCAGTTTGATTATTAAGGCCATGGCGTTTTAAGTACTCAACATGAGCATTACGGTAAATAATTTCAGAGAGAGCTCTCTTTTGAAATTTATCTGCGTTTTTTGTGACATCTTCAATGAACTGAAGAGTGATTTTGTTCCTTTCTGCAAGATTGTAATCTGCAGTAGTTTTCAATGAGCTCTTTGGAACTTCAGGCATGGTTTTTCTACTTTGGAAGAAAACTAGAAGACGGCCAATATAATTTTTGAAGTGAGAGAGATTTGATATTTGCTATAAAGGAGAAGAAGGTTTAGGTGTAAGGAAAAAAAGAGAGAGATGTGTGGCTTTATATAGCAAGCAATGTGACGAAGGGCATAACTGTCAAAAAAATAAACTCGGTATCAATTTCAATTTCTTCTTTTTGGTCACATTTTCCTTTTTCTTCCGTTTTTGAAGATGCTTGCATGACCCACGACAATACAAAGTTTTCATGCATTTAGGTCAAAATTTGGTAGAACTTATCCAAAAATCTCTCATTAACTTATATTTCTTAAAAATATTAGTTTTTTAAAAAACTCTAACTTTATCTGGTATTTTAGTTATAGGCTTATTAAAACGATTGTTGTTTCTAAGTATTAACCATATATGATATATGATATATAAAACTCACGCTTTTGTTATTCCAACAAAAATTGTAAGAAATTCATTTAGAATCCAGCTCATCAAGCTGTTTAATTAAAACAGGTTTAGATAATGTAGTATCTCCAATTGCTTAAACTAAAAATCTTTCAAATAATGAGAATTATATATAATAATTACACAATAAAATATAAGACGGGTAATTTTCAAATAAACATATTTATAGATATAATATGTTTATTTTTATATAAAAATACGTTAAAATTTTAATATAAAATATAAATACAATAAAAATATCAAATTATATAAATACAAACATGATTCATTTAATTTTAAAAACTAACTTATTAAAAATAAAGTAATATGATATTATATAATATAAAATTTAATTCTCAACTGGTTTCAATAATATATGGATTGAGAAATAATATTTATATTTTATTTCAAGTCAAAATTTGAAAATATATCAATTATTAATTTTATTATTAAATATTTTATCTATATATTTAGATTTTATTATATTAAAATAAAATTTATTTATTTATAAAGTTTTAAAATTTTAATAAATTATAATTTAAATATAATTAGTAATTATTTTTACTATATATATTATTGTATTATGAAAATAATAATAAAAATAAAATATATTATCAGTGAAAGTTTCATTTATTATTATTATATGATAAAAATATTATTCGTATATAATATTTATTTAGTTAAAACAGTACCATCTTTTTTAAGGTTAAAAAATTATTCAAAAAAATGAAAACATGTTTTATTAATTTATATATATATATATATATATATATATATATGAATATAATACTAATATTAACTCAGAACAAACTAACACTGTACTTTTATATATAATATGATATCCCTCCTTAATACAAATTCTGAATTCACAAGTGCCGCATCCAATCCCTGTTCTTCACCATTGTTTGTCCCCCGTTATCCTTTTTTTTTTATTTCCTTCTGTTCACTATCTCGGCTTTTGTGTGTATATATAAATATAATGTAAGTAAATCAAAAAGCTAAACCAGAGTATTATATACAATTCCGAGTCCAAATTGTACAGGGTATATATTGATATAATCGACTGATTCAAGTTAAATTTTCATTTTTAACGTATTATTAGAATTTATCATTAACTAATTTTTAACATGATATTAAAATTAAATCTGTTTTAATCATTAATTTGTGCTTTGTTTTTAAGAATATCACCTTAATTTTATGAGATTAATTTTATGAAAGAAAATTATTAAGTTTCTTTGGAGGAAAATTATTAAGTTTCTTTTAATCGGATAGTTCGATAACAGGTTTACTTATAAACTTAAAAAACTTTTAATACATTAAAATCTTATTAGATTGAATTAGAGTTCAGTTTTAAATTATAATAAAAAAATTTATTTTTAAAAACACGTTGGTATCAAATAGAAAGAAAGAATATGAAATTATTTTTAACCTTAATTTTTATTATTTTAAAAATATCAATTCTGAAGTAATATTAAAACGTGAGCAAAAATGATATCATCAATGACCTGATAAAGAAAGATAGAAAGCTGGGAACAGTGCGTAAGATTCTTATGCGTGTTATTTTTTCTTCAATTTCTAGGGTGCTTTAATTTCTTTGTCATGAAGTGGCCGACACCTAGACCTATAATCATTTTGACGAAAGATATAAAAAATAAATCGAAATTAAATTATTTCAATAAGAGGTTAGTACTTTGATTTGTACCCTCATCTTTCATATGCATGTAGAAAAAGAATTAATAAGAAAAAAATAAATTGGAAATCTACTTTTAAAATAGTACCATATATGCCATGTCTTCCACTTCGTGCAACAGAATTGACGATTCAATAGACATATATTATTATTTCGCTTGTTTTGGAAGTTTAAATAAAAAATAATAAGGATAATAATTTAAGAAATTATTTTATTATTTTAAAACATTAGAATATCTAAAAATAAATATATAAATTATCAATGTTAGGAAATAGCGTAAATTCCCGATAAGTCAGATTTATGAGAAAGCAAGAATAGAAAAATAACACAAAATTTAATAACGGAGTTCAACAAATCTTGCTTACGTCTCCGGACTTGCTGCAGATCTTTTTACTGAAAGGGGAGAAATTACACAAGTTGTTTACAACACTCACAACTCACAACCCAATTACACCCAAGAAAATTACTCTCAATTTTCTCTCACAAAAACTTTTCTCTCTAAGCTTTTCTCTAAATTGGAATGAACACTTTGGATGATTAATTCATTACAATTACACATCTATTTATAGGAAAATTCACTCCTTGAATTACTTCTTAAATTAATGGTTTCTTAAATTGCTCCTTGTTTTACTCCATGTTTTGCTCCTTAAATTAAGGAGCTTTATAACAATCTCCCACTTGAAAACTAATTTCAATCTGTCTTCACACCTTGATCAATGCAGTAGTTTTTCTAGTCTTTGTTACTCTAGCAGACCAACTGAAGTTGAGCACAACTTCAGTTTGTCAATAGTCACCACCTTTGTTAACATATCTGCTAGATTTTTGCTTCCTTGAATCTTCTCCAGTATTAACACATCATCTTCCAATAGAGATCTGATGAAGTGATAACGAAGTCCAATATGCTTTGTTCTAGAATGAAATCTTTGAATTCTTCGCGAGTGTATTGCACTTTGACTATCACTGCGAGAACATTCTTCTCTTGTTTGAATCCCATTTCGATTAACAAACCTTGAAGCCATATCATCTCTTTACTAGCTTCGCCATCGCTACATACTCGGCCAGTAGTGGATAGAGTGACAATTTTCTGTATTTGTGACATCCAACTAACAGCTGTAGTTCCAACAGTAAATATATAACCGGTGGTGCTTCTTCAGTGATCAACTTCATCTCCAAAGTCTACCTCTACGTACCCTTGTACTTTTAACTCTCCTTTACTAAAGTACAAGCACTTTTCTGTGTTACCTTGCAGATACCTCAAAATCCACTTGATTGCTTCCCAATGAGTTTTCCCTGGATTTGACATAAATCTGCTAACAACTCACACTGCATGGCCAATGTCTGGTCTCGTACAGACCATTACATACATCAAACTTCCAATGGTTGAGGCATAAGGAACCTTAGCCATGAATTCTCTCTCTTCTTCTGTCTGAGGGGACTGATCCTTGGATAGGCGAAAATGACTGGCTAAGGGTGTCTAACCGGCAGCATCGCCCGTGTTGAATCTTTGCAAAACACGATTGATGTACTCGACCGAGATAACCGCAATGATCCTTTCTTCTTATTTCTTGTGATTTGCATTCCAAAAATCTTCTTTCTTTGGACCCAAGTCTTTCATGTCAAATTCCTTTGACAATTCCGCTTCAACCTTTTAATATCATCCATATCTGAACCTGCTACTAACATATCATCAACATAAAGTAGTAAAATGATATAACTGGACCTATATCTCTTGAAGTAGCAACAATGATCAGCATTGCACTTCTGGAAACCTTCCTTGTGCATGAAGCTGTCAAATTTTTTTGTACCATTGTCTCGGGGCTTGTTTCAGGCCATACAAACTCTTCTTAAGTCTACACACCATGTTCTTCTTCCCCCTTTCTGAGAAACCTTCTGGCTGGTACATGTATATCTCTTCATCTAAATCTCCATGAAGGAATGCAGTCTTCACATCCAACTGTTCAAGATGAAGATCTTCGATGGCTACAATGCTCAATACTGATCTGATAGTATTAAGCTTCACAACGGGAGCAAAAATGTCAGTGTAGTCACTCCTTCCTTCTGTTGAAACCCTTTGACAACTAGGCGGGCTTTGTATCTCTTGGAACCATCATGCTCCTCTTTCACCCGGTACACCCATTTGTTGTGCAGTGCCTTCTTTCCCATAGGTAACTCAGCTAGTTCCCATGTCTGGTTGGAGATGAGAGATTTCATTTCTTCTTTCATAGCAAGCTCCCACTTGTTGGAATCTCGAGTCTGACAAGCTTCATCATAGCATTCAGGCTCCCCTCCATCAGTCAGCAACATATAGTTCATGTATCTCCTGTTAGGCACATGAGGTCGAGAAGACCTTTCAATACAGGAACTACAGTAAGAGGTTGTGGTGTGTCGGAATGCTGCGTACTGCTTTGTCCAACAAGTTCCTCTGGCTGAGGACTTGTTACAATTGGTTCTGTTGCGGAAGTATCTGGGACATCATCTGCATCTGCAAATACTGACTCATTCTGCTCTGAGTCATTGGCGTCTATTTTATGCATGTCCTTATACATCACCCTTTCGTTGAAAATCACATCTCTGCTACGGATAACTTTCTTCTTTTCGTCATCCCAAATGCGGTAGCCAAACTCATCCTCACCATAGCCAATGAATGTGCATTTCTTGGATTTGGGATCAAGCTTATTCCTGCCTTGATCACTGATATGCACAAATGCTACACAACCGAAAACTTTTAGATGTGATAGTTTCACCTCTTTTCCGCTCCATACCTCCTCTGGTATTCTATGCTCCAATGGAACAAATAGGCCTCGGTTGATCAAGTAAGCTGCCGTGTTGACTGCTTCGCCTGCACTGCTTCGGTAGACCTGACTGTATACGAATGCTTCTGGCTCTTTCTGTCAATGTTCGGTTCATATGCTCAGCTACACCATTGTGTTGAGGCGTACCTGGCACAGTTCTTTCCATTCTGATCCCGTGCTCATAGCAGAAATTTTTGAATCTGGTGTCTTCATATTCACCACCATTATCGGTTCTGAGCTTTTTGATCTTTAAACCGGTCTCATTTTCCACCATAGCTTTCCATCTTCTGAAAGCCTCTAATACTTCAGACTTATGCTTTAGAAAGTAAACCTATACCTTCCAAGAGTGATCATCAATGAAAGTCACGAAGTAGTGTTTCCCACCAATAGATGAGACGGTCGTTGGTCCCCAAACATCAGAGTGAATAAGCTCTAGCCTTTCCTTCTTTGGGATTCTGCAACTTGTCTGAAAGCTGACTCTCTTTTGCTTTCCAAGTATGCAATCTTCGCACATGTCTATCTCCGTAGACTGTAGACCTGGAAGTTTTCCCTTTGAGTGCATAATCTTCATCCCCTTCTCACTCATATGGCCTAGTCTCTGGTGCCACAAATTTAGTGTTTCATTGCTTGCTGCAACTGTAATTGAACAACGTGCCTCTACTGTCATGTAAAGAGTGCCATTTTTCTTGCCTCGAGCAACTGTCATTGCACCCTTTGAAATCTTCCAATCATCACCATGGAAGATCGTAGTGTAGCCTTCACTGGCCAACTGCCCCACTGAGATTAAGTTCCTTCTGAGATCGGGAATATGCCTGACATCCTTCAGTTCCCAAACAGATCCATTCAACTTAATCTTCACTACACCTTTGCCAATAATAGCACATGGTTGATCATCACAAAGATATACCTTTCTAAGGTTTCCGGGGACATATTTCTCGAAGAATTCTTTTTGTGAAGTAGCATGGAACGATGCTCCAGAGTCTAACACCCAAGATTCTTCCTTGCTCTCCAAAGAGCATATCAATGCATCGTCTCCTCCTGAGGTGGAAGTAACATTTGCCTCTGCCTTCACTTGTTTGTCCTTCGGTGCACTCTTGCACTGATTTTTGTAGTGCCCGGTTCTTACACAAATCCAACACTGGATAGTCTTCGAGCTATGGGAATTATTAGGATTCCTGGATTTGGACCTCTTGTCCTTTGATCTACCTCGGTAGTCTGTTCTGCCACGTTCATTCCCTTTGGTTGAATTTCTTCCTCTTGACTCTGTATGCAAAACTGAAGAAGTTGACGATTCACCTGACTCTCTACGTCGGATCTCTTCACTGAGAACCAGATCACGAACATCGTCAAATTTCAACTTATTGCTTCCTGACGAGCTACTCACAGCCGTGACAGTAGCATTTCAACTTTCTGGTAAAGAAGATAAAAGTATTAATGCTCGTACTTCTTCATCGAATTCAATTTCCACTGAACTCAACTGGGTTATGACTGTGTTGAGTTCATTGAGATGTTGAGCTACCGATGCGCCTTCATTCATCCCCAAATTGAAAAAACGCCTCATCAAGTGCACTTTGTTTGAGGCTGATGGCTTCTCATACATATTGGAGAGAGCTGCCATAAGACCTTCCGTGGTCTTTTCTTTTACTATGTTGAAGGCAACATTACGGGATAGCGTCAATCGAATAACTCCGAGGGCTTGTTTGTCTAGAAGATTCCAATCTTCTTCCTTCATAGCTTCTAGTTTCTTCCCTGAGAGAGATTGATATAGATTTCTTTGATACAGATAATCATCTATCTGCATTTTCCAAAACCCAAAATTTGTGCCATCAAATTTCTCGAGTTTCACCCTTCCTTCATCTGCGGCCATTGCTGCCACTAAAATCTGACTTCCTCTGGATCGTTTCTGACTATTTCTTGTAGAAAATTGACAGAAATCACCACCAATAGCTTTGATACCAGTTGTTGGGAAATAACGCAAATTCCCGATAAGCCAGATTTATGAGAAAGCAAGAATAGAAAAATAACACAAAATTTGATAACGGAGTTCGGCAAATCTTGCTTACGTCTCCGGACTTGCTGCAGATCTTTTTACTGAAAGGGGAGAAATTACACAAGGTGTTTACAACACTCACAACTCACAACCCAATTACACCCAAGAAAATTACTCTCAATTTTCTCTCACAAAAGCTTTTCTCTCAATTGGAATGAACACTTTAGATGATTAATTCATTACAATTACACATCTATTTATAGGAAAATTCACTCCTTGAATTACTCCTTAAATTAATGGTTCTTTAAATTGCTCCTTGAATTAAGCTCCATGTTTTGCTCTTTGTTTTGCTCCATGTTTTACTCCTTGTTTTGCTCCATGTTTTACTCCTTGTTTTGCTCCATGTTTTGCTCCTTAAATTAAGGAGCTTTATAACAAATATATGGTTACGAAAATAGTATGATGCATTATTGAAGTGAGTACTATCCATTGAAAGAATTATCATCACTCATAAGCTCATTTTTAGAGTTCATAGTTGTTTTCCTTGTGATGTCATGGTTATTGTAAAAATATAGTTTAATGATTTAAAAGAGTACATGAAGATAGATTTTAATACCTACTTAATATATATGTCTTTAAATTTTAAATGTTAAAAATAATATTAAACTTTCTTTTATAAAGAAAAAGAAAAAATGTTGCCGATAACTTTGGCCTTATAGCTATGGTGCATGTGTTAGCTTTATTTATGACATAACCTGTTGGAGGAATGGGTGCTTCACCTTCAATAATCTTCATTGATGATGAGGGGAAGCTTTATCCATTAAAACTGATAGTGCCGTCTTGTCGGTCAAGTGCTCTGAATTTAAGGGACACTGTTCATTATGTTTCCATGTAACTCAATCCAATCACACCTGATAAAATTGTCTAGTAAGTCTAGTAAGTCTAGTATCCTATCAGAGCAATCCCAAAATTATATGAATACTTTATTATAGCATAGCATAGCTAGCTAGGTTTTGACTACTTAAAGGGGGTAAAGTACTCCTCATTATTGTGTTGTGTAATTCTTATATATAATTAAGAGGTTTTTTTTTCTTTTTCTGTTCTTGAAAAAGATGACTTACTTTTTTAACCTAACTAAATTTTACAAATTCGATGCCATATTAGTAATAATTGACAAATACTATACGAACTATCATCTAATTGGTATCAAGAGGTCTTCATTGTAAAATATATATATATTTTACAGAAGAAAAACATTTTTAAATACTAGGATGATGAATCACGAAAATGTAAATATCTTTTAAACCCTAAAAGCATTAATAAGTTCTTTTGTTTAATTCATAAATTAAAAGAAATTTTTTATTATTATAATTACTTTTACTTCGATATATATATATATATGAAAAGTTATTATAAAATCTGTTAGAGATTTTCAAAACAATAAAAATATCATTAAAATTTTAAAAATAGATAATTATATCCTTTCTATTATTATTTTATCATAATATCTTCCCTTAAATTTCATTAATGTTATGACAAATAATTTCTTTAAAAAATAAAAAAATAATAATAATATGAAATATAATTATTATTTTTCAAATATATAAAATATTATATATATATATATATGATAAGCTTGTTTATGATTCTATTAATACGTAAATAACGAAAAAATGAACATATTTATGTATCATGCTTTTTTGTAAGTGTCTTGTTTGGATCGAAAAATACAATACAAAAAAGTATCTAAAAATACAAAAAAAAATCATAAAACATAAATTTTAAAAAATATTTGACTAAAAAAATATTTGACTTTTAAAATTCAGTTTTAAATTATCAAAATAAAATATAATTTTATCACCGTTAAATTTACCATAAGAGTTTTTTTATAAATAAAATAATATTATTATATTTTATAAGTGATTAAACTATTTTTCGGTGAAATAAATATGCTTATTAAAATAAAATAAATAAAATATTTAGTTGATATAAACTGGAATAATTCCACCCGTAAATTAGTGGACATTAATTGTAGTAATGTTATTTAAAAGTTAAGGTAGCATAAGATGCAAATTGACACGAAATTTTGCTATTATGCAAAATACTGTTTATATCGGGAAGGAAAGGAGACAAAGCTTTGTTGGATAAGAAATTGCGTTTTTTTTTTTTTTAATAAAAAAGTTGGAAAGTAGATTATGAATATGATCCTAACAGAATCTAACTTAGCTCTTTTGTAATATCTGCCAGCTAATTTTTTTATTATTTAATTTTTATATGATTCAACTGTTTTTATAATTTTATTTTTAATTTCCTTTACAATAATAATATATTTTTATATTATAAAAAAAATATTCAAAAATAAATAAATATATGCACCATATAAAATAAAATTAAAAATAAAACTATATTTATAAAATAAAATTATACTACCTAAAAATTATAGTAAACATATAACAACTAACAAGGCACAAAGATTAAAAAAAAATAAAAAAAGAAGACAAACTGCCGGGTTTTCAGATTTGATGAATTTCAATGCACCCAAATTCGTAAATTGCTATATACTTTTACATGCAATTATAAAAGTTCAAAAATAGTTTTTTGAATAATTTTCCACAACACAAATAGGCTACAAAAATTTGTTAATCATAGTTAATATTAATATATTTTTAATTTTAATTAATCATAGTTTCGATATTGTAATAATCATCGATACTTTTATACTTAATTGATTACATTTATTTTCAAGAAAATAACGGTTTAATCTTAAAGATGATCATAATTTCAAATATCATCAAATAAATGTTCATCCTTATTATTATGTTTGCCTCTTACCCCACGTTTGGTTGGAGGGAATGGAATGGAATCAGAATCGATTCCTTCTATTTTGTGTGTTTGGTTGGACGGAATGAAGGATGGAATGGAATCGGATTACTAAAATAGAAGGAATCACAATTCATTCTCCCCACCTTGGTAATCATAATTCCATTCCCACCTAAACTTTTTTTTTCCAATTTTACCCTCACTTAAAATATAACCTTAAATTCAAATCCCAAATTCTCAAACCCAAAATTCCAAAACCCTAAACCCTAAACCCTAAATCCAAAATTTCAAAACCCTAAATCCAAAATTTCAAAACCCTAAACCCTAAATCCCTAAACCCCAAATCCTTAAACCCTAAACCTTAAAACATAAATCCCAAAACCCAAAATCCTAAAACATAAATCCCAAAACCCTAAACCCTAAACCCCAAATTTCAAATCATAAAGCCCTAAACCCTAAATCCCTAAACCCTAAAACCCTAAATCCCAAATCCCCAAATCCCTAAACCCAAAATTCTTAAACCACTAAACCTTAAAACATAAATCCCAAACCCTAAACCCTAAACCCCAAATTCCAAATCCTAAAACCATAAACCCCAAATCTCTAAATCCCTAAACCCTAAACCTTAAAACATAAATCCCAAAACCCAAAACCCTAAACCCCAAATTCCAAATCCTAAAACCCTAAACCCCAAATCCAAAATTCTAAAACCCTAAACCAATTTTAGGAAAATAATAATTTTAACCTTAAACCTTAACCTACAAATATAACCCCAAATCTTAAATCCCTAAACCCTAACAAATCCCACATCCCAAACCTCAAAACCCTAAACCCTATTTAAAAAATAATAATTTTAATAATATATTTATTTTTAATTAAGTAATAATTATTTAGAAAAATAATGATTTCAATAATGTATTTTGTTTGACGAAAAAATAGTAATTAAATGACATTATTTGAACTTTACAGCATGTAGGGGTATTAAGGTCATTTACAGCTTTTTTCATTCCATTCCAGTGGCAAACCAAACACTGTAATCCTAATTCCGAGCTTGATTCCAGTGGTCGAACCAAACAAAATTGTTTCCTTTCCATTCCATTCAATTCCCATTCCCATTCCGATTCCGATTCCATTCCACGAACCAATCGCCACCTTAGCGTTTTAAAATAGAGACTTACTATACAAGTCTCATGCTTATTTTTGTACAGTAACACAATGATAAATGATTATTTTTTATATTTTCATTTGTTTATTTTAGCTATAATTTATTTAAGTTAAAAAAATCTCTATCTAATTCAGTTGAAAAAATAAAATGAATAAAATTAACTTTCTTAATATACAATCATTTTTTAATAATACTATTAATAAACTACGCAAAAAATAAAAATAAAATAACTAAATATTATTTTTAAAATCAATAATGAATCCAATTGGTATTTTTCTCTTTTAAATTCAAAAACTTAAAGAGTATTAAATTATTAATCATATTTGTGAAATGAGATTCTTGCATATCATCACATGTAATAGAACATATTTATTTAAAAAAATAAAAAAAATTGTAAAAAGTAAGTACAAAATTAACAATTTGATAAAAGATAATCTATATTTAAAACAATAAAATGCCAGATTAGATAGACAAATATGGGTAATTACATTACCCAACACAGAAGAGCCTATCAAAAATGTGACTTGGTTGAAGAGGCCACAAATCACATGGTAATTGACTGATAACATAACACCAATAAAAATAAGCTTGTCGGCTACTTTTCAAAGTGAGAATTGGAACATGTAAGAACAAGATTGTGATATGTAACAAGTCCGAAACATATGATAATTTGCTATTGTGGTTGAGCAATAGCAAATACATGTTATCTAAAGTTTGAAAGCAAAACCTTCTTTCTTTCTTTTTTCCAACCAATAGCGAAATTATTTAATTAAAGAAAAAAAATTCCAAAATTTCAAACAATAAAAAAAATGAGGCCAAAAGTTCTTAAATTTCTTGAAACGAAACAAAATTCAAGGAAAACGGTAAAATTATGAAATTTTCTAAAATAAAAAATAAATAAGAGTCGTGTTACCCAAGGAAAAGAAGCGTTCTCCAAGTTATGCTCCTTTATCAATCAAGAACCAAGCCATCTCAAAAACGATATTAGCAAATACATCATAAAACCAAAATCGTGTCTCGTCCTCTATTTTTTTTAATTTACTAACGATAAGAAAGTTAAATTGTTGCTACAGCTGAAAATTAGTAAGATAAACAAAAGGCAGCAGCGTATGGTTTGTCAGATGACAAGGAATCAAAAATTGCAATAACCAATAATTATTAGAAGCTTCCTAGAAATTTTATGTTGTATGGTGTAGTCATTTTATGGCAACATGTCCAGTAATATTTCAAGTCTTCAAGTTGTATAAACTGTTAAAGACAGTAAAGAAAGTTAAAAATTGATAAAATATTATAATTATTAAAATTGCAACAAATAATATTTTATAATAATATAGTTGTATATATTATTAAAAAATTCAAAAGCAAAGAAAGTTAAAAATTTATTAAAAAATGGTAAAAAAATGAAAATTTTCATTATAAACTTGTAAAATATGAAAAAATATAAAATTTTCCTAAATAAATTAAAATATAATTTTATCAAAAATTTGAAAAATAAAAAATTGTCAAGATTTTATAAAAATAGAAACAATTGCCAGAGTGAGATTTCTACTTTTAGCAATAAATATTTTTACAAATAGATAGCTTGCAAAGGCAATAGTACTTTAAAAATAGAGATTCCAAATAAAATTAATCAAAAAAATATAAATTTACCAAAATATAAAATGTCTAAAATTTGTTCAAAAATCTCAAAATATAAAATCTTCTCAAATTTATAAAAATGGAAGCAAAAATATAAAATGTAAACATTACCAATTCTTAAAAATATAATTTTATCCACATATTCTAAAATTGAATAAAATATATAACAAAAATGTAAACTTCCAAAAATTTATAAAATACAAACTTTCCAAAGTTTTAAAAGTTTAAAGCTTCCATCATTCATAAAATTAGAACTTTGTACAAGAATTAACAATAAAATCATTAAAACTTTATAAAAATATAAAGTTAAATGAAAGTTTCAAAAGATAAAAAAGATTTTCAAAATTTTTCAAAATTTTCTGAAAAATAAAGTTCTAAAACAAATTCCAAAATTAGAAATTTTTTAAAAACAAAAAAGTCCACCAATATCGTGAAAGAAAAAAAATTCCAAAAATTCAAACAATAAAAAAAAGAAACCAAAATTTATTAAAACGAATAAAATTCAAGGAAAACTTTAAAAACATGAAGCTTTTTTGAAAAATTATATAAAGAGGGTATTCCAAAATTCCATTGAATCTTTTAGGAGTTTTATGATGTTTACTTACTAGATTTCCACCATTAGGTTTTTGGGTGATGTGGAAGGAAACAGTATCATAAATCAGGATTAATTAATGAAATTTCATAGTACCTTGTATATGATAGTTTGAAAGCAAAAACTTCTTCTTCTTTTTTTCCCAACCAAGAGCGAAACTATTTAATTTAAGAAAAAAATTCCAAAATATCAAACAATAAAAAAAAGAGGCCAAAATTTCTTAAAACGAAAGAAAATTCAATAAAAACGGTAAAAATATGAAATTTTCTAAAATAAAAAAGAGTCGTGTTACCCACGGAAAACAAGCGTTCTCCAAGTTATGCTCCTTTATCGATCAAGAATCAAGCCATCTCAAAAACGATATTAGCAAATACATCAGAAAACCAAAATAGTGTATCTCCCTCTATTTTTTTTTAATTTACTAAAGAAAAGAAAGATAAATTGTTGATGCAGTTGAAAAATAGTTAGATAAACAAAAGACAACAGCGTGTGGTTTGTCAGATGACAAGGAATAAAAAATTACAATAACCAACAATTATTAGAAACTTCCTAGAAATTTTATGTTGTATGTTGGAGTCAATTTAAGGCAGCATGTCGAATAATATTTTAAGTGTTTAAGTTGTATAAACAGTTGAAGAAAGTAAAGAAAGTTAAAATTTGATAAAATGTTATAATTATTAAAATTGCAACAAACAATATTTTATAATAATATAGTTGAATATATTTTAAAAAAATTCAAAAGCAAAGAAAGTTAAAAATTTATTAAAAAATGAAAAAAAATGAAAATTTTCATTATAAACTTGTAAAATATGAAAAAGTATAAAATTTTCCTAAATAAATTAAAATATAATTTTATAAAAAATTTGTAAAATAAAAAATTGTCAGTATTTTATAACAATAGAAACAATTGCCAGAGTGAGATTTCAACTTTTAGCAATAAATATTTTTAAAAATAGATAGCTTGCAAAGGCAATAGTGCTTTAAAAATAGAGATTCCAAATAAAATTTATCAAAAAAATTATAATTTAAAAAAAAATAAATTTCCCAAAATTTGTTCAAAAATCTCAAAATATAAAATCTTCTCATATTTATAAAAATGGAAGCAAAAATATAAAATATAAACTTTTCCAATTCTTAAAAATATAATTTTATCCAAATATGTAAAAAAAACAAACAGTTCCCAAAATATTCTAAAATTAAATAAAATGTATATCTAAAATGTGAACTTCCCAAAATTTATAAAATACAAACTTTCCAAAGTTTTAAAAATATAAAGCTTTCCATCATTCCTAAAATTAGAACTTTGTACAAGAATTAACAATAAAATCGTCAAAACTTTATAAAAATATAAAGTTAAATGAAAGTTTCAAAAGATAAAAAAGATTTTCAAATTTTCCAAAATATTTTGAAAAATAAAGTTCTAAAATCAATTCAAAAATTAGAAATTTTTTAAAAACAAAAAAGTCCACTAAAATTGTGAAAGAAAAAAAATTCCAAATATTCAAACAATAAAAAAAATAAACCAAAATTTATTAAAACAAATAAAATTCAAGGAAAACTGTAAAAACATGAAGCTTTTTTGAAAAATTATATAAGGAGGGTATTCCAAAATTCCAATGAATCTTTTAGGTTAGTTTGACGATGTTGACTTACTAGATTTCCACCATTAGGTTTTTAGGTTTTTTGGTTGGGGTGGAGGTAAAAAGTATCATAAATCAGGGTTAATTAATGAAATTTTGTACTACCTTGTATACGATAGTTTGAAAGCAAAACCTTCTTTCTTTAGTTTTTCCCAAGCAAGATCGAAACTATTTAATTAAAGAAAAAAAATTCCAAAATTGCAAACAATAAAAAAAAGGACAAAATTTCTTAAATTTCTTGCAACGAAAGAAAATTCAATAAAAACGGTAAAAATATGAAATTTTCTAAAATAAAAAATAAAGAAGAGTCGTGTTACCCACGGAAAAGAAGCGTTCTCGAAGTTATGTTCCTTTATCGATCAAGAATCAAGCCATCTCAATAACAATATTAGCAAATACATCATAAAACCAAAATAGTCTCTTCCTCTATTTTTTTTAATTTACTAACGACAAGAAAGCTAAATTGTGGGTGCAGCTGAAAAATAGTTAGATAAACAAAAGGCACAAGCGTGTGGTTTGTTAGATGACAAGGAATAAAAAATTGCAATAACCAACAATTATTAGAGTCTTCCTAGAAATTTTATGTTGTATGTTGGAGTCAATTTATGGCAGCATGTCGAATAATATTTTAAGTGTTTAAGTTGTATAAAAAGTTGAAGAAAGTAAAGAAAGTTAAAATTTGATAAAATGTTACAATTATTAAAATTGCAACAAACAATATTTTATAATAATATAGTTGAATATATTTTAAAAAAATTCAAAAGCAAAGAAAGTTAAAAATTTATTAAAAAATGAAAAAAATGAAAATTTTCATTATAAACTTGTAAAATATGAAAAAGTATAAAATTTTCCTAAATAAATTAAAATATAATTTTATCAAAAATTTGTAAAATAAAAAATTATCAGGATTTTGTAACAATAGAAACAATTGCAAGAGTGAGATTTCTACTTTTAGCAATAAATATTTTTAAAAATAGATAGCTTGCAAAGGCAATAGTGCTTTAAAAATAGAGATTCCAAATAAAATTTATCAAAAAAATATAAATTTACCAAAATATAAAATGTCTAAAATTTGTTCAAAAATCTCAAAATATAAAATCTTCTCAAATTTATAAAAATAGAAGCAAAAATATAAAATATAAACATTACTAATTCTTAAAAATATAATTTTATCCAAATATGTAAAAAAAAACAAACAGTTCCCAAAATTTTCTAAAATTGAAAAAATATGTATATCTAAAATGTGAACTTCCCAAAATTTATAAAATACAAACTTTACAAAGTTTTAAAAATATAAAGCTTTCCATTATTCCAAAAATTAGAACTTTGTACAAGAATTAACAATAAAATCGTCAAAACTTTATAAAAATATAAAGTTAAATGAAAGTTTCAAAAGATAAAAAAGATTTTCAAATTTTCCAAAATTTTCTGAAATATAAAGTTCTAAAATAAATTCCAAAATTATATAAAGAGAGTATTTCAAAATTCCTATGAATCTTTTAAGGGAGTTTGAAGATGTTGACTTCCTAGATTTCCACCATTAGGCTTTTTGGGTGGTGTGGAGGAAAACAGTATCATAAATCAGGGTTAATTAATGAAATTTCATCCAACCTTGTATATGATAGTTTGAAAACAAAACCTTCTTTCTTTTTTTCAAAACAAGAGCGAAGCTTTCTAATTAAAGAACAAAAATTTCAAACTATAAAAAAATTAGGCCGAAATTTCTTAAAACGAAAGAATATTCAATGAAAAATGTAAAAATACGAAGTTTTCTAAAAAATTATATAAAGAGAGTATTTCAAAATTCCTTTGAATCTTTTTAGAGACTTTGGTGTTATTAACTTAATAGATTTCAACCGTTAGGTTTTTGGGTGGGTGGTGTGGATGAGGAACAATATCATAAATCAGGACTAATTACTGAAATTTCTTAATGCCTTGTATATGATAGTTTGAAAGCAAAACCTTCTTTCTTTTTTCCTAAACAAGAGCGAAGCTTTCTAATTACCAAAATTTTCTTTATGGCTATCAAGTTGCAATTTTTAAACAAACATCATAATTACCTTTGACATTAATAAAGTTCATGAAATGTTATTCTAAGATGATCACAGCATAAAAAGACTATGAACATAAATTCAATAGTTATTGACTTGGTTAAAGAATATAATAACCAGAATAAAGACAATGTTGTTACAAACATGCTCGACACCAAGTTAATACTTCCCCTTTCTTCTGTTTACTAGTTAATAAGAGAGACGATGTAATGCAACAAATATGAAAATGGTTATACATGGGCCAGTTTACATTTCATAGTTTAAATTTATCTAAATCTTGATTAGCCTCTAATTTACATAGAAATTATATCTTACTATTCTCAAATACAGAATCTGAGAACTAAGGTAGCTTCTATTTAGAGTAGTGTATGAGTTAGCAACTGATAAAAATTGACAGCATTGATATATGCAACATGAACAGAAACAAGAGATAATCATGCACCATTGATATGATTTCACAACACTATCCATTTATTTCTATATCCTTGCCAAGTACGTTCTGATTTATATTTGAAGATAATTTATTTCAAAATTATGGAACTGATTGTTTTATTTATTGGTTAACGAGGGTCTTGAAGTGAGGAGTAGAGACCTACCACAGCCAAATTACCTTTGCCACTGGACAGGAATTCACTTTACGATTCAAAGATGGGTTGCACAACTGATTGCATTATTGATTTTCTTAATGATGCAGAAGTGGGTTACTTGCTCCTTGTTCAAAATCTTCAAAAATACAACTGCAACTATCCATAAATCCTAAAGAAATAATGTTTACAATATCAAAATGAACATGTATGCTTAGATGCATGAATGCATAAGCATTTCAAACTAAAGTTTCCAAAAACTGAAAGTTCTGCAAAAATTGCTTAAGCTTTCCAAAATATTCAAAAACAAAAAGTTCACTCAAAATTGTTAAAACATAAATTTTCTAAAATTTTGAAAATCTAAAACTTTTCCAAATATTTTAAAATACAAACTTTCAAAATAGAATTTTGTTCAAAATTCGTAAAATATAAAATTGTTATATTTTCATTTTCAAAAGAACATAAAATTATAAAATATATATATATAAATAAAAAAAATTGTCTAAATTTCTTAAAATATATAGTTTAAAAATTTCAAAAATATAAAGTTTTCCAAAGTTTGTAAAAATAAAAAATTTCTTAAACAAAATTTATAATTAAAATAAAATATTTCAAAATTTTGAAAATCTGAAAACTTTGCAAATTTTTAAAATACAAACTTTAACAAAAAGAATTTTGTTAAATTTTCATTTTCAAAACAACATAAAACTAAAAAAATTATAAAAATAAAAGAATTGTCTAAATTTCTTAAAATATATAGCTTTAAAAATTTTATAAACATAAAGTTTTCCAAAGTTTGAAAAAACAAAAAATTTCTAAAAATTTCTTAAACAAAATTTATATTTAAAATAAAATATTTCAATATTTTGAAAATTTGAAAATGTTCCAAAATTTTTAAAATACAAACTTTAAAAAATAGAATTTTGTTATATTTTCATTTTCAAAAAAACATAAAATTACAAAAAAAATTGTTTAAATTTATTAAAATAGATAGTTTAAGAAAAGGTCGTAAATAAAAAGCTTTCCAAAGTTTGTAAAAATTTATAAAATAATTTCTTAAAACTATGAAAAACTATAGGAAAATTGTAAGATATAAAAATTGTAAGATATAAAAATTGCAAAATTTCGAAAAATATAAAAATTGCACAAAATTCCTAGAATAGAATTTTGTTAGCCAAAATTGAAAATTATCAAAAATAAAAAGGCCCAAAATTTTTTAAATAAACAAATTTCAAGAAACTGTATTGTAAAGTTTTCTAAAAGACCTAAAAAATTTTAAAAATAAAAAAGTTTTCCCTAATTTCCGACAAAAGACATGGACAAGACTGGGGTTCCTATGACAAATGCTAGAAAGGTAAGAGTGACTTGAAACCAATCGATCCCTCTAATGCTCTAATGCTCCCCATGAAAGATAATAAGCAATTGTTAATCCAAGCATTTATTAATGCAATTTTAATTCGTGAAGGAATGCTCTTTATCAATCAAAACTCAAATCATGTCAAAGAGGATATTAATAAATACATCAGAAAACCAAACTCTTTATCTCTTATTCTTAGAAATGCAATCACCAATACCTTACACGATGAAAGGAGAATCAAGATAACCAAAAAATCTTTTATATTTTTTCTTTTTCCTTTTTAGTTTGCTAATGACAAGATAACTATTTTTTTTTCTGTAGCAGCTGAAAAGTAGTTAGATCTACAAAACAATGAGTGGTTTGTTCCATCACCATGCTTCAAAAATTGCAATAACCAACAATAATTAGATGCTTCCCAGAAATTTAATGTTGTGTGTTAGAGTCATTTTATGGGACAAGTCAAGTACTACTTTATATCTTTAAGGCGTACAAACTGTTAGGAAAATAAAAAATATAGAAAAGTCGTGTTACCCACGGAAAAGAAGCGTTCTCCAGTCCTTTATCAATCAAGACTCCAGCCATATCTGAAGAGATATTAACAAATACATCAGAAAACCAAAATCTTGTCTCTTGATCTATTTTTTTTTAATTTGCTAATGACAAGAAAGCTAAATGGTTGCTGCAGCTGAAAAATAGTTAGATAATATCATGTGGCTTCATTCATAAAACGTTTGATCTTTTTCCGTGTGCGTATGTGCTACTGCGCTAGTGAGGATTGTTAGAGTTCGTCGACCAAGGGAAACATGAGATGACAGCAGCAATATGCTACTTTTCTTTAAGCCACACAACTATCAAATGATAAAGAAAGTAAAGAAAGTTAAAAATTAAAAAGTAAAGAAAGTTAAAAATTTATTAAAAATGATAAAAAAATGAAAATTTTCTTTATAAACTTGTAAAATATGAAAAAGTATAAAATTTTCCTAAATAAATTAAAATATAATTTTATCAAAAATTTGTAAAATAAAAAATTGTCAGGATTTTGTAACAATAGAAACAATTGCCAGAGTGACATTTCTACTTTTAGAAATAAATATTTTTAAAAATAGATAGCTTGCAAAGGCCATAGTGCTTTAAAAATAGAGATTCCAAATAAAATTAATCAAAAAAATATAAATTTACCAAAATAAAAAATGTCTAAAATTTGTTCAAAAATATCAAAATATAAAATCTTCTTAAATTTATAAAAATGGAAGCAAAAATATAAAATATAAACATTACCAATTCTTAAAAATATAATTTTATCCAAATATGCAAAAAAAAAAAAACAAACAGTTCCCAAAATATTCTAAAATTGAATAAAATATATATCTAAGATGTGAACTTCCAAAAATGTATAAAATACAAACTTTCCAAAGTTTTAAAAATACAAAGCTTTCCATCATCCCTAAAATTAGAACTTTGTACAAGAATTAATAATAAAATCGTCAAAACTTTATAAAAATATAAAGTTAAATGAAAGTTTCAAAAGATAAAAAATATTTTCAAATTTTCCAAAATTTTCGGAAAAATAAAGTTCTAAAATAAATTCCAAAATTGGAAATTTTTTGAAAACAAAAAAGTCCACCAAAATTGTGAGAGAAAAAATTCCAAAAATTCAAACAATAAAAAAAACCGAAATTTATTAAAACGAATAAAATTCAAGGAAAAATGTAAAAACATGAAGATTTTTTGAAAAATTATATAAAGAGGGTATTCCAAAATTCCATTGAATCTTTTAGGGGAGTTTGACGATGTTGACTTACTAGATTTCCACCATTAGGTTTTTGGGTTTTTTGGTTGGTGTGGAGGCAAACGTTATCATAAATCAGGGTTAATTAATGAAATTTTATACTACCTTGTATACGATAGTTTGAAAGCAAAACCTTCTTTCTTTCTTTTTTCCAAACCAAGAGCAAAACTATTTAATTAAAGAAAAAAAATTCCAAAATTTCAAACAATAAAAAAATGAGGCCAAAATTTCTTAAATTTCTTGAAACGAAAGAAAATTCAATAAAAACGATAAAAATATGATATTTTCTAAAACAACAAATAAATAAGAGTCGTGTTACCCACGGAAAAGAAGCGTTCTCCAAGTTATGCTCCTTTATCGATCAAGAATCAAATACATCAAAAAACCAAAATCGTGTCTTTTCCTTTATTTTTTTTAATTTACTAACGACAAGAAAGCTAAATTTTTGATGAAGTTGAAAAATAGTTAGATAAACAAAAGGCATCAGGGTGTTGTTTGTCAGATGACAAGGAATCAAAAATTGAAATAACCAACAATTATTAGAAACTTCCCAAAAATTTTATGTTGTATGGTGGAGTCATTTTATGGCAACATGTCGAGTAATATTTTAAGTCTTCAAGTTGTATAAACGGTTGAAGAAAGTAAAGAAAGTTAAAAATTGATAAAATATTATAATTATTAAAATTGCAACAAATAATATTTTATAGTAATATAGTTGTATATATTTTAAAAAAAATCAAAAGCAAAGAAAGTTAAAAATTTATTAAAAAATGGTAAAAACAAATGAAAATTTTCATTATAAACTTGTAAAATATGAAAAAGTATAAAAAATTTCTAAATAAATTAAAATATAATTTTATCAAAAATTTGTAAAATAAAAAATTATCAAGATTTTGTAACAATAGAAACAATTATCAGAGTAAGATTTCTACTTTTAGAAATAAATATTTTTAAAAATAGTTAGTTTGCAAAGGCAATAGTGCTTTAAAAATAGAGATTCCAAATAAAATTTATCAAAAAAATTATAATTTAAAAAAATATAAATTTCCCAAAAATTGTTCAAAAATCTCAAAATATAAAATCTTCTACAATTTATAAAAATGGAAGCAAAAATATAAAATATAAACTTTTCCAATTCTTAAAAATAAATTTTATCCAAATATGTCAAAAAAACAAACAGTTCCCAAAATATTCTAAAATTGAATAAAATATATATCTAAAATGTAAACTTCCCAAAATTTATAAAATACAAATTTCCAAAGTTTTAAAGATATAAACCTTTCCATCATTCATAAAATTAGAACTTTGTACAAGAATTAACAATAAATCGTCAAAACTTTATAAAAATATAAAGTTAAATGAAAGTTTCAAAAGATAAAAAATATTTTCAAATTTTCCAAAATTTTCGGAAAAATAATGTTCTAAAATAAATTCCAAAATTGGAAATTTTTTAAAAACAAAAAAGTCCACCAAAATCGTGAAAGAAAAAAATTCCAAAAATTCAAACAATAAAAAAAAAGAAACCAAAATTTATTAAAACGAAGAAAATTCAATAAAAACTGTAAAAACATGAAGCTTGTTTGAAAAATTATATAAAGAGAGTATTTCAAAATTCCAATGAATCTTTTAAGGGACTTTGAAGTTGTTGACATACTACATTTCCACCATTAGGTTTTTTGGTTGGTGTGGATAGAAATAGTATCATAAATTAGGGTTAATTAATGAAATTTCATACTACCTTGTATACGATAGTTTGAAAACAAAACCTTCTTTCTTTCTTTTTTCCCAACCAAGAGCGAAACTATTTAATTAAAGAAAAAAAATTCAAAAATTTCCAAAAAAAAAGAGGCCAAAATTTCTTAAATTTCTTGAAACGAAAGAAAATTCAATAAAAACGGAAAAAATGTGAAATTTTCTAAAATAAAAAATAAAGAAGAGTCGTGTTACCCACGGAAAAGACGCGTTCTACAAGTTATGCTCCTTTATCGATCAAGAATCAAGCCATCTCAATAACGATATTAGCAAATACATCATAAAACCAAAATCGTGTCTCTTCCTCTATTTTTTTTAACTTACTAACGACAAGAAAGCTAAATTGTTGCTGCAGCTGAAAAATAGTTAGATAAACAAAAGGCATCAGCGTGTGGTTTGTCAGATGACAAGGAATCAAAAATTGCAATAACCAACAATTATTAGAAGCTTCCTAGAATTTTATGTTGTATGGTGGAGTCATTTTATGGCAGCATGTCGAGTAATATTTTAAGTCTTTAAGTTGTATAAACTGTTGAAGAAAGTAAAGAAAGTTAAAAATTGATAAAATATTATAATTATTAAAATTGCAACAAATAATATTTTATAATAATATAGTTAAATATATTTTAAAAAAATTCAAAAGCAAAGAAAGTTAAAAATGGTAAAAAATGAAAATTTTCATTATAAACTTGTAAAATATGAAAAAGAATAAAATTTTCCTAAATAAATTAAAATATAATTTTATCAAAAATTTGTAAAATAAAAAATTGTAACAATTGCAAGAGTGAGATTTCTACTTTTAGCAATAAATATTTTTACAAATAGATAGCTTGCAAAGGCAATAGTGCTTTAAAAATCGAGATTCTAAATAAAATTAATCAAAAAAATATAAATTTACCCAAATATAAAATGTCTAAAATTTATTCAAAAATCTCAAAATATAAAATATTCTCAAATTTATAAAAATGGAAGCAAAAATATAAAATATAAACATTACCAATTCTTAAAAATATAATTTTATCCAAATATGTAAAAAAAACAGTTCCCAAAATTTTCTAAAATTGAAAAAATATGTATATCTAAAATGTGAACTTCCAAAAATTTATAAAATACAAACTTTACAAAGTTTTAAAAATATAAAGCTTTCCATCAATATTTTGAAAATCTGAAAATTTTCCAAAATTTTTAAAATACAAACTTTAAAAAATAGAATTTTGTTATATTTTCATTTTCAAAACAACATAAAATTACAAAAAAAAATTGTTTAAATTTATTAAAATAGATAGTTTAAGAAAAGGTCGTAAATAAAAAGCTTTCCAAAGTTTGTAAAAATTTATAAAATAATTTCTTAAAACTATGCAAAACTATAGGAAAATTGTAAGATATAAAAATTGCAAAATTTCGAAAAATATAAAAATTGCACAAAATTCCTAGAATAGAATTTTGTTAACCAAAATTGAACATTATCAAAAATAAAAAGCCCCAAAATTTTTTAAATAAAAAAAATTCAAGAAACTGTATTGTAAAGTTTTCTAAAAGACCTAAAAAATTTAAAAAATAAAAATGTTTTCCCTAATTTCCGACAAAAGACATGGACAAGGACTGGGGTTCCTATGACAAATGCTAGAAAGGTAAGAGTGACTTGAAACCAATCGATCCCTCTAATGCTCTAATACTCCCCATGAAAGATAATAAGCAATTGTTAATCCAAGCATTTATTAATGCAATTTTAATTCGTGAAGGAATGCTCTTTATCAATCAAAACTCAAATCATGTCAAAGAGGATATTAATAAATACATCAGAAAACCAAACTCTTTATCTCTTATTCTTAGAAATGCAATCACCAATACCTTACACGATGAAAGGAGAATCAAGATAACCAATAAATCTTTTATATTTTTTCTTTTTCCTTTTTAATTTGCTAATGACAAGATAACTATTTTTTTTCCTGTAGCAGCTGAACAGTAGTTAGATCTACAAAACAATGAGTGGTTTGTTCCATCACCATGCTTCAAAAATTGCAATAACCAACAATAATTAGATGCTTCCCAGAAATTTCATGTTGTGTGTTAGAGTCATTTTATGGGACCAAGTCAAGTACTACTTTATATCTTTAAGGCGTATAAACTGTTAGGAAAAATAAAAAATAAAGAAAAGTTGTGTTACCCACGGAAAAGAAGCGTTCTCCAGTCCTTTATCAATCAAGACTCCAGCCATATCTGAAGAGATATTAACAAATACATCAGAAAACCAAAATCTTGTCTCTTACTCTATTTTTTTTTTTTTAATTTGCTAATGACAAGAAAGCTAAATGGTTGCTGCAGCTGAAAAATAGTTAGATAATATCATGTGCTTCGTTCATAAAACGTTTGATCTTTTTCCGTGTGGGTATGTGCTACTGCGCTAGTGAGGATTGTTAGAGTTCGTCGACCAAGGGAAACATGAGATGACAGCAGCAATATGCTACTTTTCTTTAAGCCACACAACTATCAAAGTCAAAACAATTCAGGGAATTTGCTGATATTGACTGACTAGATTTCCCATCTTTACGTTTATGGAAAAACAAAATTATCATAAATCAGGACTAATTACTGGAATTTCAAATGCCTTGTATATAATAATCTCTACGCGAAACCTCTTTTTTTTTTGTTCTTTTTTTTAACCAAAACAAGAGGTTCCCGTTTTAATTACAGAAATTTTCTTTATACCAATAGATGCTATCAACATAATGCTTATAAAGAAGAGGCCTAATCATGTGTTTGTGATTTAAAAAATGCTTTACCTATTCAACGATCTTTGCTGTCCATGGCATCGCCCATGATTCTGCATCAGTAACACACAAAATCCACGTATTAGTGATTACTCGTCCAAATTACTTCAACATCTAGGCTTTCGAGATCATACGCGGAACGATAAATGAATATTAAGATCTCATTGAAAGAGAGAAGAAAAGAAAAGAAACGAAACTGCGTATGATCTCGAAAGCCTAGATGTTGAAGTAATTTGGACGAGTAATCACTAATACGTGGATTTTGTGTGTTACTGATGCAGAATCATGGGCGATGCCATGGACAGCAAAGATCGTTGAATAGGTAAATCATTTTTCAAATCACAAACACATGATTAGGCCTCTTCTTTATAAGCATTATGTTGATAGCATCTATTGGTATAAAGAAAATTTTTGTAATTAAAAGGGGAACCTCTTGTTTTGGTTAAAAAAAAAGAACAAAAAAAAAAAGAGGTTTCGCGTAGAGATTATTATATACAAGGCATTTGAAATTCCAGTAATTAGTCCTGATTTATGATAATTTTGTTTTTCCATAAACGTAAAGATGGGAAATCTAGTCAGTCAATATCAGCAAATTCCCTGAATTGTTTTGACTTTGATAGTTGTGTGGCTTAAAGAAAAGTAGCATATTGCTGCTGTCATCTCATGTTTCCCTTGGTCGACGAACTCTAACAATCCTCACTAGCGCAGTAGCACATACCCACACGGAAAAAGATCAAACGTTTTATGAACGAAGCACATGATATTATCTAACTATTTTTCAGCTGCAGCAACCATTTAGCTTTCTTGTCATTAGCAAATTAAAAAAAAATAGAGTAAGAGACAAGATTTTGGTTTTCTGATGTATTTGTTAATATCTCTTCAGATATGGCTGTAGTCTTGATTGATAAAGGACTGGAGAACGCTTCTTTTCCGTGGGTAACACAACTTTTCTTTATTTTTTATTTTTCCTAACAGTTTATACGCCTTAAAGATATAAAGTAGTACTTGACTTGGTCCCATAAAATGACTCTAACACACAACATGAAATTTCTGGGAAGCATCTAATTATTGTTGGTTATTGCAATTTTTGAAGCATGGTGATGCAACAAACCACTCATTGTTTTGTAGATCTAACTACTGTTCAGCTGCTACAGGAAAAAAAATAGTTATCTTGTCATTAGCAAATTAAAAAGGAAAAAGAAAAAATATAAAAGATTTATTGGTTATCTTGATTCTCCTTTCATCGTGTAAGGTATTGGTGATTGCATTTCTAAGAATAAGAGATAAAGAGTTTGGTTTTCTGATGTATTTATTAATATCCTCTTTGACATGATTTGAGTTTTGATTGATAAAGAGCATTCCTTCACGAATTAAAATTGCATTAATAAATGCTTGGATTAACAATTGCTTATTATCTTTCATGGGGAGCATTAGAGCATTAGAGGGATCGATTGGTTTCAAGTCACTCTTACCTTTCTAGCATTTGTCATAGGAACCCCAGTCCTTGTCCATGTCTTTTGTCGGAAATTAGGGAAAACATTTTTATTTTTTAAATTTTTTAGGTCTTTTAGAAAACTTTACAATACAGTTTCTTGAATTTTTTTTATTTAAAAAATTTTGGGGCTTTTTATTTTTGATAATGTTCAATTTTGGTTAACAAAATTCTATTCTAGGAATTTTGTGCAATTTTTATATTTTTCGAAATTTTGCAATTTTTATATCTTACAATTTTCCTATAGTTTTGCATAGTTTTAAGAAATTATTTTATAAATTTTTACAAACTTTGGAAAGCTTTTTATTTACGACCTTTTCTTAAACTATCTATTTTAATAAATTTAAACAATTTTTTTTTGTAATTTTATGTTGTTTTGAAAATGAAAATATAACAAAATTCTATTTTTTAAAGTTTGTATTTTAAAAATTTTGGAAAATTTTCAGATTTTCAAAATATTGATGGAAAGCTTTATATTTTTAAAACTTTGTAAAGTTTGTATTTTATAAATTTTTGGAAGTTCACATTTTAGATATACATATTTTTTCAATTTTAGAAAATTTTGGGAACTGTTTTTTTTACATATTTGGATAAAATTATATTTTTAAGAATTGGTAATGTTTATATTTTATATTTTTGCTTCCATTTTTATAAATTTGAGAATATTTTATATTTTGAGATTTTTGAATAAATTTTAGACATTTTATATTTGGGTAAATTTATATTTTTTTGATTAATTTTATTTAGAATCTCGATTTTTAAAGCACTATTGCCTTTGCAAGCTATCTATTTGTAAAAATATTTATTGCTAAAAGTAGAAATCTCACTCTTGCAATTGTTACAATTTTTTATTTTACAAATTTTTGATAAAATTATATTTTAATTTATTTAGGAAAATTTTATTCTTTTTCATATTTTACAAGTTTATAATGAAAATTTTCATTTTTTACCATTTTTAACTTTCTTTGCTTTTGAATTTTTTTAAAATATATTTAACTATATTATTATAAAATATTATTTGTTGCAATTTTAATAATTATAATATTTTATCAATTTTTAACTTTCTTTACTTTCTTCAACATTTTATACAACTTAAAGACTTAAAATATTACTCGACATGCTGCCATAAAATGACTCCACCATACAACATAAAATTCTAGGAAGCTTCTAATAATTGTTGGTTATTGCAATTTTTGATTCCTTGTCATCTGACAAACCACACGCTGATGCCTTTTGTTTATCTAACTATTTTTCAGCTGCAGCAACAATTTAGCTTTCTTGTCGTTAGTAAGTTAAAAAAAAATAGAGGAAGAGACACGATTTTGGTTTTATGATGTATTTGCTAATATCGTTATTGAGATGGCTTGATTCTTGATCGATAAAGGAGCATAACTTGTAGAACGCGTCTTTTCCGTGGGTAACACGACTCTTCTTTATTTTTTATTTTAGAAAATTTCACATTTTTTCCGTTTTTATTGAATTTTCTTTCGTTTCAAGAAATTTAAGAAATTTTGGCCTCTTTTTTTGGAAATTTTTGAATTTTTTTTCTTTAATTAAATAGTTTCGCTCTTGGTTGGGAAAAAAGAAAGAAAGAAGGTTTTGTTTTCAAACTATCGTATACAAGGTAGTATGAAATTTCATTAATTAACCCTAATTTATGATACTATTTCTATCCACACCAACCAAAAAACCTAATGGTGGAAATGTAGTATGTCAACAACTTCAAAGTCCCTTAAAAGATTCATTGGAATTTTGAAATACTCTCTTTATATAATTTTTCAAACAAGCTTCATGTTTTTACAGTTTTTATTGAATTTTCTTCGTTTTAATAAATTTTGGTTTCTTTTTTTTTATTGTTTGAATTTTTGGAATTTTTTTCTTTCACGATTTTGGTGGACTTTTTTGTTTTTAAAAAATTTCCAATTTTGGAATTTATTTTAGAACATTATTTTTCCGAAAATTTTGGAAAATTTGAAAATATTTTTTATCTTTTGAAACTTTCATTTAACTTTATATTTTTATAAAGTTTTGACGATTTATTGTTAATTCTTGTACAAAGTTCTAATTTTATGAATGATGGAAAGGTTTATATCTTTAAAACTTTGGAAATTTGTATTTTATAAATTTTGGGAAGTTTACATTTTAGATATATATTTTATTCAATTTTAGAATATTTTGGGAACTGTTTTTTTTGACATATTTGGATAAAATTTATTTTTAAGAATTGGAAAAGTTTATATTTTATATTTTTGCTTCAATTTTTATAAATTGTAGAAGATTTTATATTTTGAGATTTTTGAACAATTTTTGGGAAATTTATATTTTTTTAAATTATAATTTTTTTAATAAATTTTATTTAGAATCTCAATTTTTAAAGCACTATTGCCTTTACAAGCTAACTATTTTTAAAAATATTTATTTCTAAAAGTAGAAATCTCACTCTGATAATTGTTTCTATTGTTACAAAATCTTGATAATTTTTTATTTTACATATTTTTGATAAAATTATATTTTAATTTATTTAGAAATTTTTTATACTTTTTCATATTTTACAAGTTTATAATGAAAATTTTCATTTGTTTTTACCATTTTTTAATAAATTTTTAACTTTCTTTGCTTTTGAATTTTTTTAAAATATATACAACTATATTACTATAAAATATTATTTGTTGCAATTTTAATAATTATAATATTTTATCAATATTTAACTTTCTTTACTTTCTTCAACCGTTTACACAACTTGAAGACTTAAAATATTACTCGACATGTTGGCATAAAATGACTCCACCATACAACATAAAATTTTTGGGAAGTTTCTAATAATTGTTGGTTATTGCAATTTTTGATTCCCTGTCATCTGACAAACCACACGCTGATGCCTTTTGTTTATCTAACTATTTTTCAACTTTATCAAAAATTTACCTTTCTTGTCGTTAGTAAATTAAAAAAAATAAAGGAAAAGACACGATTTTGGTTTTTTGATGTATTTGATTCTTGATCGATAAAGGAGCATAACTTGGAGAACGCTTCTTTTCCGTGGGTAACACGACTCTTATTTATTTGTTGTTTTAGAAAATATCATATTTTTATCGTTTTTATTGAATTTTCTTTCGTTTCAAGAAATTTAAGAAATTTTGGCCTCATTTTTTTATTGTTTGAAATTTTGGAATTTTTTTTCTTTAATTAAATAGTTTTGCTCTTTGTTTGGAAAAAAGAAAGAAAGAAGGTTTTGCTTTCAAACTATCGTATACAAGGTAGTATAAAATTTCATTAATTAACCCTGATTTATGATAACGTTTGCCTCCACACCAACCAAAAAACCCAAAAACCTAATGGTGGAAATCTAGTAAGTCAACATCACAAACTCCCTAAAAGATTCAATGGAATTTTGGAATACCCTCTTTATATAATTTTTCAAAAAATCTTCATGTTTTTACAGTTTTCCTTGAATTTTATTCGTTTTAATAAATTTCGGTTTTTTTTTATTGTTTGAATTTTTGGAATTTTTTCTCTTACTATTTTGGTGGACTTTTTTGTTTTTAAAAAATTTCCAATTTTGGAATTTATTTTAGAACTTTATTTTTCCGAAAATTTTGGAAAATTTGAAAATATTTTTTATCTTTTGAAACTTTCATTTAACTTTATATTTTTATAAAGTTTTGACGATTTTATTGTTAATTCTTGTACAAAGTTCTAATTTTATGAATGATGGTAAGGTTTATATCTTTAAAACTTTGGAAATTTGTATTTTATAAATTTTGGGAAGTTTACATTTTAGATATATATTTTATTCAATTTTAGAATATTTTGGGAACTGTTTGTTTTTTTGACATATTTGGATAAAATTTATTTTTAAGAATTGGAAAAGTTTATATTTTATATTTTTGCTTCCATTTTTATAAATTGTAGAAGATTTTATATTTTGAGATTTTTGAACAATTTTTGGGAAATTTATATTTTTTAAATTATAATTTTTTTGATAAATTTTATTTGGAATCTCTATTTTTAAAGCACTATTGCCTTTGCAAGCGAACTATTTTTAAAAATATTTATTTCTAAAAGTAGAAATCTCACTCTGATAATTGTTTCTATTGTTACAAAATCTTGATAATTTTTTATTTTACAAATTTTTGATAAAATTATATTTTAATTTATTTAGAATTTTTTTTTACTTTTTCATATTTTACAAGTTTATAATGAAAATTTTCATTTTTTTTAACCATTTTTTAATAAATTTTTAACCATTTTTCCTTTTGAATTTTTTTAAAATATATACAACTATATTACTATAAAATATTATTTGTTGCAATTTTAATAATTATAATATTTTATCAATATTTAACTTTCTTTACTTTCTTCAACCGTTTACACAACTTGAAGACTTAAAATATTACTCGACATGTTGCCATAAAATGACTCCACCATACAACATAAAATTTTTGGGAAGTTTCTAATAAGTGTTGGTTATTGCAATTTTTGATTCCTTGTCATCTGACAAACCACACGATGATGCCTTTTGTTTATCTATCTATTTTTCAACTGCATAAAAAATTTAGCTTTCTTGTCGTTAGTAAATTAAAAAAAATAAAGGAAAAGACACGATTTTGGTTTTTTGATGTATTTGATTCTTGATCGATAAAGGAGCATAACTTGGAGAACGCTTCTTTTCCGTGGGTAACACGACTCTTATTTATTTGTTGTTTTAGAAAATATCATATTTTTATCGTTTTTATTGAATTTTCTTTCGTTTCAAGAAATTTAAGAAATTTTGGCCTCATTTTTTTATTGTTTGAAATTTTGGAATTTTTTTTCTTTAATTAAATAGTTTTGCTCTTGGTTTGGAAAAAAGAAAGAAAGAAGGTTTTGCTTTCAAACTATAGTATACAAGGTAGTATAAAATTTCATTAATTAACCCTGATTTATGATAACGTTTGCCTCCACACCAACCAAAAAACCCAAAAACCTAATGGTGGAAATCTAGTAAGTCAACATCATCAAACTCCCCTAAAAGATTCAATGGAATTTTGGAATACCCTCTTTATATAATTTTTCAAAAAATCTTCATGTTTTTGCAGTTTTCCTTGAATTTTATTCGTTTTAATAAATTTCGGTTTTTTTATTGTTTGAATTTTTGGAATTTTTTCTCTTACAATTTTGGTGGACTTTTTTGTTTTTAAAAAATTTCCAATTTTGGAATTTATTTTAGAACTTTATTTTTCCGAAAATTTTGGAAAATTTGAAAATATTTTTTATCTTTTGAAACTTTCATTTAACTTTATATTTTTATAAAGTTTTGACGATTTTATTGTTAATTCTTATTACAAAGTTCTAATTTTATGAATGATGGAAAGGTTTATATCTTTAAAACTTTGGAAATTTGTATTTTATAAATTTTGGGAAATTTACATTTTAGATATATATTTTATTCAATTTTAGAATATTTTGGGAACTGTTTTTTTTGACATATTTGGATAAAATTTATTTTAAAGAATTGGAAAAGTTTATATTTTATATTTTTGCTTCAATTTTTATAAATTGTAGAAGATTTTATATTTTGAGATTTTTGAACAATTTTTGGGAAATTTATATTTTTTTAAATTATAATTTTTTTGATAAATTTTATTTGGAATCTCTATTTTTAAAGCACTATGGCCTTTGCAAGCTAACTATTTTTAAAAATATTTATTTCTAAAAGTAGAAATCTCACTCTCATAATTGTTTCTATTGTTACAAAATCTTGATAATTTTTTATTTTACAAATTTTTGATAAAATTATATTTTAATTTATTTAGAAATTTTTTATACTTTTTCATAGTTTACAAGTTTATAATGAAAATTTTCATTTTTTTTACCATTTTTTAATAAATTTTTAACGTTCTTTGCTTTTGAATTTTTTTAAAATATATACAATTATATTACTATAAAATATTATTTGTTGCAATTTTAATAATTATAATATTTCATCAATTTTTAACTTTCTTTACTTTCTTCAACCGTTTATACAACTTGAAGACTTAAAATATTACTCGACATGTTGCCATAAAATGACTCCACCATACAACATAAAATTTTTGGGAAGTTTCTAATAATTGTTGGTTATTGCAATTTTTGATTCCTTGTCATCTGACAAACCACACTCTAATGCCTTTTGTTTATCTAACTATTTTTCAACTGCATCAAAAATTTAGCTTTCTTGTCGTTAGTAAATTAAAAAAAATAAAGGAAAAGACACGATTTTGGTTTTTTGATGTATTTGATTCTTGATCGATAAAGGAGTATAACTTGGAGAACGCTTCTTTTCCGTGGGTAACACGACTCTTATTTATTTGTTGTTTTAGAAAATATCATATTTTTATCGAATTTTCTTTTGTTTCAAGAAATTTAAGAAATTTTGGCCTCATTTTTTTATTGTTTGAAATTTTGGAATTTTTTTTCTTTAATTAAATAGTTTTGCTCTTTGTTTGGAAAAAAGAAAGAAAGAAGGTTTTGCTTTCAAACTATCGTATACAAGGTAGTATAAAATTTCATTAATTAACCCTCATTTATGATAACGTTTGCCTCCACACCAACCAAAAAACCCAAAAACCTAATGGTGGAAATCTAGTAAGTCAACATCGTCAAACTCCCCTAAAAGATTCAATGGAATTTTGGAATACCCTCTTTATATAATTTTTCAAAAAATCTTCATGTTTTTACAGTTTTCCTTTAATTTTATTCGTTTTAATAAATTTCGGTTTTTTTTATTGTTTGAATTTTTGGAATTTTTTCTCTTACTATTTTGGTGGACTTTTTTGTTTTTAAAAAATTTCCAATTTTGGAATTTATTTTAGAACTTTATTTTTCCGAAAATTTTGGAAAATTTGAAAATATTTTTTATCTTTTGAAACTTTCATTTAACTTTATATTTTTATAAAGTTTTGACGATTTTATTGTTAATTCTTGTACAAAGTTCTAATTTTAGGGATGATGGAAAGCTTTGTATTTTTAAAACTTTGGAAAGTTTGTATTTTATAAGTTTTTGGAAGTTCACATCTTAGATATATATTTTATTCAATTTTAGAATATTTTGGGAACTGTTTGTTTTTTTTTTTTTTTTGCATATTTGGATAAAATTATATTTTTAAGAATTGGTAATGTTTATATTTTATATTTTTGCTTCCATTTTTATAAATTTAATAAGATTTTATATTTTGAGATTTTTGAACAATTTTTGGGAAATTTATATTTTTTAAATTATAATTTTTTTGATAAATTTTATTTGGAATCTCTATTTTTAAAGCACTATTGCCTTTGCAAGCTAACTATTTTTAAAAATATTTATTTCTAAAAGTAGAAATCTCACTCTGATAATTGTTTCTATTGTTACAAAATCTTGATAATTTTTTATTTTACAAATTTTTGATAAAATTATATTTTAATTTATTTAGAAATTTTTTTTACTTTTTCATATTTTTCAAGTTTATAATGAAAATTTTCATTTTTTTAACCATTTTTGCTTTTGAATTTTTTTAAAATATATACAACTATATTACTATAAAATATTATTTGTTGCAATTTTAATAATTATAATATTTTATCAATATTTAACTTTCTTTACTTTCTTCAACCGTTTACACAACTTGAAGACTTAAAATATTACTCGACATGTTGCCATAAAATGACTCCACCATACAACATAAAATTTTTGGGAAGTTTCTAATAATTGTTGGTTATTGCAATTTTTGATTCCTTGTCATCTGACAAACCACACCCTGATGTCTTTTGTTTATCTAACTATTTTTCAACTGCATAAAAAATTTAGCTTTCTTGTCGTTAGTAAATTAAAAAAATAAAGGAAAAGACACGATTTTGGTTTTTTGATGTATTTGATTCTTGATCGATAAAGGAGCATAACTTGGAGAACGCTTCTTTTCCGTGGGTAACACGACTCTTATTTATTTGTTGTTTTAGAAAATATCATATTTTTATCGTTTTTATTGAATTTTCTTTCGTTTCAAGAAATTTAAGAAATTTTGGCCTCATTTTTTTATTGTTTGAAATTTTGGAATTTTTTTCTTTAATTAAATAGTTTTGCTCTTGGTTTGGAAAAAAGAAAGAAAGAAGGTTTTGCTTTCAAACTATCGTATACAAGGTAGTATAAAATTTCATTAATTAACCCTCATTTATGATAACGTTTGCCTCCACACCAACCAAAAAACCCAAAAACCTAATTGTGGAAATCTAGTAAGTCAACATCGTCAAACTCCCCTAAAAGATTCAATGGAATTTTGGAATACCCTCTTTATATAATTTTTCAAAAAATCTTCATGTTTTTACGCTTTCCTTGAATTTTATTCGTTTTAATAAATTTCGGTTTTTTATTGTTTGAATATTTGGAATTTTTTCTTTCACAATTTTGGTGGACTTTTTTGTTTTTAAAAAATTTCCAATTTTGGAATTTATTTTAGAACTTTATTTTTCCGAAAATTTTGGAAAATTTGAAAATATTTTTTATCTTTTGAAACTTTCATTTAACTTTATATTTTTATAAAGTTTTGACGATTTTATTGTTAATTCTTATTACAAAGTTCTAATTTTATGAATGATGGAAAGGTTTATATCTTTAAAACTTTGGAAATTTGTATTTTATAAATTTTGGGAAGTTTACATTTTAGATATATATTTTATTCAATTTTAGAATATTTTGGGAACTGTTTTTTTGACATACTTGGATAAAATTTATTTTAAAGAATTGGAAAAGTTTATATTTTATATTTTTGCTTCAATTTTTATAAATTGTAGAAGATTTTATATTTTGAGATTTTTGACCAGTTTTTGGGAAATTTATATTTTTTAAATTATAATTTTTTTGATAAATTTTATTTGGAATCTCTATTTTTAAAGCACTATTGCCTTTGCAAGCTAACTATTTTTAAAAATATTTATTTCTAAAAGTAGAAATCTCACTCTGATAATTGTTTCTATTGTTACAAAATCTTGATAATTTTTTATTTTACAAATTTTTGATAAAATTATATTTTAATTTATTTAGAAATTTTTTTTACTTTTTCATATTTTTCAAGTTTATAATGAAAATTTTCATTTTTTTTAACCATTTTTGCTTTTGAATTTTTTTAAAATATATACAACTATATTACTATAAAATATTATTTGTTGCAATTTTAATAATTATAATATTTTATCAATATTTAACTTTCTTTACTTTCTTCAACCGTTTACACAACTTGAAGACTTAAAATATTACTCGACATGTTGCCATAAAATGACTCCACCATACAACATAAAATTTTTGGGAAGTTTCTAATAATTGTTGGTTATTGCAATTTTTGATTCCTTGTCATCTGACAAACCACACCCTGATGTCTTTTGTTTATCTAACTATTTTTCAACTGCATAAAAAATTTAGCTTTCTTGTCGTTAGTAAATTAAAAAAAATAAAGGAAAAGACACGATTTTGGTTTTTTGATGTATTTGATTCTTGATCGATAAAGGAGCATAACTTGGAGAACGCTTCTTTTCCGTGGGTAACACGACTCTTATTTATTTGTTGTTTTAGAAAATATCATATATTTATCGTTTTTATTGAATTTTCTTTCGTTTCAAGAAATTTAAGAAATTTTGGCCTCATTTTTTTATTGTTTGAAATTTTGGAATTTTTTTTCTTTAATTAAATAGTTTTGCTCTTGGTTTGGAAAAAAGAAAGAAAGAAGGTTTTGCTTTCAAACTATCGTATACAAGGTAGTATAAAATTTCATTAATTAACCCTCATTTATGATAACGTTTGCCTCCACACCAACCAAAAAACCCAAAAACCTAATTGTGGAAATCTAGTAAGTCAACATCGTCAAACTCCCCTAAAAGATTCAATGGAATTTTGGAATACCCTCTTTATATAATTTTTCAAAAAATCTTCATGTTTTTACAGTTTTCCTTGAATTTTATTCGTTTTAATAAATTTCGGTTTTTTTTATTGTTTGAATATTTGGAATTTTTTCTCTTACAATTTTGGTGGACTTTTTTGTTTTTAAAAAATTTCCAATTTTGGAATTTATTTTAGAACTTTATTTTTCCGAAAATTTTGGAAAATTTGAAAATATTTTTTATCTTTTGAAACTTTCATTTAACTTTATATTTTTATAAAGTTTTGACAATTTTATTGTTAATTCTTATTACAAAGTTCTAATTTTATGAATGATGGAAAGGTTTATATCTTTAAAACTTTGGAAATTTGTATTTTATAAATTTTGGGAAGTTTACATTTTAGATATATATTTTATTCAATTTTAGAATATTTTGGGAACTGTTTTTTTTTTTGACATATTTGGATAAAATTTATTTTAAAGAATTGGAAAAGTTTATATTTTATATTTTTGCTTCAATTTTTATAAATTGTAGAAGATTTTATATTTTGAGATTTTTGAACAATTTTTGGGAAATTTATATTTTTTTAAATTATAATTTTTTTGATAAAATTTATTTGGAATCTCTATTTTTAAAGCACTATTGCCTTTGCAAGCTAACTATTTTTAAAAATATTTATTTCTAAAAGTAGAAATCTCACTCTGATAATTGTTTCTATTGTTACAAAATCTTGATAATTTTTTATTTTACAAATTTTTGATAAAATTATATTTTAATTTATTTAGAAATTTTTTATACTTTTTCATATTTTACAAGTTTATAATGAAAATTTTCATTTTTTTTTACCATTTTTTAATAAATTTTTAACTTTCTTTGCTTTTGAATTTTTTTAAAATATATACAATTATATTACTATAAAATATTATTTGTTGCAATTTTAATAATTATAATATTTTATCAATTTTTAATTTTCTTTACTTTCTTCAACCGTTTATACAACTTGAAGACTTAAAATATTACTCGACATGTTGCCATAAAATGACTCCACCATACAACATAAAATTTTTGGGAAGTTTCTAATAATTGTTGGTTATTGCAATTTTTGATTCCTTGTCATCTGACAAACCACACGCTGATGCCTTTTGTTTATCTATCTATTTTTCAACTGCATCAAAAATTTAGCTTTCTTGTCGTTAGTAAATTAAAAAAAATAAAGGAAAAGACACGATTTTGGTTTTTTGATGTATTTGATTCTTGATCGATAAAGGAGCATAACTTGGAGAACGCTTCTTTTCCGTGGGTAACACGACTCTTATTTATTTGTTGTTTTAGAAAATATCATATTTTTATCGTTTTTATTGAATTTTCTTTCGTTTCAAGAAATTTAAGAAATTTTGGCCTCATTTTTTTATTGTTTGAAATTTTGGAATTTTTTTTCTTTAATTAAATAGTTTTGCTCTTGGTTTGGAAAAAAGAAAGAAAGAAGGTTTTGCTTTCAAACTATCGTATACAAGGTAGTATAAAATTTCATTAATTAACCCTGATTTATGATAACGTTTGCCTCCACACCAACCAAAAAACCCAAAAACCTAATTGTGGAAATCTAGTAAGTCAACATCGTCAAACTCCCCTAAAAGATTCAATGGAATTTTGGAATACCCTCTTTATATAATTTTTCAAAAAATCTTCATGTTTTTACAGTTTTCCTTGAATTTTATTCGTTTTAATAAATTTCGGTTTTTTTTATTGTTTGAATATTTGGAATTTTTTCTCTTACAATTTTGGTGGACTTTTTTGTTTTTAAAAAATTTCCAATTTTGGAATTTATTTTAGAACTTTATTTTTCCGAAAATTTTGGAAAATTTGAAAATATTTTTTATCTTTTGAAACTTTCATTTAACTTTATATTTTTATAAAGTTTTGACGATTTTATTGTTAATTCTTATTACAAAGTTCTAATTTTATGAATGATGGAAAGGTTTATATCTTTAAAACTTTGGAAATTTGTATTTTATAAATTTTGGGAAGTTTACATATTAGATATATATTTTATTCAATTTTAGAATATTTTGGGAACTGTTTTTTTTTGACATATTTGGATAAAATTTATTTTAAAGAATTGGAAAAGTTTATATTTTATATTTTTGCTTCAATTTTTATAAATTGTAGAAGATTTTATATTTTGAGATTTTTGAACAATTTTTGGGAAATTTATATTTTTTTAAATTATAATTTTTTTGATAAAATTTATTTGGAATCTCTATTTTTAAAGCACTATTGCCTTTGCAAGCTAACTATTTTTAAAAATATTTATTTCTAAAAGTAGAAATCTCACTCTGATAATTGTTTCTATTGTTACAAAATCTTGATAATTTTTTATTTTACAAATTTTTGATAAAATTATATTTTAATTTATTTAGAAATTTTTTTTACTTTTTCATATTTTTCAAGTTTATAATGAAAATTTTCATTTTTTTTAACCATTTTTGCTTTTGAATTTTTTTAAAATATATACAATTATATTACTATAAAATATTATTTGTTGCAATTTTAATAATTATAATATTTTATCAATTTTTAATTTTCTTTACTTTCTTCAACCGTTTATACAACTTGAAGACTTAAAATATTACTCGACATGTTGCCATAAAATGACTCCACCATACAACATAAAATTTTTGGGAAGTTTCTAATAATTGTTGGTTATTGCAATTTTTGATTCCTTGTCATCTGACAAACCACACGCTGATGCCTTTTGTTTATCTATCTATTTTTCAACTGCATCAAAAATTTAGCTTTTTTGTCGTTAGTAAATTAAAAAAAATAAAGGAAAAGACACGATTTTGGTTTTTTGATGTATTTGATTCTTGATCGATAAAGGAGCATAACTTGGAGAACGCTTCTTTTCCGTGGGTAACACGACTCTTATTTATTTGTTGTTTTAGAAAATATCATATTTTTATCGTTTTTATTGAATTTTCTTTCGTTTCAAGAAATTTAAGAAATTTTGGCCTCATTTTTTTATTGTTTGAAATTTTGGAATTTTTTTTCTTTAATTAAATAGTTTTGCTCTTTGTTTGGAAAAAAGAAAGAAAGAAGGTTTTGCTTTCAAACTATCGTATACATGGTAGTATAAAATTTCATTAATTAACCCTGATTTATGATAACGTTTGTCTCCACACCAACCAAAAAACCCAAAAATCTAATTGTGGAAATCTAGTAAGTCAACATCGTCAAACTTCCCTAAAAGATTCAATGGAATTTTGGAATACCCTCTTTATATAATTTTTCAAAAAATCTTGATGTTTTTACAGTTTTCCTTGAATTTTTTTCGTTTTAATAAATTTCGGTTTTGATTTTATTGTTTGAATTTTTCGAATTTTTTTTCTTTCACAATTTTGGTGGACTTTTTTTTAAAAAAAATTTCTAATTTTGGAATTTATTTTATAACTTTATGTTTTAGAAAATTTGGAAAATTTGAAAATCTTTTTTATCTTTTTAAACTTTCTTTTAACTTTATATTTTTATAAAGTTTTGACGATTTTATTGTTAATTCTTGTACAAAGTTCTAATTTTAGGAATGATGGAAAGCTTTGTATTTTTAAAACTTTGGAAAGTTTGTATTTTATAAAGTTTTGAAAGTTACATTTTAGATATATATTTTATTTAATTTTAGAAAATTATGGGAACTGTTTGTTTTTTTTACATATTTGGATAAAATTATATTTTTAAGAATTGGAAAAGTTTATATTTTATATTTTTGCTTCCATTTTTATAAATTTGAGAAGATTTTATATTTTGAGATTTTTGAACAAATTTTGGGAAATTTATATTTTTTTAAATTATAATTTTTTTGATAAATTTTATTTGGAATCTCTATTTTTAAAGCACTATTGCCTTTGCAAGCTATCTATTTTTAAAAATATTTATTGCTAAAAGTTGAAATCTCACTCTCGCAATTGTTTCTATTGTTACAAAATCTTGATACTTTTTTATTTTACAAAATTTTGATAAAATTATATTTTAATTTATTTAGGAAAATTTTATACTTTTCATATTTTACAAGTTTATAATGAAAATTTTCATTTTTTACCATTTTTTAATAAATTTTTAACTTTCTTTGCTTCTCAATTTTTTTAAAATATATACAACTATATTATTATAAAATATTATTTGTTACAATTTAATAGTTATAATATTTTAACAATTTTTAACTTTCTTTACTTTCTTCAACAGTTTATGCAACTTAAAGACTTAAAATATTACTCGACATGCTGCCATAAAATGACTCCACCGGACATAAAATTTCTAGTAAGGTTCTAATAATTGTTGGTTATTGCAATTTTTGATTCCTTGTCATCTGATAAACCACACACTGGTGCCTTTTGTTTATCTAATTATTTTTCAGTTGCAGCAACAATTTAGCTTTCTTGTCATTAGTAAATAAAAAAAATAGAGGAAGAGACACGATTTTGGTTTTCTGATGTATTTGCTAATATCGTTTTTGAGATGGCTTGATTCTTTTTCGATAAAAGAGCATAACTTAGAGAACATTTTTTTTCCGTGGGTAACACGACTCTTCTTTGTTTTTTATTTTAAAACATTTCATATTTTTACCGTTTTCATTGAATTTTCTTTCATTTCAAGAAATTTTGGAATTTTTTTTTAAAACTTTTTGTTTGTTATGTTTTTACTTCTTTTAAGTCTTTGATGCTTGGGCAACTTTGATATATGTATTTCATCATGTTACAATAGATTCATTTATTTGATTTCGTTAGTTTTTCCTTTTTTGAATTTTTCATCCTGCATGATTTTTACGAATGTGGTAATATGTTTTTATGCTAGAATATCAACATATTTTTTTATAATCAATATTTGATTGGCATGGTTGCATGCAATTACTTTCTTTGTTCTTGTGCTTTGAACGAGAGAGTGACGGATTTGAAGTTTTATAATATACATGGTTTTATGTAAGAATGTGTCATTATATGCCTAAACTCATTTCGAGATATTCGTGTCTTAACTATTAATTATTAGGTCTAATAAACTAGTTTTAAAAGAGAACTTTATCTACGAGCACTATTTTTATTCTCTTTCACGTAACTTTTTTCTTATATTTTTATTGACAACTTAGGCGTTTGAAGGTGTCTCCTTTGGGGCACTTTTATTTTGACTTACGTGTCACATATATCACAGTTTTATACATTTGGTACTTCTGTTGGTGCTGTATATGTTATAATATGCATATTTTTCATCAAGTATGAGCATCATTATGTTCTATGTATGCAATAACAAAACATTTTATTTGATATTAACTTATAATGAAATATATTTTCTTGTTTGCATATACATGGAACACGAGCAATAATGACTGATGAGCAAAAACCGGCATCGCCGATTCTGCCAATACTTTGTTTTTATATTTATAAAATTCTCGCAAGTGCACGAATTATTTCGTAGAAAATGATAAGTATACTCCCAAGGTCGATCTAAGGAAGGAATGTATGCGGTTTTTAATTTATTATTCAAACATTTAAAAACGAAATTAAATCCTAAACATCCTGTCACGATATTTTGGGTTTTGTGTTTTTAATCTAATTACAGAAAATTAAACATAGATTCAATAAACATTCATGCAAATTTTATCTTTTATAATGGTGTAGTATTTATGGATATAATAACTAAGTTAATTATGCTTGCTCATATTATCTATGTTATTAAAGATATGAATCGATATTTATTGATTCTCCCTTTTTTGTATGAATACCACCTTTGGTGGGGTTAGATATTCTTTGTTAACTAAACAAATCAATTAACACCTATGGGTGGGGTTGATAACTAATTTGGTTAATTAAATTAATTCCTTTTTCTAATAGATTGAAAGTGAACCATTTAAATGCCACCTTTGGTGGGGTTAGACAGTTTAAATTTTATTCAAAGTGTCCAAATTAAACCTAAGAATTTAGTTATATGAGTACTAACTTTCAAGTTTTAAAACTACTACTGAAAACATGTTGTCAATACATTTTCAGATAATAATTCTTATAAAAACTTTTGTAATAGAGCTTCATTCTAACTACCGGGCGATTGTACCAACAAATAAAAGAGCACTACTCTAAATCAGACTGGATAACTAAACCTTAAAATCTAATTTTCAGATTTAAGTTTGTAATGAAAAATAATATATTTCTCTCTAACATTCTTAATATAAAATCTTGAATAAAAATAAAATCAATTCATTTTAGAGATTTTTACCTATTTATATTTCGCAAGCATAACAACGTTATTATTATATCATTTTTACAAACAGCTAGCAGAGTTAAATTTAATCACAGACAAATTAAATATAACATAAAAAATCCTTACAGAACTTCGATGCTATTCCCATTGTTAGAAAACCTCCAAGCGGAATTTGCACTTCCATTTATTGAATTAAAAAGCTAATGAATTACAAAAACATAACTAGTTCTTCCCAAAAAGGGAAGAACTCTAAAACTAAGAGAAACTAGCTAAAACATAAGAAAAACTAAAAAAAACTAAAAACTAAGAAATGGAGAGAAAGAAAGAAGAGAGAAGTGTGTTTTGAGGTGTGGTATGAAGTGAAGAGAAGGGTGGTATTTATAGGTGAGGATGGAGAGAAAAAGTGGGTGAAAAAATGGTGAAAACGCGTAGTGCAATTATGGAGGTCATTGATGATGTCAGCATGACGTCATGGGGGTGGCTGCACGTGCAAAATGGGGCGAAATGGCGTCGGTGCGGCCGGAGGGTAGCTGGGGCGCGCACAGGCGTGCACGGAAGGCACCAACAGCGCGCGCGCGCGCGTGAACAGTTACAGTGCACTGCGGCACGCGCGGATCTGGAGGAAGGCACGTGCATTTGCGAGCGGACGGGTGCCGTCTTTGCTCGCCATGACGGCCGACGCGCCGCAGTGACACGCTGGCGCGGGTCAAGCTTCTGCACGATTTTCTCCTTTTTGACATTTTTGACATTTTTGACCCATTTTGTCCAATTTTTCCATATTTGTTGACCTTTCCCCATTTATTTATTAATATATTTGTGATGTATTGCTTCCAGTAATCCTTTTTGAGTCTTTAAGTGACGTTTTTAAGCAAAAATACCTGAAAAATAATAAAAATACTCGTGATTCCGCAAAAGACAAATTTATATAAATATATGATAAAACATATAAATATATATATTTTTAATCAATGAATGTGCATAAAATCATGATAATTTTAGTGCTTTTTGAGCACTCATCAAAGACCTTAGGGATATATATTTACCTTGATCCTTGTCACTTTTGTCAATGTAAACCTTGTTATGAAATATTACATGAAATTAAGTTAGTAATCCACACTTATATGGACTTTTCTGCTTCTAAGACTTTCATTTAATTAAATATTATATGAAATTAAGTTAGTAATCCACACTTATATGGACTTTTATGCTTTTAAGACTTTCATTTAATTAGCGCATATGTTTTCAACACAATAGTATGTAGAAGGACTTTGGAGCTTAAACTTTCTAGGATTTATTTGCAATTTTGTGAATATTTACACTATATACTATAATATGGGCTACTTTGTCCAAGTATATTAGTTTTGATAAAATTACCGTGAAGTTTTGGATTGTGATATTAATCCCGACAAGATGTGTTTGGGCTATTTTTTTTATGGATAAATATGAATTAAACTTGATCTTTTGCTTAAATATTAAAGCTTTTTGCATCATTCATCCAACCTAAAACATTTTTACTTAATATCATAAGGCTCCCAACTCCAATGAATAGCTTAATGGGAAAAATAAATTTATATTTAAGATACTATGAGTTCATAAATAAATCAATAGTTGTTTCTATGGTTGGATCAATGATTGATCCTTAAATGAATTTGCTTTGGATTTTGTTAAAGTTGTATTTTTGTGATTGTGTTATTTTTAAATAATAGTGTTTTTGCAATACTATCGATAATTGAGTAGTTAAGGATGGTTATTCGAAAGGGATAAAAGGTTGATTATTATCCCTTAATTATTTTAGAAATAAAAATATTTAATATCTTAAATAATAATTGAGTAGATAATTAAGTACAAGTATATACAAAGTTATAACAATTAAATCCTAAATCCTCCTATATATATTCACATATGTACATAGTTGTTATATTTTGAAATATTACTTGATTTCATAACAAAGAATCACATTTAAAAACTTTCTTTTCATATAATTATTAGAATGAGACTTTAGATTTGTTATAATATTTATTTTATAGTTACTACATGAATACCACCCTTATATGGTCTAAGGTCTTAACAATTTTTTCTATTTCAAATTATATTGAGAATAGCCTCACCTATTATTAACAAAATATAGTATTAACATTATTTTATGTAGTTATTTATAAAAATAAAAAAAATTATATTTTAATTAATTTTTATTTTATTATTTATTCACTATTTGATTGATTTTACATTTAAAAAGTCATAAGACTCGATGGGAGTTTAAACCACCTTGTACTTGTGCATCAATTTGTTTATACATTGAACTTAAGTTTATAATTTCTCTATGACTTTGTCCTTTTTGTATCTCAAAAAAAGAGAGTTATTCACACCTTTTCATGTCATGTTGTTATTTGATTGACGTGAATACATGTATTATATAATTTCTATTTATATTTACTTGTATTTATATAAATTGAACTAATGTACAATGAGACTTTCAATCTAAGTTGTTATATGCTTCGTGTATGTGATTTCAGTTACATACAAGTTGGTCTAGTTGTAACGAAGATAAATTAATTAGATTATAAGATAGTTTTATTATGAAATCTAGGAAATCAATATACTTTTATTATATTTCTATGAGTGTCATGTAATTGTGAACAAAATGTTTGTTCGTAAACTTGTTTTTAGGATTATTATTAAGTCTATTAAGTAAAATTTAAGAAACGTTGAGTTTTAGATAATCATATTTAAGGTATAAAAGATATGTCTATTACGTATATTACTACACTCATATATTCAATAGTATCACACGTTTACAATAATAATCAAGATAATAAGTATCACATAATAGTCATAGTGCTCCAATGACTCATAATTAGGTACCATTGTATATATATTTTAAGTGTATTATATATAGGTTTGTGATTGAATCAATTTTTTTGTTGTATGATCGAATGAAAAGTCCTTTTAGATTAAGTGATTGATCTCTTTAGTAGATAGATCGATCTCTAAATGATCCTCAATCGATCATGTCAAATTACATAACTGTTAAAAAATGAGTTCTAGAAAGGGATTGATAACTTATTTTGTTGACATAACTTAATTTTGGGAAGGATTAATTTTTGTAACGAGAGTTGGTCAATTTCATCTTGTTTTATGCATTTTTTAAATCTCAGTCAATTGTCACTTGCTATTTTTTGCTATATGAGTAATGTTTTTTTCTTTAAGTTTTCTTTAAATAAACTTCGAGGTTTACTTCTACTTAGATACATACAACTTGCCTTACAACCATTTCAAAGCCAAACCTCCTATTTTGATATAGGGGAGTGTAAAAGAGATTTATTTTCAGATTGTCTAATTCAATAGCTCAAAAATCGTTGGAGTTTTCCCTTTGAAGCATAGTTTAGTGTTGTTTCTTATAATCTAATCACACAATGACAGAGCAATTTTAATGAGTATAAATTTTTCACAACTTGTTCTCTCTATCCTTTTCTCTTTTTTAATTAGGCTTATCTTTATTATCCCATCCATTATATTCATATGATTATTTTAGCATAGATAGTCTTGTTCATTGATTTGAATATTTGATTTTATAAGATTATGTTAGTATAGATTTGAGTTTATTTATTGAATATGTGTTTAATTGAAGTTGTAGGATTTGTTTGACTTTTTTGATATATATTTTGAATCTTTTATTTAAGATTATTCATATTAAATTTGTTTTAGAATGTACACCTACACTTATATTTTCTAAACTAACATTATTTACCGGTTGATTCATAAACGTGTCTTATTGTTGATGAGTTAATCAAAACGTTGGTCAGAATTTTCCTATACTAGTTTTGAAGATTATGAAAATAAAGCTAAGGCTTATAAATAAAGTATGTTAGGACATTATCCTAATAATGGTAGTATAAAATCGAGTTTATCTTTGAATATTTAGTTTTTATAATGGATAAAATTAGGTGATTTGGTGGATTCATGTATTAGTGGTTTTCTTTTTGAGTCATTGTTTGTAACATGTTGTTTTTATCTAAAAATCTTGTATGTTATTTTTATTTTTTATATTTTATTTTTATACGCGATTGTATACAAAATCTTTGTGATTAGGTTATGAATTTATAATTTGATAAAATTAAAAATAATATTTTTACTTCTATCTGTTTTTTTTAACTAGGTTTTTTTTAAAACTAACATTTTTTCTCTTCAAATATCCACTATTCTCCTATTAGTAAAAAAAAATCTTTAATGCTTTTTTTTGGGTAAAAATGAAGGGTTAAAATAACTCCATTATATTACGTATTGTTGTTAACATTGTATACATGATTATCTTGTTATTAAGAATTAAGGTTAAATTTTATCTAATTTAAGTTTTTCAAGAAAATTTAAATTGATAAAAAATAACTAAAATATCTAAAATGCAATAATAAAGTGTTTAAAGTGTCACAAGTTTTAAAAATATATGATTAATTTGCCCATTTATAAAAATTGACCAAATTGTCATTACATCCTTAAATGTAAGACCTTAGGATTATTCTAAAATTATATCTGTAAGCTTTATAGGTTATTCAAAAAATAAAATATATATATATATAAGCTTTCAAAAATGTACGTTTGCGCCTATAAGTCTACCAATTTTTTCAAAAAATGCAAGACCATAATACTCTCTACCGAAGGATGGCGGATCTTCAGTGAGGTTACTACAACACCCCGTAGAATTCCAATGAGTTGGAGCTCGAATGGGATCTTGTAACGTTTGATACAATTTTATTGAAGTTATAAAGTATGGGGATTTTTTTTTGTTGAGTCTTATTATAATTTGGTAAAAATAGTGAGTTTTTGGCTGGTTTATTTCTATTTAGGAAAAAAAAAACTTACATTTCATGCATTCTCTAGTTATATAAGTCATGTACGGGTATTTCTTATTGCTAAACATACAAATCTAACCCAACTCGCTAAAAACTTTGAAAAATTCCGCCACATTCAATCCAACTCCAAATTTTATTAGGCTTTTATATACCCTAAAAACTTTAGGTCTAGACTTAGGACTAAATGTTTCTACCATTACTCACACCCAACTCAAAATTCTAATTAAGTTTAAATTATGTACATTTTTACAATTTTGTAGCATTATTTTTTATGATTTTTTGCATTTGACGCAATGACTTAAAGTAAATTTAAAGTTCTTGAAAGCCATGCACAAATCTACCGAATAATTTAACGACCATACTTTTATTTATTGAAAAATCCGACACACTCCAGTCAGTCAAAATATATGTAAAGTTACAATGTCTAATCAAGCCCGACCCAAACTTAAATTTTGGGCTCAAATTCGGGTCATGCTAGCTCATCCGCCCACATTTACATGGGTTGAGTATTTGCCAAACATAAATGCGACAAATGCATACATAGTATATCTTATAGATATTTTGTAAAGTTCTAGGTTTTTCGGCTTAACTTTCTAAAAATTTGGTAACTCTTACAGAAATATAGTGAAATTCTGAAGGGCAATCTAAAATAATTTAAAACATCTTGGAAGGCCTCTAAGAAATCAAAAAATTATGAAGGCTTACCAATATTTTTTTTTTGGGGGGTTCAAATATGAAGGCTTACCATGAATCACAAAATACTTTCCATAACAGTAAAGAGGAAAAATATTTATCTAAAAGGCATAACATAAATTGTCCAAAGACTAGAAAGCCTTCCAAAATATTAGAAATTAGAAACAATAAAAACATGTCTGATAATGATTTCATGGTTATCCTACATGTCACATGAGCAGTTAACATTAATTGACTAATATGACCCCCCCACCCCCCAAAAAAAAATCTATTAAAGACCAATGTGTTAACTTATACTTGTTTGAGAATTGAAGTGTTAAGTTTTCAAAGTTTCAGAACCTGTGTCAAGAAGTCCAAAGTCAAGGGATCAAAAAAATTAGTTAGCTCAATAAAATAAAAATTGATATTAAAATTGATAAATAAAAAAAACAAAACATGAAACATAGTTTTAAAAACGAGTTTTTTTATCTTTTTTTTTTAAATAATACCATTATTTACATATACCTACACACACAAACACGAGCAAGATTCAAACCCACGCCCTCACATTGCCACAAAGCACATATACCATTGTAATACAAGTGAATTAAAAAAGAGAACTAATCTAGCATAAGTAATAACTTGAAAACAGAAATGTAGATAGGAGTGACAAGGTACATGATGATGATCAAATCTTAATACTTTGGAACAAAATAAGCTAACAAATCCCAAAGCGCACAACAAATTTGGAAGCTATTATTCTTGCAGGAAAAACAACAAGATGTCTTAAACACAAACCTAATCATCATCTCTTTCAGGGGGAAGACCACAAGGCAAAAGCATTTTCTGCACAGTAGTTGATATAAATAAAATATCAGTACAAATTATAATTCAAAAAACAATTCATTATTAAGTTCTACAGAGAAATTGCCTAGTCGTCCAGTAGAACCCTAGATGAATTACAAGCATCACAGACCCAATATAGAAGAAAAGTGACACCATAAACTAGAGAAGATTACAAAGATAACTGATTGCAAGGTAGATACAAGATAAGGAGGATGTAACGTATGAAATGAGAGTACCACCTTGTTACTCTTTACATATTTCACAAAGCTAGAGAACAGAAATTGTTGAAGTCTGCACAGCCATGATTTTTCCCTCAAAACGCGCTTATCAGGAAGGGGCTGTCGCAGACTTATAACCAGCACTTTGCTGGTTTACCTGGGCGATGTGGGACTTCCAACACTCCCCCTCACATCGGCCGGAGTACCCTTTACCGGGGTGACCGTGTGGATGATTGGGGGCTGACTGGTTGGACACATCGTGACCCCCAGGTACCTGCTCTGATACCATGTTGAAGTCTGCGCAGCCATGATTTTTCCCTCAAAACGCGCTTATCGTAAGCTGTCGTCATAGACTTATAACCAAAGACTTTGTTTGGTTTACCTGGGCGATGTGGGACTTCCAACAGAAATAAAAGCTGAACAGCCTACGATGACATGGGATAGGTAAGAGAAGTAGAAAATAAGTAAAATGCATAAGATCCAGGAAGTTCGAAAAACACGTAGCATTGGCACAAAAACTATATATTTTGATCCCAATTCACTCTATTCTAATGTGTGAATTCTCAATACTAGGAAGGAAAATCTGGGTTGACGGTCACATGAGAAGCATGACAAATTACCATCTTCTATAAAATTTTCTTTCTTACACTACTCTAGATAAGCTCTCTCTGATCGTACGATTATAGACGTAGTGAACATTGATAGAGTGGATGTGTAGAAGTTAGGACATTTCACCAATCCACTGTAAGTTGTGGTATGTTCCATGTCCATGATACATGAAAATATAGCTCTCACTCATACGATTGATTTATTTCTTTACTCTAGATAGAAAGAGAAATATAGTTTTTATCACCAAGATATACAAAAAGGCAAGATACTGGTCATTGCTGGACCCAAGAGTTTTCTATAGTCCCCGCATTTCTTTTCTTTGTTTTTCAATTCATAAAAGGGCTGTGATAGTGGAGAAACAATAATTGACAAACGCATCACCTCCCAATTTTATGCTGCATAATAAGGGTCAGTCTACCTTATATTGAATGGAAAGTGCATATTCTTTGTCATTTTGACCATCAGATTTAATATATGTAAATGTCAACCGTATAATATTCTCGTAAACCCGCTAGTCATTTCCTTCTCAATACCTGATATATGGTCAAGATTGTGAATGCTTATCACATCTATAATGTAGAAACTTCCCCGAGTAATTATTCCTTTATGCTCAACTGAAAGGACAAATACAATCGGACCCAAGATTTCTATAACACAACCACTTGCAGAACACCATGCAAACCTTCAGACATCATTTTTCTTAAAGCAATACACATATCCTACCAATTGAACTTAAAAAAGAGATACAAAAATGGGTAAAAATCCATGGTACTCGACTAGCAGCAGAAGAATATGCAACAAAACGTATAGCAAGGAAAGAACATTAATTAAAATGAAAAAACAAAAGGGAGAAAACCTGCATGAAGTTGTAGCGTTCCCTTCCAATGGATTCATTTTCAGCAATGGCAAAGTAGGCCAAGATAGGGTAGTGTCCAACATATGATGCATAACTATCACGCTGAATATTAACTGCCCATTCACTAAAACCCACCACAAAAATTTATAACATAAAAATGAATAATTAAAAAAAATACTAAATCAAAACAAAGAAAACAAGAAACATACGGATTTCAAAGGAAATAAAAAAGCCTTACAATCTGTTTAAGTCGGCATGACCAGTACCGACATATTTAGCTTGCAGATGTTCAAGCTGGGAATTGATATTGAACCTATCACTGGCCTGTATTCAAATGAAAATAATAATTATACATATCAAACTGGAGATATAATCAAAATAATTAGGGTTTTAATTTCTCTCATATTCTATAAATCAAAAAAGGGTTTAGGGATCTAGACCAGAGAAGTTTAAAATTGGAAACAATTATGTTCTACAGTGAAGGAGAAAAGCAAGAGTTTTACCTGCATATTGGCTGCGAATCAAAGAGTCAGTGTGCGCGAGAGAGAGAGTGGTCGAATCCAATCTGCCCCTATTGAGGGAAGGCGTCGCGTATATTTATTATTTATTTATTTTATTCTTTTAAAAAAGTAATAATATTGCTGACATTATCCATGTAATAAAAAAAATTATAGTATCAATTTTATTCTTATAATTAATTATATTTTTAAATTATTATTATTATTTAATAAAATTATAATTAATAAATATTATTATGATAATAATAATTTTAAACCCAAAAAAAATATACTTAAAACAAATTACATAGAGTTAGTGAAAAATGTTCACTCCACCTCTTTATAATTATAACGTTTAGATAATTTTAATTATTTTATTATTTTTTATGAGTTTATAAATGATTTAATTTCTACATTTTTATTTTATTTTTTTAATCAATTTTATAAGCTGACTTATCTATCCAAAAACCTATTAATGCACCATAATATATGTCTAGTACATCGTAATAAGATAATATAAATTTTAGCAAGTTAGATTTTTTTTCCCTCACCATAAGAAGCAAGTTGGGTGTTTGGTATTACACATACTTTATAAGAAGCAGTCTTATGTAATCGTATTGCTACACCTATTTTTTTTATTTTTTTAAATAAAATATTTATGATTAAGGATAAATAAATAATTTGATTAATTCATTTAAATTCAAAAAAATTATCTAATCTGTAAAATTTGATTGAAATTTTTTGTAGTCAGATCATATTAGTATTAAAAATTATACAATCTGTTTCGATTCGGATCGAATTCGTATAATAATTTAATAATTATACAAAATATTTTTTCTTTTGATTTTTTTAATTGTAATTATAAATAATAAATTTTATTACAAATACATAAATTTAAAATTTAAATATTGTATATGTTATATTTTATATACGATAAGAATTCATAAATAAATTTTAATATCAATTTGACTTTATTTGATCCAAAGAAATTCAATCTATTTGGATTCGAATTGTTTCGGATTAATTATATCATTATATCAAATTCGAATTAAAAATCTTCAAAATCTAATTCGAATTCGTATTAATTAATTATCACCCTTATTTACAATCATTGTGTAGAAAAAATATTACACATTTAATTTATATGATCATAATTTCTTAAGAATATTTATTCTTCCGTTACTAAAAAACAATTAAATTAAATAATATAACTTAGAAGCCTCAAACTTTCAATTACTGCCGAAAGGAATCAGTAGAATAGGCCTATTTTTGAGCAAATTTTGCTAATAATATTAAAGTAATAGCCGACTAATTAAATCCTTTTTTAATGAACTTCAATTCAAAACAATCAATTTGATATGTTTTTATTAAATACTTGATATATTTTTATTAAATACGTGCATTCAACCGGTAATTATTTAAAATGTACAATATAATCCTTTATCTTTTAATTTTAAAAAAAAAATTATACTTTAATCCTTTACCTTTTAAATTATACATGGAAAGTACCTTAATTATTTAAAAGTTCTAATTAATTTTAAATAGTATTTTTTTCAAGAATAAATTTGAAATTAAAAAAAAAAACAAAAAGTAATTTAAATAATAATAATTAATAAAATAAAGTTTTGGAAAAATAAATATCTAAATATGTAAAAATATATATGAAAACATTTGATTATATGTTACATACGAAAGATACTCATAAACAGAAAATATACGAAAAGGCTTGAAATGGACATTTTAAACCATAATTAACAAAATTTGCTATCCTTGGCTAGCATATATCCAGTCTTTGACAATAATTCAATAAAATTCTAGAGAGAGATGGACAAAGAGGGAGAGGGAGGGGCAGAGAGAGATAGGCGATTAAAACAATCACAAACCTTCCAGAGCATAATTGATACATTGATCATTAACACAATTTAAGATACATGAAGAAAATATCTACGGCTATTTATAAAAATTTCTGCACCTTGACGAAATTAGCGAAATACATACAAACTTCAAAGAACATATACTCGTGTCGTAAGAAGAATAATTGGCAGAAAGAAACATTAAGCTGAAAAAGATCCTAACTAATATCCAACCTCTTGTTTTCTAGGGCCTTCGCCCATAAAAATTTGCCATTAATGTGAGTTAAAATCAGCGAGCGAATTTTCTGGTTCATTTGCTCAACATCCATCAGATGATATCAACAACAAGAATTCATGCATTTCATTTGCTTACACCCTGTTTCTCAGGAACTTCTAATTGTGTTGGAAGCATGTTCAAGAAGCTCCCATGAGCAGGTTGATTGGAACTCCTTGTGGTTTCATCATCTGTAACAGATAAAGCCGATTAATCCCTTGAGTTATTAGAAAACAGAGAAGATTAAAGAAACAAAATTGGTCGACAGGAGCACGTAATCTGGAACAAATGATTGAGCAAAATGTGAAAAGGAATCCTCCTCGAGCAAAATCACATGAAGAAATAATTAATCAAAACTTCATCAACATACATGATCAAAATAACCTTAAGTCTATAATTACAATGCAAATAAGTCTATATATAGGCAATAATAAAATACTAACTTAATTCTATAATAACTCAAATTCTAATGAAATTTATCTTACTCCAATAATAAATCCTAATAAATAACAATTGCGATAGGAAAAAAAAAACTAAATAGTAAAATCTTAGGACTTCTTACTTTATGCTTTCAGAATTGCTAGTGGAGCTACAATGCTGTCTTTCTTTGGGTTTTTGATGATCTAATAACTCTTTAATGAGGCAAAACTATCAAAAGAATTGATAGAAGAGCGTGTGGAGACAAGACGGTGAGAGAGGAGATGCAAAGGAAGCAACTGTCTGGAAGAAAATGTCTTCTGCTAGAGTCTAAACAATGGCTAAATGAGGCGGGTTGGTTTTGGATATATCTTGGATTGGTGTGGAGGAAAAGTGAATAGATATTGTAAAGGAAAATTCATAAGACAGATGCCAAATTTGAAGGTGGGGGAGCAGGGACATTAGCCTCCTTTCACTTTCTGATGTAAAAATATTTTAATTGTAGGTAATATTTACAAAATTATAAATAAATTAATATATAAAACGAATACTGTAATCTCTGAATTTTTATTTTTAAGTTTTTATTACTCAAAATCACATTATAAACTCAATAATTTAAATATATTTATATTTCAACGAGATACACATAATAGTTTTTTAAATAATTAATAATTTAAAAGTTATATTATTTTTTACAGTTTATATGATGCTCCTCCTTTAATCCTACTCGCCACATGTGGTGTGAGGCAGACGTTGTTGAAAATCAACACCAAAATAATAATTAAAGAGGTAGAGAAATAAATGAAGTGGTTGAAGAGGTAGAGAAATAAATGAAATGGTTGAAGGTTGTAGAAATAAATGAAGTAGTTGAAGGTTGTAGAAATAAATGAAGTAGTTGAAGGTTGTAGAAAATGAAATAGTTGAAGGTTGTAGAAATAAATGAAGTGGTTGAAGGTTGTAGAAAAGAGAAGTGTGGAGATAAGATTTGTATGGCTAGGATTATTTCTTAGTTTTATATTCAGATGCACAGTATATTGTACGTGGTGAGGACTATAAATAGCCTACCTTGCATTTGGTTTAATCATTCCATCAAAAACAAATAAGTCTTTGTATTCTTAGTTTGAGTGTAAGTTAAGAGCTTTCTCTTTGAGTGTTTGTATTTCTCTTCAATTTGTGAGTTGCCTTTCAAAGGTGTTATAGTGAATATAATACAAGTAGTTTGTTTACTTGTTTGGATATAATATTAGTAAATTTAGAATTGTTCATTCTAAATTTTACTCAACAATTGGTATCAGAGCGGGACGGTCAGGGATCGTTCTTAGTGGAGTTATCTTGAGTTGTGAGGAGTTTGGTACTCTGCAAATTTATTAGTCAAGCTTGTTCGATATAGTTGAAGTCTTGCCGACACGATGGGTGATCTTCAAGTTTCAACAACAAAAACTATAACACATGGGCAACATGTATGGAGTCTTATCTACAAGGTCAAGACTTGTGGGAGGTTGTTGGTGGTGATGAAGTTACACAACCAACAGTGGAAGATGCAAACGGCATCTTGCGGAAGTGGAAAATTAAAGCAGGCAAAGTGATGTTTGCTTTGAAGACCACAATTGAAGAAGAAATGCTGGAGCATATTCGGGATGCAAAAACACCAAAGGAAGCATGGGACACTCTTGTTACGCTCTTTTCAAAGAAGAATGATACAAGATTGCAACTTCTGGAGAATGAGTTACTATCGATGGCGCAACGCGACATGACGATTTCCCAATACTTTCATAAGGTAAATTCATTATGCCGCGAAATTTCAGAGTTAGATCCAAAAGCTCCTATTGGGGAAACGAGGATAAAGAGAATAATTATTCATGGTTTGAGACCCGAATATCGAAGGTTTGTTACCGCTTATACAAGGATGGCCGACACAACCATCTCTTGTTGAAGTTTGAGAATCATTAGCTTGGCCAAGAAGCTATGGCTAAGCAAATGGGAGGAGTCCAACTGAAGGGTGAAGAAGAAGCGCTCTACACTAGCAAAAGCAAAGGCACTTTCAAGCGATACAATGGAAATGGATATAAAAATGATGGCGATAAAGGAAAAATTCCTCAAGGAAAGGGAGGCTTTCGTCCAGGGGGAGCTTGGAAGAACCGCAATAACAATAGAAAATTTGACGGTGAATGTTACAACTGTGGAAAGATGGGTCACATGGCAAAAGATTGTTGGAGTAAGAAAAAGCCTGTTGAAAGCAATACAGCTACTTCCAGTTCTAAGGAGCAAAGCGAAGATGGTTGGGATGCCGAAGCATTATTCGCTACAGAGGAAGAAGAATTGGCTCTTACGGTAACAACATCAAAACAGATTGACTACAAGAATGACTGGATCGTAGATTCGGGCTGCTCAAATCATATGACAGGTGATAAACAAAAGTTGGAAAGCATGACTGAGTACAAGGGAGGTCGTGTAGTGGTGACAGCTGACAACTCAAGGTTACCGATAGCCCACATCGGTAAGACGATAGTTACGCCTCGATATAGTACTAACCAAATACAACTTCAAGATGTTTATCATGTCCCAGGAATGAAGAAAAATTTGCTATCTGTGGCTCAGTTAACATCATCAGGCCATTATGTCTTGTTCGGTCCCCAAGATGTGAAGGTGTATCGTGATCTCAAAATCTCAGAAACACCGACAATGGAGGGACAACGATTGGAATCAGTCTACGTAATGTCAGCAGAATCTGCATATATAGACAAGATAAGAAGAAATGAGACAACAGATTTATGGCATATGCGGTTAGGTCATGTTAGCTATTCCAAGCTAAGTGTGATGGTGAAGAAGTCGATGCTTAAAGGGCTTCCTCAACTAGACGTACGTACAGACACGATCTGTGCAGGGTGCCAATATGGTAAAGCTTACCAATTGCCATATGAGGAATCGAAGTTTAAAGCAAAAGAACCATTGGAGTTAGTTCACTCTGATGTATTCGGTCCTGTTAAGCAACCATCAATTGGCGGTATGCAATATATGGTGACATTCATTGACGACTTCTCAAGGTATGTGTGGGTTTTATTTATGAAAGAAAAATCTGACGTATTATCAAAGTTTAAAGAGTTTAAAGAGTCAACTGAAGGAGAAGTTGGAAAGAAGATTCGTTGTTTGCGCACAGACAACGGCGGAGAATATAGCTCAGGTGAGTTCTCTCAATACTTAAGGGAATGTCGAATACGTCATCAGTACACTTGTGCCAACACGCCATAACAAAATGGTGTAGCAGAAAGAAAGAACCGGCATCTTGCAGAAATTTGTCGGAGTATGCTACATGAAAAGAATGTACCTGGGAGGTTTTGAAATTTGAATCGATGAGATCAGCCTTTGTCATCAACAGACTTCCTCAACCAATGTTAGAATTTGTTTCACCCTTTGAGAAACTATGGAACATGAAACCTACAGTTAGCTACTTTCGAGTATTTGGCTGTGTATGTTATGTATTTGTTCCTGATCATTTACGGAGCAAATTTGACAAGAAAGCTGTTAGATGTATCTTTGTGGGATACGACAGCCAAAGAAAAGGGTGGAAATGTTGTGATCCAACGAGTGGAAGATGCTACACTTCACGAGATGTGGTGTTCGATGAAGCATCTTCTTGGTGGTCCTCAGAGAAGGAAGCATTGCCAGACTCAAGAGAATTTGGAGATAAGCTGCAACAAAAGATGGAGGAGCATACTATTCAATTCCAACCAAGTTTAGATGAATCCAGAGATCCAGACGATGATGGTGCCGAACAAAGAGTAGCTCAGAATCCTTGGCAAACTGGCATATATCAACAACTAAATGAAGAAGGTGAGCCTAGTGAAATAGAAGAATCAACTCCACAATCTCAACTACGTAGGTCAACAAGAACACGAAGGCCAAATCCCAAATATGCCAATGCAGCCATAATTGAAGAAGCAATAGAACCTGAGACGTTTGAAGAAGCATCGCAAAGATCTGAGTGGATGACAGCTATGAGAGAAGAGATCGATGCACTTCAACAAAATCAAACTTGGGATCTGGTGCGAAAGCCAAGAGATGTGAAACCCATATCCTGCAAATGGGTTTACAAGATAAAGCGTAGACCAGATGGGTCAATCGAGAGATACAAGGCACGATTGGTAGCTCGTGGTTTCTCTCAACAGTATGGACTAGACTATGATGAAACATTTAGTCCAGTGGCAAAACTTACAACTGTTCGAGTCCTACTTGCACTTGCAGCAAACAAAGATTGGAAGCTGTGGCAGATGGATGTGAATAATGCTTTTCTTCATGGAGAGTTGGATCGGGAGATCTACATGATCCAACCAATGGGTTTTCATAACCAAGATCATCCTGAATATGTGTGTAAGTTGCGGAAAGCACTCTACGGATTAAAACAAGCACCCAGGGCATGGTATGGTAAGATTGCTGAATTTCTAATACAAAGTGGTTATTCAGTAACACCTGCAGATTCCAGCTTGTTTGTTAAAGCCAATGAAGGAAAGCTAGCTATTGTGCTAGTGTATGTGGATGACTTAATCATAACTGGTGATAATGAGGCAGAAATTCTTCGAACAAAGGAGAATTTGTCAGTCCGTTTCCAGATGAAAGAACTTGGCCAACTCAAGCACTTCCTTGGTTTAGAGGTTGATCGCACACAAGAAGGAATATTTCTTTGTCAGCAAAAATATTCTAAAGATTTGATAAAACGGTTCGGAATGCTTGAATGCAAACCAATTTCGACGCCGATGGAGCCAAATGCCAACATGTGTGCATATGAAGGAAAAGATTTGGAAGATGCGCAATGTATAGAAAATTGGTAGCGACCGATCTACTTAATCTTAACTCTACCGACATTTCTTACGCAGTTAGTGTAATGAGTCGGTACATGCAAAATCCAAAGAAGCCACATTTGGAAGCAATTCGACGAATATTGAGATATGTGAAGAGTACAATTGACTATGGTCTTTTGTACAAGAAAGGTGGAGACAACAAGCTAGTTGGTTATCGCGACGCAGACTACGCAGAGATCACGACACCAGGAGATCAACAACTAGGTATGTGTTTAAGTGGGTTCGGAACAATTTCTTGGTGTAGCAAAAGACAACCAACGAGTATCATTATCAACCACCGAAGTCGAGTATCGAGCAGCAGAATGGCAACAAGAAGTGTACATGGTTGATACAGCTAATGAATAATCTACATCAATCAAGAAATTATGCAAGATCTGGTTGTATTGTGACAATCAATCAGCAATTCGTTTGGCAGAGAATCCAGTCTTTCATGCAAGAACTAAGCATGTTGAAATACACTATCACTTTATCAGAGAAAAGGTTCTGCAAGAAGAAATTGAAATGAGACAAATCAAGACAGATAATCAAGTTGCAGACTTGTTCACAAAAAGCTTAAGCGTTGGCAAGTTCGAAATGTTTCGTCATCAGCTTGACACAGTAAAAATAGTAAGAGTTGGTGTTGAGGGGGAGTGTTGAAAATCAACACCAAAATAATAATTAAAGAGGTAGAGAAATAAATGAAGTGGTTGAAGAGGTAGAGAAATAAATGAAATGGTTGAAGGTTGTAGAAATAAATGAAGTAGTTGAAGGTTGTAGAAATAAATGAAGTAGTTGAAGGTTGTAGAAAATGAAATAGTTGAAGGTTGTAGAAATAAATGAAGTGGTTGAAGGTTGTAGAAAAGAGAAGTGTGTAGATAAGATTTGTATGGCTAGGATTATTTCTTAGTTTTATATTTGTATGGTGTAGATTGTATGGTGAGGACTATAAATAGCCTACCTTGCATTTGGTTTAATCATTCCATCAAAAACAAATAAGTCTTTGTATTCTTAGTTTGAGTGTGAGTTAAAAGCTTTCTCTTTGAGTGTTTGTATTTCTCTTCAATTTGTGAGTTGCCTTTCAAAGGTGTTATAGTGAATATAATACAAGTAGTTTGTTTACTTGTTTGGATATAATATTAGTAAATTTAGAATTGTTCATTCTAAATTTTACTCAACAGACGTTACTATTGGTGGTGTACTATTTTTTTTAAATGATGTAGAAGATTGGGTTTTTTGCCTTATTGTTTTAACTTGTCTTCTGTCTTTCAAAGCGCAGCTTATCTTAGGTCTTTTGGTGCTGGTGGATCAGCCATTGTTGTGAAGCTGGGAGCTTCACGTGCAAATGTTAGTGGCTGATTAAAAAAGATGAGGCAAGATTTGCAAAATAGAAAAAAAGAAAATGTGAAGAGAGGAATAACATTAAAAAAAGAAGATTTGCATGAGGTGCACTTGACTTCTTCAGTTATCTTTTTATTGGAAATTAAAAAATTGGCTTACATGACCCTTTTTCTTTAATTACGGGATCAAATCTGCCTAAGCCAAAAATTATGGACTAAACTGCTAATTTTCATGAAAATGGGACTATTTCGGCCCCACAGCCGTGAATAATGTATAACAGTATATGACAACCTTTAAGATAGGCTAAAAAATCACAAAACAAAATGAAGTACTAATCATAAATAATTCGGAGAATGTCTTCTCCAATGCCAAAAGGAGAGAAAAATGATTAAAATAATCACAAAACCGAGCAGCTAATTTTCAGGACATACCAAAAGGGGTCTTGATGGAAGGTCTCTTAGGTTTTGTGCTCTTCTTCAATTCAGCTGCATTTAAATTCATTAAAGCAGATCATCAACAAGTTGGAAAATCTAAACAGATGCATGATTAATACTTTTTGATAGGAAGATTAGATAATGATAAATTACAACTGTAAAAGACGAAGAAAGATGCGCTTGTGTTTAGGTATGAATATCCAGCAATTCAAGAATGTTTAATTTCGCTTCCTTTTTCTTTTATTTGAGGTGGGGTAAGAATGAGTTTTTTTTTTTTTGGGGGGGGGGGGAGGGGGGCGGCCTTTAACTTATCAATTCAATAAGTTTGGGATGGCTTCGGTATTTAGCACTGGTTTTTCAGCAAACAGTTTGATATATTTAAAGTAGCATGTAGTAATAAAGGGACAAAGGACTGATATGGTCCAAAATGTGGCAAATTCTGAAAGCATCACCAAGAGCACACACAAGAATAAAACACATTGGAAAGAAAATCAAAGTAGACCAATAATTAAAAGCCTTGTGTATCAAACTAGAACTATTTCTAGAAAAAGATATATTTTGTCATTTAGACTTTTCCTTCGGATATTATAATTATAAATTCATTATGACCAATGTGAAGTAGGCTTGAGGATGAAAGACATATCATGTGCAACCATTATTCATCCGCAGCAATTAATGAAAGAAGCAAAACATTTGGAAAACTATTTGCGGCAAAAAAGTGGGAAGCATCAATTGTCAAAGGAATTTGACATGAAAGACTTGGGTCCAGCAAAGAAGATTCTTGGAATGCAAATCACAAGAAATAAGAAGAAAGGATCCTTACAGTTATCTCAGGCAGAGTACATCAATCGTGTTTTGCAAAGATTCAACATGGGCGATGCCAAGCCAGTTAGCACACCCTTGGACAGTCATTTTCGCCTATCCAAGGATCACCCTCGCATTTAAGAAGAGAGAGAATTCATGGCTAAGGTTCTTTATGCCTCAGCCATTGGAAGTTTGATGTACGCAATGGTCTGTACGAGACCAGACATTGGCCATACAGTGGGAGTTGTTAGCATATTTATGTCAAATCCAGGGAAAACTTATTGGGAAGCAGTCAAGTGGATTTTGAGGTATCTGCGAGGCACCACAGAAAAGTGCTTGTACTTTAGTAAAAGAGAGTTAAAAGTACAAGGGTACGTAGACGCAGACTTTGGAGGTGAAGTTGATCACCGAAGAAGCACCACCGATTATATATTTACTGTTGGAACTACAGCTGTTAGTTAGATGTCACAAATACATAAAATTGTCACTCTATCCACTACAGAGGCTGAGTATGTAGCAGTAACTGAAGCTAGTAAAGAGATGATATGGCTTCAAGGTTTGTTAATTGAGCTGGGATTCAAACAAGAGAAGAATGTTCTACATAGTGATAGTCAAAGTGCAATACACTTGGCGAAGAATTCAGCATTTCATTCTAGAACAAAGCATATTGGACTTCGTTATCACTTCATCAGATCTCTATTGGAAGATGATGTGTTAATACTGGAGAAGATTCAAGGAAGCAAAAATCCAGCAGATATGTTAACAAAGGTGGTGACTATTGACAAACTGAAGTTGTGCTCAACTTCAGTTGGTCTGCTAGAGTAACAAAGACTAGAAAAGCTGTTGCATTGATCAAGGTGTGAAGACAGATTGAAATCAGTCTTCAAGTGGGAGATTGTTATAAAGCTCCTTAATTTAAGGAGCAAATTAAGGAGCAAAACATGGAGCAAAACAAGGAGCTTAATTCAAGGAGCAATTTAAGGAACCATTAATTTAAGGAGTAATTCAAGGAGTGAATTTTCCTATAAATAGATGTGTAATTGTAATGAATTAATCATCCAAAGTGTTCATTCCAATTGAGAAAAAAGCTTAGAGAGAAAAGCTTTTGTGAGAGAAAATTGAGAGTAATTTTCTTGGGTGTAATTGGGTTGTGAGTGTTGTAAACACCTTGTGTAATTTCTCTCCTTTCAGTAAAAAGATCTGCAGCAGGTCCGGAGACGTAAGCAAGATTGGCCGAACTCCGTTATCAAATTTTGTGTGTTATTTTTCTATTTTTACTTTCTCAAAAATCTGACTTATCGGGAATTTGCGTTATTTCCCAACAGTAACCTCTTCTCATGGTACTTTTTTCCTATGTTTTGCCAAAGAGTCACACTGATTTGGTATTGAAATAGATGACAGTAACAGACTCATCTCAATAATGAGGATAAGTCAAGATTATCATCAAACTGAAGACTTGCATAAAGTAGGTTAATAGTGTATGACAGAAAAATTTGTATATGAACAGTCACTGAGGGAGGTATATACCGATCCCAGGTAATTGATTGTCGTTCACAATTTCAAAATTTTTATAAGTGTAACCAACAAAGTTGACATCCTTTGATGACAGCATCTGCAGCAAGTTTACAACAGAAACAAAAAGCATTAGCAACAGTGAACACTATTTTACTATACGAATACAATAATATCATATTACCTCATTCTCACAAGTCAAAATCAGAATTAATTAATTCATAATGCAAACAAGTGAAAACATCAACAACCAACCAACCGTTATTATGGACAGAGATCCAAATAAATAAGAATAAGTTTTATGTAACTGTAGCTTTATAGAAAATCATTGTTAGTTATGGTGGGGAGAAAACAGTTGGTAGAGAAAACATAGAAGAGTTGTTAAATGCATAACTTAAAGTTTGAAGTAAAAATGCAGTGTTTCCTAAATTTAGTGTCAAATCACTGCATTGATTTTTAGTTATGTAGGGACACGATAGCCATTGTTTAATGCATATGGTGGAGGTGGTGTTGAAGCACCCGATACAAAAATAAATATTTTTCCAGGTAGCATTTTTCAAAAGCAACATTAACTGTATTTTTGAAATTGCTACATGACTTCCGAAGTCTTAAACATGTTCAAAATCAACCTTTGCCAAACATCATACTAGAAAAGAAAAAAATGTAATAAGATAATTATTGCTTTTTTAGACATCTACCTCAATCCTAAAATCATCTTAGAAATTAACACAACTGTTCACATACAGAGCAAAAAATTAGTACTTTTTATGAACTGAACTAAAATCATGAGATCAACACAAGAGTGTTCTCAACTTCTAATCCTATGCTGAGTTAACACATGACTTTTCTCAAGTTCAAGTTGATCCAGCTTAATCCTGTTAATTTTTTTAATCTAATTGGCACCATAATAAAACTTTCACATGGAATTAGTTATTGGATAAAAACTCCATTTGGAGAGTTAATTTGATCAAATTTAAAACATGCGTTAACAGGATAAGAAAATTTTAAAGTATACCTTATAAGCTAGATTTAACAAGAACATCTAGTTTAGTTAATCCATATACATCAATAATAGAAACATAAATAAGGAGGCCGAAGGACTGTTCTAACTTCTGGTTAGCAAGCAAAGTTATCATTTAATAAAATAATGAATAATATGACACTTTGGTCACTTTTACTTTCATAAATTGGGAACACTAGTCACTTTTTTTAAAATTGGTACATTTTTGGACAATTCATTCATTTTTTATCAATTTTGGTTCTTTTTTAATCATTTTTTTGTTGAAAAAATTTAAGTTGAATCAAATCGAACCTTATTAGTAGGAGGCTAGTAGATGTATGAAAAGGGAAATGTCTAAAATTTTTAAAAAGTGAAAAATATAATGATTAAAATCATCAAAATTGACCTAAAATGATTAAAGTATCCACAATGATTAAAGTGTATCGATTTAAAGAAAAGTGACCGATATATCCCATTTTTTTAAAGTAAAATGACCCCAAGAGTACTTTTTCCTAAAATAATACAGATTTAGAGAAAAGATTTGTCTCATCAAAGTGCAGTTAGCAAATAAGCCAATATTTCCATAACAAACATACCATGCAGCACCAACCCTAAAATGTATACATTAGAAGATATTTGCACAAACCTTTCTCCATGGACCTGCTTTTGTTGAAGTTTGAATTTGGTTGTCAGCCTATACCAAAACACCATGGTATCGAAAAGTTAGAACTGACAGGAATTCTACCTGTTGGGCGTAGATTAAATTTTTACAAATAATACATCCGGGAGAAATTCTGACCTCAAACTTCTCAAAATTCTGTGTATCTAAATCATCATTGACCTCAGGAATAAATGCTGCTTTTATTTGATACAGTTTGTCCAAGTCTATGCCTTTAAACCATGGGTGAGCCTGTACATGAGGCCGGACGACCAGTCAGTTAAGAACGAGCAGACAAAAGAGTTAAGAACTGACACACCACACAACACCTTTATTTCCTCTGCCCCTTTTGTTCCTAGTCGCTGCTCAACATTGCATAGAAGTCTACTGATAAGATCTTTTGCCTCTGGAGAAAGTTTTGCTTCCTCTGGAAATTTCAAATGTGTTCTCCAATTAACAATCTGCACGTTTGAGAAAAAAAGGAAATAAAACATATATCTCAAGCAAGGAACTGAAATATCAAATTATAAGTCCAAATTAGCATATTCTTTTTTCGAATATAAGTTACCAGTCAAAGAAAGAAAAGGGCAACAAACTAAGGTAAACAGGGAAAATCAAAAAAGGAAAAAGTGAAATCAAGCAAGAAGAGCCAACAAATTTTAAACAAAAATAAAGGGTGAGTGCCAATACACGTTCCTTTCTTTTTCCAACTAGAGAGTTAACGTCTCTAATTATTTTTTGGAGTAATTTAGTCTTATTACTTCCAAACAAATGATACTGTAATGATAAATGATTATTTTTATTTTTCGTTTTTTCAATAATCGTTGTCAAAGACCATCTTTAACATAGACAGTGTCAATTAAAAAGATTAAAAAAATTAAAAAACAAGTGACCATTTGTTTGATGTTACTTTTTCCTAAAACAAGTAATCTATTTCTTATATTATGAAATAACTTCCCAACCAATTGGAAAGATATCACAACAAGGTATAAAGCATATTAGTCTACCAGTACGAGAATCGTAGAGTAAAAGGGGACAGATATAATACTGATCAAAATTAAGATCATCCTTCCAATGATCATCTATTGATGTGTTGAAAAGTGGACTAAAATGCTTCAAAAAATAACTAGAGGACTCAATTGCCCTTGTTGCAATAACTAGAAGAGCCTGCCTCGTGGTATTTTACACAATCAATAAGTAACCTACTTAAACAAGATGTCCCCACTGCCACCCAAAAATGTTCCCATGACTTGGTCAAATAAGTTGATGATATCATTCAGCTCCTGAAATTTGATCTGAGAGGGTAGGGGCAAGAAATAATAGAAAATAAACTTAACAGTGCTACCTGAGTTTTTGTTCGTTTAGTATCTTTGATTTATAAGATTTTTCTTGTCTTAATTTTGGGATATTATTAACTCAAAAGATCAAAAACCCATAAAGCCAAAAATTCAAATTCAAATTCAAATTCAAACAAGTTAAAAATAAGGTGAAGTAAATATATATATATATATTGATTAATATCATGCTAAGACAAATAGAACTACAAACAATAACAATTACATTTAATAATTTTTACAACCTTAAAATTTGTTAATTAAATGAAGCTACATTTACCGTTCAAAACAATTAAATTTCACATTTATCAAAATGACTATATTTGAATGCATAACTACATAATACATTTCAAACTAAAACATAAAAGAGTGAATTACTTTGATATCATTTTGTTTGTTTACAATATATGTGTTAATACTTCAACGAATTACATTCAAAATTCGAATAAAATATGTGAAAAGTATTAAAGTTCTTAAAATATTGAATGCATACTTATAGAAGCAAGTAAAAACATGAGTATCTTGTTTAATAATTTTTTTAATCACATGTTATGAATTGCTATGTTTTATGTCTACTAATTTAGCACAAATTTTGGAGAATTTTTATTTTTCTCTTTTAATTCCATAATAATATATAATTATTACAATATTAATGTGTATTTTGATTTTCTTTATAATTGTTAATTTTATTAGCTCTTTCACATAGAATAAAATATTTTAGGAGTCTTTTGGTTTTCCTTTTAATTTTTCAACTAAAACATAATTATTAATACATATCATCAATTAGTTTTACACTAAATATAATTTAAAAAATAAAATAAATTTTAAAATATATTTATGAGATTTTGGTTTTCTATTTTAATTTCGTAATAATAGACAATTATTATAATGATTATAGTCTTTTGATTTTTTCTTTTTAAATTTTCAGTACGAAAAAATTATAATTTTTTTAATCAAATAGAATCAATCCTTTGATGAGTCTTTTGATTTTCCTTTTAATTCCCTTACTAAAAGAATTAATATATATAATTAATTATTTTTTACACTAAAAATAACTTAGAAGATAAATTATTTAGAATTAAATTATAGTTAAATTATGTTATATAAAAAAATACATGTTATTTTTCAGACTTGTTACATATAAATTCTCGTTAGATATAATTATATAAATTTAATTATATTTATCAAAAATATTGAGTAACATTATTATTATTATTATTTTTTGTTCTTTCAGGTAAATCATTCAAAAATATTACTTTGACGAGATGTATCAGAAAGAAGAAAATATCAACCAAAGTATAACAAGATAATTTTATTTTATTTTTTTCTTATTTGCAACAATTCTAAATGGATAAACATGAGGATAAATTCATCATAAATTATATATAATTACTTGGTATTTGGTCCGCTGATAAAATATTCTTATTTCGAGTCTAAATGTGCATTTATACACATCATCATGACAATCAAATTTTGGCCATTTTGAATTATATAAATGGTCTCATTCAATATAATAATATTGAAAAAAAATACTTGACACATAGCTGTTAAATGAAAAAGGCAAGTGCAACATAGTGGCAAAGACCCAGGAGTTCTTGTCCAATCCTAAAGATCAATAGGCTTCGAGTAAAAACCTTTCAGCTCATCATTTCATGTCGCCAAAGCCTTCTTCTGGGATCTTCTTGAAGCGAAACCCGCTTGTCCACAAGTGTACGGGGTGAGAAAAATAAGTCTCTTTTAGATTTATGATTTATTAATTATTTTTATTTTAGATTAGGGTTGATTATGTAATTAAAGATCTTTCTTCAATATTATTTTTTAATATTACTTCATTATTATTTTTAAATTAAATACATTTAGTTCAAATAAATGTGTTAAAATTTAACTATATATAAACAAATATATGTTAAGCTTTACTTAGTACATTTTTTTAAACTAATGTTATATAGGACTATTTAAAGTTAAAAAATTATTATTTAATTATTTTGATTATAAAAAATGTGATGATAAAAGATGAACATGAACATTTTATTATTAAGTTTGACTTTATGTCAGTTATGTGAGAAAAATGTATTTGTTTAAAGGTTAAAAGTCAAAATTTAAATTTAAATTTAAATAAAAATAAAAATAGAGACCCTCGATTTTATTGTATTAGGAAGAAAACACATAAAATAATCAAAATATTTTTTTGATAAATCAAAATATATGCTAAAATGATAAGAATATTAAAATATTATACTTAGTAAGTTTATTCTTCTATGACCCATTTTTTATAATCAAAAATATTAAATGATGGATTTTTCGAGCAACCTAACCAATCGATTCCAAAACCATAAACAAAAGGACTAAAACGACACCGTATTCATAATTATATTTTAATTGTGGTTATTATAGTGTATTTTTTTTTTAATTTTTAAAAATTAGATTAAATATGTTAAATTTAAAAAGACAATAAACATAACATTAACAAAATAAATGATAAACCAAAGCATAAAATTTGAAGAAAAATTATGTTGTTAAACTTATCATTTTAAGCTATTTTCTTTGCTCCAAGAAGGGAATAGGGATGAAAATATCGATGTTGTACATATCCTAACATCAAAACGTGATGACTATATGTTTTAACCAAATTGTCACAAAAATGTTCAAAATGTTAGTAAAATGTCATAGATATTGTGTATATTGTTGTTAAAGTGTTAAAATATCGTTGAAATATAAAAAAATATCATAAATATCAATTCTTAATTTTTTTCTTATTTTTTCTAAATAATCATTTCATATCAATTTTTTCTCATTTTTTTGTAGATAATATATTCTCTCTTTTTCTAGCATGTTTGTTATATATATAATATTACTTTTAAAAATAATTAATTAATGAAATTTATTTTCATATTTTCAAGATTTATTTATTTATAGTGGTCACAATTGGTAATGTGCTTAATTATTTTTAACCTTTAAACTACTTATTCTATAATATCTAACAATAATTTTAAACCATTTTACTTTTTGTGAAAATTCTTTTTTAAATTATTTCTCCTATTGAAGTTTATTAGGTCATTCATTAGCATAATATTCTTCTTCATTATAGATTCAACATTTGCATTTCTTTTTTCTTGTTGGACAATAATTCTTGTTTTCAGAAGGTTTATACATTTTTCTTCTTAAATATCTTTTATATAGGTTTTCTTATTAAATTTTCTTTTATATTTTTGAAAATCTTGTTTCCTAAATTTATATCTTTTAAATATCTTGTATTTTTTATATTTTTTATATTTCTATTGTAGGGTTTTATATGACATCTGTATTTTTTTGTATTTTAAAATCTCTTATATCACAACAGATTTGATTATTTCCTCTTATTTGCTTATATTTTTTTCTTTCTTGGCATTTAATGATTATCCAGATTTTAAGGCTTCTTATTCTTCCTCCTAAGATATCTAGTATGGTTTTCCTATTTTTCTGATTTTAGCCTTCTATTAAGATCTTATGTAACGTTTTAAGTAATTTTTAGAAATATTTCCTTATAAGTTGTTTGCATAGAGAATGATAATTTATATTAATACATTTCATATTCACAAATAAAAAAATATATGTAACATATGTTATAAATTTTTATAATTTTTAAATGTCATTTGACTTTATTGATTTTATTTTCATTGGATTCAATTACAGTTCTACATTTATCTTTTCCAATAAATTCCTTGTATTTTCATTTACTACTATATCTAAATATTCACTTCTTGTGGGAGCATTCCCTTGCATTAATAAGTATTGTTGGTATGTTAATTTTAAAAATAAAACTTTAATATTTCCTATCATTTTATGAGCTACTAATACTCTACAAATTGAATGGTTTGTTTATGTAGTTTAGGAGGTTTGTATGAGTACACTCATATCACTAGCCCATTCAACTAAAGGTTTTTTTATATGTCTTATACAATCTAGATCTAAGAGATAAGATCTATAATTTTCATAGAGCTTGAATTCTGGCAAGATACTACCTCTAGTTTTTCAATGTAACATTTCTTCTATTTAAGGTGGTTGTCTTCTTCTATTAGAAGTATGGGGTTCTCCTAACCTTTATCTATTTCTTTATTCTTTATATAGGTCAAATGTTTCTTATTGGTAAGGAACTAGTAATGAAATTGTTTTATATGACATTTTGGGATCATGATTTTTGGTTCAAAATCAGTCTTGCTGATTATTGTCATATAATCTTCTTATTTGTTTGTACAAAGCATTTTATCATAATGTTTTTCTAGTTTTTCATTAGTTAGTGTTAACAAACTAATTAATTTTTCTATATTCTTATTTTCAGGATTCATGAATTTTTCTTCTAATTCTTTTACATATTCCATTAAATTATAATTATATATTTTTCTTCATTTTTTCTTCTCTCATTTGTAGGTATCGGGGCGTTTGATCTAGTCCTACTTTTAATCCTTCTAAAAGATTATATTTATGACCTATAATACCATTATTTTTATGTATATTATATACATTTTTTCTTAGTTATATAAATTATATATATATATATCTTGTTGTAACTTATTATAACTACATTCTTTTATTTATTTTAATAATTCTTTTTATGTTTCGATTATAAATTGTAGATACTTCGTGTTCGATTCTTAGACTAAGTCTATTTTCTTTATTAGAAGTCTTAAGGTCTTCATTAATATTGTTTGATTTCTTGCTACGTCTATTAGGCTTACATCTATGTCTAACTATATATTTTTTAATTTTTCTTTAAATATTATTATCTCATAATATGACATCATAAACTAAATCTTTCATTACTTGAACTTCTTATTTGTTAAAATTTTTCTCTTCGTGATCTATAAAAGTAAATCTTGGTTTATTATTGTTTTTAACTACATTACTTTTTCTTTCTAGTATTAGATATTTTTCTTTAATATCTAAGTAACATTTCTTCGGTATTTTAAAGTCTGTTAGTATTTTTTATTTTATTATTTGTTCAAGTTCTTAAATGGTTTTATATATTTCTATAAATTTATTTTTCTATATATTGAACTATTATGACTATTTGTTAATGAATACCCTATTATATAATGTTTAAAAAATAGATGATTTTCTTTTTTCATTACATCTTTTCTTTTAAATTCATACCCTAAACTTAACACTTAGTTTAGGTTTTTATCATGAGTATTAATAGAAAATCTATGATATGTTATGAATTTTAGTTTTTGTTATCTCAAATTACCGTGAATTATTCACAGTATAACATTTTTCCTGTTTATTATTCTATTATCTTACAATGATGTTTTATTGATGTATCTATTTCTTATCTGAAATGAGCTTGTCTTAATATTTGGATTCTTCTTAAATAAATATATTCAATTTTTTCTTTATCATTTTGAGAGATTTTTGATAACTTGTTCATTATAGTTTCTCTATAAGTTAATGATATGTTATACCTTCTTTTTATATCTATAATATTAATGCTCATTTTTTTATTATTTATTCTATAATAAACTGTATTTTATCGAAAATAATTTCTTTAATGATAAAAATGATGTATCTTTAAATTTATCTATTTTTTAAGAATTAATTTTACATTTAAAATATGTTATGAATTTTAGTTTTTGTTATCTCAAATTATTATGAATTATTCATAGTAGAGTATTTTTCCTCTTTATTATTCTATTATCTTACAATGATGTTTTATTGATGTATCTATTTCTTATCTGAAATGAGCTTGTCTTAATATTTGGATTCTTCTTAAATGAATATATTCTATTTTTTCTTTGTCATTTTGGGAGATTTTTGATAACTTATTCATTATAGTTTCTCTATAAGTTAATGGTATGTTATACCTTCTTTTTATATCTATAATATTAATGCTCATTTTTTTATTATTTATTCTATAATAAACTGTATTTTATCGAAAATAATTTCTTTAATAATGAAAATGATGGATCTTTAAATCTATCTATTTTTTAAGAATTAATTTTACATTTAAATTTTTTTAATACTTATCAATTTTGTAAAAAACATCATGAGATGTATTATATTTCTAATTTTAATATTATTTGATTTCTTATTACTTCTTGGTTCTTCATTATTTCTTTTTTCATATTTATTTATGAAAAATTACTATTAACTTTAGTTATATTTAAGATCTGTTATGTTTTAGGGGTATTTTTTTGAATATTTTGAAGTCTTGAGAATATATATATATATATATCAAAAGTTTATAAATTTAAGCTCACCATATCCAAAACTAGATTTACAACTCATCCAGACGTATCAAAATTTCTTAAATTGTGTAGTTTTCTAAGTTTTCGATGGAAATTTCAAATTATTTCATCAAAAAAATTAAAATTGAAGGCAACTATATTGAAACGAGATTTTCAACTTATTGAGACGTATCAAAATTTCTAAAATTGTGTAGTTTTCTAAATTTTTTGATCGAAATTTCCAAACTTCTGAATTATATATATAATAAAAAAAAAGTTGAATATTTTATTAAGGGGTAATAGAAAAAAGCAATTAAATCCAATTTTTAAAACTGAATATTTCTTAAAGGGTAAAGTTGAAACTCTCTCTTTTTTTTACCCTTACAAAAATTCTCATATTTTATAAGTTGGATTTAATTAATCTTTTTCTTAAATTAAATAACTAAATGTACTCACTTAAATACTTAAGAGTACCAAAATACATTATCAGTATATTTACTGATCCATTACTTCAGAAGTTGATATAATTAATCATACTTCACTAAAATATGGTACATTTACATAAAATAAAATAAATGTTTTTTTTTCTTTCTAATATTGCGGTATCATGCTATTTTCTTTTATTGTTCCACGTAGTTTGACATTGTTTACGTGATTGTTCGCTTTTTTCACTATTCTAATATAACTCATATAGTCATCGTGAAATTTAAAAAAATTATTTTGATTTGTTTCTTAAAGAAAAAAAATAAGTGTAACTCATGATACTTTAGCATTATATATATATATTTATTTTATGTTATATTTGATTAATAAACATTAAATGAAAAAATCAGTTTACTTAGCTTATCGTTGTTTATTTTAGTATTTTTAAAAGGTTAATAACATTTTTAAATAACAATAATTTTCAAAATATTCGTTAACTTTGTTAAATATATGTAGGTACACTACTATAAAAAGAGGTATTTAAGTCGATATATAAAGTCGATTTTTGAAAAAAATGACTTTTAATGAATTTAAAGTCGGTTCGGTGTAAAACCGATGCTATTCACGTAAGACGTAACGTCGGTTGACACCTGGAACCGACACTACGTTCACGTGTAGCGTCGATCCAACACGTCAACCGATGTTACGTACGTGGATAAATTCTTTTATCTTCTTCCTTTCCAAACAGAAACTATTCCAAGCGCTGCATAAGTCTCAAAAACTCAAAACCTCTTTCATTTTTCCTCCACTCTTTCTCATTTTTCGACCACCTACGACCACCAATTTTAACGACGTTTAGTGGGTTTTCTTCCTCTCTAATTAATCTTTTAGATCCCCTATTTTTTTAAGCAAAATATTCAAATTTTTTATACTCATTTCTCACTTACAAAACACCAGTTTTTTCTTCATTTTCTTCATTTTTTTTTTTCATTTTGTCACTTCATTTACTCTTGTAAGTATTTATATTAATCATACTTACTTATTATTTATATTTTTTCTGTTATTATGTGTTATTATTTATGTATATAATTTTTTGTATTATATATATAAGTTTGTATTATAACATCAGAAGAAGAATATGATGATCTTGAATAACATAGAATAACATTATGGTGATTTTTCTGCTATTAATTAATATTTTATTTTTCAATTATTTGTATTATTTAAACTATTTTTAAACAAATTTTATTTTGTTTTCTGCTATTATTTAGTTATCGAATATATGTTTTAATTTAAGTATTATAGAAAATGAGTAAATTTTATAAAAAAAAAATAATTAAAAATTTAAAATCGGTTCACATGTTGAACTGACTTTAATACCCATTTTGTTTAACCGACTGCTAAACCAACTTTAATATCCATTTTTATAGTAGTGATATTAATAAAATCTTTCATATATATATATAATTGATGTATCCATGTTTTCATATATTTCATTCATGCATATGCAGCTACTGTATGGATTTTGTGAATGTGTTTCTTGCTTCGAATGTGTTAGGATACTATACTATTTATTATTTTCCACTATACAGTTTTAAGAAGGGTTCTGGTATAGACCATGGATATATTTGGTTTATCTTGATAAAACTAAAAATGAAAAATATAAACACGCATTTTCTTTATTTACTATTTTCTTAATTTATAATAGTGGATTTATTTTTCATAAAAATAAATAAATAGTGGATTCATCTATGATGTTACGTCTTTTTGAAGTAGACTACTGAGTTCAATTAGGTTTTTTACTAATGGTTTAATCTATTAGTTTTGAAAAAATAATAATACAGATCAAATTACTCATTTTTTTTATTTTCATTCTATTTTTTAAAAAAATTATTTTAAAAATCATTTCAACAATTATTCATGTTAAAATTTTCATTTTTAAATACACGTAAAAAAATAAAAATTAAAAATATTTTTTAAAAATATAAAAGTGAGCAAGTGAATCTATATTGTCACTTTTTTTAAGACTTATTGATTAAACTATCACAAAAAAGCTAAAATATTCTAAGGGTAATAGTTAAAGAATTGATACATCATCTATCCCTTGATTTATTTTAATGTAGTTTGGATTTGTTAAGAGTTGAAGGGTTGAGGTTTAGAATGGGGTGGAACATTTACAAATGCATCAAAAATGGGAAGGAAGTGATTTGATATGTTTCTACCTTATAATTGCATAATTGACTAGCCAATAAGAATAAAAAAAGAATTGCATAATTGTGTCGTGACTTACTTGAGTTTGAAAAAGGAAGTTTCTAATGGAATTTATTTCGCCTATTACATAAAAGAAAAAATACATGGATTTGAATTAGGATCAAAAGACAATCACTATGATCAATCCTTGCATGTCAAATCATGGTAAGTAATGGTTAGTAATATGATTTTAAGCATTATCATATTGAAAATAGACATTGATTCCTTGATTAAGTAATATATATTTTCATATGACTAGTCAATGGAAGATTATGGTTATGGAATTCATGCTTACATTAAAGTCATAAGTCAAACAAATGGATGCTCAAATAATCAGAAAAAACTTGTAATAATAATAAAAAAATACAGTAATTATTATAATTAACTTTATATAGCATAGAACATTAATTTTCATTGTTATTTTATTCTTATTGTGAGAAAGAATCACTACTCCATCTTCAATCTATTAGTATGGATTTATTTAATCAATAGAAACGATTCTACATCAATAACATCAGTATTACTCATAGTTGAAATGACATGACAAATCTTAAATGAGTAGAAACTATTAAGAAAGATTTTCTTACCATATCATTGGAGTCTTGTCTCGAGTATCGTTAGAAGCTCAATACTTCCAAAAATGATATTATTGATGAAAATAAGTATACTTCTATAAGATTCTAAGACAACTCATGAACCTTCAATCGATACCTAACAATGACATATATAACATAACATGACATGTTTTATAATAGAAAATTACAAGAAATGAAAAATTTTATACAACACATTTATTGAACCCAAAGAAGATAATTTCATCATAAAAGAAGAAAATAAGAAAATAACTTCACGGTGGAAACAAATTATCAATTTATGAACTAATTTAACGTACAGTGACACAATCGTATTTGATTACCAACCAAGAGTAAGAAATGGCTTTCAACATTCCTACTTCACATCACTGCAAACTAATAGATCACCAACTTGCAAAGAAAAATAGTTAAAACCATGTCATTCAAAGACTGAAACTTCACCGTTCCAACTACACGAGGCAATCACGTTGGGCAAGACAGGATGTACAGTAATGTCTATGCATGCTTTTATTTTCATCACCATATCAGATGATCGATAGTTGTAAAAATAAATAGAACCATCTGAGAGCCAGATATAAGCTTCTCTCCATGCAAGCTAAAACTGCACTTAATTGGAAACCCTGATAGCCCATGACTTTCATATCTCTTGTACTTATTGAGCTTGAAATGAGGGCTTGTAGATAATATTGCAATATAATTTCCACTTAATTGGGCAACAAAAAACAGGTGCCTCCTTAAACAGGGACAAATAGACATGATAAAGAAGATTTTTAGTTTTGCGGTATAGTTAAATCAAAAAAGAAAGAAAGAAAGGACAAGGAAGGGAAGGGAAAGGGAGGAAGAAAGGAAAAGAAACAATCTAATTGTTAGGATATACTCGTGGGTCCCGTACTCTATCGTGAGAGGGTCCTTAGACTCCATCTCCAATCCGAGGTACGTTAACGAGTTCCTTTCGCCTTTCCCAAGCCTCGAACTAGGGACCTAGTCCTTAAGTATCTCAGGTTCTTAGAGGTTGGTACCAATTTCTATGAATTTGTAAACTTAGGGGCTAGGTCATAGGTTTGAAGCTGGGGAAGGGCGAAAGAAATGCGTCGTAGCTTAGTTTGGAGGTAGAGTCTACGGACCCCCCCATTGTATAAAAGCTATGGGCCCACACAAATATCCCTTATAAAAAGGTACCTTTTTAATGTTAGGATATACTCATGGATCCCGTACTCTACCGTGGGAGGATCCTTAGACTCCATCTCTAATTCGAGGTACGTTAACGAGTTCCTCTCGCCTTTCCCAAGCCTCGTTAACGTACCTCGGATTGGAGATAGAGTCTAAGGACCCTCTCACGGTAGAGTACAGAGCGCACGAATATATCCTAACACTGATAATTACAGCTAAAATTGTTAAACATTGCTCGGTTTCAATTTGTAAACCAACAAATGAATATAACACCACAAGTATAAACTCATAAAGGCAACAATATCAAGTAGTACATATTCATTCATTTTTAGAAAGCAAGACAAAAGATAATGGAAACACTAGCATTAGTGTAATTACGACATTCACATTTTCTCGCTCCATTTCTTTGGCACCATCTATGTAAAACTAAACATAACTACATCTTATATACTCTTAGAAACCCAGGCCTAACTCTGAACCCAAAAGCCAGCTTGTGAGTTAGAGGATTGCCCAGACTTATAAGGAGCACTGCTATTTTACTCTTAGCCAATGTGGGACTTAACATCCCCCCTCCACATCGGCTAAAGTCTAGATTTACGGTACGGTCCGGATTTACGGCACGAGGACCGATGGAAGTACGAGGAAGCCAAGAGCCTAGCTCTGATACTATCTTAGAAACCCAAGCCTAACTCTAAACCCAAAAGCCAGCTTGTGAGTTAGAGGATTGCCCAGACTTATAAGGAGCATTACTACCTTACTCTTAGCCAATGTGGGACTTAACATGTACAAACTTTGTCATATTCAATCTTTCAGATACCATATTCCAAATCAAGCTACTGTTTGTAAAGCGCAAGTATGAGCATAATATTATCTAATCACGTAACTACTGGTAAAGCCATAATGGAAAAAGTTTCATACTTGATTAGAAAGGGGAACTTCCCGGGAGACATCAGATTCAGAATAATGAAATTCCAAGTTAAAAGGTAAACACAGGACCAAAAAACAAACTAGCTAAAACAGAAATATGACAAGAAAATTGAGGAAGATTATAATGTCAGTCTTTCTTGAAAACGATAATTTATCATGACTAGGTGACCAATGTAGAGAATTGATGGCCTTTGCATGCCTAGCTGTTGAGAGCTACAAACATCCTTTCAGATGTTTTGCGTAGCATTGCATGACTTTTATTCTTGTCTCAAAGACACACATATATCCCTGCAAAGATTCGAATCTGAAACACTCCCAAACACTGAAAGCAAGAGCATAAATACTAGAGTAAAACATCCCAAATTCGATACTTTCCATAGAATGACATTTGAAAGCATATGAATTATTATACTTAACAAACAAACAATTGATGATAAACTAAAAACTGCTCTACAGTGAGAGGACGCATGGGTTTATATTTGGATCCTTCTGAGTTCTAACTGATCCTACACAAACTTATTAATGTTACAAAACCAAGAGATTGTGCTGCATCAAAATTCATACAAGTATACCGAATACACCTGCAGACATTCTTCGATAAAGGTAATTTAATCTTATTTCTTTTTTAAGGTTAAAGTAAATTATTATTTTTAAATTTTAATTAAATTTATACGTATATCTCAATATATTTAAAACTTATAAATTTGTAAAACTTCTTAAGCAGATTCAAATTTTTTAATCTTACAATTTAATCCTCAAATTTTTAAAATTTCATACATAAATCTTAAATTTTTGATTTACAAATATGTATTTTAGTAGTAACTCAAATTTTTAAAATTTTATACATAAGTCTTAAATTTTTGATTTACAAATATATAGTATTTATATATAAAATTTTAAAAGTTTAAAGGTTAGACCTATGTGTAAAATTTTAAATTTTTTAAAACTAAATCATATTTTTTAAAAATTTGAGAACCTAAATGTGAATTTAGTTAAAGTTTAGGACTAATGATATACTTTTTTTTCTTTTAAAATAGGTAGGTTTAGTCTTGTAATTTTTAATTAAAATTAATTTAATCTAAATTTTAAATTTTTTTAGGATAAATTTTGATTTTTATTAAAAATAATATTTTATTTATAATACTCTTAAAAATATCATAAAAATTTAAAAAAAAATACAATTTTCTCTTTTTTTTAAATATAATATTTTATCTGGCATTTGCGTATCTCTCAATTTCTCTTTTTTTTCTTCATTAAAAATATTATTATTTTTATCTCTCAGGATTTATAAATTCAAGTAAATAAAAATAAAATTATAATATTAATAAAAATAAATTAAAAATATACTAAGAGAATAAGAGAAAAGAGAAAAATAAAATGGAGAGAGAATAAAACCACTTAAATTTTTTTTTAAAAATGAGATAAATTGAGATCATAAAGAAATTTAATATTTTTAAAAATAACATATAGTTTTATTTTATTTTTTAATGAAATCTAATTTTACTCTAAAAAATATTTCATTTTTCAAATTTTTTCATTAGATTAACTCTATTTAAAAATTATATTACTAAATTTATCTATAGAATAAAAATGCTATAATTAAAGTATTACATTACTAGATTACGCGTTTACTTCCTAGCTACTACTTAAGTGGCTAATTTCCATGATACCCATGACTATATGGACCTGGTTTAACGATGGAGTGAATAACTCTCTATTTATTATAATATATAGATCTATGTAATTAATTATATATAAGATTTATTTTAATTTTATTTTCTTGAAATTTTTAAAATCCATTACTTATATATAAATTTGCTCTTATAAATTTTTTTACAGAGTATATATTTTTTCAAAAATCACTCAATTAATTGAATTTAAGATTAAATTAAACCTACATTTTTTATGCAAGTTAATTGAATTGATATATAGTACATGCCTTAAAATTTTAAAAACCGTGTAATATATATTTTTATTTTATAAAATAGATAAAAATTGAACTGAAATTTTTTTATTATAAATAAATTTTGATTTTATTATATTTATAATATTACACATATTATAATATATTTATTATTTTTCACCGATTTTAATTTGTAACTTAATCATAAAATAAATATTTTCTTTTATTCCTTTAATAGAGGGAGAGAATTATGTTTTAATGTATTTTTATTAATATATATGCATAAATTTTATTTTTTATTTATTTTTAAATTTTAAACATGGAGGCGATATTTATACCATTTTTATTTCCTATTAATTAGAGACATTATACATATTTTAAAATATTTCTTAAATAATTTTAATTTTTAACAAAGTTAAACATTCTTAAATAAAAATATAAAGATATATCATAATAAGAATTCTTTTTAATTCTAAATTATGTTTTTAAAAAAAATTGTTAGTAAAAAAAGTAAAGTTCTAAAACTGTTAAAATAATCGCCCTCATATCGACATTATAGGTCAACTAAAAGGTTGGTTTTTAAAAATACATAAAGGTCTACTAAGATTATAGGTCTTACAAAATCGTCAAAATATGATTGATTTATAAAATAAATCAATAATAGTTCAAGCTGATCAGACCCATTCCTACTAGCTCTTAACCTCTTAGGCTACTTGGTTTTAAAAAATGTGTGATTTCGTCTTAATTTTTTTAAAAATGTAACGTAAGTTCTTTATAAATTAATTTTAGATTTGTAAAGATCAAAATATTTATTTTACCTTTAAAAATTAATAAATATTTATTATTTTCATTAATGATAAATTTATATTTTAATTATAGTGTCATAATTCATATAAGTTTTACTTATGTGTATTATAAAATAAATAAAGAATTTATAGTAACTTCTTTTAAAATTTAGTATTAAAATGTATCTTATTAAAAGTTAAAGACTCAATTACATGTTTGCTATACAATATCAATGACCCTCCTTATATAATTTTTGTACATATATATATATATATATATATATATATATATATATATATATATATATATATTTGACTGTATCAAAGTGTTTTGATTTTTCTTTAATTTCATATTAAAAATAATACATTTTTATTTTAAAATGCTATAAAAATATAAAATAAATTAAATATTTATTTAAATAAATTTATAATAAAAATATATTTTAAAAATAAATTATTTTATTAAAATATTTATAAATAATTTGATTCGAATATATTATATAGTTTTTCATAAAACATTATATATATTAAATAAAATAAAATTCAATCCAATTTAATTCAATATAATTATATTTAATATATCTAATTCTACGTATCAAAGATATATTCCAAATCCAAAGTATAAATAATATTTTTATTATATTTGTAAAATAAGAAAAATGTTAAAATTTATATATATTTTAAGTGTTTTTTTCTGGTAATATTATAATTATTTTTTTTAACAAAAATATGTTGTTAAATAAATAAATTTAATTTTTTTTTTATCAAATCAGCTCAACTCATTTCACCCATCCTCCTGATCATATTTACTACTGTAGTATATGGAAATCGGCTACAAATTCATAAATTCATAAACAACTCTGGAAGCAGCCCTTGGCTGAAGAGAATTCCATAACTGAAAACCCAACAGACAGATCCTATGACAATAAGACACGCAGTCTTACATTTGCTGCCTCAATTCAACCTTCCACCTCTTTACAGTCTTACACGAGAGGCTTTGAAAGTTAAAAAAGAGAAAGGAAACACATGGAACAACAATGAAACTTTTACCATTGACAATAACAATCGTTTACTGTGTAACTATTGAAACACACATACAAAGCATCATATATGCAAAAAAGCTTGAATTATTACGTGCAAAACATAAATAGGATATATGAATTATAACAAGAAAAAAAATTGATAAAAAGCTTTCTTCAATGTATGTTTATGAATTGTGTTTAAGCTGCTCCCTTGAGCTTCTTTGTAATGGTGGCAATATGCTTTCCCTGGTGGATTGCTAGCTCCAACTCAAGTTCAGACGGCTCCCTTGAGCCATCCCCAGCAAAAGTTCCGGCACCATATGGGCTTCCTCCTTTGACTTTCTCCATTTCGAACATGCCAGCTCCAAATGTGTATCCAATTGGCACAAATATCATCCCATGGTGAACAAGCTGAGTAATGGCAGTCAAACTACAAAAATTTGCAGTTTTATTTTATTAGTTCAATGAATATGTACGGATGTGACATGAAATTATAGACAATAACAACGGACAAGGAATGAAAGAACTTACGCAGTAGTCTCTTGTCCACCGCCTTGAGATCCAGTGCTGTAAAAGATCCCAGCAGGTTTGCCAGCAAGTTGCTGTGTTCTCCAAAGGCCGCCGGTTGCATCCAGAAAGGCTTTAAACTGAGCAGCCATCATACCAAACCTAGTCGGGAAGCCAAAAATAAAACCGTCTGCCTCAGCAAGTTCATTTGGTGTGATAATTGGCACATCACTCTTTGGAGGTGCACTCATTTTCCCAAGCACCTCATCTGGTAGTGTCTCAGGGACCTGTATCATGAGCCAATGAAGGGGTTTGGGATAATCTTAAATGAAATATGCAGTCCATCCCAAATCAAATTCCTTAAACAGAATGCAGAAACTAAAAAAATCTCTAAAGAAGCCAAGGCTTTTTTACTTACTGATATTTGTGAAAATGTTTCATAAAACGAATGGCACAACACATCAAAAGACAAGACATTCAAAAGAAAAAGGAAAAGGAAAAGGAAAAGGAAAAAAAGAAGAAGATATTACTACATTAAATACATGCAAACGAAAAAAAGAAGGAAATTACTATGCACAGAAAAAGAAGAGACATTCAGAAAAACTGACCGGAAGCTATTATGGATGTGGAAAAATGAAAAGAAAATATTATAAATATATAAAAATATCGTTGATCCTTCTTCCAACAACTTAAACTTTTTAGAGAGTTGGTTTTCCAACAAATTTAATCTATATAGTGGAAGTGATAGATATATCAAACTATAATTGATCTCTCTTCCTCCCTCCAAATAGCTTAAGTTTTTGATGTCTTGATTTCTTGTTGCCCTACAAACTTATAATAAAATGCACATAGGAAAAACCGAAAGAAAGTAAACAAATGTCTGACATCTGACAAAATGAAACTTCATGAAAGAACCAAACCAAATGTAGAAAATGAAAGAAGAAACAATAAGAATTGAACATTTTACCAAAAAAATAAAAAGGAAACCCATAAGAATAGAGCCAAGGAACACCTCGCAAGGGTAAAACAACAGAACATTGGGATCGGAAATTTACGTTATTTATGAGTATGATTCAGTAATGAGGAACATTAAAGGAAAGATCCTGATTTAAAAACCTTATCTAAGCAAGAAAGGCTACCAGCTTCTACAGGGAGAACTCACTTGCAGACTAAAGTAAATTGCTTTATGTAAACAAAATGCAACACTCAGATGCTTTTGAATTTGCAGCCTTACCTGCCATAATTTGGCCTCGACACCTTCAATGGATGCAGCCCCTTTCTGGATTGCTTGGGCCATTTTTTCTACATGTCCATACATAGAATAGTACCTAAACCAATAAGAAAGTCAAATAAAAAGGAGTTGGAAGAAAAGGGTCGGGGGAGGAGGGGGTGGGGAAAGAATCTCAAGAATCAACAATAATATCGAAATTTCATTTTCAAATAAAATGATGTGTAGCTTTAAAAGGCTAATGGATATATAAGGTCAGTCTATATCTTGACTTGGGTATTAATGGGAAATAAAAATTGTACAGACAATGAAAGCTGAAACTAATTGTAGAGACAGTTTGGATAAAATTTAGAATAAATAACTCTAAATTTACAAATATTAGATCTAAACAAGTAAACAAACTACTTGTATTATACCCATTATAATACCTTTCAAAGACAACTCACAAATTAAAGAGAAATACAAACACTCAAAGAAAAAGCTCTCAACTCACACTCAAACTAAGAATACAAAGACTTATTTGTTTTTGATTTAATGATTAAACCAAATGCAAGGTAGGCTATTTATAATCCTCACCATGCAATCTACACTACACAAATATAAAACTAAGAAATAATTCTAGCTATACAAATATTATCTACACACTTCTCTTTTCTACAACCTTCAACCACCCTATTTATTCATCTTACAACCACTTCATTTATTTTTTTACATCCTTCAACCACTTCATTTATTTCTCTACATCCTTCAACCACTTCATTTATTTCTCTACATCCTTCAACCACTTCATTTATTTCTCTACATCCTTCAACTATTATATTAGTGTTGATTTTCAACACTCATACTCAACACCAACTCTCATTATTTTTACTGTGTCAAGCTGACGGCGAAACATTTCGAACTTGCCAACGCTTAAGCTTTTTGTGAACAAGTTTACAACTTGATCATCTGTCTAGATTTTCCTCATTTCAATTTCTTCTTGCGGAACCTTTTCTCTGATAAAGTGATAGTGTACTTCAACATGCTTAGTTCTTGCATGAAAGACCAGATTCTCTGCCAAAAAAATTGTCGATTAATTGTCACAGTACAACGGCACTGTATAATCTACTGATTGATGTAGATTATTCATTAGCTGTATCAACCATGTACACTCTTGAGCTGCCATTGCCGCTGTTCGATACTCAACTTTAGTGGTTGATAATGATACCGTTGGTTGTCTCTTACTACACCAAGAAATTGTTCCGGAACCCAACTTAAACACATATCCAGTTCTTGATCTCATGGTGTCATGATCTCCTGCATAGTCTGCATCGCAGTGACCAACTAACTTGCAATCTCCACCTTTCTTGTACAAAAAACCATAGTCAATTGTACTCTTCACATATCTCAGTATTCGTCGAACTGCATCCAAATGAGGCTTCTTTGGATTTTTCATATACCGACTCATCACACTAACTACATAAGAAATGTCAGATCGAGTCAAGGTTAAGTAGATTAGACTGCCTATCAATTGTCGATACATCGTTGCATCTTCCAAATCTTTTCCTTCACGTATACACAATTTGGAATGTGGTTCCATCGGCGTCAAAATCGACTTGCATTCAAGCATTCCAAACCTTTTCAACAAATCTTTGGAATATTTTTACTAACAAAGAAATATTTCTTCTTGTGTGCGATCAACCTCTAAACCAAAGAAGTGCTTGAGCTGACCAAGTTCTTTCATCTGGAAACATACTGACAAATTCTCCTTCATTCGAAGAATTTCTGCCTCATCATCACCGGTTATGATTAAGTCATCCACATACACTAGCACAATAGCTAGTTTTCCTTCATTGGCTTTAACAAACAAGTTGGAATCTACAGGTGTTACTGAATAACCACTTTGTGTTAGAAATTCAGCAATTTTACCATACCATGCCCTGGGTGCTTGTTTCAATCCGTAGAGTGCTTTTCGTAACTTACACACATATTCAGGATGATGTTGGCTCTGAAAACCCATTGGTTGGATCATGTAGATCCCCCGATCTAGCTCTCTATGAAGAAAAGCATTTTTCACATCCATTTGCCACAACTTCCAATCTTTGTTGGCTACAAGTGCAAGTAGGACTCGAACAGTTGTAAGTTTCGCCATTGGACTAAACGTTTCATCATAATCTAGTCCATATTGTTGAGAGAAACCACGAGCTACCAACGTGCCTTGTACCTCTCAATTGACCCATCTAGACGACCCTTTATATTGTAAACCCACTTGCAGGATATGGGTTTCACATCGCTTGGCTTTCGCACCAGATCTCAAGTTTGATTTTATTGAAGTGCATCGATCTCTTCTTTCATAGTTGTCATCCACTCAGATCTTTGCGATGCTTTTTCAAACGTCTCAGGTTCTATTGCTTCTTCAATTATGGTTGCATTGACATATTTGGGATTTGGCCTTCGTGTTCTTGTTGACCTACAGAGTTGAGATTGTGGAGTTGATTCTTCTATTTCACTAGGCCCACCTTCTTCAATTAGTTGTTGATATATGCCAGTTTGTTAAGGATTCTAAGTTACTCTTTGTTCGGCACAATCATTGTCTGGATCTCTAGTTTCATCTAAACTTAGTTGGAATTGAATAGTATGCTCTTCTATCTTTTGTTGCAACTTATCTCCAAATTCTCTTGAGTCTCCAAATTATCGCAATGCTTCCTTCTTTGATAACCACCAAGAAGATGCTTCATCGAACACCACATCTCGTGAAGTGTAGCATCTTTCACTTATTGGATCACAACATTTTCATCCTTTTCTCTGGCTGTCGTATCCCAAAAAAATACATCTAACAGTTTTCTTGTCAAGTTTGCTCCGTAAATGATCAGGAACAAATACATAACACACACAGCCAAATACTCGAAAGTAGCTAACTGTAGATTTCATGTTCCATAGTTTCTCAAAGGATGAAACAAATTCTAACCTTGGTTGAAGAAGTCTGTTGATCACAAAGGCTGCAGTCCTCATCGCTTCAGCCCAAAACCTCCCAGGTACATTCTTTTCATGTAGCATACTCCGACAAATTTCTACAAGATGTCAGTTCTTTCTATCTGCTACACCATTTTGTTGTGGCATGTTGGTATAAGTGCAGTGATGACGTATTCGACATTCCCTTAGATATTAAGAGAACTCGCTTGAGCTATATTCTCCTCCGTTGTCTGTGCGCAAGCAACGGATCTTCTTTCCAACTTTTCCTTCAGTTGACTCTCTAAACTCTTTAAACTCTTTAACTTTGAGAATACGTCAGATTTTTCTTTCATAAAGAAAACCCATACATATCTTGAGAAGTCGTCAATGAATGTTACCATATATCGCATACCTCCAATGGTTCTTTTGCTTTAAACTTTGATTCCTCAAATGGAAATTGGTGAGCTTTACCATATTGGCATCCTGCACAGACCGTGTCTATTCACACGTCTAGTTGAGAAAGCCCTTTAAGCATCGATTTTTTCACAATCACATTTAGCTTGGAATAGCTAACATGATCTAATCGCATATGCCATAGATTCGCTGTCTCATTTCTTCTTGTCTTGTCTACATATGCAGATTCTGCTGACATTATGTAGACTGATTCCAATCGTTGCCCCTCCATTGTCGGTGTTTCTGAGATTTTGAGATCACGATACACCTTCACGTCTCTGGGACCGAATAAGGCATAGTGGCCTGATGATGTTAATTGAACCACAGATAGCAAATTTTTCTTCATTCCTGGAACATGATAAACATCTTGAAGTGGTACTTAGTTAGTACTATATCGAGGCGTAACTATCGTTTTACCGATGTGGGCTATCGATAATCTTGAGTTGTCAGCTGTCACCACTACACGACCTCCCTTGTACTAAGACATGCTTTCCAACTTCTGTTTATCACCTGTCATATGATTTGAGCAACCCGAATCTACGATCCAGTCATTCTTGTAGTCAATTTGTTTTGATGTTGTCACCGTAAGAGCTAATTCTTCTTCCTCTGTAGCGAATAATGCTTCGGCATCCCAACCATCTTCGCTATGCTCCTTAGAACTAGAAGTAGTTGTATTGCTTTCAACATGTTTTTTCTTACTCCAACAATCTTTTGCCATGTGACCCATATTCACGTAGTTGTAACATTCATCGTCAAATTTTCTATTGTTATTGCGATTCTTCCAAGCTCCCTCTGGACAAAAGCCTCCCTTTCCTTGAGGAATTTTTCCTTTGTCGCCATCATTTTTATATTCATTTCCATTATACTACTTGAAAGTGCCTTTGCTTTTGCTAGTGTAGAGCGTTTCTTCTTCACCCTTCAACGTGACTCCTCCCATTTGCTTAGCCATAGCTTCTTGACCGGCCAACAAATGCTCAAACTCAACAAAAGATGGTTGTGTAGACCATCCTTGTATAGCGGTAACAAACCCTCAATGTTCGGGTCTCAAACCATGAATAATTATTCTCTTTATCCTCGTTTTCCCAATAGGAGTTTTTGAATCTAACTCTGAAATTTCGCAGCATAATGACTTTACCTTGTGAAAGTATTGGGAAATCATCATGTCGCGTTGTGCCATCGATAGTAAATCGTTCTCCAGAAGTTGCAATCTTGTATCATTCTTCTTTGAAAAGAGTGTAACAAGAGTGTCCCATTCTTCCTTTGGTGTTTTTGCTTCCCGAATATGCTCCAACATTTCTTCTTCAACTGTGGTCTTTTAAAGCAAACATCGTTTTACCTGCTTTAATTTTCTACTTCCGCAAGATGTTGTTTGCATCTTCTACTATTGATTGTGTAACTTCATCACCACCAACAACCTCCCACAAGTCTTGACCTTGTAGGTAAGACTCCATACATGTTGCCCAGCTGTTATAATTTTTGTTGTTAAGCTTCTTGATTCCTTCAACTACTTGAAGATCACCCATTGTATCGGCAAGACTTCGACTATATCGAACAAGCTTGACTAATAAACTTGCAGAGTACCAAACTCCCCACGACTCAAGATAACTCCACTACGAACGATCCCTGACTGTCCCGCTCTGATATCAATTGTTGAGTAAAATTTAGAATAAATAACTCTAAATTTACTAATATTAGATCCAAACAAGTAAACAAACTACTTGTATTATATCCACTATAACACCTTTTAAAGGAAACTCACACTCAAACTAAGAATACAAAGACTTATTTGTTTTTGATAGAATGATTAAACCAAATGCAAGGTAGGCTATTTATAGTCATCACTATGCAATCTACACTACACAAATATAAAACTAAGAAATAATTCTAGCCACACAAATATTATCTATACACTTCTCTTTTCTACAACCTTCAACCACCCTATTTATTCATCCTACAACCACTTCATTTATTTCTCTACATCCTTCAACTATTGTGTTGGTGTTGATTTTCAACGATTCATGTCCTAGGTTGGCACAAAGTCACTTACAGTTGCAAGCATACAGTATAGCAATAAACCAATAACCAAGTATTAAGTGTGTGGTACCAAAAGTAGGGAAGTTTAACATAGCACTTGCAATCATACATATCATAAGGCTAGACAGACCAGTTCACTAACATTTTCAAATCAATCATGCAACCTATGAAAACCAGGATTGCTATACCAATCTGAGGATGCAAACATGAATGCCTGTCTCAAATTATCAGGTCAGAAGTTCAGCATTGTTGGCATTATTATAGAGCACGATCACAACAAGAAAAGGAACACTAACGGATCTGTAAGCCAAAATAGCTTGGTAATTATGTTGAAGAAGAATTAACAACCAATTATCTTAAAAGCTTAAGCTCTTATGAGGTGGGCTAACTATTTTCTTATTTGTTATATTTGGGTCTTAACAAATTGATATATGTCCTGGGACAGTCATGGCCTTGTAGCACCTAAACAAACAGGTCCACCTATGCCAAAAGAAAACTAACCCAGGAAATTATGTACATAAAAGAATAAGGCTAAAAGATAAAAGATTGGTCATCTGTGTAGTTCATAAAAATAAGGAAAACTACCTTTGGAATGCTTTCAAGAAGAAACAAATAGACTAACTATATATGTCTTACTATAAGCATAACCATAAATGATATTTAAAGATATCATTATTACTGTATCCATCTACAATCCTCTCCTTAAACTATTTAAACCGATCAAAGGTCTGATAATCAGACTCTGATCCCTCATCAACGACTTTCATTGCCTTTCACTCCAGCAACGAGCCAACGACTTAAACATTCAAGTTAATTAAAATAGATGAAAAAGTTGTGGTAATTAGGCGAGACAAATAGCTAAGTAGGAACTATATTAGCAACAAAACATACAAGAAATACAAATGAGTAATAGCTTCCTGTCTTGGTGAATTTGACAAGATGATCCAATAAGATCAACTAATTATGTCGAAAATTCAAACTGAATGGAAATAATTTTCAGAGGAGATACATTCATCCTGTTTTAACACGGTGATAAGAAAATTGGTGGAACATACCACGCTTTTTCTATCTATTCATTCATTTACACTGAAAAGCTTACATTTTGTAACTGATACTATTTATGGAATTATATATAGAAAATATAGCTTAAACAAATATGAAAACAGAATAATTGAGTTTACATATCAGGAAATGTTTACAATATGAACTATTCCACATGACATGATTCTCTACTCTTCTATCTAGAGAATCCTGCATATAAACCAACACCTGACTAGTCAAGGAGAAGGAAAGAAGGGAGAGAAGAGGAGGGGGGAGGGAAGATATCCATATCTAGAGTTTTTCAAACAATTAAATATAATCCCACTAAACAAAAGCTAAAGCAGAGATTTATATAGAAATGAAACATAATTTCCTTCCTTCTTTTTTTGTTTTTAACTCATTCAGATTCCGGAAAAATGAAAGCAGATAAAACTCCGTAACTGAACAGCTTAGAACTCAAACAGAAATAACTAAACAATGAAAAATAAAACGAACGAGAATCTAAGCAACCAGAGAAAGCCAAATTCGCAGTTCATACACACTAATATAAACGAAAATCGATGCTTACACAATATAAACTTTGGTCGCCATTCTTTTATTCCTCGACGGTCTGATTATTTTCTATTTCACCTTTTCTTCGGTTGAATTTGGGGAACGTCGACGATTTTACAAAAGTTTAGTGGGAGAACCAAAGCCATATTTATAGTTGAGTATCATATTGGATTAATTACTCAATTTTCTAAATTCCTAATTAATGAAAAAATAATAATACTTAAAATATCATCATAAGTTAATGTTAAGAATATTATTTTTAAATTTACGAATTTTACGATATTAGGTTTATTATTTAAAAACAGTACTTGATTCATTTATTTAAATGCCTAATTCTAAACAAACACCGTCGTCTAGTTTGAAATCTTTTCTTTTTGGCGTTGTATTGTAACGGCGTTAGGCAATTGTCAAAATGGGTCTTTTAATTATTTTATTATACTTTTTATTCAATTCATTTATTTTTATTTTCATTATTATTTTTTCAATTAATTCATCTTTTTCTATTAGGTATAAAATGATTGATGATGAATCATAATTAGTGGTGTCACTGTCACGCTCCCTCTAGAAGACGTTATATTTTCCTTACTTTAATCAATAAACATGAGTCATTAACTCATTATCAATAATTAACATGTATTATATTTTAAAATTGCCTTATATACTCCCTCTAGAAGAGGTTATATTTTCCTTACTTTAATCACCAAATAGGAGTCATTAATTCATATCAATAATTAACATGTATTATATTTTTTAAAAAACTTTATATATATATATATATATATATATATTATTTACTAAAATCGTCATTTTCTATAAGCTTCATTGTGAGTACAAGGATACAGTTTGTAATTAGTTTTATTTGTTATATCGTTCTTGCTAAACTATATATGTTGCTCGTAAATAGTAAAACTCATATATATATTTTCTTGATAAAATAAAAGTGATGATATTTAAATATATATTAATGTTCTTAATGGGGGCGGGACATGGTGAGATGTCATCCTTATACCAAACTTTTACAGGGATGGACGATGGGGATTTTCTATTGAAATTTTGGAGATTTTACCATTTATATGCTTAAAATTAATAAAATTTTGTAACTAGAAATAATAGTTTGCAATTAACTTTAATAAATATCATGTTTTGATTAAAATAATATACTTTATAATGTTTGTTTTGCTTCGTTGTTAAATAGTAAAAATAATGCTTATTTTTTTAAATATTGTATTTTTATAATGAAATGATTAATTTCGTGAAATAAAACATTATTTTTAATTAAAAATAAATTAAATTTATAAGAAAATGTTAAAAAAAATTTGTATAAATTTGTAAGAAAATGTCATTATTATAAAAAGGAGTATTTAAGTCGATATGTAAAGTCGATTTTTGGAAAAAATTGACTTTTAATGAATTTAAAGTCGATTCGGTGTAGAACCGATGCTATCCACGTAAGACGTATCGTCAATTAACGTGTTGAACCGACGTTACACGTAGACGTAGCGTCGGTTAACACCTGGAACCGACACTACACATGTGGATAGCGTCGGTTGACATGTAGAACCGACGCTACTCACATGGATAAATTATTTTCTCTTTTTTATTATCCAGATAGAAACTATTCCAAGCGCTGTATAACTCTCAAAAACTCAAACTTCTTTCATTTTTCCTCAATTCTTTCTTATTTTTCGGTTACCTATGATCACCAATTCCAGTGTCGATTAATAGGTTTTCTTCATCTCTAACTAATCTTTTAGATCTCTTATTTTTTTGAGCAAAATACTCAAAAAAAATTATACTCATTTCTTACTTACAAAACACGATTTTTTCTTCATTTCCTTCATTTTGTCACTTTATTTACTCTTGTAAGTATTTCTATTAATCCTACGCATTTATTATCATATTTTTTCTGTTATTATGTGTATAATTTTTTATATTTTTGTTATTACGTGTTATTATTTATGTGTATAGATTTTTGTATTATATATGTAAGTTTGTATTATAACATGAGGAGAAGAATATGATGATTTTGAATAACATAGAATAACATCATGGTAATTTTTCTACTATTAATTAATATTTTATTTTTCAATTATTTATATTATTTGAATAATTTATTAAACTGATTTTTTTGCTATTATTTAATGATCGAATACAGATTTTATAACAATGCATATTGAGTATGGGAGATAGATGCTGTGAAACCTAACCTCATCATCTCATAAGGTCATATTTTTTTTACTAGATTCTTCTTATATATCGGTGAAAAAATAAAGTATTTTTTTCAATTATCCATCCAATTGAAAAAAATTGATAACATTATCTATTCTATGAGATACATATAATATTTACTAGCTTTAATTTTTATAAAATAATTACTTTAATATATATATATAATGAATATGGTGGATGCATCTTTATCATAAAAAAACTAAATATTATATTATTATAATATTATAAATTAATTTTTTATAGATATTATATTAATCACACATGCTACTAATTAATTTTATAAAAATTTCACATATTGTCTCAATTATTTTTATGATAAATTAAGATGATAATAATTAAGATATTTTATTTATGGTAAATGAATCTAAATGAAATAAGAAAATACGAAGATAAAAAGAAAAAAAATTAATTATTATTTATAATATGAAAATTTAATAAAAAAATTAATTAATATATTAGGTTTTGATTGATATTGATATAAGTCTATATTTTTATCAGTAATATTAATTTTATTTAAAATAATAAATTTTAAAATTTAAACTATGATTCCATTAAATATATAAAATTTTATAGAAAAATATTTATGAATAGTATTTAATTACTGAATATCATCATGTATCAATTATTTAATAATTATGTACAATTTTTTAAAATTTAATTAATAATTAAATTTATATGATTTACTTCTTCTTTACTCAATTTGACTTACTTAATTAACTTTTAAAGGTGCGAAGAGGCATGCACATTCTCACTTAAACATACATTCTCGTTGTAGGGCATAAATGTTTTATTTCTTTTAAAGAAATTGATAATTTGTACAAACTCACGCAGACTAAGAAAATAATGATAAGGTCTATGCTACTCCATACTTAAAATTAGTAAATAAATTCACATAATTTTTTTTATTAATTTTATACTAATATAAATAGCACACTATATATATTTTTTAATACAATAAACGTGCAAATAGCCACGTTAGAATAAAAATATTAAAATAATTTTTTTCTCTCCATAAATTAGCTTATTTTCAATAAAAATTCCAAGTTTATATCACGTATGAAGATGTAAATGATACTACAAACTACCAAATGTGATGTAGTCAATAGCAATATTGAACAAACTTTATCTTCGTAATTATAGCGACTATAATTATGACTTTCTAACTTCCAAATTCAATTAAAGTAAAATTAAGCATATATACATAAACAAAAAATTATTTACTGTTATTAAAATAACATGATACTTTAATTTAATAAAATTTAATATTAATATAATTTTATTTTAAAAAATACCTAATATTTAATAAAGAGAAAAAATAATATAATTAATAAGTAATATATATACTTTAAAAATAATAAATAATAATCAAAAGCAAAAGTCAATTAAAAGCAGTTGCTTATTCTATTACAGATCATGCTTTCAATATATGTCATTAATATTGACAAATTGTTTAGGTGAAGCTTCCTTTTTACATATATAATTAATATAGTCCATAATCATGAACCACATAAAATTTACTGTCAACAAATCCAAGGTCCTTGTTTTCCCATTTTGAAAGCATATATAATCAACGGCAAGCAAAATTTGTTTAATGCCACCACTCCTTTTTATATATACCAGAATGATTTTAGTGCATGTTAAAAGCATTAAAGTCTAATATGGTTTCACCTAACTATGAGTTTGAACAATAATAGCTAGCTGCTTTTCTAAAGTGGAATTCATTGATTTATCTTTGGACTTAAGAAAATTTTGAGGGTAAATTGAACATAGCTCCTGAAAGTTATTCTCTCTCTCTCTCCTTTTTTTTAGCAACTTTAATACTTCTATACTAAACATTTTATATATTTAAATAAATTATATGTTATTAAATGATAAACTTGTTGATTTTTTTTAATGATTTATAATTTGTGCCTTTGATATTGATACAAATATAGTATGAGATAGAAATTTATGTAGCAATAAAAAGTCTATCACTTATATATATATATATATATATATATATATATATATATATATATATATATATTCGCAAAACAAAGCTGAAAATAAATAAATAGATTTAAATCATAAATAAAGGATGGTTTTGTTAGATATCGTTATAAATGTCCTTAATTCAATGAGTGATCGTGTTTAATTTGAGGAGTAAATCAATGTTTAATTCAAGTATTAATTCAAAGAACTCTTAATTTAAGGAGTGTATTTTCCTATAAATAGATGTATAATTGTAATGAATCAATAACCAAAAATGTTCATTCCAATTAAGAAATTTTTTTAGAGAAAAAAAGCTTTTGTGAGAGAAAATTAAGAGCAATTTTCTTGGGTGTAATTGGGTTTTGAGTTATGAGTGTTGTAAACACCTTATATAATTTTTCTCATTTTCAGTAAAAAGATCAACAGTAGGTCCGAAAACAGAAGCAAGATTGGCAGAAACTCCATTATCAAATTTGTGTGTTATTTTTTCTATTCTTGCTTTCTCATAAATCTAACTTATCGGAAATTTGCTAATTTTTCAACAATTGTTATTAGAGCTTTTTGGTGGTAATTTCTGTCAATTTTTTACAATGTTAATATTCACGTAAATAGTCAATTACTTGAATAGTGAAATTTTGTCGACGATATTTGTTTGTTGATGGAGATGTTCTAATACACTATGGTTTGCAAAAATAGTCAAAAAAACAATCCAAAAGAAGTCAGATTTGAATTGGAGCAATGACTGTAGATGAAGGAAAGGTGAAACTCGAGAAATTCGATGACACAAATTTTAGGTTTTGGAAAATGTAGATAGAGGATTATTTGTATCAAAGAAACATGTATCAACCTCTCTCAGGGAAGAAGCCAGAGGCTATGAAGGAAGAAGATTGGAATCTTCTAGATATAAAAGCCCTATGAGTTATTCGATTGACGTTATCTTGTAATGTTGCTTTCAACATAGCAAAGGAAAAGACCACGGTGTGTCTTATGGTATCTCTCTCCAATATATATGAGAAGTCATTGACCTTAAACAAAGTGCACCTAATGAGGCTTTTGTTCAATTTACGGATGACAGAAGGCACATCAACAGCTCAACATCTCAATAAACTCAACACAGTCACAACCCATTTGAGTTTAGTTGAAATTGAACTCGATGAAGAAGTACAAGCATTGATACTTTTGTCTTTTCTACCAGAAAGTTGGAATGCTACTGTCACGGTTGTGAGTAGCTCTTCAAGAAGCAATAAGTTGAAATTTGACGATATTCGTGATCTGGTTCTCAATGAAAAGATCCGATGTAGAGAATCCGGTGAATCATTAATCTATTCAGTTTTTCATACAGAGTCAAGAGGAAGAACTTCAACCAGGGAGAATGGACGTGGCAGAATAGACTACCGAGGTAGATCAAAGGATAGGAGGTCCAAATCCAAGAAAACTAATAATTCCTATAGCTCAAAAACTATCGAGTGAAACTGTGGGAGAACTGGGACTACAAAAATCAGTACAAGAGTGCAACAAAGGAAAACCAAGTGAAGGTAGAGGCAAATGTTACTTCCACCTCAGGAGAAGATGATGCATTGATATGCTCTTTGGAGAATAAGGAAGAATTTTTGGTGTTAGACTCTAGAGCATCGTTCCATGCTACTTCACAGAAAGAATTCATCGAGAAATATGTTCCCAGAAACCTTGGAAAGGTATATCTTGGTGATGATCAATCGTGTGCTATTATTGGAAAATGTGTAGTGAAGATTAAGTTAAACGGGTCTGTTTGGGAACTAAAGGATGTCAGGCATATTCTCGACCTAAGAAGGAACTTAATCTCAGTAGGGTGGTTGGCTAGTGAAGGTTACACTACAATCTTCCATGGTAATGATTGGAAGATTTCAAAAGGTGCAATGACTGTCGCTCGAGGCAAGAAGAGTGACACTCTTTACATGACAACAGAGGCACGTTGTTCAATTGCAGTTGCAGTAGGAAATGAAACACCAAATTTGTGGCACTAGAGACTAGGCCACATGAGTGAGAAGGGAATAAAGATTATGCACTCAAAGGGAAAACTTTCAGATCTACAATCTATGGAGATAGACATGTGCAAAGATTGCATACTTGGAAAGCAAAAGGAGAATTAGCTTTCAGACAAGTGGTAGAACCACAAAGAAGGAAAGGCTAGAGCTCATTCACTTTGATGTTTGGGGACTAACGACCATCTCATCCATTGGTGGGAAACACTACTTCGTGACTTTCATTGATGATTATTCTCAGAAGGTATATGTTTATTTTCTAAAGCATAAGCTTGAAGTATTTGAGGCTTTCAAAAGATGGAAAGCTATGGTTGAAAATGAGACAAGTTTGAAAATCAAAAAGCTTAGAATCGACGATGGTGGTGAATATGAAGATACCATATTCAAAAATTTATGCTATGAGTACGGGATCAAAATGGAAAGAACTGTGCCAGGCACACCTCAACACAATGGTGTAGCTGAGCGTATGAACCGGACGTTGACAGAAAGAGCTAGAAGCATTCGTATACAATCAGATCTACCAGAGAATTTCTGGGTAGAAGCAGTCAACACGGAAGCTTATTTGATCAATCGAGGTCCATCTGTTCCATTGGAGCAAATCAAGGAGTGGTCATCCTTAATTTGAGGAGTAAATCAATGTTTAATTCAATGAGCAATTCAAGAAACCCTTAATTTAAGGTGTAATTCAAGGAATGAATTTTCCTATAAATAGATATATAATTCTAATAAATCAATAACCAAAAATATTCATTCCAATTAATAGAAAAACTTAGAGAAAAAAAAGTTTTTGTGAGAGAAAATTAAGAGTAATTTTCTTGGGTGTAATTGGGTTATGAGTTGTGAGTATTGTAAACATTTTATATAATTTCTCTCATTTTCAGTAAAAAGATCTACAATAGGTTTGCAGACGTAAACAAAATTGACGAAACTCTATTATCAAATTTGTGTGTTATTTTTTCTATTCTTGTTTTATCATAAATCTAAGTTATTGAGAATTTGCGTAATTTTCTAACAGATTTAAATTTAATATTTTAATAATTAAATAAATTTATATTATATAATATTTAATTTAAATAAATTAAATATATTATGGGAAGAATCTCTTGGATCACATATTTGGAGGAAAAAGGGAGGTTATTATCTTCTGAATCTATACAAATAAAAGCTCATGTATTATTTTTTCCTATTATACAAAGGATAGCTAGATTTTCCTTAACTTATCATGAAAAAAACCCATGTCATAATTATAATCTTAATTTATCTTGGAAAAGAATCTTATATACAACGAGAACATAAACACGCAGTGAAATAAAATCACGTTGATTTTTTTTTTTTTGGAAAAAAGATATAAAAGTAAGAAGTAGATCGACTTATATTAATGGCGTATATAATATGATAATTTTGGCTTTTGCTTCACTAATGCCAACCATTGACAGTTTTGCCTCGTCTACATGTTACATTATTTATGTATAACTCCTTCAATCATGCATGCATATTAAAGCTCAAATATATCCTCTTCCCATCCTTCCTACACAACGTAACTTTTTCATTTTATGGATTAAGTGTATATATTAATTTAATTTTGAAGTTAGGAAATTTTGTATTATTTTATTAGCAAAGAAGGCTTTTGGGATATAATTAGGGCTGCAAATCTTTGACACGAAATCACGATGGACAAAAACACGAAAATTGAATTATAATTTATAATTAATTATTTTATAATTTAAATGTTCTATTATTCTTAATTATTATAAATAATTTATTTATAAAATATTATTTAAATATTTTATTATGACAAACAACACTCAAATAGACTAAACAAACACGGCACAATACAAATGCTAGGCCTAAATCTACTATATGCTGCCACATGTTAAATACATGCACCACTTTCTATTATAGATTTAAGATCCATATGATCAAATATTACTAATAAGGTCGAGGTAGAGTACAAACTACAAAATCTCCTGTAAGGTATATGCTTGGGATCTAATCTCATTTTACTTTATCTCCTTCTTCATCATCATCTTTAGCAAATAGAGGTTGACTAAGATGTTGGTTGGAATACGAAGATGGGGTTTGGTTTTGTTTTGATATAAGAAAAATGCTAATGTCATTCATTTTGCACCATATTCGTTATAAGTGAATTATTTTAAAAATTAAAAAATTCATATATTTTACTAAATAATATTAATACATGTCATAATATAAATGGTATATATATAAAAATTAATATAAATTTATATGTTTTTAACGTTACTCGCCTAATATTAATTCTTATAAAAGAATATGTAGTGTTAATAAAATTATATATATTTTTTCATTAGGATGACAATGTAGGACACAATACGAATACGATACAACATAGACAAAAAATTTAATAATAATTAATTAATAATTTTTTCATATAATAATTAATACATGAATTTCACATAAATAGTGATAAAATATAATATTAACAACACAAAATGGATAGGATGCAAATATTACTAAGATTGCAACCCTTACTTCCCATCATATGAATCAACTGGTGGATCGTGGTTGGTATAGCCTTTATTTCCTACTCTCTTTTTTTTTTTAAATAGAAAAGATTAAACAATAAAAAAGGAACTTTGAAGAGCTTTATTGGTCTATAGGATAACTAGAAAAGGTAAACGCTGGTTATAATGAGAGATCTAAAGCAAGCATTTCAAGTCTTGTTTGTAAGGCTTCCAGCATTCTCTCAATCTCAGTAAGGCTTACACAGACAACAATGATCAAGTCGTGAATGCAGGTGTCGGTGCAGTCAACTAAGTAAGGATTGATCGTAGAGGATTTAGTCTCAAAGTTTGTTAGGTTGTTATTCAGGTAGCATAACAGTTAGCACATTAGCTTTGTAATACAAGCCTCGTAAAACAACTCTTAAAACATATAATGAGAATCACATTTTCTTTGATAATTTTTTTCTCTCAATTTTTTTTTGCTATCCCTTCTTCTTCTTCTTCTTCTTCTTCTTCTTCTTCTTCTTCTTCTTCTTCTTCTTCTCCTTCTCCTTCTTCTCCTCCTCCTCCTCCTTCTCCTTCTTCTCCTCCTCCTCCTCCTCCTCCTCCTCCTCCTCCTCCTCCTCCTCCTCCTCCTCCTCCTCCTCCTCCTTCTCCTTCTCCTCCTTCTCCTCCTTCTCCTCCTCCTCCTTCTTCTTCTTCTTCCTCTTCTCCTTCTCCTTCTTCTTCTTCTTCTTCTTCTTCTTCTTCTTCTTCTTCTTCTTCTTCTTCTTCTTCTTCTTCTTCTTCTTTCTTCTTTTTCTTCTTCTTCTTATAAATAATTCAATCTATTTCATATATATATATATAATCCTTTGACTTCTTCTTCTTCTTCTTCTTCTTCTTCTCCTTCTTCTTCTTCTTATAAAGAATTCGATCTATTTCATATGTATATAATCCTTTGACTTATTTTATTTTTAGCTCACTCTTGAACATTGAATATATGTATATATTTTCTACATATAATTTAACAAATGTTTTTAGATTCTTTTTTTTTTTTGAAAAAAGATTTAATTCTTTTTATATAAATATGATTTTGTAAGTATAAAGAATTAAAGATAAACTAAAATTTATATCACTCTTGAACATTGAATATATGTATATATTTTCTACATATAATTTAACAAATGTTTTTAGATTTTTTTTTTTGAAAAAATATTTAATTCTTTTTATATAAATATGATTTTGTAAGTATAAAGAATTAAAGATAAACTAAAATTTATATCATAAAATAAATATTTAAAACTTTATAAAAATTTAAAATATGAGTAAAGCATTTGTTAACATGCCTTGGGAACATGTTCATAAGTTTTTGAGAAAGTTTAAAAATAAAATTTCACCTATAAAAAGAATAATCTTAACCACTTAAACATCTTCTTATTTCATCTATATTAATTATTAGATTTTGTTCGTATAAAGTTATGACAACAAAATTGTAATAAATTATCACTATTTATAAATAAAATATTTAAATGATATTGATACCTGTATTGTTATCTTACTACGATCAGTCACAATATTGATATTTAATGCAAAATTTTATTAATGGTTCTAATTTATTCAAATTGAAAAATCAGTTTATAAATTTATCACGTAGAAAATTCAATCAAATTAAACAATATTATGTAAGGGAAATAAGGAGTCTAGTAATTAAATGCCCTTTCCCTAAAATATGGTCCTGATTTTTAATGGGCAAACTCACTATTTACCAAAAAATTATTATATATGTTTTTGTTTCGCCATTTTTAAAATATATGTTTTTAAAACTTTAACTACAAAAATAATGTAATTCTCTTTATGACTTTATATATATCTACCATCAATCTTTTCTAAGTATAAAAATCTAAAACTCAGTAATAATATACTAATTTTGTTAAAAAGTGGTTAAACTTAACTTTGAATAAACCATGCATAACTCACGTGACTTTATATCTTCATAACCCCCAAATGAAACTCGATTATGCATAACCCACATTTCCTCACAAAGACTGTTAAAAGATTCATTGCCATCGATATCGATCACAATTCTATCTATGCATCCCCATTCCTTGTGAATTAAAAGCTTGAAATCAGACTATATTGAGGTGACATTTATGAGTCATCTCCGTCACTTTAGAATTTGCAAAACATATTAATTAACATAAATATTGTAAAACTATTTATCGTCATCCTTGTGCAAACATAAGTTTCACATCACATGCAAAGGTATATATATCTTGGGTAATACAAATGCTAAACAAGTATCTTGTTCAGTTTTTCCTCCTTTAGTAATAATTTAATTATACCATTCATTTAGCAGGATTGGCTTGTCTACTTCAGAATGATGTTTATAAGACTCACTACAAAAATAAAGAAAAAAATTAATAGAAAAATAAATTAATATATAAAACCTAAAAGGATGACGATACAACACATTTTAAGAAGAAAAAAAATAATAATCACCTCACCACACAAACCATAAACCCATTGATTATTATAAGACTTCCTAAAAGCACCAGTGATGTCACCACAGAAACCACGGAAAATAACAGAATAATCACTATTAAAATAGTTATCTTTAGTGTAAAAAATTTATTCTAATATTTTTAAAAATCTAAGTCATAGAATTTTAATCACCTTGTGATAAAGACCGAGAATATAATATATATATATATATATATAATCTCATTTTTATAGATAACTATTATCATAAATTAAACTAAAAAAATTATTTAAATATAAATAAATTTATATAATCTAGATTATTAAATGATATTTATCTTATTAAAATAATAAATTTTTTTAGTTTTTTTAAAATTAAAATCGAATAATATATTATGTATTATTTATTTAAAAAAATACAAAAATTATTTTATAATTTTTTCATTTTTCTCTTAATTTAATTTAATTTATTTTTTCTCTTTTTATATGCCACACATCATTCTCGGTTATTTTTTTTATTCCCTTTTTTCCACCAACTCGAGCGAGCTAGATATCTATTTCACTTGTCGCACGATCTATCCCACTCTTCTCGGGCACCTTCCCTCGGCAACAGTTTCTTTTCCTTGTCGATCACGACCTATCTCCGGCCATATCCCTCTCTGTTTTTTCTCAACCTTGGTTTTATGTACCCAGCTTGCAGATTCTAGCGTTTTATTATCAGGTAGCTCCATTGCTTCTCGCGCGTCTCCAGTTCAGCTAATGCCTTAGTCTGTTCCCAACCGTCTCCCAACTTCAAATGGACCACCGATTTTTTGGCCTACTGTTGTGGTTGATCCCCTTCCTGCAGGTCTAGACTAGATGAGTGATGTTGTTTAAATCTATTTGCAACTAGGATGGATTTTGATATTTGATTTTATATTGGTTACCCATTCTTTTATACTGGTTGATAAAGAATCATTCGAATAATGTTATTAGATTAATTAATCCAAGTCAATAAGAAGAAGATGTCCGATCAAGAGGATGATGCTCATCTTCTACAAGAGAGAGACTATGATGCAGGGGCATGAACTGCTATTACAAGGGCGTTCTTGTATCTTCGTAGGACCTGTCGAGACTGACAGCAAATAAACCCTTGAAGCCCTTTATTGTCAAGTAAGACTATTTATTTGTTCTGTTTATGTTTGTAATTTATTTTATTTATAGTACTATGCTAATTTTTGGAGATTTTGAGGAGTTGACCTTTGATATTTGATGATATGTTTGATAGAGCATAGGTACCCAATTTTATTAAATCCAGCTTCATTTAATTAAGCATTTCTTAGGATTTTAACTTATCAAATTGGAAACTGCCCATAAAAAAGTAACCATTTTTGAACAGTTGAAGTTACGGTGGTATGGTTACGATTGTGTTGTGAAGTATCCTCGTTGCAGTCTCATTTGTTAATCAACATATGCAGACGCTGATGTAATAATAAGTTACTTATGACTCCTTTTTGTAATTGAAATCATAAGAAAAACTTTATGGGCCTTCCATTGATTAGCTAAAGATAACCATAAAATATATTATGGCTTCTAAGTGAGACTTTAAAGTTATGCTATAATATTGGTGTCGTTAGGAGAATTTTTTTATCTTCCCTTCAAGTATTTGAGTGACATGGATGTAGGGCAGGAAGATTATTCTCAGGTTTTGGCATTAGCGAACATATGGGTCCTATTCTTGTCGTAGCCGTTTCAGCCTATGTTGTTCCAGTGATCTATACTGCTAGCATTGCACACCAAGATCCATTAGATTAGGGGTTTGCATACGTTAAACTAGCACATGAATCAGAGTTTCTTTTCCCAGTTAATAGTGTTCTATTCATAGCATTGGCTTCTTTAATTGGCTACCCAGTTGTATCAGCTTCTGGTATGTTAATTAATCATTTAGCATGATGTGAATCATTTTATGAAATCTTAAATAAGGAGTGTTTTTCTATTTTAAAATTGGTATTTAATATCTTTAGAATTATATGGTTGATTGAGAAATTTGTTATTTAGAATGTTGTCGTCATTTCTCCCGTTAGTAATTCTTACTTTAGACTCATGTCTACAATTAAAGTTCTTCGAGGTCTATGGAGGAATGATTTGGTGGCATTGAAGGGTGCATGCCCAAATTGCGGGGAGGTAAGTCAAATCATATAAATTGCATTATTCTCTAAAGGTTTTAGATGTTCTTCTTTTCATCCTTTGACATGGTAATTTTTAGAAATCTAGACCTAACTCCGAACCCAAAAATCAACTTATGAGTTGAGGGTTGTCCAGACTTATAAGTAGTACTGTTGCCTAACTCTTGGCCGATGTGGGACTTAACATCCCCATTCCACATCGACTGGGGTAAGTCTTGATCGGCATAGAGTGAGCGGGCCTTAGCCCTGAGTGCACCGCCAGACACTTGAGCGTCGATAGGGGGTGAAGAAGCCAAGAACCTAGCTCTGATATCATCTTAGAAACTTAGGCCTAACTCTGAACCCAAAAACCAGCTTATGAATTAGAAGATTGTCCAAACTTATAAGCAACACTGCTACTTAACTCTTTGCCGATGTGGGACGTAATAGTAATAATGATTCCAATATAATATATGTATACAAGTATTTGTATTTGTAAGATCAGATCAATTTAACTCCAACCTCCATAAAGCAAATTGTTATGTATGCAGATGCTCATTAGAATTTCGTACCAAAGTTCAGTTACTTCACTTCTGCTTCTCGTTATAGATAAAAATTATTTGTTTGCTAATACATTTTTAATTTTTAAAGAGTTGATAGAAGGTGATAGTATAAAATGTGATAGTTTTATCATGAATTCCTTTTGTGTTGATCAAAAGAACCGTAAGGAGAACTTTTTCCCCCTAGTGAAATGCCTCAACTTTAATGTAATGGTATTTTTTTAGGCTTGGATGGTGTACCTTTCAATCTCAACCCTTTTCAAGTAGGGTTACTAGTTATATTGTGCAATCCAAATATCTTAGCTTTCATAGTATCAATAAACAATCCTATTGATTTTATTAAAAAAATCACATATGATCCATTCGCATTCACGTATGTTTGTACTTGGAGTTATGTGATTTAGCTACTTGAAAAAGACCATGAAATGGAAAAATAAGCAACATGGAACAAGGTTGTTATTTTTTTCTCGCTTTGTGGCGATCAATTTCAAAATTGGGTAGGAAATGGGTTTATGGGCACATCTATCTTGTTTCAAGGAGAAGGAACCAAAAATAGAGATGGTTGTAATACCATTCCCTTCACATGTAATTTATGAGATTTATGTACACATATTTTTTGCTATTCTTTTGTTATATTGATTTAGATCGTAGAGAATTTGATTAGTATTGTTATTAGTAAATTTTTTGCATGTATTTTATATTTTGGAACACTTGAATTAGCTATAATTAGTAAGGTTTTATTATATTTTAGTGCATATATAAACTCTCAAATGTAATCACACTCTTAATTTTTAATTTTAATATAATATGACTTTTAATACTATAATTGATAAATTTATTGCAATTTATATTGAAAAATAGAGTTAATTGAGATGTATATAATCACAATCTTTAAAAGACCGAGTTCATAGACATACATTTGATCTCTGTCTTTTAAAAACTGTAACCAAGTGGTATGTTTATGACCTCGGTCTTTTAAAGATAATGACCAAATGATATGTCTATGATCTCGGTCTTTTATAAGATTGAGACCAAATGTATGTTTATAACTTCGATCTTTTAAATACCATGATTAAATGGTATGTCTATGACATTAGTCTTTTATAAGACCGTGACTAAATAATGGTATGTCTATGGCCTTGATCTATTATAAGACCGAGACCAAATGTATGTCTAAGGCTTCGATCTTTTAAAGATCGTGACCAAATGTATGTCTACGGCCACGGTTAAAAACCAAAACCATATATCAATTTTATAGTAATGACGGCTTCTCCCATAAGGTAAAAGCTGGTGATCCTTAACTTTTAGAAGATGACAAGTTTTCACATAACTCACAATACCATGGACTAAGAGAATCTTTAACACTTCGATAACAATCCCAATGAATTGAAATCTATTAAACAAGATTATGTCAAAACTAAAACAAATTATATAACTTTGAAGAAACTCATATGTTTGGTTAAAACCTTGCAACCAAAACAAATTAATAGGGTATAGGATGTTCTTTGGAAAACTTTGTAATCAAATGAATAAAATCAAAGTGCTTTTCAACTGAATCTTTGGGACGATAACCCTTTGAAGGGTCTCTTTGACTCTTAAAATTAGCTACGAATTATTATATTTCTCAACTGAAATGTTTAACTTCATTGTATCCTATAACGATAAGCAAGAAAATAAAACATAAAATAAAATATTAGTAAGAATCAAGCGTTAATTAGTTGCTAATAAACTATGAACTTTCATTGAATTTTATGACGGTTTACATGAGTAAATGTGGGTACTAGGTAATCGAGTTTCATTTGGGGTATGCAAGAAAACAAACCAGAGGTTTGTTCAATGTTAAGTTTAATCAATTTTTAATAGAAATAGTATATTGTTATAACTTTTGTAAGTTTGGTGATAGTTTTTAGGCTTAAAAACTTTGATGATAGATTTGTATAAAGTGATAAACTTGGGTAATATATTATAAAGATTACCCGTTACAAAAATGTGTAACCACCCCTTACACTCTTACACATAGTATTGATCTTCATTTTGTTAATTGTTAACCATTTAGACTTTTCTTTGTTTTCTAAATTGTACAAGTCTTATTCAAAACCTTTTTTAACGAGGTTCCAAATAAGTTACAGTAATTTCATTGGTTGAAGATGATTCATGCTTGCTTGATGAAGAATCAACTCCATTAGGCTTTTTTCCTATTGCAAAACCAGGTTGTTTGGGCTCGGGCAAAGTACTTCCATGACTCAATGTCATAACCACATAAGACATGTTAGGTCTATCTTCGGGATGCTCTTGCACACACAACAGACCAACATGGATGCACCGCAGCACTTCAGTAGTATTGACGGATTCTTCCAAGCATGGATCAATTAGCTCCAATGGTCTGCCTTCTGTCCATAATCTCCATGCCTAAAAACATGTTATTTAATAGGCTATTTTGTTATTTTGATGTGACATATGAAAATAATGACATACAAATAAGAGAAACTTTCCTTACATATCTAATAAGGTTAAGAGTTGGATCTAAATGGTACAACCCTTTGTTTCTTTTTCCGCTTATGATCTCTAGCAATAAAATACCAAAACTGAACACATCTGATTTCACTGAGAATAACCCATCAGAAGCATACTCGGGTGCCATATAACCACTGGAAAACATAACATGTGAATATAAGATTAGATATTGTAGGATGACAAGTTGAGTAGAGACTACTTTAAAATAAACAATACTTACTATGTTCCAACCACTCTTTCTGTGTTCCATTCACCTTTTTCTCCTTTGAAAGATCTAGCCATACCGAAGTCTGAAATTTTTGGAATCATCTCGTCATCAAGTAGAACATTACTTGCTTTGAGATCTCTGTGTATAATTCTTAATCTAGAATCTTGATGGAGATAGAGAAGTCCCCTTGCAATTCCACATATTATTTGAAAGCGTTTGAACCATTCTAGAAATCTACGTTTTGTTTGATCTGCATGAAGTGACTTATTCAAATTAATGTTATGTATTATATGAAAATGAAACTCTTTCTTTACCATGCTCCATATTATAGAACATGTTAATGTCACGAGGAAAACTAACCAAAGATGTATAGATCTAAGCTTCTAAAGGGCATGTATTCATAAATAAGCATGTTTTCCTCCCTTTGAATGCAAAAACCTACAAGCTTTACAAGATTTCTGTGTTGAAGCTTTGCAATCAGCATCACTTCATTTTTGAACTCATTTAGTCCTTGACCTGAACTTCTTGACAGTCTTTTCACAGCAATTTCCTTTCCATCTGCTAGGGTGCCCTGAAATTTTAAGGGGAGTGGTTGAACAAGTGTTTTTTTTTTCATCACATTCTTTGTAATTAGACAGTTAAAGTGCAATCTTACCCTATAAACAGGTCCAAAACCTCCTTCCCCAATCTTGTTACTGCTAGAAAAGTTGCTAGTGGCATTGACAATTGTAGCTAAACCGAAGTACGGCAAATCGAAGTTTTCCGTTTGACTTTTATTGTTCTGATTCCTTATTCCAAGGGTTTCTGTATTAGCTTGAAAAAAAAAGATTAAATGTGATGGAAAAAGAATCAGTTTACATATAGAAATGAAAAATAAAATTCCGCAATGAACTCTTGCTTGCTTCACATAAAGACACAGCAGAACATTGTAAGCGGAACAGTTCTTAAGAGTTACTAGTTTACCTATTGAGTTTCTTCTGAATCTTCGAACATAATGGCAAACAAGCAGCAAACTACAGACTGCAACTATTACACTTGCAACTGTCACTGCTAACTTCACCTTAAGCTTGTTATTTTCCCCTTCATCGCCCAAAAAAAAAAATACAATCACAACAGAGACTTACAAAAAGCTTGAGCTGACTGGAGACAAGTCAAACATATCTTATTTTGTCCAACATGAATCTGTGCAATAGGGAAATTCTATGTCAAATATAGATATGAAAGTAAATTCTTACCTAACTCTGATGCATGCAGCCGAATGAATAAATCTTGCCCACCAGATGCAAACTGTCTTATATCAAGCAAATCTCCAAACCATAAGGCACAACCACTACTTCCAATGATATCCGAGTTTGTGTAAGCCGTGCAGTTACAATTTTCCAAGCATTTTTGTTTGCATTCTTTGATGTTGAAGCTTGTATTCAACCAAGAATATGTTGTATCTGGCAACTTTATATCACTAAGTTTCATAAACCGAGAGTTACCTCTATCCTGACAACTCCATGCTTTATTTGGCACGCACCTTTGAGACCAGTCCAAGTTGTCTGGTGATTTTGCCGTAAAACCCTTCAAACATTGGCAAATAGGGGACTCCCCAACATTGCATATCCTATTGGCTCCACAAAGAGCATACTTGTCACAGTTATCCCTTGGCACTGATGAAATAAAAGCTCGCCAAGTTTGTGTTTCTGGGTTCCAAGCAAATCGATCGCGCAATAAAGTAGTTTGGTTTATAACTAATCTTGAATATATAGATTTGTTCTTGAGGATATATGTGTAGTATATTTCATCTTGATTGGAAATAAATTTGAAGTTGTACAAATTGTTGGGTTTTAACTCAGGGGCACCAGTGACCCTTTCGCCATTCCATGGTCCATCTCTGTAGTACTCTTTGGAGCCACGATAGATTACAAGACCTGGATAGGGATTGAAATCTAGACGCCAAATAAAGTCTCCAGGAGCTGGGTCATCTGGGCTTTTCCAAGATGTTATGCGTCTATCAAGGCCAGACTTTCTGTCCCAACCCAGTTTCATTCCAGGTAATAAGTTATCACAAGGATAGTCAAAGCTCTGCCACAAGTAGTTGTCTGAAGTCTCATCTTGTTCATCTCTCAGAACTAGATTCCCAGTGCCTAAAAGCTGCAGAATTGGAGCCTGTATAGTTTTAGTTTGGTTTGCTGACCAAACAAGAGTATTATTCTGACCTGTAATAACAAGATGGCCTGTTCTGTTTATCATCAATTCCCCCGATGAATCGTTTATTGCGTTTTCTCTGTTTGCTACCCAGACAACAGTCTTGATTGGAAAATTATAGTACCAAATTCCCACATAACGTTTTGTGGAACTACCCGGATTGAAAAAACCCAATTCAAAACTTCCATCACTGGAAACTAAGGAACTTCCATCTTTGATGGACTGTGAAGCAGAAATGGTGTCAGCACTAGTCGATAACTCCGATGATAAAAGAAACAAAATGATTTTGAGGATTATGGGAAAAGTGATCTTCATTTTGTTCCAGTTTTGAAACTCTGTTTAGAAGTTATGGAAGACGTGTTTCAGGATGAGTTTGACTTCTCTCTCTCCGTCAGGGATAATCTACTGGCAGATTCAAAGTCAAAAATAAAGTCTACTGGCGGCTGGTTGTGCAACACGACCCTTGAAATTAACTTAATTTGACTGGAACAAATTTTCTCATTACTTTGTGAGCCCCTCCTTTCTCTTTGAATTCTATATTGAGCAGAAATAGAAAGGTCCTAGAAAGATCCCGGAAAGCAGCCACTAGTTATGAAATAGCGATCCTTTAGGGAATAGGATGGCTTTAATACAATCAAATTATTAAATTAACTTTTGCTCCAAACTTATATCTAACTCTTATAAATTTTCAAATCTACGATTTCAAATCTACTATAGTGTTTTAAAATGTAATTTTTTTTAAAAGGTCACGTGTTTTGCACGTGCAAGCCGAATTTAGTTTTTTGCCCTTTCAGAGTTTACCCATGTAGTTATGTATGTTGGATTTCGACGACGGTTGTCTAAAATCACCAAGTACAAGCTCAATTAGTCTGTGTATTACTTCAAATAAGCTTATGGGCTTTGACCTTTAATTACCTCTATCAAAGACCTGAGTGCTAGTATTATTTCAGTTAATTTCACTTCTCTCAATATCTCCCTTAGAAGCACTGGTTGTTCTACCATTTCAGCTTCTTCTCATCTTAGAAACTCTTATTTCAACCCAATACAGATTGGGTTGATGATTCAAAAGTAATGTTGTGGATAAGCCCTCTTTTTCACAGTGTAGCAGGGTTTTGTTTCTTTCTAGTGTTGGATTAATGCCATCAGATAATTCAATGTTACTCAACCTCAATTCCACGTTACAAGCAAAGGAAGAGATGAGAGAAGTTCATGGGTTTGATGACTCAAAAGTAAACATACTGAGAAGAAAACAAAGGATTGATGTACAAGATCATCATTGGATGGGAAATGGGCCGGGTATCTATTGCAGACAAGTACGGGTTCGATTCCGGCGGGTAACAATCTAGTTTTGGTGACGTTTTGTACAGTGACATAAAAAGCCTGGATTTCACGATGTTTGTTTATTTATTTATTTACTTTTGTTTATTTTTTTAATATATAAATAAATATTACATATTTATATAATAAATATATTTTTATAGAGTTATTTTATTATTTTATTATTTTATTGTGTGTAATGTGATTAAAACATTAAGAGTGACAATTCATATGATTCTAATTATCTTTTAACGAAAGAATCGAGTTTAATCATTTCATTTATGAACATATCATATTTGTGTTGAATATTATCATTTTTGCATCGAAGTTGCGTCATATCTCTTATTAATGAAAAATTTACCCAAAATCGTTTGATTTTAGATTTTTTATTTTTTTTTATCAAAATCGCTTGAAAGTAGGATTTAACATGGGCTTATTATAACGGGCTTATTATAACAGTCATAAATCTTACCTCAAAGCGATTTTGATAAAAAAAAATATTTCGTGATAAGTATGAACGAGTTATGTTTATATTGATCTAATCATTTTTGTGATGAGATCGTATCATATATCTCGTATCAATTAAAAAATAAAAATATTTAATTAATATAAATTATATTTAAATAAAAATGCTTACTAAATTCAACCAATTTGTATCTATTGTGTTCATATATGATTAATTTTTTAAATAATATAAACATTAATTGAATAAGTTCATATATTATTATGTTATCTTTGACTTATTTATCAAATGAAGATATATAAATCTTTTCAATATCGAACCAAATCACTCATGTTTGTATCATATTGATTTTATTGTTTATAAAATAAACTAGTATTATAATGCATTTATTTTTTATTAAAGTAATAAATTAATAATATTATTATATATTTGTCAAATATAAATTAACAACTTATGAATGGGAAAATTTCATAATATATATGCATGCATACACACATATATGTATGTATGTATGTATATATATTCGTTCATTACATATTAAACCATAACTATATATTTTTTTAGTTTAAAACTTAATTTTCAAGTTTTAAGATTTAGATGTTAGAATTTAATATTTGAGTTTAAATTTTAAAGTTTAAAATATATGGTTTAAATTTTATGATTTAAATTCGTAGAAGAATATATAATTTTCACATATATATACATACATATATATATATATATCAAATGATATATTGGATAACATCATTCAATTCATATTCGATAATAATTACGTATGTAATTATTATTTTAATTTAGATTTAGATTTTATGATTTTAAAATTTAGAAATATTAATATTTAGGATTTAAATTTATAGAAAAATATATAATTCTGGCTTAATATGTAAAAGACATATCAATCTACCTGTGATGTACTTATGCAAGACATTGTTGCATGGATGCTAAAAGGCTTATGTAAACCAGCTATGATGTCCTTATGCACAACATGGTTGCATGGATACAAAAAGGTTTTTGAAAACCCTCGCAAAAAGAGGCAAATATACAACTAATAAGTAGTAGCACATCAATTTTCAAAATTTTCGTACATGCTACTTCTTTTAAATAAAATTTTCATTCAAATTAAGTAACTCAAATATATAATTAAATATAATATATAGAAAATTATAAGTATCTATTAATATATTACACACTTTAATAATATATAAATCTTTTTTTATTTAAAATCTTTTAACTTAATTTTTTTTTAAATTTTAAAAAAATATAGAAAAGTAAGATAAGATATAATTTTAAAGTATTATTTGTTATAATGATTTTAAGTATGATTATTGACATGTTTTCTGGAGCTTATCTAGATCGAAAATGGTTGACTAATAATTTTTACCATACCCACTCTTCCAAAGTTAGTACTCAAAGCCACTACATGTGGGCCAAAATTTGTCCATATGAAAGCGAGACGGAAAAGTTGTGTTTATTACTTCCACATTTCTCGCGGCCAAACACCCTTAGACGCATATTCTTTTACCACGTAATTCAAATCAGCAAAAGGGAAAACGAAGGGATAAATAATTTGGCGTTTCTTTTTAGCTTTTTAAATTAATTTCGTTTATTTATAAAAAAATATTTATTATTTCTTTTATTTATAAAAAAGTTATATAAGAATTTTTAATAATATTAATAAGTATTTTATTAAAATAATGTTGAGAGTATTATAGAATAGTGTAACGACGGAATATTCTTAATAATTTTTAATAAATAAATTTAAAATTATTAGATTTTTTTTTATATTTTTTAAAACAAAAAATACTATATAACATATTTTTTTAACTTAAGTTCACAGTGAATTCCTAAATTTTATTTAGATCTACGTTTAAGTTTCCAAACTTTTTTTCAACAATTAAGTCACTAGATTTTTTAATTTTTATATTTATAATCTCAAATTTTTTTCAGCAATTCAATTTGTAAACTTTTTGATTTCTACACTTAGGTGCTCAATTTTTTTAAAATTTAGTTCCTAAATTTTTAAATTTAGGCCCTAAATTTTTAATTTTATCCTTAATTAATTGTTTACTCGTAATTTTTAATTTAGGGATAAAATAAAAAATTTGTACATAAGTGTATAAATTAAAAGGTGTAAGGATAATATTATTAAAAAAAATTAAAATTTGTGTAAAAATTAAAAAAATTAAGTACTAAATCGTTAAAAAAACTCAAAAAATTAAGTATAGATTTGAATAAAATTGAAAAACAAAATATGCACTTAAGTCTAAAAATTATTAAGTTGATTGTTTTTCCATACTTCTCGAGGCACACTCTGAAATATGTAAAACGTTACATATTTGTAAGATCGTCAACCAAATTTAATTCTGGTGAAGATAAAATCAAAACCCTATTATATAGCATGTTTGGTTGATATGAACGAGAATTAGTACTACTACAATACATACATATAGTTTCAAAAATTTATCCTCAATTTTTTTAAAAACTGAGGTTATAGTGTTTTGATTACGGTATAATAAAAATCGAAGCTATAAGGTATGTTTATGGCCTTGATTTTTATCAATAACCGTGACCATAAGTTATATTAATTTTTTTTATTTTTTATTTTTCCTTTCTTTATTTCTTTTTTTTTTCTCTCTCTTTTTCCTTCCTCCTCTCTCATTTTCTTCTTTTTTTCTCTATTTTTTTTTTCTTTTTTCCTTTTTACCAGCTTCCCAGCTTTTTTTTCTTTTATCTTTTTTCAAAACTTTATTTTCTTTTATCGTTTTTCCCAAATCTAGATCTTAACTTCTTCTTCTCCTCTTTTCTTCCTCTTCCCTCGACCCTATTGCACACCTCTCCTAGTGTTGGTCACTGGTGCGCTAGTGTGCTGGTGATGATGCTGGTGCTAATACTGATAAAAGTATTAACTAGTAGAAATTTTTTATCTGCATCACACGAAGAAAGAGTGTTTTTTATTTGGCTATCAAGGTAAGAAGTTAAGCTTTAAATTACTTCCAAACTGTAATAATTTTCTTGACAATTTTCCTATTCCAAATTGTGACATTTTCTTGCTAAAACTGTGATCCTTTATTTGCTAAAACTGTTATGATTTTGATGCTAAAGTTGGGATACAATTTTGGCCAAAATTGTGACAATTTTCTAATCGTCACACAAATTGTGTGTGCAATGAATACGCAAGTATACATATCGTAACAAGTAATATAATGATAAGTAAAGATTGTTCCCAGAGAGATTATTTTTTTAAAAACTAATTTTTAAAACTAAAAATAATAAAAATCAATTTTTTTGGTGTTTTTATATCTTAAGAAAGCAAAATTAAAATAACTAAAAGTAAATAGCAATAATTAATTAAATCACATTTTTGTGATTAAAAAGATATATGAGAAAATATCTACGAATACTTAATCCTCCAATTTTCTAAACATGTAAATCACTAAAATCCCTCCAATATAATATCAATTAATTACATGATCAATTGAATCTAACTTAACATGTATTCCTCTCTTAAGTAAACTACACACCATACAGTAATCAATTTAATCACACTTTCATGCCAATTGAATTACATTTTACTCATTAAGTTCATCAATTATGGATCACATACATAAGAATTATACATCTCTCCCTATAAATTATACATGTTTATTTAATTGACTCTATAGATAAATTGTTGGCCAAACAATTAATAGCATAAAAATCAGATTAAATAATATAATTAAATTAATATTATAATTGGGAAAAAATATTAGATTATCACATGGTGAAAATTGGGTTCATAAGATCTCTAGATTAATAAATTAATTACACATAATTCTGTTCATAAAACTCATATTTTTCATAAAGAAAGACATAAAATTAATAAAAAAAGAGTAGAAAAAGAAATACAATCAATCTCTTGAATTGTAGAATTAATTTCCTTTTGAATCTCCACCAAAATGTGTCGTTTCTTAAATTTTTAGTATTTCTCTCTTTTTAGCTCTAAAAACTGACCAAAATTATGCTAATGGAGGAAAATTAGGGTTTATGTTGTGATTAGGGACTTAAATACAACTCAGGTGTGATCCAGACTGTTCGATTAGCTTCAAATCAAGGGCTACGATCAAAACAAGCAAAACTCACAATTTCAGCAATCACAACGTGACACGTGGCATCAGAAATTCATTGGGCGAATCAGAGAGCAACGCGTGGCAGGGGAGACTGGTCAGAGTCAATGCTTGTTGAGTCAGCAACATATGGCGCTACTTGATTCGTGGGAACGAATGGCGTGGTGCATGGGTGGAACGTGTGGTGCAATGGCGTGATGACATGTGTCATGACGCGTTGACCAATTCCCGAACTCGAATTGAACGCCATGCTGACACGTGGCGTATGTTTCGTCCTCCTCACACACAGGGCAACATGATTAGCTATCCGCGCTTGCGTGGCGTCCGTGTGGCTTGCCCAGTCAACTCCTATGCTTACGTGACATACCACATGCCACCTTCTGATTGGTCCTATATTAAAAATTCATAAAAAATCCAAAAAAATCCCAAAAAATTCCAAAAATTATATTCTCACCCCTTTTTCACTAAAAAGTTTATATTTTTATTTTTTTTAATCATAAAAATACTATTTATTAAATAAAACAAGTAAATATTAAGTAAAAAAGTGCACTAATGATTCTATTTTCATAGAGTCATCATTTTTGAGTAAAAATATGATATAAATGCTAATTGTTTTTAGGCTTGAAACTGAGAAATTTTTTGGGTAAAAAACTGTTATAAACTTATGGTATTTTTAAGGCTTAGAGTTGAAATTGTTTTCATATTTTCTTAAACTTTGATCCAAATATATCATATTTTCTTGTTCAAAACTATGCTAATTTTTTGTTAAAAGACTGAAAATTTTGGCTAAAATCTATGATGATTTTTTTGTTTGGAATTGAGTTTATGTTTTGGTTCAAATCTATTGTATTTTATGATAAACAAATTATGATCATTTTTGTTCAAATCTACACTATTTTCTGCTCAAAATTGTGGTAGTTTCCTATTCAAAGTTGTGCTAAATTTTAGGTGTAACCTATCATAATTTTCAGGCATATCCAATTTCTAAATTTGCAAGTTGAACTAGTAGAAATGAGAAGAACAAAGAGCACAGATCGGGGGGAAATATGATGAAGCTTTTACCAAAATGTCTTATGTACTAAAAAAATGTTCATTTTTCTAGCTAGAGAAAATATAGGGTATCAATTATGTACATGAAATTATTGGTATAAGTTAGCTTTCCAACTAGAGAACATGTCATGGTACCAAAATTGTTTGATGTAGCGAAGTGAATTTACTTCTATACCAACTACTACTATGCTTATTTATTGTTTTCTTTTGATGCAGATATGATATGTTTGTAGCCTTCATTAGGCACTAGGTGCACCAACACACCAAGTGCACCAGCGCATCAGGCTCAATAGCGTACCAACGCAACAAGCTCAATAGTGTACCAACGCACCAGGGTAATAGGCACCAAGCACACCAACACTGGCACCGACACTAGCACCAGCCTCGACACCAACACACCAACACCGACACTGGCACCAGTACCAGCCTCGACACTAGCACACCACCCCAATGCACCAACGCACCACCCTTGCCTACCACCCTAGTGTAGCACTTATACATGCTTGTAATTAATAGTGAAAAATCAATTTGTAATAGTAAGGTTTTATTGTGTTTTAGTGTATAATAAACTCTCAAATGTAATTATATTTTTAATTTTAATATAATATGATTTTTAATATTATATTTAATAAATTTATTGTAATTTATATTGATTTTTAATAATGTAATTAATAATTATATTTTTTTAATTTATGCTATGTTCTTTTAATATTTAGTTAATTTTTGTTAAATAAATTAATATTTTCTTTTTATGCATTAAAAATACATTTTTAATAAAATTAAATAATTTGTATCGAAAATGTACTTAATTTCATATTTTTGTCCACAAATTTTATTTCAGATAATATAGTTTCTTAATTGCAATTTATAAAAATCGAAAATATAATTTAAATTAAATTTGGGCTTAATTATAATTATTAAAAGTTTAAAAATTTAATTTAAAATTAGCAAAGGGCTTAACTATAATTTAAGAAAGTTTAAAATGTAATTTGGATTAAATTTGTGGGTCAAAATACAATTAATGAAAGTTTAATTTTCGCGTAGGAGAGATGAAGTCCACGCGCAAGATCACACTCGCCCAACATGGACCGTCTGATCAAAGATGCAACTCGGCCAGATATGTGAATCACACCCGACCAAAGCGAAATGGCTCAACTTTGCGTTTCATGCGGCCGGCGGTGCTCGATGGGCCCACTGCCGCGTTGTGCCGGCGTGTGGTAGGACCCACGTGTCCGACGACGTCTGCCAGTGGTGTTGCGCTGCGACGAACCACGTGCAATCGTTCTTCCAAATAATTAAAGTCTTCCACGTGTCCCACTTCTCGAACGAATTATAGCAGACGCGTGGCACATATCGCATGAACGCAAAAGCGTAATCTCGCCTCGTTCCAGCCTTGCCTCACGTTTCGCACGCCCGATTCCCGTGCGACAAGTTCTCGCGCGCGCCCATTCCCTTCAACGAATGAGATGTTGCCCGTGTCCCACTACTTTCTTTCACGACCGTACGCCGACACGTGCAGACGCACAATGAATAAAAAAATGCAAAAACGGCTCCTTGTCTCGCGTGAATTAAAATAAGTTTTTGATTTTCGCGTGACCGCGGATTTTAAGGGGAATGTCGGGGTTTTATTTTCAATACAAATTTTAACGCGTGTATGATATTTTAATATTTTTGATGTATTTTTTTAGCTATAAATATGTGATATTATGATAGAGTTAGGAGTTTTTTTTGGTTTAGAATTTTTGTGTTGTTCGGTTTTGGACCAGAACATGCTGGTAAGCCATTTTTTGGCTTTTGTCAGTGTTACGCGTGTATACAAATATTTTCGTATGTGATGTTTTAATTTTCCTTCTTGTTCTTCTAATTTTTCTGCATATGTTGTAATTTTTATTGTAATTTAATGAAGTAATTTAATTTTTCTAAGGTTGCATTTGATCTAAATTTATGAAGATTTTAACTATTTTTGATAGATTTATAAGACGTTCGATTTGTTCGTTCTATTTTGTGTTTAATGCTTTTTGATTATTTACGAATTTTATCAAAACGATTTGTGGCATAAAAATAAACTCGAGAAAGGCATTTTTGTGTATATTGCTCGTAGAATAGAATGACATGTACGATGAAGGATAGTGAATATACCCTAATTGTATGTGGGTCATTTGAAAACTTAGAACTTAACGAATCTTGGTGAATTTAATTTCATAGAGATATAGTGAATTAATTTAACGAGGTGTGTTGTATCTGAGTTCGGAAGAGATGTATGAATAAAAAAAGAAGTTTTCGGTTGACAAATTAAATGTACTAAAAAATATAAATCCAAAGAAAATAATATGACGTGGAGTTGATTAGTTTGGTGAAAAATTGCAATCCTAGAGTTCTCTTTATTTTTTTTGTTACATTTTTCCATATCAACGATTATTTTGGATAAAATTAGAGAGATACAATTTTAGTACTCAACAAACTATAGTAACAAATCCTCGTGGGAACGATACTCTACTTACAAATCTTTATTACTTGTGACCGTGTATACTTGCACGATTTTCTGTGTGTTGTAAAACATACAACAATGCAGATATGATATGTTTGTAGCCTTCATTAGGCACTAGGTGCACCAACATATCAGGCTCAATAGTGTACCAACGCACCAGGGTAATAGGCACCAAGCACACCAGCACTGGCACCGACACTAGCACCAGCCTCGACACCAACACACCAACACCGACACTGGCACCAATACTAGCCTCGACACTAGCACACCACCCCAATGCACCAACGCACCACCCTTGCATACCACCCTAGTGTAGCACTTATACATGCTTGTAATTAATAGTGAAAAATCAATTTGTAATAGTAAGGTTTTATTGTGTTTTAGTGTATAATAAACTCTCAAATGTAATTATATTTTTAATTTTAATATAATATGATTTTTAATATTATATTTAATAAATTTATTGTAATTTATATTGATTTTTAATAATGTAATTAATAATTATATTTTTTTAATTTATGCATACCCTATGACCTCGGTTATTAAAAGACCGATCGAGGCCATAATACATGTTTATGGCCTCGACTATTGAAAGAACAACGCCATAGACATACCATATGGCTTCGATTATTAAAAAATCAAAGTCATAGACATAACCTATGACATCAGCTATTAAAAAACCGAGGCCATAAGGTAGGTCTATGGTCTCTCACACTTAAGTCTCGGTTCGTATAGCCGTGGTCATAGATCTATGGTCATGATTAAAAACCGAGATCATTTATATCTTTTGTAATAATAGAGAATGAATTTGATTCTATACATTTTTATGTTTGATTGTATTGTATATTAGGAATGAAATCGAATACATTCTTAAAAAAAAGGAATAACAATTTCATTACCCTTAATAATTCTTATTCTATTTCTGTACTTATTTTTATTCAAATTTTATCTTCGATTTTAGAGACATATAAATTATATGTAGAAAAATAATTAACAATTAAATTATATTTTAATAATAATTTAGAAAAATAATTTTAAATAATATTTTTAAGCAACAATTATTTAGAAAAATAATAATTTTAATAATATATTTTATTTTAATAATAATTTAGAAAAATTATTATAATTGTAATAATATATTTTTAATTCTATTTTAGTTGTAAACTAAACATTACAATACTGATTCCTTTTTTGATTCTAATGATTAAATCAAATAATATAATAGTAATAATATTTTATTTCCATTCAATTCTATTACCATTACCATTACCATTCCCATTTTAATTCTTTTTTATTCTATAAACCAAACGTCCCCTTAGTGCTAGGTTATGACTTCTTTAATTTTAAAAAACATATAACTACAACCTTTAAACACCTCAATTACGTCCCCTTAATACTAGGTTACGACTTTTTTAATTTAAAAAAACATACAACCACGACTTCTAAACATCTCAATTATATTTACATATGGAATGATACTATTAGAAAAACGGACATTAAAGTCGGTTCACCGAAGTCAGTTCGTTGAATCGATTTCAAATGGAAAGACTTGAAATTTAAAGTCGCTTCAACCCGTGAACTGACTTTAAATTTTATTAATTTTTTACTCTATTTAAGAACCTGTATTCAACGACATATAAATTTATATAATAATTTTGTGATTATTAAGATTTTTTTAAATAAGTACACTACTTCAAATCACAGATATTTTAATAAACATTATATTGTTGAATCATGTATTTCCTTTTTCATTTTAACATAAATAAATAAATCAAACACCAACCTTAAATCACAGTAATAAATATATATATAAATTTATTTTATTCCGAAATACTAATACAAGATCTACATAATAAAAATAATAACATATATAATACAAAAATTTATACACATAATATACAAAAAATAACGCAAAGTGAATAATAAGTGCGTAGAATTAATTGAAATAATTACAAAAGAAAATGAAATAACAAATGAAAGAAACAAAGAAAAAAAATGGTGTTTTGTAAGTAAGAAAATGCGTATAAAATATTTAAGTATTTTTTTCAAAAAAACTAGGAAATCCGGAAGATAATTTAGAGAGGAAAAAAATCACTAAACAATGCTGGAATCGATGGTTGAAAGTGGCCGAAAAATGAAAAAAAAATGCAACAAGTGAAGCTCGATTTTGGATTTTTGGGTGTTGTTTACAACTCGATTATGCTATGTACAATTATCATGTTATTTTTAATTAATCCTATTATTAACAACCTTTAGGTGCTATTTTAAACCCAGACTCGTATATATCATAGTACTTCCACTAATTCATAAGCTAAAAAATGAGGTACGAATTTTATTGATATTCATTTTGTTAATCGCTAAACATATATACTTTTTCTTTGTTTTCTAAAGTGTACAAGTCTTATTCAAAATTCTATTAACGAGGTTCCAAATAAGTTACAGTAATTTCATTGGTTGAAGATGATTCATGCTTGCTTGATGAAGAATCAACCGTAGTAGGTTTTTTTCCTATTGAAAAACCAGGTTGTTTGGGCTCGGGCAAAGTACTTCCATGACTCAATGTCATAACCACATAAGACATGCTGGGTCTATCTTCGGGATGCTCTTGCACACACAACAGACCAACATGGATGCACCGCAACACTTCAGTAGTATCGCTGGATTCTTCCAAGCATGGATCAATTAGCTCCAATGGTTTGCCTTCTGTCCATAATCTCCATGCCTGAAAACATGTAATTTAATAGGCTACTTTGTTATTTTGATGTGACAAACAAAAATAACTACATACAAACAATAGAAACTTTACTTACATATCTAATAAGGTTAAGAGTTGGATCTAGATGGTACAATCCTCTGTTTCTTTTTCCACCTATGATCTCTAGTAGTAAAATACCAAAACTGAACACATCTGATTTCACTGAGAATAACCCATCAGCAGCATATTCGGGTGCCATATAACCACTGAAAAACATAACATGTGAATATAAGATTAGATATTGTAGGATGACAAGTTGAGTAGAGACTACTTTAAAAAAAATAATACTTACTATGTTCCAACCACTCTTTCTGTGTTCCATTCACCTTTTTCTCCTTTGAAAGATCTAGCCATACCGAAGTCTGAAATTTTTGGAATCATCTCATCATCAAGTAGAACATTACTTGCTTTAAGATCTCTATGTATAATTCTTAATCTAGAATCTTGATGGAGATAGAGAAGTCCTCTTGCAATTCCACATATTATTTGAAAGCGTTTGGACCAATCTAGAAATCTACGTCTTGTTTGATCTGCTGCAGGCAAGTGACTTATTCAAATTAATGCTATGTATTATATGAAAATGAAACTCTTTCTCTACCATGCTCCATATTATAGTTAACATGGTAATGTCACGAGGAAAACTAACCAAAGATGTATAGATCTAAGCTTCTAAAGGGCATGTATTCATAAATAAGCATGTTTTCCTCCCCTTGAATGCAACAACCTAGAAGCTTTACAAGATTTCTGTGTTGAAGCTTTGCAATCAGCATCACTTCATTTTTGAACTCATTTAGTCCTTGACCTGAACTTCTTGACAGTCTTTTCACAGCAATTTCCTTTCCATCTGCTAGGGTGCCCTGAAATTTTAAGGGAAGTGGTTGAACAAGTGTTGCTTTTCATAACATTCCTTGTAATTAGCATACAGTTAAAGTGCAATCTTACCCTGTAAACAGGTCCAAAACCTCCTTCCCCAATCTTGTTACTGCTAGAAAAGTTGCCAGTGGCATTGACAATTGTAGCTAAATCGAAGTATGGCAAATCCAAGTTTTCCGTTTGACTTTCATTGTTCTGATTCCTTATTCCCAAGGTTTCTGTATTAGCTGAAAAATAAAAGATTAAATGTGAGGGAAAAAGAATCAGTTCACATATAGAAATGAAAAATAAAATTCAGCAATGAACTCTTGCTTGCTTCACATAAAGACAAAGCGGAACAGTTCTTAAGAGTTACTAATTTACCTATCGAGTTTCTTCTGAATCTTTGAACATAATGGCAAACAAGCAGCAAGCTACAGACTGCAACTATGACACTAGCAACTGTCACTGCTATCTTCACCTTAAGCTTGGTATTTTCTCCTTCATCGTCCAAAAAAAAAAAACAATCACAACAGAAACATACGAAAAACTTGAGCTGAATGGAGGGGAGTCAAATATATCTTATATTGTCCAACATGAATCTGTGCAATAGGGAAAATCTTTGTCAATTATAGATATGAAAGTAAATTCTTACCTAACTCTGATGCATGCAGCCGAATGAATAAATCTTGCCCACCAGATGCAAACTGTCTTATATCAAGCAAATCTCCAAACCATAAGGCACAACCACTACTTCCAATGATATCTGAGTTTGTGTAAGCCGTGCAATTACAATTTTCCAAGCATTTATGTTTGCATTCTTTGATGTTGAAGCTTGTATTCAACCAAGAATATGTTGTATCTGGCAACTTTATACCACTAAGTTTCATAAACCGAGAGTTACCTCTATCCTGACAACTCCATGCTTTATTTGGCACGCACCTTTGAGTCCAGTCCAAGTTGTCTGGTGATTTTGCTGTAAAGCCCTTTAAACATTGGCAAATAGGAGACTCCCCAACATTACATATCCTATTGGCTCCACAAAGAGCATACTTGTCACAGTTATCCCTTGGCACTGATGAAATAAAAGGTTGCCAGGTTTGTGTGTCTGGGTTCCAAGCAAATCGATCGCGCAATAAAGTAGTTTGGTTCATAACTAACCTTGAATATATAGATTTGTTCTTGAGGATATACGTGTAGTATATTTCATCTTGATTGGAAATAAATTTGAACTCGTATAAGTTGTTGGGTTTTAACTCAGGGGCACCGGTGAACCTTTCGCCATTCCATGGTCCATCTCTGTAGTACTCTTTGGAGCCAATATAGACTACAAGACCCGGATAGGGATTGAAATCTATACGCCAAGTAAAGTCTCCAGGAGCTGGGTCATCTGGGCTTTTCCAAGATGTTATGCGTCTATCAAGGCCAGACTTTCTGTCCCAACCCAGTTTCATTCCAGGTAATAAGTTATCACAAGGATAGTCAAAGCTCTGCCACAAATAGTTATCTGAAGTCTCATCTTGTTCATCTCTCAGAACTAGATTCCCAGTGCCTAAAAGCTGTATAATTGGAGCCTGTATAGTTTTAGTTTGGTTTGCTGACCAAACAAGAGTATTATTCTGACCTGTAATAACAAGATGGCCTGTTCTGTTTATCATCAATTCCCCCGATGAATCGTTTATTGCGTTTTCTCTGTTTGCTACCCAGACAATAGTCTTGATTGGAATATTATAGTACCAAATTCCCACATAACGTTTTGTGGAACTACCCGGACTGAAAAAACCCAATTCAAATCTTCCATCACTGGAAACTAAGAAACTGCCATCTTTGATGGACTGTGAAGCAGATATGGTGTCAGCACTAGTGGATAACTCCGATGATAAAAGAAACAAAATGATTTTGAGGATTATGGGAAAACTGATCTTCATTTTGTTCCAGTTTTGAAGCTCTGTGTAGAAGTTATAGAAGACGTGTTTCAGGATTAGCTTGACTTCTCTCTCTCTGTCAGGGCATAATCCACTGGCAGATTCCAAGTAAAAAAAATTGACTTAATTTGACCGAAACAAAATTTCTCTTTTAATTCTATATTAGGCAGAAATAGAAAGGTCCTGGAAAGAAACCTGAATGCAACCATGAAATAGTGACACTTTGGTTGGTCATGTACGTTAATGATCGAAAATGAAATAATTTTGTTTTATTTAATTAATAGAAAAAATCATTATTATAATATTTATTTATAATTAAGATGGAACGAAAAATATTATATATTATCTTAATATATTTATATTTAATAAAGTTTAAATAATATTATTTAATTATTATTTTTTTAGACAAAATATATTATTAAAATTATTATTTTTCTAAATAATTATTACTTAAAAAGAAAATATATTATTAAAATTATTATTTTTAAATAAAATTTAGGGTTTTGAGACTTAAGATTTAGGGTTTAAGGATTTGAGATTTGTGGGTTAAGGTTTAGGGTTAAAATTATTATTTTTCTTAATAGGGTTTAGGGTTTCAAGATTTAGGATTTAGGGTTTAAGGTTATATTTGTGGGTTAAGGTTTAGGGTTAAAATTATTATTTTTCTAAATAGAATTTAAGGTTTTAGGGTTTGGGATTTGGGGTTTAGGGTTTATGATTTTTGGATTTGAGGTTTAGGGTTTATGGTTATATTTGTGGGTTAAGATTTATGATTAAAATTACTATTATTTTAAATATGATTTTGGGTTTTAGAATTTAGGATTTAGGGATTTGAGATTTGGGGTTTAGGATTTAAGGTTATATTTGTGAGTTAACGTTTATGATTAAAATTATTATTTTTCTAAATATGGTTTAAGGTTTTAGGTTATATTTGTGGATTAAGATTTATGGTTAAAATTATTATTTTTTCACATAAGGTTTAGGATTTAGGGATTTGAGATTTATAGTTTAAGGTTTAGAGATTTAGGATTTGGAATTTAAGATTTGTGATTTAGGATTTTGAGTTATATTTGAAATTGGGATAAAATTGAAAAAAAATTAAAATAAAAATGAAATCATGATTTTTTAAGAGAGAGAAATAATTTTGATTCATTCTCTTTAAGAAATCGATTATATTACATTCTTATTTTTCAATACAATCAAACAAAAATGAAAAAGAATTAATTTCGATCCCATTACATTTTATCTAACCAAACAAACATACCGTTTAGCTATGATGGTTTTAATACAATCAAATTATTTCTTTCTTTTTTAATAAATATAGCATTAAATTATATGGTAAAAATGGGTCTAGTTTAGTGTATAACAATTGTAGATAGAAAAATTAGGCTTGAAACGGTAGGATTGTATGAGAGAAAATGGTACAAGGGAAGAAGACGATCCCGTGTGTTTTTCCGAAAAAAAAAAAAGATCCTCAAAAATTAACATTTTCAAACACCATTGGTGGAAAATGTATTTTTGTAAATACCAAATAACTTAGTATTTTTTGTACGTTTAAACACCATTTTTTCGAAACTTTTTAATAATTGGATGGTTGATTTAGAATGTAATTTAATTTAATAATATTTTTGTAAATATCAAATAACTTGATAGTATTTTTTGTATGTTTATCTTATATTATATTATTTTTCTCCATTTAAATTCTTTTATTTTAAAATTTCCTTCGCACTCTCTTGTTAGTTGCTACTTGCTAGTCTTAGTCTTTGTTTTCGTTCTCGTGTCACTTTGTTATAGTGCGTATACACTAATATATAGTAGTCGTAATAAATATATCTTACATATAAAAAGTTAGAATTTTTTGGTGTTCGAAGATATATATATATATATATATTATTTTTTGATCATTTTTTTACATTAAATAATTATTTTGTTATTTTATTGTGTGATTAATATGCGTCACATAAAAACAAGAATCTTTTTAACGTTGATCATATTTATTTATTTTTTTCGTATATAAATAATTATTAAAATACTTATAAAATAAATATATTTTATAAAAAAATTATTTTATTACATACAATATGATTATTTTAATCATATTAATAATGATAGTTTATTTATTATCTTTTAACGCAAGAGTTGAGGTTGATCATTTCATTTATAAATATATTATATTTGTGTTGAATATTATCATTTTCATATCAATTTATATCACGTTTTCTATCAATGAAAAATTTACCCAAAATCGTTTAATTTTAAGTTTTTATTTTATTTTTTTAATCAAAATTGTTTGAAGGTACAACTTAATACAAGTTTATCATAACAGTTATAAGCTTTATTTCAGAACGATTTTGATAAAAAAATAGAATTTGTATTAAGCATTGCTTTAATGTAGGAAAACATTGACATAGTGTGGGAATGCATATAATGTCATGATAAGTTTTGTCATAACAAAGTAATGTCTTACCTTAACAAAGTAAACCTTACTCAGAGAGATTTTAATAAAAAATTAAAATTTGTGGTAAGGTATTTACAGTGTAGGAAGTTAATGGGAAGAGATAAGACTTAACTACGAGAAGGTTATATTTATGTTGATATGATAATTTTTGTATCGTAATCATATCATATCTCATATTAATTAAAAAAATAATAATACAGTGTTAATATAAAAAATATTTATTAAATTCAATCAACTTGTATCTATTGTGTTCATATAAGTTTAGCTTTTTAGATAATACAAATATTAAATGAACAAGTTCATATGTTATTATATTATATTTAACTTATTTATTAAATGAACGTATGTAAATCTTTTCAATATCAAGCTATACCGTTCATGTTTATATCGTATTTTGATTTTACTTTTCATAAAATAAATTATTACTATAATATATTTATTTTTTATTAAAATAATAAATTAATAATATTATTATATATTTATCAAATTTAAATTATTAACGTATGAATACGAAAAAATTTATAATATATATATATATATGTGCAATACTTACCTATTCTTTTCCTTTAAAACTTAGATTTCAAAGTTTTAGGATTTAGACATTAAAATTTAAGATTTGATTTTGGGTTTTAAGTTATAAAATATAAGATTTAGATTTTAGGATTTAGTTTTATAAAAAAAATATGTAGTTATCAATTAACATGTAATAAACAACGTTACTCAATGTATTTTCCTTATATATATATAATGATATATTGGAAGATATCAGTCATTATACATTAGATAATAATTATGTATTTTTTTAATTTAAGCTTAAAATTTATTAATTTAGAGTTTGAATTTTAAGGTTTACATCTTAAAATTTAAGATTTATATTTATTGAAAAATTTGTAATTATCATCTAATATCTAAAAGACAATGTTACCCAAACATATGGGTCTATCTATTATTTAATTATGTTAACATTGTTGAATGGATGCTAAAAGCCTTGTGTAAACCACATATGATGTACTTATGCACAACATGGCTGCATGGATACTAAAAGGCTTATGAAAACCCTTGCAAAAAGAGTCAAATTTACAACTAATGAGTAGGACATCAATTTTCAAAATTTTTATACATACTACTTCTTTTAAATAGAAATTTTCATTTCAAATTAAATAACTTAAATACATAATTAAATATAATATATAGACAATTATAAGTATCAATTAATAAATTACACTCTTTAATAATAGATTAAGTCATTTTGTTTAAAATCTTTAACTTGATTTGTTTTAAAAAATTAAAATAAAATATAGAAATATAAGATATGATAATATTTTAAGTATTATTTGTTAAAATGATTTTAAGTTAATTATTGACATGTTGCTTGGCATCTAGATCGAAAATGGTTGACTAATAATTTTTACCATACTTTCCAAAGTACTAACTCAAAACCACTACATGTGGGCCAAAATTTGTCGTTTTACATATGAAAGCGAGACGGAAAAGTTGTATACAAGACTTTCACATTTCACGCGGCCAAACACCCTTAGACGCGTATTCTTTTCCCACGTAAATATTGCTTAGTTTTTTAAATTAAATTTGGTAGTTATTTTATTTATAAAAAGAATTATTTATTATTTATTTATTTATTAAAAGAAATTATATAAAAATATTAGTAATATTAAAAAATATTTTATTGATAATTTTGTTAAAAAAAATAATGGTGAACGTATATTGAGCAGTGGAATTCCGAGATATCTCTAATATTGGTTTTATAAAATAAATTTAAAATTATTAGATATCTTTTTCGATATTTTTTTAAAACAAAAAAATACTATATAATATGTTTTTTTAACTTAATAGATTAAACGATATTTTTTGTATAAATAAAAAGATAAAATTAACATTTCACTCGAAAAAGAAAAACTAATAGTAAATTTGTAGGTTGATCTTTTATCTAACAATACATAACTTTGTTGGTTAAATTTTTTTAAAGAAATTAATAAAATTAATTGAAAAATTATAAAAAATAATATTATAAAAATAAAAATAATATACTAAAAATTTTTAAATATAAATTAATTAAATATTATTTAATATTAAATTGATATATATTATCATAATTTAATTTTAACGAAATTTAATTATATCTAATTAAATGACGTTTAAAATAAAACAATATATATTAAAAATATATGATTTGGGTATAAGAATTAGACGGAGGGATATAATAACTTCCTAAATTTTATTTAAATCTATATTTAAGTACTCAAATTTTTATTAACAATTCAATTTTTAGATTTTTTTAATTTCTATACTTATTATCTCTTTTTTTTTTTCAACTATTCAATACGTGAACCTTTTGTTTTCTTTACTTAAGTTCTCATTATTTTTAACAATATAGTTTTTAAATTTTAAATTTTTTATATTTATGTCATAAATTTTTATTTTTATCCTTAATCAATAACTAATTCATAATTTTTAATTTAAGGATAAAATAAAAATTTAAGACTTAAATATATAAATTAAAAAATTTAAGGATAGGTTATTGAAAAAATTTAAAGATTAAAGTATAAAAATTTAAAAATTAAGTATTAAATTATTAAAAAAATTTAAAAATTAAGTATAAATTTGAATAAAGTTGAAGAACTTATTGTACATTTAAATCTAAAAATTATTAAATTGATTATTTTTTCTTACTTCTTGACACACGTGAAAATTAGTAAAATTTTACATATTTGTAAAATTGCCAACCAAATTTATCTCTCGTCGAGACAAAATTAAAATATACTTTAGAACTAGGTTACAACTTTTTTAATTAAAATAATACAGTTACTACTGCTTCTAAACACCTCAATAATATATATATATATATATATATATATATATATATATATATATATATATATATATATATATATATATATATATATATATATAATGAGAAACTTCATATTAATGTTAGTAGCCATTATACCTAAGAGAAATCATATGAAAATTATATAAATTCGGCACCAACAGGTAGTAAAATCAAACTCAAATTAGCATGGAAAAAAAGACACGACTTTTCAATTAAATCTTCAATAATAATTAAGTTATTTAAGAATTTAAAACAAAATTATCTAACATCAATGTCAATAGTAAACATATCAAGAGATTTTCAAAATCTTCTAATGTTATTCAATTAGATAAAATAAAATAAACAAATTCAAAGCATACAAAACACAATACATTGATACATACTACGAACATCAAACCTCTAAGCTTTAAAAGATTTACATCTTTTATTTGTTTTTTCTCTATTTATTTACACTTATTTTTAAATCATAATGGTCCATTTTACATCAACATATACTATGATTTTGAATTTATTAATAAAAAATCATATTTATTCCTTAGATTAACAATATATGACTTAAATTTGATAAATAAAAACAAAAACAAATAAAGTATCTTAATCTAAGAATATATAATTCTTTACCCAAAGTAAGCTTCACACGAAGAAAAAATCAAATATAAATTTCACATCATTTATTATTACATCAAAATATAAATATTAACTTTAATGTGTAACTAGCTTCCCTTTCCACAATCAAGTAAAATGTTGCTTCAGTTTTGATTTTGAAAGAGTCATTAAAGTTCGTTACAGCACTAATTAGTAATAATTCATATTGAATACAAAATAGAAAACAACAAGTACAAACATTTTGTTATGCCTAACCACCAACATTTTTTGATATATTATATAATATTCATATCGAGAGATAAATTTAAATACCTTATTTGAATCCTATATATTATTTGATTAAAAATACTATACGTTGTATAACATAGAATGTATTGATGTACAAACTCATTAAACAGAAAACAATCAAACATCTTGATTATATGCTCTTCTCATTCTTTAAAGTATTTTTAACACAAAATAAGTCCAATTAAAAAAAACACTAGTGAAGAAAGAAATCAAGAAATACTTTAAATGTTTCTAGCGAGGCTCCAATAGAGTGACAGTTAGTTCATTGGTTGAAGATAGTTCTTGGTTGGTTGAGGAAGGATGTGTATGAAGTGAATCTTTTTCCATATAGAAATCTGTAGGTTGCTCTGGCTTGTGTAGTGTGATCTCACTTTCTAACATCAAAACTACAGATGACATTTTTGGCCTATTTTCAGGAAGCTTTTGAACACATAAGAGACTAATGTGGATACAACGTAGTATTTCAGTTAGATTGCATGAGTCTTCTACTAAACTTTCATCAACAAGTTCTCTTGCTCTTCCAACATTCCATAATCTCCATGCCTATAACATAACAAACCCATAATTTTTTAGATTAGTCGACTTGTGAGTAGTGAGTAAATAGTTAATTATTAATTGTATAACATATTGTCGATCTAAATACTTACTTGTCCTATAAGGTTCAAGTTGTGACTTGGGTTATCATAATTAACCTTATTTTTCTTTCCACTTACGACTTCTAAAACCAATATTCCAAAGCTGAAGACATCAGATTTTACTGAAAATTGTCCATTTATTGCATATTCTGGTGCCATATAACCACTACAAAACATCAAATATATTAAAACAATATTAAATTTTAAGATAATTAATGACAAGATCTACCTACAAACATTATCAATAGCCTAAAATATTACACAACACAAAACAATTGAGATTTATTTAAATGAGCAAAAAGTGTTTTTCATTAATGGGTGGAGAGAGATATGATTGCACCCTTAAGATTAACTTAAATCAAATGGTTGAAAATGATGGTAAATAAGTTACGTACTATTTTATGATCATTGATACTATCACAATACATGTGTGTGAAAAAGAAATTAGAACTTACTATGTTCCAACTACTCTCGTTGTATTTTCTTCCGTCTTATCTCCTCCAAATATTCTAGCCAAACTAAAATCTGAAATTTTTGGTATCATCTCTTGATCAAGTAGAACATTACTTGCTTTAAGATCTCGATGAATTATCCTTAGTCTTGAATCTCGGTGAAGATAGAGAAGTCCCCTTGCAATTCCACAAATGATATTAAAACGCTTGGACCAATCTAATAGTTTTGCTCTCCGTTGATCTGATTAAATTCCTGTTAATGTTAATACATTATCCAGCACATATAAAACTGACACACACATACACAAAAAAAAAAGAGGTTTCTAGTTAAAGAAGCAAACCAAATATGAAATCCAAGCTTTTGTTAGGCATGTATTCATATACCAGCAACTTTTCATCATCCTGAATGCAACAACCAAGTAGCTTTACAAGATTTCGATGCTGAAGTTTAGAGATCAAGATAACTTCATTCTTGAACTCATTCATTCCTTGACCAGAACTTTTTGAGAGCCTTTTCACAGCAATTTCTTGACCATCTATTAGCTTTCCCTGAAAATTACATTTTTTCCACAAGTTTCCAAATTCCAATGTTATATATTCAAATAAATGATTCAAGATTTTTATATGTAACAATTATATATATTGAACAGAGCTTCAAAACTTTTACCATATAAACAGGTCCAAAGCCTCCTTCCCCAAGCTTCTTATTGGATGAAAAGTTGTCTGTTGCATCAGCTAAGGTAGTTAGATCAAAAAGGGGGAGTTCTAAGTCTTCCTTTGGCTCTGTGTTTTCCTGTACAATTTCTTTGATATTTTCTTCTTTCTCTACTGCAAAAAAGGCTTCGAGGTTACACATGACAAACAAACATTTTTTCAAACAAATACAGAATTTCATTTCAACAACTTAGACTTTTGGGAGTTCTAACATAACATCATAGTATCAAAATAGGAGGTTCTCAAATAGCTTAAGCGTTTTAGAACATTGGTGATTAACACACTTCTTACACACTATATAACAAGCTATGTATGAAAGAGTGTAAAATACTAGGCCACAACAACCTAACCTTCACATTGAAAAGGAGTAAATTCATTGTCATTTTCAACAGCTATAGAAATTTCTAATGACTATACCAAGCTCTGAGACAGAGGGAAATTGTACCTTTGAGCTTGGTTGTGCTTTTGGAAACATAGTAGCCAACAATGAGCAGTGCAGAAATTATGCCAATTATGGTTATAACTAATACTGCAACCTTTTTCTTGTTTCTAGATTTTGCCTCTACATTTATAATCGAAAATATATGTTAATCAACCAAAAGTGTTAATATCAATTAACTTGTAACAAAATATAATTAGATTCTTACCTGATTTTTTCAAGACGTGCATTCGGATATATAGATCCTGCCCCCCACCCGGAACCTGTCTCATATCAATTAGATCATCAAGCCACATAACACAGCCACTCCCTCCTCCTCTAATATCTGAATTTGTAAAAGCCATGCAAAAACAATTATCCAAACACTTTTTTCTGCATTCATTAAGATTCATACTCTTATTGGCCCAAGTATGTTTGGTGTCAGGGAGCTTAAAACCAGTGTATTGGATAAATCCATCACTACTATCTTTGCACTTCAAAGGCTTATTTCTAACACATCCACCAGACCAATCTACTGAGTTCCATTTTTCAGTCGACTTGGGCTTAAATCCATCTAAACATTGACAAATTGGTGACTCACTAATGATACAATTTCCATAGGCACCACAAAGACCATAATTGTCACAAAGATCTTTTGGTACTGACAGGTAAGTTCTCCAATTCTGATCACTTTCTATCCATACATAACGTTCGATATGGTTAGTTAAGTTCGCAACGAGTCTTGAAATCAAAGTTTTACTTATAAGATTGTACATGTAGTATACCTCATCAAAATTGGAAACAAAGCTGTAGTTGAAAAGTGGGTTGTCTTTCAATTCTGGAGCACCACTGTAGTGTACACCATTCCATGGACCACTTCTGTAGTACTCTTTGGAGCCTCTCCACGCTATAGCTTCAGGATAGTCATTATGTTCCAGTCCATAACTAAAGTCTCCAGGAGATGGATCATCAGAGCTCTTCCATGATGTTAGTCGCCTTACAACACCGGCTTTCGAATCCCATCCAAGCTTCATTCCAGGTAACAATGTATCACAAGGATAATCAAAGCTTTGCCATAAGTACTTATTCTCTGAACCAATTCTCCCATCTTTTAGTACAAGATTTCCTGAGTCTAAAAGCTGAAGAATTGATGTTTGCTTAGCCAATTTGGTTTGGTTTGCCGACCAAACCACACTACTATTATCATCTATAATTATAACATGACCTGTGTTATTTATAATCAATGCACCTGATGAACCTTTCATTATTGGTTTCTGCCTATTGGCAACCCAAACTACAGTTCTAATTGGGATTTTCTTATACCAAATTCCCAAGTAGCGATTTGTGGAGCCCTCTGGACTGAAAAAACCCAATTCAAAACTTTCATCACTTGAAATCAAGGTATTATTACCATCTGTGATGGATTCATTTTGAGAAATGGTGTCAGTAACTATAGCTATGGATGATTCTAATAACGAAAAGACTAAAACTATTCCAACAAGTATTAAAAAATGAATTCCCATTTCTCTTAGTATTGAATTGAGCCTCTAAGCTTTTCGAAGTTATAGAAAGACTTAATGAAGTACTAGCTTGACTTGCCTGCCTCGTTGATAAACAAGTCTTCCACCACTAACTTTATGACATAAGATACTTCATATTTTTTACTAGTAATAGTTATCAGAGAAATAAATGATTAATAAAAGATATTATTATTAAAGAGGTTATGATATTTAAGTTTGAAAGGTACATGCTTTTTATAAGGGGAATTAATTACTGTATTATTTATTTTAGGTTGTTGAAATGTGAAAGTCCAAACTACTACCACAAAATTCTAGGTTTTTCAATGAATGGCACAATGGGAACGCGGTTGTATATATGCCACAGAGCAGTGGTTCAGGCCCCACTATAAACATAATAATCTAGGGATTAATTTGTCTTTTATATAATATATATGTTTTCAAGTTCAGTACTTTAATTTAAAAGAAATAATATATCTATACGAAAAATTTACAAATAAAAAATAAATTAAATAATATAATTAAGATTTAAGATTTTAAGTTTAGATTTTAAAGTTAAAGGATATAATTATTTCTAACCATCCACATTTTTTGATACATTATATAAGATTCATACTAAGAGACAAATTTAAATACCTTATATAAATCCTATGTATTATTTAGTAAAAAAGGTTAAATCCTATGTATTATTTAGTAAAAAAGGCTATATGTAGTATAACATGAAACATATAAATGTACATACTTATTAAACAAAAAACAATCAAACATCTTGATTATATACTCTTCTCATTCTTAAAAGTATTGTTATCACAAAATAAGTCCAATTAAAAAAAAACACTACTGAAGAAAGAAATCAAAAAATACTCTTAACATTTCTAACGAGGCTCTAATAGGGTGATAGTTAGTTCATTGGTCGAAGATAGTTCTTGATTGGTTGAGGAAGGATGTGTATGAAGTGAATCTTTTTCCATATAGAAATCTATAGGTTGCTCTGGCTTGTGTAGTGTGATCTCACTTTCTAACATCAAAACTACAGATGATATTTTTGGCCTATTTTCAGGAAGCCTTTGAACACATAAGAGACTAACGTGGATACAACGTAGTATTTCAGGTAGATTGCATGAGTCTTCTGCTAAACTTTCATCAACAAGTTCTATTGTTCTTCCAACATTCCATAATCTCCATGCCTATAACATAACAAATCCATAATTTGTTTAGCTTAAATGACTTATGAGTAGTGAGTAAATAGTTAATTATTAATTGTATAATATATTCCGAGTATGAATACTTACTTGTCCAATAAGATTCAAGTTGTGACTTGGGTTATCATAACTAGCTCTATTTTTCTTTCCACTTATGACTTCCAAAACTAATATTCCAAAGCTGAAGACATCAGATTTCACTGAAAAATGTCCATTTATTGCATATTCGGGTGCCATATAACCACTGCATAACATCAAATATATTAAAACATTATAGAGTTTTGAGATAACTAAGGGTAAGATATACATATAGATAGCTCAAAATATTACACAGCATACAACATTTGAGATTTATTTAAAGGAGCAAAAGGTAGTTTGCATTAATGGGTGGAAAGATATATGATTGCTCCTTTAAGATTAACTTAAATCAAATTGTTGAAAATGACGGTCAATTAATTACTTAGTATTTTATGGTCATTGATACTATCACATATACATGTGCGTATGAAAGAGAAAATTAGAACTTACTATGTTCCAACTACTCTCTTTGTATTTTCTTCGTTTTTATCTCCTCCAAATATTCTAGCCAAGCCAAAATCTGAAATTTTTGGTATCATCTCTTGATCAAGTAGAACATTACTTGCTTTAAGATCTCGATGAATTATCCTTAGTCTTGAATCTTGGTGAAGATAGAGAAGTCCTCTTGCAATTCCACGTATGATATTGGAACGCTTGGACCAATTTAATAGTTTTGCTCTTTGTTGATCTAATAAAATTCCTATTAATGTTAATACATTATCCAACACACATAAAATTGACACAAATTACACAAAAAAAAAAGAAGAAAAAAAAGAAATGAGGTTTCTAGTTAAAAAAGCAAACCAAATATGAAATCCAAGCTTTTGTTAGGCATGTATTCATAAACCAGTAACTTTTCATCATCTTGAATACAACAACCAAGTAGCTTTACAAGATTTCGATGCTGAAGTTTAGATATCAAGATAACTTCATTCTTGAACTCATTTATTCCTTGATCAGAACTTTTTGAGAGTCTTTTCACAGCAATTTCTTGACCATCTACCAACTTCCCCTGAAAATTACATTTTTCCACAAAGTTCCAAATTCCAATATTATATATTCAAGTAAATGATTCAAGGTTTTTGTATGTAACAATTATATATATTGAATGAAGCTTCAAAACTTTTACCATATAAACAGGCCCAAAGCCTCCTTCCCCAAGCTTTTTATTGGATGAAAAGTTGTCTGTTGCATCAGCTAAGGTAGCTAGATCAAAAAGGGGGAGTTCTAAGTCTTCCTTTGGCTCTGTGTTTCCCAGTGCTATTTCTATGATATTTTCTTCTTTCTCTCCTGCAAAAAGGCTTTCGAAGTTACACATGACAAACAAACATTTTTTCAAACACATACAGAATTTCATTTCAATATCTTAAGTTTTTGGGAGCTCTAACATAACATCATAGTATCAAAGCGGGAGATCCTCCAATATCTTAAGCGTTCTACAACATTGTTGACTAACACACTTCTTACACACTACATAACAAGCTATGTATGAAAGAGAATGTAAAACACTAGGCCACATCAACCTAACCTTCACATTGAAAAGGAGTAAATTAATTCAGTGTCATTTTCAACAGCTATAGAAATTTCTAATGACTACACCAAGCTCTGAGACAGAAAGGGAAATTTTACCTTTGAACTTGGTTGTGCTTTTGGAAACATAGTAGCCAACGATGAGCATTGCAGAAACTATGCCAATTATGGTTATAACTAGTACTGCAACCTTTTTCTTGTTTCCAAATTTTGCCTCTACATTTATAATCGAAAACATATGTTAATCAACCAAAAATTTTAACATCAATTAACTTGTAACAGAATATAATTAGATTCTTACCTGATTTTTTCAAGATGTGCATTCGGATATATAGATCCTGCCCTCCACCCGGAACCTGTCTCATATCAATTAGATCATCAAGCCACATAACACAACCACTACCTCCTCCTCTAATGTCTGAATTTGTAAAAGCCATGCAAATACAATTTTCCAAACACTTTTTCCTACATTCATTAAGATTCATACTTATATTGGACCAAGTATGTTTCGTATCAGGGAGCTTCAAACCAGTGTATTTGACAAATCCATCACTACTATCTTTGCACTTCAAAGGCTTATTTCTAACACATCCACCAGACCAATCTACTGAGTTCCATTCTTCAACTGACTTAGGCTTAAATCCATCTAAACATTGACAAATTGGTGACTCACTAATGATACAATTTCCATAGTCACCACAAAGACCATAATTGTCACAAAGGTCTTTTGGTAGTGATAGGTAAGTTCTCCAATTCTGTTCACTTTCTACCCATACATAACGTTCAATACGGTTAGTTAAGTTCGCAACGAGTCTTGAAATCAAAGATTTACTTATAAGATTATACATGTAGTACACCTCATCAAAATTGGAAACAAAGCTGTAGTTGAAAACTGGGTTGGCTTTCAAGTCTGGAGCACCACTGTAGTGAACACCATTCCATGGACCACTTCTGTAGTACTCTTTGGAGCCTTTCCTGGCTATAACATCAGGATAGTCATTATGTTCCAGTCCATAACTAATGTCTCCAGGAGATGGATCATCAGAGCTCTTCCATGATGTTAGGCGCCTTACAACACCGGTTTTCGAATCCCATCCAAGTTTCATTCCAGGTAATAAGGTATCACAAGGATAATCAAAGCTTTGCCATAAGTACTTATTCTCTAAACCAACTCTCCCATCTTTTAGTACTAGATTTCCTGAGTCTAAAAGCTGAAGAATTGGTGTTTGCTTAGCCAATTTGGTTTGGTTTGCCGACCAAACCACACTACTATTATCATCTATAATTATAACATGACCTGTGTTATTTATAATCAATGCACCTGATGAACCTTTCAATATTGGTTTCTGCCTATTGGCAACCCAAACTACAGTTCTAATTGGGATTTTCTTATACCAAATTCCCAAGTAACGATTAGTGGAACTACCAGGACTGAAAAAACCCAATTCAAAACTTCCATCACTTGAAACCAAGGTATTATTACCATCTGTGATGGATTCATTTTGGGAAATGATGTCAGTAACTACGGCTATGGATGATTCTAATAACAAAAAGACTAAAACTATTCCAACAAGTATTAAAAAACGAATTTCCATTTCTCTCAGTATTGAATTGAGCCTCTAAGCTTTGGAAGTTATAGAAAGACTTAATGAAGTACTAGCTTGACTTTTCTGGCTCGTTGATAAAAAGGTCTTCCACCACTAACTTTATGACATAAGATACTTTATATTTTTGACTAGTAATAGTTATCAGAGAAAATAAATGATTAATAAAAGATATTACTATAAAAGAGGTTATGATATTTAAGATTAAGACTTCTGGATGAAAGAAAAGGAGATTAAGGCTGCTGGAAGAAAAAAAGGCATGTGACAATCAGATCTGTAACAGTGAGTTTCAAAAAGAGATATAATAATAATAATAATAATAATAATAATAAATAAATAAGATTAAAAAATTACATACACAATATTGAATTAAACAATTTGATTAAAAAAATATAAAATGTTGGATCTAACTATTTATATTTTTAAGAAAATATTAGAGAAGATAAATATTCATATTAATAAAAAAATAATAATAAATATTAATATTTTTTTATAAATTCTTACCGAATAAATATTCATATTAATAAAAAATAATAATAAATACGTTTGATTCATTGGTTTGATATAAGGGGAATTAATTAATGTATTATTTACTTTAGTTCGTTGAACCAAACTACTGCCACAAAATTCTAGGGAAATGAATGGCACCATGGTAACGTTGTTGTATGTATGCGACAGAGCAGTTGTTCAGGCCCCACTATAAACATAATTTTCTAGGGATTAATTTGTGTTTTAGATAATATATGTGCTTTCAGGTTCATTAATTTAGTTTAAATGAAATAATACAACAACTATGGGAAGAATTTACAAATAAAAAATAAATTAAATAATATAATTAAATTTAGCAAATAAGTCTCAAAACGTAAGATTTGTTACAAATTTGTTAGATTTTATTTAATATAATAATAAAATTACACATTGTAAAATTTCACTCTTAATCAAGTGAGGAGATACATGTATCTCCTCTTAATATCATCTACATCTCTCTGTTCTCATCCTACCTACCATAGATATAAATTCAATTTTTTTAATCTTTTATAAAAGAGACAGTTTTTACTTTCACATAAAAATAATAATCAGAAACTCACTATTATAATCTCGTTATATTTTCTCTTATAATTTAATCTAATTACCTACGTGTTAAATATAATTTTTTTTAATATTTTATAAAATTATAATTATTTATAAAAATATTATTAGTTATTTATTTTTAAAATTTTACAAAATTTTATTTAATTATAAAAATATAATTAGTTATGATTATATTGTCATAATTAATTAGTTAAGTATGTTATAGTCTAAAAAAACAACTTATCAAAATTTGATTGGGATGTATACTTAAACTAATAATATATTTTCTTAAATAATCTAATTTAATTACTATATATAAAAAATATATCATATATTTTAGTATTATTTAAAATTTTAATTAATTATAAAAAAATAATTAATTGTTAGGTGATAAGTAGTATATATTCTATTATTTTTGTGAAATGAATCAATTTAATGTTGTTATTCTTGAATCATGCAATATAAATTCTATTATTATAAAAAATGAGTGTATTTAATCCTATTATTATTACAAACGAATATTTTAGTTCTATAATTACTTAAAATTATGCAATTTAGTGTTTGAATTAAATTAAATTAAAATTCTTTATTTCAATAAATTAAATGAATAAATTAATTAACTTATAAATAAAAGAATTAAATAGGCTAATTTTACCTGATAAATGACCCCATGACTTTTATCTCATTAGTTATTACTAAATTATTAGCTACCAAACATTTCATTACTTCTATTGGTGCTTATATTATTTTGGTGTGTTCTTTGCGTTAGGAATGGATTTCAATCTAAAGTAGTGCAGCTTTGTGTTATTTGGTCACAGGTGCTCGCAGAGTTTGTAAATTAAGATATTATATTCGATAAATTTATGATATAATTTATTAAATTTATAAGTTTATTTCATCTTGATTTATTTATTTTTTGTTGTGTTATTTATTGTTGGCCCAAAACAACAAGCCCATAAGCCCATCTATTATTTCCCAGCTTGTACTCTAACTTATATATATATTTCCCTTTACCTGCGTATGATGGTAGCATGTGGCGAAAAAGAAAAAGCGTAGAGTTGAGCAGGCAAAAACCTGTGAGAGAGCGAGAGAAAAGATAGCTATAGAAGGAATATAGCATTGCTGACGAAGTGTTTTCTTCCACATTTCGTCGTCATATTCTTTGCTAATTATTTTCATCTCATTTGTATGGTAATATTTGATTTAATATCAAGTTTGTTAAATTTATCTTGCTATATATTACCAGTAAATTAGAGGGGATATTTTGTGGGTTGATTTTGGATTTTGGTATAATTTATGAAGCTCTGAAAATTGGTATTTGTATCTCCTTTTGATTATTAGTGGATTTTCCTCGGTGTGCGGATACGTCGGTGGAGTAGACTTTCGTATTGAAAAGTTGAACACTTCAAATTATTGTGCCATTTAATTTCTTCTTGCTTATTACTTTTCTTTGTTACCCGTTATTATTAATTTATGCATGACCAAAAATTGGACGCGATATTCAGCTTGTAAGTGCCAATTCTTTAACAAATTAGTATCGAGCTATTGGGTTATTCTCTTATTTATTAGCGATCAAGTTTGCTTCTTTTGGATTTATTTTGAGCTTACGGTTATCGATTGGTTTCATATTTTAAGGTTGTCTTGTTTATTTAATATTGGGTTTTACGTAAATGGCGTGCAAAATATGAAATTGAGAAATTCAATGGTAGAAATGATTTCGGTTTATGGCGTATGAAGATGCGAGCCGTATTAGTTAAAGAAGAACTCGTTAAGACAAACTGAAAGCAGAGGATAAATTGCCGAGAAAAATTGGTGATGAAGAAAAAGATGCATTGATGGAAAATGCTTTGAGTTCGGTCGAGTTATCCTTGTACGATGAGGTATTATGCGAGGTTGGTGATGAGGAATCTCTCTTTGGGTTATGGCTTAAATTGGAGAATTTGTATATGACCAAAAGTCTTTGACAGTCGGTTATATTTGAGCAACGTTTGTATACATTCGAGAATGTCGGAAAGGTACACGCTGCACGATCATCTTGATGAATTTACTAAAATTGTCGTGATCGAAAAATGGTGGTGTTAAGATTGACGATGAGGATCGAGGCCTTAGTTACTATTATGTTCTTTACCTCGTTCATTCGAACATTTTGTTAATACTATGCTATATTGGCGAGATACTTATTTCTTTGGAAGATGTCGCGACTTTGAATTCCCGAGAGAGTTGAAGAAAAAGGTATCTCTGACAATGATAATAGCGGTGGTTTATTTGTCGAGAGGTAGAAATCAAGAAAAAGGCATAAGTAGTAATAGAGGCAAGTCTAGATCCAAATCTAGAAAAAGAAAAAGATAAATGCAATTATTGCAGTCGAAGGGCAACTGGAAAGTAAATTTCTCGAAACTAAGAGTAAGGAAAATGCGCCTGACGTCTTGGTACTAATGATGTTGTTGGTGTTGCGGAATAGTTGGTTAGATGGTGAAAATGTTACTATCGGTATCTATTGGTTCTCACGGAGATGTTTGGATTCTTGATTCGGGTTGCACTTACCATATGTGCCCCGGTAGAGATTGGTTTGCTTCTTATCGATCTATTGATGGGGTGTTGTCTTTATGGGAAACAATATGTCTGAGGTTATTGGTATTAGTCTTGTCAATTAAGATGCGCGTGATGGTATTGTTAGGACTTTGAAAGATTTTCGCCATGTTCCAGGATTTGAAAAAGAATTTGATATCTTTGGGTACTTTCTTGATTCTGGCTATAGTATGTGGCGAAGGTGGAGTTTTTAAAAAGTTAGTAAGGGTGCTCTTGTTGTTGTTATTAAAGGGCAATTGTCGTGTGGTCTCTATATGCTTTAGGGTAGCATATTATTGGCGGTGTATCAATTTCATCCTCGTTAGATCAAGATTAATACACTACTCGATTATGGCATATGCGGCTTGGCGTATGAGTGAAATGAGGATAATACATTTTGAGCAAAGCGGGATTTGCTTGTGGTCGAGAAAGCGGGAAGGCTTGATTTACGTGAGCATTGTGTCTATGGAAAGCATCGCGAGGTCCAAGTTCAATACGACCATCCATAAAACGAAGGTATTGTTGATTATATTCATTCGGATCTTTGGGAGGTCCTTCTGTGTTGACGTAAGGGTGGTGCAGGTATATGTTGACTTTTATTGATGACTTCTCTCGTCATGTTTGGGTGTATTTTTTGAAGAAAAAGAATGATGCGTTCTCAAAATTTGTGAAATTCAAGGCTTGTATAGAAAATCAAGCATTTGAGAACGGATAATGGTTTGAAATTTTTGTGACAGTCAGTTTAATGAGTTCTGTGAAAGAAATGGCATAGTGAGACAAATGCGTCTTGTGCGTTATACACCTGAAAATGGAGTGTGAGCATTATGAATAGGACTCTCTTAGAAAGAGCTCGTTGTATGCCTTTTCAAGCTAACTTGGATAAATCTTTTTGAAATTTGAAGCTTGTAACCGTACTGTATTTGGTGAATCGGTCTCAATCAAGCGCAATTGAGTTGAAGACTCAGTTTTAGGTATTCTTTGATACTCGCCGCTAATTATTCACGATTTGAAAGTTTTTAGTTGTCACCTTATGCTCGTGTTAATGATGGTAAACTTGAGCCTAGGGCATTAAAATGCATATTTTGGGATATCCTACGGGGTGAAGGGTTATAGATTATGGTGTGTTGAACCCAGTCAACTTAAGAATTTTTGATTAGCGAGAGATGTTAAGTTTGATGAGTTTTCTATGTTGCAAAAGAAAAAAGAGTCTATTGTTGCGAGATAAAGACCACGGTGTTAGTGACGGTGGAGCTTGAGTGGAGCTCTGAGTCAAGTACAAGAGGGCAACCCGGATCGACCATGCGTGGATGAGATCAAGCGATTCTTCGTGATGTAGCGGAGAGAGCAACATGAAGCGACCATATAGTATTGCTAAGGGTAAAGGAATAAGAGAGATTCGACGCTCGGAGGGTACGCGTATGTAGACTTAGTTTCTTTTGCATTGTACGTGGTAGAGTCTATTGAGGTGTATGAACCTTCTAGTTATCATGAAAATTTGTCACTTGTGATGAGTGCACGTTCGGTGGTTGGTTCTTTATGAATGAAGAGATTGAATCACTTCAGTAAGAAATCGTACATGGGAATTGAGTAAAAGCAGCCTAAGGGCCGGAAGATTGTTGGAAACAAATGGATCTTGAGAAAAAGGAAGGTATACACGAGGTTGAAGCGGCCGAGGTTCAAGGCACGTGTTGTTGCAAAAGAGCTATTGTCGGAAGAAGGTATTGACTTGATGAAGTATTTTCTCTGTTGTGAAACATAGCTCTACATTAAATGTGTTGCTTGCTATGGTTGCATTGTTTGACATGGAATTAGAACAACTTGATGTTAAGACAACATTCTTACATGGTGAGCTTGAAGAACAAATATATATGCATCGACCCGAGAGGAGTTTGTTGTTCCCGGGTAAGGAAAGATCATGTTTGTTTATTGAAAAAAGTCTTTATATGAAATTTGAGAAGCAATCTCAAGGCGAGTGGTATAAGCGGTTTGATTCTTTTATGATTGATTATGGTTACTACAGGAGTGATTATGATAGTTGTGTTTATCATAAAAGATTCCATGATGGTTCGTCGTTTATTTGTTGCTTTATGTTGATAGCAGTACTTATTGCTTCTAAGAATAAGTGTGAGATTCAAAAATTAAAGTCTCAACTTAATAGTGAATTTGAGATGAAAGATTTGGGTGCGGCGAAGAAAATTTTGGGCATGGAAATTTACGAGGGATAGGCAATGAGCAAGCTTTATTTGACTCGAGAAAAGTTATATTGAAAAAGTTCTTGAACGTTTTGGCATGAAAGATTCTAAACACCTGTGAGTACGCGTTCATTTGCTGCGCATTTCGGGCTTTCTTTGGATTTGTCACCACGGTCAGGAAGAAGAAAGAGTGGTACATGTCTCGGGTTCCGTATGCTAATGTTGGGAGTTTGATGTCTTATTTATGGTTTGTACTCGTCGAGACATTGCACATGCAGTTAGTGTTGTCGGAGATATATGGGTAATCCTGGTAAGGGTCATTGAAGCGATGAAATGGATACTTCGGTATTTGAGAGGTACATCTAATTTTGGTTTGGTATATGATGGGAGTTCTATCTTGGTTGTAGTGTTATTGGTTATGTGGACCGATTATGCGGTGATCTAGATAAGAAGAAAGATCTTTGAGCCAGGTTATGTCTTGCTCTTTCTCATTGTGCCATTAGTTGGAAGGCTACTTTCTGATCTACTGATTGCTTTGTCTACGGCAGTGAGAATATATGGCAATGACGAAGCGATGAAAGAAGCCATTTGGCTTAGAGGTTTGGTTTGTGATTTGGGTTCTGGCCAGGATACTACATTTGTATTTTGTGATAATTCAGTCGATACACTTGACTAAGAATACTATGTATCGTAGAAAGAAGCGAAACACATTGATGTCGGATATCGCCGTTCGTGACATTGTCTCTCGAGGTGCTATTGTTGTCGATAAGATAGCCCTTCTGAAGAAATCAGTGATATGTTAACGACCAGGTTCCATTTAACAAGTTGATCATTGCTTGGACTTGATTGGTATTTGCGAGAAGGTGATCACTCAGGGTTTTGAATGATGGTTATTTGGTAATCCAAGGAATTTTCATTTGAAGAATTTGTTTTTAATTTTTGAGCCAAGGTGGAGATTTGTTATTTATTGTTGGCCCCAAGCAATGACAATAAGCCCAATATATTATTTCGGCTTGTACCACAGCTTATATATATATTTCCCTTCACCTGCGATATGATGGTACAATGTGGCGAAAAAGAAAAGCGTAGAGTTGAGCATTTTGCCGACAAAAACCTGAGGAAGCCAGAGAAAGAAAACTACGTAGAAGGAATATAGCAAGCTGCGAGAAGAAGGCTGTTTTTCTTCACGTTTATCGCCGCTTATTTCTTTGCTAATTATTTTCATCTCATTTGTACGGTAATATTTGATTTAATAGCAAGTTTGTTAAATTTATCTTGCTATATATTACCAGTAAATTAGAGGGGATATTTTGTGGGTTGATTTTGGATTTTGGTATAATTTGTGAAGCTCTGGAAATTGGTGTTTGTATCTCCTTTTGATTATTAGTGGATTTTCCTCGGTGTGCCGTCGTCAGTGGAGTAGACTTTTCATATTGAAAAGTTGAACCACTTAAATCATTGTGTGCCATTTAATTTCTTACTACTTATTACTTTTGCTGTTATCCATTATTATTAATTTGTGCAACCAAAAAATTGGACCTGATATTCGCTTCCGCAAGTGCCAATTCTTTAACATGTTGGATTAAAAAGATAATAAGATGAGATATCTCATTTTTTTAATGTATGTAAATGTCGAGCTAAACTACAAAAAATAATAAAAAAATAAAATATATTTATCTATAATAATTAATAATTATTTATAATAAATATGAATCAATTAAAGATAACTCTAAATAGAATGGAATGAGATAAGTTAAATATGATAAGAATATCTTAACTCATAAATTCATTAAGAAGATTAAATATAACATAGTATAATAATGGATAACACATTTTATCTCTTTAAATATTCATTTGGGAAGTCAAGTGAATTGATTTCGCTGCTCAATTGCATACCTTTTGCCATTGCTAAACAGGCTCTATTTGCATATAAATTTAGTTAGATTTGGCCAGAGTCAGGTAGTTCAATTTATCTCTATGAGTAGTTAAAAAAAAATTGACTCAATTTTATCTCATATAATTTTATTAAGTTATTTGTTAATGTTAAAAATAATTTTAAAATTACCATTATCGAAGAAGATTTGGTTTTGTCCAAAGAAGAATTACATTAAAGAACCGCATATGAGATTTTCATCTCATATGGCTCCTTAGGGTCATAAATAAATTTAAGGGTCGACAACTCCCATCATATGAATGTAAGATCACAATTCAATTCAGAAACGTTTAGAAAATTATATAAACGTATAATTTTAATGCAGCGGAAACAAAATTTGATTGAAAATATACCTCCTACCATTGATCAAATTTCAACACTTATACGGGAATTCCAATGGATTTTCGATTTGATGTTCTCACTGGTTTCTCACACTTATTTTCTGCGTTTTGATGGGGTATCTGAATTTTGCAGTTAATAGTGAGAGGACTCGATGCTTTATTAAGGTTCTCCCATCAAGAACCTCGTTCGGTTTTGAAATCGACGTACAATTCTGACGAAACCGAACCGTCACCACGGTTCACCATTACGTTGCACCACTCTGATATTACATTCTCCCACTTAGTGTAAACGTTAAGTGAAATTCTCTTGATTAACAAAATACATGAATCATAGCGATATGTCCTCTAAGAGTGAGTATTATCTTTCATGTATTACACTGTATTTAGTTTCTCAAGTACTATATTTTATGTGGTAACGAAACTTAATGAATAAATCCAATATTTATTCTTGGTCCAATAAAATATATATTTTCTCAAATAAATTAAGGTGCACATGAATATGAGAAAATATCACAATATATAAGAGTTTCATTAATAAATTGTATATATACATTTACAAAGTTGAACTAATTCTCATTTTCTCTACATGATCATTGAATTTCATTGGTGGTATGCTTTTAGTCAAAGGATCAGTAATCATCAACTTAGTGCTTACTTGCTCAATAACCACTTTTTTTTATTTAACACGTACTCTTATGGCCAAGTATTTAATGTCGATGTGCTTACTACAACTATCATTTTTGTTGTTTTTAGCCATAAACACAGCAATTGAGTTGTCACAGTACAATCTTAATGACCTAGAAATAGAGTCAATCACTCTAAGCCTGGAAATGAAACTCTTCAACCATACACCATGCGATGTGGCCTCAAAATATGACACGAATTCGGCCTCCATAGTGGAAGTAGCAGTCAAGGACTATTTCACACTCCTCCAAGATACAGCTCCACCGGCAAGCATGAAAATGTAACCATATGTTGAATTTCGTGAATCAACATAGCCAACGAAGTCCACATCAGAGTAGCCAATTACTTTCAGTTCATAGGTTCTTCTATACATGATCATATAATCCTTGGTTCCTTGCAGGTACCTCATCACTTTCTTTGCAGCTTTCCAATGGTCAACACCCGGGTTACTCTGATATCTCCCTAGCATCCCAACAACAAATACAATGTCAGGTTTGGTACAGACCTGAGCATACATCAGGCTTCCAACAGGTGAAGCATATGCAATGGTTTTCATTTATTCTCTTTCAAAATCATTCTTTGGGTATTGGTCAAAATTGAACTTATCACCTTTCACAATGGGAGCAACACTTGGTGAACAATCTTTCATCCGAAATTTCTCTAAAACTTTATTGATATAGGTTTCCTGAGATAAACTCAAGATGCCTCGAAGTCTATCTCTATGGATCTTAATGCCAATGACATAAGATGCCTCACCCATATCCTTCATATCAAAATTTTTAGAGAGAAATTGTTTTACCTCATGTAGCAAACCCTTATCATTGGTTGCAAGCAAAATATCATCCACATATAGCACTAAAAAACAAATCTTACTCCCACTAACTTTCTGGTATATACATTGATCCATGATGTTCTCTTCAAAACCAAATGAAGTGACGACGTTATGGAATTTTAAATACCATTGACGGGAAGTTTGTTCTAATTCATATATGGATTTATTAAGCTTACAAATCAAATGCTCACCATCACTAGAGAAGAATCCTCTAGGTTGTTTCATATAAACCTCTTCCTCTAGGTTACCATTAAGGAAAGTCGTTTTCATATCCATTTGATGCAAATCCAAATCAAAATGGGCAACCAATGCCATGACCACACGAAGTGAATCTTTCTTAGATACAGGAGAAAATGTCTCTATGTAGTCGATTCCTTCCCTTTGAGTGAATCCTTTGGCAACGAGTCTTGCCTTATGTCTCTCAATGTTTCCTTGTGAGTCTTTCTTTGTTTTGAAGACCCATTTACATCTAATGGCTTTCACACCATTAGGCAACTTGACAAGATCCTAGACTTGGTTAGACGTCATAGAATCTATTTCTTCTTTCATGGCATTGTACCATAAGTTCGAAACCTCAGAACTCATGGCCTGTGAAAACGTCTCAGGATCATTTTCGGCTCCAACATTATAGTCACATTCTTATATATACACAATATAATCACTAGGAATCGTTGATTTCCTTACTCTAGTAGATCTTCTTAATGTTACATCAACATTCTCCTGAGGAGTAGGATCATGTTGTTCAGTTGGTTGTTCAACAGTTGTAGGCATCTATTGAACTTCAACATCTACTGGATCAGGATGAACAACTTGTGGTACTTCCAGGACTGGTTCTTCAACACAAGTTTGTACTTGAGGCGTGTTGTTAACAATAACGATCAGTCCATTACTTGAAGTGGCACATTGAGCATCTGAATGATCTTTCTCAGAACCAATGCCCTAGGATCGATCGCTCCCATTAATCAAGTAATTCTCAAGAAATTTTTCATTTCTTAATTCTACAAACCTAGTGTTGTGAGATGGACAGTAAAATCTATAACCCTTAGACCGTTCAACATATCCAATGAAATACCCACTAATGGTCCTTGTGTCCAACTTCTTCTCTTATGGATTATAAATCCTCACTTTAGATGGGCATCCCCAAACGTGCATATGTTACAAACTCAGTTTCCAACCTTTCCATAATTCAAATGGCATTTTTGAGACAACCTTGGTTAGAACTCAGTTTAATATATACACAGTCGTCTTTAAAGCTTCAATCCACAAGGATTTAAGAAGATTGGAGTTGCTAAGCATACTTCGCACCATGTCCAATAATGTTCGATTTCTCCTTTCTGCTACACCATTCTGGTTTAGTGAACCAGGCATAGTGTATTGGGCAACTATCTCATGTTCTTGAAGAAACTTATCAAACGGATCAGGCGTTTGTCCATTCTCAATGTATCTACCATAATATTCACCACCTCTATATGATCTTATGATCTTTATTTGCTTTCCACATTGTTTCTCTACTTCAACCTTAAAGCTCTTGAAGGCATATAATGCTTCGCTCTTATTATGAAACATGCAGAGATACATATATCGAGAAAAATCATCAATAAAGGTGATAAAATATTTTTGACCTTGAATGTCCATGTTTGGACAACATACATATGTATGTATGATTTCTAATATGTTTGAACTCCTATTGACCCATTTCTTTGATTTATTAGTCTGTTTTCCCTTAATGTAGTCTACACATGTCTCAAAGTTAGTAAAATCTAGAGTACTAAATATCCCATCTTTCACTAATCTTTTAATTCTTTCTATGGACATATGTCCTAATTTCTTATGCCATAACGTAGAAGAGTAATCGTCAATAATACACCCTTTAGTGCCAGCTTGAACATGCATAACATTATGAGCGGTATTATTTCGTAAATTAATGCAGTAAAGACCATTAGACAAAATACCATTCCCAACACAATCAGATTTATTAAATAAACTGAAAGATGTTTCTGAAAAGTGAAAGGAATAACCAAAAGGTACAAGTCTTAAAATTGAAATCAAGTTTCTAGAAACTTGGAACATAAAAGGTCTTTTCTAATTCTAAAATAAAACCACTACTTAAAATCAAACTGCATGTCTCTACAACCTCCACATGTGAGCCCATCCTGTTACCAGATAAGATGTATTGCTCACTTCCCAGTGGCTTCCTTAGATTTTGCATACCTTGTAAGGAGTTTGCAACATGTATTGTAGATCCAGAATTAATCTACCAGGTGTTAATATTAACATTAACCATATTAGATTCATAACAAACAAACGAGGTTGGATTACCTTTATTCTCAAGCCATTTCTAGAATCTGATACAATCCTTCTTCATATGTCCCTTCTTTTTACAAAATAAACACTTGGATTCTTTCTTAATATCAGCCTGAGGTGAAATTATCCCTTTTCCTTTATGCTTGTATTGAGATTTTCCTTTCCGGTACGTTGTATCCAACATTGCACTTTCACCAAATTCCATAACAAGCCTCCCTTTCTCTTGAATACATATGGTCATTAGTTCATTGATTGACCATTTATCCTTATGTGTATTTTACAAGATTTTGAATGTCCCGTACTGATGTGGGAGAGTGTTAAGGATATAGTGCACCAGGAAGGATTCTGACATCTCAATCTCGAGATGCTTAAGTTGAGCCTCAATGTCCCTCATTTTCATAATATGCTCGCGTACACCTTTTACACTGGTTAGTCTTAAAGAAGAGAATTTCATAATAAGGGTGCTTGCTAAAGCCTTATCTGAAGTGACGAATTGATCATCAATGGCCTTTAGTAAGTCTTGAACATTGTTATGCTAATCAACAAAACCACGAATACCAGTAGAGATTTTAGTCTTAATGAACATCATGCTAAGGCGATTAGATCGCTCCCATTGTTCATAAAGCATGATACTCTCTGGAGTACTGGTTTGAGTAATTTTAGGTGGTTTATTTTTTCTAATAGCATAATCAATATCCATCCACCTTAGTTGAAGGAGAATTCTTTCTTTCCATATTTTATAATTATCCTCTTTTAGATTGGAAATGTCACAACGGATATGAGAGAAATTTATAGGTTGAGAAGCTGCAATTAAAGATTATATGTTTATTAAAATTTGAGACCTAAATTATAGTCATTATTTACCAATGTAAATCATGAAAAATATGAATCTAATGACATAAAACTTGCATGTGGGCTAAAGTTTTAATTCAATTAGATTCATCCTAACTTTACAATAAAACTATCAAATTATGTTCATTTTCCTAATCCTTGTGGGTAAATTAGAAAATATAATTTGATATTATATCCTAATTAATCACACAAAAATATAATAAAAATTTCTGTGTGATAAGATTTATTATATAATATATGATTAATTACAATTAATGTTTATTTTCTAAATATGATCCTAAATAAACTTTATTATAGTTTTAATTAATTAAAGATGTTGTGGCTACTCTCTAATTAATTAAACTATATGAATCACTTAAATATTAATTAAATTCTTAGGCTCAATTATTGCATAAAATCATAAGCAATATTAATTTAATTTCAATTGTGCAAATATTATCTATCTTAATATTGCATATATGACAATAAATTATACAAGCAAAAATAAATAATATAAGTATTAATTAAATCCATAAAGAACCATTAACAATTAATTTTATTATGCATAAATTATTTAACTAAATTCTCATATGTATAATTAATTACAAATTTTGCACGATACAAATACTAAAACAAATAATTTAAGCAAATGTATTGAAATAATTTTTTTTAAAGTGTCCAAAAATTATTTAAATAATATCACATGTATAATCAATTATACATATGACAAATATAAATTAAAATTATATTCGGATTTTTTTTAATAAAATAAAATTCTGAATACCTATATAAAAATAAGCCAGATACTTAATAGAATGCAACAATCATTTTAGCTTAATGGACATCTCTTTTATGCCCAACCTTGAAGGTTAGGGCTCGATTCCTAGAAAATATTTTTTTTAAACTTCATCTTCAATCTCCAATCGGGTCAAATCGACCCGATTTGACCCTAATAGATACCTGGTCGTATCTTTTTATTCTGGCGATGAAATTCAGATTTATTTTTATCAAAATTCTTAGAATTCGATTTCTGAGTGATTCATGGTCTCATTTTGAATCAAAAATTTTATTTTAAATAAGAAGTTAATTAATAATTGAAATAAATACCCACGGTAAATTGGATTTATTTTCTTCATTGTTTTTCAAGTTTAAATTCACATAATCGCTCTAAAATCAATATTGAAACAATTTATAATTTCCATATGTATCAAAAATAAGAAAAATAAAAAACCCAAAATTTTAGTTCCTCGTGAAACAGAGAAAAACATGGATGTTTTCAAATGACTTTGATACCAAATGTAAGATCACAATTCAATTCAGAAATGTTCAGAAAATTATATAAACGTATAATTTTAATGCAGCAGAAACAAAATTGGATTGAAAACATACCTCCTGTAATTGATCAAATTTCAGCACTTACACGAAAATTCCAATGGATTTTCGATTTGACGTTCTCATTGATTTCGATAGTGTATCTAAATTATGTAGTTAATAGTGAGAGGACCCGATGCTTTATTAAGGTTCTTCCATTAAGAACCTCGTTCAGTTTTGAAACCGACGTACGGTTCCGACCACCATTACGTTGCACCACTATGATATTACACATATGAAATGATGAAATGGATTCAATTTCCAATTATGAAACTTGTAGTTGAACTTTCAATGAAAAATAAAAACTCAAAAATATACATGGAATTGCACACCCTACTTCGCACATAAACTCGGATTTATGTGCTTGGGTTAGCTCACTCTACCTCAGTTTACATGCCTACATTTAGCAAACAACAAGAATTTTACGAAATCACACTACATATGGTTACTCATCGAGCCTCGAGTGCAGTTATGGACATGTCATTTGTTGAACAGGATATATGTTTACTTAAGGAGAAATCATCATCTAACAGGTCTGTTTTCATAAAATAGCCTGGTTGTTTAGGCTGACACAAGGCACTCTTACTACTTAACATTAGAACTACAGAGGACATGCTTGGTCTATCTACAGGACAATGTTGCACGCATAAGAGACCAATATGAATGCTACGCAGCAATTCTGCAAGATCTTGTGAGTCTCTTAAGTATGGATCAACGAATTCAAATGGTCTGCCTTCTGCCATCAATGTCCATGCCTGAAAACCATTCAATCTTATTCATTACACTCAAATACATAAATATCTAATAAGAAATACAATTTTATCTCACTAACTTAGCGACACTTACATATCCAATGAGTGTAAGGCCATCATTTTCATTATGAAAACCTCTGCTTCTCTGTCCACTTACAATCTCCAACAACAATATACCAAAACTAAAAACATCTGATTTTATTGAAAACTGTCCGTCAAAAGCATATTCTGGGGCCATATAGCCACTGAAAAGTGAAGAACATAATCCATTATTAAACACATTTGTAAGGACTAACTGTTTTCATTTTTAATCCTTTAATAAAACATACATTCACAACAAATTTTTAACTTAAATTTTTGATAAAAATATGTTTACATAAATTAAAAATTAAAAGATAGGAAGTGAAACCGTTGAGTTCCTTTATATTAGAAAATTAATGTAACTGTAAGGGTTTAAAAGTGAACATATATGCAAAAATACTTACTAAGTTCCCACTACTCTATTTGTGTTTCCTTCAGTTTGATCTCCACCGCAGGTTTTAGCCACGCCAAAATCTGAAATTTTAGGATTCATCTCCTTATCAAGTAAAATATTACTTGCTTTAAGATCTCTATGTATGATTCTCAATCTAGAATCTTGATGAAGATAAAGAAGTCCCCTAGCAATTCCGCATATAATTTGGAAGCGCATAGACCACTTCAAAAGTTTACTTTGCTTTTTATCTGGTAAATATTTCACCATGTTAACAAAGTCATCAAAAAAAGAAACAAAATTTATAACCTAATTCTTAAATTAAGCTAGGTTAAGGGTAATTTATTTATTTATTTATACTAACCAAAAATGAAAGTGTCTAGGCTTTTATTAGGCAAATATTCATAAACTAACAATCTTTCTCCTCCCTGAACACAGCAACCGAGAAGTTTTACAAGATTGCGGTGCTGAAGTTTGGCTATTAATCTCACTTCATTTTTAAACTCATTGGCTCCTTGTCCAGAACTTAATGAAAGTCTCTTGACAGCAATTTGTAGCCCATCTTCTAGAACACCCTGAATATTTCCAATCAACGTAATATAATTCATGTTACATTTACCTAAGATTGGTCATGCATGATCGGGTATAGTAAAATTCATTTAACTTACCTTATATACAGGTCCAAAACCACCCTCCCCAAGCTTATTGGTGAAAGAAAAATTATTTGTTGCAGAAGTTATTGTACATAAATCAAATAATGGGAGATCCATTTCTTCCTTGTTGCCTCCATTTCCATGATCTATTATTTCACTACATTCTGGTGCATCTAAACAATAAAACATAAATTAATCTTAGCTTCTTTTTTCAGGAAGTTCCATTGAACAATAAAACATCATATTTTTGACAAGATGAACATTTTAATTAGGGGTGGCAATTGTGTTGGGTAGTCATGTAATGTCAGACATTTTCACGCCTAATTGTAATTAGTAACATTACCTTTAGGTTTTGAGCCTATCCTTCTGCAAAGGTAATAGATAACTGAAAGGATCAAAGGAATCAATCCAACCACAGTCACAGCTATAATGATCACTGTTTTCTTCACTTTGTGTTCCTTTTTGGCTGTAAAGTAGACACATGAAGGAAAATAAATAAATTACAAGTGGAAGAGGAGAAATCATTTATTGGTTCTGAATTATAAGATGATGTGGTAATCCACACTATATAGAGAGTGAAAGGGATATGATTGGTGAGAAATAAAAAAAAAATACTTTGTTTTCTTTTTGAAATTAAAGAATGGACAGTACGTACCTATTTCTGAAGAAGGCATTCGAATATATAGATCCTGCCCCCCAGAAGGAAATTGTCTAATATCTACTAGATCACCAAACCAGATCACACAGCCACTACCTTCTCCTCTAATATCTGAGTTCATGTAAGCCATACATGAACAGTTTTTCAAGCATTTCTCTTTGCATTCATTCAGACTCATGCTTTTGTTCACCCAAGTATGTGTAGTATCTGGTAATTTGATGCCACCAAATTTGACAAACCCATCTTTATTCAAGCAATTCAATGGTGTACTGCGACCACATCCTTGTGACCAATCCATTAGATTCCATCTTTCTAAAGATCTAGGCTTGAAGCCTTTCAGACAACGACATACTGGATTATCACTTATATCACAAATTCCATTGGCTCCACAAAGGCCATAGGTGTCACAGTAATCTCTAGGAACTGAAGAATATGGCCTCCAAATCTTCTCTGCTTCAATCCATGTGAACCGGTCACGAGTACCAGTGGTTTGATTGATTACTATTCTTGAAACTACAGAGCTGTTTTGAAGATTGTACATGTAATAAACTTCATCATCATTGTAAACAAAGTGAAAGCCATAAACAGGATTTGGCCTCAACTCAGGTGAACCACTATAACGGAGGCCATTCCATGGGCCAGTTCGATAGTATTTTGCACTGCCCTTCCTAATGTATGCTTCAGGGTAAGTGTTAGGTCCTAACTCAAGTCCATAACTGAAATTTTCAGGACATGGATCACCTGAATTTCTCCAAGATGATAAACCCCTCTTAATACCTGTTCTCAAGTCCCAACCCATCTTCATATTTGGTAACAAAGTATCAGAAGGATAATCAAAACTTTGCCATAAATAGTTTTCTGAGTTTCCATCATTCGCATCTCTTAGGACAACATTCCCAGTATCCAAGACTTGTAAAATTGGTTTCTGAGCTTGTATTGATGATGTATTGGTGGACCAAATAATAGTCTTATTCTGACCTAATAGAACAATATTGTTGATGCTGTTTATCATCAGTGTGCCGGATGAATCATTGATTGGATTGCACCGGTTTGCGACCCAAACAACTGTTTGAATTGGGATCTTCTTGTACCAAACACCCAGATAACGATTCTTGGAACTTCCTGGACTGAAGAAACCAAACTCAAAGCTTCCTTCTTTGGATAACAAGGTTTTGCCATCACTGATGGCTTGGGACTGGCTGATACTGTCAATTGCAGATGAGCATGTAAGAAAGTACAAGAGCAGAGTAGCTTTGATCATAAATAAAATAGAGCAAAAACCCATTATTCCTCTAATTCTGGATTTCTCTGTTTAGTAAGTGGTTACAAATAACAGAATGAGCAAACGATGTGACCAAGCATTGAGAAGAGCCGTAGAGGACACGGCTATTGACTAATATGCATGCTCGAATATGTCGTGTGTGAACCTTCATCAAGGAAAAGATTCACGTAAGACCTCTTTTCTCTCCCTCTCTCTCAATTATGGCAGTGAAAAATATCTGAACAACTAAAGATCAATAACGAAGGCTTCGAGTATAATAATACGGGTATAGAACGCGTATGTATGTACATTTCTACACCGCTAGGGAAATGCTTTGAGTTTTTTCCATCTTATGCAGAGTACTCCTATGTAGATGCTTCTACACTTAATTGAATTATATCGTTTGTAAGATTTTGAGAAGAAGTAAGATTTAGTAATATAATTAGAATAAAATACAGTTTCTTTTATCAATCATACTGTAAAATTCGTCTAATTTAAGAATAAAAGGTTTTTAATGTAGTAAAAACTTGTTAAACTACATGTAATTTAGGGATAGTATATGAGATAAAAATTTGTTAGCAATAGAAGAAATTATTATTAACGTGTTATTTGTTGAGTCTCACATCGAACAGAAAAGTTAATAATGTGTTGGTTATAAGTATGGGTGGTCCTTTTTTTGATAAACGTGTTTTGAGAAAAAGTTTTGATTATCCAACTTTTAATTTGTTATCAAAACAGGTCCTTAATGCGATGAGTCTCTTCTGTCTCACCTCATAGTTCTCTGGTTATGCGGTGTTTCCGTCCGATATGAGGGAGAGTGTTGAGTCCCACATCGACCAAGGAAGTCAATAATGTGCTGGTTATAAGTTTGTGTGATCACTCTAATAAGTGTATTTTGATAAAAAAAACTTTGATCGCACAATTTTTAATTGTATTTTCGTTCGTAAAAAAAAAGATAATAATTTTTATTAAAAAATAATTAGTCAATATTTTAATAAAAAAGTACCATAACACTTATTTTCAAACCAATAAATAGTGTCTTATGCATTATCATAATTTATAACATAACATAACTTATTCACAATAATAATATTTATACATTTTATAATTCTTTTTTTTTTAGAAAGTCATTACCTTCGTAGATACAATCATGTTATTCATGCTATAATAGTAATCATATTAAATATAGCTTTATTTAAATCCTTATTAAATGGTTATGTTTTAATGGTATTTTAAAATACTTAATAGAAAAATCATAAATAATATAATTTAGGATAAAAAATTATATTGATTATTTTATTTATTAAAAATGTATTATTTAATCCTTTAATTTTAAAAATATGATATTTAGTCTTTTTATTTGTAAAAATTATGACAAAAAGAGACATTTAATAATTTTAAATTTATTTTTAAAAAATAAAATTATCATACATATTTCAGTAAGGATAGAAGATGTTAATATTCTTACCAATTGTGTTTACAATTTTTTTAAGTTCGTTAAAACAGGGATAGATGACGAAAATATTTTCGTTGATATTTATTTAAAAAATTTATTAATTAATTTTTTTATAACTCATTTTTTTATTAATAAAATGACTATTAAGTATTTTTTTATTAAGTATATTTTTATAAATAAAAAGATTAATAAATATCTTTTTAAAATTAAAAGACTAAACAATATTTTTATTAAAATAAAAGAAATCCAATGATATTTTATCTTCAATTTAATCATTTTTTAAAAAAATAAGATTAATTAATATCATTTTTAATTTAAATGATAAAACTATATCAATAAACTAAAATACGGAGCGTACAACCCCCTTTATATTTTTGTACCATTAATATTTAAGGAACGTTACTATAAATATTTTATATTTATTTAAAAAATATATTTAAATCTTATATTTATATTTACTAATAATTTGGTTTTAATTTTTTGAAAAAATTGACTGCACGACTATTTTTTTTTAGTAAATTTTTTTAATAATATTTTATTTAAATTATAAGAGTATTTATTTAATATAAATAAAAAAATTAAAAATACTTTTTCATAAAATTATAATTAAATTTTTACGAAAAATAAATATAAGATAATTCTTTTAATAAGGAAAAAAATCTCAATCACGTAAAACTATAATAGTGCAAATTAAGCTTAATGAAATTTATTTATGATATAAACGAAATGTAGGAATTATTACATGGTACAATTAGAAGTCTTATTAATTATTTTTGAAATACATTTATTTAATGTTTGTTTTTTCAAAAAAAAATTATAATAATTTAAAATAGTATATCTCATTACATATTTCAAGAAACTTCTTGATGATGGTTTAAGAAGAAGATTCAACTATCCATTTTGAATCACAATTCGAATCACACGATCCTCGAAAAGTTATATTGAATACGAATTGAGTTGATAATAAGGAGGCGGCAGATTATCAAGTCAAAATAGAAACTTTTGCTCGTAAACCCCTGAAGCGAATTAGAAAATTCCAAGTTTATTATCACCCATTGTCACATCAATTTGCCCATTCCAATTCAATTTGACGTCAAACTAGAGAAATGAAATGCATTCAGTCATAGTTGTGGAGTGATTTTAAGTAGATACGACAAGGCTTAAGTCAACAATGACTGCTAAAACACAACCATCCTCTTTTATCTTATTTGCAGGGGAAAAATAATAATTATCCATGAATAATGAAGTCCGATCTCTTACGTTAAAAAATAATTATCCATGAGAAATGAAATCACTCACATTTGTTGTGTAAAGCTGAGGCTTTAGTGTGAATTCACCGAGGGACAGTGGAATTTCAAGCATAAGGAAATAATGCGATCTCGAAGAAACTAAATTGTTGATGGAAAGATATGGTAATCCAGTTGAAGGATGTGAAACTCGACAAATGCATTCTGTGAAATTAGGGTTTCAAAATTTGGGGAATACAATCGAAGAATTATAAATCAATCAATTATTTAGTTCCGACTCTTATCTCACCCTCCTAACGAATCCTTTAAAAACCGCACCGCAGGATCGAGTCAATGATTGCTAGTCCTGTTCTCATTATAATAATAATAATAATAATAATAATAATAATAATAATAAAGCAAAATTATAATTTTTAAAAATAAATAATTTATTCTAACAAAATTATTTATTACTATAAAAATATTAACTTTAATTTTTTTCCGTTATTTCAACCTTCAATAAGTTAAGTTTTAGTTGTTATAAATTTTGATTTAAAATCAAAATTTGGGGTAAAAATGTTAAAACTTAAAAAAAATGCTTAAATTTATCATCACCTAAAGTCATCTATCATTAGGTAATGAAAGATAAATCGTAAAACACATTTTTAGACAATTACATTAGAAGAAGATATAATAATGTTGGTTCTGTAGACAGTTGCTCGTAGAAGTCAATGATAAATGAAATAAATTAATGAAAGTGGTTGGTGATGGTGATAGATAAATATTTTATTATAGGAAACTATGGAAATAAAAAAAAAGAGAATATTTAATTAAATTTGAGGTGAACTAAGAAAACATTTTTTTTACTTTAATTTAAATTTTCGTTAATATTAATAATATCAGTAATATTTTTATAAAATTAAATTATCAATATTTTATGGTGCTACTAACTTGAATCATAAATAATAAATTCATTGTTTTGACTCTCTTTATTATATATTTAAATTAAATATATATATATATATATATAAAAAAAATACTATCTATTTCATGGTTATTAATTAAGACACGTACGCTACCTCACTTTTGTAGATTTTGGTGTATCTCTTAAATGGTAACTGTTGATGTGTGTTGTGCTGAATGCTGCAACAGTGGTAGATACCAATGTTCAGTGGAGTAAAACATGAAGCAGACAATAATATTAGTGGAGCCATAAAACATGTATGTGCAGGAATTATGATTATTGTTTAATTTTCGTTTTCTTTGTAATACATATATCTCAATTCTTGTAAAGAAACATAACAAAAATAATAATGAAATATACTGATAATTATCATAGAAACACAATATTTTGATATGGTATCAGAGTAGGATATTGCTGACTAATGAACTACCTGTTGATTTCTGATGGAACTACCATTTTGATTTATGATTCTGATTTGTTGATTTGTTGATTTGCTAATTTGCTGATTCCTCATTCCTGATTACTTATTCACGATTCTGATTTACGGTTTCGGTTTCGGTGTACGATTGTAGGCTGAGTTTTCGTTTTCTTGAGTTCGATTTACGGTTTATATTGGTCAAAGTTGTTTCGGTTTACGGTTTCTTATTTGTGAAACCGATCGGTTGCAATACTGAGGAAAAAAACATAAAAAAAACACATAATAACATCTAGTATCAAGATGACCATTTACGGTTTCGGTTTACGGTGTAGGCTGCGATTGTAAGCTGGTTTTTCGTTTTCTTTGAGTTCTGATTTCTGGTTTATATTGGTCCCGAAGTTGTTTCTGGTTTCTGGTTTCTTATTTTTGAAACCGATCGGTTGCAATACTGAGGAAAAAAACATAAAAAAACACACAATAACATCTAGTATCAAGATGACCATTTCTGCTCAACGTCAGTTGTAGTTGTTGGTTGATCGGATTCGCAACCGTCTAGCCAAAGCAGCGAAGAAGAACATTTCTTCACAGAGGACGAGGTGGAGGGCTGACTCTTCTCTGCGAAAATAAAAAAAATTATTACAGACGAAAATGGAAGGCGTTGTTTCATTATAGCAGCAACAGTCGAAGAAGAAGAAGAAAGCAGCACACAAGAAGAAGAAGAAAGCAGCAGACGAAGAGCACCACTTTCGGAGGGCTACGCGGATGAGAATCTGTTTTAGGGTTATAGTTTTCGTTGTCTCTGTGCGTGTGGTTGGTTGGAGCTGTAGGTTTATCTGCAGCTGAGGGAAGAAAATGCAACAGAGGCTGCGTGAAGAAGAGGCTGCGTGAAGAAAAGACTGCGTGAAGAAAGGGCTGCGCACCGAGGGGAAAGAAAAAATTAGGATTAGTAACGCAGATGCTGCGCTCATTTGGAAATTTTTTAGGGTTACAGATTTTTTTTCTATATATAGTGTACGAAGTGTAAAAGAAAATTAGATTTCATGGCAGAATCTAGAGATTTAACCACCAATTTCATATTGGAAGATTTGACGACGAAAATGACGGAAGTTCTAGCTAGAGCTCAGACCGTCTCACAACCTCCGCTAACTGAAGCATCGACTGCCCCCATTAGTATCAAGTTGGGATGATCCAACTATGCCTTGTGGTCCCAGGTGGTAGAGATGTATATCTCTGGCAAAGACAAACTGGGATATATTAATGTTGAATTTCCTCAACCTGAAACCGACCCCTCATTCAGGAGATGGCGCACTGAAAATGCCATTGTTAAAGGATGGTTGATCAATTCGATGGACCCCTCCTTAATTGCAAATTTTATTCGATTCCCAACTGCGAAACAGGTTTGGGATTCTGCAGCTACCACCTACTATGATGGTACAGACACGTCTCAAGTGTATGATCTTCGCCGTCGAGTTACTCGTACGAAGCAAGCAGGTGGATCCATTGAAAAATACTACAATGACCTTCAAGGGTTGTGGCATGAAATTGATTTTCGTCGTCCTAATCCAATGGAGTGTGCGATTGATATACAAAAATACAACTCTATCATACAGGAAGATCGAGTGTATACCTTCCTCGATGGACTTGATGATAGATTGGATAAAACTCAAAGTGATGTGCTTCAGATAAAACCATTTCCTACGGTGGAACAAGCCTATGGATTCATCCGCAGGGAAGAGGTCAGGTAGACCATGATGATCACAGGTGTAGATACGACACCCGGAGCAGTTATGGCTTTTAAAGGGGTCAAGGGACACCATAATCTAATGCCACCAAAAACAGGACCTTCCGTGGGTAGCAAGAAATCCACGGGAAATCCACCGTCTCTTGACATGAAATGTGGCCATTGCGGAAACTCCAAACACACCCGTGAAAACTGCTTCAAACTACATGGGTATCCAGAATGGTGGAATGATCTTCAAGCACGGAAGAAACTGGACACCATTGGGCGAGCAGTTGTGGCTACCAATAATGCCTCACTATCCCTCACTTCTCAGGCCGAATCTTCCCAAGATCCAGGTATTTCAAGTAAAGCATTTCACATCTCTACTCATAGTGATAAAGAGGATTGGATTCTGGACTCTGGAGCTACAGATCACATGACGTTTGACCCAAACGATCTCTCCAATACAACCCAGCCAAGACGGAGCCGTGTTGCCAATGCAAATGGGGTCACTTATCCAGTTACAGGAGCTGGAACAGTGACCTTATCTCCTTCATTATCATTATCTAATACTTTGATAGTACCTTCTCTGTCAAACCGACTAATGTTTGTAAGTCAGGTCACTTCAGACCTTAACTGTGTAGTATTGATGTATTCTACTTTTTGCCTTCTACAAGATATTCTCACCAAGGAGATCATTGGGCGTGGTACTAGAAGAGGAGGGATATATTATGTGGATGACCTCTGTTCAGGAAGAGCCAATCATATGCAACATACTGTTGGTAACAAGGAACGACAGATTTGGCTATGTCATCGTAGATTTGGGCATCCATCATTCGGGTATTTAAAGCACCTACTCCCCAGTTTATTTTCAAATATCACACATTCAAATTTCAAATGTGATACTTGTATCCTAGCAAAAAGTCATAGAGCTTCTTATCCTATGAGCATGAATAAAAGTATGACTCCTTTTGCTTTGGTACATTCTGATGTTTGGGGACCTTCCCCGGTCATTACGTCATCGGGTCATCGTTGGTTTGTTATTTTTGTTGATGATTGTACACGAATGACATGGCTTTACCTCCTCAAACATAAAGATGAAGTATTTGCTACATTTCACCTATTTCACACCATGGTTTAGACACAATTTTCTGAAAAAATTAAGATACTTAGGTCTGATAATGGAGGGGAGTATGTTAATCAACAATTCTGGACATACTTGGACAACCATGGTATTCTCCATGAAACCTCGTGTTCACAAACCCCACAACAGAATGGGACTGCGGAGAGGAAGAATCGGCATATTTTAGAAACGGCTCTGGCCTTACTAATCGGTGCATATATGCCTAATAAATACTGGAGTGATGCTGTTACTACAGTTGTGTATCTACTGAATCGTATGTCCACAAAAACCTTACAATTTCAAACTCCATTAAAGGTGTTATCTGATCATCTTCCCTTGCCTACTATTTTGATGCTTCCGCCCCGAATTTTTGGATGTGTTGCTTTCGTCCACCTCCATAAAAATCAACGAACTAAGTTGGATTCATGTGATGTCCGATGTGTTTTCTTGGGGTATGGTGTACAAAAAAAGGGTTACCGATGTTATGATCCAATTACTAAAAGATTCTATACTACCATGGATGTCACTTTCCTCGAATCATAATGTTTTTCCCATCACCGGTATCCAATTACACTCTTCAGGAGGAGAGTTATGGTGAAGAACGAAATTGGCTTGATGTTGAAATATTAGACACTAGTCCAACATACTCGAATCGTGCCAATAATATGGAGGAGCCAGTATCTAGACCCGAGCTTGAACTTCCAAGAACTGAAGCTGAAGTAGTAACTGAATCTCTTGAAGATGAAGTGGTTGATGTACCCCTCCATTCTCTAGTACCCAATGATCCTCCTATTGAGAACACTCCTAAGGTAAGCTATCTTATCACACCTTTACAAACTAATGCTATAGATACATCTTTTGGTTATGTTTTACCTTTCAGACACAATCGAGGTAAACCTCCAAATCGATACTCCCCAGAAAGAAAAGAACGACAACCCAAGTATCCAATAGAAAATTATGTATCTACTCAAAGGTTATCAGAACCTATCAGGGAATTTGCACAAACACTCTCCTTGTGTCAAATTCCGAGTAGCATTGAAGAAGCCTTATCTGATCCAAAATGGGCTCAAGTTATAAAAGAGGAATTTGAGGCATTGTAGAAGAATAACACATGGGTGTTAAGCGAGTTTCCTAAAGGGAGAAAGATGGTAGGATGCAAGTGGATTTTCTCCATTAAGTATAAAGCAGATGGGTTAGTTGATCGATACAAGGCGAGGCTTGTAGAAAAATGATATACACAGAAACATGGGATAGATTATCAAGAAACCTTCTCACATGTGGCTAAACTAAAAATTGTGAGAGTTTTGTTATCTCTTGCAGCAAATTTAGATTGGCCATTGCACTAACTTGACGTGAAGAATGCATTCCTTCATGGTGACCTTGAAGAAGAGATTTACATGGATATCCCACCAGGATATACTGTTACATCAGGAAAAGAAACTGCATGTAGATTATAACGAGCATTGTATGGACTAAAACAATCACCTCGAGCGTGGTTTGGTAGGTTGAGTTCAGTAGTGAAGAAATATGGGTTCCAACAAAGCAACTCTGATCATACTCTTTTCCTAAAACATCGATTAGGGAAGATAACAGCCCTTATAGTCTATGTAGACGACATGATCATTACAGGGGATGATAAAGAAGAAATCTCTAAGCTTCAAGAACAACTGTCAAATGAGTTTGAAATGAAGAACTTGGGAGGGCTCAAATACTTCTTAGGTATTGAGGTAACAAGATCAAAACAAGGCATATGTCTTTCCCAAAGGAAATATACTCTGGACCTACTAGCAGAGGCAGGACTACTAGATTGTAAACATGTCGATATTCCAATGGTTCAAAATCATAAACTCGGAGAATATGTGGACCAAGTACCAGCAGATAAACAGAGATATCAACGGTTAGTAGGTAAACTCATATATTTATCTCATACTCGACCTGATATTGCTTATGCTGTTGATGAGTGCTCAAAAAGCACTAAAATTACCATGATTTTATGCTCATTAATTGATTAAAAATATATATTTATATGTTTTATCATATATTTATATAAATTTGTCTTTTTCGGAATCACGGGTATTTTTATTGTTTTTCAGGTATTTTGGCTTAAAAACGTAATTTAAAGACTCAAAGAGGAATACTTGAAGCAATACATCACAAATATATTAATAAATAAGTGGGAAAAGGTCAACAAATATGGAAAAATTGGACAAAAATGGGTCGAAAAGGTCAAAAATGTCAAAAAGAAATCGCGCTTGCTGCGCCGTATGTGTGTGCCTTGTTCACGCGCCGAGTGCCGCAGCGCCAATGACCCCTCAGCGCACCAACGCGTTTTCGCCCATTTTTCACGTGCGGCCCCATGACGTCATTGATGACCTCGGCATTTCCATTACCGCGTTTTTCATTTTTTAATATTTTTTTTAACATTGTTTTACTCATTTTTTCTCTTCTTCCTCACCTATAAATACATCCTTTTCCTTTACTCCGAAACACACCTCAAAATACACTTCTCTTCTTTCTTTCTCTCCATTTCTTAGTTTTTAGGTTTTTTTTAGTTTTTCTTATGTTTTAGCTAGTTTCTCTTAGTTTTAGAGTTCTTCCCTCTTTGGGAAGAACTAGTTATGTTTTTGTAATTTATTAGCTTTTTGATTCAATAAATGGGAGTGCAAGTTCCGTTTGGAGGTTTTCTAGCAACGGGAATGGCATTAAATCTTGTAAGGATTTTATTTTTCTTTAGTTATTTTTTATGCTTTATTCTTACATGTTATATTTAATTTGTCGTGATTAAATTTAAGCGTGTTATTTGTTGTAAACATGATATAATAATAAGGTTGTTATATTTGCGAAATATTAAATAGGTAAAAATCTCTAAAATGAATTGGTTTTATTTTTTTTCAAGATTTTATATTAAGAATGTTAGAGAGAAATATATTATTTTTCATTACAAACTTAAATCTGAAAAATTAGATTTTAAGGTTTAGTTATCGATCGATTTAGAGTAGTCTTTCTTTTATTTGTTAGTCTGATAATCGTAGTTAGAGTGAAGCTACATTTCAAAAGTTTTTATAAGAATTATTATCTGAAAATGTATTAATGACATGTTTTCGGTAGTAGTTTTAAAACTTGAAAGTTAGTACTCGGATAACTAAATTCTTAAGTTTAATTTGACACCTTGAATAAAGTTTAAATAACCACCAAGGTGGCATTTAAATAGTTCATTTTCAATCTCTTAGAAAAAGGAATTAATTTAATTAACCAAATTAGTTATCAACCCCACCGCGTAGGTGTTAATTGATTTGTTTAGTTAACAAAGAATATCTAACGCACCAAAGGTGGTATTCATACAAAAAGGAAGAATCAATAAATATCAATTCATATCTTTAATAACCTAAATAATACGAAGATAATTAACTTAGTTATTATATCCATAAATACTCATTTATTTATAAAAGATAAAATTTGCATAAATGTTTATTGAATCTATGTTTATTTTTATGTAAGTAGATTAAAAACACAAAAACCCAAAATATCGTGACGGGATGTTTAGGATTTAATTTCGTTTTTAAAAGTTTGAATAATAAATTAAAAACCACATACATTCCTTCCTTAGATCGACGGGAGTATACTTATCATTTTCTACGAAATGATTCGTGACTTGAGAGTTTTATAAATATAAAACCAAAGTATTGGCGAGAATCGGCGATCTGATTTTCGTTCATCAATGTGAGTGTCGTGAGTCGATTCACGACCTTGCTAAGTGAAGACCGTATGGATGCGGTCGTGCGAATACTTCGTTACTTAAAATCCTCCCTGGGAAAGGACTTATGTTTTCAAAGAATGGTCAATTGGAAGTCCTTGGATATCTGATTCAGGCGGGCGTGGAATATGAAGGATATGAAATCTCATCTTTGGTACTTTACGTTTGTGGGGGCAACCTTGTTACATGGAGGAGCGAAGAAGCAAAATGTAGTTGCCTTATCCGATCTTGGTGAATTTCGAGGAATGGTCGAGGAATATGTGAGCTCCTTTGGTTGAAAAAAAAACTTTTGATTGAGATTGATGTTGCTCCTAACTCTGAAATGAACTTGTTTTGTGATAACAAAGCAGCCATTGCCATCTCTCACAATCCAGTTCAACATGATCGTACGAAGCACATTGAAATGGATCGGAACTTCATCAAACAGAATCTTGAAGAAAAGATTATTAAGCTTCCATTTGTTAAATCAGAAAATCAATTGGCTGATATACTCACAAAATCTGTGTCTGCAAGGAACTTCTACAACTCACTTGACAAGTTGGGTATAAGAGACATATATGCACCAACTTAAGGAGGAGTGTTGTGGTAAATGCTGCAACAGTGGCAGACACCAATGCTCAGTGGAGTAAAACATGGAGCAGACAATAATATTAGTGGAGCCATAAAACATGAATGTGCAGGAATTATGATTATTGTTTAATTTTCGTTTTCTTTGTATACATATATCTCAATTCTTGTAAAGAAACATAACAGAAATAATAATGAAATATACTGATAATTATCATAGAAACATAATATTTTGAAAGTAGCAACATCTTAATCCCAAATTAATTGGCATATCAGTTGCAATTAAATTACCACATTAGAATTTAGCTTTTCTTTTTTTTCTTTCTTCAATTTCATTATTGAAGTTTATGAATAAAATTACAATTTTGTCAAAGAAAATGAAATATATATTTACAGCCAGGTACTTACTCACTCCCACTAATAATATCATTGAAAATTACAAGCAAAAGCATGTCCGCATACTGCTAATTACTTGCTTTACCATAAATAATTATTGTAAAAAGAAATTAATTTGGTGAATTTAAACATTAAAAATACTTATTATTGGATATCTTCGAATTGAAGCTTATATATATAGAGAAATTGTGGATAAAATTATTTTATTTTAAATCACATATTTAAAAGTATAAAATTTTAATTACAATGGTATTTTTTTTCTCTTTTAAACTACTCAACTAGTTTGTTAAAATAAGAATATCTAATTCATCACCAAATATAAACAGAAACTTTTGCTCTTCTAGACTTGTGCAATTCAAAAATTGCAACTAGCTTGCATGATTGATTCCCCTTTAAGGCGTTATCTTTGAAATATTTAAAGAAACCAAGAAGTTTCCCATGTGAACAAATGCCCAAAAATAAATATATAAAAAATAAAATAAAAAAAATCTCTCGAGTATCTAAAAGAACATAAAAGTTAACGTGGACACAGTCTCTCTCTCTCTCTATATATATTAAATAACAAATTATATTATTATTATTAATTTTTTATTTAATTATTATTAATTTTTTATTTAGTTATTATTAATTTTTTATTTAATTAAAAGTGATTAAATACTAATATTTAATAATAATAAAAATTCTTTTAATATCAAAAAATTCCAAAAATTTATTAATTACCACTATCCTATTTTAATGTTTTATTAAAAATTAAAATATATATTAAAAAAATTGAATTTTATTATTGTTTATTTTTTAAAAATTATTTCATATTAAATTTCAAGTTTATTTTCGTTAAAAACTCATATTTAATCGCATTTTAATTAATTGACATGAAATAATAATATTTTACATAAAAAAAATTAAAATAATATAATTTATTCTCAATTGATTTTTTTACAAAATTTAATGACTAAATAACACAACTTTTAATCCAATTGATTGAATAACACAATTTTTAATCTAAAAATAAAAACATTATAAATAACTTAATTTAAGAAACTTGCATAACAACTTATCCTATTTATTTATATATATATGGGATAGTATAGTTAGCCTTAATTTATTATTTATCTCTTAATATCTCAATAATAAAGATTTAGCAGAGAAAATTACTTATTTAAATCTTAATATGTGAGAGTTTAAGTTGTATGATAAATTTGAGTTATTGATATTTATATATATAATAGTTGCTAACAGTATTCGCAAATCGTGTTGATATTTGGTGAAATTATTTAAATATATAGATATTAATAAATATATAAACTTAAATTAAGGAGTGATTTTTAAAGTTAAAAAAAAATATTTAATTATTAAAAAAATACTTGTTAAATTGTATTTATTTAAATATTAATATTATTTATATTGAGAATGGTATATATAATGGGTAGTTTCTCCTTTGAAATGACCCGTACTTGAAGTTATTTTTTTTATTAAATAAAAAAAATATTACATTACTAAGATTCGACCTTAATTATAAGTTGAAGATTGGAGTGATATCACCGTTTCTCCTTTGGAATGACCAGTACTTAATGTTTTTTTTATAATTAAATAAAAAAATATTATATTAATAAGATTCGACCTTAATTACGAGTTGAAACTGGGAGTGATATCAGCAGCACGTACATCCAGTCCAAAAGAGTGCTTCTTACTCTTTACACTTCACAAAGGTGTATAAGTTGTGAGTGTCGTGAAATAACGTAAATTTCCGATAAATCAGATTTATGAGAAAGCAAGAATAGAAAAATAACACACAAATTTAATAACGAAGTTCGACCAATCTTTAACGCGTCCTGACCAAGCATGATCTTTTACCGAAAAAGGAGAAATTGCACAAGGTGTTTACAACACTCACAACTCACAACCCAATTACACCTAAGAAAATTACTCTCAATTTTCTCTCACAAAAGCTTTTCTCTCTAAGTTTTTCTCTCTAAGTTTTTCTCTCAATTGGAATGAACACTTTGGATGATTAATTCATTACAATTATACATCTATTTATAGGAAAATTCACTCCTTGAATTACTCATTAAATCAATAGTTCCTTAAATTGTTCCTTGAATTAAGCTCCTTGTTTTTCTCCATGAATTGCTCCATGTTTTGCTCCTTGTTTTGCTCCATGTTTTACTCCATGTTTTGCTCCTTAATTTTCTCCTTAAATTAAGGAGCTTTATAACAATCTCCCACTTGAAGACTGATTTCAATTTGTCTTCACACCTCGATCAATGCAGTAGTTTTTCTAGTCTTTGTTACTCTAGCAGACCAACTGAAGTTGAGCACAACTTCAGTTTGTCAATAGTCACCACCTTTGTTAACATATCTGTTGGATTTTTGCTTCCTTTAATCTTCTCCAGTATTAACACATTATCTTCCAATAGAGATCTGATGAAGTGATTACGAAGTCCAATATGCTTGGTTCTAAAATGAAATGTTGAATCCTTCGCCAAGTGTATTGCACTTTGACTATCACTATGCAGAACATTCTTCTCCTATTTGAATCCCAGCTCAGTTAACAAACCTTGAAGCCATATCATCTCTTTACTAGCTTCAGTTACTGCTACATACTCAGCCTCTGTAGTAGATAGAGTGACAATTTTCTGTATTTGTGACATCCAACTAACAGTTGTAGTTCCAACAATAAATATATAACCGATGGTGCTTCTTCGGGCATCAACTTCACCTCCAAAGTTTGCGTCTACGTACCCTTGTACTTTTAGCTCTCCTTTACTAAAGTACAAGCACTTTTCTGTGGTGCCTCGCAGATACCTCAAAATCCACTTGACCGCTTCCTAATGAGTTTTCCCTGGATTTGACATAAATCTACTAACAACTCCCACTGCATGGCCAATGTCTGGTCTTGTACAGACCATTGTGTACATCAAACTTCCAATGGCTGAGGCATAAGAAACCTTAGCCATGAATTCTCTCTCTTCCTCTGTCTGAGGGGACTGATCCTTGGATAGGCGAAAATGACTGGCCAAGGGTGTGCTAACTGGCTTGGCATCGCCCATGTTGAATCTTTGCAAAACACGATTGATTAACTCTGCCTGAGATAACTGCAAGGATCCTTTCTTCTTATTTCTTGTGATTTACATTCCAAGAATCTTTTTTGCTGGACCCATGTCTTTCATGTCAAATTCCTTTGACAATTGCTACTTCAACCTTTTAATATCATCCATATCTGAACCTCCTACTAACATATCATCAACATAAAGTAGGAAAATGATATAACTGGACCTATATCTCTTGAAGTAGCAACAATGATCAGCATTGCACTTCTGGAAACCTTCCTTGTGAATGAAGCTGTCAAAATTTATGTACCATTGTCTCGGGGCTTGTTTCAGGCCATACAAACTCTTCTTAAGGCTGCACACCATGTTCTTCTTCCACCTTTCTGAGAAACCTTCTGGCTGGTACATGTATATCTCTTCATCTAAATCTCCATGAAGGAATGCAGTCTTCACATCCAACTGTTCAAGATGAAGATCTTCGATGGCTACAATACTCAATACTGATCTGATAGTATTAAGCTTCACAACGGGAGCGAAAATGTCAATGTAGTCAACTCCTTCCTTCTGTTGAAACCCTTTGACAACTAGGCGGGCTTTGTATCTCTTGGAACCATCATGCTCCTCTTTCACCTGGTACACCCATTTGTTGTGAAGTGCCTTCTTTCCCATAGGTAACTCAGCTAGTTCCCATGTCTGGTTGGAGATGAGAGATTTCATTTCTTCTTTCATAGCAAGCTCCCACTTGTTGGAATCTCGAGTCTGACAATCTTCATCATAGCATTCAGGCTCCCATTCATCAGTCAGCAACATATAGTTCATGTATCTCCTGTTAGGCACATGAAGTTGAGAAGACTTTCTCAATACAGGAGCTGGAGTAAGAGGTTGTGATGTGTCGGAATGTTGTGTACTGCTCCGTCTAACAAGTTCCTCTGGCTGAGGACTTGTTATAATTGGTTCTATTGCGAAACTATCTGGCACATCATATGCATCTGCAAATACTGACTCACTCTGCTCTGAGTCATTGGCATCTATTTTATGCATGTCCTTATACATCACCCTTTTTTTGAAAATCACATCTCTGCTACGGATAACTTTCTTCTTTTCGTCATCCCAAATGCGGTAGCCAAACTCATCCTCACCATAGCCAATGAATGTGCATTTCTTGGATTTGGGATCAACCTTATTCCTACCTTGATCACTGATATGCACAAATGCTACACAACCGAAAACTTTTAGATGTGATAGTTTCACCTCTTTTCCGCTCCATACCTCCTCTGGTATTCTATGCTCCAATGGAACAGATGGGCCTCGGTTGATCAAGTAAGCTACCGTGTTCGATCGCTTACGCCAGAATTGCTTCGGTAGACCTGATTGTATACGAATGCTTCTGGCTCTTTCTGTCAACGTTCGGTTCATACGCTCAGCTACACCATTGTGTTGAGGCGTTCCTGGCACAGTTATTTCCATTCTGATCTCATACTCATAGCAGAAATTTTTGAATCTGGTGTCTTCATATTCACCACCATTATCAGTTCTAAGCTTTTTGATCTTTAAACCCGTCTCATTTTCCACCATAGCTTTCCATCTTCTGAAAGCCTCAAATACTTTAGACTTATGCTTTAGAAAGTAAACTCATACCTTCCGAGAGTGATCATCGATGAAAGTCACGAAGTAGTGTCTCCCACCAATAGATGAGACGATCGTTGGTCCCCAAACATCAGAGTGAATAAGCTCTAGTCTTTCCTTCTTTGGGATTCTACAACTTGTCTGAAAGCTGACTCTCTTTTGCTTTCCAAGTATGCAATCTTCGCACATGTCTATCTCCGTAGATTGTAGACCTGGAAGTTTTCCCTTTGAGTGCATAATCTTCATCCCCTTCTCACTCATATGGCCTAGTCTCTGGTGCCACAGATTTGGTGTTTCATTTCTTGCTGCAATTGTAATTGAACAACGTGCCTCTGCTGTCATGTAAAGAGTGCCACTTTTCTTGCCTCGAGCAACTGTCATTGCACCCTTTGAAATCTTCCAATCATCACCATGGAAGATCGTAGTGTAGCCTTCACTGGCCAACTGCCCCACTGAGATTAAGTTCCTTCTGAGATCGGGAATATGCCTGACATCCTTCAGTTCCCAAACAGATCTGTTCAACTTAATCTTCACTACACCTTTGCCAATAATAGCACATGGTTGATCATCACCAAGATATACCTTTCCAAGGTTTCCAGGGACATATTTCTCAAAGAATTCTTTTTGTGAAGTAGCATGGAACGATGCTCCAGAGTCTAACACCCAAGATTCTTCCTTGCTCTCCAAAGAGCATATCAATGCATCGTCTCCTCCTGAGGTGGAAGTAACATTTGCCTCTACCTTCACTTGTTTGTCCTTCGGTGCACTCTTGCACTGATTTTTGTAGTGCCTGGTTCTCCTATAATTTCAACAATCGATAGTCTTCAAGCTATGGGAATTATTAGGATTCCTGGATTTGGACCTCCTGTCGTTTGATCTACCTCGGTAGTCTATTCTACCACGTCCATTCCCTTTGGTTGAATTTCTTCCTCTTGACTCTGTATGCAAAACTAAAGAAGTTGACGATTCACCTGTCTCTCTACGTTGGATCTCTTCACTGAGAACCAAATCACGAACATCGTCAAATTTCAACTTATTGCTTCCTGACGAGCTACTCACAGCCGTGACAGTAGCATTCCAACTTTCTGGTAAAGAAGACAAAAGTATTAATGCTCGTACTTTTTCATCGAATTCAATTTCCACTGAACTCAACTGGGTTGTGACTGTGTTGAGTTCATTGAGATGTTGAGCTACCGATGCGCCTTCATTCATCCGCAAATTGAACAAACGCCTCATCAAGTGCACTTTGTTTGAGGCTGATGGCTTCTCATACATATTGGAGAGAGCTGCCATAAGACCCGATGTGGTCTTTTCCTTTGCTATGTTGAAAGCAACATTACGGGATAGCGTCAATCGAATAACTCCGAGGGTTTGTCGGTCTAAAAGATTCCAATCTTCTTCCTTCATAGCTTCTGGTTTCTTCCCTGAGAGAGGTTGATATAGATTTCTTTGATACAGATAATCCTCTATTTGCATTTTCCAAAACCCAAAATCTGTGCCATCAAATTTCTCGAGTTTCACCCTTCCTTCATCTACGGCCATTGGTCCCACTAAAATATGACTTCCTCTGGATCGTTTCTGACTATTTCTATAAACCACCGTGTATTAGAACACCTCCGTCAACAAACAAATATCGTCAACAAAATTTCACTATTCACGTAATTCACTATTCATGTAAATAGTAACCTTGCAGAAAATTGACAGAAATCACCACCAATAGCTCTGATACCAGTTGTTGGGAAATAATGCAAATTCCCGATAAGCCAGATTTGTGAGAAAGCAAGAATAGAAAAATAACACACAAATTTGATAACGGAGTTCGGCTAATCTTGCTTACGTCTCCGGACCTGCTGTAGATCTTTTTACTGAAAGGGGAGAAATTACACAAGGTTAGGAGTGTGCAAAAAATCCGATCATCCGATCAATCCGATAAATCCGATCCGATCCGTTGATTTTTCATCCGATCCGATCCGATCCGATGGTCGGATCGGATGGAGATTTTTTCCATCCGTTAAGTGCGGATCGGATGGCGGATTTTATTACGATTCATCCGATCCGATCCGACCCGACCGAAATTAATTATATATATTTATTAAATTAAATATATATAAATAATTAATATATATTTATTTAATTTTTTAATGTTTTTTTTAAATCAAATAATTTTATGTTATGATTTATGTAAAAATTTAAAAAAATTATTTAAAAATACAAAAAATAGAGTTAATTAAATTTATTGGTCGGATTGATCGGATTGATCGGATGTCATCCGAATAGTTTACGGATCGGATTGAGCGGATGTAAGAAGTGATCAGATCGGTTGCGGATTATGATGTTTCAATCCGAGCGGATGGTCGGATCGGATCGGATGACAGTAAAATCAACGGTTTCGATCCGATGAACACCCCTACACAAGGTGTTTACAACACTCACAACTCACAACCCATTTACACCCAAGAAAATTACTCTCAATTTTCTCTCACAAAAGCTTTTCTCTCTAAGTTTTTCTCTCAATTGGAATGAACACTTTGGATGATTAATTCATTACAATTACACGTTTATTTATAGGAAAATTCACTCCTTGAATTACTCCTTAAATCAATGGTTCCTTAAATTACTCCTTGAATTAAGCTCCTTGTTTTTCTCCATGAATTGTTCCATGTTTTGCTCCATGTTTTATTCCATATTTTGCAAATTAAGGAGCTTTATAACAATCTACAGCGAGAAATTTGTGACATAGAATTATCTTTGAAGCTTTATTATATGAAGCCAAAGAGTACGTTTTTCCATAAAATTAATTCATGGATGACAAGTTTCTCTTAATGATATACTACACCGATAATAACCCATCTTAGCATAAAAAAAAATAATCTATCTGCCATCGATCAAACTTACAGTGATTAAGTTTTCAGAATGTGATTCAGTATTTCTTGATGCTGAGGCCTCTTTAGTTGAACACCTTTCTATGAAGAAACCGGGCTCTTTAGGCTGAGGTAATGAAACTTCCAAATGTTCCAACATAAAAACTACAGAAGACATTGTTGGTCGATCATTTGGAAACTTTTGTACACATAACAAACCCACCTGAATACACCGCAATACTTGAACTTCATTGCAACAACTCTTTAAACTGTCATCCATTAGATATATGGCCTTGTCTTTATTCCAAAGCATCCATGCCTAGATCAATGTTCATATATAATCATTCATTCATTCATCTATATACACTGCAATCTAGAGGTATAAATGAGAAGAATAAGCTTACTTTGTTTTAACTTCTAAGCACTTTTGACAACAACAATCAAATCATAAATACTGACTCAAAAAATACATTTTATTTACCTTTTATCCTTTTTCTTTTAAGAAGCACAAACAAATATACAATTTTGAATATTAGACTAATCAATATATATGTGTGTTTCTTACGTGTCCCAGAAGATTATGGTGATGATCTGAATGATGAAACCTTGTATTCTTTTTTCCACTAACAACTTCTAATAAAAGCACGCCAAAACTATACGCATCGGATTTGACTGAATACTCTCCATCAATTACATACTCTGGTGACATATACCCACTGCATCAAAATAAATTATAACTGACAAATTAAAAGATAAAAGTGTTTCACAAAAATTAAAATAAAAAACAAAAAAATCTTTTTGATCTTACTATGTCCCAACTATTCTCCTTGTCTTGACTTCATCTTCATTATCTTCGAAAATCCTTGCTAATCCAAAATCCGAAATCTTAGGATTCATATTTTTATCTAGTAAAATATTGGCTGCTTTGAGATCTCTATGAATGATTTGAAGTTTAGAATCTCTATGAAGATAAAGGAGACCTCTTGAAACTCCCATAACAATATCAAAATGCTTTTTCCATCCCAATTTTGTACGTCTATCATCATCTGCACAATACCAACCTTTTCTAAATAAATTTTATAATAAAAGAAATTATATAATAATTCCATCAGTAGGGTTTAAGAGGCAATTACCAAAGATAAAATAATCCAAGCTTTTGTTTGGCATATACTCATAGATTAACATCCTTTCTTCTCCTTCAATACAACAACCTAAAAGTGCAACCAAGTTCCTATGTTGTAGCTTGGCAATTAATTCTACCTCATTCTTGAACTCATTAAGACCTTGTCTTGAACTCTTTGATAGTCTTTTAACTGCTATTTCTTGTCCGGTTGGAAAGATCCCCTGAAATATTAATATTTTTAAAAAAAATTAAATTTTCCATCTTATATTGAAGAGTGATAACCTATATTATATGGACTTTTTTAGAACAATAAGAGTCATAAATTTTAGATACCTATCTAGATGTAAGACACATCCATTTTTCTACATTTTTTTATAAATTTACATCAAATTAAATTATATGAATACCCGATCCATGTTCATATCATAGTAAAAAAAATTACCTTATAAACAGGACCAAATCCACCAGCCCCGATCAAACACTCGGGAGAGAAATTGTTTGTAGTAGCAACAATAGCAACCAAATCAAACATAGGTAGTTCTAAGCTTTCCTTCTGACTATTATCTGGACCTAAAATTTGAATTCATTAATTGAGAATTATGATCATTCTCTAAAATATGTAAAGTTAGAGGAATGAGCTTTACCTGATATTATCCTTTTCTTGAATTTCCAAATTATGCACAAGACTACTATGCACAAGACACATAATATAACACACGCAGCTGAAACCACTATGATGGTCTTAACTCTTCTTTTCCTATGTGCATATCCAAGTGATTCTAAAACAAACAACACAAAATATAAAATAAATCGTATTATATTTCAAACTCATAACATTACGTTTTGATATCATGTAAAAAATTGTTAGCAATGAATTCTCCAAAAAAATTAAACTATTAGAAAGAAACTTACTTATTTCAGAAGCAGAGAGTCTAATGTAAAAATCTTGGTTGCTACCTTCCGCTCTTAACTCTCTAACATCAACAAGGTTACCATACCACATCAAACAGCCTTTGCCTCCACTTGTAATTTCTGAATTAGCATAAGCAGTACAAGAACAGTTATTCAAACACAACTCTCTACACTCCTCAAGGCTAATGCTATTGTTCAGCCAAAACCTATTCAAATCAGGTAATTTAACTGCTTCAATCTTTACAAAACCGTCTCCTTTCTCACAATCAAGTGAAACTTTCCTCTTACATCCATGAGACCAATCCAACACTGCCCATTCCTCTTGAGACCTCGACTCAAATCCCTCCAAACACGCACATAACGGATTCTGTCCGGTTCTGCATAGACCATTTGGACCACAATGCTCATAAGTTTGACACTCTTCATAAGGAACAGAAAACATTAGTCCCCATTTATGACCATTATGTGGCATTAGAAAGTGTTCGGTCAAACCTGAAGTACCATTCATTACCAAACGTGAAATCAACTTATCAGGGCCAGGCTCAAACATGTAATAAGCCTCCTTTTCATTGAAAATAAAATATTGTACGAAAGCATTAGATTTGGACACAGGTAAACCACTGAATCTAATTCCATTCCAAGGACCTGAAGAGAACTTTAAGGTTGATCCTTTTGTAATTGTTAATTGAGGCAACCCAGTTATGTTCATCCTAAAAATAAAATCACCATTTGATGGATCATCTGGACTTTTCCATGATGTTAAATATCTTTCCAAACCTCTTTTTAAGTCCCAACCCAATTTCATTCCTGATAAGATTGTGTTTGTTGGATAATCAAAGCTTTGAAATTCATACATATCTGAGTTATTACCATTTCTACTTCTAACAACAAGATTTCCGGAGTCCAAAAGTTGACCAACTGGGTTTATTAGAGTTCTTGATGTATTTGTGGACCAAACTATGCTTCTTGATTGGTTTAGAAGAAGAAGGTTCCCATGATTATTGATTGTTAGTGTTCCATTTGAATCAGTAAGTGGGTTGTCTCTATTAGCAACCCAGACAACTATATCAGGAGTAGCTTTAAACCAAATACCCAAGTACCTGTTAGTAGATTTTCCAGGAGAGAAGAAACCCAACTCAAAGCTTTGCCCGTAAGAGACTAGCTTTTCTCCATCATTAAGGGACCCTGATGGAGTTACAACATCAACTGCACTACAGAATTTGGAGAAGATTGAGAGAAATAGAAGGAAAGTTAAGGGGATGGTGAAGATATGATGTTGGAATTCCATTAGCAATACTTATCGAATAGAAGATATGATTAATAGTTTCTTGTATAGGTTATAGAACTTGATATATATCTATAACATTTTTTTTCTTTTTTAATTACCAGACAATATTTAAGAGTGAGACAATTTCTATTTTAATAAATGACACGCATTTACCAACTATATTAAAAGGCCACTAATATCTATGAAGTATGAAGTAACATCTGTGATGTGACTTCTTAAATATTAAATGCAAAGCTATAAGTGATGTGGATAATTGACGATAGGTTTTGGTGATAATAGTTCAAATACCATAAATCTCCATTGTCCTTACTCTATAACTTTTTGCAACTTGCATACAGTGATTGAAAGCAAGTTAGCTTGGCAAATGCTTTTGGACGAGGGATCCATCTGTGGCATTACAGTGTCTGGTAAGTAGTCTGTAATTGATGTCAAGTAAGTCAATTTTAAGGATGTTACGTTAGCTTTTAGAGATTGATTGCAATAGAATTATTTGAATTATAAGGTTAAATCAGTAATTCTTTAAAATTAAAAAAAATCTAAAATAGATATATTAAATTATATTTATCAAGTTATTTGGAGATTCACAACATGCAATTTATAATCTAACATCCATATATATATTTGCAGGTTATGTAACATCAAAGTGGTGCAATGCAATGATGAACTGTAGTGACGGTTCAGTTTCGTCGAAACCGTACGTCGGTTATGAAACCAAACGAGGTTCTTGATGGGAGAACCTTTTATAAAGTATCGGGTCCTCTCACTATTCACTGCTTAATTCAGATACACTATCAAAACGTAGAAAATGAGTGTGGGAAACTAGTGAGAGCATCGAATCGAAAATCCATTGGAATTCTCATATAAGTGTTGAAATTTGATCAATGACAGAAGGTATGTTTTCAATCCATTTTGTCTCCACTGTATTTAAATTTTGCATTCATATGGTTTTCTGAACGTTTTTAGATTGAATTATAATATTACATTTGGTATAACAGCCATTTTTAAAAACACTTATGTTTTGCTCTGTTTCACGAGTAATTGAGATTTTAATTTTTTAATTTTACTTGTTTTTGATGCATATCAAAATTATAAATTATTTCAATATTGATTTTAGAGTAACTCTGTGAATTTAAACTTGAAAAACAATAAAAAAAACAAATTCAATTTACCGTGGATATTCATTTGAATCATTAATTAACTTTTTATTTAAAATGATGTTTTTGATTCAAAATGATGTTTTTGATTCAAAATGAAACCATAAATCACTCGTAAATCGAATTATGAGAATTTTGATAAAAAGGATGCCTGATTTAGTCATCGGAATAGAAAGATACAGCGGGATATCCGTTATGGTCAAAACCGGGTCGGGTTGACTCGGCTAGAGGTTGAAGATGAAGTTTAAAAAAAAATCAGAAACCATACTATCTGGGGGCTCGAACTTAGGTCCTGCGTGATGCAATAAGAGTCTCACCCAGTGGGTTGCAACGAATCTAATGTTTTAAATGTATCTGGTATGTTTTTATAGATTTTGAATTTAGTTTTATTAAAAATATGAACATTTTCCGTTGCTGAGGCTCAAACCTTGGTATCAAGGTAGAGAGTTCGATATTCTGACTGCTAAGCTACAACAAATTTTATGTCATTTTGTGTACACAGTTTTATATATTTGGTATTTAATTATTATAAGTAATAATAATAAATTCCAAATATAATTAATTATTTAACTTATTTTTTCATTATGTATAATATTTATTATACATGTGATATTTATTTAAATAATTTTTGGATACATTAAAAAAAATTATTCAAATACATTATGCTTAAATTATTTGTTTTGGTATTTATACGTGTAAATTTTGTAATTAATTATACTTATGAAAATTTGGTTAAATAATTTATGCATAATGAAATTAATTATTAATGACTTTTTATGGATTTAATTAGTGCTTGTATTATTTATTTTTGCTTGTATAATTTATTTTCTTATATGCAATCTTAAGATAGATAATATTTGCACATTTGAAATTAAATTAATATTGCTTATGGTTTTATGCAATAATTGAGCCTAAGGATTTAACTAATATTTAAGTGATTCATATAGTTTAATTAATTAGGGAGTAGCCACAACATCTTTAATTAATTAAAACTATTTACGATCACATTTATAAAATAAATATTAATTGTAATTAATCATATGTGATATAATAAATCTTATTCCACGAAATTTTTTATTATATTTTTGTGTGATTAATTAAGATATAATATCAAATTATATTTTTTAATTTACTCACAGAGATTAAGAAAAGAAACATAATTTGATAATTTTATAATAAATTTATGATGAATCTAATTGAATTAAAACTTTAGCCCACGGGCAAGTTTTATGTCACTAGATTCATATTTTTTCATTATTTGCATTGGTAAATCATGACTTTTAGAAAATAATTATTAATTGTGATTAATCATATGTGATATAATAAATCTTATACCACATGAATTTTTATTATATTTTTGAGTGATTAATTAGGATAAAATATCAAATTATATTTTCTAATTTACTCACAGAGATTAAGAAAATGAACATAATTTGATAGTTTTATCGTACAGTTAAGATGAAACTAATTGAATTAAAACTTTAGCCCACAGGCAAGTTTTATGTCACTAGATTCATATTTTTTCATTATTTGCATTGGTAAATCATGACTTTTAGAAAATAATTATTAATTGTGATTAATCATATGTGATATAATAAATCTTATACCACATGAATTTTTATTATATTTTTGAGTGATTAATTAGGATAAAATATCAAATTATATTTTCTAATTTACTCACAGAGATTAAGAAAATGAACATAATTTGATAGTTTTATCGTACAGTTAAGATGAAACTAATTGAATTAAAACTTTAGCCCACAGGAAAATTTCATGTCACTAGATTCATATTTCTTCATGATTTTACATTGGTAAAACATGTCATATTAATGATAGCTTCAAATTTAAGAATACGAGCATGTATATTTAATTTATTGTAACAATTCAATCTAGTAGTTACTCTAATATGAAATGTGATGTTCCCGAGCTCAAAGGGACAACTACAAGGTCTGGAAGGAGAGATTTCTCCTTCATTTCAACTGTGGATGATCCCAAATCATTTTCACAGACCATGAGTTTTAAGGTTTTGAACTTATGGTACAATACCATGGAAGAAGAGATGAATTATATGGCGTCTAATCGAGTTTGAGATCTCATCGAGTTGCTTGATGGTGTGAAAGCCATTGGATGTAAATGCGTCTTCAAGACAAAGAAAGACCCACAAGGCAACATTGAAAGACATAAGGCAAGACTCGTTGCCAAAAGATTCACTCAAAGGAAAGGAATCGACTACACGGAGACATTCTCTCATGTATCTAAGAAAGATTCACTTCGTGTGATCATAACATTAGTTGCCCATTTTGATTTGGAATTTGCATCAAATGGATGTGAAAACGGTTTCCCCTAATGGTAACCTAGAGGAAAAGGTTTACATGAAACAACCTAAAGGATTCTCTTCTATTATTGGTGAGCACTTAGTCTATAAGCTTAATATATCCATATATGGATTAAAACAAGCTTCCCGTCAATGGTATTTGAAATTCCATAACGTCATCACTTCATTTGGTTTTGAAGAGAACGTCATGGATCAATGTATATACTAAAAGGTCAATGAGAGCAAGATTTGTTATTTGGTGTTATATGTGGATGATATTTTGTTTGCAACTAATGATAAGAGTTTACTACACGAGATAAAACAATTCTTCTCTAAAAAATTTGATATGAAGGATATGGGTGAGGCATCTTATGTCATTGGCATTAAGATCCATATGGAAAGATCTCGAGGCATTTTGGGTTTGTCTCAAAAGACCTATATCAATAAAGTTTTAGAGAGATTTCGGATGAAAGATTGTTCACCAAGTGTGGCACCCATTGTGAAGGGTGATAAATTTAGCTTAAACCAATGCCTAAAAATGAGCTTGAGCGGGAACAGATGAAAACCATTCCATATGCTTCACCGTTAGAAACCTGATGTATGCTTAGGTTTGCACGAGACCTGACATTACATTTTTTTGGATGTTAGGGAAATATCAAAGTAACCCAAGTGTTGACCATTGGAAAGCTGCAAAGAAAGTCATGAGGTACCTTCAAGGTACAAATGATTACATGCTTATATATAGACGAACCGACAATTTGGAAGTGATTGGCTACTCCGATGTGGACTTCACTGACTGTGTTGATTCACAGAAATCAACATCTAGTTACATTTTCATATTTGACGGTAGAACTGTGTCTTGGACGAGTACGAAGAAAACCTTGACTGCTACTTCCACTATAGAGACCGAGTTCATGTCATATTTTGAAGCTATATCACATGGTGTATGGTTGAAGAGTTTCATTTATGGACTTAGAATATTTTACTCTATTTCTAAGCCATTAAGATTGTACTGTGATAACTCAGCTATTGTGCTTATGGCCAAGAACAACAAAAGTGACAGTCGTAGTAAACACATCGACATCAAATATTTAACCATAAGAGAACGTGTTAAGGAAAAGAAAGTGGTCATTAAGCACGTTAGCATTGAGTTGATAATTGTTGATCCTTTGACTAAAGGCATGCCACTAAAGAATTTCAAGGATCATGTAGTAAGAATGAGACTTTGTTCCATAAAGTAAATATTCATTGTACGTACATTTGATATTTTCATGAAACTCTCATTCAGTTAATGTTTTCTCATTAATTTTATGCGCATATTTTGTTTATTCATATATTTTGAGAAAACATATTTAAATTATAGACCAAGAATAAATATAGGATTTATTTATTAAGTTTCGTTACCACATAAAGTATAGTACTTGAGAAACTAAATACATTGTAATACATGAAAGATAATACGCCCTCTCAGAGGACCTATCGCTATGATTCATGTATTTTGTTACTCAAGAGAATTTCGCTCAACATTTGCACCAAGTGGGAGAATGTAACATTAAAGTGGTGCAACGCAATGGTGAACGATGGTGACGGTTCGGTTTCGTCGAAACCGTGTGTCAGTCAAGAAACCGAACGGGGTTCTTGATGGGAGAACCTTTATAAAGCATCGGGCCCTCTCACTATTCACTACTTAATTCAGATACACCATCAAAATGCAGAGAATAAGTGTGAGAAACTATTGAGAGCATCGAATCGAAAATCCATTAAAATTTTCGTATAAGTGTTAAAATTTGATCAATAATAAGAGATATGTTTTCAATCCATTTTGTTTCTGTTGTATTTAAATTTTGTGTTCATATGATTTTCTGAACGTTTCTAGATTGAATTATAATCTTATAGGTTAAACATGTGAAATTCAAGAATAAATTCGTATAAAATTGTTTGAATAAGGATCTTTTGAATTTAAATAAAAAATTCCACGTTCTTAAAAAAAACAAAAAAAAAGATTTCTTCTTCCCTTCTAGCAATTAGTATTAATGGCATATTATTATTCATGTATTATATTTTTTTACTGTTAGTTTCTCGTTATAACTTTAAAGTTTTGATTTAAAAGTCAAGTTGATGGAACATGTGAATGGTACAAGATTATGGTTTGCTTTTTTTCCGATTAGTATGTAATTCTTTTCTCTTCAAAGAAAGAGTGCTATAATTAGCTATATTAACTCTAACGACCTAAAAGACTATTCTTTTAACTAGTACAACGGAAGAAAGCAGGTTTGGCATAAAGCAAACTTGGACGGCAGTCCTCATCAAAGGCCCTATAGCCTCTTTGGAACAACTTAACCCTTTTGTAGCTCTCGCCATCTACAAGAAGGTGTCTCCAAGACAACACACTACATGGCTTCACTGAGACAGTGCACAATGTACATTTCAAATTTGTGTCAATTGAATTAAAGTTCAATTTAAGTTGTTACCTATAGAGGGCGCGCATACACACATATATATTTCTTTACTTTATCGGGCTTCCATCATTGACACCGTAATTTCATATCTGGTATGTGATTCTTCTCTTGTGGGCACGAGATCCATTTTACCATAATATCTTTCTTCAAAGAAAGCTGGTTGTTTGGGCCGAGACAACCTTGCTTCCTCATTCGCCAGCATGAGAACCACAGATGCCATTGTAGGCCTATCAGCTGGGAAATTTTGAACGCACAACAAACCCACTTGGATACATCTCATCACTTGAGATTCAATACATGACTCTTCCAAACATGTATCTATTAGGTCCAAGGTTTTACCTTCATTCCATAGCAACCATGCCTGAATCAGTTTCAGGTCATAGAATATGATTAGCCACTTACTCATCAATGGCTATACAAGTGAGAACAAAGATGGCATAATGTGACATCAATTGACTTACATGTCCCAGGAGATTGTGGTGGTGATCTGGGTGAGAGAACATCCTAATTCTTTTCCACTTATCATCTCCAGCAAAAGCACCCCAAAACTAAAGCCATCAGATTTTACAGAAAATCTCCCATTATATGCATACTCTTGGAACATATAACAACTGTATTTAAAAATAAAGATCATGTAAGTTTGTTTTTTCTTCTTTACAAACAAAACACTAATGTACTAGCTAAGAGGTAAATAAGACTTACTAAGTCCAACAACTTTTTTTGTTTCTTTTTCTATTTCGTCACCACCAAATATTCTTGCTAAGTCAAAATCTGAAATCTTAGGATTCAAATTATTGTCCAACAGAATATTGCTTGCTTTTAAGTCCCTATGAATTATTCGAAGCTTTGAATCTTCATGCAAGTACATAAGGCCCTTTGCAATACCCACAATATATTGAATCGCTTTTGCCATCCCAATGATGCACTTCTTTTGTGATCTGCGCAGCATTTCTACCCTTTATAAATCACAAGTATGAAACGTTAAAATTAGTCTTTATAGGCTACGTAATACAGTAAGGGACAAGAGGCTCAAACAAAAGATGAAGTGATCCAAGCTTTTATTAGGCAAGTACTCATAGATTAACATCCTTAATTTCTTCTCCTTCAAAGCAACAACCCAGAAGTGCAACCAGATTCCTGTGTTGAAGGTTGCAATTAAAACTACTTCATTCATGAACCCTTCAAGGCCCTGACCTGAATTCTTTGACAACCTTTTTACTGCCATTTCTCTTCCTGTTGAAAGAGTACCCTGCATAGAATCATATTAGTTAAAAGTTCATTCTTATCAATTAATTAGACATGTAAAAAATATATACGTCAGTTCTTTTACTGTATGACAAGAAACTGTTACCTTATAAACAGGGCCAAAGCCACCTTCTCCAAATCAAATAATGGTAAATCATTGTCTTCATTTATTCTTTTCCTACCTTCTGATTGTTTATCTTCCGGACCTAATATCAGGAATAAGTAAAGAATTCATGAAGCTTCTTCCTACCTTAATAGAATCCTTTAGTCTATATTTCAGGTAAACAGCAGAGAATCTGATAAACTCACACGGGTGGATGGCATGGCATTCTTACCTCTTATGTTTGTTTTTCTTTTCCATATTATGCAGAAAATACTTGTGCTCGACACAAACATTGAAGAAAATATTGTAACCATTATGGTAATTCTCCGTCTTTTTCTCCTTTTGGATTTTTGGATTAACTCTGGAAACAAAGCTAAGAAATGAAAATCTTCGTTAAATATTTATCACTTTTCTGTTGAGACTTGAAGCTGTTTTTATTTTACAGAAAAATTACTTCATTTATTTCTTAATATCAGATCCCTTTATATATACATTTGTTATGCCTAATATACTGCTGGAAGTCATTAATATATAGCTGCAAATCACCCTAAAAATCAGGAAACTAGACTCCTAAAATCAGGTGTTGGTTCCACCCTGGAAATCAGGAAACTGACCATACTCCTAGGTTGATTTCCTACACTCCCCTCAAGCTAGGCGATATATGTTTTCCAAACCAAGTGCTACATTTAGCTCTGTGAAATTAGGTCGAAACAATGCTTTGGTTAAAATATCTGCTACTTGTTGCCTAGATGGAACATAGTTGAGAGAGATCATCTTGCCTTCAATTTTCTCACTGAGGAAGTGTCTATCAATTTCCACATGTTTAGTTCGGACCGCCATGTGGAGCTGGGTTTTGCAATTGTCGATCGGGTTATCATATGATTCTAATAGACTCTGAATGTTCAACCTCGAGTTCGGTATAGTAGTCGTTTTAGCCAAATTCCTTCACGGATGATGCTCAAAGCCAATGCACGAAACTCGCCTAAGATCGGCAGCGTTACCACCGTTTGCTTTTTGCTACGCCATGTCACCAAATTTCCTAAATAAATGAGCAATATCCGGATGTGGATTTTCGTCACTAGGAAATCCAGACCCAAATCAATCGACGTATAAATTTCAATCTCCTATTAATTGTTTTCGAATACGAGCCCCTTTCCACGATCCTTTTTTCAAGTATCTTAGAATACTATTTACCGCTTCCAAGTGATCAATCGATGGGTCACAAGAAAGCGGCTAACAATACCGATCGAAAAACTTATATCTAGACGTGTAATGGGTCAAATAAATTAACTTACCTACCAAACGCTGATATTTCCCTTGTCGGTTGCCAATTCATCACCAAGCATTAGTTCGTGTTAGGGTCCACGGGTGTTTCAACAAAGTTTACACCACTCACGCTACCACGCAAGAGATCTAGAACATATTTGCGTTGAGAACCGAGATTCCTTCGTACTACGTGCCACCTCCATCCCAAGAAATATTTCAAATATCCCAAGTCTTTAATCTCGAATTCCTTGGATAATAGCATCTTAAGTCTCTTCATTTCTCCTACATGATTTCCTCGTAAGAACTATATCATCAACATATACAATCAAAGTTGTGATTCTCCTATCCGCGAAGTGTTTGACAAATACAGGTGGTTTGTACGTGTCTCCAGAAAGTATCCATCCCGTTCGAGACCTTGGTGAATTTTTCGAACCACGCTTTGCGTGATTTGTTTAAGTCCATATAAAGGCCTTTCTCAACTTACATACCTTCTTGTGTATCTTTAGTCTCAAAGCTGTGAGGCACATCTATGTAAACTTCTTCGATCAAATCTCCATTTAAGAATGCGTTTCGACATCTACTAAGTAGTAATAATCCTCATTAACCGCAATAGACGTACAAGACACGAATCGTGTTAAGTTTTGCTACGGGAGCAAAAGTCTCTTGATAATCAATTCCAGTATGATTGGGTGAACCCTTTAGCCACTAGTCGAGCTTTATATCTATCGATATTTCCATCCTTCTCTTCGTTTTGCTGCAGAATATCCATTTACAACCTATTGTCTTCTTCCAGTGGTAATTTCTATTAACATCCACGTACCATTCTTTTTCAAGTGCATTATATTCTTCTAAGGTTGCCTTGTGCCATTCAGGAACTTTTGCAGCTTCATTGACAGAATTAGAATCTTGACGTTGTCTGGGATGTCACAAATGCCTACGAAATTTTGGGGACAAATTACAGAAGAAATATAACTTTGAAGAGGATGTCGAGTGTACGATCGAACGCCTTTTCTTTTCAGTGCAATAGGAAGATCTAACTGTGGGTCGAATCCAAGTTTTGGACTAGACTGCTTCATCTTGTAATCTTTCGTATCTAGCCTAGCTCGAGAGTTTCTTGGCTTTCACTGATTTCGTGTGGGCAAGTCAGATTTCTCTTTCTTTCATAAACTTTTATGGCATCATTAGGAAGGAGTAAGATGTCTAGGATAAACAAAGCGGAGATTGATCGTTTGGTTTTTGAAGGAGAATCTGGAATGGTATCAAGTTGGAAGAGGACAAGGTTGCGCGAGAAAATGAGATGATAAATTCGTTCAATGAGTGATGACTAATCCCGATTTTGTAATTCATTAGTGTGATTCTCCCCTTGAATTGCGTAATTAGAATAGAACGGAGTTTCTTCAAGAAAGAAACGTCCCATGGAATGGTAAAACTTCACAGTGATAGGAGAGAAACATTTGTAGCGTTTTTGATTGGGTCGAGTAACCAACAAAGATGCATTTAATGGCACGGCGTCAAGTTTGCCACGATATCAGAATGAATGGACAAAAACAATGCAACCAAAAATCTTGAAAGGAATTGGTGACACAAGTCGTGAGGTAGAATATTGACTCAAGCACTTGTAAAAGTGAATGAAAGTCGAGAACTCCGAAAGGCATTCGGTTGATCATGTGTTGTTGCAAGAAGAATGGCTTCACCCTAGAAATTTTTTAGGAACATTGGTTTGAAAAAGTAAAGTTCTGGGCAACCTCAAGTATACGACGGTTTTTGCGTGCTCTACACTGCTTTGTTGTGGTGTGTCAACGTAGAGCTTTGTTGACAATACCACGTGATTCGAGATATCCACTAAGATCGAATTAAAGAAATCCATAGCATTATCAGTTTTTAGGATTTGAATATTGGCATTGAACCGAGTTTGGATCATGGCATGAAAAAGTGAAAATATGTGCTTCGTTTTGATTTGTCTTTCATAAGAAATGTCTAACATAATCGAGTATGATCATCAACTAACAGAAGAACCATCGAGCACCGACATCTGGGAACGCGACACGGTCCCCAAAATGTCACCGTGAACGAGGAAAAAAGGGTGACTTGGTTTGGTAAGGCGTGGTGAAAAAGTGTTTCTGCATGTTTTTTTGCCAATTGAAAAACTTCACAATGAAATAAATTGGGATTTTTATTGATGAATAAGGATGGAAACAAACGTTTCAAATACGAAAAATTTGGATGACCTAGACGAAAATGCCACATCATGATTTCACTTTCCTTATTAGTAATGATTTATGGCGAGATCTAAGATTATGACTCAATTGACATTGATGACTAACAGAATGTACGGTATAAATGAAAGTGTTGATATCAAGAACATAGTAGGCACATATGTAAATCAACACCGCCAATCATTTTCCCCGAGCTCAAGTCCTCAAAAGCACAAGATTTAGCCAAGAATTTAGTTTCACGCTTAAGGGCATACGATTTAATCTACTAATCGACATGCAGATTGCAACAAAATCCAAGCACAAATAACATTGATTCGAGAGCCGAGGTTGTTTGAGAGGCAAATGGTCCATTTCTCGACCAGCGTGGTGCGAGTACCATTGGTCAATACATTGTTTATCATTCGTCATTGCGAGTAGTTGTGAAAAGTGATTGATCACTTGTCATATGATCGGAGGCACCCGAGTCTACTATCCAAGATGAGGAGGAAAATTTTCCAACATACTTTGTTGAATTACGGAAATACGTGTCGAGTTATTCCTCGCTACTAAACGTAAGGTGTTGATATTTGCCTTTTGTATAAGTTGTTGGAGAAGTTCTAATTGTTCCTTAGTGAATGGGATAGGATTACCGGAAAATGCACTTGAGTTTAAAAGTGAGTTTATACCGATGGTTAGATGACCTAAATCGAAAAGATGCATCGAAATAGCTCTTCCTGAGAATTTGGTATTGTTAAACGAGAACCGTAAAACATTAATAGTCATGTTAAATAGACCACCAAAAGGATTATGTTTTAGCAGAGCAGGATCAAGAATGGATCCAAGCTCAAAATGCCGAATTTCCCATATTGAATTCATCACATTTGTCTCCGGAACCTCTTCATCCACGTCATCTTCCAAAGGTGTACTAAGAACATTTAAACTTTCGGTTTTTCACAGCTCTCACGCCCAAAAGCTTAAACTTGAGTTGAAATCGAAAGGTGCATTCATTGCCTCGAGTATTTGACATCATACTAAGTGAACTTGCTTAACTAGTTGAACAAAGAGGCCAAGAAAGCACACGTTTATGAGCCTAAGGCTACGATACCGCTAAGTTGTTTTTATTTTACAGAAAAATTACTTCATTTATTTCTTAATATCAGATCCATTTATATATACATTTGTTATGCCTAATATACTGCTGGAAGTCATTAATATACAGCTGCAAATCACCCTAAAAATCAGGAAACTAACATCCTGAAAACAGGGGTTGGTTCCACCCTGAAAATCAAGAAACTAGACTCCTAAAATCAGGGGTTGGTTCCACCCTGTAAATGAGTAAACTGACTATACTCATAGGTTGATTTCCTACAAGACTTAAAAGGACCATGCATATTTTGAATATATACTTGTCTAGTCGATAAATGATAACATATAAGTCAACAACAGGAATCTCAATAATAGATATTTACTAAAATCTTTAAGAATTGCAGCAGTTTTACTTGCTTCCATTGTAATTCATACGATCCTTCACCATAAATCACACAGCACAGGAGATTTCAATGTTAATGTGGGAAGGCCACCTTACCTCAAGGCTTAAGCATAGATTGATTAAAAAAAGGGGAAAAGTTATAACAGCAAAAGCATACCTCAGTTCATAGTAGATAGGCTACAACACAAAATACATATCTTATCCTTAGTCATACAACTAACCTACTCTTAACAGATTTTCTTTAATACTGTCAACATAAAGTAAGTGGTCAGAATATGAAAATTAAAATATCTTTACCGTTTCTGAACCCGCGCCAATCTTATATAGATCGCCTGCTCACTTTCTTCTTTTTTTATGAGCTCTCTCATATCAATTAAATCTCCAAACCACATTATACAGCCACTAGCTCCCCCACTAAAATTTGAATTAGCATAAGCTGTACACAAACAGTTATTGAAACACTCTCTCTTACACTGTTTCAGGGTCATAGTTTTATTCCACCAAATATTCAATAGATCAGGAAACTTGATACCAACAACAGGCAGAAATTCATCTCCAGTTTGGCAATCCAAACTTGTCCTCCGTATGCACACATCTTTCCAATTAAGTATTTTCCATTTCTCTGGGTACTTGGGAATGAACCCACGCAAACATTGACAATTAGGATCCTTATTAATTTTGAAAATACCATTAGCACCACAATAACCATATCTGTCACACGGTACATTTGGTATTGAGTGCACCACTGTCCATTCAGTGCTATCCTTGCTCAATACAAAGCACTGAAGTAAGCCTGATTGACTTATTGTTAATAGGGTCGCAACCACACTGTTAGCAAACTTAAACTTATAATACCACTCATATCCATTTAATTCCATTATAGGATAGAAGACTGGGTTGGGCAGGGTAGGAAGGCCATTGAATTCAACTCCATTCCAAGGTCCTGTCCGAAATTCTTTAGTTGATCCCCTGCCAACAACTAATTGAGGTAACCCCTTCTCTTCAATTTTGTAAGTAAAATCACCAGCTGATGGATCATCCACAGTTTTCCAAGATGTCAAATATTTTTCAAGACCAGTGTTTGTATTCCAGCTTATCTTCATATCCGCTAACAACGAGTCAGATGGATAATCAAAGCTCTGCCAGAGATGACGTTCAGAACTTGTGTTACTTTTGTCTCTCAAAACAAAATTTCCAGAGTTTAACAGCTGTGCAACTGGATCTTTTGGTATGCTTGATATGTTTGTGGACCAAATACTCCTATTTTGATTGAGAATAACAAGGTTTCCATTGCTGTTGATGGTCGATATCCCATTTAAATCAGTAATTGGGTTGTTTCTATTTGCAATCCAAGCAACTTTATCAGGTGTAATCTTGTACCAGATTCCCAAATATCTGTTATTTTTGTTAGCCGGAGAAAGGAAGCCTAGCTCAAAAACTTCACCTGAAGAAACTAAAGTCTCACTAGCAGTGAGAGATCGGGTGGGTGTTATGATATCTGCAGCATCACTTTGCTTGAGGAGAAGAGAGAAAGATATCAAAAAAAGACAACAAGGCCATGGAAGAAAGACACTTCATGACCAATTTTCAATAACTTGGGTTCTCATTCAATTAAGGGGTTTTGGGGAGCTTTAACTTCTATAAAAACAGTTGAGTAGAGATCAATTCCTATTCACATATTTGAAGTCAACTATTGCAGTATAAAATTAGTTATAACTAACAATAACCTTATTAGTAACCTGATGGTACATAGCATTCCATAAACAACATATAGAGCATCAGTTAGTCTTCAAGATAAAATTATATAACAATATATAAGATATGGTAGATTATTCAACCCCATTTCTTTAATATATACTATATGAAGCTGTTTTTATTTTACAGAAAATTACTTCATTTATTTTTTAATATCAGATTCCTTTATATATACATTTGTTATGCCTAATATACTGTTGGAAGTCATTAATAAGCTGCAAATCATCCTAAAAATCAGGAAACTAACATACTGAAAATAAGGATTGGTTCCACCCTAAAAATTAGGAAACTATACTCCTAAAATCAAGGATTGGTTCCACCCTTGAAATCAAGAAACTGACCATACTTCTAGGTTGATTTCCTACACTCCCCCTCAAGCTAGGCGATATATGTTTTCCAAACCAAGTGTTACATTTAACTCTGTGAAATTAGGTTGAAACAATGCTTTGGTTAAGATATCTGCTACTTGTTGCTTAAATGGAACATAGCTGAGGAAGATCATCTTGCCTTCAATTTTCTCACTGATGAAGTGTCTGTCAATTTTCACATGTTTAGTTCGATCATGGTGGACTGAATTTTTGGCAATTGCAATTGCTGACTGGTTGTCACAAATGATTCTAATAGATTCTAAATGTTCAACCTTGAGTTCGTATAGTAGTCGTTTTAGCCAAATTCCTTCACAGATGCCTAAAACCAATGCACGGAACTCAACCTCGGCACTGCTACGTGCTACCACTGCTTGTTTTTTGCTACGCCATGTTACCAAATTTTCCCAAATAAATGAGCAATATCCAGGTGTGGATTTTCTGTCACTAGAAGATCTAGCCTAATCAGCGTCAATATAAATTTCCAATCTCCTATTAATTGTTTTCTTAAACATGAGCCCATTTTCGGGATCCTTCTTCAAATATCTTAGAATACGGTTTACTACCTCTAAGTGATCTACTGATGGGTTGCCAAGAAACTGACTAACACACTGACTGAAAAACTTATATCTGGACGTGTATGGGTCAAATAAATTAAATTACATACCAAACGTTGATATTGCCCTTTGTTAGTTGCCAATTCATCAGTTCGAGACATTAGTTTGGTGTTAGGGTCCATGGGTGTTTCAACAGGCTTACACCCACTCATGCAAGTCTCACGCACGAGATCTAGAACATATTTGCGTTGAGAAACTGAGATTCCTTTGGTACTACGTGCCACCTCCATCCTTAAGAAATATTTCAAATATCCCAAGTCTTTAATCTCGAATTCCTTGGATAATAGCATCTTAAGTCTCTTCATTTCTCCTACATGATTTCCTGTAAGAACTATATCATCAACATATACAATCAAAGTTGTGATTCTCCTATCTGCGAAGTGTTTGACAAATAAAGTGTGGTTTGCATGTGTCTGAGAGTATCCATCCTGTTTGAGGACCTTGGTGTATTTTTCGAGCCATGCTCTAGGTGACTGTTTAAGTCCATATAGTGCCTTTCTCAACTTGCATACCTTCCCTTGTGTATCTTTAGTCTCAAAGCCAGGAGGCACATCCGTGTAAACTTCTTCGATTAAATCTTCATTTAAGAATGCGTTCTTGACATCAAGTTGAAGTAGTGGCCAATCCTCATTAACTGCAATAGACAGCAAGACACGAACTGTGTTAAGTTTTGCTACAGGAGCAAAAGTCTCTTGATAATCAATTCCATATGATTAGATGAACCCTTTAGCCACTAGTCAAGCTTTATATCTATCGATATTTTCATCTACCTTCTATTTAATAGAGCATATCCATTTACAACCTATTGTCTTCTTTCCAAGTGGTAGCTCTATTACCATCCATGTACCATTCTTTTCAAGTGCAGTATATTCTTCTAAGGTTGCCTTGTGCCATTTAGGAACTTTTAGAGCCTCATTGACAGAATTAGGAATCTTGATGTTATCTAGGGATGTCATAAATGCCTGAAATGTTGGGGACAAATTTGCATAAGAAATGTAACTTTGAAGAGGATGTTGAGTTCATGATCGAACGCCTATCTTTGTGCAATAGAAAGATCTAACTCAGGGTCAGAACCAAGTTTTGCACTAGATTCTGCTTCATCTTGTAATATTTCAGATTCAGACTGGCTCAAGAGAGTTTCTTGGCTTTGTTGATTTCGTGTGAGCAAGTCAGGATTTCTCTTTCTTCCATAAACTTTTATGGCATCATTAGGAAGGAGAAGATGTCTAGGATAGACAATGGGAGATTGATCAAGTTTGGTTTTTGAAGGAGAATCCGGAATGGGTATCAAGTTGGAAGAGGACAAGGTAATAGGGTAAATGAGATGATAAATTCGGCTCAATGAGTGATGATCAATCCCAATTCTGCAATTCATGAGTATAATTCTCCCCCTGAATTGCAGAATTAGAATAGAATGGAGTTTCTTCGAAAAAAGTAACGTCTATGGAGTGGTAAAACTTACGAGTGATGGGAGAGAAACATTTGTAGCCTTTTTAATTGGTTGAGTAACCAACGAAGATGCATGTAATGGCACGTGCATCAAGTTTTCCACGATATTGTGAATGAATAAGGACAAAAATAGTGCAACCAAAAACCTTGAAAGGAATTGGTGACACAAGTTATGAGGTGGAATATTGACTCTGAAGCACTTGTAAAGGTGAATGAAAGTTGAGAACTCGAGAAGACATTCGGTTAATCAAGTGTGTTGCAGTACGAATGGTTTCACCCCAAAATTTTTTAGGAACATTGGTTTGAAAAAGTAAAGTTCGGGCAACCTCAAGTATATGACGGTTTTTGCGTTCGGTTACACCGTTTTGTTGTGGTGTATCAACGCAGGAGCTTTGTTGGACAAAACCATGTGATTTGAGATATCCACTAAGATCAGAATGAAAGAAATCCCTAGCAGTATCAGTTTTTAGGATTTGAATATTGGTATTGAACTGAGTTTGGATCATGGCATGAAAACTAGAAATATGTGCTTGGTTTCATATTTGTCTTTCATAAGAAATGTCCAACATAATCGAGTATGATCATCAACTAAGAGTAAGAACCATCAACGACCAGTAATACTGGGAACGCGACATGGTTCCCAAATGTCACCGTGAATGAGGGAAAATTGGTGACTTGGTTTGTGCGTGCGTAGTGAGAAAGTGTTTGGAGTATGTTATGCCAACTGAAAAACTTCACAATGAAATAAATTGGGATTTTTATTTATGAATAAGGATGGAAAAAATGTTTCAAATACGAAAAATTTGTATAACCTAGACAAAAATTCCACATCATGATTTCACTTTCCTTATTAGTATGACTATGAGACTTAAGATTATGACTCAATTGACATTGATGACTAACAAAATGGTATAAATGAGTGTTGATATCAAGAACATAGAGGCACATATGTAAATCAACACCGCCAATCATTTTCCCCGAGCTCAAGTCCTCAAAAGCACAAGATTTAGCCAAGAATTTAGTTTCACAGTTAAGGACATGATTTAATCTACTAACTGATATGAGATTGCAACAAAATCCAAGCACAAATAACATTGATTTGAGAGTGAGGTTGTTTGAGAGGCAAATGGTCCATGTTCTGACCACTGTGGTGCGAGTACCATTGGTGACACACATTGTTTGCAGTCTGTTGCAAGGTGAGTAGGTTGTGAAAAGTGATTGATCACTTGTCATATGATCGGAGGCACCTGAGTCTACTATCCAAGATGAGGAGGAAAATTTTCCAACATACTTTGTTGAATTACTGGAAATATGTGTTGAGTTATTCCTGCTGCTACTAAATGTGGTGTTGATATTTGCCTTTTGTATAAGTTGTTGGAGAAGTTCTAATTGTTCCTTAGTGAATGGGATAGGATTACCAGAAAATGCACTTGAGTTTAAAGGCTGAGTTTGTACTGATGGTTAGAGAGACTGAAACTGAAAAGATGCAGACCGAAATAGCTCTCCTTGAGGACTGGTATTGTTAAAAGGAGAACCAGAAACATTAATAGTTGCACTGTTAAATAGACCACCAAAAGGATTATGTTTAGGAGCAGGATCAAGAATGGATCCAAGCCCAAAGCTACCTGAATTTCCCATATTGAATTCAGTTCTGTTACTTGTCTCTGGAACCTCCTTATCTATGTCATCTTCCAGTGTACTAAAAACATTTAAACTTTCAGTTTTTTCATAACTCGCATACCCAAAAGCTGAAAATTGAGTTGGAAACTGAAAAGATGCATTCCCTGCCTGAGTATTTGACATTATACTAGGTGAACTTACAGAATTAGTTGAACAAGAGGCTAAGAGCAGCAGTTTATAAGCCTAAGGCTATGATACCATGAAACTGTTTTTATTTTACAGAAAATTACTTCATCTATTTCTTAATATCAGATCCCTTTATATATACATTTTTTATGCCTAATATACTGCTGGAAGTCATTAGTATACAACTACAAATCACCCTAAAAATCAGGAAATTAACATCCTAAAAACAGAGGTTGATTCCACCTTGAAAATTAGGAAACTGTACTCCTAAAATCAGAGGTTGATTCCACCCTAGAAATCAAGAAACTAACCATACTCCTAGGTTGATTTCCTACACTGTACAAAAGCCATTGAAAACCATACAGCTAAACAACCAGAGGTCTGATTTCATCCTCATGATATTCAATATAATAACTCTCTATTGCAAGTGAGTCTTCATATTCTAAAGGATACAAACATTCAAATAATACCAAGTGTAAATAAACTGGCCCAAAACTTTCAGGCCCAAGACCCAATACTAAATAAACCCTATATTCATTTCTATGCTTCATATATATTAACCAAGTTTGCTTAGTTAATTAGAAGAGAGATATACTTTAGACTTGAAACAAACATGTAGAGCAAACACAACAGCAAGATATAAACCTGGGTTCTAGTTTTCCTTTGTTTTTTTTTTTTTCTTTTCTATTTGCCTCACTATATATCACTCTGCTTTGCACCACCCACTAAGCAAACATCAACTATTATTTAGTTCCTCACCACGACATCACCAGGCAAAGCAGAGCTATTACTTGTTCCAGATGGATGTGGCAACAAAATATGCAAGAAGGAATATACAACCATGGTAAGAGTCGCTTTTTCTTCCACATGTTCGCCGCCATCGGCCGCTTAATTATTCCATCTCATTCAGACCAGAATATTTTGATTTAATACAAGTTTGTTAATTTATCTTGCTATATATTACCAAGAAATTGCAGGGATATTTTCAGGGTTTGATTTTGGATTTTGCATAATTTGGCGGTTGCCTGGAATTGGTGTTTGTATCTCCATTTTGATTATTAAGCATTTTCCTCAGTCATTGCCGAGTAGACTTTTTCACATTGAAAAGTTGAACCACTTAAATCATTGGTGCCATTTAATTTCTTAACCCGCTTATTACTTTTGTCAAGTACCCATTATTATTAATTTGTGTAACCAAAATCGACCTCGATATTCGCTCGCATGTTGCCAATTCTCTAACAAATCGTATCGAGCTATCGGGTTATTCGTATTTATCGAACTGATCAAGTTCGCTTTTCGATTTATTTCTGGAAGCTTCTGGTTATCTGATCGTTTCATATTTTCCTGTCAGATTGCTTATTTAATATCAAGCTCGGGCACAAAATATGAAATCGAAATTCAACGGTAGAAATGATTTCGCATTTACGTATGAAAACGCGACAGATTAGTTAAAGGCGGCTCGTTAAGTACACTCAAGTGCAAGGATAAATTGCCGAAAAATTGACTGATGAAGAAAAGATGCATCATGGAAAATGCTTGGAAGTTCAATTCGGCTTATCCTTGTCTCACGGCAGGTATTACGCGAGGTCAGGCGACGAGAATCTCCTCACTGGTTATGGCTTAAATTGGAAAATTTGTATATGACCAAGTTCACCACTTCGGTTATATTTGAAGCGCTTGTATACATTCAGAATGTCAAGCGACACCTTTCGACGATCATCTCGATGAATTTACTAAAATTATTCGCGGATCCTAAAAACGTGGTGTTAAGATCGATGACGAGGATCGTGCCTTAGTTCTATTATGTTCTTTACCTCATTCATTCGGGAGTATTTCGGTTGATACTACGCTATACGTCGGTAGACACTATTTCTTTTTGGAAGATGTCAAAGTACTTTGAATTCCGGTAGTCAAGAAAAAGCGTGTCTACAAGTAATAATGAAAATAAATAGGGTTTATTTTGTCGAGGTAGAAATCAAGAAAAGGCACAAGCAAAGTTAATAGGCAAGTCTAGATCCAAATCTAGAAAAAGAAAAGATAAATGCAATTATCGCTGCTGGCGGCAATGGAAAGTAAATTGTCCTAAACTCAAAGTGTAGGGAAAATCAGCCACAACGCCTTCCTGGGTACTAACGATGTCGCCGGTTACAGATAGTTCCTGGTTCCCGGATGGTGAAAATGTTCTATCAAGATCTATCGGGTTCTTCCTGGAGATGTTTGGATTCTCGATCTCGGTCAGACACTTACCATACGTGTCTCCAAGAGAGATTGGTTTCGCTTTTATCACTATTGACGTGGTGTCATTTTCACGGGAAACAATACGTCTCCGCAAGGTTATCGTATCACCGTCCGACTAAGATGTACGATGGTATTGTTAGACTTTGGAAAGATGTTCGCCATGCTCCGCATTTAAAAGAATTTGATATCTTCGGGTACCTCGATCCAAGGCATGCCATAAGTACGTGCGGCGAGTTTTAAAAGTGTGCTGCTCTCATTGTTATTAAAGGCAATTGTCGCTATGGGTCTCTACACGCTTCAGCGGTAGCAATCGTTATCGCTGGTATCGCTTTCATCCTCGGCCGATCAAGATCTCGTATTAATTACTGACATGGCATACGCGTTGGGCATACGGAAACAGGCGGATGTTCATTTCGAGCAAACGAGATTTGCTTTCAGGGTCGAAAACCGGGAAACTTGATTGCGGAGCATTGTGGTTTACGGAAAGCATCGCAGGTCAAGTTCAAGATACCCATCCATAAAACGAAAGGTACATCGTTGATTATATTCATTCAGATCTTCGGGGTCCTTCTCGTCAGCGGTTCCAAGCGCGCGCCTTGTATACGTTGACTTTTATCACGACTTCTCTCGCTACGTTGGGGTGTATTTTCTCAAGAACAAGAATGACGATTCTCAAAATTTAGAAATTTAAGGCTTGTATAGAAAATCAAACAAGCAAGAAAATCAAGCATTCGAGAATCCGATAATGGTTTGGAATTTTGTGATAGCCGCTTTAACGAAGTTCTCAGAAAGAAATGGCATAATAGACACCGTGACCGCCAAGGCCATACACCACAAAGAAATGGAGAGCGTAACGTATGAATGTGGACTCTTTAGAAAGAGCTCGCCAGACGCTTCTTTCGCCGATTTGGATAAATCCTTCGTCAAGTAACCACGTAACCATGCCGCTATTCGTAAATCGGTCTCCATCAACCGCAATTGAGTCAAGACCGCCGAGGTATTCTTCGTACTCCCGCTAATTATTCTCGATTTGAAAGTTTTGTCATTCCGCTTACGCCATGTTAACGATGGTAAACTTCGAGGCCTGTGGCATTGAAATGCATATTTCTCGGTATCCTTCCTGGGTGAAATATGCGTTGTCGAACCCAAGTCACCTAAATTTTTGATTAGCAGATGTTAAGTTTGACGAAGTCTTCTATGCTCGCAGAAAAGAAAAGTCTAGTCCATGGCATAAAGACCACTGCTACTAATGCAGGCCGAGCTTCGAGAATGAGTTCTCTAGTCGAAAGGTAAGAAGCGCACTTCAGACGCCCATTCCATGGACGCGATAGATGATTCTCGTCATGATAAGAAGAGCACAATACGAGCAACCATAAGACGCTGGGTAAAGGAATAAGAGAGATTCGACGCCCTCAGGTAATGCACGCTGCATGCACTTAGTTTTCTTTGCATTGTCCTGCGGCGCAGTCTATCGAGGTGTACGAACCTTCTAGCCATCACGAAGCCGTCACTGGGACGAGTCCGTTCAATTGGTCGCATGAACGAAGAGATTGAATCACTCATAAGAATCATACACGGAATTGGTGAAACCGCCATGGGCCGTAAGATTGGAAACAAACGGGTCTTCAAGAAAAAGGAAGGTATACCCGAGGTCAAGCAGCCTAGGTTTAAGGCACGTGTTGTCAAAAGGCGGCTATTGTCGAAGAAAGGTATCACTTCAATGAAGTATTTTCTCCTCGTGGGAAACATAGCTCTATTCAGCGGCGTTGCATGCATGGTTGTACTTGACATGGAATTAGAACAATTGTTTTGATGTCACACGCCTTCTTACACGCGAGCCAAGAACAAATATATATGCATCAACCAGAGGGTTTTGTTGTTCCGTGTAAGGAAGATCATGTTTGCTTATTGAAAAAGTCTTTTATACGGGCTTAAGCAATTCCAAGGCAAGCAGTATAAACATTTGATTCTTTTATGATTGATCATGGTTACTCTAGAGTTGATTACGATGTTTGTGTTTATCATAAAAGATTCCATGATGGTTCATCGCTTATTTGTTGCTTTACGCTGATGACATGCTTATTTGGCTTCTAAGAATAAGTCCGAGATTCAAATTAAAGTCTCACTTAATGCGAGTTTGAAATGAAAGATTTGGAAGGCTAAATAAGAAAATTTTAGGCATGGAAATTTACAGGATAGACAAGCCGGCAAACTTTATTCGACCTTTAAAAGTTATATTGAAAAGTTCTTTAACGCTTTGGGCATGAAAGATTCTAAACCTGGTGAAGACACTGTTAGTTACAGATTTCGTGCTTTGGTTATGTCACCACAAATGGGGTTAAGAAGAATGGCACATGTCTCGTGTTCCATATGCTAAGGCTGGGAGTTTGATGTATGCCATGGTTTGTACTCGTCCGACATTTCACATGCAGCGCGTGTCACGGCAGATATACGGGTAATCCCCAGCGGTGCGTCATCGCGTGAAATGGATACTTCAGATTTGGAGAGGTACATCTAATTTTGGCTCGCATACGATGGAAGTTCTAATACACTGTCAAAGTGTTATCGCTGCGTGGATTCCGATTACGCCGGTGATCCGGATAGAAGAAGATCTCGATGTTATGTTTTCACTCTTCATCAGGCCATTAGTCGAAGGCTACTTTACATACTACGCTGAGCTTTGTTCACGATGTGTTTAATATACGGGCAGAATAGCCAGTAGGAAAGCAAGCCATTTGCTAGAGGTTTGGTTTCAGGATTCGGGTTTACAATGTGATACTGCTAGGTTTGTGATAGTCGAAGGCGATACACTCGACTAAGAATACTATGATCATGAAAGAACCAAACACATTGATGTCGATATCACTGTTTCGTGACATTATCTCTCGTGGTGCTATCATTGGCAATAAGATAGCCACTACAGTAGAATCCAATGACATATGTTAACCAAACCGCCCATTTAACAAGTTCAAGCATTGTTTGGACTTGATTGGTATTTGTCAAGATGCATCACCCTTCGGGGCTTGACGACGTTATTTGGTAATCCGAGGAATTTCATTTGAAGAATTGATTGCTGAGCTGCGCGAGATTTGTAAATAAACCGCCCAAAACTTTCTGTGCCCAAGACCCAATACTAAATAAACCCTATATTCATTTCTATGCTTCATATATATTAACCAAGTTTGCTTAGTTAATTGTAAGAGAGATATAAGAGACTTGAAACAAAACAGAGCAAACACAACAGAGAAGAAAGCGTAAACCTGGTTCTAGTTTTCCTTTGTTTTTTTTTCTTTTCTATTTGCCTCACTATATATCGCCTGGCTTTGCACCACCCACTAAGCAAAGTTGTACCATCAACTATTATTTAGTTCCTCACCACGACATCACCAGTACAGAGCTATTACTTGTTCATAGATAGACAGTGGGCAACAAAATATGCAAGAAGGAATATAGCAGTCATGGTATAAGAAGCCGTTTTTTTCTTCCACATGTTCGCTCGTCATCGGCCGCTAATTATTCCATCTCATTTGTAATGTAATATTTGATTTAATAGAAGTTTGTTAATTTATCTTGCTATATATTACCAAGAAATTGTATGATATTTTCGCGGGTTTGATTTTGGATTTTGCATAATTTGTAGTCGCCTGGAATTGCGTTTCAGATTCCATTTTGATTATTACGCGATTTTCCTGCAGTCATTGTCATTGAAAGTTAGACTTTTCACATCAGTCAACCACTTAAATCATCACAGGCCATTTAATTTCTTATCGCTATTACTTTCATTGCTACCCATTATTATTAATTTCACAGAATCAAAATCGACTGATATTCGCTCAAGCCCAATTCTCTAACACCAAGTAATATACAAGTCTAGATGGAGAATCCTCGAACTTAAAGCAAGCGTGTATCAGGTGCAACTTAAAATATGTAAGAAAATGTAGAAAAACAAAAAAGGTTTTAGAATATACACTTTAAAGAATATTCAACACGTAAAGAGGTAAATCTGATACCTTCCTGGAATTTTCTTGATTTCCTTATCTAGACGATTGAAAGATACAGAAGTTTCAATCATCCACTTCAACTTAGGTACCTAACACTAAATCTGATAACTTCCTGAAAGTTTCTTGATCAACTTATCTAGAAGATTGAAAGATATAGAAGTTTCAATCATCCACTTTAACTTAAGCACCTAACACTAGATGAATATAAAACAATTGTTCAAGGACGATATCTCTTGAATTCTGAGTTCTGAAGAGCCTGGTTTCACGGATAGACATTTAACAAGGGGTTGACCTTGTTGGATTTATATATGGTGCCTAGCAAGAAAGGGCACATGAGTATTGGCAATAGCAATAACACAGGTGGGGAAATTTAAAATAACCATAGACGTATCCACCTCTTAACAAAACCAATGAATGAATAAATTTATATGGTGAGAGATGACAACGCATATAATTCATTTCAATAAATAAGTTATAGTTATTGAAAATCAACAACAACTCAATAAATGAAATAGTCGAAGAATATAAAAAAAATAAATGGAATGGTTAAAGGATATTGAAGAGAGAAGTGTGTGATAATATTTGTGTGGTTATATTTATTTCTTAGTTTTATATTTGTGTGATGTAGATTACATAGTAAAGACTATAAATAGTTTACCTTGCATTTAGTTTAATCATCCCATCAAAAATAAATAAGTTTTTGTATTCTTAGTTTGAGTGTGAGTTGAGAGTATTCTTTTTGAGTGTTTGTATTTCTCTTAAATTTATAAGTTATCTTTAAAATGTATTATAATGTCTTTTATCGTGGATATAATACAAGTAATTTGTTTACTTATTTGAATCTATTATTAGTTAATTTAAATTTGTATATTCTAAATTTTGTTCAACAATAACTCTGACATCCTGGATTAAGTCATGGATTAATATTGATGCAGAAAAAGAAACGCATTTGCTTACTGCTAAGTAAAGTGACGAAGTTCACATGAAATTAACAAATAAGCACTTAAATCTGTAAAGGTACAGGCAATACAAGTAAATATAAATATATAACTAGGTATTAGTGTTGTAAACTAATTAGATCAAGCATACTGGAATTGCTTATGAAATTCTTATGCAATAGCAGCGCATCACTTGAAATTCTTTCCGCAAAGAAAGCACGGTCTTTAGGCCAGGAAAACCTAATTTGAGCAGCATGAAAACCAGACTCCATTGTTGGCATGTCATTTAGGAACTTCTAAACACACAATAAGCCTACATGAGTGAATATGAGTACTTGAGCTTCAATCCACGAACCCAGCAAGCACCTATCTAAATTTTATCGATTACATAGCATTTTCTTCTTCCTATAGCAAATATGCTTTAAGAAAACAGTCAGATAATGCCCGAATGACAACGCAATTGTGAGCTACCAGACAAATAGTATTCCTAGTGCGTAAATAACTTAAATTTTTCCATAGAAACGTCACAATTGTGATTAATAAATTTAAGTCAAGAAAATCTATTTATCAATAGTTCAACAAAATACGATAATTGATAAATTGGCGGTAATGATTGGCACCTGCAGTTCGTGTTCACACGTCTGGGCAAAGTGGTCAGTAGGAAGGATTCTAGAATTGATTCTTCCTTTTGAACTTATAATCACGAGTACTAATTTAACATAACTCTAATACAATACTCCGTAAAATCAACCTTATATCTTAACAAAATTAATATCTCATTATATATATTCATTAAACGAAGAATAAACCCAAAGTAAAAAACTTCATTTCAATATTACCACATTTTAGTCCTTAGTAACAGGATTTCTCCCATCTCGAAGGAACTAAGAAATAGCATTTCAATTCCAGGTAAATATGATAAAATTATTAAATCTTTTTTTTTTCGAAATATTAAAATAACTATATCCATTACATATTTTGTGATTAAATGATTAAATTCTAATTGCATATAAAATTACAATATTTAATTTTTCTTTTATAAAAAATATATACCGATAATTATTGATACGTGAGTGAGATAACTGTAAGTCCCTCCTACATTGAAGAAGAAGAAAATAAAAAAATTAGGTGTAACTATAAATAGTAGGTACAACTAAAATTGATAGGCACAACCACAAATGGTAGGTGCAATCATATTTGACAAATACATCTAACATTAATAGGCAATTTTTCCTATAAATAGGTAATGTTTTTGCCTTAGAGATACATCAACGCACCAAAATAAAAAGAGAAGCGAAGTCAAAGGAATAATTTCCTTTGAAAAAAATAGTGTTGTGTGTAAGAAAATGGGAGGGAATATCTTAAAAAATATTGTGATATTTTTCTAAAAAGTGAGTAACAAAATAGTGAGTTTGGGAAACACTTGTGTAACACTATTTTGGTCATTATTTTGGATTTATCTTAATTTTTTGTATTATTTCTCACTTTGTACCCATTAATTTTATTAGTGGAAGAAATATTTTTCGGAGTTTGTCCCGTGGACTTAGCCCAAATTAAAGGGTGAACCACGTTAAATTTTCGATGTCATTATTCTACTCTGTTGAATTCATTTTATTTTTTACCTGTTGTGCCCAACAATTGGTATCAGAGCTGGTATAGTAAAATTCTTAACATGCTCTGTGGTTGCAGCATAGACTGATCTGCCACATCAAAAAAGATTTTATTAGATCTAGGGCGCATTTATTTGCAGAAAAAGAAACACAGCGAAAACAAAATGTCAAGCAAAAAGGTAGATATTGAGAAATTTAATGACAATAATAATTTCTCTTTATGGCACAGGAGGATGAAGGATATTCTCATTCAACAAAAGGTCTATAAGGCGTTGCTACGGAAAGAAAAGAAGACAGCAATCGTCACCGAGAAACAGTGGGAGGAAATAGATGAGATTGCAGCTAGTACAATCCGTCTAAATCTCTCAGACAGTGTCTTGCAAAATATTGAATCAAAAAATTGCAAGACTGCTAAAGAAACATGTGAGACTCTAGAAAACATGTACATGTCAAAGAACCTTACCAATAAATTTCATTTGTGGAAGGAGCTATATCAGATGAGGAAGGAAGATAATGTGAGCATGATACAACATGTTAGAAAATTCAACGACAAGCGTTCTCACTTAGCAAGATTTAATATGAGTTTCGATGATGAAGAGAAAGTTGTGATGTTGTTGGCATCACTACCCTCATCGTATAATCATATCATAATAACTCTGACTTATGCAAAAGACAAGATGGAGTTTCAAGTTGTTGTAGAAGCCTTGTTCTCATATGAGAAACAAAACAAGGAAAGAGATTCAGAAGCATAAGCCCTTTATCACAGAGACTAAAGGAAGGAGACTGTACAAAGAACAAAAACCCAGAAGCAAGAATAGAGGCAAATTAAACAAATTTGTCAATGTTGAATGCCATCAGTACAAGAGGAAGGGTCACATTAAGAAATTTTGTCGGGTGTTCAAGAAGGAACAAGAAACGAACAAAGGTAGAGTAATGAAAAAAGATGACAATAATGATGATGAGCAAACAAATACCATAGACGAGTTCAATATCGTTTATGATGAAGATTTTGTCATTCTTGCATCACACGAGACCAGTTGAGTGATTGATAGTGGTGCTACAGTTTACGCTACATCGCGTAGAGAATTTTTCTCATCATATACACCTGGAAGTTTTGGTGTTGTTAGAATGAAAAATGAAGGCTTGTCAAAGGTTGTAGGCAAAGGAGATGTTTGCTTGGAAATAGAGAACGAAACCAGTCTATTTCTGAAGAATGTCAAACATATTCCAAATATACGCCTGAATTTGATCTCTGTGTGCAAACTTGCAAATGAAGGATATTGTACCTCTTTCCTTTATGACAAATGGAAACTTACAAAAGGCTCCTTAGTAGTGGCTATAAGTGAGAAGCATATAACTCTATATATAATGCAAGCGAAGCTCTCCACCGACAGAGTAAATTCCATAGAGAAAGACAATGTAGTTGAGTTATGGCATAAGAGACTCACTCACATGGGTGAAAAAGGTTTGACAAGTCTAGTCAAAAAGAAGATACTACCAGGAATGGATGAAGTACATTTGGAGAAATGTGTTCATTGCCTAGTTGGAAAGCAAAACAGAGTTGCTTTCAAGAGTTTCCCTCCTTCCAAAATGAATAATATTTTAGATTTGATTCATTCAGATTTGTGTGGACCAATGCCAAAGCCACTTGGTGGTGCTTAATACTTTATGACTTTCACTGATGATCATTCAAGGAAGGCGTGGGTATATCTTTTAAAGACAAAGGATCAAGTGCTAGATGTCTTCAAATAATTTCATGCCTCAGTTAAAAGACAGAATGGAAAGAAACTGAAGTGCATCTGGACAGACAATGGTGGAGAATACACAGAACCTTTCCATTCTTATTGCAAAAAACATGGTATTTGGCATCAGATGACACCTTCAAAGACGCCGCAGTTGAATGGCTTAGCTGAGAGGATGAACAGGACTTTGATGGAGAGTTAGATGTCTACTCTCACATGCAAAGTTTCCTAAAAAATTTTAGGGTGAAACCATACTCACGGTTGCACATGTGTTGAATCTTTCATCCTGTACTCCACTCAAGATGGATGTTCTAGATAAAGTGTGGTCATGAAAGGATGTTTCCTATGATCATATATGAGTGTTTGGCTGCAAAGCATTTGTTCATATTCCCAAGGATAAGAGATCCAAACTTGATTCCAAAACAAGACAGTGTATTTTTATTGGCTATGGTCAAGATCAATTTGGCTATAGATTTTACGATCCGGTTGTAAAGAGACTTGTCAAGAGCCGTGATGTTGTATTTGTTGAAGATGAGACCATTGGAGATATTATCAAAATGAAGAAAGATATTCCAAATTCCAATGGTGACTCATCAGATTTGGAATTAATTCCTCCAACATCAGTGCTAAGACAAGTTAGAGATGAAGACCAGGTTTATCCACCTGATGAAGATGATGCTCCCATAGAAGTTGGTTCTAAATATGAAGGAAATGATGATGTTCATTATCCAGTATCAACACATGCAGCTTCTCTTGTTCCACTGAGAAGAAGTGATAGAGTAAGACGACCCTCTATCTCATATCCTCCACATGAGTATGTAACTTTCACTGATGGGGGAGAACCTAAGAGTTATGAAGAGGCCATGGATGACAAATCCAAACAAAAATGGATTGAAGCCATGTAAGATGAGATGAAATCCTTGCATGAGAACAAAAAATTTGAGTTAACGAAGCTGCCCAAAGGGAAAGAGGTCTTGAAAAATAAATAGGTGTTTAGGGTGAAGCACGAAGGACATAGTTCCAGTCTACGATACAAAGCCAGATTGGTTGCCAAAGGATTCAGGCAAAGATAAGGTGTTGACTTTGATGATATTTTCTCTCCAGTTGTAAAAATGACATCCATTTGTATTGTGCTAGGGTTAGCAACAAGTCTTGACTTGGAGGTTGAGCAAATGGGTGTCAAAACTGCCTTCCTGTATGGTGACTTGGAAAAAGAGATATACATGAAGCAGCCATAGGGTTTTCAATAAAAGGGAAAAGAAAATTATGTTTGCAAATTGAAGAAAAGTCTCTATGGCTTAAAGCAGGCACCAAGACAATGGTACAACAAGTTTGAGTCTGCTATAGGGGAGCAAGGCTACAAAAAGACTACTTTAGACCATTGTGTTTTTGTGCAGAAATTCTCTGATGATGATTTCATTATTCTTTTGCTCTATATGGATGATATGTTGATTGTTGGCCGAAATATTTCCAAAATCAACAACTTAAAAATGCAGTTGAGTAAGTATTTTACCATGAAAGACTTGGGGCCAAAAAAGTAGATTCTTGGCATGACTATTATTAGAGACAAAGGTGCCAAGAAATTATGGTTGTCACAGGAGAAGTACATTGAGAAAGTACTTCAGAGATTTCATATGGATAAGGTTAAAGCGATTAGTTGTCCTCTTGCTAATCACTTTAAGCTAAGTTCTAAGTAGAACCATTTTACAGACAAAGAGAAGGAAGAGATGAAAGGGGTTCCATATGCTTCAGCAGTTGGAATTCTAATGTATGCCATGGTTTGTACACGACTAGATATCGCTCATACAGTTGGAATTATGAGTAGATTCCTTTCAAATCCTGGAAAGGAACATTGAGCTGCGATGAAATGAATTTTCAGATATCTTTGAGGTTCTTCCAAAATATGCTTATGTTTTGAAAATGACAAACCTGTGTTAATTGGATACACATATGTAGATATGGCTAGTGATATGGATTCAAGAAAATCCACTTCAAGTTACCTGATTATATTTGCAGGGGGAGCTGTGTCATGGCAATCAAAGTTACAAAAATGTGTTGCATTGTCCACTACCGAAGTAGAGTTTATAGCAGCAACGAAAGCATGTAAAGAATTGCTATAGATGAAACAGTTCTTGAAAGAACTTAGGTTGCAACAAGACATTTATGAGTTATTTTGTGATAGTTAGAGTGATATCCATCTTGGAAAGAATATCTCCTTTCATTCAAGATCAAAACATATTGATGTGAGATATCACTGGATTATGGATGTAATGGAAAAAAATCTATTACAACTTAAGAAGATCCATATAGAAGAAAATGGATTAGACATGTTGACGAAAATTCTCCCAAGACAAAATTTTGAATACTATCGTTTAGCTGCTGGATTGGTGGAGCTCTCTATGTAGTCGGGAGGGGGAGATTTGTAAGTCACTCCTACATTGAAGAGGAAGAAAATAAAAATGTTAAGTGCAATCACAATTGGAAGGTGCAACCACAATTGGTAGATACAACCACAATTGGTAGATACAACCACAATTGGTAGGTATAACCACAAATGATAGGTGCAATCACATTTGATAAATGCATCTAACATTGATAGACAATCTTTCTTATAAATAGGTAATGTCTTGCCTTAGAGATACATCAACACACCAAAACAAGAACAGAAGCAAAGCCAAAGGAACAATTTCCTTTGAAGAAAATAGTGTTGTGTTTAAGAAAGTGGGAGAGAATATCTTAAAAAAATATTGGAATATTTTTCTAAAAGATGAGTGACAAAATAGTGAGTTTGTGAAACACTTGTGTGACACTACTTTAGGTTTATCTCAATTTGTTGTATTATCTCTCACTTTGTACTCATTAATTTTATTAGTGGAAAAAATATTTTTCGGAATTTGTCATGTGGACTTAACTCAAATTAAAGGGTAAACCACGTTAAATTTCCAATGTCATTATTCTACTATGTTGAATTCATTTTATTTTTTACCTGTTGTGCCCAACAATAACAAGAGTAGTTTAAAATAAGAGAATGAAACTTAGGTTAAAAAGGATTACATTTCATATATAAGAATAATTTAAAAAATATTTAAAAAATTAATATGTATTAAAAATATAGACTCGGTTCGACTTTGAAAGGTTTTTTAATTTTTAGACCTCCAATCGGATAGTGTCAATTTTCATATTTTTTACACCTAATTGTATCAACTAACCTCTAAATAAATATATATATATTTAGTTTTGACTTAAACTCGATTCAATTGGTAGATTTTTTTTTTTTTTTAAATGCCCAATCTTAATTATCGGTAGTCATAAAAAATACATATATGTACGTGTGTGTATTAAACCTACTTATGCTATAATGTCTTGATTTGGTTATGTAAAGTTTGTTTAACTCAACTTTAACTCTTTGCTTCGAATAGTTTTCATAATATTCTTGTAACTCTTTGCTTTGTTTAACTCAAGTTTGAATCTAATGAATCTATTTAGCTGTAATTAAATATGCAAATGTCGTGGTTGGACCAATAAATAAACTGTTTAAATTAAAGTTATGAATACAAATAATTATTTATTGCAAAGAAATTATTTCGATACTAAGGGTGTGTTATAACCCACAACAGAAAAACATTATATCCAAGAAGACGAGTATTTCGGTTCCGCTTGTACAAAATGAAAAATATTGTCAAAATACAAGTATATTTTGTTCATTAACATTTAAAAAATATTATGTCATATTAAGTAAAGTTAAACTAACTTTTAAACCAAACTCTGGTAGTTTAGGTTATTTTTTAATTTATTGATCTAAAATACAAAAGTTATTGTGAAGAGTATAGAGAGATAAGAAGAAAGAATGATTTAATGTTGTATTGGTGTGTTTAGAATGTACATAGAGAACCCTATTTATAGGATTGTAACAAGTGTAGTACAAGTGAAATAGTGGAAGTGTAGTACAAGTGAAATAATACAAGTGTAGTACAAGTGAAGTGAATTACAATATCAAATATAACTTAACATCCCCCCTCAAACTCAAGGAGGAAGAGAAGCAATCAACTTGAGTTTGGAAACTAATTCTTGAAATCACCGTAGATAGAGATTTGGTGAAGATGTCACCGTTTGATCTGTGGAGGATATTGATTTGAGACAAAGCAGTGTCTTGAAGAACATGTTGATGAACAAAATGACAATCAATCTCGATATGTTTTGTTCGTTCATGAAATACATTATTGTGAGCTTAATCTGAATAGCACTCGATTGTCACAATATAGGGATAGTTGTAGTTGATTGGAGAACACCCGTATCGGCCAAGTAACCAACGGGAGCCAAATAAGTTCTTGAGTGGTGTCAATGAAGAGCACGATATTAAACCAGTCTTTGGATCGAGAAGTGAGAGATTGTTTCTTCCTTCGCCAAGATATAAGAGAGTTTCCAATAAAGAAACAATATCCAGTGGGAGAGCGACGATCAGTTGAGTCACCGCCCAATCGATCGAGTAGGCGGAAAGAAGAAGATTAGACTTGTTGGAGAAGTGGAGACCGCGAAACATGGTGCCTTTGAGGTAGCGAAGAATGCGAAGAACCGTAGTATAATGGCTAGACCGCGGAGCAGACATGAATTGACGAACCAGACGAACAAAGACAGCAATGTCGGACGATTTGTTGTATGAGATAAACAAGGCCGCACTCTTGGTTAATACGTATAATGTTGCATCTGAGAGAATAGTACCATATAATGGAGTAAGTTTGACATTGGTTTCTAGAGGTGTTGATGCAGTTTTGCAATCAGTAAGGCCATCCCGATTAAGAATATCGGAAGAGTACTTTGCTTGAGAGAGATAATATCCTTGAGAATCAGATGAGATTTCTAGGCCCAAGAAGTAGTAGAGACGACCAAGGTCTTTCATTTCAAATTGATGACTCAAAATTTGAGAGATCAATAATTCATTAGAGTCATTCCGGTTATGATCATATCATCTACGTAAAGAAGTAGAAGTGTTACACCAATGGAGTCTTAGAATAAAGAGGCAGGAGTCAAAAGAGCGGAAGTGAAACCAAAGTCGGTAAGTGTGAATTTGAAACCAAGCTCGAGGAGCTTGTTTGAGGCCATAGAAAGCACGGCACGAAGTCCGCATACTTGATGAGGTGAATGAGTGTATCCAGGAGGAGGTTTCATATAAACTTCCTCGCCATGTCTCCGTTGAGAAAGCATTTTTGACATTCATTTGAAACATGTTCCAATTTCGGCTGAAAGCAAAGAATAACAATGATACTTCGAATAGAGGTAGTCGAGCTGTGTGCAAAATTTTCTTCATAGCCGATTCCATATTCTGTGTAAAACCCTTTGCAACCAGGGGCAGGCTTTATATCGTTCAACGGACCCATCTGAATGAGTTTTGATTTTGAAGATCCACTTACAACCAATCAAAGATTTATTATGGAAGATCAACAAGATCCTACGTGTATGTGCTTTTGTTAACGCTGTAATTCATCCTCATACCGCTACCATGAGGGTTAGAACTAGCCTTCTGTAGTTTTGGGGTCTGATGAGACAAAATAGTAGAGAAACATTGGTAATCACGAAGATGAAAAGGAAGACTACTTACACGAGTAGAATGACGAAGAGATGACTCGACAATCAGTAGTTGGTTCTAAGATGTTGTTATGGTAGGATCAGAAGGCGAGCGCATACACGTCGGGAGAAGCCGTAGTAGGCGATGATGGTGGTAATGGAGCAATGTCGGGAGGAAATAAATCAATAGTTCTGTCATTAAAAATGAGAGTGAGGTAGGAGATGAGACATGAAATGAAGAAATAGAGGAAAACATTTTATGTTCCCAAAAGATGACATGACGAGAGATGCACAATCGTTTAGAGATAGGGTCCCAACAACGATAGCATTTATGTTCTATTCCATACCCTAAGAAACAACAAAGATGAGAACGAGGTTCTAATTTATTGTGTTCGTGAGGGTGAAGAAGAACAAAACAGGCATAACCAAACACTTTGAGTAGTTCATAAGATGGAGAAGTACTATAGAGACGCTCATAAGGGGATTGATTGTGAATAATAGGCATGGGAACACGATTGATGGTATAAACAGCCGTAAGAGCTACTTCACCCCAAAAGCGTTCAGGACAGGAACTAGAAATGAGGAGAGTACGAACAATATTAAGAATATGTCTGTGTTTTCGTTCAGCTCTTCCATTTTGTTGAGATGTGCTAGGACAAGAATATTGAGAAAGAGTCCCATTTTTGTTGAAGAAAATTTAAAAAAATTTGTTTCTTTATATTCCATAGCATTATCGGTTCTAAGCACTTTGATATTTTGAGAAAATTGGGTTTTAACCATTTGGGCAAAATCATAATAAATTTGGGTAATTGAGATCTATGTTTCATGAGAAAAATCCATGTGAATCTTGAATAATTATCAATAAAAATCACAAAATAAACACATCCCCCCACGTAGTAGGATGTGGGGACGGACCCCAAACATCCCGAATGAATTAAGTCAAAAGGGGAGAGACAAGTAGAATCACTTTTATTAAAACATAAAGCAGGTTGTTTTCCCACGATTGACAAGGCAAACAATTTACATTATCGAAATAGAAACGATCCTAATTTACCGAGAAGATGCTTAAGGACAAAGATGACTGCTATGTACGTATGGCACAGACGAGCGTACCATAGGTTGATAGAGGAGTGGTAAAGAAACGGAAGTATGAGGAGAATTGGGTAGATGAAGGTTGATAAGTTCAAATAATCGTCATTCAACCCACGCACTATCCCAAGGATCATCTCCGTTCTGTGGATCCCGCATATGATAACCATAAGAGGAAAAAGTAATAGTAAGACCAAGTTCACATAATTGACCAACAGAGATAAGATTTATAGTAAGGTTGGGAATATGAAAGGTGTGTCGAAAAGTGATATAGAAGATGTGGAAACTTGTCTACAAAGATTAACATGCATATGTGAACCATTGGCGTTTGAATTAAAGGTTTGGAGATGGAAGATTGTGTGGGAGAGAAGATGTGAGTATCATGAGTCATATGGTTACAACAAGCGGAGAATCAAAATACCGTAAAGATTTACCCGATGTGAGAGACAAGGCAAAGAGGAGAAGCATTACTAGATTGTGAGAGAACATGTTTAAGAAGACCTTCAAGTTCTTGAGTAGAAAGTAAATTTGTCATGATTATCCTCGGAAGCGGCGAAGCAATGATAGATGAGTTACTATTTTTACCTTAAGCATGTTGAGAGGGATTAAAAGCAATCTTCGTTAAAGTTGTCCTGGACCCTTCTTGGACAATATATACATACCCGAATGGGACATGTAAGAAGCTCGTGATTGGGGTTGTGACAAGAAGGTGCAACCTTGTGATGTTTGAAGTCCTCTTTAGAACCTCCTTTAGGGTGATAAAAGGGGTGGCAAGAACATAATCTGTATGATGAACTTTGAAAACCCCCATCCGAGTTTCTTGAGCCGAAGCTCGGTCCAAAGCAAAGATATCTAAGGATGGAAAAGGACTCAGATGGAGTAAGGAAACCCGACAGTTCAAATCGATCATGGAGAGCCATGAGAGAAAAATAACAAGACGGTGATTACGGTGAGTTGCAAACATCTCAAAGATCAATCTTGTTCGTCGAGAGTTGGTTCGAGAGAGGCGAGTTGATCCCAGATAGTATGCATTTCGGAGAGAAATTGGTTAATGGTTTGATCATCCCTTTGGCGTTTGGTATGAAGAGTTGACAAAAGTTGATATTGGTCACAATCTGTTGTAGTAAAACGAGCCTCAAGAAATTCCCAAACTTCTTTCGCGGTGTCAAAACGCCTAAATTCACCATGAATGGAGGGTAAAGTGGTGTTACGGAACTGTAATAATTTGATGATGTTTACTCTCCCGGTCTTCCAAGGCGATCGACAAATAAGGAGTTGTTTTCGGTGGTTTCTTGGATGGGTATGTAGATATCACCAGGTTATGAAACGCCATAGCCATGGCCCTTTCAAGAAACTTTTCATTGCTTGTGCAGCTAGGTAGTTAGTATCATCGGGTGGTAGAGATTGGTTTTGGGATATCATTTCGGTCCATTTTAACGAAATAATGGAGGAAATATAAAGCAAATATATAGAGAAAAGATAAAGGGAGATATCCTTAAAAATGAAAAGAGGAGTTGAAACAAGCTGGAACCAGGTTGAGGTGAGCAGTTGGAGCTGGTAGGAGTTGAGGAGAGTAGGAGTTGGAGTGAGAGTGGAGGTGGTAGGGTTGGAGGTGTAGCCGATTTGAAAGTAGGGTTTAGAGTAATGGGTTTGGAAAGGCGAGGAAGAGAATTTTTGATAGAAATTTTTAGAGGTATATGAGAGGCTCGATAGCCTGATAAGAAGAGTATAGAGAGATAAGAGAAGAAAGAATGATTTAATGTTGTATTGGTGTGTTTAGAATGTACATGTAGAACCCTATTTATGGTGATTGTAACAAGTGTGGTCAAAGGTGAATACAAGTGGAAGTGTAGTACAGAGTGTAGCAGGTGAAATGGTGGAAGTGTAGTACGAGTGAAATAATACAAGTGAAATAGTGCCAGAAGATGTGAAATAATACAACAGAGTGTGTCTGGTGAGTGAATTACTGATATCAAATATAACTTAATAGTTATAATTAATGAGTATTTTAACTTCAACACAAATTTTGAATTAGACTTCAATATAAAACATTGTTTTTACTTAATATTTTATTAATTTAAGAAAAATTTATATTGAAGTTTTTAAATATTTTTTAGAGTCTACAAAATAATTCTAAAATACTTTTAATTATAGACCATGTTAAAGTAAAAGTATATTAAAGTTTATAAAAAAAATTCTCAAAAAAATTGCAACTTTATTTACAAATTTATAATTATAGTAAAAACTACAATTGTCTGGAATTAAGGTGATAATAAAAGTATATATACAAAAAAATATAAGCATTTTTTAATATTAAGAACTATTTGCTATACAACAAAATAGTTTAAAGATTAATTAGCAAAACATTTATTTAAAGATAATTATGTAAAAATAATTTCAGAATAATTATGTAAATAAAAATTAATGATTACATAAATACAGTTTCAAATTTATGTAAATAAGTTTATTAACGAGATTATGATCACTTATGTGAATATATATAAAAAATTGGGATTCAAGTCATAATTATAACATATAAGAATGTTTTTATTTCATAAAAAAATCACGTAAATAATGTTTTATAAAATATAATTAAGTTAATTGAAAGTATAAATATCTAAATGGGTTAGTATTTGAGCGATTTTTATTTTTTAAAAATAATATAATTAATAACAATAAAGTACAACTGAAATATAAATTTTCTACCAAATAATATGATAAATAAAAGAGTTGGAAAATTTAGTTTAAATAAGAAATCGATTTAAAAAAGAATGGTAAATATTATAATTAAAATAAGCAATTCAAGATTGTCCAAAATAAAAATTACTAATTATAAAAAATTTCAAATTGAAAAATGGCATATAGGAAAATATATAGAATAATAAGATATAACTCAAATTAATTTTTGTGACTCAATCGAGTTATTTCGTAAGTATTCATTTTCTCCATTTCGATTAATTTAATATATATTTTTTATTTTATGAATTTAAATTAAAGAAATTGAAATATTAAATTAATTAAAATAAAAAATTTAAAGTATTAAATTAAACAAATTAATTTTTAATGACTAAACAAAAATAGATAGCAAATATTCATTCAATCTATCAAGTATTATAGCATTTTTATTGTAATTGTGGAGAAAACGTATACCATATATTTTTAGAAGAATAGAATTCAAACTCTTTAAATGATAGAAAATTTAGGCTTTAATTTTTTTTATTTATTTTTTTAAGAAAATGAGATATTCATGAACTTTCATTTATCACCAAAAAAAAATTATATTTTATAAATGGAGTTTTATTTTTTATTTTTTGAAAAAATATATGTTATTTTTCTTAAAACAGCTTGTGTTTTTTTATGAAAAAAAAAGTTTTTTTTTTAAAAGAAAATATATATTTTTTAAAAAATATTTTATCTTTATATTATAAGAAAAATAACATATATATATTTTTTAAATACAGTTAAAAATGAAACTAGGTAGGTTATATGTATACAGGGAAGAGCAGTTACTTTTTTACACCAATTGGAGTTGGCGTCGTAATCAGATTTGTACCTAAAGTCAAGCAATTAGAAGGGTATTTGACCGAAATAAAAGGCAATTTTTTTATAGTGTGTTTCTGCTAATTAATTGTTGGAAGTCATTCAAATAATTTTTATGTCAACTCCAATAGTGTTACTCCAGTAAAAAGATACCCAAAGATTTAAAATTCGAATTTAAAAGATATAGAGTAAGAATAGTTAAAAAAAAAACCTTAAATTACACATCAATCAAATATTATATCTTTTAAATTCTTAACAACTCATATTTTTCAAAGCTTCCTACATAATCCATCAAAATTGAAGTCAATGATATTTATAACTTAAGATATTATAGATAATTTGCTAGTATTTCAAGCAAATTTTCTCTTTTTTTTTTACTATCTCAATCTGTGTGGTCGATCTTTTAATTTAACAAGCTGTGGGTAATTACAAAATAGTTAAAATAGAATTTGCTAGTCTTTCAAGCAATTTGCATCACATAAGTGTGCATAGATGGACTCCAAGATCAAAATAGAATTGTGTAGGTAGTGTAATTGACCTAAATCTAACTTTTATTGGTGGCAATGATTCTGTTTTAAACTTACTATGAGTTCTTAATGTGCGATTATGACGATATAAATTCTTAGTGAGTTATAAAAATACAAAATTTACAATTTTAATGATAAAACTTTTAAAACTTGTTATTTATCATTTACATTTTAATAATAAATTAACTATTAATAATAGAATATTAATACTTAAAATTTAATCAAATATGATACAATATTATATTTAAATTTGAGATATGTATTATCTAAGAAAGAAGAATCATATGCATGTGTCTGTATGTTTCTTCTACTTGAAAGTCATGGTTCTTCTTCAACTTCTTCCTAATTTAACAACCACATGTGTTTCCCGCAATCTCAACCACATAAATTATTCTATTCTTTGGCATCCAATATAAATTTATAAATCTATTGAACCTCTTATTTAACAACACGTCAGAAATAAAGATCTTTCATCCCTCCAACTAGGACTCGACACATTTGATATATAAAAATAAATGCCACCATCGTATTCGTCAGAAATAAAGATCTTTTTACCTGTATTCTATCCCTCCAACTAGGACTCGACACATTTGATATATTAAAATAAATGCCGCCATCGTCACTTCACTTTTAATTTCTCTCTGCTGGCCCTCATTTCAACAATAAACCATACCAACCCCATTAATTTTCAATTGTTTCTTACATTTTCAACTTTATTTTATTCTTATATATATATATATATATATAATTAACTAATCATATCCATTCATTCAATACCCGTTTAGTATTATAATATTATATAGTAGTTTTAAGTAATAATTTCTTGTAATTTGTTAATACTCTTATAATATTTAATTATTTTTATATTAATATTTTTTTTAATCTAAAAATAATATTTTAAAATTTTAAATAAATTAAACTCGACCAAGCAACTTTTCACCTCATAGCAGAGCTATGCGCAGCTGCATGCAAGGACGAAGCAAAGACAATTTTTATGTTATAACCTGGCTGCGTGACTACAGTGATTTAAAACATTTGCCACACAAAAAATTGAGTGCTACATAACAATAATAATCATATATAACATAATAATACCATATGGTTGAGTTTTCCATTATTAATTTCTTTTACAAATTAATTTAATTTTAATGTTTGTAAGGAAAAGAAAATTCTTAACCTCTAAACTTATGTCCAAAAAAGAAGAAGAAAAAAAAATTGATATTTAAGTCTTATCTATGATGCATCAAAGTGAATTGAGATGGAGCTCACAGATTAGAACAATCTCTTGAAAGGGTTTACACCAAATGTTAGATTTTATAATTAAAATAGGATTTAAGGAATTGTAGGCTACTTTCATTTGAAAATGCACAACTTTAATCGGTTCATTTTTCCCAAAATTATTTTGTAACGTGATCATCATAATTAATACAAATACAAATGTACAGAAATTTATTTATTAGCATTCTTCGTTCAAATATTGCAGGCTACTTTGCTGCAATTAATTACTATCCCTTAAACATCTAATGGTTTGTGAATTTTCCAGGGTTGAAATATGTCCTTAATTATGATGTTCATAAACTTATGATTTCAACTATTATTAACAAAAGAAAAGAGAGAGAGAAGACTGTATAATTCAAACATATATGAAACCAAATCAAGCTAAGTTAAAAGGTCTCAACGTGTGTATGATTATTTGGTTACAACCAAAAAATAATAAAAAGTTTTCCCTAGAAAACGAGGGTTAACTTTTGTGATATCTATCTGGCTAAGCTTGCAAATTCTAAGGACTGCGTCGGACGCATGATCAACGCCGGTGATGCCATCATTTTGCAGTCACCGGAGTGAACTTGTGATTTCCATCGATCTTGATTCCACTGGATCATTCTTCTGTTATTCAGTCGGTCTTGATCGCTTCAATGGCCTGATTAATGAGACATCGCACGACGTCACTTCGTCCTTACAATTCGCCAACGAGCAACCAATTTCATCCTGATACAATTATCACACATTATCAGTCCAACTCAATACTATGTTTGGGCATTTGGTTACCAATAAATTAAATAAAATTATAAAGTATAGAAGGGAGAGAGAGAGAGAGAAAAATATTTATATACATCAGAGTATTCCAGATCTGCATTATGTCGGTTACGCTTTGAGACCAAAAAATCCTCTTCTTCTCCACTATTCGAAGAACTCGCTGCCGGAGGGGGTAGTGGTGGGGAATGGGACCAAGGAACGACTTGATTTTCACCGCCCTCCTCATCTTCGTCAACATCTTTATCTTCTTCTTCTTCTTCTTCTATAATTCCATCGTCATCTTCAGAATCAAAAATATCAACCTCATTATCATCAACATCTTCTTCGACGTCATCGCTATCTCCAATACTCTCGCACACATTTTCATGACATAGCCTACAACTCTGGCAGACGGAGACTGTGGGAGTGAGTCTCCGACCAGAGGCTTGCCATGGAGTTGGAGATTGACAGATATTACAGAGTAGGGAGCGAAGGTGCTTGGCCACCAGAAAATTGGCCCCATGAACTTTCTCATCGCAATCCCAGCATAAACTTGCCTGGTCCGATTCACAGTACATCCTCGCCAATTTACCACACAACTCACACTCTTTCATCTCTCTGTTTCTTCGTTTCTCTCTCAGTGCGGGTTTGTTCTCGTTTCTTCCTTTGCGAACAGAGCTGAAAATTTAAGACTAAAGAAACCCCGAATTTAAGGTATTTATCGAAATATTTAGATTTAAGATAAGAACTCAATTGTGTTAAGTATTATTATAGGAATAATTACCGTGAGGATCATTCGATTAAAGATAATAATAAAAATAATAAATTAAGAAGAGAAAATGAGAATAAAAATACGTATTTTATAATATAATATAATATAAATATAAATAAAAGATAGTGGTTGTATTTTCTATCTTATTTTTTAAAAAATATCAATATTTTTTCTTATATAAAAATTATTTAAGTTATTTATTTAAATTTAAAAAATTTAAAATCTCCTAATAATTTTATTATTTTAAATATAATAATATTTTATAAATATTGATTAATATAAAAAAATGTATTAATATTATATATTTTCTTATTTTCTTATTTTTATATTAATATTTTTTGTATTAAAATATTGATTATTAGTTAATTTTTATTATAATTTGTTTTTTACAATAAAATTAAAAAATTTTGAATATATCTTCGTAAAAATTTTAAGTAAAGATATTAGATAAATTTTAAATCGTAAAAGAGGAGTTTATGTACCTAACTATCGTTATATATTACAAATTATTGTATATTTTATTGTGTAATTGAGACTAATTTAATCATGTAAGTTATAATAATATATTTATTAATATTTTTTATATTATAAATTTTTATTATATAAAATTATCTATACTATTAATAATAAAATGTTATATTATACGATTGTAACATATTTTATAATAAACATAATTTAAATTTATTAAATACAAAATTAAATTAAATGAAATTCATTTAATATTATAAAAATATTACTACTACAAGTACATCTAATAATGTTTCGGCTATAAATGGTTATAAGAAATACGCCTTATTAAGATGTGGCTATGATTCATTAGGTGGTGTTAGTTACTTCTATTATTATAATAAGATCAACGTATTGGATATACATTAAATAGACGGCCAATACAATCTACCCTTGCACACTTTGCTGAATGAATGACAGATGGCGGCTATATTGTGGAATCAAGCGAATACTTTTGAGTGGCTTAGGAGTAGTACTCACTAGGCTCCTCCTTCAAGATATTTTCCAGATTGACGTTGCCTATTGGACCTCAAATCGTGGGGCCATTAGATTCCCATCTGTCCTACGTAATCATTTTTGGGCCGCACACCGAAATGTAAAACTAGGGTTGCCGGTCGGTTTGGTTTTTTTTTTCCTAAAAATATAATGAAAATACCGTATCTTGTAATTATAAAAAAAAATTGATTTTTTTTAAGTCATAAACATTATTGTTAAAATAATTTTTTTATTTTTAGAACGATTTCTTTTCTAACAATAATAATTATTATTTTAAAAATAATACTATCTTATAAAATAATATAATATTTGTAGTTAAAAGTATTTTTATTATTAATATTTTTTACATATTATTTTATATTAAAAATATTTAAATTAAATATTATTTAGATTAAAATATAAATATTTAAATATATTTAATATTTAATATTGTTTAATTTTATTTATGTCTTATTTTTTTCATAAATTTTAAAAATATTATCTTTTCTAATTTTTTAAGTTTTTAAAAAGTTTATCGGAGAACATTCACATATTTAATATATTATATTTGATGTAATTATATTAAATTATATTATAAATTTTTTTGAATAAAAGTAAATATAAATATAAATGATTTATATTAAAAAATAATACTTAATTTGTTTAATATTATTCATTCATTTATAAAAAAATTATTATAAAAATTGATTAAAATTAAAATTAATATTTATTTTAGGTTTTTATATTTAAAAATCAAATAAAATTATTTTTAATTTAAAATATATAATTTTATAATTTTATAATTTTAATTTTACAAAAATTAAGTAAAAAATTTATTCTATATATTACGAAACCTCATCATCAAACATATTATTACCTAATAATTATGAAAACATTTTTTAATAATATATAATAAATATGTCTTATATGCTTAATTTGATGATATTGTTACTATTTATTTATAATATAAATGATTATCAGTATAATAATTATTTATTTATTTAATAATGTTAATATTAAAATATAATTAATAATTTATTTATTTATTTTATTATATCAATATTAAAGCGATGATTTCGACCATATATTAATTATTGTATTTATTATCACTAAAACCTTGTCAAATGACATTGAATTGCTACGTCAAACTAATTATTGGAGATGTTAATTTTTATCATATAAAAAATAGGTGATAAGTTATTATTATTATTATTATATAATAATTGATATGATATATATTTATATGTTAAAAAATATTATTTATTATATTTATTATTACGTTAGAATTAGATCTTATTATATAAAAGTTTTTTTTATCATGAGAGGAGCTATTTGTGTAAAAAATTTCAATTTTAATATAAGTCAAGAATCAAATTAATCATTTTATTTTTTAAATTATAAAAGATAAATTTTAATCATTTTATTTATAAAAAAATGTTATATTTAATATTTTTAAATATTATTTTATTATTAATTATTTTTAACAAAATTTATTAAGTATTTATTTTTTATAAAAAGTAATTAATTATTTATAAAAATAACTAAATAACAAATTTTATAACTTAAAAAACTAAACATTCTTCTCATTTAATATTTAATATTGATAGAGAATATTTTGATGGGAATGCAGGTCATGATGGGATGCGGTTGGCTGGTTTTTAGGATCGTCGTCCTCATCTTGTATATTCTAAAAAAAAACAATTGCTTTGAAAATATTATATATCTATCAAATTTAAAATTAAGTAAATAAATTTTTAATCAAAACAATAATTTTATAAATAAATTAATACTTTAATGGAGGAAGGATCTAGCACTTTACTTTTGAAATAAATCAATTTACTTATTTTATTTATTACGCGCTTATTTTAAATTTATTTATTTTTAAATTATAACATTTAATTATTTTACCTTTTAATAGCTTACTTTAAGTTACTTAATCTCATTTTTGATTATTTGCTATTATTTTTTTTAAATAATTTATAATATTTTTAAATATAATATTCATCTTTTTTCCGTGATTAATTATCAACAAAATTTTGAATGTTTTAATCGAATATATTCTCTCGTAGAAGAATTTCTTCTCTTTAATGGAATAGTTTGATAAGGAGGAATAATTTTCAGGGTTTAGAAATTTTATTTGGTATTTCCTTTAGCTATACACTTGTATTGGTTTTTAATTTTGTATTTTATTGTTTATCATTTCATAATTAAATCTATTAATTTTCTATTTATAAGTATAATACACAAGGTACATGTGATATTTTTTTTTTATCTATTTGAAGTAGGGATAAGTAAATAATTTGATAAATCTATTTAAATTTAAAATTTTGATTTGATTAATTAGATTTAAATCAAATTGAATTGATAAATTTTATAATTGACTTATATTTGAATGAAAAATTATATAACTTATTTGGATTAAGATCGAATTCAGATGGATAGGTTTTATAATATTTATATCTTAATCAGATTAAATTTTTATTAAATTATAAATAAATATATATTTTATTTAATAATATATTTTATTTAAATATTATGCATACTATAATTATATTATATTATTATTTCAGATTAAAAATAAATATAAATATTTATCATAATTTAATAATTGTACATATATATATATATATATATATATTTTATTTTTATTTATTCTTTATATATTCTTTTATATATGAAAATAATTTTTAATATTAATCTAACCTTATTCAATTAAAAAAACCTGATATCTTCGTATTTAAATTGATTCACATTAATTATATCGTCAGATCGAATTCGTATTAAAAATCTTCAAATTTTAGATTTATATCGACAAAAAATAAACAATTTTGATCCACTATTCATCCATAATTTAAAGTTTAATAGTAACTAATTGGAAAATAAAATGACCAATTTTAGAGCAAAATTTTTTCTATATCAAATAAAAAACCTAGCTACAAGGAAAAGTTATTATCGCATTGAACATCGATAACATGTCTCCGTCTGAATCGTTGAAATCATAAGAAATAACGATCAAGAATTAATAGAGAGATTATTTCTATAAATTTAATACAAAATTATAATATCGTTTAAATTTGAAACATGTAACTCATTATCTAATGATGTAGTAATCAATCTAATATGTAATTATATTTTCGTTGGAATTATCCTACAATTAACTTAATCTAAAATTATAATAAAATTCTATCATGTATAACTAATATATATATGTACTTATAAATGCAGGTAAATTCGTTTGTATTTTTCATTCCTTTAGCATTTCCTCATTTTTGAATATATCACATCAGACTCATATTTGTCGTTTGGTAGCACTGGAGAAAGTTTTTTTTTTTCCCTAAAAAATATTTATTGGTATTTGGTATTGAAAAAATGTGGATATGCTTTGGATGGTCGTTTAGTACGGGGCTTAACGTAGACAAGGACTTGTGATTTTGAATGGGTACAACGTAGCAAGTGGAAGCTCCCATTAAAATATGTTCCCTGTTTTGGAGCTTCATTTGCAAACTATGCAAATTGGCTACTTGCTTTACCATGTTGATTTCGTTGCAGTTAATATTGAACTGCTCGGGCTGCTATTATCTATGGTTAAGGGTTCGTTCAATCCATTTGGGCTTTTTTCTTTTTCTTTTTCTTTTTCTCGCTAGTCAATTTGGAAACTATGATTTTATATTGATTTAAATTAAAAGTAATAATATCTGATATAATTAGATTGTAAAATCAAACCTGAATAGAATTAAATTTAAATTAAAAAATACATTACTCTTATTATTTTCGTATATTAATTATTCATGTATTAATAATAATTATATAATATTTTATCAACACAAATGTATCTAATTATATAATATTTATAAATTTTATTTAAAAATAATATACCATTTCTTTTAAATTCATAAATTATTTTATATAAAATACTTATATCAATTTCATCTATATGTTTGTGGATATTTCATATTATATTATAATTTTATTCTTTAAGTAATATTATAATTATATTATATTATTATTAATCATAATTATATGAATTTAAAGTCTAAAATATTCATTTACTTTAATTTTATATAATAGTGTTTTGAGTTGATTTTTAATATATTTATGACTTCAAAATTTACTTTTTAATTTTATAAAAACTTATAACAAAATTATTTATATGTTTAACATTATTAGAATACATTTAATTCAATTCAAAAAAATTATTATACATTAAAAATTATAAGAAAATTTACAATATTTTAAATTAACATAAAGTTAAATAAGTTAAAAAGAATTGATTAAATTTTAAAAATAAAAATTTGGACATTTTAAGATTAGTTTAAATCTATTTGAATTTTTTTGGTTTAGATTAGGATTAAAAACTTATAACACGAATTAAATTCAATTTAAGTTAAAATTGTATGAATTTAAATTAAGTTAATTTAAATATCTTAAACTAATACATTTTACACTGATTGACACACTAATTTAAATATATTATATAATCACTTCACAAGTCAAATTTTATTTTACACATTTTCAATGGTATATATATATATATATTATGGTATAGTATAATTTTTTGAAAAAATATTCAAAAATAACGTAAAAATATAAATATATTTTAAAAAAAATAAAAATAAAAATACGTAAACAATCACCTTATATAAAAACATGGAATAGGTTTAATTTCATAAATAATTGACCCGTTGAATCAGGTCAATTGCGTGTTCGTTCACAGTAATGAAAATAAAGCAGATAAAGCATCTATAATTCATACTGAAAGGTCAAAAAAGAAAGAATTAATTTAAATGATTTTGTTACATTATTTGAAGAAAAATTATGCCATGTTGATGTTGAATAGATTATAATAATAAAAATAATTTTAATCAAAAATATGTAATTAAAATAATATTTTAAATTTTTATCTTTTATTATAAATAAATATACAAATAATATTGCATAAAATGAAAAAGTATTTATCAAATTTAATATAATATTATGTATTATATTATATTTGATATAATATTTAATATTGTGTTGGAATAACTTTTAATAAAAAAAAAATCAAACTATTTTGATAAAATAATGTTAGGTGGAAGATGGTCATGATCAATAATCAATATTGAATTATGGACACCACCAAACATGTTGATTTTTGAACATAATTTGTGGAGGCAAGGTCCAGTCTTGTTTCCTGTTGAAGTCAGTCAGTCAGTCAGTCAGTCAGATTTAAGAACCACAAGCTCAGTAGGAGTTTGAGCAAAAACAGTCAAAATGGGAAAAATGCCACAAAAAGTCGATCAAAAGTGGAAATTATATTACACCTTCGGAGATGACATTTTGCACTTGAAATCAAACCTATATCTAGTCAACATGAGATTATTCAATTGAAGTTTCAACCTCCACAATAGACCTATATGGTTGGAGGTTTTTATTAGATCAATCATCATCCTCTCAATTTAAACTGACTTGAAATCTTACTGCAGTAGAATGAATACTAGACTAACCACACTATAGGACTAGAGATTAAATTTGATACTACTATAAATTATACATCCTAAGTTTTTTTTTTTAATAAATAGATTATTTTAATCATTTTTTTTTTATTTTTGAGTGCCTCATCCAAAGTTATTTTGATTTTAAAAATAAGTATATTTACTTCATTTATATAATTATATTCAACTTAAAAAAAATACTTATATAATAAAAAATGATATTAAAAATCAACTAATTTTTTTAATTTTTTCTATAACTTTTTTAAAAACACAAATTCAGGTAGATTTATGAACTTTATTTTTTATTAAAAGAACTTACATGTAATATTAGATCATTTTAATCATACGATTATTGCGTTATAAATAATATTAAAAAAAAAACTTACAAAAATATAAATAAATTAGTTAATTTCAAACTATATTCCTTCAATATATTTTTTTCTAATTTAAATATAATATAAATAAAATTAATTTAATTACTTTTAAAAATAAAGTGAATTTAAAACTCAGAAAGTGAACTGGAAACACTTCGTAGAAATTGTATCTCTAAAGTAGTTTCTTGTATGAATGATGGAGCCGTTGTTGAGCCTAAACTTGTTTCATGCGATCCCCATGGTACTGTAAAAAGGTTATCAATTTTTTGTAGCAAAAACCCTTCGTTAGCTTGGGTTTATTTTCTCTAATACTAAAAGATTAAATTGGTTGGTTAAAAGTTAAAACACACCCTCCTTTCAGCCCTAATAACGGAATCAAGAATAAATCTGTTCACTAATTTGCTTCATCGATCCTTATGCTAGACAAGAAATCTAAGATCTGTTAACATCAACATTCACAAGTCACAAATAAAACCATCCAAACTGAGTTGACTTTTAGCACAGACGAGGAAATTAGCAAGAATCGTCACATTTGCTGATGCCCTAACCATGAACCTATATCACGTTTCACTTTGCTTCCTCAAAGTAGATAGAGCAAAACATGACACATAGATAAGTCCCAACTAAAGTGTACCATTGTTCTCCAAATTTTAATTAAACTTGTCCATAAACCCTCAAATTTTTCAAATGTATAATTTGATCTTCAAACTTTTAAAACTTCACAAATAAATCCCTAAATTTTTAAATCCTACAATCTAGTCCCAAAATTTCAAAATTGTATAATTTAATTTTTTTGAAACTTATATGAAATTTTAAAAATTTGATAAACAAATAATACATTTTAAAAGTTTTTAAAGAATAAATCGTATCAAGTTCAAGAGCCTACATGTGAAATTAGTTTAAAGATTTATGTATGAATTTAGTTAAATTTTGAAATCCAATGGTACACTTTAGCCACAACTCTTTAAGAAAACTCAAAACAGTGACTTATGGAAAAGATTATCCACCACTCCTTTTATGGCCAGGCATATCCATATACGTTGGAAAACAAAAGTTCATACATAAATAGCACACTAAATAGATTCAGAATGTCTAATGCATACACAACAACCAAATTTTGATAAACACAGCAAATAATTTAATTTTCATACTAGTAAAAAGCAAACTCTTGATGTTAGAGGAGTATTCGTCATAGGTGGTCATCCATGATGCGAAGTCCTCACAGAATACCAAAATCTCATTAATCATACAAATAACATCGCTAATCCTCGCACAGTTCTTACATGAGATGCAGTACAAGAGAGAAAGGAAAGATAAATCAAGCGCTCTACAATCATTCATTTCTGCAGGATTTGACCACCATGAACTTATTTAACCGAGAATGACTTGGCTAATCCCAGCTGATCTGGTCGCAGATGACACAGGCACCTATTGAAAACATACAATGTGAACGACGCTGGAGAAACCTTGGATTCATAAACAATTATGAAGACAGAATAGAAATGGAAACCGATCATAGCTACCATTTATCATTCAAATAAGAAACAAGGAGGGCAGGTTCATTGAATCTCTAACTTCACAAAGTACTAAACATTATTTTTTAAAATACTAAGGTCAGAAAAGAAAAAAACGAGAACGGGAAAAATTATGGGCAGAAAAGAATGCAAACCTGGACATGAGAGGATCAAACTGCAACTCACATTCAACACGACAGTTAAGCTTCTGCCATAGGAAAATAAAAAAATGATTTGACCTCATAAGTTACCATCCGAAAATTTCAGTGTATATACCACCAAAATTTCATATAAGAAACAGAAAAACGAAGTACAAAAGTTTGGGAGCAGAAACACTAGAGCCTGTTTGACCAATCAACTCAAAAACACTTTCATGGTTTATAAAACAAAAAATTGTTCTTAAAAACAAATGAAAGTGTTCGGCAATATCTTTAAAAACTATTTTCAAAAAACAAATTGTTTTTAACTTAAAATTTAGAGAACAACCAAAAACTAATTTCAGTGTTTTTACACCAACTTTTCTTGAAACATAGTAGGATATCACTAATTATTTGCTAAACCACGTGATTTAAAACAATTTGGCCAAATAACATAATCCTTTTTTTGTTTTTTAAAATAATAGCCAGACAACTCATAATTTATAAAAACTATAGAAAACTGTTTTTAAGTTGCGATTTAAAAATAGTTTTTGAAAACAATTTTTGAGTTAACCGGCCAAACAGCCCTTAGCGTCTCAGTTAAAATAAGAGTATATAAGAGAAAAACACAATCATATTGTAGATTAGCAACTATTTCAAAACAAAAGAAAAGCAATTAGCTACATCCAGATCAATCAATGAAAAAAAAGAGAGAATTAAAATCCCTATTTCATGGTAACATGGGTCATAGAACAACGATGATCTCTCATAGCTACATGCACAGGGGGTAAAAAATTGATTTTACATTTTTGATGGACCAAAATAATGAAATCTATTCTGATGGTGGAACAAAGCAAAGCATATTGTGGTATTGTCTCACAGAAGGCTTGGGGGACTACTAAATAGTGAGAGCCCTCGTAGTAACATGGCACAACAAACTAATTATGACATTGTCCTCCTATGATGCAAGCAACCTCCACCAATACTTACAAGCTTCCTCCTACCTTAGATATTTGCCTATATTTACTAACGAAACAAATTCAATGTGATAATCCAACATAAACAAGCTGAGCAAGCAACAACAAAGAGGATATCAAAATGAACTCTTGCCAGAAGAAAAAACTATTCACAGGACCATGCATGTTCAATCAAGAAAAATTCAACAAATGACAGAAGAATAGAAAGAACACATCATTGAAATCCTTATAGCCCAATAGCAGTAGGAGATTAGGGTGCACTTGTATTAGAAAATTAAAGCTCTCGCACCCAGTTTAGGGGCATCACCAAAGTAGAAAGAGAGAATCTTGGATAAATTAGTTTTGTCAAAGCTTTCATAGATGGGCAGCCGACATGAATTGTATGATTACCAATTAATAGGAAATTAGGAATCACTCTTTTGTTCACACAAAAAAAAAGGGAACAATGGTAAAAATCAAAACTACTATACAACACGGAAAATGAAACGATCAGATAGACCCATAACCCTCAGTTAAGGTGGCTTCAAAGTGGGTTCCCTAGACACAAGATCCTAGTTTCACCTTCCCCAACCCATCTCCCCATTGCCTGTTGTGATAGTGCAATATAGCCCGAATGCCTTTAATGTAGAAAAAAACAAATTTAAACAACCAGATAGTTACAAATGTCACAAGTTTAACTATATCGTTAAAATACAATAGAACCTTCAAGGCAAAGAGAAACAAATTGACTAGTGAAAGTAAGAATGAAAATTGTATGGCTAAGATCTTGTAAAGAACTCAAATCCCTCACACTCTGGCTTTAATATCCCAAATTTGCATCTCTAAAGAAAGTGGTTACGTTAATAAAAGACCCCCTCCCCCACCCCGACTTTGCGAAGAGATTTCAGATATTCCTAAAGACATAGGAATCGCTTATAGGGAAAGTTCTTGACTTCAAACTTTCACATAACAGATATTACATACTTAACATAGTACCTACAGCAATCGTGTACCCATCGGCACCTATTACTCACCAAAAAGAAGATCAGGACACTAAGAATCCCAAGATACACACGATGCCAATCAATACAACTCTGACAACATTTTTTTTTTTAAAGAATTAGCAATTCTTATTAATTCCATATGAAACAATAAAAAAAAATTGCAATAAGCCAATTCGTATTCAACAAAACAAAATCGTTACTTGTGAGAAGCATAAAAGAAGGCCAAACCTTTTTGATGCTCGCCCACGACGGGCTTGATAACGGATTCTTCTTCAGCACCCTTTTTCACGCTAACATCGGCATTAGGTTCTGCCCCAGCACGAGCAACAGAAGCACCATTAGCACCATCCTTATCATCAGGATACCTAACAACGACAACTGGACAAACACAGTGATGAACACAGTAATCGCTGACACTCCCAAGTTTGCCATCGCTACCTCGTCTAACAGCCCCAATTCCCCGACTACCCATAATGACAGCGCTGAGACCTAGCCTCTCAACCTCCAAGCAAAGCCTCTCTTTCATATCATGATCCTTCACAATATGGATCTTATAAGGAATTTGAGCCTCCTTCAAGGGCTTAGCAATATCAGCAGATTTAGCAGCAGTGAAAGAATCGAAATCATTCTCAAACTTCTGGTTGGCGTTTCGTTTGGTGGGTGTAGCAACGGCACCGTTTCGATCGGGAGGAAGGTCGAGGTCATCGTTGGTGTTGATGGAAAGGTCAATGGAACCCCAATCGGCGCCAAAGAGAACATCAGTAGGGCTGACGTGGAGGAGGATGACGGCATCACCAGGGCGAATATAGTTTTGGACGGCCCAACGAACGGCATAAGCGCTCTCGTCGGAGAGGTCAACGGCGACGCCTATCTTACGGCGAGCACCAGCTGTCGGGGTGGGAGTGGCAGCTAGATTGGAAGAAGATGATGAAGTGGAGTGATGGCGTGGGGAGGCTGGGTGGTGGATTTTGATATTTGGGAGCTGAGGGTCTGATGGGTCCATTTTCTGAGGATGCTCTCGTATTTCTGTCGTTCGTTTTAAGAAAATGAATGGAGTGAAAGGAAAGAGAGAGAGAGACCTTTCTAGAGGAGAGCTTAGCTGAAATTTTTTTATTGGGAAATAGAAATACAGAAATCTGAAGTTTTTTATTTTTTTATTTTTAAGAGTGAACGACTCTAGAATTTTTATAACTTTCTAAAAAATATATAATTATTAAATAATATACAAAAAAATATACATATTAATTTTAAATTAATCGTTGAATTTATTTTATCATTTTAAAAATTAAAAAAATAGCGGGCATCCTCGTCGCCAAAATTACCATAATATATATTAATATTTTACCCATAGACAAACCCACCAACCAGAAAATGGCAAACTCATTTTTATCTTCCAAATTTCAAATCCTAACTAAATATTTTCAAACCATCTAAAACCATTTCTTAACCCCAATTACAGTCTATTTTAAATTAATATTAATTAAATTAACATATACAATGCAATATTAAAAAATAAAATAGAGCCAAAACTATAACTGTATAATACATTACATCTAAATACTTAACCTAACTCCGTAGAATAAACAAAAATGCAATAAGAAATTAACAAAATGGAACAAAATATAAATAGGAAAAAAATAAGTACTTAAAATAAAATAAAAAATCCAAAATGAAGTATAGAACTTCTATACACATAATACAAAAGAAAAAAAGAAACATTTTTAGGAGGAATTATGGATGATTTAGATGACGTTTGGTTCACAAAATGAAATCGAAATCAAAATCGGAATAAAATAGAATGAAAAGGAAACAATGTTGTTTGGTTTGACAACTGAAATCAAAGAAGAAATCAACATTACAGTGTTTGGTTTGTCATTAAAATAGAATGGAAAAAACTATAAATTACTTTAATACCCTTATATTTAATAAAATTTAAATAATATCATTTAATTAATATTTTTTCGTCATACAAAATACATTAGTGAAATAATTATTTTTCTAAATAATTATTACTTAAAAAGAAAATATATTATTAAAATTATTATTTTTTTAAATAGTGTTTAGGGTTTTGGGGTTTAGGATTTGGGAATTTAGGATTTGAGATTTAGGGTTTATGGTTTATGGTTTAAGGATTTAAGATTTAGGGTTTAGGGTTTAAGATTTTGAGATTTAAGGTTTTGGGTTTTTGGTTTTGGGATTTGAGTTTAAGGTTATATTTGGGTGAAGTAAAATTAAAAAAAATTAAGATTAGAATGAAATCATAATTCCTAACTTATTTTTTAGTTCGACCAAACACACAAATGAAAGGAATCAGTTCGGATTTCTTTTCATTCCCTCGAACCAAATATAACATTAAGGTTTTAGGAATGATGATGCATGATTTTTTTATTAAATATCAAAAATATCTCTCAAAATGACAATTTAGTAAAAAAATCAATGGTCAATATATGACCGATGTGTATCTTTTTAAAAAAATAATATGATTTTTATATATTAGTTAATAATTATAAGACTTTTGTATGCTTCTCTTTAAAGGTAGAGATTTTTCATTACAAAAAATAATATTATAAGAATTTTATATACTTTTCTTTAAAGGTATAGATTTTTAATTACAAAAAATAATACACTTCTTAAGATAAAAATAATATCTTAATAATAATAAACATATTAAATTAAACTATATTATCGTTAAATGAATTTAAATAAACGTAGTTCTATTCTAACAACATTTGATGTGAAAAAATGTGTTATAATTATTTTTAATAATAAAAATATATAAATAAGACAAAATGAGTATTATTTTTATGGTTATAAGTTTTAATGGTTTTATTTTCATTGTTTTTTCAAATTTTTTTAAAAATTAAATAAAAAATAATACCTTAAAACTTATAACAATAAAAATAATATCAAAATAATATTTAATAAGATTTAATTTAATATACATAAATGATCGTAATTTAATTTGAATAACATACAATTAAATGATGTTTAATGTCAAATAATATATATTAAATTTTTTTTAATAATAAAATATAAAAATTATTAATTTTGTGGACATAAGTTTTAAAAATATATTTTTATTATTTTTTTAAATACTATTAATAAAATATCTTTTTATTAAAATTTTTATTATTTTGCTTATAGCTAGATTTCCCTATTATCAAAATAATACTTTTATATTTATTAAAATCTAAGTATTAAATTATAAAATAAAATATTTAATGTTTTTTATTTGGTATCAATTCCCTTCAAAGAATAATGCTATCGAATATCTAATTTTTAATTTGCATACTTCATAAAAGATTTCGATACAGCTATACTAAAACGATGCGGGCCATAGATTGAATATGTACTTGTCATTGAATTTGAAATACTGAAAGCCGAAGATTTTTTTTATTTTATTTTTTTGGTCGAAACTGAAAGCCCAAGATTGAATATGACCAGTGAGAGAGAAAATGACAACTTTATTTAGTAAGATTAATATGATGGGTCGTGAATCTTGTTCGAACTTAAGTTGGGTTGGGTTGGGTTGGTTACTTGAATTTGTGGTTTTGTAAAAAGATGAAAGCTTCTGTAATTCAATATAGAGTTAATAATATATGATTTATAATAATTATAAAATTGCCTATTGAAAATATCCAATAACATTGTGATACATGAAATGAGGTATAAGTCAAGTTTTTGTTCATTTTAATTATTGTACATTAGTTATACTTTGACTGCATTACACGAGTATGAGAAAAAATGATGTGTAAAAACTAAACTACATTTTTTTACAATAAAAGAACAAAAAAATAGTACTTACAAAAAAAAATTCAAAATTGCTCGCATGGGGGATCAGGTTTCCCCTGCCATCAAATCACTTGTGTTATTTTTAGTGTACCATTGAATACATAATAAATAAGTAGATAAATTTTTTAACCTTTTAAACTACTGTGTTCCTCATTTCAAAGTATATATGGCATATTAATATCACATATATTGGTACTTAAAAATAGTGCAGAGAATTAGATCTGCTTGTGAAAGCAAGCTATATGCTAATTGAATAATTGTGTAACTGTTATAAAGTTTTGTATAAGTGAAAAGTCTATTTTATCATAAATTTAATGCAATATATACATATCTTACATTACTTAAAAGTAAAGTGTTAATGTGATTATAAGAAATAAACACTTTCTAAATAAAATAACGTGTTTTGGAGTTTCTTCTTAAAAACAAAACCGTTAAGTTCCATTGAATGTCGAGCCATAGTCATAGATCTATTGAACTTGCAATTATAAACCAAATTAGACAATCTTGTGTCATATCAAGTGGGTTCCATCCCGTTATAAGTGTTTGGATTAACTCTCATATATCATTTGATATCAAAGCCATGAAATATTTATTTTTCTGAAATATGAGAATCTAAACTAGTACATGCAACATGACACTTATAACTTATAACTACGACATGGTCCTTGATCAATAATCCTAAAAAAGAGAAGGGCGCAGAATTATTATATAGGCAATTATTCTCGAGCATATACTAACCTTTGTGGTAACCTCTCGTCAGATGTGGGAACTGCTTAGCAGGTCCAGACTGGTGGACTCCCCGTTTCTTACTACAAATTTTTCCAGTATTCCTCAGGAACTTATTGGATGACTGAAAGAAACGTGCACACACCCATATATAACAACTATGCAAACATGATAGATAGAAACGAGTGACTACTTATTTATTTCAACAATTGATTTCACATAAAACAAATAAAAAATTATGATATCAAGTAAATACAATTTTGATATATACATTTAAAAAAATTAGGAAACGTACGACAAACCTGAGGCAATAAATTGGACTGCTCACATATCTAACACAGGTTTTGCTAAAGCTACACTATTAGGGAGGACGAATGATGCACACAACATCCATTTTCCTGGTGCAACAAGGCGTACCCTACGCATCTCTACATCAACTGCTACATCGCATAATGCAATTCTTATCCTCTGCATTAAGCACCAACTGTTACTTGATAAGAAAAGCTTGTGAGAAGAAAAAAAGTGGAGTGAAGAAAGGGGGGAATGAAAATAAAGAAACAAAGCTTGCATTTACTGTAACTAGCCTAATCACAACTAGGGGGGAATGGCATAATATTATGAAACTACTCAAATCATAACTTTTGTGTGTGCATGTGCACCTACATTTAATCCTGGGAGCCAAACCTCATGGAAATCGAACTCGGGATCCCGAGCTTTGGAGAATCCATAAACATGAATCAATGGCAGTGCAAACTTCTGATCTAGGGATTTGTCTCTTAATATTCCACGAAACGCATCTAAGAATAGAGGCACAAAACATAGGAGTAAACGAATGATAGCAGCAGCCCTACTTTAACAAAATGCAACCACTATAATGCGTAAATTTAACTGGAAAAATAAGGATGAAATAGATTCTCCCATGGGACAGAGACAAACCTAGATAATTTGTAGCATCATTAGGCAAATTCATTACTACTTGTGTTATTGAATGAGCCTTCTCACTTGAAAACATAGCCATTATGAACCTCCTTCCATCCATGTTAAAAACCTTTTGCATGGGTAAACATTACAAAAAAGAACAACACGGTGAATAGAAAGGAAATCATAATTAAAGATGCAATAACATTTCTTAAGTCATGTTTTATTCACGAGTAAAAAGGTAAATATATCTTCACTTAAAAAATAGCCACAGAAAAGTAGAAGGCCCAAACTAAGTAACTGAGGAGCATAATTCAATCATGCATGAGAAGTGGAGATGAAGAAAGAGATATTATTCAAGAATTGAAGTATCTGTCAAAAAAATGTGCTTCGGAATAAGAAAGAAAAACCACCATAAAAATAAGCTGTTTCAATGAAGGCAAATAAATGCTAGAGAAAAAAAGTTTGCACTATTCCTTAAGGTCTTGTAGAAAATTGTACACCAATAAGAAAAAAACCATCAAATTTGAATTTTGAAAAATTCATTCCATCCACCCTGTTATCCAAACTACATAATTAATTACACCAGTCAACTTAGAGTTCTACCTATTAACTACCATTAAAAGGAGACAACTTATCGCAGTCTACATATTCAAGCATTTGTAGCATCGCAAACCAAAATTTTCAAAAGATTTACCTCTTCTCCCTCAACTGTGCTTTACTAACCAGACAGCAAATGATCACAGTCAAACCTCTTGATTATTCAGTGACTAACGGAGTCTTATCAAATAAGTTCTTCATAGTCAACACCCCTCCAACCCTCCAGAAAAAAAGAAAAGAAAAGAAAAGCAACTAGCATATAGTGTTATCAAATAACCAGCAATATGCAACAAACCTACTACACACCTTAATCTTCCTTTCAAGTTTGTTGAGTACACTGTTTCTCTCCAAATACTCAATCGCATGCGGATTTAAATCATTAGCATATACTTTTTTCACAACCTTTGCAGCTGCTATGGCTATTGGACCAACCCCACAAAATACATCGCCTGTCAATCATAAAATATGTCTAAAAATTTAAACAGCTCAAAAGATTACATCTGCTATTTATCGGAGCACCATGTCTTGCTGAAGCAAACTCAAAACTTGACATTTTGATGACTAGAAAAGAAAATAGTAAGTCTAAAAACTTCATGGAAAAACTAACCATCCAATATCATGATGGTCATTAATGTGAAATTTGACATAACAACTATTTGTGTCCAACAAAACCTTCTAGAAAAAACTGAAATTATGATGTTAGTATTGATAATGGTCGTCAGACACAAGCTACATGCCGCTAATATTTTGTTCTTTAAGAAATCTTGGGTAAACTAAGTAGCTAAGGGAGAACGAAGCCGAAATAGAAAACATACAAACAACATCCTTGCTTGTAAAGCCATTCAAGAGCCTTTGTCTTTCAGTTGCAAGCCTTGAATTCCAATAACTGCAGATAAAAAGAAAACAATAAAAATTACTTTCTCTAAGATCAGATTCTACAAAGTGGTACTTAAAAACAACTAGTAATTGCAGTACATATTCTCATAAGCTTTTTTGAGCATCTTTCTTTTTGGGACAAAATAAGCTATATTTGAGCATGTCCATGGACAATGCCCCAGTGTCAGAGAGGTATTTATGAAAAACAAAAACTGCATTCATGTCATGCTAGTATAAATGGATTGTATATTTATATGAAAATGCAGCTTTTATTTAACGAAGACACAGACATTCAATGTCATACATACATTCAGCCAAGATATGACACTATTTTACATATAGAAAAGTAAAGGTTAAAAAAAAAAATTGGTCAGAAAGTAAAGATTCAAAATTGAGCAGCATATTTTTCCAATAGCTTGCAGAAAAAAGAATATACACTGTTGCCAAATCAACTTGAAACCGTAATCCATTTTCAGCTACCATAGCCACAAGGGAGCGATTTCCAGCCAAAACTTCAAGCTGCATGGTTCTGTAATCATTATGAATGGCATCAATCTTGTTAACAACTGTTTGGATTTTTGGCTTATTTTTATCCAAAACAACCTGAAAAGAGAATGATAGCTTCAGTTATAAGGCTATTTAATCCACACTTCAATTGCAGAATACATTGCTAAAACAGTGAATTTGTTCAAAAGTAGGCACCTTTGCTATAAGTCTTTTGTATGGTTGATGTTCATCTTTCAGGTTCAGGTGTGCAATATGTCCAACTGTTTCAAATGCTGAAGGCACAATCATACCCTCAGGTAGAAGGGCTTCAAGAAGCTGCAAGAAATAAATAAAAGTTGTGAGTTTTACGTCTTCGGTGCATCCAGCCCTTCCAATTTATTGGTTCGATCTTCAACCATTGCATAGTCCTCTCAAAAGCACAGGTTCTCATGTTTGCAAAGAATTAACTTGCACGAAAACGTTGTTAGAAATTTATCATCTATTGTTATTAATAATATTTTATAAAATTGACATAGCATGAACATAAGTGGTTTAAATTCATTAGATAAAAGAAACATATTGTGTAAACTCTTATAAACCATCAAATCTACTTTCTTTCTTTTCTTTTCTTTTCCTAGATCTATTTAGTGACTTTTACAGTACAATAAGATTGGGATCATAAAAAAAATTAAGGGAAAAGACATCTGTGCATCAGAATTGCATAAGCATTGACTATGCAATTCACAATCCTAATGCAGACTACTTGAATTACTCTTCCTTTTCTTTCTGCATGATTGCATCAACATTTTTCTGATATAAATTGGTCGAAAAAATTCAGACTAAAGATAAACAGCAAATTGAAGAAATCGAAAACAATGCTGGTATACCTCATTCATTTGCCAGTAACAATAAGATAATGTCAACTTGCATCTTACAAGCTCAAAAGCTGATGGCATCCTTTCCCCGTTAATTTCTTTAAATAGAACCTGAAGAATAAGATAAGAAGACTAAACTATAGGCCAGAGACAAATGGAGACGTATGCTATAGTTACCAAAGAATCCCATTTCTAAGGGTCTCTCTCTAATTATTTTTGTGGACGAAAGGTCTACAAAAATAATTATGTCAAAATTAGGCTCCTGTCTCCTGGGAAGAACAGAGTTTCTAACATGGAAACCCACTTCAAGAAGTAATACCTCACCATCACAGGAAATCAATATGACTGTCATCCAAGGCTAAGAGCAACTTGATACATATTAAAAATTTACTCTCTATAAAAATAGAAACTCTGATCCACTGACTAGCACTCTATCATATCCACTTTCATTCTCTTGATAAAGGTAAGTCCAAACTGTCTCAAACACGTTATAGAACAATGAGAGCCGCTTTTTGGAGTTCGGACACTCCTAGAAACGGAATAAAAACGTCCAAAGAAGCCAGCTTAATGTCACGACCTTAATTTCTCAAGTAGCGATCGTGCGACACTTAGCACGGTCCGTTGCACTAAGCCTGCCTTTGAATTCGAAATGTAACTCCAAAGAGAATAGAAAGAGTTTGCAAAGAATGCTTTGTATTGCTCTAGAGAGAGTTTATGTTACATTTCGGATTCAAAGGTAGGCTTAGTGCAATGGACTGTACTAAGTGCCGCACGATCGCTACTTGAGAAATTAAGGTCGTGACAGTAACAGAAATCTCGTGTGGAACAAAAGGGTAAAAGCTCGTTTGATTCTAATTTTCAGTACGAATACGAACCGTGAAAGCGTGGCCTATCTTATTGCACATCTGTTAAAAGATAACGCAGGTGTCCTAAGATGAGCTCAACGAGAACAAGACTTGGAAATGGACAAGTGAATGCCAAGCCTCGTTTGAAGACTTGAGTTGACTCCGTCCAACTCTAACACTTTCTGAAACACTGCAACTCTGAAGCTTTCAGTGCAGATCATTTAAGTAATAAATCGTTTGGATTTTTAGAAGCAGTCTGGGCGTGACGTGACATTAACCAAGTTAACTACACAAACTACTTAGTTTAAAATTAAAAACATAAACTCTATTCAAAATTCAACAAACAGACAATCAACTCGCAGGAAAATCATAGAAATGGAGGGGACACCTTGATTGCCTTGGGCAATTCTTCCAGACATTTGTTCGCGTACCGCTCGTCTAAAAGCAGCAATCTCGTCGAGCCCCTCCACTTCCTCCACTTGAAATCATTCCCCAACAAACCCTTCAAATCTTCGCCTTCCTCTTCCTCATCCTCCACAACTTCTACTACAGCAAAATCGTTCCTCCTCATCCTCTTCTTCTCTTCACCACTATCCTCTTCATCATCCGCATTCTTCTTCATCTTCCTCTTCCCCTTGTTTGGCCTTGACATCTTAGCGAGATTACGAAAGTTAACAAACCCTGTCGAATCAAATGTATTCACAAGCTTTTCCCTATACAAAACCGGACTCAACGGTTCGCCGTCGCCCTCAGCTTTCCCGTTTATGCGCCTATGCAGAGAAACAAGAGCATCATCATCATTGTCAACATCGTCGTTTTGATTTCCAACGAGCTCGGCAAGCTCGCGGTCGACATCGTCGCCAGGAACTCTGGCGATGTTGCGAATGCGGGGCCAGTTCAAGAGATGGCCTCTGAGACGGCTCTCGAGGGCGAAGCAGTCCTTGGCTGGGACTCTAAGCGCTGCGATATCAAAGACCCTAATGAAGAGTTCTTCATTTAGTAAAGCGTCGTCGTTTTCTTCTTGTTGTTGCTCTGCTTGGTGACTTGGTTGTGGGGTTTTGAATGGAGATTGAGATAGGGGTAGCGATAGTGTAGTGCCCTTGCGAAGGGAGGGTCCATAGGGGATCTCTGGGTCTGGATTTGAGGTTTGGGAAGTGATAGAAATGGAGGAGAAGGAGAGAATTGGGAATTTGAGAATTTGGGAAGGCTTATTGAGGAAGATAGAATTTGGAGAGAGATAGAGAATGGAGAGAGGAAGATATCGAGGTTTCATAAAGAGCTTTGTGACCATGTTGTTAATCTGCGAGCTTTAGGTACACTTCCAGTTCGAGAGTTCAGCCTCCAGCGAACAAGCTGGATACAGAAATACAGCTATCTTTTTTCTAGTACAGAAATGTAGCCAGTAATTTTTATCAACTTTTTGACCCCAAGGTTTGCACAATCCAGGTTCTTAAAATTTAAAATTTGGGAAATTGACGGGAGATCAAGTGTTCAATATCATGTTATATATTTAATAATTTTGTATAATTTTTTAATATTTAATTCATAATAAAATTTAAATTAATATAAGTAATATTGTTTTTTTATTCTCCAATAAGCTTATATATCAATAGTTCAATACTATAAAATTTATTATATCATTTTTAGAAAAATATGACAGTTATTTATAAAAATAATATTTAAATTTTTTACTTATTTTTTATAATAATTTAATCATATTATTAATAAAAAATGATTATATAAAAATAAAATTTTTATTTTTCTAACTAAATTAAATAAAGATAATTTTAACTTGTATAAGTAAATTAAAGAATTGAAAAAAAAAACTAATAATATATATATGATATAATTTATCTTCGTGTTTGAAAAATAATATAATTAAATAATACAAAAAGATAAATATATGATTAAACAAGTATGAAATTTATACAATCATTCTCTTTTTTCTCTGTTTAGACGAGACAAAGGTCATTTAATTTATGAATTTGTAATATTTTAATTATTAATTTTTTTAACAGATACACTTAAATCCTATATTTAAAAAAATAAACATCTATTTTAGTTTATATTTTAAGAAGTAAATTGTTAATCAAACTTAAACTTTAGTTTATATTTTAGCTGCTAAATTGCCTTTTATCTTAATAAAATAAGAAGTAAATTATCACAATGATATAAATTTAAGGTTTTCTTTTATAGGTCGCATTTTAAAATTTAAAAGTTTATTAATTAAAAATTTAGAACACAATATTATATATTATAGCTTGTATTATTATACCAATATTTTCTTGTATTAACTTATTGAATGTTATTACTATCTTGGTTTATTTGCTAAGAAGAACTATTTTAGCTTCTTCGAATCAAGCCTTTCTATTTCTCTGATGGTGAAATCATATTAGACATTGATGTTAGCGATGAATAACATGAATAACAAAACAAACATGAGGTTAGATCACATAGACCCAAAACAGTCTAATTGATGAGTCATTAATAATTTTTTTTAAAACAGCATAATAATTATATTCATATTTAGTCAATAATATTTATCTTTGACGATAACTTGGACTATGGTAATTTTATCTTGCAATATTATTTTCTTGTTCTTCTTTACCAGTAAAAATACAATGTTAAATTACATATATAAAAAAACTCAAGATAAAATCAACAAAAATAAAGAACGTTTTGATCCGTGGAATGGAATCAGAATTGGAATCGAAATCGGAATGTAATGAAAAGAAAACAATGTTGTTTGTTTGGATCATTGGAATCAAACTCGGAATTAGGATTGCAATATTTGGTTTGCAACTGGAATAGAATGAAAAAACTATAAATTACCTTAATATCCTTATATTCAGTAAAGTTCAAATAATATCATTTAATTACTATTTTTTCACCACACAATATACATTATTAAAATAATTATTACTTAATTAAAAAGAAAATATATTATTAAAATTATTATTTTTCTAAATAGGTTTTAAGGTTTTGAAGTTTGGGATTTGGGATTTAGGATTTAAGGATTTAAGGTTTATAGTTATAGTTGTTGGTTAAGGTTTAGGGTTAAAATTTTTATTTTTCTAAAAAGAGTTTAGGGTTTTAAAATTTAGAAGTTTGGATTTAGGGTTTTAGGATTTAGAAATTGGGATTTAGGGTTTAAAGTTTTGAGGTTTAAGGTTTAGGGATTTAGGTTTTAGGTTTTAGGTTTTAGGGTTTAGGGTTTAGGATTTTGGGGTTTAAGATTTAGGGTTTTGGGTTTTAGGATTTTAGGATTTAAGGTTTTAGGTTTGGAGATTTGAGATTTGAGTTTAGGGTCATATTTAAGGTGAGGGTAAAATTGAAAAAAAATTGAGATAGAAATGGAATCATGATTCTTAAAGGGGAGAAGGAATCACAATATCTTTTTCCTATAATAATCGATTTCATTCCGTACCTTTCATTCAGCCCAACCAAACACACAAATGAAAAGAATCAATTCTGATTCCTTTTCATTCCCTCTAATCAAACATTACCTAAGATAGTTATACAATTTAAAGAAGACAACTAAACTTTACCAAATAAATTTAAAAAACAACTTATGATGTTAACATATAGAAGTTAATTTAAAAAATAATTGATAATTTAATTTATTATGATGTGATTATTTTTAACTTAATTCAATAAAGTGATATTTTTTATGAGATAAATTAATCTTTGATCGTAAAGTACATGTATATAGTACCATTTTACCTGTGGTTTGTTTGTTGTTATATAATAGATAAACTAATATCTAGGTTTCCAATGTTATGTTTGTCTGTAAGTGATGTGTTGGGTTTTACTACTTATATGATGATGATGCTTTCTGTTTTTGAATGCGTGTGTTATAATGATTTAATGCAAATTTTATTTGTATTTGAATGGTAGGATTTCAAGGTATGCTGGTAGGATTTGCTATTATGAGTTTAGTTTGATTAAATGTTATCATGATTTTGTTAAAGTTATACTAAGGGTGGGTCTTATATTAGCCAGATAACCATTCAAGATAGAAGCCACTGACCCTAATTAGAATGTATTAATGAGGGAATTAAAAACCTATATTAAGTTGATAAAATTATTGGACTTGTACAAGGAGAAAGGGATAGATAAGTTCAACTTTTATATTACAATATTATCATTGGCTATAAGAGGAAGCTAGTGAACTAGCATTCAATATTCAAAGAGGGAACAACAAGAAAATGAATAAGACAAATGCTCATGGAGGTTCTATTTAATAATGGCTCTAAAAGTAACAAATTAGTGTCATAATTTAGGGAAATTGGTGGCCTAATTTGTGGCCTGATTTGTGGCATGATTTAAGGAAATTAGTGGCATAATTTAAGGAAATTAGTGGCCTAATTTAAGGCTTAAATTATGGCACAATTTTAGGAAAAGAGAGCCTTGCTTCATCTATAAATAGGGAAGAGTTCATGCATTGAAGAACAAGGCAAAAATCAAAAAAATCAGAGAGAGTATAAGCAAACTTAAGAGAGAAAATACTTGTGAGTTTTGGGAAACACTTGAGAGATATTATTAGTGAGGAAATCAGATCGTATTATCGATATTTCCTACTCGGGCTCAAATAATATCTCTTTACGCTCCTGACCTAAGGCGAATTGCCGAACCACGAATTGTGTGTGTTCATTTTATCGCTTTTGATATATTCGTATACTTTTATTTTCTTCCGCCCACAACAAATTGGTATAAGAGCCAAATATAGCAGTATTATATATCAAATCGAAGCTCTCGACGAGACGAACACAACGGTGAAAGAATCGCTCAAATCGGAAGTCAGAATTGCCACCAAAAGCTGTCGGAGTGCTGCTGCCAGCAACTGAGTCAACTCACCGAGTTAGACCGAGTCAACTCAGTCACTAGTGATATTTGGACCAAATTTGTCCGTTTTGCATCCGTTTTCAGCTGAATTGGATCTATTCCTAGCTAATTGGACCATTCTGGATTCAACTACGAACTCTGTTTTTTCAAATAAGGTATAAAATTTGAAAAAAAAAACATTGTTTTAAGTTGTAAGTGCAAAATTTCTGTTATCAGTTTGTACTTATGGCTGATAAAAGAGAGATCGAAGAAGGTGAACAAGTTGACCATATAATTTATGGCAAACCAAGTTGTTCTACACGAAGAACTATGTTGTCCAACGCAAAGTTTGAGGTGGATAAATTCGACGGAACCAATAACTTTGGCATGGCAATGTGAAGTATTAGATCTATTGTTCCGAGAAGGATCTAATATAGCTTTGGAGACCAGACCAGGAGATTATTCAAATGAAGATTGGAACTATGTCAACCGACAAACGAGCTTGTGGCACTTGATTCGTTTTAGGAAAAGATCGAAGTACTTTGTCATGAAAGAGAATGTAGTGCGAGTTCTGCGGAAGAAACTAGAGGACAAATACATGGCGAAAAGTATTGAGATGCTACTGCTGAAGAAGAAACTTTTTTCGTTTCCAGTCTGAAAGGTTACCCTACTGATTGAAGCACTTAGATAATTTCAATAAAATTTTGGCATCCGCAAAATTTAGATGTTGAAATTATCGATGAAGATAAAGCTTTGTTGTTCTTAATTCATTATCTGAGTATGACAACATTTAACCACAACCTCGTTATATGGAAAAGACGAGGTTAAGTTCGTAGATGTTTCAAATGCTTTGGTAAATAGCGAGTACCGGGAAAAAGGATAAATACGATCGCAGACTCAACATCGGCGACTGGCAAGTGAGGTAGACGAACGACAAAAATCCGACGGATCAAATAATGTGGGGCGATCCAGGATTAAAGTCCCGGAGGAGAGTCATCTAAGACATCCCGCAAAGGATGAGTGTGCCTATTGTCACCGTAGAAAGGCACTGGAAGAAAGATTGCCCAAACAAGGACAAGTCAAATGCAAATGTTGCACGGAAAGGTCGATGAAGATGAAGAATTAGCCTTTTCGGTTCCATCATCAAAACCTACTCGGATAAGTGGATCCTTGATTCTGGATGTTCTTATCATATGTGCTCAAACAAAACATTGGTTTTCGAGTTTTGAGAGATCGATGGAGAGTTGTGCTTTAGGGCAACGCGACAATGCCTCGGTGCGACAAAGGGATCGAACAAAGACGACTAAAGATGCACGATGGTACAATCGCATTTGACTCTACAAATGTAAGGTATATTCCCGACCCAAAGAAAAACCTTATTTCTTTAGGTGTTCTAGATTCTGATGGTTACAAGGTAACATTGGAAAATGGAGTCTTGAAAGTTGTACGAGGTGCATTTGTAGCAATGAAGGGTACTCGGAAGGCAAACTTGTATTTCCTAGATGGAAGTACGATTCTGGGAAGAAAGAATTGCTTCAAGTATTTCGAAGAAAAGACGAATGATTCTTCTACTTTGTGGCATGCGCTTAGGTACGTTTGAAAAGGCTTTTGCAAGGATTAATGAAACAAGGTCTTTTTGAAAGGTGCCAAGACCTGGAAAGTTTGATTTAACGGGCATTGTGTAATGGGAAAACAAACAAGAGTCAAGTTCGGCAATACCATTCATCGTACTAAGGAATCTCTTGATTATATTCACACGGATGTCTAGGGACCTTCAAAGAATGCTTCACTTGGAGGTAAACGTTGGTTTGTGACTTTTATTGATGATTTCTCTAGATATGTCTGGATATACCCATAGTCACAAAGATAAAGTTCTAGATATCTTTCTTAAATGGAAGAAAATGATTGAGACCAAACAGCAGAAAATTAAAAGGCTCAGATCCGATAATGTGGCAGTATAAATCGGATCCCTTCTTCAAAGTTTGTCAAGATGAAAGGATAATCGGACATTTTTACGTTCCTCGTACACCACAAGAAATGGAGTTATGTAGAAGAATGAATCGTACTTTGGTTGAGAAAGTTCGATGTATGCTATCTCAATCCAAATTGAGCAAGGCATTTTGGGCTGAGGCTTTGTCATATGCAACTCATATAGTCAACAGACTTCCTACGACTTCATTAGATGGGAAAACTCCTAAAGAGGTATGGTCTGGACAACCTGCTACTGATTATGAATAATTGCGAATATTTGGATATCCTGCATATTTTCATGTTAGTGAATCCAACTGGATCCTAGAGCAAAGAAAGTTGTTTTCTTGGGCTTTAAGGAAGGAGTTAAAGGATTTTCGACTTTGGTGTGGTGAATCTAAGAAGATCGTCTTAAGCCAAGATGTTACATTCGATGAGTCTTATCTTTGAGACAGTACAAATCGGAGAAAGAGAATGAAAGTCCAAATACTCTTTCTAAGGTGATCTTTGAGACTCGGAAGATCCAGTAAAATATTGTGTACCGACCACCGATCATGGTGAAGATGAAATTGATGATCGAGAAGAGATCTCGATTGAGGTGGAGGTTCTTCACCATCACCATGGCATGATCAATCAACAACCGGAATCTATTACCACCACTCGGCCGAGAAGGGAGATTAGAAAGCCTACCGTATACACAGACGTGGTAGCATCCGCACTTCCAAAGAATTGATGATGATGTCCCATGTACTTCTGGAAGGCCGTGCGAGAGAGTTGATAGTATGAAGTGGAAGATGGCAATGGATGAAGAGATGAAGTCTGCACACCAGGAATCGACTTTGGGAGTTGGTTCAACTTCCCAAAGGAAAGAAAACTATCGTGGCTGCAAAATGGGTTCCGCATGCGAAGGAAGGTGTTTACGGTAAAGACAATATCGTATACAAAGCCAAGCCCAAAGAAAATGCTATGCTCAGAAAGAAGAAATAGACTACAATGAGGTATTCTCACCTGTTGTTAAGCATTCATCTATTCGAATACTTTTGGCTTTGGTGGCAAAATTTGATCTCGAGTTAGCTCAACTCGATGTCAAAACAGCTTTTCTCCTTGGTACTTTGAACGAAGAGGTCTACATGTCTCAACCCGATGGCTTCAAAGTTCTAGGACGAGAGAATTGGGCTTCATGGTCTAGCGGAAGTCAATTTACGGTTTGAAGCGATCACCGCGACAATGGTACAAGCGCTTCGATAGCTTCATCGAGCAGTACACACACGGTCGGTTTGATCACTTGTGTATACTTCCGGAAACCCAAGATGGTACCTTCATTTATTTGCTCTTATATGTTGATGATATGTTGATTGCATCTAAGAGCGAGTGGAGATCTACGTTAGAGGCCTATTGAGTTCAAAATTTGAAATGAAAGATCTTGGAGAAAGCTAAGAAAATTCTTGGGATGGAAATCACAAGAGACATGAGTCATAACTACGGCCCCTCGACATACGGACTCAAGATCCGAAGAAAGTACTACAAAGGTTTGACATTGATGAAAAAAACCAAACCGGTCACACCGTACTTTCCTCGGCTTTCGATTGAGTGCACGTTGATGTCACCTAGCACCACCGATGAGAAGAAGCAAAATGGAGCGTGTTCCATATGCAAATCAGTTTGTGCCTTGATGTATGCAATGGTTCTGCACTGCACGATATTTCCCACGCCGTTATGGTGAGTTCGCATACGCATAATCCCAGATAAAGGACACCGCAAGCGGTGAAGTGGATTCTACGGTACATCTAACAGTCTTGTGGATATTGGTTTGAAGTTTGAGAGACAAGAAGGCAAACACCTAGTTGGATATGTGATTCGACTATGGAGATCTGGATAAGCGTCGATCTACAACCGGGTTATGTCTCGCAATGGCGGGAGGACCGGGCTTGTTGGAGATCAACATTCGATCAAGCGTAGCTTTGTCTACTGAGGAGTATATACGGCAGAATGTAAGCATTCAAAGAAGCCATTTTGGCTTTAGGTCAAAGGATTTGGGTATTGTTCAAGAACGTGGAGGTTTTCTCGCGGCAAAATGAGTGCCATTTGTTTGGAAAGAAACCAAGTTCATCGTCGTACAAGTACCCATGTTCGATTTCATTTTGTTCTAGAAATCGTCGATGAAGGGAATGTTATACTCCAAAAGTTTGAGCTGAGATAACCGTAGATACTTACAAAGGTGGTTCTGGATCAAGTTTCAAACACTGTTTGAACTTGATCAACATCTCTCGAGCTTAAAAGCACCTAGGGCGCATTGGAGGCGGCATATCAACTTTTTTGCCAAGGTAGCATTGTTGAATAATGGCTCTAAAAGTAACAAATTAGTGCGTAATTTAGGAAATTTGTGGCTTTGATTTGTAGGGTATGATTTAAGGAAATTAGTGGCATAATTTAAGGAAATTGATGGTAATTTAAGGCTTAAATTATGGCACAATTTTAGGAAAAGAGAGCCTTGCTTCATCTATAAATAGGGAAGAGTTCATGCATTGAAGAACAAGGCAAAAATCAGAAAAATCAGAGAGAGTATAAGCAAACTTAAGAGAGAAAATACTTGTGAGTTTTGGAAAACACTTGAGAGATATTATTAGTGAGGAAATCATGTCACATGTATTCGTATTTCCTACTCGGTTCTAATAATATCACCGCCTCCGTTGACCTAAAGTGACTGTCGAACCACGTGGTGTGTGTGTTCATTTTATCGCTTTGATATATTCATATACCGCTATTTATTGCTTCCGCCCACAACAGGTTCAACTAATAAAAGAAAAAACAATGTAGTGATATCATTAATTTCAATTAAGTTGTATTGTAACTTAATTTTTACACCACTAGCATACTAACCCTCCTCTAATTATGTGTAGGGAGCAAATTATGAAAACGAATAGTCTCATAAGAGAAGAAACACCACTCAAACTAGCCAGGGCTTCTCAAGTTAATTGGTTTTATGTTCATTTTAATTTTTTTGTTTTCATTGCTTCAGCTAACTAATGGTATACTTTTGGAAATGCTTATTAGGACATTCATATTGGTGGTACAAACCATTCAAGAAAACCAATAAGAACTCAGGGCGTTAAAGGAAAGGAAAATGAGCCAACTTAGAAACTTGCATAGGTTAGGGCAATATAATTGGCAACAAGAAGTAAATTTAGCAACCATCAACCAAGGGTGGTTCTATGGGTGGCTCTAAGGTTTGCTCAACTTAGGAAAGAAGATTTCTGAGGTCTCTTGTTATAGATTTAAATAATATTTATACGTATTTTGGAAACAATTATTCTTCTAAACAATTTTCTTTAAAATACTTAGTTTTTTGTAGCACAAAGTTAATGAAAATGAGGATGCATAATACACTATGTTTCATTAATTTCATAAGTAAGGTGTGATGTCCCTTATATTTTATGTAAAAATCATAACTGAATATGATATATATACTATCATATTATTCATAACAAAAATGGTGTATTCCTAAATTTTATTACAGAGCTATTAATTGCATTAAAACTACTCGAAGCCATTGAATTTATTATGTGTGTAGAAAAAAATTAAAAAGTTAGGAATATAAGACTGTTTTTAAAGTTATACTTGTAAATTTCATTTTGTAGTTAACGTATTAAAATAATAATTTTTTTATTTAATAAATGTACAACTATCAAAAAAAGTGTTTAAATTAACATTAATAGAATTAAAATTTGTATCTAATTTAGCTACGTAAATATATAATTATAGGTAACGGTAAAATAATAAATAATAAGAAAAATAAATTGTACATAATGATCTAAGTGGTTTAACTTTTTAATGTAAAAAATTTACTCCACTAACAACGACACACCAAGAAAAAATTTAATAATAATCAAATAAAGATATAAATATCGATCTTCAGAGAGTTTTACAAAATATATCAAACCATAAATATACCAAGAAAATATATATTTATAATTTATTGATAATATACATTAAGATAAATTAATAAATTTATTATTTAATCAAATATTATGATACAAATGTACTTTCTGTATAAAATCTCTCTTCTAATCAACTGTACAAAGATTTGAGAAAAAAAAATTAGAGATTTTTTTTCGGATGCTTCTTGATGAACGAAGGGGGATTGATATTAAATAAGAAGCTTTCAGCTTATTAGCTTATGAAATATGTTTTTCCTCTACACTAGCAGTCACACAAGGAATACTCTTCAACAGCTTCTATTTCTTTTTGCTTCAACTCTAGCAGCTGGCAGCTTCTTTTTGTTTTTTGTTTCTGCTCTCTGGCGGCTTGAATCCCTCCTAATATTGGAGGAAATATATATATATAATAAGAGGTAATGGTTTATTTAATATATAGGTTTTTTTGACAGAATTATTTTGGGCCAATTTAACAAAAAGCATACCAGATATTGAAACTTAACGTAACAAATTAATGTTGTTAATGATTTAAGGGTTTTTTTGATAATTCAATAAATCGTTATTGATATAACTTTCACTGTGATATTACTTTTACCTCAAGGGTATTAATGTTGAATATTAGTACAATAAGACAAATTACAAATATAAGGTATATTCTTGATTTCTTTAGATATTTTAGATTCTTATGGTTACAAGATAACATTGGAAAATAGAGTCTTCAAAGTTGTACGAGGTGCATTTGTAGCGATAAAGGGTACTCGGAAGGCGAACTTATATTTCCTAAATGAGAGTATAGTTACAGGAAGAGTAGCCGTCTCAAGTAGTTCTAAAGAAAAGACAAATGATTCTTCCCGCCTGTGGCACATGCGCTTAGGGCATGTCGGTGAAAAGGCTTTACAAGGCTTAATGAAGCAAGGTCTTTTGAAAGGTGCCAAGACTGGAAAATTTGATTTCTGCGAGCATTGTGTAATGGGAAAACAAACAAGAGTCAAGTTCGGCACTGACATTCATCGTACTAAGAGATATCTTGATTATATTCACACGGATGTGTGGGGACCTTCAAAGAATGTTTCACTTGGAGGTAAACGATGGTTTGTGACTTTTATTGATGATTTCTCTAGATATGTTTGGATATACACCATGAATCACAAAGATGAAGTTCTGGATATCTTTCTTAAATGGAAGAAAATGATCGAGATTCAGACATGTAGGAAAATTAAGAGGCTCAGATCTGATAATGGTGGCGAGTACAAATCAGATCACTTCTTCAAAGTTTGTCAAGATGAAGGGATAATCATACATTTTTCTATTCCTTGTACACTACAGCAGAATGGAGTTGCAGAACAAATGAATCGTACTTTGGTTGAGAAAGTTCGATATATGCTATCTCAATCCAAATTGAGCAAGGCATTTTGGGCTGAGGCTTTGTCATATGCAACTTATATAGTCAATAGACTTCCTACGACTGCATTAGATGGGAAAACTCCTAAAGAGGTATGGTCTGGACAACCTACTACTGATTATGATTCATTGTGAATATTTGGATGTCCTGCATATTTTCATGTTAGTAAATCCAAACTGGATCCTAGAGCAAAGAAAGTTGTTTTCTTGGGCTTTAAGGAAAGAGTTAAAGGATTTTGACTTTGGTGTGGTGAATCTAAGAAGATCGTCTTAAGTCGAGATGTTACATTCGACGAGTTTGTTATACTGAGATAGACAAATTCAAAGAAAGAGAATGAAAGTCCAAATACTTTTTCTAAGGTGATGCTTGAAACTTCGAAAGATCCAGAAAAGATTGCACTGATTACCGATCGTGGTGAAGATGAAATTAATGATCAAGAAGAGATCTCAATTGAGGTAGGGGTTCTCTCACCATCACTACCGATTAATCAACAACCAGAATATATTGCCACTACTCGACCGAGAAGGAAGATTAGGAAGACTACTAGATACACAGACATGGTAGCATTCACACTTCCAGTAATTGATGATGATGTCACATGCACTTATAGAGAAGTCGTGCAAAGAGTTGATAGTATGAAGTGGAAAATGGCAATGGATGAAGAGATGAAGTCTCTACATCATAATCAGACTTGGGAGTTAGTTCAACTTCCCAAAGGAAAGACAATTATTGGTTGTAAATGGGTCTATGCCAAGAAGAAAGGTGCTCCTGGTAAATACAACATCAGATACAAGCCAGACTGATAGCAAAAGGCTATACTTAGAAAGAAGGAATAGATTACAATGAGGTATTCTCACCTGCTGTTAAGCATTCATCTATTCGAATACTGTTGGCTTTGGTAGCACAGTTTGATATCGAGTTAGCTCAACTCGATGTCAAAACAATTTTTCTCTATGGTACTTTGAACGAAGAGATCTACATGTCTCAACCCGATGGCTTCAAAGTTCTAGGATGAGAGAATTGAGCTTGCAAGCTGAACAAGTCAATTTATGGTTTGAAGCAATCACTGCGACAGTGGTACAAGCACTTTGATAGCTTTATTAGAGAGTAGAAGTACACACGCAGTTAGTTTGATCACTATGTACACTTTCGGAAACTCCAAGATGGTACCTTCATTTATTTGCTCTTATATGTTGATGATATGTTGATTGCATCTAAGAGCAAGGTGGAGATCGACAAATTAAAGGCCCTATTAAGTTCAGAATTTGAAATGAAAGATCTTGGAGAAGCTAAGAAAATTCTTGGGATGGAAATCACAAGAGATAGAGTTGCAAGCACAGTTTGTCTGACACACACTCAGTATCTGAAAAAAGTACTTCAAAGGTTTGACATTGATAAAAAAACCAAACCAGTAAGTACACCGTTTGCTCCTAATTTTCAATTGAGTGCATTGATGTCACCTAACACCACCGATGAGAAGAAGCAAATGGAGAGTGTCTATATGCAAATGTCATTGGTGCCTTGATGTATGCAATGGTTTGCACCAGACCTGATATTTCCCACGCTGTTAGTATGGTGAGTCGATACATGCATAATCCCGATAAAAGACACCGGCAAGCAGTAAAGTGGATTCTACAGTACATTTTATGGTACTATTGGTTTGAAGTTTGAGAAAGACAAGACTGAAGGCAAACACCTAGTTGGATATGTGGATTCTAACTATGCTGGAGATCTGGATAAGCGTCGATCTATAATTGGTTATGTGTTCACAATGGCAAGGGGACCAGTTTGTTGGAGATCAACATTGTAGTCAATTGTAGCTTTGTCTACTATAGAGGTAGAGTATATGGTTGTAACAGAAGCATTCAAATAAGCTATATGGCTTCTTGGGTTGACCAATGATTTGGGTATTGTTCAGAAAAACATGGAGGTTTTCTACAACAGACAGAGTGCCATTTGTTTGGCAAAGAACTAAGTTCATCATGGTCGCACCAAGCACATCGATGTTCAATTTCATTTTGTTTGGGAAATCGTCAATGAAGGGAATATTATACTCCAGAAAGTTGGAACTACAGATAACCCTATAGATATGCTTACAAAGGTGGTTACATGGATCAAGTTTCAACACTGCTTGAACTTGATCAAATCTCTCGAGCTTAGAGCGCCTAGGGCGCATTTGGAGGCAGCATTATGAACTTTTTCGCCAAGGTGGAGATTGTTGAATATTGGCTCTAAAAGTGATAAATTAGTGGCCTAATTTAAGGCTTAAATTATAGCATAATTTAGGTAAAATGAGTCTTGCTTCATCTATCAATAAGGAAGAGTTATTGCATTAAAGAACAAGGCAAAAATCAGAAAAAAAATCATAGATAACATAAGTAAACTCAAAGAGAGAAAATACCCAGTGAGTTTGAGAGTTTTTTCTATGAGTTTGGGAAACACTTGAGAGATATTATTAGTGATGAAATTTGTATCTGTATTCTGTATATTTCCTACTTAGTTCAATAATATATGTTGCCTCCTATGGACCTAGGAGAATTATGAAACCACGTAAATTCTGTGTTCTTTTATTACTTTAATATATTCATATACCGTCATTTATTGATTCCGCCACAACAATTAATATAATTTTACATGAAATATACTCAAATGGGTCGATTTCGAGTCAAATTTGCTAAAATGTTCCCTTTGGTGATTTAAAATTTGAGTTATGTGTACATATATTGAATAATGGACTCTAAAATCAATTATATTATGAACATAGTTTTCCTGATTTATCTCATTTATGTATCCAATTTATTGCATGACTTTTGGTCTAATTTTTTTCAATTATGTATTTAATTTGTGACCTAATTTTTGGTCTAATTTCTCTCAATTAATGATCTTAATTTTTGCTCTCATTCATTTTACAAGAGTAAGAGAGAATTTTATTTCGTTTATAAATATGAAAGAGTTTATGCATTGAGAGTATCATAAAAAAATAAAAAAATAGAGAGAATATAGACAAACTCAAAGAGAAAAAATATTTTGTGAGTATGATTTTTGAAAAACACCTGAAAGATATTATTAATGAGAAAATTTGTATACTTTTTATTCAATTTAATAATATCTAATGCCTTTCATGGATCAAGACAAATTTTTGAATCATGTAAATTCTATATGTTTTATTTTATCGATTTGATATATTCATATACCATTATTTATTGTTTCCGTGAAAAACAATAAATTCAATTAAAAATATCCTCGATTCATCTTGATTAATTGTTTATTGATACTTGAAATTAAAAAAAAATCTATTCTCATTATAAATTTATAGTTTTTTACTACAATTACTAACGTTATATATATTTGTATTCATATCAATTATTGATTACGTTGATAAGTGTTCAAATTTTTTTAAAAATAAATATTATTTTTATTTTTAAAGTTATTTAATTACACATCACAATCTAATCGATGAAAGATATGTTTATAAATTTATGTATTTTTAATATATTAAAATATATTACTTTTTTGATTTGGTGGGATGGGGTATGGACCGTGACATGGTTAGGGATGGTTTCCTTTGCACGTGGGTTAGGGCTATAGTTTTGGGTATATTTCATTAATGATTTTTTTTTTGTGAAATTCTGAAGATATCTTAAGATAAAAATTATCCTTACAATATGTGCTATGTGTTTGACAACATGATCTAATGTATATAAGTGTATGAATTTTATAGTAATTTTTTGATAATAAGATGATATTTATGCTTTACTTAATAATAATAAGATTTATATGTTTCTTTAATTAAAATTACTGGATATTAATTGCTCTTTATCTTAATTTTTTTTGTCTCGCTACTACTTAAAGATGAAAAGACTTGAATAATTGAAATAGAGCTACAAAAATAGGAGAACGTACATACGAGATGATTAGGGAGTATTTTAGTTTGCATATGTACTCATCCATATAAAAAAGAAAAGTATTAAAAAAATGTTAACTATTAATGTGAACGAGAGAGGTTATGATGGATAGACTTTTAGCACGGGGATTTTAAAAAAAAAATCATATTTTTTATAATAATTTAAAGAATAGTTAAAAATAATTTTAGTTTAAAAAATGATAAATTAAAACTTATTCAACAATTTATGGATTTTTTTTTCTGTCTACTCACCTATCTCGTTTCTCACCCACATTTTTTTCTTCATTTTATCTTTTTTTTAAACAAACAATAACCACTTTTTTTCTATCTCTTTTCCTATTTTACAATCACATTTTTTTTTCTCTTCTTATCTTCTTAAAAAAACCAAAAATAAAAATAATTTATATTTATATAATAAAAAATATACAATATTTTCTAACAAATAGATTATCAAAAATTTATTATAAAATAATAATAATAAATTATAAAATTTTAAATTATTAAAAACTTTACTAAATATTTACAATCATTTTTATGAAAAATTATTGATATTTTTTTAAAAATAAATTATCAAAGATTAAAAAATTAAAAAATAAATTACATTATAACACATATCTCTAATATTATTATAATTTTAATTGTTACTAAGATAACAAATATTTATTAATAATAATTTTATTTAAATATTTAATTATAATTAATTAGATATATTTTATTATATTAATAATAAAAATAATTATAATAATATTATATTAGATAATATTTTGATGCAAAATTTATGATATAATGTTCTATATTTGTATTTGTATATCGTAGAAAGTTAGATATAAAGGCTTCCCATTTTTTTTAATAATTTAATTATTTTTATGAATATTATTTTTTATATCATAATTATAATTAATATTATAATTATAATTATTTATTAAATATAATTATAATTATAATTATATTTAATAATAATAATAATAATGTATTATATTATTTATGAATTATCAAAATGATTAACATATCATTTTCGTATAAATTTATATTTATTTTATTATAAAATAAATTATTTTTATTTTTTAAAATAAAACTTTAATATATGATATGATAAAAGAGATTTGTATATCTAAAATTAATTATAAATTTATGAAGTGTTAATATTTTTTTATGTTTATAATAATTATGTTTTGTAAAATATAATTAATATATATTTTATTTTTTTAAAAATAAAATTGATTAAAAAATATGTTTTCAAGTTTAAGGTTAAAATGTACACTTTTTTAAATTAAAATTAAAACCAATCTTAACTTTTTTTAAATTATTATAAAAAAATAATCTTTGTTTTTTTTTTTTTTGACAAAAACCCTTCTCACGTCATATATAAATAGTTGTTTGCCCTCCTTCGTTATAGGTCGGGAAATTTTATGATATAATAATATGTGATTATTTAATAGTAAGATTAAATATATTTTTTTATATGAAACAATTTAATTTTTATGTTTTTTATTTATGAAATAATTTAATCATATTCTTTGAATTAAAATAATTTTATCCATCAAACGCTATAGACTATTTTTTTGAATGGAATGAAATGTAAACAATTTTATTTGGTTTAACCACTTGAACTAAAGAATAAATCAATATTATAGGATTTTGTTTACAACTGTAATAGAATAAGAAACACTATATATTATCTTAATATCCTTACATTCAGTAAAATTTAAATAATATAATTTAATTATTATTTTTTCGTCAAACAAAATAAATTATTGAAATCATTATTTTTTTAAATAATTATTACTTAAAAATAAAATATATTATTAAAATTATTATTTTTTTAAATAGGGTTTAGGGTTTAGGGTTTTAAGGTTTGAGATTTAGGATCTAGGGTTTGGGGTTTAGGGTTTAAGGTTATATTCTATGGGTTAAGGTTTAAGGTTAAAATTATTATTTTCCTAAATAGGGATTAAGGTTTTAAGGTTTGAGATTTGTGATCTAGGGTTTGGGGTTTAGGGTTTAAGTTTATATTCTATGGGTTAAGGTTTAAGGTTAAAATTATTATTTTTCTAAATATGGATTAAGGTTTTAAGATTTGGGATTTAAGGTTTAAGGTTTTAAGATTTGGGGTTTAAGATTTAGGGTTTAAGGATTTAGTATTTATGATTTAAGGTTTAGGGATATGGGGTTTAGAGTTTAAGGTTTAAGGTTATAATTATGGGTTAAGGTTTATCATTAAAATAATTTTTTTTAAATATGATTTTGGGTTTTAGATTATATTTGTGAGTTAAGGTTTATGGTTAAAATTATTATTTTTAAATAGAGTTTATGATTTTGGGATATAGGATTTAGGAATTTGGGATAGGATTTTGAGATTTAAGATTTGGGTTTAGGGTTGTATTTGAAGTTGAGGTAAAATTGGGAAAAAGAATTGATACGGGATAGAATCATGATTCTTAAAAGAGAGAAAAAATTCTGATTTCTTATTCTTTAAAAATCGATTTTTAAAGAATAAAAAATCAGAATTTTATTTTTTACTCATTTTTCAACCTAACTAACACGAACAAATAGAAAAAATCAAGTCTAACTTCTTTTCATTCCCTCCTATCATACACAACATAATTGTGATTTGAAATATATTTATTTTTTAAAATAAATTAGATATAGATGTGGTAGTGTTTTTTATTTTGTTGTTTCCGACTAAGAATGTAAGATATTAGTGGAGTTGCATTGAAAATTTATATTCAGAATTCAAAGAGCCAAAATAATTTGAAAAGTTCACTATGCACGTGCTTCTCGTAAAATTTTATAACAATTTGTTTTATTTTGATTTGATTATAACTTTGTTTGAAAGGATAAAACTTTTAACTTTTATTTTAAAATATATTAATTGTTAAAAAAATAAATTTAATAAATGATATTAATAAATCATTATAATTATAACATAATTTCAAATGACATAGATGTTTTATATTTTTAAATTTAAATTGAATAAATAATTTTTAAAATCAAGTAAAAATAAATCAATAAAAAAATATTCAATATTAAATAAATTTAAATTAATAATTAGAAATGATTTATCAAAAATAATGTAACAATACTATATAAAATATTAATTAAAGATATAAAATTAATATAATTATGAATGTACTCATTATTCAAATAATTTTCCTTAAAAAGACATTCAAATAGAAATACGGAGAAGTTGTAGATTGGATCCCTTTTATGAGTCATGATAAGTCTATTTTTTTTATGAACACGTGTGTGTACGTGCTTGTTTCATAAAAGCGAAATTATAGAATGAACAACTTTAGTAAAACAAATATAGTTACTGAAAATAAAAATAAAAAATAAAAGAAGAAAGTCATGTAATAGTTTTATCATTTTATTTAAAGAAAAGTCTGAAAGATATTGTTGTTTTTACTTAAGTGTATTTAGATACATTATATTATATAATTATTAAAAATTCATATTTTAATTTTATAATTTATAAATTAAGTATTATTATAAAAAATAAATATTTTTAATCTTATAATTATTAAAAAAATAATTTTAATCTATCAAATATTTATAATTTTATAATTATTAATTACTAATTCAAAAACTAAATAACTAAAATATTTATTTGTATATAATAATATAATTATTTAAATTTTTTAAAAGAATTATAAAATATTTAATCTTCAATATAATAATTATAAAATTAAATTTAAATAATTACTGAATTTATGTTATTGCTTTCCTTTATTATTTAGACAATTTACTCACTTTAATTTGCATTTAACACTTTATAATTTTGTTACTTTTCAGGGGGAAAGAAAAACCGAATCCAATAGGTAGTCATTTGAAATACGTAAACAACAAGACAAGCTGACATATAAGACGCTCCATTTATCTCTCTGCAGTCATTAAACATTGCATTAGAAATAGCTTAGGGCTACGAACTTAGAAGTTCCTTTTTGATATTTTTTTTTTTGGTTGCAAAGGCGATGTTAGACCCTATGAAACTACTTCGATCCCATCTTTCCCGGGTTCGGATTCCTGAACCCACCAACCGCATCTACAAGAAGGAATGCTGCCTCTCTTTTGATACTCCGGTAACATCTTCTCTTTCTCTTTAGCTTGTTTTCTGGATCGTTCCCGAGATTTTTTTTTTGGTATCACACTATTTGCTAGTTTTTGTCCTGTGCTCAAATTATGATTACGAAATTTGATCATTTTGTTTACTTTCTGTTTCTTGAACATAATACAGCATATTTAATTTTATCCAATTTTCTGTCGTATCACTGTGAATCATGTTTTTTTAGTTTGTGTTTAATTGAGCTAATTGTATTCTGTTTTCTGTGAGTTTTGCGGTTCTTGCGCTGCTTCATTTCTTCATTTTTCATTTTTTTCCTTCCTAAATTCGTATTTAATTGTGAATAAGTGATATAATAGTGATGATTGATGAAGATTTCTTTTCTATCTATTTGGAAATTTTTTGAGACTTGACTACGTTTTTCTCTATTGTGTTTCTGAACATTATCAGCAGTAACATAATATATTATATTATTTGTATTATGAAGCTTTGAATTATCTTAAGTTGTGTGCTCTAATAGAGTAGTGATGAATTGCAGAGATCAGAGGGTGGCTTGTTCATCGATATGACTACCTTTCTTGCTTTTGGAAAGGATTGCGTTGGTTGGAACTATGAAAAGACCAGAAATCCAGTTTATTTGCATATTAAGCAGACAAGAAAGTTTGTACCTGAAGATAGGCCTTCAAAAAAACCAACTCTATTAGCTATAGGTATTCTATTCATGAGCTTATGCTTGATTTAAGTTTCTGTTTTGGAGTTTATTTGATGCAGTTAAACTTGCTTATATACAAGCTACTAAGTACCCGTCATGTTTATGATATTGCTGTAACAACTACACGAGGAAGTATGCATTTGCTTATTACATTTGTAGTTGTAAAAGATAGCAAATATTGATTATAATTATTTTTGGTCAAAGTTGATGTTGATCAGTGACAACTAGATGAATTAGTAGCGTTTTTTTGCATTCTCATTAGGAGATTGCTGTAGAATCTTTTGATCTTCAAAGGATTTCTTCTCTTGATTCTTATGTCCTTCCCTAGTGTGCTGAGGATGTTTCATCCATCATTTTTGTTTGTGCCTCTATGTCACATAGATAGTTTCTTTACCCCGGAAATGCTCATATGTTACTGTTTTCTTTAAACAAAATTCAAAAGCTTTTGTGTTTGGATAATAACATATAATGTGACTTTTGCTGCTTAATGGACCATTCTGTTTGTTTTGTAAATTTGTATTTGTTAATTGTTTGCTCTATGTGATGGATAATCATATTATAAATTAATATGATGTTAATCCAGGCCTTGATGGTGGATTTGACAACAATGAACCTGAGTATGAAGATACCCATAGTATAGTCATACTTCCTGATTTTGTTACCCTTCCGTTTCCTTCTGTGGAATTACCAGAGAAGGTGCTTGTCTTGCCCTCCCCTCCCCTCCCCTCCCCTCTCCTCTGAAATATTTCAAAAACAATTGTAAAAATATGATTTCTTTCTAATTGTAATGTGTTCCTGGTGACTTGGTGTCATACTGTAGGTGCGGTTGGCAGTTGATGCTGTTTTAAGGGCTGAGGGTGCTGAACGCAAAGAGCTAGTTGCGGCCTGGGTAGCAGATAAAAAGCAAACTAGTGCATATGCTGCGAATTTGCAGCAGATCGACAATGGTGTTATTGTTCCTCCATCTGGATGGAAATGTGCCAAATGTGACAAAACAGACAATCTATGGCTAAATCTAACTGATGGAATGATCCTCTGTGGGCGGAAAAATTGGGATGGAAGTGGTGGCAACAACCATGCTTTTGAACATTATAAGGAGACTGGCTATCCTCTAGCCGTGAAGCTGGGGACCATAACTGCTGATCTGGAGGGTGCAGGTAATGTTGCCTTGTGTAGTTGTCTCGTTGAATAGTATAGGATTCTAGAATGCTCTTTTATTTGAGAGTAATTGTACTGCGAATAAACATGAACTACTGGTATCAGTGGAACACAAGAATTGTTAGTTGAGAAACTTTGGCTTCTGCTGTCACTGGTAACTTGCTAAAGCTGGTGGACGTAGAAAAAGAATTTTATACATGTTTGTCTAACCAAAAGAATTTTTTTCTGACAAAGTTAATATGAATTCCTTTGTTTTCAACTTTTTGCCCCTATTGTATTTCTATTTTTGATGAATAATAAATTATTATTTAACATAATATCCGTTAGCTGTTCACATGCAATAATCATATTCTAAATGCATTTTCATAGAAAATGTCGTAGACAATGTTCTTTCTTTCTTGGGAAGCACTTGGTGGCTTGACATGTCTAGGCCAAACATTCCTTGCACATTCAATCTTATGCCATCTCCTAGTTTTTTAATCTTATTTTTTCTAGGCCTTGTTTTTATCACTTGGTACTGACGAGTGACATGTTGTGGCAGCTCAGACGTTTTCTCTTACCCCGAGGATGAAAGTGTTTTGGACCCACTTCTAGCGCAACATCTTGCATATTTTGGCATTAATTTTTCATCACTGCAGAAGGTTTGCTGTATCTATGAACTGTCATTATGATCTGCATTTTATTAATTCAATTGCAGTATTTGTATCTAGCCTGAACAAGATATATGCAAGTTAATAATAAGGTTTAACTAATTTTAATGGTTTTGGATTTATTTATTTGTATTAGCTATAAACATAAACTCTGCTTTTTACTTCAAAAGTTTCTCAATAGCTTTTCTAATAAAGAGGTTTCATTTTCTAATGTTTTTGGAAATTTTACATTTCATTTTCACCTGAGAGAACTGATTTTTCTTTTTGGTTGAAAAATCTCCCAAATAATGTTGCCTTATAAATATGCATTTAAGTAATCTATGTATATTTGTATGCAGACAGATACCTACAGTTGATTTCTTTCTAGAACTTATATTTAAGAATTGTGTTCTTCCTTACAGACAGAGAAGACAACTGCTGAAAGAGAGCTTGACCAAAATACCAATTTTGATTGGAACCGAATCCAAGAAAGTGAGCAGGAAGTTGAACCAATATATGGACCTGGTTACACAGGACTTGTTAATCTGGGAAACAGGTGACTTGACTTTTAAATGGCTGCTCGGGTATAACTTTTGCATTTCTAAGTATTTTTTTTACTTTCTTGCAGCTGCTACTTGGCTGCAACCATGCAAGTTGTTTTCTCAACAAATGCCTTCCTCACACGGTCGGTTTATTTGTATTCACTTTTTTTTTCCTTTTTATTTTTTGATAATTGAAAAATGAATGTTGTTTATGCTCATTTATATATTATTTCATGTTTATCAGATACTTTAAAACCCAAAGTCTAAAGGCAGCTTTTGAGATGGCTCCTGCTGATCCTACTGTAGACCTTAATATGCAATTGTAAGTAGCTTGTGTGGTTGTAATTATAGAAATATTGTTTGCAGTATTTTTTTTTATCAAGTAATGACTGAGATTTGCAGCTACCCATGAAAATAATGATTATGCAAACATAATAAACATGCACATGGCATTTTCTCCTGTCCTTGTACTTCAGATGTGTGAAGACATGTTAATGAATCCTTCTGTTTAAGTCCTTTTTTTATTTTTAAAAAACTTGATTGGAATATCTTTTGGAAGAAGTTATTCTTAAAGTTTGTTTGTATCACATGTATAAATAGGTTTTCCTTTTGCATTGCAGAATGAAGCTGGGACATGGTTTGCTATCTGGTAAATACTCTGTTCCAGCATTGGAGGTATGATGTTCTTATTTACATTGGTTTCTATAAATAAACCATTGATGCTTCTGCCTGTTTTTACGTTTTGTTTACAATCATACAGGGAAATGATCATGTAAATGCATCTACTCCAACAGCAAGTGCTGTAAGCCCTATTTATGCACATTGATATTCAGATAACAATGGTTTTCTGACCACATTTGTGATAAATATCTTTCTTTTTTTTTAATAAATTTTCTTTTCCCCTCGTCTCTTTTTGTTTATTCTTGAAGTTTTTGAAAAATAAAAATAAAAATAAATTATGTTGTCCTTGGTTCTTATCACTAGTTTATAATTAATACTGCAAGTTCTGACTTAATTCTAACCACTTCTTTGCGCAAGGTACATAATGAAAGATTTTGAATTTGTTCGCCACTTGTCTAAATCAATCATGTATGTAAATGTTCCTCGTTCACTCTCTTTTGATTTGTTCTTAACTCTTTGTTCATCATCTAAAAATATCAGAAACGGGAAGGTATACATCCTCATATGTTCAAATCTGTTATTGCTGCCAGCCATCCCGAATTTTCGACCATGAGACAACAGGTATGATTCTTGATGTTTTGAGATGCATCACGAAGAGCATTTCTGGTAGATAGGGCTTACCAATGTTCTTTATTTCTTTTCATATACGGGAATTTCTGGCCTGATATTGGCAGTATCGCTTCTAACTGATTAGAAGATTATCTACAGCCTACCTTTTGTTTAGATTTAGCCACCTGTTAGATTCATTTTACGGTTGGTCATATTTTTATATTGTTCCATCCCTAATGGAAAAACTCGGTGATTACTTGAATTTAGGATGCCTTGGAATTTTTCTTACACTTTCTTGATCAAGTCGAACGTGCCAATACTGGGAAGTCTGAAGTGGACCCTTCAAGATGTTTCAAGTTTGGTATTGAAGATCGTATTTTGTGTTCATCTGGTAAAGTTGCTTACAATAGAAGGCTTGACTACATTCTCTCTTTAAATATCCCACTTCATGAAGCTACTAATAAAGGTTAGTTTATCTTGTTAATATTACTTTCGGACATTCTCATATTCACTGTTCTTATGATTTTTTTTTTGAGAGTTCAGAAGAACTTGAAGCCTTTCACAAACTAAAAGCAGAAAGAGTCTCAGAGGGGAAGGAAGTGTAAGTTCAAATATTTTACAACGATTGCCCCTTACAGCTTAAAAAGTATTTAGCTGATCACGCATAGGTTACAGATCCAGTGATGAGATTGTACGTCCAAGAGTTCCTCTGGAAGCATGCTTCACAAGCTTTTCATCTCCAGAGGAGATACATGATTTTTACAGCACAGCACTGAAGGATAAGACGACAGCTGTTAAGTAAGCTTCTATGATATTTTTATTCATAATGATGTTGCTTTTTATTTTAGTAGAAATATAAAATAGGATTACGCGGAGGCGAATATTAAAGAATTAAAAGAGGTTGAGTGAAAAACCAAAAACTCAAAGAAAGACATTGTAATTCTCATTGTTAATAATGTCAAAGATTACATATGTATTTATAGGAGTAGTAATAATAAAACTCTAATTTTAATAAGACTTTAAATAAGATTTATAAACTAGTAAGGAAACATAATGATAATTATCTAATATTTAATATTCTAATACTAATAATATTAAATATCTAATATTTCAATTCTCCCCCTCAGTTAAATTTAGATAAGTTAAGTTTGAACAGCTACAAAGGACAATAAAATAGAAATACATAAAACTATAATAGATCCGCCCAGTCGAATTTCAAAGCCATTTACAGAAGTCTTTTCAAAAAATGTAAAAGTAGTCGGTGAACCAAATAGAAGTAATTGTTAATAATAAGATACACTACTTTGCTGAAGATGTTAACCTTGATTGAAGTTGTAGGCTAGTGTAGGGTAACACATAAAAATCCCTTGGACACAAAAGGCAATAGAAGACATGGTTGCATAAGCTAAATAGCAGCAAAATCACCCAAAAAAAGGCTTTATGAAAACTAGGACAGCTAGTGGCAATTGCGGCTGAAAAGTAGCATTGTAGATGGCCACAACTCCAAGCAAACCAAATTGGCATAATTTGCTAACGACACATGTAGAAGGAAGAGATAATCTAACTTTTCTCCTCAAGTTGGTGCATAAATATCAAACATGCACAAGTTGAAAAGGGGGTATGAAAATCTTCCAATAACAAAGAACCTTATTATAAGACATTAGTAATAGAACTCGAATTTTATCAAGTTCAAAATTGTAACTATTTAATTAGGTATATATAAACATATAATCAAGCGATCTTTAATTAATTAAATAATAACATCCATTAATGCATAAAACCCACAAAACAGCAACATAAAAATACTCCAATATATTAGACCATGTCGTAGCACCAGAGACAAGGAGTCCAACAATATCATAATAGAAGTACAAACAACACGGTAAAGGAAGCCAATCAACACTTGATGGTAGACGATAATATGAGAAACTCTCTATGTTGTCTGCAATTAGTGTCAGCCAAAAGACAACTAACACATATCCATGAAAAAAAACTCACTACCATAATATAACGACACAAGTTTAAAGTGAGTGATATGTGTCGGCACCAAAATTCTAATTGATAAGAGAACCCACTAAATATCTCATATTATAAAATAGCCATAAAAAGCCTCTCTAATAACCAATTCATGTGCCTGCCGAAAACAACTTCTATTACTTCTTTGTTAAGTAAAGTAATAAATTAATAATTAGAATAGTAGTCACAACCTATAATTGAAAAATTGAGACCCACGTTACTATCATTTAAGAAACAAAGTTGAATCATATTAAAGTTCAGATAGCAATAACTCAACAGCCAAAATTTGGGTTCAATTGCAATAAAACGAAGTGATTAATTTAATAAAAATATCCTCATTAGCACAAAAAATACTGAGTAAATTGGCACAATTACTCAGCCCAAAAATACCAAGTCAATCCAAAATAACCAACTTATCAAAATAAGCCCCAAGGGGGAGAGAAAAGAATACCCAAAGAACTCCAAAACACCAAATCTGTCCATATCCAATAATACTCCAAATCAGCCAGATAAACTCATAAACATTCTATACCAAGAAGCCCAGATAGTTCCCCAGTCATATTTATTGAGTGACTTGTGAGAAGGGACAAACTCAAACTGATGGGATAGCAGAGAGCAGCAACCATCGGGCTGGTGGTGGTGCAGGCTGGAAAACTGTCAAACCAACGGAGCAAAGCCACGGTGGAGGAGCTAAGTCAGCTGGCTACAAACTTGGAAGGTGCAACGATGTTGGTACTGGTCGGCTAACAATTGTGGTGTTGGGTTCGTGAAGGCTGGCGATTGGGCTTGTAATGGTGATTGGTTGTCGGTGGTTTTGCGAATTGAGACTGGTGGATGGCGACACGTTTGGCAATGATGACTTCGACTTGGAGGAATTGACAATAGCATACAATGGCTCTTTTTTTCCATTCTTTTTAGAAAATCGATTTGATTTGTGTTTTTTAATAAGGGGACAAACTATTATTGATTTGTGTTTTTGACATTTTTCATAATATTAATGTTTTTAATTAAAATTAATTATTTTTGGAATAATAAATAAATCATAATGGTTTAATTAGAATGTAAAAATTAGAATTTTAAAGACTTAATTTAGATTATTTAATCACTCTTTCATAATTTTGTTTTTTATAAATTAAAAATTAAAAATTGCCTATAATTTGGTCATGCTTCTTTAAAACTTTAATGCTAATTAAAATTATTATTTTTTTGAAATAATAAATAACAAGCATATTGTTTAATTAAGAATTAAATCTCGAATTTCAAAAGGCTTTAGTTAAGATTATTTAATCACCATTTCTTAATTTTCTTTTTTATAAAATTTAAAAAAGTTATAGATTGCATATAATTATTTTGGCCATACTTCAAAATTATAACGTTTTTAAGTAAAATTAATTTTTTATGGAGTAATAAATAACAATCATTAAAAATTAGAACCCTAAAAGACTTCAATTGGATTAATTAATTACGATTTATAATTTTCTTTTATATAAATTTAAATAGATACATATTTCATTTGGTTATTTTGGTCAAAATTCTTCTATGCTCTTAATTAAAATTAATTATTTGTAAAATAATAAATAATGGATATAATCATTTAGTTAAAAATGAAAAATTAGAATTACAAAAGTTTTTAATTTTGATTATGTAATTACACTATTTTAATTTTCTCTACAAAATTAAAATAGTTAAATATTACATATTTATTTTGATGCATCTTTGCTGATCTTAAACCAACACTAATAATTATTTTATATCTACCTTAATAAGTAATATGGCCATGAATTTTTTTCTCTAATTTGTTGTGAGGTTATTTGTTATTATTTTTATATCAAACAATATTTGGTGTGACTCAAATCTATGGCTTTAATGAGGGAGTGAGAGTTTATTTGATGATATGAGAATGCAAAAATATGTGAAAAAGCAACTTAATTAAGTTTGAGTCCAACTTTTTTATTATATTATTTTTTTCATTCGCTTCAAAATGTAACTCTTAATACTATAAGAAGTAATAAAGTTACTAAATTAATTGCGGTTACATTTTCACTTATTTCACAATGTTCGTAATAACTCATTTAACAATTTAATATACAAAATTTTGTACTTTTAGAACTTAGGAATACTTCTTAGTTTTTTTATATATAAATTACATATTTTTAATGTCTGTTTATGAAGTAAGAAAAATTATTTATTTGCTTATTGTGTTTGACGTTTTACTTTTAAATATTCAAATTGAATAATAGACATAGAAGATATATAACTGGATATTATGTGTATAAAATTAATAATTGTTTTCACGAATTATTTAAAATATTGTAATATAAATGGATTATCATATATAAAAATAATTATCTATTTAATTCATTAGTAAAAATTTTCAGTTGCACTTATGACTGGTAGGATTCTAAAAAAGACTTTTAACCTAATAAGGAAACATAATGATAATTTTTAATTATATGATATTTTAATAATAATAATAATAATAAATATCTAATATTTCAATTCTGGCTTTTTTCCTGTTGCTTGTTTTTATTTTTATTTTTTATAAAACACATATACATTGGTCTCAGATGAGTTTTGTGGTGGAAAAGTATTCATTTGATGATTCATGGGTAACTTGATGAAACTAATCATGTATCTGATCAGAATAACTTTTTAATATTGGATTTTTTTTAGAAATTGCTCCATATTGGGAAGCAGAGACAATCACAGGTTTTAATTTGAGGGTGCCAAATCTCAAATTTTTCCCTATTCGTATTTATATTTACTGTATTGTAAAATAGTGGTAAATGCCAATTTTTCTTTGGGGTAGGGATGGCCACGGCCTCCCATCCCAATGGAAGCCTAGAAAACTTAATGTTCCTTTTCATTTTATTCCTAGATTTTCTAACTGAGTGGTTATAGCTGTCCAAGCATCCTTCTTACCGTCCATTTCCTGGATCTTTTTGCAGGACTACAGGTCTAACTTCATTCCCGGATTACCTTGTGTTGCACATGAGGAAGTTTGTGATGGAGGAAGGATGGGTGCCGAAAAAGCTTGGTATTCTTTGTTTTCTGTGGTTTGTGGCTTTTTGAGTGTTTATTTCTATATTTTATTTAGATTTGTTGTATATATCCAGATGTCTACATAGATGTTCCTGATATCATAGACATTAGCCACATGCGAAGCAAGGGACTTCAGCCTGGGGAGGAGCTTCTACCAGATGGGGGTATGTACTAATTTCCAGTTCTGTTGTTAAAAAAATAATTATGGAATCATCTTTTGCTACTGATGATGTCTATCGTTTGAAGCTTATATTTGTTAGATTCCAGATCTACATAATCGGATCATTTTTGGAACTACTGTAGAAAGCTTTAGATAGTCGGTAGATTTTGGATGCCGTCAGTCTCTGAATACATTAAGTCATTTGAAGTGCCTATGAGAATTGAGAAATGCATGTGTTACAAGTGCATAAAAACAAAAAAACACATTGCTTTGTAGAGCATCTAACAGGTTATTTTAAATGGTTCATATTTAGATGTGTATGAGTGACATTATACATTGTTATTTTACATCTTTATATTGCTAATCCTGTAGTGCTGGAAAATGATTGTTTTTTATTTCCATATACTGTAACTTATCTTTGCAACTCTTAGCTGGCTAGCCTCCTTAAGGTTAGAGGGAGTAAGCGGTCACAAAGGTGGCTATGTTTATTTCTTTCGTGTCAATTTCATCATAACACTTGATATTTAACTTCATTATCCTGCCATCCCAGTAATTTAGGGGATAACTGCTTTTCCATCAAAAAGAAAAGAATAGAATTTTAGTGCCTGAATAATTATCCTTTGTAATAATATGGTTTTGGGTGTACTAAGTTGTTTATATAGTGCATGGAATGAAGAACTAGCTTTAATGTTTATTGATGTTTGATAAATGCATTGTTCAGCTCCTGGCAACGAGGCAGAATCAAATATGCCTTCTGCTAATGATGACATTGTTGCCCAGCTTGTTTCAATGGGATTTAGCCATCTTCACTGCCAGAAGGCTGCCATCAATACCTCGAATGCAGGAGTTGAAGAGGCAATGAATTGGCTACTTTCTCACATGGAAGATCCAGGTAGGAAATTATTTCAACTCAAAGAACAACTTTTTAGCAAGATGCTGCTCTGTGATATTAATGTACTCTTCCTTTTCCAGATATAGATGCTCCCATATCCCAAAGGGGACAGACGGTAGTTGACCAATCAAAACTTGATATGTTGATTTCATTTGGTTTTCAAGAAGAGATTGCTAGGAAAGCATTGGAGGCCTCTGTAATTTTATTCTCTCTCATTTCCTTTGAAGAAATATGGAAATAATCTATGACGACTTCTTGTCCATTTTTGTTTTCCTTTGATTTATATTTTATGTGCTTGTGTATTTTAAATATTGTTTTCGGTTTTTCCTAGGGTGATGACATTGAGAAAGCAACGGACTGGATATTCAACAATCCTGATGCTTCTGCTTCATCTGATATGGATGGTACAACATCAAGCACAACATCTACACCTGCTGATGCTGGTCTACCTGATGGAGGAGGGAGTTAGTATCTTATATTCCATTAAATGTAGTCGTGTATTTGTTGTGTAGTTATTAAGATACAAAGATTTGTGTTAGAAGTTATTGGTCCTCAGTTTTTCCAAAAGTTGAGAATGAACAATTATGTTGTTATATATTTACCCCCCAATAAGAGTTGGTTCTATGCACCATAGAAGTCAAATATTTGCAATTCAATATTGGGTTTATTGAGATCTTATGCGAGAAATTTTGTTTTTACCAACTCTTCAAAAAGTTTAAGCTATTGGGATAAGGGTTAATAATATTTTTTATACATTCATCACTTCCCCACAATTCCCAACAAGTGTTTGCTCTATGCAACTTACAAGCCAAACACTTGTGAATCAACAATTAGGATTATTTGGTATTGAATGTAGGACATTTAGTTCTGATACCATGTTAAAAGTTGTTGGAAAACTAACTCTCTTAGAAATTTAAGATACGAGTATATTGACATATTATGACACTGCTGTCAACAATGTATAACTCTAGCTAATTCTTTACCTTCATGATGATTTTTAATTTTCCATTTTGCAGGATACAGGCTTTTTGGAATTGTAAGCCACATTGGAGCTTCTACTCAATGTGGTCACTATGTTGCACACATTTTTAAAGATGGAAGATGGGTTATATTTAATGATGACAAGGTCGGGGCTTCTGTTGACCCCCCTAAGGATATGGGTTATCTCTATTTCTTCGAGAGGCTTAATAGTTGAGCGAAATATGAATTTTTTATCTTCCAAAGGCATGTATGTAGAAGAGGAATAAGAACATTCAATCTTGGAAGAGTGCACAAGTACTGCAATTCGAGTTGTCGGCAACTGAGTCTAGTCATGAAGGAAATGTTTTCTGTGGTACAGTATGCAATTGCGTGATTTCTGGGACTCATGCCATTTGCAGATCAAGCTGACCTCCAACTTTTCAAGACGGATTGGAGTTCCATTCATTCAGCTACGTACCGCGTAGAAAAATTCAGAACCATTAGTTTGGGGACTAATTTTTGCATCGGTGAACATGATACTTTTATTTCCAGGCTTCATTCCTCTCTTTTATCTCTGTTCTCTTTTGATATAGTTATTTATGGATATTCGTGTTTCTATTTAGCGGAGTTAATACTTCACTTGTTCTTGATACGGAGTTCAGTATCTTGGACTTGGTAGTCTCTGTTTTTTATACTTGATAAATTTGAATTTACTGAGATGTTTAAAATACAATTACTATTATATATCACAAAAATATCACAATATAACTGATATGTAACAATTTTATTTGATCAGTTTAATGGGTTTAATTGTAATATCATTTAATATTTTCTACAAATTTGTGATATTTAGTTGAATATAAGATATTTTTTTATTATTATAAATTTTAAAGATTTTATTTTTATTATTTTTCTTCTTTTTTCAAAGTAAAAGACAATGTTTTTGACATGCTAATTGTTTAACAAGTTGGCCTTTTAAGTCAAATAAAAAAGACATTTAAATATGTGATAATGTAATATTTTATATTAAATAAGTTATTGATAAATTTAAAAATAAGTGATGCAGCAGTTTTTATCAATCTTATTAATGATTGTTTTAAAAAGATAACAGATTGCTGTATATTTTAATAACAGTTATTATATTTACCTTGTATCTCATTGAATCAAAGTACTACATAAACAATGATTTAGGTTGAATGTATAATTTTTTATTTATTTTAATAGAATTTAAAATTAATACAAAATTTTTTAAAATATAAATATTTAATAATTAATTATAAAAAAACGATTATTTAATTAATAGATACTATGAGAAGCAAAACTGAATAACTTATGCCTTATTATAAAATAATACCACGGCCGATGACTCTTCAAAATCCTAAATTCTTCAAAACCCAGGTCATATTTCCCTTATTACTCTTAGTCTATTTCTTTTCTCATAAGCATTAGGAAATCGTTTCGACGAAAAAGTACAACTTTAATCGTATGATATAATTATTACATGATATATATATATATATATATATATATATTTTTGCATTAGAAATGAATAAAAATAAAATCTAGGGAATAAATGTATCATGTATGGAACGAAACGAGTATATCGGAACAATTACTTGGGACCCAAAACATTGCCTTTCGCTTTCGTCTCCTCTTTCTCTGAAACATCCATGATTTCTCTTCCAGGTAAAGAATCTCTCTCACTTCTTCCTCTTGCTTTTGCCTTTGTTTTATCCTTCTCAATGCTAAAAAAAAAAACCAACTTGAAGAATCTAGTTCCTTAATCCACTTTCTTTCCTTTCATTGAACAGTCGCTTGAAAGCATTCTCATTATTGTCTTAAAGCATGGCTAAAAACTTCAGAGGTTATGTTCAAAATCTTCTTAGGTTAAATTCATTGTCTTTTCCTTTTGAATTATTAATTAAAGAGTGCTTCCCCAATATGAATCCTATAAAAAGTCAGAACACTTCACCTTTTTTGTTCACCAACTAAAGCTCGTTTCATCACTCATTGCCTAGATCATTTGTCTTCCTTATCCATTAGGCGTTCGTTCATTGAATCTTCCTCCCAAATATATTTTTTAAACTATATAATTATGTCTAGCAGAATGTAAATTTTACATGTTTTTGTTCGTCTAAACTTTGAATTCACGTGTATTTATAGTTAAGAGGCAGTTATGGGAGATTTAAACTCTAAGATGTTGAGGGACTTTCACATTCCGGATTATATTCTTGTACCGGGATCAAAAGTCCGAGATGCTAGCCGTGTTCCTTCATGTCCTGTCATGGTATTTATCAATACCAAAAGTGGTGGCCAGCAAGGAGGTGAACTTCTAAAGACTTATAAAGCTCTTCTCAATAAAAACCAGGTACTTTAATACCTTAGCAACTATTTTGACTCTGATTCTTTACACTATTCACAATTTATCTTTGGTTATAGAAAGAAAAAAGTAGTATTCTACTATTCTTTGTGTTCTTTTGAGTTTGAGAAAGAAAAAAAAAGGTAGTATTCTTTATACATGTTTATATAATTTGTATTATTTTGAACTACTTTGATGATTGATTGGGAGTTTGGGATAGCTATTCAGGTTATTGATTTGGGAGAAAAGCCTCCTGATAAAGTACTACGCCAGCTATATGTTACTTTACAAACGCTGAAGAACAACAGGGACAGTTTCGCTGCTGAAATTGAAAAGAGATTAAGATTGATTGTGAGTTCTATTATTAAGTTATGGAATTGCCATGTTTCATTAGAATAGATGATTAGATTTACCATGCAACAACTAATCGGTACTTGAGTTTTGATGAATTAAATAGAACTATTCATAAAGAAAAATTCACATACATGAATAACTACTTTCAGTTTTGACCACTGAAATAGATTTCAAATGATAGGTTGCAGGTGGAGATGGTACAGCCAGTTGGCTCCTTGAAGTAGTTTCTGATCTTAAACTACCACAACCACCTCCAATTGCCATGGTCCCATTAGGAACTGGAAACAACCTTCACTTTTCATTTGGTTGGGTAAGATATGCTGATGTCTAACATGTCTATTTGATACATTTTTTGAACATAAACATTACCATTTTCGTTGAATTTCTTTTCCCTTGACCACATAATCAATACATTTAAGCTTCATGAAACAATAATAACAATGTCTGTTGGGAAATTACGCAAATTTCCGATAAGCCAGATTTATGAGAAAGCAATAATAGAAAAATAACACATAAAATTTGATAACGGAGTTCGGCCAATCTTGCTTACGTCTCCGGACCTGCTGCAGATCTTTTTACTGAAAGGGGAGAAATTACACAAGTTGTTTACAACACTCAGAATTCACAACCCAATTACACCCAAGAAAATTACTCTCAATTTTCTCTCACAAAAGCTTTTCTCTCAATTGGAATGAATACTTTGGATGATTAATTCATTACAATTACACATCTATTTATAGGAAAATTCACTCCTTAAATTAATGGTTCCTTAAATTGCTCATTGAATTAAACTCCTTGTTTTACTCCATGTTTTGCTCCTTAATTTGCTCCTTAAATTAAGGAGTTTTATAACAATCTCCCACTTGAAGACTGATTTCAATTTGTTTTCACACCTCGATCAATGCAGCATCTCTTCTGGTCTTTGTTACTCTAGCAGACCAACTGAAGTTGAGTACAACTTCAGTTTGTCAATAGTCACCACCTTTGTTAACATATCTGCTGGATTTTTGCTTCCTTGAATCTTCTCCAGTATTAACACATCATCTTCCAATAGAGATCTAATGAAGTGATAACGAAGTCCAATATGCTTGGTTCTAGAATGAAATGTCAATTCTTCGCCAAGTGTATTGCACTTTGACTATCACTACGCAGTAACATTCTTCTCTGTTTGAATCCCAACTCGGTTAACAAACCTCAAGCCATATCATCTCTTTACTAGCTTTGATTCTTTACATACTCACTTTCCGTAGTAGATAGAGTGACAATTTTACGTATTTGTAACATCCAACTAACAACCGTAGTTCCAATAAGAAATATATAACAGGTGGCTTCTTCGGTGATCAACTTCACCTCCAAAGTCCGCGTTCACGTACCACTTGTACTTTTAACTCTCCTTTACTAAAGTACAAGCACTTTTCTCGCGTGCCTCGTAGATACCTCAAAATCCACTCGATCGCTTCCTAATGAATTTTCCCTGGATTTGACATAACCGCTAACAACTCCCACCGTACGGCCAATGTCCGGTCTCGCATGCACTATTGCGTACATCAAACTTCCAATGGCCGAGGCATAAGGAACCTTAGCCATGAATTCTCTCTCTTCCTCTCGTGCGAGGATTGATCCTTGGATAGGCGAAAATGACCGGCCAAGTGTGTGCTAACCGACTTGGCATCACCCATGTTGAATCTCTTCAAAACACGATTGATGTACTCTGCTCGAGATAACTACAAGGATCCTTTCTTCTTATTTCTTGTGATTTGCATTCCAAGAATCTTCTTTCTTTCGGACCCAAGTCTTTCATGTCAAACTCTTTTGACAATTGCCGCTTCAACCTTTTAATATCATCCATATCTGAACCCGCTACTAACATATCATCAACATAAAGTAGTAAAATGATATAACCGGACCTATATCTCTTGAAGTAGCAACAATGGTCGCATTGCACTTCGAAAACCTTTCTCAGGTACGGTTATCAAACTTTTTGTACCATTGTCTCGGGGCTTGTTTCTGTGCCATACAAACTCTTCTTAAGTCTCGCACACCATGTTCTTTTTCCCTCTTTCTCGAGAAACCTTCTCGTCGGTACATGTATATCTCTTCATCTAAATCTCCATGAAGGAATGCGGTCTTCACATCCAACTGTTCAAGATGAAGATCTTCATGGCTACAATACTCAATACCGATCCGATAGTATCGAGCTTCACAACGAGAGCGAAAATGTCAGTGTAGTCAACTCCTTTCTTCTGTTGAAACCCTTTGACAACTAGGCGGGCTTTGTATCTCTTGGAACCATCATGCTCCTCTTTCACCCAGTACACCCATTTGTTGTGAAGTGCCTTCTTTCCTATAGGTAACTCAGCTAGTTCCCATGTCTGGTTAGATATAAGAGATTTCATTTCTTCTTTCATATCAAGCTCCCACTTGTTGGAATCTCGAGTCTGACAAACTTCATCGTAGCATTCAGGCCCCCCTCCATCAGTCAGCAACATATAGTTCATGTATCTCCTGTTAGGCACATGAGGTCGAGAAGACCTTCTCAATACAGGAGCTGGAGTAAGAGGTTGTGGTGTGTCGGAATGCTATGTACTGCTTCGTCCAACAAGTTCTTCTGGCTGAGGACTTGTTACAATTGGTTCTGTTGCGGAAGTATCTGGGACATCATCTGCATCTGCAAATACTGACTCATTCTACTCTGAGTCATTGGCGTCTATTTTATGCATGTCCTTATACATCACCCTTTCGTTGAAAATCACATCTTTGCTACGGATAACTTTCTTCTTTTCATCATCCCAAATGCGGTAGCCAAACTCATCCTCACCATAGCCAATGAATGTGCATTTCTTGGATTTGGGATCAAGCTTATTCATGCCTTGATCACTGATATGCACTAATGCTACAAAGCCGAAAACTTTTAGATGTGATAGTTTCACCTCTTTTCCGCTCCATACCTCCTCTGGTATTCTATGCTCCAATGGAACAGATGGGCCTCGGTTGATCAAGTAAGCTGTCGTGTTGATCGCTTCGCCTGCATTGCTTCGGTAGACCTAGCGTATACGAATGCTTCGGCTCTTTCGTCAACGTTCGGTTCATACGCTCAGTTACACCATTGTGTTGAGGCGTGCCTGGCACAGTTCTTTCCATTCTGATCCCGTGCTCATAGCAGAAATTTTTGAATCTGGTGTCTTCATATTCACCACCATTATCGGTTCTGAGCTTTTTGATCTTTAAATCCGTCTCATTTTCCACCATAGCTTTCCATCTTCTGAAAGCCTCAAATACTTCATACTTATGCTTTAGAAAGTAAACCCATACCTTCCGAGAGTGATCATCGATGAAAGTCACGAATTAGTGTTTCCCAAACATCAGAGTGAATAAGCTCTAGCCTTTCCCTCTTTGGGGTTCTGCAACTTGTTTGAAAGCTGACTCTCTTTTGCTTTCCAAGTATGCAATCTTCGCACATGTCTATCTCCGTAGACTGTAGACCTGGAAGTTTTCCCTTTGAGTGCATAATCTTCATCCCCTTCTCACTCATATGGCCTAGTCTCTGGTGCCACAGATTTGGTGTTTCATTGCTTCACGCAATCGTAATTGAACAACGTGCCTCTGCCGTCATGTAAAGAGTGCCACTTTTCTTGCCTCGAGCAATCATTATCGCACCCTTTGAAATCTTCCAATCATCACCATGGAAGATCGTAGTGTAGCCTTCACTAGCCAACTGCCCCACTGAGATTAAGTTCCTTCTGAGATCGGGAATATGCCTGACATCCTTCAGTTCCCAAACAGATCCGTTCAACTTAATCTTCACTACACCTTTGCCAATAATAGCACATGGTTGATCATCACCAAGATATACCTTTCCAAGATTTCCGGGGATATATTTCTCGAAGAATTCTTTTTGTGAAGTAGCATGGAACGATGCTCCAGAGTCTAACACCCAAGATTCTTCCTTGCTCTCCAAAGAGCATATCAATGCATCGTCTCCTCCTGAGGTGGAAGTAACATTTGCCTCTGCCTTCTCTTGTTTGTCTTTCGGTGCACTCTTGCACTGATTTTTGTAGTGCCCGGTTCTTCCACAATTCCAACACTCGATAATCTTCGAGCTATGGGAATTATTAGGATTCCTGGATTTGGACCTCCTGTCCTTTGATCTACCTGGTAGTCTGTTCTGCCACGTCCATTCCCTTTGGTTGAATTTCTTCCTCTTGACTCTGTATGCAAAACTGAAGAAGTTGACGTTTCACTTGACTTTCTACGTCGGATCTCTTCACTGAGAACCAGATCACGAACATCGTCAAATTTCAACTTATTGCTTCCTGACGAGCTACTCACAGCCATGACAATAGCATTCCAACTTTCTGGTAAAGAAGATAAAAGTATTAATGCTCGTACTTCTTCATCGAATTCAATTTCCACTAAACTCAACTGGGTTGTGACTGTGTTGAGTTCATTGAGATGTTGAGCTACCGATGCGCCTTCATTCATCCACAAATTGAACAAACGCCTCATCAAGTGCACTTTGTTTGAGGCTGATGGCTTCTCATACATATTGGAGAGAGCTGCCATAAGACCCGCCGTGGTCTTTTCCTTTGCTATGTTGAAGGCAACATTACGGGATAGCGTCAATCGAATAACTCAGAGGGCTTGTCTGTCTAGAAGATTCTAATCTTCTTCCTTCATAGCTTCTGGTTTCTTCCCTGAGAGAGGTTGATATAGATTTCTTTGATACAGATAATCATCTATCTGTATTTTCCAAAACCCAAAATCTGTGCCATCAAATTTCTCGAGTTTCACCCTTCCTTCATCTGCGGCCATTGCTCTCACTCAAATCTGACTTCCTCCGGATCGTTTCTGACTATTTCTGTAAACCATCGTGTATTAGAACACCTACGTCAACGAACAAATATCGTCGACAAAATGTCCCTATTCACGTAATTCACTATTCACGTAAATAGTAACCTTGCAGAAAATTGACAGAAATCACCACCAATAGCTCTGATACCAGTTGTTGGGAAATTACGCAAATTCTCGATAAGCCAGATTTATGAGAAAACAATAATAGAAAAATAACACAAAATTTGATAACGGAGTTCGGCCAATCTTGCTTACGTCTCTGGACCTGCTGCAGATCTTTTTACTGGGAGAAATTACACAAGTTGTTTACAACACTCACAACTCACAACCCAATTACACCCAAGAAAATTACTTTCAATTTTCTCTCACAAAAGCTTTTCTCTCAATTGGAATGAACACTTTGGATGATTAATTCATTACAATTACACATCTATTTATAGGAAAATTCACTCCTTGAATTACTCCTTAAATTAATGGTTCTTTAAATTGCTCCTTGAATTAAGCTCCTTGTTTTGCTCCATGTGTTTGCTCCATGTTTTGCTCCTTAAATTAAGGAGCTTTATAACAATCTCCAACAATGTAAACCTATTAATGTTCACTTTTTTTAATGCCCTTAAAAAGTCTAGCACAGCCTAGTTTTTGAGTTTGCTATTGTAACATGATATTCCAAAGCAATGGATGTGTTTTTTTAACTGTGTAATTTACTGTATTTACTAAAAGGCTAGAACTAAGTACTTATTTATGGTTAAGATAACTTTTCTTTCTTTTGTTGAAAGGAAATATTGTGAGATCTATTTAATATTTAGATGACCCAGAAGCATTGGCTTTATGCAGACTTTATATTATAAAACTAACAGGTTTTCAACACACAGGGCAAGAGAAATCCTGGGATAGACCGACAGTCCATTCTATCTTTCTTGTCTCGAGTGAGGAGTGCCAAGGAAATGAAAGTGGACAGGTGATACATCCACTATATTATATTTTTTTTTCCCTTAAGAAGCCTTTTGAATTTCTAGCTTAAGGATGTGCTTAGTCATTTAAAGAGCGACATGAGTGAATTTAGCAAGTTTGTCTTGGCTATGTGAATGCATGTTTCTTCACAAATTCAGTGACATGTCCACTTCTTAGTTCTTAGAGACCAGTGGAAAGGAAAATGTATATAGAGGTGAGTAGGAGATGTGACTCACCTCAACTCTCAATAAATAAATTTTAGGTATTATATTTATGAAATTATAAACAAATTACATGCATAGAGTAGAATTGTGAATTTTAATTTTAAACTTTTAACACTCAATATCTCAAAAAAATTCAATAATTTGAACAAATTATTTTACTAAAATAAGATGCATGTAATAGAATTTTTCCAATTAAAAACAAGTAGTAATTGAAAATTAACTAATATTATTTTTGTCTGTATATATGATTCCCTTTCTGGATGCAAATCTTAATTATGTCACTGACCAATGGTATATGGCTAAACTGATATATATGACTTACAATGTTCATCTTTCCATAATCCCGAAAATCTAATACTGCAATCTTATCTATAATAGGTTAGTTTTTTTTATTTTTTTAGATGAATAGGTTAGTTTTTTATACTAATATCAATTACCTTCTTATATTATGCATTTAAAGCTTTGGCTCTTGTAGTCATCTTGAAGTAATGATGGCTGCATTACAGAGCAATTTTCAAGGGTGGTTAGTGATCATAAAACTATCATATAAGTTATTATTGTTAAAAAAATATTTGTGTTGGAATTTGGAACATTCTCATTCTCCGAGAAATTTGATTAAATTATGGCAATATTTTTAAGTAATAATTGGATGATAGAATTATCTCACTCTGATATACCTTTATTTTTAATCTATTACATGATATTTATTTTTAATCTATTACATGATATACATTATCTAGAACTGTGAAGCATTTTTGTCTTCTTAAAGTTGTAGGAACTGTTTGCTGTTTTGTATCAAAGGTCGTCTTTTCATTCATAGAATTTAGGAATGATTTTATATATTCCTTTTTTTTTTATCTCAGCTGGAATATCATTATGAGAATGAAAGCTACCAAGGAAAGCTCTTCTGTCCCTATTGCTTCTCTTGAGTTACCTCCATCAATGCATGCAGTCCACCGCCTATCCCAAAGAGACCGAAAGGATGCAGATATGGTCTGTTCTCCTGTTTCAATTTTTTCTTGGATTTTAAACGGAACAATAATGTTATGTTTTTGTGTACGCGCATTGCATGTGGATACCTGCACATGCAATAATATATTGTTAGATCTTTATAGTGTATTTCTTTGTTAATTTAAATCATGCAAAAGTTTGATGGAAATAAACCTAAAACATAACACTTAAATGATAAAGAATTTTGTCAACCACCTTCTAGTAAAATGAAAAATGTTTGACATTTATACGAGAAGTACTCTAGTTCAAATCTCAACTCAAAGTATGACTTTAATCCCAAAGAAATGATCAATTTTTTTTTTTAATTTCTTAGATATTACAAGTTTAAATATGTGCAGATACAATTGATCATCTTAAAATTTTATTCTATGATTTAGCTTAAATAAATACATTATTCTAGTACATTTTAGAACTTGATCGATACTCATGTCATTTACGTATAAATAGGATCAGTGACAGCAAATTTTTATATAATCTTTTTACACTTTCATATATTAATGATTAAGAGTTAAAAGGAGTAATTTTCTCTCTGCATTCCCTAACAAATGGTAACATTTGAGATGAGATATGAAAGTGTAAAATGTTGCATAAAAAATTGGGGATGTTGATCCTCTCCCAATTATATATATGTATATAATTGGATGTCAATTAAGAATTTAATTATGTCTTAAATACATAAATAATAATAATAATAATAATCCAATAAGTAATTTTGTAAAAATTAGCAAAATTGATATTTTATAATATATATATATATATTTAAATTAATATTATAAATCTATAAAATAAAATGAATCCGTAGAGTAAACCAAAGAAAAAATTCAAATAAAATAGAAAATAAAAGAATTGAATGCTAAATTCAAATTCAAAATACTTTAACTATTAGAGATTTTTCTCAATCGCACTGCATGCATTCAGGCTTAAGATGGAGTACTGTTTAAGTCTTCCTTTTGACACGCATAACCCTTGTTGTTCATTAAATGAAATTATTAATTTTTTAAAGATAATCATTATACAAATGAAGTTTAATATAATTCAATTATTACCTAAATAATAGTATGGTAATCACTTCATTTTCTTCTCTAAAATGCATTAATAACTAGAGTATATCAATTAGACTTTTGATCACCCATATAATATTCTCATTTTCAACAGCTCCTCGTGAAACGCACAAAGTCAAAAAGTTAAGTATTAATTTGGTTATTAATTCACTTCAATTAGCTAAAACCAGTAGTAATTAATATGACCTAAACCCTTCATAGAAAATTAATTCTAACTTTTGTCTTTTCAATTGTTATGATTGAACAACTTATCGAAACTTTTTCTATAATTTTTTGAGACATTAACACCAACAAAAATATTAATTTGATTTTTTAAGCCATTAATTCCAACAAAAACATTTTTTATGAAAAACTATACATACAACCAATCATTTTAAGACATGACATACTTTAAAGGCACTAAATGTCCTAAGTGTAAATGTTTATTGTACTTACTTTAGAACAAACTCGCACCTTTAAAATAGTTATAAGATAAGATACGACAAGAAACTACATGTAACATCGTAAAAAAGGGAGAGAAAACTAATCAAATATCTATCTCTTTTTATATCTCTTGTTTACAGTTATTTTTAAATTCTTGATAAATGTCTGTATCCTAAATTTAGCATGATATGGTCAAAAGATGGATAATTCTATGCAATGTATAACTCGAAAATAGAAAATTTGAGCCATCAATGATGGTGGCCAAGTGCCAGCTCAGAATGGTTAACAGTGGGTGTAGTTCTTCAGATTGGTAGACTCTTATTTATCATGGACAATATAGTCTATCAATCATTATTAATAAATATACTTCTCATTAATGTTGGTATAATTTCACTGATCTCATAAGGAAATAAGATAATCAACACTGCAGGGTATTCTAAGAAAAAGTTTGAGAATATCAGGATCAATGAGGTTTGAATAGTCAGATGTAAAATGAGTACTAATTGGCATCTATGTTTAATTTCACCTAATTTTGTTCGTGTTGATTACTTCATATATTGTGGCATTGCTCATTTGCTCTGTATGCTTATCAGCCACTATTTTGGTAAATGTTGTCAGGAGAGCTTTCTTACTTACCGTGGAAGATTTTGGAACTATTTCAGCATGGGTAAGAAGTCAATACCATCTTTATAACTGATTAGAAGCTCAAGCTTGAGTGTATTCATTGGTGGGTGTGTAAGGGTAGGTTGGTCTAAAGGGGTTTGTGGCTTCTTGATGTTCAATAGTAAGTGTTAGTTGCAGTTTTATACCTCAACCACTGTTTCTTAACAGCACTATATTGCTTCATTAAGGAATGGATGCTCAAGTATCATATGCTTTTCACTCAGAGAGGAGGTTGCATCCTGAAAAATACAAGAGTCAATTTGTTAATCAGGTATGTAACTATTTCCTGTCCATTATAATGGGTCTAGTTCCTAATTACAATCACTTGAGTAATATACTGCAGTCACAATTTTCTTATAATCTTTTTTACTTGGTACTTAGTAATATGTAAATTATATGCTTGTTTTTTTTTTTTTTAATATTTCTGGATCAGGCTTGCTTTTAGTGTCTCTTAGGACGGTAGCTGTGTTGTGATGAATTGTTATGTTACAAGTCCTTTTAATGTGAATACCTTGCATAACCTTTCCCTCCTTTAGATATATTTTTGTTAACACTTTGATGAAATTCATCATTCTATTTGGATCAGAGCACTTATTTGAAGCTTGTATGCACTCAAGGCTGGTTTTGCACTTCTCTCCTTCATCCTATTTCGAGGTTAGCTTTTCATATTTATTTCAGAAATATTTCCTAGTGTATTTACAATTTTTTCCATTTGTTGTTTTTTATTCCATATTGTATAGTAAATCTCCGTTAACACGGTGTGATATACAGAACTATGTGTTTCAATTACTCTATATTTTTGACTTGTTTGGATAATATTATTTGAAAATACAACTTCAGTTGTGAAAGTATCAAATTAAATTGTCTGAGTAATGCTAGAGTAATATAAATTTACACCTATATTTGTACTCACACCAATTGTGATGTGACATGTAGCTAAATAACTTTGAAAATAAAAAAAGTTATTTACTTTTTTAAAAAATTATGACGCGTATTGGTATGAGAGTAAATGTGGGGATAAATTTGTGCGACTCTAGCGTTGTCTACTTCAACCAACTTGAAACGTTTATTAGTGACATGCCTTTGCAACTTTAGAAACATAGATAAAGATTTTTTATGGGGTTGTAAAGTAACAAACACTGGAACTTGATATTCTTTGTTCAATGAGGAACACTCTCATTGCTTTAATTTGTCCACATCTTTGATGACTGTAAGAATAATCCCGACACAGGAATATAGCACAGCTGACAAAGGTTACCATCATGAAAAGGCAGGGCCAATGGGAGGAACTTCATATACCTAAGAGGTAAATGTTTTACATCACATCTACTCTCTATTATGGGTTGCCTTAATTTTCAATAATTACTCACGAATCATGACCTTAAATTCCTTAATGGCTTCAATTAATTGAATGAACGAATTTAACACGGTGATAGATCTATAATAACCTCCTGATTCCACATTCTATATCACTCACCATTTTATTAAACATTTTGATTTTGATAAAACAGCATTCGATCTATCATTTGCCTCAACTTGCCCAGTTTCTCTGGTGGACTGGATCCATGGGGAAAACCAAATGGGAGGAAGCAGCAAGATGTTAGTTTTGAACTCCTTTAGTTTTCGTATGTTTTTAGAGTGGCCCAATTGTCAGAGCAATAAATAGAGCAAAATGTTTACTTTTAAAAATAATGTTTATTGCTTTGGAAATAACAATTCACTGTTTTGTATGGTCGATGATATAATTATTTAGCTCGATCATCAAATGTTAAAACTACTATTTTATTGTCATGCATACAGAGGGATTTGACTTCTCCATATGTAGATGATGGTCTTCTTGAGATTGTTGGTTTTAGAGATGCTTGGCATGGCCTTGTTTTACTCAATCGTCGTGGACATGGGATTCGACTTGCACAGGTATTATACATGTTAGATACTAAGAGTCTCTTAGAACTGCCTCTCCCTTTGGATGAAAGTACTTTCAAAAGTGTGGCAATATCTATGAGAAGTAGTTTTAAATGCATGCTGTATCCTAAAATAATTATTGAAGTACCACTCAAAATCACTTTTAACATTTTCATCCAAACACCTAAATGTTTCTCATAAAACTACTTTTAGGCAAATCATTTCATTTTAAATCACTTCTCTTGAAAAAACTTCTACTCTATATATCTTAGAAAGGTTTTACATTGTTAGACTCACTTATTCCTCAAGTGCTCATGTTTTTTGAGAAAAGTGTTGCCTAACACTAATATAATACATTTAATGTAGACAAGAGGCATACGTTTTGAGTTTTACAAGGGAGAAGCTAGTGAAACATTCATGAGGATTGATGGAGAGCCATGGAAACAACCTCTTCCTCTTGAAGATGAAAAAGTAGTAATAGAGATCTCTCACTGTGGCCAAGTCAACATGCTTGCCACTCCAACTTGCCGATCCAAAAGTGTAAATGACCCCCCTTCACCACCAAACGGTACACATGATCATGAAGAAGAAGAAGAAGATAATAGTTCTGATTTAGAATGTTCTCAAGGCCCAGAAGAGCCAAGAAAGTTTGATGCAACCAATAAATTTAAATTGCCTGACGATTTTGACTTATCTCACCTCAGTTAGATTTTTCTTTTGTCCATTTCTTTCTTTTACATTGTACTGCTAACCAATCAAAAGAGTTTTATATTTCCATATTTTTTCAAGCAATTATTTTCAATTTACGGGGACTGTTTCTTTGTTGTTTTTTCTTTTGCTTTATATATATTTTAAATGTAACTTGGGTGTTAATTTGTTTTGTATTACACAACATAAATTATTTTTTATTTATTACGTTTGTGCAAGATTAAATATTTTGTTTGTATAAATATTGTATTTATTATTATTATAAATAAATAGTTCAGTTTAAAATAATTTATTATTTTATAATAAAAAATGAAAGTTTGGATAGTAAAATACAAACATGATAAAGATATGCACAAAACGATACTATTAACACCATCATTCATCCTAAATAAAAGTTTATATATTTTAAATTTAGTTGAATTTTAAAAGACGTAATACAATATTTTTAAATTTTTAAATTTATATAATTATATTTATTAAAAAAATTATTATATTGATTATGATTATAATATATTTATGATATATAATATTTTAGTGCCAAAAGATGCTCAGAGGCAAGCTGTTGTAATGCAAAGAGAAGAGGTGTCTCTTCATGGCAAGTGGCATTAATTGAATGAGTAATCATGTACACGTACGTGGGTTTTCTTTTTAAAGATATTTTAGTACCAAAAACCATTGGCTTCCCAATACCATAGGTGAAACCACAGCCAAACAACTTGTTTTGTATTCCCCATACCATTTGTCTATATAAAAAATGGTTGGAAATCCATTAGATTCAATCCTAGTTTCCTCTGTTCCAAGAAATTTGTGAGTGTAGAGCTAGAATAATGAGTTATACAAGTAGAGCATGGGTAATTGCAACAAGTATTGGAGCAATTGAGGCCCTGAAAGATCAAGGGGTTTGTAGATGGAACTTTGTAATGAGGTCTATGCAACAACATGCTAATAACAACATTAGATTCTTTTCTCAGGCCAATAAACTCTCTTCTCACTCTTCTTCTGCTGTTTCTAAGTTGAGAGACAATAATAGAATACAGCAATCTGAGCAGTCTTTGATAAATGTCATGTACTTGAGCTGTTGGAGTACTAATTGATGAGCCCTGAAGCTTATAATTATGTAATTGTATATATATATATATTACCAATTTGGTAGGAAATACAGTACTTGTTCCTTATTTCTCATCCACTTATCTTTTTAATTTTTAATTTAAAGTCTATGTTACTGAAATTAAAGAGAAAGAGAAAGATAAAGAGGATGATAAACTTGATCGGAATCTATATGTCCGTGAATTCGACACCAAGTTTGGTTAATTGGCGGCTAAGATGGAATTGTGATTGTCTCTCTAGCTAATTAATGAATTATACACAAATGTTTTATCTTTTTTTTTTTAAAAAAAAGCAAATGAAGGAAAGAGCATGGCTGATTCAGGAATATTGTTTTTTTTTTAGGAAATAACTACTTGCTGCTATATTGTATTTAGAATAATGTTAAATTTTCTCTCGATTTTGGAGCTTTCATTCACTTGCATTTTAGTCGAGCAAACTAGAAACAATTTTTTTATTGATAATTTTAATTCAAAATCATAATATTTATTACAATATAATTTAACAATAAAATTGTTTATCAAGATCAATTTAATTATAATTATGTTAATAATTAAAGTTAATTTTGTTACAAAATATTTAACATTTTACATAAATAAGAAATTGAATTATCGTAAATATTTCTATTTATTAATAATTTTTGTAGGTAATATATTTATATTATTTAATAATTTTATGTTTTTTTTCTAGTTATCATAGTTACATACATCGGTTTTTTTTTTTACTTAAAACTTAAAAGACATTTTCATAAGTCTTATATTAATTTGAGTAAGTTAAAAAAATTTAAATTATATATTCATATATTTAATTAAAAAAAGAATAAAAAATAATTTAAATTTTAATAGTTAAATAATTTAAATCATATATTTCGTATATTTAATTCAAAAAAGATAGTAATTTAAGACTACTTATATTTTGTCAAGATAAATGGGAAGATTATAACACATATAGAATTTTGCTTTTAAAAAAAATTAAAATCCAAAATTTTATTGTTTTTAGAGTTTGAATTTTTTTTAGAGTGATCCTTGTTTTTTTTTTCACAATTAGGATCTAAAATAAATCATTAAAAATATTCAAAGTGATATATAATAATTAAAAAGATTGAATTTTCAATTTATTATCTATTTTTTATAACCTAACTAAATTGATATTTAAAAAATAATTTGATAGATTAATTAATAAATTTTATTTTAAATAATTTATTTTTAATAACTAAGTAACAACAAAAATAGGATGAGTGGTTGAGATTTTAAAAATTTAATTTAATTATATAATTTTTAGGAGAATAAATGGATTTTTTACTATATTATAAAAATACTATCAAATTTTGATTTATTATTTTTATATTATCAAATTTCATAAATATTATAAAATTATAATCAATTTTTTTTTATTACTTTCATATTATTCATAAATTTAATAAAAGTATCATAACTTACAAATAATTTACCGATAAATCATTAATTTATTTATTTGGATGATATAAGTTTAATGTTATGAAAATAATAAATAAAAATTTGATAATATTTTTATAATAACTCTCAAAATTTAATAATGGAAAAATATATCTAGACATTTTAAGATAAATGTACAACTCTTAAGTTAGAAAAATCCATTTACCGTTATAAGGATTAGCTTCTCTATATATAAATTAAATTGTATGATAAGATGTATAAATGATAAATTTATTTAATTAATTTTTTAGTAAAAGAATATATATTTAATTTTTTATATATGTTATAAAAAGAATAAACATATTTTTTTAAAGGGTTCAAAACAAAATACAATTAAACCTAAATTTTAATAGGATTATAGATAGGAAATAAAGTTTAAAAAAAGAGTTAATAAATTTTAATAAACATGTAAGCTTTAAATAGTATAATAAGGATGCATTTTTTATTTTAATTAAGATATAAATATTATTATTTTAAATCTTTTCTCATCGTGCATCCTTTCGTAGTATACGCATTAAATATTTGTTTTTTTCATAAGGTATTATGATTTTTTTTTTTGGAGTTACTGTCACATTATTAAATTACGTTGGTTTTTGTATTGTATTTGATATGTAAATTTTAAAAATTAATAATTTTTTTTATATTTAATATATTTCTTATGATGATTAAATTATTTTAATTATAAATTTTTATAATTTATATTTAATGTAAAGTGAAATTAACAAAAGTTGATGTAATAATTTTCTTTTAATACATTTATTATTGAAGGCAACCGAGTTGTGTGATTCCCACGATCCTCCGCATTCGAAGTGAAAAAACCAGAGCACTTAAATAAAACAAGAAAAGAGGCACATAGTTTAGACAAACCCAGAGCAATTGTTGTACCTGTGGTTTTGTGACTATGAAAAAGCCGAGTTCTTTCCTATAAAAGCAACACCCTTTTCTTCCCAACCCACCTAACTCACATAATCACAAATCAAAAACAAAGAATCGAGAATCAAACTTTAACTTTCACATCTAAATACATCGATCTTTCTCTTTTCATCACTCACCAAAAAAGCCTATTATATATAAACTTGTCTGATTTCATAAAAGCAAAAAAAAATGAAGGCAGCTTGCAGAGCATGGATTATAGCATCAAGTATTGGAGCAGTAGAGGCACTCAAAGATCAAGGCGTTTGTAGGTGGAATGGTGTTATAAGGTCACTTCAACAACATGCCAAGTACAATAACAGATCTTATCATCAGGCCAAGAAACTCACTGCCCAATCTTCTTCTGTCATCTCTAATAACGCTAAACGATCATCAAATGAAGACAAGATGACAAAAGTCTTGGACTTGGGATGCTGGGGTCCTAATACCATTAGATTTTGAATTGGTAAATTTTCATGTAATTATCCTATTAATTTCTTGATTGAATCCAAGCCTATGAGTATTAATTTGCCTTTTAATCCAGTTGGAAAATGTTGCTCACTGTTGCTGGGTTGTTAATATAATATCATTAAGAGAGTTCCTCCCTTCCTCTCTCTCTCTCTCTCAAAGTTTTGTGCTTTTTAGTTATTGATTTACTATATATCTTGCTAATTTTAGGGTATAAATTTTTAATATATTGATTTTGGAGTGGCCTGTGGATGGAATGTTTGGATAATCAATTTTGAGAAGAATTAATGGTGAAAGTGAATCAGATCAAAGTTGCCTCTATTAATAATACATTGAGAAATCAACTATAGCTTCAAAGACAACAAAATATATCTCTGTGAGACATTATATTTTTTAACATAACCCATCATTTGAAAGGATATTTAGGTGCTGAAAATCAAGGGTTGGACACTTTAATAATATCGATATTCAATATAAAAAAATAATTGAATGTTATAGTTAGCCTGTCTCTGTTTTGAGTAAGGGAGAGAGATTTCTCTTTGGAATTAAAAAAATCATTATAAGAGCAACGCTTTAATTTAAAAATGTCAAAAACAGTGATTGCTTAAGAAGAAAGAATGATTTAATGTTGTATTGTTGTGTTTAGAATGTACATAGAGAACACTATTTATAGATCAGAATGTATAAGTACAAGCGAATAAAGTGAAACAGAAGACAAAATGAAGACAAGCGAAATAATGAAAGTGTGAAACGAATATGAGACAAGTGAAATAACAGAAGCGTAGCATGAATACAAGCGTAATACAAGTCAATTAAATTACAATATCAAATATAACTTAACATCCCCCTCAAACTCAATGAGGAAGAGAACAATCAACTCAGTTTGGAAACTAATTTTGAAATCTACATGGTAGATGAGATTTGGTGAAGATGTCACCATTTGCTTTCGACCGCGAGATATTGATTTGAGACAAACAAAGGCTTCAAGAATACGTTGACGAACAAAATGACAAATCAATCTCGATATGTTTTGTTTGCTCATGAAATACATTATCAAAGCAATCAATAAGACTTGATCACACAATATAGATAATTGCGCTTGATCGAGTAACACCCATATCGCTAGTAACCAACTGAGCCAAAGAAGTTCTTTGTTCGAAATGTGTCGAAGAAGAAGCACGATATTCACCATTCGGATCGAGAAGCGAGAGATTGTTTTCTTGCTTCACTAAGATATAAGAGAGTTTCCAAGAAAGAAACAATATCCGGGTGGCAGCGACGATCAATATCACCTTCCCAATCGGACTTGTTGGAGAAACGAGCATCGCGGAAACATAAGGTTTGATGTAAATAAGAATGCGAAGAATCAGATAATGGGTAAACCGCAGAGCAGGCATGAATCGACTAACTGCATTTAACAAAGATAGGCAATGTCGACGAGTGATCAGATAAACAAGGTTTTTACTACTAATCAGAGTAACGTGGCATCCGGCAGAATAAGTACCATCTAACGAGTAAGTTCGACATTGGTTTCTGTATGATGCGCTTTTACAATCATAGCGCCACATTAAGAATATCTAAGAGTACTTTGGCTGGTAGATAATATCCTCGGAATCGATGAGATTTCTAGGCCCAAGAAGTAGTGGGAGACGCATCATGTCTTTCATTTCAAATTGATGACTGAAACTACTGAGATCAATAATTCCATTGTAGTCATTCCCGACATGATCATATCATCTACATAAAAGCGAGTAAGTGTTACACCAAAATAGTCTTCCAATAAAGAGATCGAGTCATAAGAATCGGAAGTGAAACCAAAGTCGGTAGTTGCAGAGTTGATTTTACAAACCGCTATGAGCTTTGTTACGAAAAGCACGACTAAGTCCAGATACTTGATGCAGGTGAATGAGTGTATCCGCGAGGAGGTTTCATATAAACTTCCTCGCTATATGTCTCCATTGAGAAAAGCATTTTTGACATCCATTTGAAACATGTTCCAATTTCGGCAGCAAGAACAACAATGATACATCGAACGTAGAGTAGTCGAGCTGTGTGCAAAAGTTTCTTCATACATTCCATATTCCCTGTAAAACCCTTTGCAACCGTGACGAGCTTTATATCGCTCCACGACCCATCCGAATGAGTTTTGATTTTGAAGATCCACTTACAACCAATCAAAGATTTATTAGATGGAAGATCAACAGATCCACGACTGATGTAACGCTTTTGTTAATTCATCATCTGTCATACCAATTGGCCGCTAATAAGTGGTTAACTAGCTTCATAGTTGTGTCTGTGATGAGACAAAATAGTAGAGAAACATTGGTAATCATTTAAGATGAAAAAGGAAGACTACTTACACGAGTAAGAGAACGTAAAGTGATGACTCGACAATCGGTAGCTGGTTCTTTAAGATGTTGTTATGGCGATTGCCAGGCGAAGGAGTGACACATCGTGAGAAACCGTAGTAGATACGCAGGTAATGGAGCAATGTCGGAGGAAATAAATCAATAGTTGGGTCATTAAAAATGAGACAGGTAGAAGATGAGACATGAAATGAAGAAATAGAGGAAAACATTTTACGTTCTCCAAAAGATGACATGACGGAGACGCAATCGCTTAGAAATGTAGTCCCAACAACGATAGCCTTTGTGTTCTATTCCATATCCTAAGAAACAACAAAGATGCAGAACGCAGGTTCTAATTTATTGTGTTCATGCAGGGTGAAGAAGAACAAAACAGCACAACCAAACACTTTATAGCTCATAAGACGGAGTAAGTACTATGTAGACGCCATAAGGGATTGATCAGGAATAATAGGCATGGGAACACGACATGGTATAAGCACAGTAAAGAGTCGCTTCACCTCAAAAGCGCTCGGACAAAGAACTAGAAATGAGCGAGAGTACGGTAACAGTATTAAGAATACGTTCTGTTTTCGCTCATTTCTTCCATTTTTGAGATGTGCCAGACAAGAATATCGGTGAAAGAGTCCCATTTTGTCGAAGAAAATTTAAAAAATTTGTTTCTTTATATTCCATAGCATTATCAAATTTCTAAGAACTTTGATATTTTGAGAAAATTGGTTTTAAATCCATTTGGGCAAAATCATAATAAATTTCGGGTAATTTAGATCTATGTTTCACAGAAAAATCCATGAATCTTGAATAATCATCAATAAAAATGACAAAATAAACACATCCCCCATAGGATTGGGGACGGACCCCAAACATCAAAATGAATTAAGTCAAAAGGAGATACGTAAGTAGAATCACTTTTATTAAAACATAAAGTTGTAGTTGTTTTCCCACCGACAAGGCAAACAATTTACATTATCGTAAATAGAAACAGATCCTAATTTACCGTAAGATGCTAAGGGATTTAAGACGCCCATGATTTTATTGTCCTGACGAGCACGCCATAGGTTTGACAGGAGTAAGGTAGAAGCAAGAATCGGCGCGTAGGAGAATCGGGGTAGATGAAGGTTGATAAGTTCAAATAATCGCCCAACCCACGGCCTATCCCATGATCTGTCCCCGTCGCGATCCTCGTGACACGACAACCGTAAGAGGAAAAAGTAATAAGAAGACCAAGTTCACATAATTGACCAACAGAGATAAGATTTAGGTAGTAAGATCGGGAATATGAAAGCGTGTCGAAAGTGATATGTAAGACGTGGAAACTTGTCCTACAAAGATTAACAATACGCATACGTGAACCATCGCGCTTGAATTAAAGGTTCGGGAGATGGAAGATTACGTGGGAGCAGAAGATGCGAGTATCATGCAGTCATACGTTACAACAAGCAGAATCAAAATACCATAAAGATTTACCCGATGGAGAGACAAGGCAAGTAGAGTAGCATTACTAGATCAGGAGAGAACATGTTGCTACCTTCAAGTTCTCGAAAAGAGAAAGTAAATTTGTCATGATTATCCCCAAGTAGCACGGTGATAGATGCAGTTACTATTTTTACCAAGCATGCTCGAGAGGATTTTGCAGGAATAATCGGCAGGATTCCAGAGGGAATGCCGAGAGAGGATTCAAAGCAATTTATTAAAGTGTCCTGGACCCTTCTTCTACATAATATATACATACCCGAACGGGACATGTAAGAAGCTCATGATTGGGTTGTGACAAAGAGGTATGTACCTTTAATGTTTGAAGTCCTCTTTAACCTCCTTGCAGATAAAAGGGTGGCAAGAAAGACCAGATGTATTTAACTTTGAAAACCCCCATCCGAGTTTCTTCAAGAAATGGGGTTTCACATAGCAAAGATCTAAGGATGGAAAAGACTCCGATGGAGTAAGGAAGCTAGGTTCAATGTTCAAATCGATCATGCGAGAGCCATGAGAAAAAATAACAAGACGCTGGTGATTAAAGTTGCAAAACATCTCAAGATCAATCTTGTTCGGCTTGGTTCATGCAGTGTTGATCCTAAATAGTATGCATTTTGCAGAAATTGGTTAATTGGTCGATCACCTCTTCGCGTTGCATGGAAGAGTTGTTAAAAGTTGATATTGGTCAAGCAACTGTCAGAAAGTCGAGCCTCAAGAAATTCCCAAACTTCTTTGCAAGAAGGTTGTCAAAACGCCCAAATTCACCACGACAGGGTAAAGTACCATAAACCAGGTAATAATCTGATGATGTTTACTCTCCCGCCTTCAAGGCGATCGCCAGTCAAATAAGAGTTGTTTTCGTGGTTTCTTTGACGTGGCATGTAGATATCACCGCTATGAAACGCCATACCATGGCCTCCTTTCAAGAAACTTTTCATTGCTGTTACTGTGCCAGGTAGTTAGTATCATCAAGGTGATGAGATTGGTTTGTAGGATATCATTTCGGTCCATTTTAACGAAATAATTGAAAGAGATATAAAGCAAATATATATAGACAAAGATAAATGAGATATCCTTAAAAATGAAAAGAGAGTTGAAAACAAGCTCCGGAACTCGGGTCAAGGAGCCGGGCACAGAGAGTCGAGGCCGAGAGAATTTGAGGCCGGGAGTTGAGCCGGGCCGAGTGAGCCGAGTTCGGAGGCGAGGCCGAGTGGTCGGGTTGAGGTGAGCCGGGTGAGCCAATAAGCCTGGGAGCGAGGAAGAGAGGCGCAATTTGATAGAAATTTTAGAGGTATACGAGAGGCTCGATACCAGCCAAGCACCATGAGAGATAAAGAAGAATGATTTAACGTCAGATTATGCTTTAGAATGTAACAGAGAACCCTATTTATGTGATCAGTCAGAAGACAATAAATAAGGTAACAAATGAAACACAAATGTAGCATGCTCAGTGTCAATTAAATTACAATATCAAATATAACTTAACACTTATAAATGAAACATTACCAACATGGTTGGTTTGTTGCTTGACAAGGAAGCCGTTCTGCACCAAATTCATAATTAATATAAGCATAGACCCTTTACATTTTATAAATATGTTATCAAATTCAAGTATTGGTAATAGATTTCTAATTAGGGTCTTAGAGATGAAAAAAAAAAACAAATGAGCATGCGGAAAATCTGGTTCGACCTCATCTGATCGAGTTCTTAATGAAATGGCATATAAAAAAAAGGGTGAACATAACTTAATAATATTAAATTATTACGTTTATTTGATTGAATTATTTTGATTGAATTATTTTTAGTCTTATTTATGTTATTTTACTAATATAAGTTTTAGATTAACGAAATATTATAAATATAATAGTTAGGTAATAAAATGATATAAAAAATAATTTAATAAGAATGATTTTAGAAATTTTTATTTTTTTAATTAATTATCGTTAAATATAAATTAAAAAAAAAATCAATATTTTTATTAAAATCGTAAATGTTAACTCATATGAATTTTTTTATAACTATTAGACTTTTAGTAATATATCCAAAAATTAGTGTAACTTTTGTTAAAATTAGTCACATTGTTACCTTTCATCTTCATAATAAAATAGTTATTATATTATAATTTTAATTAATCTAAAATATTTTATAATTAGTGAGATTTTAAGTAGTAAATATAGAGATTTTTTTAGAATTTCTCTTTGTTAACGATGGTTTAATTTACTTAACGGTGATCGTTTAAATTACTGAACAATTCTAGCATGTCAAATTATAATAGGAATTAGCCAAAACGTAGCCAATTAAACCATCAAAATTTTGGAAGAAGGGCAAAACTGAAGTGTTTTTACTCCACAATTCCTGGCTGAAAAATTTTCATAGCACAGTGTGTTTTCACAAAAAAGGCAAAAACCAAACTGAACCTGCAACTCAAACCTTGGAAGAGCGGCAAGAATGTTGTTCATCTCCAAACTTTCCTCAATCTGTTTGGCAAAACCAGGCTCATATATGTAGAAGACCTATTTTGCAGGTTACTTTCTTATTCCAAAATGGTTCTCCCTGCTACTACTAAATTTTCCTAATTGAAAAAAATTCTAATAAATTATTTCATTTTAAACGTTATTTACATCTGTTTAATACTTAATACTATCTAATCGAATCTCGTTTAATTTAATTATGATTTTATTTTTATTGTTATAAGTTTACGTACATTAGTTTTTATAATTTTATTAAAAAAAATCAGATTTCACTTAAAACTTAAACGAATTTCCAATAATGTTGGAAAGAAATAATCCGTCTAACGGCACTCGTATGTTCCCTCTGGTCGTTTGAGTTAGCATCTAAAGTTAAATCAACCGCTTTAATGTTTTCCTGTGATATGTAGAACTTCCCTTGTTTTTATCATGAATGTATGTATGCCTTCTTTTTCTTAAATATGTTTAATAAAAAATAAATTCCTCCATTAAGCATATAGCGGGGATAGCTCAGTTGGGAGAGCGTCAGACTGAAGATCTGAAGGTCGCGTGTTCGATCCACGCTCACCGCATATTTTGGCTCTTTTTGACATGACTTTGAAGTGTTTTTCTGCAGTTTTCTTCGTTTTATTTTCTCATAGCGTCTATTCTCATGATTTTCTAGTTAATGCTTAATTGGATAATAACACTACGATTAACTTCAAACCAAACCCACTATAAATTTTCTTCATTTTGATTATCCGTTAGATTCTCACTCACTATCATCTCAATTGACCCAGATCGATGTGTCACTCGAGCAAAACATAACCCATCCCATCAAAACAATTATCTTAGTCTCTCATAAAGATAAAATGTGGATAGAAAGATATGAGTAGGTGATGCTTAAAAATCCTTTCGATCCTTCTGATTGGTTGATTCAAAACTCAACAATCCCCACCACTATTTGTTGTGCTCTCGGCCACCCATTTTTATTTTCTTGTTTTTTATTGCCTACACATTCTTTTATACCCACCTTCCTTTCCTACAATACTTCATTCCTAGGCTGCAAACTCCTAAAAGTTAAAGGGTTAAAGAAAAATTGCATTTACTGAAATTAGCTAAGAATCTCAATAATGGCAGCAACTTCTAGCTCTAGCACACTACTTAGACCAACCCCATTTCTTGGTCAAAACAAAGGATCAACTTCTAATGCTCTAAGGGATGTTGTTGCTATGGGAGCTAGCAAATTCACCATGGTAGGTCTTCTATTGCTTTCTCTGTCTCTGTCTCTGTCTCTGTCTCTCTCTATTTTTTGAGTTTGAAGAAGGTTTAAGACCGATGAGATATTCGGTTTTTGGGGTTTGTAATTATGTATTAGGGAAACGAATTATGGTATGGACCAGAGAGAGTGAAGTACTTGGGGCCATTTTCTGCACAAACTCCATCATATCTGAATGGAGAATTCCCAGGTGATTATGGATGGGACACTGCTGGTTTGTCTGCTGATCCTGAGGCCTTTGCTAGGAACAGGGCTCTTGAGGTATTTTCCTTGCTTTTTTATTGGAATAATTAATAGTTATTAGAAAGAGAGTGCGTATCATCATAGTTCCTAGTAAATCCCAAATGAAGGGTCTGTTTTGTTGTTTTGTTTTGTTTTTGAAGATATTGTAAAAGCACTTTTAATAAGAATAGAAAAGTGTTCATGAACCTATATTGTGATTTCAGGACTCATAAATAAAGCATTCCGACCCACAGATGCACAAATAATGCGCTTCCAAAAAGCATTTTCATCTAAAATCACGAGCTAACAAACTTGAAATATTAAACTTCGTCGTGGTGGAAATTCCAACAGTTGATCATATTGTTTATGGTAAAATTGTAGGTTATCCATGGTAGGTGGGCAATGCTTGGAGCATTAGGATGCATAACACCAGAAGTCCTAGAAAAATGGGTAAAAGTGGACTTCAAAGAGCCAGTATGGTTCAAGGCAGGAGCTCAAATCTTCTCAGAAGGAGGCTTAGATTACTTGGGCAACCCCAATCTTGTTCATGCTCAGAGCATCCTAGCAGTTCTGGCTTTCCAAGTAGTTCTAATGGGTCTTGTTGAAGGATTTCGTATCAATGGCCTAGAAGGAGTAGGAGAGGGCAATGAACTCTACCCAGGTGGTCAATATTTTGACCCTCTTGGACTTGCTGATGACCCTGTTACTTTTGCTGAGCTTAAGGTCAAGGAAATCAAGAATGGTCGGCTTGCCATGTTTTCAATGTTTGGTTTCTTCGTTCAGGCCATTGTTACTGGAAAGGGTCCCTTAGAGAACCTTTTGGATCACCTTGACAACCCTGTTGCTAACAATGCTTGGGTCTATGCCACCAAGTTCGTACCTGGGTCATAAATTAGTGGTCTTTTTAACGTATTTTTACCCATGAATGAAATTAAATTGTTTTCTTTGTACATTATTGTTAGTTGCCTTGCTGTAGTTCTTGAAAATGCTTTAGTTCAAAAGAGATGCGAGAGTTTATTTGTTTCTGCTATTGAAATTCTGTAAAAGCTCCTCACTGAAAAAATAAAAAGCTTATGAAGCAAGCCTAAAGAATGTTTACTAAAAGTACTCCCGGGGCTTATTTGTACATTCCAACATAAGCACATGATTTCTTGAAAGCACTTTCTCTTAAAACACTTCTAATATAAGCATAAACATATGCAAAGTCAAGGAAGATTGGAGCTGGTATGTGCTGCTTGTTTTGAAAAGCCCAGACCTCCTAAGCAAGAGCACCAATTTAAAAGTTCAAAAAATTCAACTAGGAAATTTCATGTCTAGACCTATAATCAAGAAGATTAGGTCAATTGTCATATACATAACCTGCTAGCCCCAAAGGCCACAAATTATTTGCAATCCATGATTGATTTGCCCACCTGAAATCTTTAACAAATTTAAAACACAGTTAATAGGAAACTCATCAAGCAGAAAAACTGCAGAACTCATCTTTCCAAGGATTCAAAGCTCTACAGAGACAACAAATGATTGACGGTGCTAATGCTGAGTCTTAGTGAACAAGAGAGTAAAAGAAAACCAACATTTAACATAAGTACTACAAAAACGAGGCAATATGAACATTTTCTTGCCATATATTTACAATTGAGTTCTACCTGGTATCCCATTACATCAATGAGGACAGAAATATACACATGGAATAATAAAACAGGATTAATTATCGTTCAAAAACATGCTATTGGATTATCTATAATCTTGAGTATTTTTACCAAATTCAAACGATCCGTAATATACAATTTTTCTCCCCTTGCTAGCTGAAACTACACATTGCTTAAGGATGTGTTGCCATAAATACAAACCAAGGGCAGCACTTGAGCAGGGAAATCTTGCCCTTAGTTGCAAGATAGTTTTGAGCGTATTCTTTCCCCCCATTTTTGATGATTTTTTTTTACAGCTTCTGAATGCCCAAGTTGGTGACGTTTTGTCTTTGTTTCCCGTAATCTTATCTTATACTCTTTCTTCCATAATTCAAATTGAAGTTTCAGTTTCCGTATTTCTTCATCAGGATTCATATTTGAAAAAGTCCTTGTCTGATCTCCACTAAAGCCTTGGCATCATTATCAAAAGTCTGTTTCCGCTGGTCGAATTCCTTTACCAGGCTGCCAACTGCACTTAAAATTCCATGATATTTCACCCTACTGCAAAAGCATTATTGCTATTAGATTTCATGGGTGTGCTTGTAGCAGGGTTTCGGGATCCCATGGATGTAGCATCCTCAGCATTATAAGAGCAAGTGGATGAAACATTAAGTTTTGCAGGTTGACCAACATTTTTCTCAACCCCTAGGCTCATCCAGGCATTAGAAAGGTGTTGGCTCATCTGCAAATAGTACAAGGCATTTGCGATTGAAATATTAGGACTCTTACATGCTAACCCTAGTGTTGCTTTAGAGTTCATTTCATTTTAGGTACATATAACCTGCAAAACTACTAAAAGATGGTAATATAAACCCCCCAGAGCCTAAAGTCTAAAGATTCATCAATCGCCAGTATCTTATACAAAACTCTTGTAGTAAGGACATATTACCCCAAAGACAAATGATTAGTTTGACATTCTTTCAAATTACTCCTTGGCAACATCCTATTAGATCTACCATATGCTACTTCTTGGTTGCCATCTGGTTCAAATTCATTAAAATTACTCCTTGGCAACATTCTATTAGAACTATGTTACCCACAACATTACATTGCCCTTCACATATAATTTTTGAAACGGGATTAAGGACAGCCTTAATAATATTAATAAGGATACTAATATACGTCTAGGGCCACCTCCAGCAATGAAGGTGGGCAATGCTTGGAGCATTCCCAAATGTTTCTGCATTCCCAAATGTTTCCGTGATGTTTCCAGTATATAGTTGCTCCGAAGGATTTCATGCTCTATGTAATTTTTTAGATTAATTTCACTATTCTATAATTTAAAATTACAAATAATTAAGTAAAATTTTATTTATAATAAAATGAAAGAGAGTGATGGAAAGGGAGAGAAACCAAGGAGAGGGAGGGATTTTATTAATAAAATAATTAATATTTTAAAATAATTAATTATATTTTTAAATTATAGAATTAATAAAAATCACATAAAAAAATTAAAATATATAAATTAAATAATTAAAATATTAAAATTAATACGCACCTAACAAACGATGTATTTCCACCACCTTATAGGCAGATAACAACCTTTAAAAAAAAAAAAAAAAAAGAGGGAGGCGTCGTGTACCTCTCATCATCTCATTATAAGCAGTATCTGTCATAGCATAAACATGAGGGCTGTACAGGAGTCTTTGCTTATAAGTTGTTACAATATCATCCCCATAAATTTGTACGTTTTTGAAGGGATTCATTGCAATCAGAAGGGAGAAAACTGTAAAACGCGATTCCAAATAAAAGAATTAATAAACTATACGGATAAATGTTTTGTGTACTTATTCAATTAAAATTATTGAATATTATGGTAGCTCATCGAATCAATTTAAAATCTTTATATACTTCTTCTTGATGATACACCAAAAAAACTCATACAAAACCACCTCACAACGATGATACACCAAAAAAACTCATACAAAACCACCTCACAACGATGATACACCAAAACATAACACCCAATCGATATATACATCACAAAGTCTATTAAAAAAGGTAACCTAATGGAGAGAGAGAGAGAGAGAGAGAGAGAGAGTCTCCTGAAGAAAAGCTACTACTCTTATATTGTTAGAGTTGTTGTGTATAATTAGGAAGGGGAAAGAAGATGAAAAATGAGAAAAAAGTAAAAGAAAAGAATATGGATTGTTGTTGAAGATTTTTTAGAATGATGACAAATTTAGGTTTCGTTTAAAATAAGTTTTAAGTTGTATGAATAAATTTTGTATCTTTTTAAAAATAGCATATATGAAAAAGCATTAACCCTTAATCATATTTTTAGATCGAAAGCATAAGGTATTTTTGTAATTAAAAAATTAAATTAAATTTTTTTTAAAGCTAATAATTTTTTTATTAAATATCTTTTATTAATATTAAGGATGAATAAATAATTCTATCAATTCTATTAAATTAAGAAATTAGTTATGATTTTTTGGATTTGGATCGAATTGATAAATTCTATAGTCGTGTTGGATTCGATTTAAAAAGTATACAATTTGTTTTGATTAAAATCAAATTTAAATCGATATATTTTTTATAATCTATTATATTCGATATAGATAAATTATTATTAAATTATAAATAAATATATATTTTATTTTATAGTTTATTATATTTAAGTATCACACATATCATAATTACATTATATTATTATTTTAGTTTTAAAAATAAATATAATTTTGACAATAATTTAATAATTATATAAACATATTTTTTGTTTTTATTTTTATTTTTTTAAGTTGTAATTAAAAATATATATTAATTTAAAATTTAAAATTTAAAATTTAAATATTATATATATATTGTATTTTATTTATGTAATAATTCATAAATAAATTTTAATATTATTATGATATTATTCATTCTGAAAAAATTAATCTTTTTAAATTTGGATTGATTACATTGTAGTATCAAATTTAAATCGAAAATTTTTCAAATCCAATTCAAATTATATCAATTTTAACTTAATAAAAAATAAACAATTTCAATTCATCGCTAATCTTAATTAATCATTGCATCTTCGTCTTATCTGTTAAGTTATATTTGATATTGTAATTTACTTCACTTGTACTACACTTACACTATTTCACTTGTACTACATTTGTACTACACTTACACTATTACACTTGTACTACACTTGTTACAATCCTATAAATATGGTTCTCTATGTACATTCTAAACACACCAATACAACATTAAATCATTCTTTCTTCTTATCTCTCTATACTCTTCACATGGTATCGAGCTCTCATATACCTCTAAAATTTCTATCAAAATTCTACCTCTCTCCTCGCCCAAACCCGGCCACCTCAACCCGACTCACCTCAACCCGGCCCTAAACCCGCCACCTCAATCCTGGCCACTCTAAACCCGGCCACCTCAAATCGGCTACCAACTCGCCACCTCCACTTGGCCACTCCAACTCGGCACTCCTCAACTTGGTTTCTCAACCCGGCCACCTCAACCCTGTGCTTGTTTTCAACTCCTCTTTTCATTTTTAAGGATATCTCCTTATAATCGTCTCTCTATATATTTGCTTTATATCTCTTCCATTATTTCGTTAAAATGGATCGAAATGATATCCTAAAACCAATCTCTACCACCTCATGATACTAACTACCTAGCCTGGGTACAAGCAATGAAAAAGTTTCTTGAAAGGACGCAAGCTATGGCGTTTCATAACCTGGGTGATATCTCTATACCCATCCAAGAAACCACCGAAAACAACACCTTATTTGGCCGATCACCTTGAAGACACGGGAGAGTAAACATCATCAAATTATTACCTCGGTTCCGTAACACCACTTTACCCTCCATTCACGGTGAATTTGGGGGCGTTTGACACCGCCAAAGAAAGTTTGGGAATTTCTCGAGGCTCGCTTTACTACAACAGATTTAGCCAACCAATATCAACTTTTAACAACTCTTCATACCAAACGCCAAAGGTGACATCAAACCATTAACCAATTTCTCTCCGAAATGCATACTATTCTTGGGGATCAACTCGCTCTTTCGAACCAACTTGACGAACAAGATCGATGCCGAGATGTTTGCAACTTTACCGTAATCACCAACGTCTTGTTATTTTTCTCATGGCTCTCCATGATCGATTTGAACCTCGTTTCGTGCTTCCTTACTCCATCTGAGTCCTTTTTCCATCCTTAGATATTGTGATTGAAGCTTCGCTCAAGAAACCTGGATGGGGGTTTTCAAAGTTCATCATACAGATTCTGCTCTTGCCACCCCTTTATCGCCCCAAAGCGAGGTTCTAAAGCAGGACTTCAAACATAAGCAAGGCCGCACCTACCGTCACAACCCCAATCATGAGCTTTTACATGTCCCATTCGGGTAATGTATATATTGTCACAAGAAGTGGTCCAGGAAACTTTAATAGAGATTGCTTTCAGAATCCCTCTCAAAGATTCCTCATGGAATCCCTCTCAAGATTCCTCCTAATCCCTCCCGCATATTCCTCCTTAATCCCTCTCAACATGCTTCGGTAAAAATAGTAACTCATCTATCACCGCCATACTGGTGATAATCATGACAAATTTACTTTCTTTCTACTCAAGAACTCAAGGTCTTCTTAAACATGTTCTCTCACAATCTAGTAATGCTTTCTCCCACGCCTTTGTCTACTCACATCGTAAATCTTTACGGTATTTTGATTTTGCTTGTTAGAATCCATATGACTCACGATACTCACATCTTCTCTCCCACACAATCTTCCATCTCCAAACCTTTAATTCAAATCGCTAATGGTTCACATATGCATGTTAATGCCGTAGAGACAAGTTTCCACATCTTCTATATCACTTTCTCGACACCTTTCATATTCCCAACCTTACTCTAAATCTTATCTCCGCTTGGTCAATTATGTGAACTCGGTCTTACTATAATTTTTTTCCTCTTCTCGTTGTCACGCGTGCGGTGATCCACGTAATGTGACGGATCCTTGGGATAGCCGTAAGGCTCGACGATTATTTGAACTTATCAACCTTCATCTACCCAATTCTCCTCACACTTCCATTTCTCGCTTTCTACCACTCCTATCAACCTATGGCGTACGCTGCCTAGGCCATACGCCCATGTGACGCCTTCGTCCCCTTAGCATCTTCTCGGTAAATTAGATTTGTTTCTATTTCGATAATGTAAATTGCCTTTGTCAATTGGGAAAACAACCTGGCTTTATGTTTAATAAAAGGATTCTACTTATCTCCCTTTCGACTTAATTCATTCGATGCTCGGTCCATCCCCACATCCTACCATGTGGACGTGGTTTATTTTGTCATTTTTATTGATGATTATTCAAGATTCACATGGATTTTTCTCATAAAACATAGATCCTAATTACCTAAAATTTATTATGATTTTGCCCAAATGGTTAAAACCCAATTTTCTCAAAATATCAAAAGTGCTTGAGAATGATAATGCTATGGAATATAAAGAAACAAATTTTTTAAATTTTCTTCGACAAAACGGGACTCTTTCTCAATATTCTCGTCTCCGCACATCTCAACAAAATGGAATAGCCGAGCGAAAACACGGACATATTCTTAATAATCGTTCGTACTCTCCTCATTTCTAGTTCTCATCTCCGAACGCTTTGGGGTGAAGTAGCTCTTACTATTGTTTATACCATCAATCGTATTTCACATGCCTATTATTCACAATCAATCCCCTTACGAGCATCTCTATAGTATTCTCCATCTTATGAACTACTCAAAGTGTTTGGTTGTACACTGCTTTTGTTCTTCTTCACCCTCACGAACACAATAAATTAGAACCTCGTTCCTCTCTTTGCTGCTTTCTTAGGGTATGGAATAGAACACAAAGGCTATCATTGTTGGGACCCTATCTCTAAACGATTACAGATCTCTCGTCATGTCATATTTGAGAACATAAAATGTTTTCCTCTATTTCTTCATTTCACGTCTCATTTCCTACCTCACCTTATTTTTTAACGACCCAACTATTGATTTATTTCCTCCCGACATTGCTCCATTACCCTCACCATCGTCTACTACGCTTTCTCCCGATGTGTCCGGCTCCTTTCCGCCGATCCTACCATAACAACATCTTCAAGCACTAACTACCTGGATTGTCCGCAGTCATCACTTCGCCGTTCACTCGTGTAAGTAGTCTTCCTTTTCATCTTCGTGATTACCAATGTTTCTCTACTATTTTGTCTCATCAGCGAACCCCAAAACTATGTAGAAGCTAGTTCTAACCCTTATTGGCAAAGAAGTTATGACATATGAATTACGTGTGCATTAACAAAAGCACATATATGGGATCTTGGATCTTGACCAGATCTAATAAATCTTTGATTGGTCAACAAAGTGGATCTTCAAAATCAAAACTCATTCAGATGGGTCCGTGGAACGATATAAAGCTCGTCTCGGCAACGGTTTTACACAGAATATAGAATCGACTATGAAGAAACTTTTGCACCAGTGACCACTCACTCGTCAAGTATCATCATTGCCACGCTCGAACCGGAACATGTTTCAAATGGATGTCAAAAATGCTTTTCTCAACGTGAGATATAACCGAGGAAGTTTATATGAAACCTCCTCCTAGATACACTCATTCACCTCATCAAGTACGCAGACTTCGTCGTGCTCTATTGGCCTCAAAACAAGCTCCTCGAGCTTGGTTTGCCAAATTCACTCTACACTTCATCGACTTTGGTTTCACTTCCGCCTCTATGACTCCTGTCTCTTTATTCTAAGACTCAATCGGTGTAACACTTCTACTCCTTTACGTAGATGATATGATCATAACCGAGAATGACCTAATGGAATTATTAATCTCAAGCAAGCTTCAGTCATCAATTTGAAATGAAAGACCTCGTCGTCTCCACTACTTCTGGCGGGGTCTAGAAATCTCATCCGATTCTCAAGGATATTATCTCTCTCAAGCAAAGTACTTCTTCCGATATTCTTAACGAATTTCTACTTACCGATTGTAAACCGCATCAACACCTCTTAGAAACCAATGTCAAACTTACTCTATTAGATGGTACTATTCTCTCGGATGCCCACATTATACAGACAACCAAGGTGAACCTTGTTTATCTCACAATCACTGGCCCGACATTGCCTACGCTGTCATCCTTACTAATTCATGTCTGGCTCCACGGTTTACCCATTATACTGGCGGCTTCTTCACATTCTTGCTACATGCACTATGTTTCACGGTCTCCATTTCTCCAACAAGTCTAATCTTCTTCTTTTCCGCCACTCGATTGGGAAGTGTGACCAACCGATCGTCGCTCTACCACCTGACATTGTTTTCTTGAAACTCTCTTATATCTCTGGCGAAGCAAGAAACAATCTCTCACTTCTCGATCCAAAGACCGAAGCCGAATATCGGTTTTGCCGACACCACTCAAGAACTTCTTGGCTCCGTTAGTTACTTGTGACATGAGGTTTCTCCAATCAATCGCAATTATCCTATATCAGGGCAATCAGAAGCATATCTAGGGATTCGCTTCACAATAACGTATTTCATGAACGAACAAAACATATCGAGATTGATTGTCATTTTGTTTCGCCAACACGTTTCTTCAAGACATCAGTTCTTTGCTCCAAATCAATATCCTCCACAGATCAAACAAATTGACATCTTCACCAAATCTCATCTACCATGTAGATTTCAAGAATTGGGCTTTCCAAACTCAAGTCGATTGCTTTCTATTCCTCCTCGAGTCGGATGAAGCTATATTCGATATCAGAATTTAATTCACTAGACTACACTCAGACATTTCACCATTTCACACTTCCAATTATTTCACTCAGATCACACTTCCACTATTTCACTTGTACTATACTTCCACTATTTCACTTGTTACATTCCTATAAATAGGGTTCTTTATGTACATTCTAAACACACCAATACAACATTAAATCATTCTTTCTTCTTATCTCTCTATACTCTTCACATTATCTATCAATACCATTTACACTTATTTACGGATAATGTTAAAATTTCAATTTTCATTATTATATTATTATTTTAAACATTCAATTTTTCCATTTAATTTAAAAAAGTAATTTTATAAATATATCGGGTATTTATGTAATCTAAATTTTCAAATTTATAAGTTCATTCTAAACATGGGTGACTTCTATTAAAATATAAGATAAATTGTTTTATTTTTATTTTTAAACATGAGTTTATTTTACTCTTTATTTTTAAATAACAACGCATCACTAAAACATAATTTTTAACTTTATGTTTGGTGGATCGTTACTTTTAATAAGATGAGTTAATGAATTGTTTTTCTTTTTCTTTTTAAGCGAACGGTGATGTGATTGTAGTTTACAACTTGAAATGATTAATAAATCACTAAATTTTACATTTAAATTATATAATGGACGTTAATATCAAATTGTTTGAAATATTAATAATTATATATTATAAATGTAATATAATATAATTATGCAAGTTTACAATTTAATTTTGTTTTTAAATTAAAAATTATAAATATTTTTATTTATAATATAAAATAAAATAAATAAATATTATATTTATAATTACTGATATTTTAAATAATAAGTTAGATATTTTCCCTACATTTTGATGGTAGAAAGTAAGAACGAAAAAGACGAGACAAATCCGGAAGAGAAAGGGGGGAAAGCCACCAAGCACCACCCGTCGATTCTCTCTGACTCCGACGCAGATCTTCATCAAATGAGCTAGTTAGGACAGCATCGACCATTTGTTCGACGAAAATACCCAATCAAAGTAGCATTGATGGAGTCGAGCATTCTAGAATCGATGGGTACGGAGATTGTGGGCGTGATGTCTCCAGTTTCAATCTGTATGCTTCTGGTGGTTGTTTTGGTCTACTCTCTCTCCCCTTCCAATCCCTTCTCTTCATCCGCCGCAGCGCCTCCGATTCGCACAGCTGCCAACCTCGTCTATCTCGAAACCCCTTCCGATTCTACCACCCAGAAACTCGAGGGCGCTCTCCTCAACGCCTTGGTCTTCGTAATTCTCATCGCCCTCGTTACCTTTCTTCTCGTCCTCCTCTACTACTACAACTTCACCAATTTCCTCAAGAACTACATGCGATTTTCAGCTTTCTTCGTTCTAGGTACCATGGGAGGCTCTATCTTTTTGTCAATTATTCAGCATTTTTCCATACCCATTGACTCAATTACTTGTTTTCTACTGCTTTTCAATTTTACTGTTGTGGGTGTATTGTCTGTCTTCTCGGCTGGGGTACCCATATTCTTGAGGCAACTGTACATGGTTTCTTTAGGCATCTTTGTGGCTGCATGGTTCACGAAATTGCCCGAATGGACTACTTGGGTTGTGCTTGTGGCCTTGGCGGTTTATGATTTAGTGGCAGTTTTGGCTCCTGGTGGACCGCTAAAGATGCTGGTCGAGTTGGCTTCAAGCCGAGATGAGGAACTCCCAGCTTTGGTCTACGAGGCTCGGCCAACTCAGAATCGTGTTGGGCCGGCTCTAGGACTTTTGGTTGCTGGGGTTTCAGATGATCGCTCGGTTGAGCTTCAAACTGTCTCGAATGACAATCGCGGTAGTTCAGAGTACACCGCCGTGGAAGTTAGGAGTTCTTTATCTGCCTCTGAAGGAGCTGAAGGGGAGAGCTCACCGTTGGTGGGGAATAATACCAGAGCTAGACATTTGCATTCCTCGGGTTACTCAATTCAGTCTGAAAGAGTTGGGCAGATTGGCAATAGAGAATCAGAAATTGTACAAGACGAGGAATTGTCGCCTCTTGTTGAAGTTATGGGTTTGGGAAATGAGAGAGAGCCGTCGAGAAGTGAAACCGAAGAAGATATGGAAATGACAGGCAGGGGAATTAAACTTGGTCTTGGAGATTTTGTTTTCTACAGTGTGCTTGTGGGAAGAGCTGCAATGTATGATCTTATGACAGTCTATGCTTGTTACCTTGCCATTATTTCGGGACTGGCCTGCACTCTTATTTTGTTGTCAGTTTGTCGGCGAGCTCTTCCTGCTCTCCCTATTTCTATTGCCTTGGGTGTTATCTTTTACTTCTTAACTCGGTTATTGATGGAACCTTTTGTTGTTGGGACAGCCACAAGTTTGCTGATGTTTTGATCTTTCTAGAGGTAAACTAAATTAGAATACTCTTATGACCCTTTAGACATGAAATTTTAGATAACTCCTACAAATTATACACTTTTTTAATGAAATAATCATTTCCTTTTCTTTGTGTGACATACAGCTTTATTCTTTCAAGTTGTATTATTGTTCAGCACTCGAGCTGTGCTAGAATATAGAAGGCTTTAGTGGATTTTGGATTCTATCTGTACTTGACAAAGAACACTATTAACTTCTCTGCTTCCAGCAAGAAAAAGAAAAATGACTCTTATGAATAGAAATTTATTAGATTTGTTGGTTCATTTTAATATCCCTGGGCCATGATTTTTCAGGCCTTTTCTTTCATAGACTTTCTAGTTTTGTTTGCTCTTCATTTGACTTGTCCATGCATAAACTACTCTTCAATGTTTTTACCCTTTTAATTAATCTATCCTATCGAGATGGAGGAAGAAGCCAGTTTATGAACTAGGACAAGGATAGATGAACAGTAGTTTGGCGGTGGAGAAATCGAAGACTACTCTTCTTTTAAATATCTTGCATCCGTTAGTGGAAATTTATAATTCTTTTCTTTGCAGAATCTTCATGGTTTAATATGTGTTGTAGTAGAACAACGCAACACATGAAAAGAAACTTTATTTGACATACAAGAATCTTCTGATCTTTTGATTTGGCCTGATTTCTTTACTACGATAAGGGTTAAAAAGCAACATTCAGAATATAAAAAATATGGTCAAGCACCGCCTTTCTCACGCAGTTGGGAAACGGGAATACCCTAACAGTTGGTCATTGGTTCTGAAGAGAAGATTCTAGGTACCTGCATGGCTGGGATTACTGTAAAAATTCTTGGCTGGCTTTTCTACGAAGCTCAGGACTGTCTTTGTAACCCAAGACCAAAATCCCCCAAAATATACCATTTTTCCTTGCGGCAGACCCTTCTCTTTCATTTTCCCTAAACTTGAATATGGAAACACTTCTGGTTCCATCACCTGTGCTTTTTTCCCATTCACGCATGGAGTTACCCACATTTAACCTCATGCTGTACCTTGCTGCTGCTTTCATTTTACTTCCGAATGCCACTGGTTTTGCTCTGTGGTTTTTAGGTAAGTTCTCCATTTGGTTGGCATTTATTATTATTTCATTTTGAATTATAAATACATGAACGGGTGCTTCATGTTCATGGTCTTTAGGAGTTTCTACTGCTATTTTGCTGCTGTCACTGCAGCTGCCTGGTTAGAGGCATGTCAAGAAGATCCCTCGTTAGATGGTTTTGTTATTATTTCAATTTATCGTTCTATGTTCTCTAGTTTGTGAATACTTGAATGGTGCTTTCTGACTGTAATACTTAGGGTCCTTTTCAATGATTAACTCTCACAAGTCATAACTTAGTTTTTTTCATTTATATTTGTATTGTTTCCATGGCAAAATATGAATTATTCACGAATCTAGCCAAAGTGTATCAATATTTGTGGCTTTGTGCTTGTGGTTTAGCATTGGCTTAAATGAGTAAATTTCTAAATATTTTTCGATTCACACATTAAATGAACAAGGCTAGAAGCATTTTAGGTATAAAAGTTGCAAAAATAACCACACTTAAAATTAAATAACTAATTCCCTACAGTCACCTGTATAATAAAGAAAAGTGAAACTAAAAACATATTTTCAGCGAAAAGTCTTGAAAACCCTGTTCTTACATTCAAAAACCTACTTTGATACCTTAATAGGGGTGGGGTATTTCTAGTTTTGGTAATTATAAGAATTTGTCACGTCATTATAAAAATTTGTTTGGGATTAGATTTTGAATAATGATAGGATTACTCATTTTATATAATAATAAGACACTATCTAATCAAAAAATTACATTATTAAAGTGCATTTTTCTATCATTTGTGCCCTTCATCCAACATCTTTTAGTGCAAGGTAATTATATTCAATTATATTATAATTAATTTATATTAAATTGTATTATAATTAATTTATACAGTGTTTGATGACATGTATAATATAGTTCGATAAAATTTATTAAAAATATTTTTAAAAAATAATTCATATTTATAATGATATGTAATTTGTTTTATGTATTTTTTATCTATTAAAATAGTTTTATTATAAAAATTTATTTAAATTAATATTTAATTTATTTTTATATATATTTTTTTATATTTTAAAAATAAAAAAATTATTTTTAATTTAAGACGAACAAAAAATCATGATACATAATTTTAAAATTAAAAATTTAGATAAATTGAGTTAGGTGTCTATTATGATTTAGACTCACATCTTTTAATATATTAAATTTTTACGTAACTATATAATTTTTATTTTAATACAATATATATTTAGATTTTACAACTAAATGCATAATATTATATAAATTATATAATCAAGATCTTTGACATTATGTAACAAACATGTTGTAAAGTTGTAAAGTTCTTTGACATTATGTAACAAACATGTTGTAAAGTACTTTAACAAAAATAACAACTGAAATTAAAATAGTTGTAAAGATGCTTAAAAATTATAATTTAGTAAAAATTGAATATTTTTTTCAATTAATACAATTCACTTTGAAACACTTACTTATTAATCATTTTAAATTACAGCGATTATGGAATTCACATTCGAAACAATACAGGCATCACCTTTACTAATATGAGGTGCTAAAATTTGAATGTTCTTGAATCAAACATTGCATGAAGATACAATCTTATTTTTTTTAAAATGATCAGTTTAGTCTTGTTATTGTTGGGTTAGGGTCTAAATGGTTTCAAATTTTTTAAGAAAGTCAAATAAATATAAATCGTAATTCTTTATTTAAATAAAACAAAAAAATAGATACGAGAGATGCATGATATATTTTTTCACATAAATTTGATATATTTTAACCATTTTTGCGCTAACTAAAGTTATAATATCCTTAAATATTTTTTGTGTTTAAATTAAAGTTTTTTTAATACTATAAGAAAAAGAGATTTCACGTTTTTTTTGTTACATATGAATTTTTTTCTCGATTTTTTATTTATTGTAACTTTAAATTACGGAGTTATCTTTAGTTAATTATATATAGAGTTAACAGATGTATTTTTTTTTTTTTTGTTACGTATAAGGTTTAATTTTGATGATATTATGTTAATTAGATGATTTTGATTATTTTTATTAAATTAGAGATATAATCAACACAATTTAATAATTACAGAACTAAAGTATCTATTTAATAATTAATGAACTAAACAAATCTTTTTCCTTTTCTATTTTATAATTTTAATATTATATGTTTTTCTTTTAATTTAATCTATTTAAATTAAAAGAAACAAAAAAAAAGCGTTATTCATTTATTTGTATTTTAAATAAAAAATTTACTACGCTGCACGTAGTTACTTGCATCATGCATGTATAACTTCTAAGGCAATGATGAATTTATATGCACGTAATAATTCCATATAACTTCTTAAGGAATGGTGAATTTGAATGCATATATCATTTCCGTAAGTTAAACATTGTTTCACTTACTCAACTCTTTCTCTCTTTTTTTACAATTAATTAAATTCAATCATAATACATAGATAATTAATAACAAAATCAATACCTTTAAATTATCTTTATTCTTGTTTTAATATTTTTTTTATTTTATTATTTTTTTTATTTTATTTAAACTTAAACGCATGAAATACTCTTATTTAAATTAATCTTACAAATTTTGATCAATTTTAATAATAATTTCAATGTATTTGTAATAACTTAAAGATATTATTATTTTTAAAATCGATCAAAATACATATCGATAATTTAAATAAAAGATTTCATATATATCAATTAAGAAAATGGGTCAAAATGTATTGAAACAAAAATATAGATAATCTAAAAGTATCAACCCGTATATGTGTTTTTAAATAGTATCTCTTAAGTTTTAAGGTGGCTTAAAAAACAAAAATAAAAATAAAAAAGGTCTTTAAGCTCGAAAGTAGTTCACACTTCATGCATGATTTGTTAGCTTGACAAAATACGAACAATCAATCATGATTTATTCACGATCACCACTCATGAAAAAGCATCAATTGCCATGGCACTAAAAATAAAAAAATAAAAAAAGGTACTATTCTTTCATCGATGATTGTCCAATAACTAATGACAAAATAAATGATTGCCCCATGAAAAATATGAGAAAATAAAATAATCTATGCAACCCAGAGACCAAAAATGAAGAATTGTGCTGCCTCTACAATAGTTTACATCCCCAAATCGGGAGGAAATAGAAGAGAACCAAAAACAAAGGTGCTAACTTTCTGTGTTCTGACTATTTCTGTATAGTGTTGTGACGACGTAACTGCCATCATATCATCATCCCTCGGGCAACTCAACGTTTGTCAAACATCCCTTGTGTTAAAGAGGAAAAATCAAAATCTTTTCCTGATTGTGCAGAAGGTGAAGATGATATTGGAAATGGTGATTGGGATTTACTAGCTCCAGCAGTCGCTGTCTCATTGGCTGAGGCAACATGACCCATGGTATAGAAACTGCAGAAGAAACAGCAACAGAAATTACAAATATGAACAAAATCAAAGCATCCTTCTACTCCATAGCCGTAGTCAGCAACAACAATGATAGATTCTTCTTAACATGGGAGATGAAAAGACTACAGTCCTTGTATTCAAGTAAAGCTCACAAGAGACAAGCAATCAGCAAAACTCTGGGAACTAAAATTTTTAAATTCTTGATTTTCGTATTCAAAATGGTCAACTGAGGCACAAAATAAATTAACCCTATACATAAGCATAATACAGAGACTATATACAAAAGAAAACAATCATCATAGTATCCTCAAAAATTCAAAATCACCTGAATTTTGCAACCTGAAAATTGACACAGGCTTATCTATGCAGTTGTTCAATGTTTTGGGCTCAATGATGCATGAGACTCTTATACTAATCACTCAGTTTATTCACAGAGTAAAAGTGTTGACTAGACTTTGACATGACAGTCAAAAATCACAGAACAGTCCACGAAGCAACTGAAGCATATCTACGATAAATGATAATGCTAGGCAATGTTTTATGACATACCTAGTTGTCGAATATGGATCAGAAATTCTAGCTGCATGTGTGGGTCCCAAATTCCTCGCCTAGCTCAGAGGGCAATATATTAACATGTTGAACTCGCTAAAAAATGATAACTGAAGCAGCATCATACACATAAGACTTGTTATATACCTACCTGCATATGCTGCTGTGCGTCACCATGCCCACCTACCAACACACCTGGAATTCGGTAGCCAAAATTGGGCCAACTTTGAGTGGGCAAATTGGTACCATTGGACACAGATTGTTTTACAGCAGCCATGAGCAGGGACTGCTGCTGTGCCAGCATTGCCATCTGTTGTTGGTGCATAGAGAAAGGCGACACCATATTGGACTGCACATATCAGAACAGCAACATGTATTGCCATTTTAAATACTAATGCGGTGGAAAAAGCAATGCTGATACATCAACCAAATCATGAAAGTATGATGAAAATTGATTTCATAAATCAAGCCTCAATATCAACCAAAGTACATGCTGTATTTATTGAGATAATAAATAGCATAATCTAAAATAGAAATTGTGATTACACTAGATGATTCAGCACAGACCTTCTCAAAAAGATTCATGATGTCATTTTTTAAATCTTTCTGTGGTTTATCTGAAGTAGGTATCAATGAAGGTGAATTTTTGAATAAATCCTCGATTCCTGAATTTGACTTCCTACTGCTCTCCACTGAAGCTGGAGGCACACTTTTTTCGGTTTGTCTTGATGAAGATGAATCTTTAAATAGGTCCTCAATTACTGAAGAGGATTTGCTATTGGTCTCAACAGATTTTGATTGAGCAATTTTGTCAGCTGTTGATGCTCCATCAGCAGCTGCTGCGTGTTAAGCTCCATGATATCATTTGACAGAGACTAGCAGCTAGCATGTAATAATAACAGGTGCATGAAAAGATTCCCAAACAAAAGTAAATGACATACATTGAAAACCTGCCCAATCATTATCGTAACCAGATGCTGCTTTTGAGTCATTATCATTTGGAGAGTCCATGGATAGCATGTTGAAAAGGTCAATAGCATAATCAACTTTTGGAGCAGTAACATGAGCAGCAGAATCCACAGCCTTTGTTGCCTCAGCCTCTTGTGCAGTTGGCTCTACTTTCTGAGCATCTTGCGTTTTGGAGAAAGGGGTAACCTTTTCAGATACATATATTCATCATCAAAATTTGTAATTCGGTTGTGAAAATAATAAAGAAAATAAAGAGATAAAAAGAAATGAGAGACAATATGAGGCATGAAATACAAGAGTAACAATAGTAACCGGTGGTGCTATGAACCATTGAAATAAATACTGTAAGCAAACTCAAAAATATGCAGACTCTATGTATTATTTTGCATGATACTCGTGTGTTGGCAATGCATGTTATCTAAAACTAAAAAGCTCATATTTTGTTTTTACTCCTTTGAACATCGCCTGCCCATTGCTTTGTCCTCAAATAGAAACTCGATCACAGCTATAAATTCAACCTATAATATAATTTCTATTTATCACGAACCAAGAACTCAGTCAAATCCATAGCTAGATTGTATTTAGATATCTCTCTTTGTGTGTGTTTACTTATTACTAACTGGAATTAAATTACCAGCAATGATTCTCATTCCCTATTTACTTGAAAAATAAGGCCTACATGAATCAGAACCCACATAAATATTGGGATTTTAAGTTATTTATTTTCCAGAAACTTAATTTCCATAAAGATTACGGAGGGTGCTCAACTTGATTATGGATTTACTAAAAATATTATTTTGCAAAATTATCCCAAGTCTAAAATAAAAATATATACTGATTATATTTGTTATCCTCGTGGGAGGATGTTTCAGTAAATTTTAATTAAACACTATTTCTATTATAAATTTGAGAAATTTAATTTGTTTCCTATTATAATTTTCTAAAAGTAAACACAATAATGGAAAATATTCTTTCCTTTTCCAATTCTTTTCCATTCATTAAATGCCTCCCGTTATTATTTTCCTTCCTTCCTTCCGCTACCAGTGTCACTTCTCTCTTCATTCTTATTTGTATTCCTTAGGAAGCCAATACTTCTATCTAATCTTCAATTTCGTTTCAGTAGTTTGGCTTATCATGTGAATGAAAAAAGTACTAATCATAACACAGGACCTGTCAGTCATAATGACATGATTATTATTTTGGCAACAGTTATGATAGATATTAATTAGGGAAAGGACCAGTTAAGGATCAAATGAACGTACCTGCTCAGGCCCTTTAGGAGGAACATGAATGCTGATTCTGCTAGCAGGAGTACTGACCCGTTTAGCTGGAACATTATCTTTTGTTATTGCTGGTTGACTGTTTTTTCTCCCCTCAAACAAATTCTCGGAAGAGCTGGCATATCCATGCCCACTTCTTTCTACTGGTTTTTTCCAATGCATGGATGTGTTGTTTTCCAGTCCCCTAGCAGGAGATTTTGGTTTTCCATCCCGAGGAACCCATCTCTTCTCTTCATACCTGAAGCATCAGCAATATTTCACAAGCCTATGAAACTCAGAAGTACGCCCAGATTGAAGATATATTAACATGGACCAGAATTTAAAAAGAAATAACAGATTTAGTTCCCAACTTCAACTAACAGGCACATACTTAGCACGAATAAAATTCTCAATTCCCACTCTTTCATAATTTGGGGGCAATTCTGCTTCCCAGTAACTGTTTGACTTCTCATTTCCCATAGCTGCATAAGAACACGAAATATTCTCAATCACAAAGAAGATCAACACATGTCCAAGAAACATTTTAGAGATACAACATGCCAACTTACATTGGATAAATGCAACCTGCTCTGGAAGCCATGTGTCCAGAGTAGCAGACCGCACCTGCAGAATAAACCAATAAAATTTCAAATGAACATGTTGCAATAAAAAATTTCTTCTAATCACGTGCTTATTTACAACTGCAAGAAATAAAATACCATGTATAATGATAGAGTCAAGTCCATATCAAGTGGTCTACAAAATTAATATTTGGATTCATCACGTTCATGGCTTTCAAAAGCAATATTATGGTCTGAACTTAGAAGAGTTAAAGGCTCAACCTAATTTCTCCGATCAAAAAAGGCTATTTTATCTATCCTGAAGAACTCAGAGGACTTTAAGAGAATTGCTATCATGGTATTTTATGTGAATTTTGGTGAAAGTAATGAGGAAATTTCTATGGGAAGGTGCTACTAAAGGATGTAAAAGTCATTTAGTAAATTAAGAGATGGTACAAAGACCAAAGAGAAAAAGGGATGGGCATTACTAATATTGTTTCAAGAAACAAGACATTAATAGGCAGGTGACTTTCGAGATTCCCGCTTGAAGAAAACTCTCTTTGACACCAAGTTACTAAAAGGAAGTATGTGTTGAATGAGAATGGACGGGTTGTGGGTTGAAAGGACTCTTGTTCTTATATTACTTATCACTTGTACATGATCACATATACTTGTGTGTTCTCAATTGTGTCGGTCCTATAATGAGTCCCACCTAAGGCCCCGTAAATTCTCGAGCAGATCTTGGATCCTACTATCAAGATTTTGGTCACTATACTTCAATGTGAAAATTCCCTAGTCCAAGTAAGTTCAAGATTTTGAAGTGGCTAATTGTTCTTGATAAGATCAACACAATTGATCAAATGTAATCAAATCATTCCATGATCATGAAAATCTTTGTTGCTAGAAAACTTTCACGGGAAGAGTACATAAATTAAGAAGGTTAAAGAGTTGTGCAATTCCGGAGTTTGAGCAATACTTTGAGTTTGGTGGATTGAGAAGAATAAAAGAACTTTTGAGGATACCGATAATGATAATATTCTTTTATGAAATATTTTTATTTTTGGATTCATTTTGGACATCGGTCTCAAAAGAACTTAAAAATTATTCTCAGTTTCTCATAAGCTAAAAATTATTCTCAATCTCTCATAAACTAAAATTGGGGAGCTTGTATTGAGTCTCAAACGACTCATATCACATTTAAGTTTGAGAAACAAGCAACACGAATAATTTTTTGAGAGCATCATTTTAAGATGCAAGCATAAAGCAAAGTTAGGAGCTAAGAGTTCATGCCACATCCAGAAACATGCTAAAGGATCGATAAAGTAGCAGTTGATGAAGGAGAACTGCAATAACACAGAAAATATCTGCAATACAAGAGGCTCTTTCAACTAAAAATTTTAAGCTCTCATATGTACAACATATATAATCAATTTACTAGACCTGAACATAAATATAGTTAATGAAAAATCTCAAACTAGAAATCACAAGAAACTTAAAAAGACCAATCATTAATTCACTTCACCTTTGAAATGTGCACCCCAAGACTTCTGTGGATCCCAGAACACTGCATGCATATGAAGATGCCCAAGTTCACACTCGCCCATCTTGGACCCCTGAAATGCAATCAAATGTTAATTATCTCAGGGACAATGAACTACTAATATCATTCTTTTCCTGACACAATTATGGAGAAAATATGTTGAATTATTTGATTCTATATACTATATCAATGTTCAGTTCTCCAGGCACATACTTGGCCTTGCAATCTGCGCATTCTCTATTTTCTGGCAATTTAAGAAGCCCTTCTAGTGTCTGCATTTAAATAAAAGAATAATTAAATCAAAAAAGTTAAATTGTAGAGACACCAAGGCAACAGAAAGAAACTGATCAGAAACTTTACAACAGAAAGGCCATTAAAAAACGTGGACGATAACAAAGAAAAAGTAGCTATAAAAAAGTATCGGTAGTCATATCTAAAGGCTAGCAGCAAAAAAGATGCATTAGGTCACCAACAACTAAAATACATAACTTAGTTGATCTTAGGGGTCGTTATAAAGGAAACATCAATGCAAGATAATAGCTATGGAAAATATCAACAGAGCATATAGAGAAAAGGGAAATCAAAAGTAGACGGCATAAATATGAAATAACTGGTCGCAGACAAAAGATCTTCATATTGCTCCCACTAGCAAGTAGATCCAAAACCTCTATTCAGATTTAATCAGTATCGAGTAATGAGTAAGCATCTAGAGAAAAATGTCAAAGATGCGCTAGGCAGATCAACAAAGAAAATAGTAGCTACATAATTCACGAATTAAGATACATCATAAATATGACGTACTTAACACAAATCATGCATGATGATTAATATGAGGCTATATTCTTACACATCTTCTTTTGAGAAAACACATTAAGTCCTTATAAGCTGGTAGTACTACTGCCTAGCCAGCATATAAAAAGTGCAATCCACCCAAAACAAATTGTTTCTTAAGAAACTTACTACCCGGTACATAAAGGAAATGCTAGTCCTAACTCCTAAGCGGTATGTCTCTATGGTATGAATCGTACGATATGGATAATAGCAAAATCTGATGAACAATTGAAAATTGATCAAACTCATCAATTATACCAAAACTAAAGCCAGAAGGAAGCGATTCTTGCTTAATCTATAAACCAAATTAAGATATTCCAGATATAAACACACAAGTAAGACAGAATATATGAAGCAATGTCAAATCTAGGAAAAAGTAGGAATGTAAAAAGTCGGTTAATGCAAATCAAAATCGAGAATATCGAATAACATAAGTGAAAAATCAACCACTGAAATCAAGTAAAAGCCAATTTAACTGGAACAAAAACGAATCACATAGTCGATGATCACAAGGATCCAAGAAGGATGGGGGAAATTGAGCGATATGGAGGTCCCAATTTAACATTATAATATTATGGGCAAAATTGGTAAAATACAAAAAGAACTAAAAATAAAAAAGGAAGAAAAAAATTAGACCTTCCTATGCTTGGCGTTGAGCTCCTTGGAAACTTTGGCTTTCTCGTTCATGGCAACCAAAGAAAAACAGAAATCACGAGGAATGGAAAAGACCGAGGACGAAGGAGCACCAACGATGGCTAATAGTCAAATTAGTACTTTCACCACCTTCTCTCTTCCATGCGATAAGTCCACCTTAATGTAATTTAGAATAATAATACATAAATTTGTAACAATTATTTCACAATTATTATTTAAATTTTATTATATATTAATATTATTTAAAAAATTATAGATTACCTATATGAAATTTAGAATAATAATTCATAAATTTGTAACAATTATTTCACAATTATTATTTAAATTTTATTATATATTAATATTATTTAAAAAATTATAGATGAAAAATTATGTATAAACAATATTAACATTACTAATAAAATTAGAGAGAAGATAAAGAAAATGAACAACCACACTAAAGTCGCTCTTAACTCTTATTTTCGTGTACTTCTTTATTATATAATTGTATATAATTATTAATTAAAATAATAAAAAAATATTTAAATTATAATTGTTTATGTTAATTAATTATTTTTAACCTATAAAAATATTTTAACATGTAACTATTTTTTGTGCAATTAGTTAATTATTTTATTTTTGAAAATAATTTGTTATATGTACAAATTCAATTAGATAAATTAATAAAAGAAATCATCAAAAAATGTTATGATTACTTTGATATATTATAAAATGATGTTAAACTAAATTAGACTGTGAGATAAGCGTATTTTCATTTTCATTTTGCCCAAAAATATATTCATCACAAAACAAATATAATAAAAGATAATAGTTAGTTAGCAGAATTTTTAAAATAAAAATTTTATGATTTAAAATTAAAGATATAGGAATAATTAAATTAAAAAGTTAAAATATATTATATTATTGTAAAAGTCAATAAAAATTATATGTTTTCAAACCTCGTACATATCTAAAAATAACTAACATCAAATCTAAACTTATAATTAAAAATAAAATATAACAAAATATACTTAAAAATTAATTTATATATAAATGTAACTAGTGTAAATTAAACTACATTATATTAAAATTTATATATAATATACATATAGTTTATATTTATTAAAATAAATTAAATATAAAAGATAATCTATTAACGAAAGATCCTTTAATATATCTTTGCATGTCTTAAGAAATGAGACTTATTCATGATACATTTGGTATGACTTCTTATTCTCATGTATAAGTTGAAATCTTATTTATATAATAAATAACTTGATATGATTTCTTATTTTTATTATATCTTATTTATATAATATTTATTTTATTTTATTAAAAAATAAGATTTTATTATTCCTTTAAAAACAAAAAAAAAGAACTAAAATATTAGGAAGGAATGATAAAGAGAGACACGGGAAAAAGTTTCATGAATTTGACCTATAAATTTATAATATATAATATATTTACACTATCAACTTTGTGTTGGCGTATGCAGTGGAAGACAACAAAGTTAGTGGAGTTAGAAAATGGCAGACAATGTTGTTAGTGAACCATAAATTAGAGAAGTAGAACAGCTGTTAAGGTTAAAATTATATTCGATTTCCTTAGTATACATAGGAGGAGTTACTTGTACAGAAGATGAGAAAAAAAATTATTATAGAAATAAACTCTGCATAATTTGACATGGTATCAGAGCAGATTATGACTCTAAAGAAATAAAAATTCTACGGTGCTACATGTTCTCCTCAACATTGGTTTGATCTATTAAATCCAGGAGAGATCGGATCGATAATACCCAATATCCATTTTTTTCAAGAAGCTGTTATCTTGGTCGGTTGCTCGGCAACTCCATCGGATGGGTGTTTGGGTGTAAACACTTTACGAAACTGTCTCTACAGATTCTCCATATCCTTTTGGAGTTCAAAGTTCTTAGTTTTAATTCAAGTTCGAGTGTCTCTGTACGTACAAAGTTGATTCTGTTGAATATTATACTCAACAAGGGTGCGATTGCGACCATCTTCAATCTACCTTTCCCCTGTAAAAAAAATAGAAGAAGAAGAAAACAAGAAAAGATGGAAACGATTGCTGACCTAATTAGGTGTCTATTTCTCTACAACATTTGAAACCAAAAAAAAAACCAAAAAAGAAGAAGGGAAAAATCAGACAGTGCAAGATATAGCTCAAACAACAACAGATCAGACGGTGCAAGATATAGCTCGAACAACAACAACTTAGATAGTGCAAGATATAGCTCGAACAACAACAAAAAAAATAAACTACTCAACTTCACTGGAGCTGCTCACTCCTCGCTGGTCAGTGAGGTTATTTTTTCAGAGATGGCGGACCCAGTGGAAGGTTAACTCTGTATGGATCTGTAGCCGGCTAAGGTTCGGCCATCTTGACCTCACTTCTCGTTGCAGAAGACGGGCGCCACTCACGTGTAGCAGGAAGTCACGCTCGGTTGTAGAAGGACACCACTCCAGGGCTATGCGAGGGAACTGCTCAACGCACAGGGAGAGAAAAGGCGCCGCTTGCGAGAGATATTAGGGTTAGGGTTATGAGTTGTGTTTTTTTCCTCATTTATATAGTGGCGTTTTTGTAAAAAAAAAGGAAGGAAAAAAATTTTAGATTTCATGACGGAATCTAGAGATTTAACTACCAATTTCATATTTGAAGATTTAACAGCGAAAATGACGGAAGTTTTAACTAGAGCTCAAATCAGCTCACAACCTCCGCCAACTGAAGCGTCGAATGCTCCCATTAGTATCAAGTTGGGAGGATCAAACTATGCCTTATGGTCCCAGGTAGTGGAGATGTATATCTCTGGCAAAGATAATCTGGGATATATTAATGGGGACTTTCCTCAACTTGTTGAAACCGATCCCTCATTTAGGAGATGGCGTACTGAAAATGCCATTGTCAAAGGATGGTTGATCAATTCGATGGACCCCTCCTTAATTGCAAATTTTATCCGATTCCCGAACTACAAAGCAAGTTTGGGATTCGGTGGCTTCTACCACTATGATGGGATGGACACGTCTCGAGTGTATGATCTTCGACGTGAAGTTACTCGTAAATGCGAAGCAGCGGGTGGATCCATTGAAAAAATACTACAATGACGCCGGGGTTGTGGCGTGAAATTGATTTACGTCGTCCCTAATCCAATGGAGTGTGCGATTGATATACAAAAATACAACTCCATCGTACGGGAAGATCAGTGTATATACCTTCTCGATGGACTTGATGATAGATGGATAAAACTCAAGTGATGTGCTTGAGATCAAACCATTCCTGCGGTGGAACAAGCCTGTGGATTCGTCCGTAAGTAGGGAAGAGGTCGACGAGGCAGTGATGATCACGGGTGTATAGAAGACTAGGAGCGATTATGGCTTTTAAAGGGGTCGAGGACACCATAATCTAATGCCACCAAAAACAGGGAACTTCCTTGGGTAGCAAGAAATCCATGGGAAATCCACCATCTCTTGACATGAAATGTGGCCATTGCGGAAACTCCAAACACACCGTGAAAAACCGCTTCAAACTACGTGGGTATCCCGAGAATGGTGGAATGATCTTGCACGGAAGAAACGGGACACCACGACGGCCGTGGCTACCAATAATGCCTCACTATCCACACTTCTCAGGCCGAATCTTCCCAGGATCCAGGCATTTCAAGTAAAGCATTTCACATCTCTCCTCGTAGTGATAAGGAGGGTTGGATTCTGGCCTCTAGAGCTACACATCATATGACATTTGACCCAAACGATCTATCCAAAACAACCCAGCCAAGACGGAATCGTGTTGCCAATGCAAATGGGGTCACTTACCCAGTTCTGGGAGCTGGAACGGTGACACTTATCTCTTCATTATCATTATCTAATACTTTACTTGTACCCTCTCGTCAAAACCGACTAATGTACGTAAGTCACTGCAGATCTTAGCGTAGTACTAATGTATTCTACTTTTTTCCTTCTACGAGGATATTCTCGCAAGGAGATCATTGGGCGTGGTACTAAAGGCGAGGAGGCTATATTATGTGGATGACCTCATTTCTGGAAGAGCCAATCATATGCAAAACATTGTTATTTGGTAACAAGGAACGACGTGATTTGGCTATGTCATGGTAGATTTGGGCATCCATCATTCGGGTATTTAAAGCACACTCTCTAGGTTTATTTTCAAATATCACACATTCAGATTTCAAATGTGATACTTGTATCCTAGCAAAAAGTCATAGGGCGTCTTATCCTATGAGCATGAATAAAAGTGTGACTTCTTTTGCTTTAGTACATTCTGATGTTTGGGGACCTTCCCCGGTCATTACATAATCGGGTTATCGTTGGTTTGTTATTTTTGTTGATGATTGTACACGAATGACATGGCTTTACCTTCTCAAACATAAAGATGAAGTATTTGCTACATTTCACTTGTTTCACACCATGGTTCAGACACAATTTTTTGAAAAAATTAAGATACTTAGGTCGATAATGGAGGGAGTATGTTGTCAACAATTTCGGACATACTTGGACAACCGTGGTATTCTCCATAAAACCTCGTGTTCGCGAAACCCGACAAAATGGAGATTTGTGGAGAGGAAGAATCGGCATTATTTTAGAAAGCGACTCGCGCCTTACTAATCGGTGCATATATGCCTAATAAATGTGGAGTGATGCCATTACTACGGTGTATCTCTTGAATCGTATGCCCATAAAACCTTACAATTTGGACCTAATTAAAGGTGTTATCTGATCATCTTCCCTTGCCTACTATTTTGATGCTTCTACCCCGAATTTTTGGATGTGTTGCTTTTGTCCACCTCCATAAAAATCATCGAACTAAGTTGGATCCATGTGTTATCCGCTGTGTGTTCTTGGGGTATGGTGTACAAAAAAAGGGTTATCAATGCTATGATCCAATTACTAAAAGAACCTATATTACCATGGATGTCACTTTCCTCGAATCAGAATGTTTTTTTCCCATCATCGGTATCCAATTCCACTCTTCAGGAGGAGAGTTATGGTGAAGAACGAAATTGGCTTGATGTTGAAATATTAGATACTAGTCCAACATACTCGGATCGTGCCAATAATATGGAGGAGATAGTATACGGGCAGAGCTTGAACTTCAAGCGGAAGTGAAGTAGTGATTGAACCTCGAGAAGATGAAGTGGTTGATGTCCCCATCCACTCTCTAGTACCCAATGATCCTCCTACTGAGAATACTCCTGAGGTAAGTTATCCTATCACACCTTTACACACTAATGCTATAGATACATCTGTTGGTTATGTTTTACCTTTCGCATACACTGATCGAGGCAAACCTCCAATCGATACTCCCCAAAGAGAAGAAACGACGATCCAAGTATCGATAGCAAATTATGTATCTACTCAAAGGTTATCGAGAACCTATCGGGGCATTTACACAAACACTCTCCTCGTGTCAAATTCCAAGTAGCATTGAAGAAGCCTTATCCGATCCAAAATGGGATCACGTTATAAAGAGAATTTGAGGCATTGTAGAAGAACAACACACGTAGGTGTTAAGCGAGTTGCCTCGAGGGAGGGCGTGGTAGGATGCGAGTGGATTTTCTCCATTCGGTATAAAGCGAGATGGGTTAGTTGATCGATACTGAGCGAGACTTGTAGCAAAAAGGATATACTGCAAAAACACGGGATAGATTATCAAGAAACCTTCTCTGTGGCTAAACTAAAAACCGTTAGAGTCTTGTTATCTCTTGCGGCAAATTTAGATTGGCCATTGCACGACGACGTAAAAAATGCCTTCCTTCGTGGTGATCTTGAAGAAGAGATTTATATGGATATCCTACCGAGGATATCTTGTTACATCGAAAAGAAATTGCATGAGATTACAACGAGCATTGTATGGGCTAAAATAATCACCTAGAGCGTGGTTTGGTAGGTTGAGTTCGAATGAAGAAATATGGGTTCCAACAAAGCAAATCCGATCATACTATTTTCCTAAAACATCGATTGGGAAGATAATGTTCTTATAGTCTATGTGAGACGACATGATCATTACGGGGGATGATAAAGAAGAAATCTCTAAGCTTGAGAAAACTATCAAAGGAGTTTGAAATGAAGAATTTGGGAGAGGCTCAAGTACTTAGGTATTGAGGTAACAAGATCAAAACAAAGGCATATGTCTTTCCCAGAAAGGAAATATACTGCGGACCTCTTGTGAGTCGGGACTACTAGATTGTAACACATCGATATTCCAATGGTTCAAAATCATAAACTCGGAGAATATATGGACCCGAGTACCGGCACAGATAAACGAGAGATATCAACGGTTAGTAGGTAAACTCGTATATTTATCTCGTACCTCGACACGATATTGCTTATGTCTTTGTGAGTGTCGTAAGTCGGTTCATTACCTTTGCCCAGTGAAGACCGTATGGATGCGGTCGTACGAATACTAATACGTTACTTAAAATCCTCTCTGGAAAGGACTTATGTTTTCAAAGAATGGTCAATTGGAAGTCCTTGGATATCTGAGATTGATTAGGCGGGGAATATGAAGGATAGGAAATCTCTTCTTGGGTACTTTACTTTTGTGGGGAAATCTTGTTACGTGGAGGAAGCGAAAAGGTAGTTGCCTTATCCGGTGTTAGGTGAATTTCGAGAATAGTCGAGGAATATGTGAGCTTCGCTTTGGTTGAAAAAACTTTTAAGCCGAGATTGGTGTAGCCCACTCAACTTTGAAATGAACTTATTTTTTGATAACAAGCTGACCATTGCCATCTCATAATCCAGGTTCAACATGATTACATATGTGAATACGTTGAAGTGGATCGAAAACTTTATCAAAACAGAATCTTGAAGAAAAGATTATTAGCTTCCATTTGTTAAATCGAGAAGATCAATTGGGCGATATACTACAAAATCACGTATGCGCGAACCTACAACACACTTGACAAGTTGGGCGTATAAGAGACATATGCATGACTTGAGGAGAAAGTGTTGGCGATATGCGATGAAAATGTAAGACAACAAAGTTAGTGGAGTTAGGAAATGACAGACAATGTTGTTAGTGAACCATAAATTAGGGAAATAGAACAGTTGTTAGGGTTAGAATTATATTCGGTTCCCTTAGTATACATAGGAGTAGTTATTTGTAAAGAAAGATGAGAAAAAAAATTATTATAGAAATAAACTCTGCATAATTTGACACCTTGCTTGCAAGTATTAAAAGAAAATTGATGATTTTGGAATCTCATACTTTATTTCTACAAGTAATATTTTTTAACATAATATCAAAAAAGCAATTACTTTTAATAAAATATATTTTAATCTTTTATTTACTTTTAGAGACTCTTTCATATAATATTTTTTTATTTAATTAAAAAATAGGATTTTAATATCCCTTTAAAAATACAAAAAATACCTAAATATTATGAAGGAATGAGACAGAGAGACAAGGAAAAAGTTTCATAAATTTGACCTATAAATTAAATTAATTTATTAAATATAATTATAATAAATTTATAATATATAATATAATTACACTATCAAGCAAGCAGGTATTAAAAGACAAATGCTTTGTGATTGATTTTGGAGTCTCACGCTTTCCTTATAATATTATAGAAACAAAATATTTTAATCTTTTATTTATAGTGATTAAAAAAAAATTCTCTAAGAAAGATCCATATGTACATTTACTAATTACTAGAGAATATAACGTGTGTTTAATGCGAAAAAACTTAATTTAAAAATATTATATTTAATTTAAATCACATACAAAATTATAATTTAAAAATTTATAGAATTAAACAGTAATTTTTTTAATATAAGGTTTTACTTTTTTTTTCAATTATGTGATATTAATTTAAATTATTGATTAATTTAAAAATATTTTGTTAATTTAAATTTTTAAGATTTAATAATTTAAGTTCTTGATAAAAAAAATTTTAATATAAGATTTTCCTTTATTGATTAATTTAAATTATTGATTAATTTTTTGTCAATAAATTTAAGTTCATTGTTATTAAAGAATCAATGTTTTGATTATTACAACCAAACATTAAATTAAGTTGTAATATGAATTGGTTGTTGAACACTCTTGTATATGTGTGTTACAACAGTTTGTTAATCGCTAATTTTAATAGTATATCTAAATATGTGATGTATTTGTTAATTTAGATGGTAACTCCTCTTCTTTCTTGATGAAATTTTTATTATTTATTATAAAAACAAAAGTTCAATCATACATTAAAAAAATTATAAAATCAAAATAATAAGAAAATAGGTTAAAATAAAAATATGTATATTAAAAAATATAAAACTATTAACAATAACAATGATATTAAATAATATTTGTAACTTCAAAAATCATCTAATTAAATAAAGCTTTATTTATCACTAAAAATATTTAAATCTTACATTTATTAATAGGATATATCCTTAAATACATGATCACACAAACATTTCAAACTAAAACATATAAATATTATTTTTCTTATCTATGATATGTGTATTAGTAACTTAATGCATTCAACATAAACATTAGTAATTAAAAGCAAGTAGAAGGAGAATATATTTTTTTTATAACTTTTGTAATGATTATAATTTTTTTAATTGTATTAATTTAACACATATTTAATAAATTTTTAATTTCTTAATAATATGTAATTATTATAATGATTATAATAATTTTAATTTTCTCCTTTAAATTTTCACTAAGAAAAAATTTATAAATTTTAAATCTATTCATTTGTACTATGTGTAAAAATTTAAATTATACAATATAATTCTTTGAAAAGATTTTTCACTTAATTTAGAGTAATGAATACCATGTTCTTAATTATTATATAATTTATTTAAGATTTTTATTTTTTATTAATTAAGTAAAAATTATTAGTAGTTAAAATATTGATAATTATCTCTATTATATTTATTTATCTTTTTTATACAATATTATTTATCTTAAGTATATAAATAATCATCATTTTTATTAATTATCTTTATTATTATTTCTTTGTCAGTTAAGTAATATAATATTAATAGTTAAAATATTAATTTTTTTTATAAATTATAGCTATTATTTTTATACAAAATTATTCATGTTAATTAACATAAATAGTTAATTATCTTAAGTTATGTTTAATACTTACGAGTCTTTTGAGTTTTACTTTATATTCCTAAACTAAAATATATTTAATGTATAAAATGAATTATTTTTATCCTAAATATAGTTTAGAAATAATTTAAAATTAATACATATTTAAGATATTTTTGATTTTTTTAATTCTATAATATGAGTCAATTTTTATAATGTTTATGATTCTTTTTATTTTCACTTTTTAAATTTTCATTAAGAATTTATAAAATTTAATTATTTTAGAAATCATTTGGTTTTATATTTTAGTTATCACACTATAAGATAATTATTACATTGAATCAATTATTTTTATATTAAATATAATTTAAAAGATATCCATGATACTTTTGATTTTTTAAAAATAATATAAAATTATTATAATTTTCATGACTTTTAATTTTTCCTTTAAAAATTCTCTAAAAAAAATTATAAATTTTAAATACATTCACATACAATCAATTATTTTATGAATATTTGTTATTTTTTCTTTTAATTCACCCGATAAATTAATACATAAAATCAATTATTTTTTATACTAAATATAATTTAAAAATAAATTAAAATTTAACACATATTTAAGAGATTTTTGATCTTGTCATTTAATTCACTAATAATAGGTAATTATTATAATATTCATGAGTCATTTTAAAATTAAATCTATTAACGTAGAATTAATTATTTCAAATTTTTTTATTTTTCATTTTAATTCACCATCTTAAATATAATTGATACATAGAATCAATTATTTATACACTAAATAAATTTAAAAAAATATATAAATTAATATTAATTTATAGTCAAATTAAATTATACCCACCGATTAATGTTTAACACTTAATATTTGGTATATAATAGTCATTTTTATATAAGATTATAAATTTACTCTTTTATAATAGTTATTATTATTAGTATAAGATTATAAAAGGTGGTTGGTAATATTCTGTTTTATACCTTGCTTGAATCTCTCCTCAACCATCCATTTCATCAAGCTTGTAGTAATTCCATTGGTATTACTTGTAGCCTTCTCTGTCTCAAAAAAAGGTGGGCTGTTAACAGGACTTACTGCTGCTTCAAGCCAGCAAGGTCTGGTACATTGTATTTTATGAATATTGATGTGCAGCATAGCTTGTATTTAACCAGCTGTTTTCTGATCGTTTCCTGAATTCTGCTGTTATATGAAACGTTCACGAAATTTTTAGCCTTTTTAGTAAAAGATGTTGCCATAAGAAGTTCTGTGTCATGAAGTGGTGGACCTTACTTATTGTTTTTAAGAAAATGTCAGTGTTTAACCCGAAGTTTAACCCTTCGTGTGTTAATAAATAACTAAGTACAAATATATAAGTGGTTTACATTAGCAATACTGTTCGATCTTAAAAAATATAAACAAATACAAGCATATAAAATAGTTATTGGAATAATTATACGGTGAACCGGTTCCTTGTAAAATTAGTATAGTGCAATAGTATGATCAGTTTTTGGCATGCATGCCTAACCATTCATTTAAAACCATAACTACTTTAATTAACATGCACATTGTAGAAGAATTCTCAGTTAAAAAGTCTGAAGTTGAAGGTAAACATCATGATGAAATGGTTGATATCATGATGAAGGTAAACATTATGATGAAATGGTTGATCAAATGTTCCTGACTTCCCGTTTTGATTGTTCATCACTTGAAGCCATGTTGCTCCATTAACATCTCATATTTCTCTTCTCCAATGACCAAAAAAAAAACATTCTCTCTCCTGGTATTTTTTGTTGCTGCTGTCGCTGCCAAGTGTCAACTCTTTTCCAGCTGTTTATAAACCTTGCTAGTTGCTAATTGCTAAGTTTACATTTGAAGAGCCTTGCAGGAACATATTCATGGAAATTTTGCAGCCTATTATTAGCAGACTCATGCTAACATGGGACCTGATTGTCAGATATTTTAGCTACTACACAAATGCGGAAGAACAAATGAAAATTCTAACAAGTATTTTAGAAGAACAAAACACCTATAAGGAAGATATACAACTGAGATTAAAATCTGAGCCTCTTTTAACAACACAAAAGGAGCAAATCAGAAGGTGGATGGCAAGTGTTGAAAAAATCAACAATGAAATACAACCTATCAAGAAGCAAAAAGTTGGGGTCAAATACAAGTCACATGTAAATCTCTGAGAACGTACCAATAAAAAAACTATGGAAGCAGTTAAGGAACTTCTGCATGAAGGGATTCAAAACCCTATGGGAAAGTGTTTCAAGTACATCATTATTGGTGGTGGAGTTGCAGCTGGATACACAGCAAGGGAGTTTACAAGGCAGGAGCTTTATCCAGGCAAGCTAACCATTATTTCGAAAGAAGCAGTGGCACCTTACGAGCAGCCAGCACATAGTAAAGCCTATCTATTCCCACAAGGAGCGACAAGACTTCTAGAGTTCATGTCTGTGTTGGAATTGGTGGGGATAGGTTGCTTCCTGAGTGGTATGCAGAAAAAGGAATTGAATTGATCCTCAACACAGAAATCATATAAACAGATCCTCTTCCAATAACTCTCACAAGTGCAAATGGAAGAACATTTAAGTATCAAACTTTGATCCTTGCAACTGGTTCTACATCCTTTTAGCTGACAAACTTTGGCACACGAGGAGGATGCTAAGAACATTTTCTATTTGATGATGCCAATAATCTTACAGAAGCAATCAAAGCAAAGCAAAATGAAAGTGTGGTAATTGTTGAAGGTAGACACATTGGTCTTGAAATTGTAGCAGCTATGAGAATCAACAATTTCAATGTAAGCATGAGTTATCCAGAGCCCTGGTTTATTCCTTGACTTTTCATTCCAGGCATAGCTTCCTCTACGAGGGTTATTATGCTAGAAGAGGAATCAAAATTATAAAGGTTAGTTTGCAGTTGGATATGAGGCTGACTTGAATGGAGAGGTCAAGACAGTGAAAATCAAGAATGGCAGGGTGCTAAAAGCTGGCATTGTTGTTATTGGTATGGGTGCAAGGCCTCTAACACATTATTCAAAGGAAAAGTTGAGATGGAAAAGGGGAGGAATAAAAACTTAATGGGTTTTTTAGAACAAGCATTCTGATGTATATGTGGTGGGGGATTTAGCTACTATTCCCTATGAAATGTACAATGATATGAGAAGAGTTAAGCATGATGATCATGCTAGGAAATCAGCAGAGCAAGCTGCTAAAACTATTAAGGCAAGTTAGAACGGGGATTCTATCAAAGAATATTATTATCCTCCATGCTTCTACTCGAGATCTTTTGATCTGTAATGGAAATTCTACAGAGATAATGTTGGAGATTCTGTTCTATTTGGGAACAACAACTCATCACCAGCAAAACCCAAGTTTGGATCATACTTTATCCACAATGCAAACATGATAGAGCTTTCTTAGAGGGAGGGGACTGCTGAATAAAACAAAGCCATTGCCGAAGTTGCAAGGCAACAACCTAAAGTGGAGAATTTAGATATCTAGAAGTTCCCACAAACACAAATAAGCTTGCAGATGTATGATAGACCAATAGCAAAAACAAAAACAAAATACAAATAAACTCCTGGAGATCAGACTTCCTGTATAAGATCCTGTACTTTCTTCTTTGTATTTCATTCAAAGGATTTTACAGTGTGTACGAATTTACCAATGAAGTTTTTAATTTTTGTTTGGTTAGAGTAACCAAATGTATTCCAAGAGAATAAATAATTGTGAAACTTGGAATAAATAGATAAAATCCCACACTCTCTACTATGTAATTGGAGGATGCAAACCTACGCCTACTATGGAACTAATAAATCCCAATCTTAGATACATACCATAGTCAGAAGAGGCATAAAATACTCTATAAAGCAGCAAGCTAACAAAAAGAATTATTCTTCACAACAAAAGGTGACAATGTCAAATAAGTTCAAGACCTGAATAATCATTCCCATTCTCTATGACCCCAAACTAACTAAAATCAGGGGAAGATCTAACTTTGCAAAAAATCAATTGCACGTTGGTAAAATTAACAAGTGCATGACACATCAAACTTTGGATCTCACCTAAAGAAGCGACTAAGTTTGTCTACGGAGACGCTTTCTCAACTTCTTATACTTGTGTTTATTCATCTTCTTCTTCCGCTTCTTCTTCACGCTATCTGCCCACATCCCTCCTGAATCATCTGCCACCACATCCTCAGCATCAGAAAGAATCGACCCAGATGAGGGAATAGGGTTTAAATAAAACCCAAATGGAAAGCTTGGGTATATCTGCGAGAAACTAGATGAAGTCAAGTTGGTCGTTAACAATGGGCTTAGATCATCTTTAAGATTTGTCTCTGATTTGGTTTCGATGTGATGAGGAGGGTGAAAAGTATTAAGTGATGCGAGATTTGGTGCTGGTGAGCTTTGTAAAGCAGCGATGATTCTTGTGGGCGGTGACTTCCTTAGAAGTTTTTGGAGAGTTGAGGCCATTGGAATCTAACGGCGATGTCGTAGCGGCTCTACGAGGCAATAAGCAGCTTACCAGTGGAGCCTTAACGTGTGTGTTCGTTTACAAGGGTTAACATGTCCTTTACTAAGTTCACGTTGTAACTTGAGATAACATCGAAAACACTCCTTACGTTAAAATAAATATCAATAATACTCCCAGTGTTACGAAAATGTCACAAAAGTTGTTAGTGGCTTTATCTCAGGAAATTGTCCAGGCCTTCCTATCTTCGAACAAACAAAAATACACACTCCCCTTCCTAGTCGCTCCACTTCTATACTAAGAACCCAGAAACCACAATTTTCTCTCAGTTCCATCTTTAAAATCCATTTCTTTGATTTCCACTTTTTAACTAGAAATATCATGAAGATGTTCCATCCGTATATTCATATTTAGTTTGCTCAATTTCTTAAACCTCAAACTCATTTGTCCTATCTAGATATTTTATTGTTACTGTGGCAATTATGCTTCTTGACACTTGATGCTTATGTGCAGCAACTTTGTTGATATATATATTTTGTATCATTAATTGGTGTACCTTGGACCAATCTCTGACCATTAAGCTTTTTTGTTCGTTACGATGAACTTTATAAGGAATCATTGATTCCACTCCATCATATGAAAGTTATTTGGTGCAAATGAGTAGAATTATGAAGTTAATTTTGTTGTGGTTTTTAGTTTTAATCATATTTTTGGTACTTATGCTATATATTAATTGATTTGTGTGCTAGTAGTAACATTATCATTTTTATTTATATCATTTTTCAATTAACATGTATGAATTTTATTTTGTAAAAAATTATGAGAACAGTTTATAAATAATACTTAAAGAATGGTATTGATAGTATTATTAACAACTTTATAATTTACTCTGGTATTTTTTGTTTTTTTTTAAATTTGAGGCATGAGGTAGGAGCTGGTAAATTTTTTTTTCTTTTTAAATTAAAATGTGATGAAAGTCTGAATTAACAAATGCATCAAACTTTACTATGATTTACCTTTTACACCGATATGGATTTTGTGATATTATACTGAGCCAAATAATAAAAAAAAGGTTTCTATTGGTGGTATAATATGGTAAGATCAACCTCTATTGTTTCGAGTAATAGTTTTTCAAAATACGTCAAATATTGGGTTACTATATTTTTTTACCACCTAATTATGTTGGTTATTGTTGAAAAAAAAAGTATCAATAAATTTTAAATTATTACAAAACTATTAAGAAACAAACTAGTCTCTACTTACAAGCAAATATGCTTGAAGGCAATTAAAAATTATGAAAAAATCTCGTTATTACTCGTTACATCTCATTAATTTTTAAATATTTAAAAATTAATTTAATTATAAGTAAAATAACTTGATTGCCCCCACAAACATCTCAATCCAAATGAGATATCTCACACAAATATATAAAAAAAATTGTCAATTTTTTAATCAATTTTCTTAAAAAAAATTATATATTTGATGTGTATCTTCCATTATGAGTATTACAAATTGTTAACCTTGATATAAAAATAATATGACATGTGACTTGATGATAAATGGTGTGGGTGGTGGAGAGAGATGTTAAATAATTTTTGTGAGAGAAATTTTTTTTTGGAGTGAGATGTTTCATTTAGGTTAGAATGTTTAAGGGTAATTAAGTCATTTTATTTATAATTAAATTTATTTGAAATATTTCAAAATTCACAAGATGTACGCAATAAATAAAGTAATGTTATCAAGGCAACGTTTAGTTTACGTAATGTAATCGGAATGAAAAAGAAACAATTCTATTTGGTTTGATCACTGAAATTAAAAAAAAGAATTAACATTAATGTATTTAGTTTACAATTGGAATGAAATAGAAAACATTATATATTACCTTCGTACTTCTATAAGTAAAGTTTAAATAATATCATTTAATTATTATTTTTTCATCAAACAAAATATATTATTGAAATTATTATTATTATTTTTAAATAATTATTACTTAAAAATAAAATATATTATTAAAATTATTATTTTCTAAATAGGATTTAGGGATTTTGGATTTTGGAATTTAAGGTTTAGGGTTTTGAGATTTGAGATTTAGGGTTTAGGGTTATATTTGTGGGTTACGGTTTAGGGTTAAAATTATTGTTTTTCTAAATAGGGTTTATGATTCTGGGATTCTGTGATTTGGGATTTGGGATTTAGGATTTAGGGTTTAGGGTTTAGGGTTATATTTGTGGATTAAGGTTTAGAGTTAAAATTATTATTTTTCTAAATAAGATTTGGGTTTTGGAATATGAAATTTAAGATTGTATTCGTGGGTTAAGGTTTATGATTAAATTTATTATTTTTCTAAATAGATTTTTGGAATTTGGGATTTGAGATTTAGGGTTATATTTATAGGTTAAGGTTTAGGGTTAAAATTATTATTTTTCTAATTATGGTTTAAGGTTTTGAGATTTGGGATTTACGGTTTTGGGTTTAAGGTTTAGGTTTTAAGATTTAGGGTTTAGAATTATATTTAAGGTTGGAGTAAAATTAGAAAAAAAAATTGAGATGAGAATGAAATCATGATTCCTTAAGGGAAGGAAAAATTCTGATTCCTTAAGGGAAGGAAAAATTCTGATTACTTCTCTTTTAAGAATTGATTTTATTTTATTTTCACTTTTTAGTTCAACAAGACATAAAATTAAAAGAAATCAACTCTAATTATATTCTATTATATTCAATTAAATATGTACTAAAAATATTCATGTCAATTTAAGTACTATTACAATGTGCTAATAATTGAAGGGGTTAGTTATACATTTACCTTTATTTCGTGAATTATTTTATTTTCACCAAATCTTTGATGGAAGCTCCTGATATATACAAATTTTAGTGATCGATACCTTTTGAATTAAATTAAAAATATTTTATTAATTCTTTGATAATTTTTGTAAATGATTATAAATCCGTATTTTTATTTGATGATGTTTTTGACTAATTTTAGTTAACTATAATAATACTAATCATAATTATTAAATAAAATGATAACTTATTATAAAATGGAGGATTTAGACATGAAAAAATGTACTGAATTGAGAGAGATATTTATTAGTTTATATTTTTTGTGAATTGATAAATATTCGATGAATTATATGCGAATAAATAAATCATGTTTGTTTAAACAAGACGAATATTTTCAAAATATTTGACTTGTTTAAATGATCATAATTTATTTATCCGATTTGTTAAATGATTATTAATTAAAAAAATAACATTAAAAAATGTAGAGTTAGTGAATATCTTTGTAAATTCTTCATTTTGTCTAACTCTTATATTTTAGACTAAATAAGAAATTTAATGATTATATGATATGGGTTGATGGTTTTGATGGTGGTGGAGGTGTGAAGGTGAGGTCGATGTCTAGCAGTTGTTTTCTCACTTTGAAGATAAAAAGTTGGGGATGTATTTGATGAATGATAAATATTTTTTTATTTAATGTATTCTCAATTATTAATGATTTAAAATATTTGAGATTATTTAGAGATATACCATATGGCATGTGTAAGATGTAACTATAATAACCCTATAGGTGGACCCCTTGACAAGCCTAGCCAACTCATCCCTTTGTTTAGGATCACTTTATTAAAAGGGAAATTAAAAAAAAAAATCAGTTGATTTGTGAATTTCTAATGGTATAATTATATTGTTTAATTCTCTTTGAGTTTCATTTATAATTCTTTCCAAAAAAAAAATTCATATTTAATTTAATATTTTTTTTAACGTTATAAGAAAATAAACATGTTTTTTACTAAACAGTTAAAAATACAATCATTTAAATAATTAGGTTATTTACTTAGAATTTGGAAGAGTTTTTATTTCATGTTTCATTAAATATTCTAATAATAAAACTTTTTGAAATAACTGAATTTTAATTTCGGCAGAAAACTAACAAGAAATTCTGAAAGACTTACGGATCTCATAAGATGAACCATTCTGAAATTCCGAGCTACTGGATGATAAAATATTGGTCTTAATTAAAATATTTTAAAATAAGAAAATATAAAACCGGAGGTTAAGGATCAAAAAAGAGTTTTTTTTATAGCATTTCCTTTAATATAATACAAGAATGAAGGACCATTGAAAAGGGGAAGAACGAAGTAGGTTGAAGCGAAATCATATATCTCACGAATGTTCAAACGAAATGAGTGATATTTTTTGTTCAATAAATGTGTCGGTAACTGATTTTAGCAAATAATCAAGTAGTTGAATTTTCATCAGTCGTGTTCCAAGAACTTGCAAGTTGCAACTGTACAAATTTCAATACTTTCACAAGTCACATGCATTTGAAACAATATCATCAAAGCATGGACCAAAATAAAAAACGAAGTTTGAGATAAAAGTATGTCCACTCTATTAGCCACAGCATCCACCACTCTGAGCTACTGCTCCATCTCTTGAGCCTGATTGACCTTGAGGGCGTCCGTAACCGACCTTGATGCCATATGACTGCAATCATTAATAAATTATCAGAATTAATCACTTATCAATGATACAATGCATTTTAAGTTCTTTGAGTGAGAAAGATTTGAGTCTAGATACTGTCATGTGAATTATTAACACAAATTCCAGATGGATAGCTTCAGATGACCACTCAATTACAGGCTTATCACTTATCAGGACTATCAAATAATTTAAATGATTACAAACAGACGATATATGAATGTGCATAACTTATATCGCCATTTTTTTCCCTGTAAGAGTAGTAAGAAACATTGACACCTGAGTTGACTTCACAATTACCTCATTCGAGATATCAAACACGCCTTCCTCAATATTCTGATGAATCTTTGCAGCAGTCTTTATGAAGGCCTATAGTACACGTAACAAAATTAAGATTAGCATCTAATGTTCAGGCATTTTTAACTTTTAGGACACCACTTATGGGTGCCAAAAATAGAGGTTGTGCTAAAATATGGATTTACCTCCTCCACATTTTGAGCAGTTCTTGCAGATGCTTCTAGGAAGAGTAGACCATTTTCCTTGGCAAATTGCTCACCTTCCTCTTTGCTGACAGCTCTCCTATGAGCAAGATCGCACTTGTTTCCCACTAGCGTGATTGTCATGTTGGGATTTGCATGCTGACGAGCATCCTCAAGCCAGCTTGCTAAATGATTAAATGTCTCCCTCCTGGAAACAAGAAATTTTTTTTGGCAATGGTTGACATGATATATCCAAAATTGTTAATAGCAATGGAAAGGAAAAAAAAAATTGATTTGAAGACCCTAAATGCTTCATTAGTATCTATAGATTGTCAAACTAAAATTGAAAATTTAGAATTTTGCCTCTTGAACTTTGACCCTATAGGATATTAGTATTCTGATATATAACCCATTAACAGAAGGAAAACTTTGATGTGTTCAACAAGATGTCGTTAAATGATTAATTCAAAGGCATTCGCTACCTGAAAAAACTTGCATTCGCAGATAACTGCTGCAGCTTATAGTAATCATGAATATGACATACTACTGTCCAGAGTTATATTTTCAAATAATTCTGTCAAATGACATTCATATGCATTCACATTAGACATATACACACCTAGTTATGTCATATACAAGAAGTGCTCCAGCTGCTCCTCTATAATAAGATCTAGTAATAGATCTGAAAGATTCCTGCCCAGCCTGGAAAGACAAAGAAATAAATCTGGCCTAAGAATATGTTTCGAACAGTTTCAAAGAAGCAGACATATGTATTCAATTTACTACTTGAAGGAGCAAACGTGTTTAAGAGAAAGAGGTTGCTTATGACACATTTCAAATCAATAAAGAAAATTCATCTCCAATTCTATTGAACATATATTAATCAGGAAGAGTAAATGGCTATTTGCCGGTCATTTTCGTTGGATGTGTAAAAGTAATTAATTAGAAGCTGAAATCTCCATAATCCAAAAGAAATCAAATTGTACCCACACCGCACCAAAGCAATTACCATCCATATTATGGTAAGTGATATTTTTACTAAGACAATCTTATTTTAAAAATTTACATTGATCGAAGAAACATTGAAATCCAAGGAACATACGATTATACTTTATCTAGACAATTAAATATCGTTTTAGACTAATTCGTGAAGATGTAACGCTTAATCACGACAATATGAAAAATTTAAAATCACTAACCATTCTAATCTATTACTAGAAATAAGTTTCAAAATCAAAGTCTAATAGAAACAGCAACATAAAGTCTTCAACTAAAGCTTCAATTCCATTTCCTAACTTTCTCATCCACAACAAAACAGACAGAAAATATGAGGAAAAAGAGGGGGTGAAAGAGCTTACAGTATCCCAAATTTGGAGTTTGATGGGATGGTTATCAATAGTGATCATTCGAGCACCGAACTCCACACCGATGGTAAGATCATGAACAGGTTGAAACCTTTTGTCAGTGAATTGCAAGAGAACGCACGATTTACCCACACCTGTAATCCAAACTATCATTTCTCATAAAATCGTCCTCTAAAACCTATAAACACAAAAAGGAAAAAACAAATCGAGGATAGGGTTTTTGAAATCGAAAGAAAATTGAGGAACCTGTGTCGCCGATGATGATGTACTTGAATAGATAATCGTACGACATGTCTGCGTTACGTCGTGTAAAAGAATGACGGTGAAGATGAAAGAGAGGTTTCCCTGTATCTGAGGTATTGGGTCTTCGTTTTTTCCCGGTAACGTCTGGAAAAGACTTCGGAAATCAGTACATAGCAGAACGGAAACAAAGCAATTCTATATTTTTTATTTATAAAATAATTTATTTTGGCTTGCGCAAAAGGATGAATTCATGACGTGTAGTGTCAGGCACGTGAAGTCTTAGCTTGAGGACGGTACGTAATGGCTAAGGCATAAGGGTTGACTAACTTTTATACAGCAATCCTATTTATATCAATCTTTTTGTCAATGTGATAGTCGTTTATTAAGAGACAACATATTAAAATAAATAATATTTTTGAATTTTAAATCTCTACTTCTTCTTTTCTTTTTCTTTTCTTTTTTTGTAATAAAACAGTGTCGAGGAGAGCACGTATATTTTTTTGATTTTGGGACAAGTATTATTATTGTCTAAAAAGATAAATTATTTTTTAAAATTTTAAAATAATTTTAATAAATAACACTATATAAAAAAATGGATAGATAACAAAAATATGTGATATTAATATTTTAAAAATGATGTGTTATTTGAAAACTAGGAACGCGAGACTTTGTGTAAATAATGTTTTGAACTGTAAGTTTCGGATGAGTTTGATATTTTGATTGATATATTTAAAATTTATATTTAACATATACATTATATGTATAATAAAAAATAATATTTATTATTTTTTAATTATTATTTATTTTTAATTGAAAAAATATGTTATATACATATATATATATATATATATATATCATTTTAGTAAAAATTACTCAAATTATTGAGTATTAAAAACTTAAAATTTAAAATTTAGGTGAGATATAATTTTATTTTAAATGTGCTCGTTATGGAGCTTAGATTGAGTACAAATCAATTTGGTTATGCGCAATCCTCAACCACGATGTTGTAGCTTCTAATTAATTAATAAATAACCTTACAAAAATAACTAAATAATACTTAGTCGCCAGTTACCTTGTACCGTTAAAATATATGCTCCGAATATATCCAAATTTGCTAACCAAAAAAAGAAAGAAAAAAAATTTAAATCTGAAGTCGAACTATTAAGTTGATATCAACTTGAATAAAAAAATTGTAAATCTGTAGAAATGGGCATTTCTTAATCCTGAACCCTGATTAGAAAAAGAAATATTATTCTTCACCGAAGAGAGACTTCATTTCAAGTGGGAGAATAAAATCTCAACGTATAAATAGACTTTTTTATTGAGTCATAGGCTCTTTGATTCTAGGTCTCTTTTCTGAATCTCAAAATTCAAAAGGCGCAGCTGACTCAGATTTAGGGGGCAGAAAGATAAACTTGTGAAGAGTAGAAGCTTTTCGATGGAGATTTTGCTAAACATGGTATAGAGAGATTACAGAACTTATGAAGACCAAGAACTTGATTCAAATGAAGCAGGGAAGATGAGATGAATCCAACTTAGATACCTTCTCTATGAACTATTAACTATAGCCTCCATGAGATGGGATGCCCAAAAATTGAACATTGATGTAGTTGTGGTGAACCATGAAATTTGAAATTGTCAAGTGGCAACCGTTAAGGGGGGGAGTTGTGACTTGCCGTAGCCTAGAATGTTTACATTGGCTGTGGTTGTTTTGACACGCTATTGCAAGAAACGTGATTCAAGCCTGATGCTATAACAAATGATTAACGTGGCAAAAAGAGATACTTACCTGATGCTAAAATTTCACTTGTACTGATTGGATGATTTTGCTAGCTGCATAGATTCTTATATAACATTTGAATAATGTAGCTCATCTGAATTTTCCAATTGTGTCCCTAGCCCGCAAGGAGAGTCATTTTGATGTTTGTTCTCCTCCCTTCTGTTTTGAAGACATGATACATGCTGTTGCTTGTTCTGTCTAATAAACTTGCATTGTTCTCATTCCAAGAAAAAAAAAGTTCATATCACAAAATGGTACATGTTTAGAATAAAAAGCAATGGTAAATTGATTGAAAAGAACGACAAGCATAAAGTATGTTCTGGCTTAAACTAGGCGGTACGCCTTCTACTCTTCCATCGCATCCCCTCCCTCAGCCACTTCAACCTTCTCCTTTTCCTTCATTGGAGTTATCTTGGTCAACAGTACCTCTGCAATGGAAAAAGTAAAATAGTCAAAAACTTGACATACAGCAAGCACCATTTTGCTATAATGAATTGAGAACAAAGGTAGAAGGCTAGTGACATTAGCCTGTCTCTACCTCTTCACTTAGTCCTTAAACTAGATAACGAATTACTGTCCCAGCTAGATGACATGCAAATTAGCTTTGCTGACAATTCACATGCAAGTATTCACTTACCAGTTTTCTTGGAAAATGAATATCCCTTTTCTGAAGTGAAGGTCCGTGGATTAGGCAGCATGTGGTTCCGTAGGTACTCCGTTTTTCCCTGAAAACACACAACAACTGGTTTCTGTTAGCATCATAATCACCCTCTCTTTACCATATTGGCAGAGACAAATGAAAAACAACAAACCTTGGTTATGACACATATATCCACGTTGCTTCCACTTCCTAAGTCATTGAAAATACCAGAACAAATGGCTTCACTCACGATTTGTATTCCTTCGTCCCTCTACAACAGGGACATGGAAAAATGAATGAGTCATATTACTGAAAATCCAAGAGAATTCGAAAAGTACAATGTGTAAGTGCTTTATGGGACAATCATATCTACCCTAAAACTTAAAGAGTTATTTCACACGTCTAACAAAATAAACAAGTTAGTATTTAAATTCTTGTAGACGGAACATCTTTAAACATGTTGAATTATTATTAATACCATGAACACGACAAGGGTCCTAATGAAATTATTTTATCATCCACATTTGTTGCACTACAGAATCATAGAGTATAATTATTCAACAATGACATGACAACTTACACCAAGGCCTTCTCGATACTTAGACTCAAATATGGCCATGGCTGCCAGAGAACCAGAACCCATCGTAGCAAATGGCAATGTATCAGTTGATCCATGTGGATATATCTGCAAAGTACCATGACACAGCCAGAAACATCATCATTATGCAAGCCCAAAAGTTTCCCTGTCTTCAAGTTTGACGGAGGAAAAGACTTACAGTATGCAAATGAGGTCCAGTGACATCAACTCCACCAAGCACCAGAGCAGCTGATACATGACCTTGATAACTGGACAACAAGATTAGCAGTTAGAATTATGTGTATTGTTTAAGGTATAGCTAATTGTGTAATTCAAATTTCTATTTATTGTTTTCCCATATTATTCCACCGATTGATAAAATCAGAAGTCTCGGAGGGAAATAAAACTCAACTTGAAAAGGTGTTTCTTAAGAAGGGTTAATGCTGTAACAACCCTTGATTCTCTACCAGTATGGTAGCGATGCAGCTGCAGTTGTGAGCTCACCATGTCTGCAAATTCACAAACAACAGCAATCACTACAGAGATAGAATGACGAGAATAGAAAAAATAAACATTTCACTTGTTAGTTGTTTCAGCATGCACATATTGAAGAAGGGGAAGCTTGGGGGGGAGTCCATGCACTTCACATGTTTCAGTATAATACATATATTCCACCAGAATATGCATTGCCATCAAACATCAGCCCTAAAATACCTGTCACTGCCTCAGTATCAGCTGCAGTTCCTGCTCCACAGCAATATATGTTTGGTGCCATAAAATGAATTTTTTCACAGTTCTTATCCGCAACAATGGGACCTTCTGTGGCCCTTGTATCAGCTCCAAGAATGACACCATCCTGAAAGGAGAAGATTAGAAGTTGAGAAGTAAGTAAAGCTTTTATCCCAAAATACCAAAGCTACCTAATAATCTAGAAAAAACATATACCACAAAAATGCATAAATTAGGTACTTAAATATGACGAATACTAAATATAAGTGTGAATATGAACACACAATTTTACATTGGTGTTTTCAGGACAAGTGTTGTTAACATGCTCTACCCCCAATTCCAAATCAGTTCTAATAAAAAGCACAATATTAAACATCCGAATCTGTACATAATTAAAAAAAAAAATTAATCTAAAAATCCTTAACACTTCAAAGTATACACCCATATAGGATATGGTATGCAAAAATGCTGGAACCAAAAGCATTCAATTACAATGCTATAAACATATAAGCTAAAAGATTAGGGTTTGCTATCTTATTGGTACTACAATTTCATTTTAGGTACTTTTTTTACCCATATTTTCAGGTTGTGCCTTAATGATGATACCCACATTTAATAAAAGGTACTGATTTGATGCAATTTCTCATTTTATTGAGGATTTTTCACACATGTGCATTTAATGGAGGCATTTGTGATATTTTTACTATTTCATCCACTATAACGTTAACAGCTTCTCTTTCAGCCACTTTTGAGTCCTTAAATACATATGTTAATATCTTTGACTCAATTTTCACTCTTTTTAATCTCTCTTATTATTCTACCACCTCGGAGCTCAACAACATCTCTTGTATTCCACTTTTTCGCTATTAATCAGCTTAAATTGAGATTTTTCCTCTATTGTTCTTTTCCTTCGAGGTACTTCTGATGATTCTAAAAATGATAAAAGGATGAAGCTCATTGAAGATCCAAACAAAACACCCACTCAACTGTCTTTATGATATTAATATTGCTCATAATAATGAGACTATAGGTTTGATGTGTATTGCTATATATTAGGTCGTTCATACAAACTATTTTGTCTATCTAACTTTTTTTTCAAACTGGATATTATATACTGTTTTCCTATCTTTCTGTAAACAAAATCTAAAAATTGCATACTGTATTTATTTAAAACAAAACCTGCATAAACTGCATAAAATTTGAATGATATACAGTTATAATTGAAATTTTTAAATTTCTAAGTGATATATAAAGAAGAGAGGTTGAAGAGAATATAAAATTAGTAAAAAAATAAAATTAAAACATGTATTTAAGGACTCAAAAATAGTGTGTAGAGAAGTTGTTAATGTTCTAATGAAGAAAATAGTAAAAATATCACAAAAGTTCTCCATTAAATACACGTGTAATGCACATGTGTGCAAAACCTCCAATAAATTGAAAAATTGCATCAAATTTGTACATTTTATTGATGTGAGTATCACTAAGGTAGTACCACTTGAAAAGTAAGGTAAAAAAGTATACCTAAAATGAAATTGTGGTACTAGCGAACCCAGCAGATAACGTGGATAGTTTGGAAATCAGTTCCTTGAGTCCTACCTCTATGTAAATAACATGGTTAAATTTATCCAAATGCATCAAGTTTTCAGTTCTTTTTCAAATGAAAACTAAAGATATAATAAAACTTCACAAGTGACAAAATAGTTTCACAATAAAATAAAAGCAAGAGTACCTGAAAGATCAAACCAACAATAGTTGTACCCGTCTTCCTATATGTTGGTAGCTTAACGCCTTTCTTTAGAAGCATCTCATTTCTTCTGCATAGATCGAAACTGAACCCACCTTTGTGAGGGACATCTATAGCTGAATTAGTCATCTCTTAGGAACCTGTAAAAAAAGACGAGATAGGCGATTTGTTGTCAGATTGAGTTCCTAGAAACAACACAATGTAAACAAATTAACAAGGTTCAATTTCTCTTCCTTCAACCAATACTCTAAGCAATAATTTGTTCAAACAACAAAAACCCTAAAACAGTAAGAAACATAACGCTCTAGCAGGCCAGAAGTGAGGAGACTGAGATTGGTTTGTCAAATTGAGTTTCGAGAAGAAAGTAAACCCTAGGATTCACATAATAGATCCGCACCTCTAATGGATATTAGAAATAAGAAATCAAAGAAGTTTCGGTTCTATTGAATCAGAGATTTCGCAAAGCCGCTGCCCTGACCTGATTTCTCTGCAGAATACCGGTGTTTTCACTTTGTTGTAACCCCAGACTTGGAAAAGAAGTCATGAAATAGACCCAAAAAATAATTAAAAAAAGAAATAAATATAAAAATAACTAATTTTGATGTTTTTTTAAATGCATTTAATGATCAACATTAAAAAATTAGTAAAAATGGTAATAATATATAAATTTACAAATAATTTATATTTATAAAATAATATTTTTAAAAAATAATATTAAGTAACATGAATTTAAAATTACATTACATGCTAGACTATCATGTTTATTAATGTTCAAAATTTACTATTTTCTTATATTATTCTATTAAATTAATCAGATGTTTTTGATTTTAAACTTTTATTTAATTCTTATTTTTATAAAGTTAATTTATATTAAATTATTCATTTCTTGTTTTTTAATACTTCATAATAATCGAAACAATCCATACATATTTTTTTTATTCTTTTACATTTATATAATTTTTTAAATTTTATTTAAGATTATCTTCCTCTTTTTAAGTCTTTATAAAAACACCTCACTCGTGAAACAAGTCTTCACTCCTTACTTATTGCTCTTTATCCACTACTTCATTTGGTGGTAGTGTATTACTTCTAATTCAATCTTTATGATTTATACGAATAATAAATAATTAGTTACATTTATCAATTTTTTTTATTCTTTGAATTTTAAAACTATATTTTAATATTCAGATTTTAAATTTTAATTATTTAAATTTAATGATATTAAGTAAGAATTATAAATAAATAAAATGATATTAATTAAATCTAAAATATTAAAATTTTGATAGTGCAACCAAAATAGTATTAAAAATATTATAACTATAATATGATATTTTAAAAAGATAATAAAACAAAAAATAATAAAAAAAATCATAAAACTAGTTAAATCAATCCATCTCAAACAAAACTAAAAAAAATTGTTTTGAATTGGATTAATTTTTTAAATTAATTTATCTTACTTTTAAAAATCAATCATATTAATTTAATTTTAATTTTTATTAAAAATAAATCAATTCATATATATATATATATCTCATCGTTCCTTTTTTCCTTTCTTATAGACAACTGGAGCAGGCCACCATTTGTCAATAAATCATGTTTTATGGTATGGTTGTATCGTACTATTAAACAATTAAAATATATATATATATATATAAATTGTTATTATTACAAAAATATTTTATTAATGATAATTTTATATAATAATAATAACACTAAATTATAATTAATATTATATTTTATGTACTTTTGATAATAATAATAAATGTTAGTGTGAATATCATTACTATATAATTAAATTATAATATAAAAATTGAAAACTTAAAGTTAATTAACTTTTAAATAGTATAGTAAAAATATAATATTATAAGTTTAAAAATATTTATAATATTTTATTTTTTTAATATAATGAAATTTTATTATTAATTTTTTAAATATAATATATCTTTATTATATTACAAGTATCTAATAAATATGTTATGTTTAAAAATATACCTCATGATAAATTTTTATATCATATTTTATAAATTTAATTGAATTTTGGAGTAGGAAATTTATGTGTTTAGCTTAATAAATATGTTGTGTTTAAAAAATAGACATCATGATAAATTTTTATATCATACTTTATAAATTTAATTTAATTTTGGAATAGGAAACTTATGTGTTTAGCTTATTTAAATTAGTAAACCAGTTTAGAAAATAACCTTCGCTCTTTCCTTTTAAGATAAGTTTGTTAAGACATAAGTAATTTCACGAGGGTATGTGTCCCTTTCCTCCTCTCCTGTTATATGCGTTTTATGACGAATCGATGGATTAAAGAATGTTTATATCTTTATATATCATTAGTTTGTTTATCTAATCAAAATCTTTGATTTTATTATCATTTTAACTTATCTAATCCTCCTTTATGATTGAAACATTTTAATTCGTAACCGATCCGATCACCTCTTACATCCGCTAAATTCGATCCCGTAACTATTCGGATCACATTCGATCAATCCGACCAATAAATTTAATTAACTCTATTTTTTGTATTTTTAGATAAAAAAATTAAGTTTTTACATAAATCATAACATAAATTTATTTAACTTAAAAAAACATTAAAAAATTAAATATATATATTAATTATATATATATAATTTAATAAATATATATATATAATTAATTTTGGTCGGATCACGTTGTATGAATCATAGTGAAATTTACCATTCGATACATACTTAACGGATGGAAAAAATCTTCATTCGATCCGACCATCGAATTAGATCAGATCGGATCGGATTGATCAGATTTTTTTGTACACAACTATATATCATAGATAAATTTTAAAATTAAAAATGTTCTATAATAATATAATTAATGACTGACATGTTACTTCATCCAACTTGGTCTTACTTTTTTTCAAATATTGTTCATATTTTATATAAAAAAATTAATTGTTATTTAAATATGATATTTGAGAAAGATATATTTTAATTATTTATTTATTAAATAAAATATCAAAAATATGATATCTTTATTTATTTATTAAATAAGTTATAAAAATGTAGTATATTTATAAAAATAATTATAAAATTTTATTTTATAAAATATTAAATTTATGTTATCTCGATTATCCACTTAGAAATTGAAATAACATAAATTTATTTATTCGTAAAAATAATTAAATTATAATAATTCATTAAATAAATAAAATGTTAAGATGTAGTTTTATTACAAATAAATAATTAAAAGTAATATTTTTCATATATATATATATAATACATTATTAACATAAAACAATATCTATCGTCTAAAGATGCCTAAATTTCTTTAAAACTTATTTTAGGTTTCATTCCAATTTAACCCATTTAATAATTCAAATAGCTTTTGAATGCTCATAATCTCGTATAATGATACGAACATTGCGATTTTCGTCTACTTCTAAATTTCTTAAATTTATTTTGTGTTTTAACAATAAATTTTCTATTTACTTTACTAATTTGTAATTTTGTGTAACTTTTTTTCTCCTATTCTTTCAATGCTTTCATAAAATGAGATGGAGAAAAATTCATGTCATCGGGATTTCATTTTTTTTAAATCGAAAAATACTTTATGTATTTTATTTCTTATAAAAGTAAATTTTTTATTTTTTAATTATATTATATAGACATTGTTATAACTTAAATAACTAAAAAAATAGAAAAAAATAAATTATAACATAAAAAATAGTTATTTATTCTTATACAGTTAATTTTCATAACAATATAACTAAATTGTTATAAAAAATAAATATAAAAAATAAATATCATTTTTAAAACAAATATAAAACTTTTATAATTAACCTTTTTTTTAAGAATCGAGTGTAAAAAGAAAAATTTGTTTTCAACCTTATATATAATAATGTAATATTATTTTAATTAAATTATCAAATATCCATCATAAAAATATATCAATTTTGTAAAAATATTAGATACTATGCATTATGATTTTTTTTGAAATTTGTGTAGTTTAATTTTTGATTCTTTGTTTGTATTTTTTTATAAGAATATATAGGTAAATAAATTTATTTAAAAACTATTATTTTATATAATTTGAATTTGCTACTTACATAGATTATAAACATATTATAAGTTTTTCTTCCGACAAAAATAATCTTTTTATAAGTTTTTCTTCCGACAAAAATAATCTTTTTAAATCAACTAACACAAAGGGAAAAATAATGATAAATATAATAATGCAATTAGTGATGACGAAGAAAATAGAGATGTAAATAATATAAAACCTATCTCTAGACATGTTTATCTTTTAAGTCTATTTAATTATGAAGTTAAATATATGTATGTCATATAATAAAAAAGTTATATGTGTAGATTTGTCTATCCAAAAAGAGTGATATTAGAAAGTAATATCAAAGAGATCATAAAATATAAGATGATATAGTTGAATTATATGAGTAAATTATAACTATAAAATTATTTTCAATAATCATTAATAAAAATAAAAATGATTAAACAAATAGTACGAGTATAAATAATGACGGTGAACTCTTTAAAAACTATTCACAGTAATTTACGGATTATTATATTAACTTACAAAAAAAATAAATAAATAAATTAAATAACATGTTAATAATATCTTAATCATTGTATTCAAATAACTTTTAAATATATGTAATCACATCATATCACTTGAATAAATATAACGATGTGATTTGAATTTATTAAAAAATAATTTTGTACGTAACTATAGCATAATTTATTAATATCTTAATATTAAAGTATCTTATATTATTTTCACTTAATTTATTTATTTTATTATTTTATTTAATATATAGATATTAATTTATTACAAACATTATTATAATAAATGTAATATTATTTATTTTTTTATATCTAAAATATTATCTAAAATTTCAAAATAATTTTTATATATATTTTTTATTTTTCATATTTTTTGTGTGGATAATCTCGTATTTTAATAATATTTTAGTTCTTGTTTATATCCTTTGGTAGTTTGCTTGGGTTAGGTTATGTGGTAGAAGGACTATCCCTACACTTCCTCCTCTTCAGCAGTTCAGCTCCTTATCCTCTCGCACGCTCTATTCCCCTCCTTTGAAGCGATGTCTTCAGCGACCTCCTCAATTCTCAATACATTATCAGTGGCTGAAATTTGTTTAGCCTCTTCATCAACTCTTTTCCCCACCAAAAACCAATACCCATTTCACTCTTTTCCTTCAAAACCAATCAAGCTCGTACACCTCTCATCTTCATTTTCATCATGGGTTTCTTTCAGACACAAGTCTTCACCTTTCCGTATAGTCCCACTTGTGGCCCAGACCTCGGATTGGGCTCAACAAGAAGAAGGGGAGACTCAAAACACTGAGGGTTTAACCTGGGAGAGTCAAGGTGAGGAGGGAGCAGATGCAGGCGTAGACACAGTGGCTTCTTCTGAAGATGATGATGGTTTAATTGGTGGGGTTGACGATGGAGACGATAATGCCGAGGAAGCGGTTTTGGAGGGAAGTGAAGGAGGGTTTTATCCCGAACCGCCTGAAGATGCTAAGCTCTTTGTGGGTAATTTGCCTTATGATGTTGATAGTGAGAAACTTGCTCAGATTTTTAATGAGGCTGGGGTTGTTGAAATTGCTGAGGTAAAGTTTGAATTTTTACAATAATCATCATTATTATCTATGTCCATGTGATTAGTAATTTAGTATTGAAGTTTTTGGAAATTGTTTTTAACTTGATAGCTGTTTTATTTCACTAGGTAATTTACAATAGAGAGACAGATCAGAGTAGAGGATTTGGGTTTATAACTATGAGTACTGTTGAAGAAGCTGAGAAGGCTGTGGAGATGTTCAACCGTTATGTGAGTTTCTCTCATCTTTGCCCCTCTCTCTTTTCCAGAAGATATTATTCTTCTAGATGCATTATATTTTGTTTTTGCATTCTTCAAATTAAATAGAAATGTTTTTGCAATCTGCAAAGCAAGTATCTTCGATTTTCCTTGAGATTCAAACTCTGAAAACTGTATTAATGTATCTAATTGTCTTTGAAGACTTATTTTGAAGCATGCTTATGCTAAATTTCACTTGTTGATCCTATTCCAGAGTTTTGTTCTATCATAAAATATACTTCGTCAGTGCCATTTCAGAAATTTAATGTACTTATCTCATAGTAATTTACTTGTGAATGCCAACTGGTGCCCTTGTGCAGTGGCGGAGCCACTTGGTGGGCTTAACCGGGTTTAATCCTAATTCATTATTTTGTCCAAAATGATTTATTAGTTTCTATTCCACCTATAAACCATTTCCTTTCTTTTATTTCTAATAAAACTTAAAAGACAATTCATTAACACTTAGGAAACAACATAATTTGTTTTTGTAATGTTTGAAGATGAGGAATTAATTATTCTCCTTTTGCAACAAAACTATTTTTCTAATATAGAATTGCCATTTGTTTCTCATTAAATTTGTAAAATATAATGATTGTAATATTTTTTAAATTATTTTGATTCTAAAATTTAAAAAACAATTCATAATTTAAACGGTAGAAACAAGGTGATTATTAAAAAAAAATCATACTACCAAATGTGATTTTAATTAACATTAATAATATATTTTTTTTAAACATGTATTATATTTTCCTTATAGATTATTTTAATTCATCAAGTCTCTTAACTATCAAATATTACTTTTTATTAATCTATTATTTTATTTAATGGAATTTTTCTTCCTAAAAAAGATAATGATTCTATTGAATATATATTAAGAGGTTCTATAAGATACAATTATGAATAAATAATAGTAATGACTTGTGCTATATTGATAATATCGATTAAAATTATAGTTGGGTTTTAAATAAGTATGAATTATGCCTATAATAGTTTTTGGTTTTTTATACAACTCAACTCATAAACTTGTAAATGAGACTCTAAATATAGAACATCAAAATATTTAAATGAGTTTCATGTTATTGAATTATTACTCATTATCTCTAGTTTTTATATTTTATATTTAATATTTGTACACTAAAAGAAGCACGACCTAATCCTGTCTAAAAAAAATTCCTGCCTATGCCACTGCCCTTGCGTGCATGTGGGAATACTTCTGAGTTGGCCTTAGTGATTAACCCATATCAGTTGCTACTTGGTAGCAAAGTATGTCTAACGGTAGTGACTACTTCCAGCTAAAATTAATTAATCAATGTTCGTTCTGTTTTCAAGCTATATTTTTTAAAATTAGTTTTATGTTTTCTAATTCCTTTTGTTAAAGAAAATAAAAACTTGTTTGGTAACAAGTTATATTTTCTATGTTCTTAAAAATGAAAACACAAGATAGAAAACTCATTTGGTAAAACTGTAATTTGTTTTAATTATTTTTTTCATTTAATACTCATTTTTTGTTTTTATATTCTCATTTTTTAATTCTATTTTAAGGAGAATGGCCATAGGAGAGGGGTGGAGTCGTGGACTTGGTGAAAAAGAGGTCCTAGAATTGGGTTTGAAATTTGTTGTCGAAGTTTTGAAATAAAACAAATTTTAAAAGCTACTTTTTCCTAGTTCCATGATTAGGTTAGAAAAAGAATCCCAGTTCCAATTAAAATGAAAATTTAAAATTAACTAGTTACCAAAAGATACAGAATTCAAAATTTTGAGTTTGAATCTAGAAAACAAAACACGTTACTAGCCTGTAGTAATATGAAATATTACTTATAAATTTTCAAGAGTATCTCGTAAGGAGATAACCAAGCAGATTAATCCTTAAATTTTTTAAATCCCGATAAACGAATTACCAAACTGGCCAAGATTTAGACACATACTTACATGTTATCCTTTGTTCAACTGGCTAGCTTCTACTTGGCTTATAAGCTGTATCTGTGGCTTAGGGCTTCTGTCTTATAGATGTTATCTGATAACACCTTTCTTGCTATGGGGCACTTTGTTGTATTTGAATGCTTATAAAAATAAAAGTTGAGTATTTTTCTGTGTAGACTCTCATACGCTTGTTTTAAGTACAGAGCATTATTGTCAAAATTCAAACCTTTGTTATCATTGTTTCTCATGTTATTTACAGGATATAAATGGAAGGCTTTTAACTGTCAACAAGGCTGCTCCTAGGGGCTCACCTCCACAAAGAGTGGCCAGAGAACCTTCTTTCAGAATCTATGTAGGTAACTTAGCATGGCAAGTAGACGATGCTCGTTTGGAGCAAATTTTCAGTGAACATGGAAAGGTGATTAATGCTAGGGTGGTTTGCGACCGAGAAACAGGCCGATCACGTGGGTTTGGCTTTGTTACAATGTCTAATGAAACAGAACTGAATGATGCCATTGCTGCTCTTGACGGACAGGTATGATGTGCATGCCTCAACAATTTTTGTTTGAATGAAGTTCATGTTTCCAAAATCACCTAGACTTGAGGTAAATAGTTGATTAGGGCATGTTAATGATTCAACCGGGTATTACAAATACCTGAATGCCTTGGAAAGTAAAGAAGGAAACTAAAAAGATAATCATGAATATTATGGGTAATGGTATTTTATTTATTGGCTCTATCTTGTAAAACACATGAGGGTATCAGGAAAGACTATTAAACTTTTCATTAGATCACATTCATAAATATTCATTTACAGACATGTAAAATGAGTGAGGAAGACTCGAAAATGTCATGATACTTTAAGTCCTAAAAATTAGAGGCATCAAATGAATTGAGCTTATCCAACTCATTTAAGTTCAACTTATCAAAATTCATGTGAGTTAAGTTAGCACAACTCATTTTTAAAAGAGTTCATGAACTGATTTATTTACCTTTCTAAAAAAATATATATTTACAATTTTGTTTTAAAGTAAAAATGTTATTATAAATATTATATTTTTGTATAACAAGAAAAGAATAATATATATATATATATATTAAGTGCGTTTTTTTACAGTGGTGTTATAGTAATTATATTTTGACAAATATATTTTGGGAATTACAAAAAATAATACATTTAAAACTTATAACAATAGAAATAGCACTACAATAACATTGGATGATATCTAATTGGATGATTTTTAATATTAATGGTGATATTTTAATTTTAACACCATCTAATTGAACTACTTTCAAAATGAAATGGTATGTCAATTTTTGTTTTTAATATTGAAAATATATGAGGTGGATATAAGGATGTTATTTTTATGATTACAAGTTTTTAAGGTGATATTTTTGTTGTTTTTTCAAACATTTTTTTAGATGACCTTGCGAGCAGCTCATTTGAGCTTAATGATTTAAGTAAGTTGGGTTTCTTTCAACTTATCAGCTCACTGGGTCAAATTGAATTGAATTGAATTTAGCTATTTATTTGACACAAGTACTTGTAACCATTAATATTTATTTGTACTGGTGAGAGCGTTACAGCCTTACCTGACTCTATCTTGTTTGAATGGTGCAGAGTTTGGATGGCCGGGCGATTAGAGTGAATGTTGCAGAAGAGCGACCAAAACGTAGCTTTTTTTAGCTTGACATAAAGTTTTCTTTCATCTGAGAGTAAATACTCAGCATTCGTATCCTTGTTGAAATAGGCAAATTTACTTGGTTTACTTTTTTCATTTTATTCTGTTATTGCGAGATAAGGATATGTTGAGTTGATAGTTTCTGAAGCATTAACTATTTATTTTTGTTTCTCTTACCGCTCATTACTCACTGTTAATGAGGGGTATCGTATTTTCTAGCTTCTGTAGTCTGAACAACTTTCTTTCAATTTGACACTGTCTTAGTGTATCCCTCTGTCTCTCCATTGGATGGTTTAATTTTTGATGAAACAGTATATGGTGTGATCATGTGACTTCTTGAAATTGGAGAAAAATGGGTTTTCTTTGTTACTAATTTAATCACATTCTTCAAAATGGTTAGTTTTAACATGGGAACATTTACTTTAGAAGAAGCTCTTAAACAATATTGCATTTGATGCACTGGATCGGATAACTTATATAGTTGCATTAGATTTATTATAATTAATTTATACAAATTTTAGTAAAAATCTTAATAATTATCAAATAAAATTAATGAAATATATTTTAATAAAATAATATACATTTAAAATAGTATGTAATTTGTTTTATTATTTCTTACGTACCAAAATAATTTTATTATTTTTTTCCCTTGGAAACAAAAAAAAATATTATAAAAATTTATTTAAATTAGTATGACATTTTTAAGAATGAATTATTGGAAAATTATATCATAACATTTCAAAAATTCAGCAATAAAAACAACAATCTGTGGGAGGATATGAGTTAGTGTTAAGAATTGTTATTTTTATTATTATGACTTGTGAGTTCTAGGAGTGATAAGTTTGTCATTAAAAAAAATTATTTTGTGATGAAAAAAAGGCAAATAGTTCATTTTGGACCCTTTTTAAGAGGATTTATTTTTGATCCCTTATTTGTAATAGCTACAAGAAGACATTTATCCTCAGTTTATATAAATAAAAATCATAAATTCAAGTTTACAAATTGTTTATAATATTTTATAGGGTAAAGATTTTGTTTATATTCTTAACTTTCCTTTTTGATTCAATTTACTACTCTCTTTTTTTATTCAATTTGGTACTCAAACATCATGAAATTTGATAATTAAATTTCAACAATTAGATTTAATTTACTACTTTAATTTTCAAACATTAAACAGTAACTCAGCTTGTTTTCAAACAGATGATTGTAATAATCTTGATGGCATGCATGTGTAGGAATATTTTAACACTTGGTGGATGCTTATTTTATGAAATCACTTGTTTCACCATTTATTTCAAAAACCATAGTCAAGAAATACCAAAGAGTATTGATGTCCAAATGAAGAGAAGGTTAAAAATGGTGATAAATTTTGAAATTTAGGTGCATTTTAGAGTCAATTACATGTTGTCTGGAATGCCCTTAATTTAGAAACACATAACATTCTCGTGATTTTGTAAGGCCAGTTCTGTTACTTAATTTAATTGAATCAAATCATAAAGTTCCAATATCAAATAAGTAATTTATAGTAAATTTAATCGAGTAATTAACATACTATTTACCCACATTTATATATAAACAAGCATGGTTGTGAGAGTTACCGTAGTAGATATTTCATAGAAAATGTCTTCACTGTCTCCTCCACTTGTGAGCCATTGTTATCTAGAAAGAACTGCAAATCATCAGCCTGGAAAAGAAACAACATTACATACAATTTTAATTTCTAGGTAAATCTGAGAAACACTGGTCATTTTATGAGTCTTGAGATCATTGGCCACCATACTCAGATACACTAATATGGCAGAAACAAACTATCTTCAGTCTATTCTTCCTATACCCTCTTCAAAAGAAAGAAGAGAAGTTTTACTGAAAAAAATTAAATTAGAAATCTTCAATTACCTTATTAATGCAGCAGAACATGAAAATACAAGGCAATAAGCAGATTTGACTACATTTAAAAAAAGATTTTGGATCCAATTGTTCCAAATTGACATTGCAAATATTATACTAGAAAAAAGAAAACGGACAACATCATAGCCAAAAAAAAAAAAAAGGAAAAGAAAGAAAAGGACAACGGTGTTTGCGAGTGATAGATGCACATTCATGTATCATAGCAGAAAAAGACAAAGATAAGCGGATTTTACTAAATATTAGTTGTGCAGAAATAACAATGCTATGAATTAAACCTTTCAAAATTATCACTGCAAGCATTATATAAGACAAGAAAATGAACAACAGTGTTCTCAAAGCAAATAATAAAAAAATAAAATAAACAGACAACAGAGTTTGTGTGTCATAGAATGCACATTCATGTGCCATAGCATGCATGTGCATTTCCTCTATATTCTGAATAATGGGCAGTAGTACTTGCATGGAGAATACTTGAAAGAATAATGAAATCACCTGTGGCTCCTCCGTAGAAGCAGCCAACCCGGAAGTTTCTGTACTTTGTTAAGGAGAATTTTTCTGTACATCATTTGATGCTGGGTTTGCTTGTACTAGAAAGTTGTGGAGGCCTGGTTATAGAATTATGTTTCTTATTAAGAGCTTTCCCTATGTCACCTTTAGATGTTGAACCCCTTAATCTTGACGGATGCTTGTAACCGACTCGTAGCTGCAACAGGATCTACCATCTGAATCATATTTCAGAAACTTCCAATTTCAAAATAATATAAATAAACGCAATCCATAAAGTCTTCTTTCCAATTCCTTGCTTTTCCATTTCATTTTTTTTAAAATTACTCTTTTCAAATTCCATTGTGTATCAGTAAACGTGTCATCAGTGTAAATTTGTAGTAGAATAAATAGCAGGCGTTCTCACCTTACTTATGTACTGAAAAATGCAACTGTAACCAAACATATATAGGGAGATTAATCCTAGGTTAGTATTATCACCAAATCATCCATTCTCCATCACCAAAGGAATTATGTTTTAAGGTATTAAATGTACAATCAGCTAAGGTGTAATTTCCTTTTTCTGAAAAAAAGGTGAAAAAAAAACATTATGTTAAGTAAACAAGTGAAGCATGCTCACCTTGCTTCAACAATGGCATCTTCAGTCTTTTGTGTTGGGTTTTTCTCTTGGTTTGGAGGAGCTCAAGTGAAACACATGTGGATTAAAAGCTCATGGAGTAAAAAGAGGGAAATTTTGTCATTTCATTGCTTCATTAATAAACTCATTTAGAGTTTGTTGAGTGTGTATTCTGAAGAAAAAATTAAGAGAGCATCAGCTAGAGAAATCTGCAGAAAAGAAAAGCAGAAAAACTCTCAGTTTTTCCTCTCCAGTAAGCCTTCATCAAGTGCTCCGATGGGATCGTTTGTGGTCCGATTAAGCTGAAAGTTTTTAGGCAGTTTCATGACTCAAGACTCTTTAATCTGTATGGTGGATTTGGATTTGGCTCACCGGTTTGGGAAATTCTGAGCAGTGAACAGTGACTACGAATCGAGTTAGATTTATCCATTTTTCTTTAAATAATTGTTAGTTTTCAAGAATTGTATTCTTGATGATGTTGTTTATTTTTTGCCTCTATTTTTATCTAGAGAGAACTGTTGTACAATTATTTCTTGATAGTGAAAGTTTTGGAGAGTAGTGCCGCGGTTGTTTCATTCCTACACTGGGAATGTTTTTTCACGTAAATTATTTGTGTTGATTTTGTACATGTTTTATTTTAATCTTTATTTAGTTGTTTCTTAAAATATTTACGTAAAGAAGAAGAATATGTTTAATTTCGCTCTTTAGAACTTCATTAATTTCGAATTAAAATTGTAATTCTCTTAACATTTTGCTCCCGTGGACTAAATCTGGCATGTTCTGTATCAACGCTTGTAGTTACTTTCAGAACCATTATTACAAATAGCTCTAATAGTCAAGAATTACTTATTCTTTTTCATTCATTAAAAATTTAACAGTATTGAATACATATATGAAATTTTTAAATGAAATTCTACTACCATTTATTTTAATTAATAAAATACATTTATCTAAGTTACGAGACATAACTAACTATGATATAATGCATAATAATGTGATATAACTATATTCTAAAATAATTATATAATATACTTATAATTTTTAGATCACAGATAATACATTACATAATATTATTTTAAATCAATAATGCATTTAAATTTTTAAATATTATAATATCAAAAGAGTTTATTTAAATCTAACAAATCATACCAAATCTTTAAATTATTCAAGTATAATAATAAATATTCGATTATATCATCTCAAAGTTATAAATTTATAGATATTTATCAATCAAATAATATCTTGATAAATGATGGCATGAATAGAGCCTCCATGTGTAACAAGTTAGATGCTCATGAGTATCATATCAAATGGTTAATACCATATTCATTGGAGTATATTTTTAAACATTTATTTAAATATTTATTTGAATAGTTAGATATAATTTAATATTAAAATATATCATATTTTAAGTTTAATGTCGATTAATTTTAAAATAAAATGAATATCATATTAGATATTTATGGTTTTTGAAATATTTTGGCATCCTTGTAACTTTTATATTTATTACATCAATTAGTATAACTTGAGTTTTAAGATGGTATCTTCGTGTAAATATTATTTCATTTCGAAATTTAATAAATATATAAAATACCAGTAGCAATCAGTCCAATTAGAGTATGCATGTGAACCCCGACCATTATAGTTGGTACCAAAATTTTCCAAGCCAAACCATACAGTGGGTGTGTGCATTTTTGAAATTTTCGAATGATGGTTTTATGTAAAATGTGTACGCTTTATAACGGTAACGCTCGGAACATAAGATGCTAGTCTCTTACCAATTTTATGTTAAAACGTTGGCTTTTTCTACAACATGTTTAAAAAAAAAAAAAAAAAACCCCACAAAAATACAAAGGTTTTCACTCTTTGCTCCTCGAGATGTGATATTCTTATTTTCACACTAGAATAAATACAATTTGCATCACTTGCTACTCACGTGTTAATGTTTACTGTTATAATTTGCATATTTTACAAATATTTATTGTTACCTTGTAACTATTGTATATAAAAATATTCAAAATTAAAAAAAAAAGATTAATATTTTATTTTTTCATCAAATGTAGCATTAAACATTAAGTTAATACTTTCAATTATAAAAGATGGAGCACAAACTTTAATCACAACAATGTCATAGTATATAATTTACTAGAAGAGTAACTACTATTGTATAGTTAATAATGGAAATATTGACCAGTACTAAATTGTGTTTTTCTCTATATTCCTATTTTAAAAAAAGTTACAATTTAGTTTTATATATTAATTTAAAATGTCTACTTTAATATGATATTTAGAATAAGATTTACTTAGAGTTAAAGGAGGAGTTACATGTATCTCATCTTATTTTTTTTAAAGAAATAAAATTTTATATGTAATATTTATAAAATTATAGATAAATTACATGTATAAAATAAAAATATACTATTTGAATTTAAAATTTAAAATTTAAAATTTTTAATACTTGAAAATCTTACTAAAATGAACATATTTTATTAAAATAAGATAAATATAAATTTTTTTATTAAATAAAAATAAATTATAATTAAAAGTAACTAATATTATTTTTTTTACTGTCTATACAGTGTTAGATATCAATCAGATTATATACAAAAGTCTTAAGCTTGTAAGAAACATAGCAAAACAAAAAAAAAAGGAAAGAAGAAGAAGAAAGTATAAACAACACAATAACATTACACTACCAAAAAATAACAATCAAGAAAAATATAAAAATTAAAAGATACACTCATATATGTCTATACAGTATGTTTCTTTTTAGTGGTGGAAGAGATCATGATTAAAAATGGAATTTTTGTCACTTTCTGGATGTTATATAACTAGCGCTTGAGGCAGAGAGGCAACTATCTTGTATACTCAATACCATACAAGTTATAATTTAATGGAGATTATTGGAAAGTTTTTGGTTCCTATAATATTCTTATTAACATTATGTGTTCTGAGCATTGAAAGTGAAGAAGCTGTACTTCAAGATACATTAATTCCTTGTGAATTTCCTGCAATTTACAATTTTGGAGACTCAAATTCAGATACTGGTGGCATTTCAGCTGCTTTTTATCCAATGGCTTCTCCTTCTGGTCAAACTTTCTTCCACCAACCAGCCGGTAGAGGTTCTGATGGTCGTCTTATCATTGATTTCATTGGTAATTAATTAGCTCACTTTTAAGTTTTATATGGTCTTTCTGTGCTTTTGCTTTTTTTTAAAAGTGCTTTTGGAAATATTTACCGTATATTTACTTATGTTTCTGTTAAAAGCAATTCTTGTTAATGCCTTTGAGATTTTGTAAGGATGTAATTTGATAGAAAAAAAAAGCGCTTCAGGACCAAACATGGAAAAAAATTATCGTAAGCGCTTTCAGGGTTCGAAAAGTACATTTCATGCTTACGTTTGAAACTTTTTTTGTGAAACTGCTTATGTCCGAAGCCAATTTTAACATAAACAAAAACAGACCCTATTAAGTTTAAGGAGAAAGTACTTTAGGAAGAAGCACATGACTTGTGCATATGTCCGGGTGTTTCCTCAGCTCTAGAAGCACTTTTGACTAATTTATTCCTGCATAGTGCAAGAGTATTTTTTATTGTCAGAAACGGTTTTACAAATCTCAAAAGCAAAAACAAATGTCTCTCAATTCTAAAACTTCAAAAACCAACAAATTTCCTAGTTCTGTACCATTAGTTTAGTCGTGCATCAAAGTAGAACACGAAGATGATTTATGTAACTTATCACCATATGCAGCTGAAAAGCTTCATTTGCTATATCTAAGCCCATACTTAGATTCAGAAGCACTTTTAGGGTTTAAAAAGCACATTTTTTGCTTATGTCTCAAAATTCTTTTGTAAAATTGTTTATGTCTGAAACTAATTTTATCATAACACAACAAACAGAGACCCTCAATCAAGTTTAAGGAGAAAGTGCTTTAGGAAAAGGCATATAATTTGTGCTTATGTCAGGGTGTTTCCTGAGCTCTGGATTTTAACTAATTTATTCCTGTCTACTGCAAGAGTATTTTTTTTTTTTATTGTCAGAAGCGGTTTTACAAGTCTCAAAAGCAAAAAACAAATCTCTTAATTCTAAAACTTCAAAAACAAACAAATCCCTTGTGCTGTACAATTAGTTTAGTTGTGTTTCAGCTTTCAAAGTAGAACAAAAAAGATGATATATATAACTTATCACCATATGCCAGCCGAGAAGCTTCAATTGCCATACCTAAGTCCATACTTGGATTCAATCGGGACAAATTTTCGTCACGGTGCGAATTTCGCAACAGGAGGATCAACTATAAGAAGGCAAAATGAGTCCGTGTTCTTAAATGGTGTTAGTCCATTTTCTCTTGATATACAGATTGTGCAGTTTAACCAGTTCAAGGACCGTACTAGCAAGCTATACAAGTACAACCAAGGTCATTCATCAAATTAACATCTCATCATCACACTGTTAGTTCGTGTTATATATATGTTTGGCTTCTTCAACCGTCTAACAAAAAATGGGTGGTAATTTCTAATCTGTAGGCAATGAAAGCTTAAACAGTACAAGGCTTCCCAAACCTGAGGAGTTTTCAAAGGCTATTTATACATTTGATATTGGTCAAAATGATATGGCTGCTGGTTTCAGGAAAATGAGTAATCAACAATTTCAATCACAAATCCCAGACATTATAGACCAATTATCTACAGCTATCAAAGTAATACTACTATTAATGAGATAGGACTCTCTTGGGAAATAACGCAAATTCCCGATAAGCCAGATTTATGAGAAAGCAAGAATAGAAAAATAACACAAAATTTGATAACGGAGTTACCAATCTGCTTACGCCTCTCGGACCACAGATCTTTTCTTGAAAGGAGAAATTACAAGGTGTTTACAACACTCACAACTCACAACTCAATTACACCCAAGAAAATTACTCTCAATTTTCTCTCACAAAAGCTTTTCTCTCTAAGCTTTTCTCTCAATTGGAATGAACACTTTGGATGATTAATTCATTACAATTACACATCTATTTATAGGAAAATTCACTCCTTGAATTACTCCTTAAATTAATGGTTCCTTAAATTGCTCCTTGAATTAAGCTCTTTGTTTTGTTCCATGAATTGCTCCATGTTTTGCTCCTTGTTTTGCTCCATGTTTTATTCCATGTTTTGCTCCTTAATTTGCTCCTTAAATTAAGGAGCTTTATGACAGACTCAACCTATCTTACATTACTCTTTTAGGACAACGACTGTTCAAAAATTTTGAATATACGTTGGAAACTTGTTTTTTTTTTCGATTTTCTTTAAATTTATATCAATTTAGAGTGTTGAGCATCCATATCCATGTCCATGTCGTCTCTATTGGATATGGATATTTAATAAAAAATGAAGAGACCATGTAACATATTTTCCAACTTTATTATCAAAACATATTGTCTGTAAATTAATTAACTATCAATTTCTTGCAGAATTTGTATGAAAAAGGGGCTAGGACGTTTTGGATACACAACACAGGTCCTATCGGGTGCTTGCCGGTGGCTTTACATTACATTCATGAGCCGGTTGCGCCGGGGATTCTCGATCCCAGTGGTTGTGTTAAGGCTCAAAATGATATGGCTGAAGAGTTCAATAGACAACTTAAGCAGGAAGTAGTCAAACTAAGGGAAGAACTACCTCTAGTTGCATTAACATATGTTGATATGTTTGCTGCAAAATTGGAATTGATCACCAATGCAAAGAAACAAGGTGACCTTTTGAATTCTCAAAGGCCAGTGTTTACTTAATTTTTGTATATCATGCTTGAGCATCGGAGTAATTATTTCTGCTTCAGTTGAAAGCAATTTCAGTCAAAAGCAATTTCTGAAAAAAAAAAACATGAAGGTGCTCTAGTTACTCCTACCCAACAAAGGAAAAATTGGAAAATCATGTCAATCCACTAAGTCACTAACACTATAAATTCTAATTGCAATTGATAACATACCCACTAAAACTATGGCTTAGACCACTCGCACATAACCCTTTAATCTTGAATAATAATAATAACCATTGAACTAGGAAATAAGTAGTCAAAATAAAATATAAAAAAAAATAGTTTTCTTTATCCATACATTGATATGACTTTGGTTATCACATTTATATTTTCTAAAATTGTGAAAAATTAATCATTAAAAAGACCTTTGATAAAACTCTTTTTAACGGATAAGGAACCAAATGAATTTTACAATATAGTGTCCATTTTGCATAAATTGAGGAGGATGTTGAAAAAAAGAAAGAAAAAATTGTTATTTTTCTAGTACTGCGCAGCAAAACACGGGATGATGATTGTCAAAAAAGAAGATTAATAAAGTTTTATTATATACTTTGTTTCATTAATAATTTAATTTTGGTATTTTAAAATGCAGGATTTAAGGAAAAGGAAAAGATATGTTGTGGGTATCATGAAGATAATAATCATGTATGGTGTGGAAATAAGGCTACAATAAATGGTACTGAAGTGTATGCAGGTTCATGTGAAGATCCATCCTTGTACATAAGTTGGGATGGTGTTCACTATACTGAGGCTGCTAATCATTGGATTGCTAACACTTTAATCAATGGTTCATACTCTGACCCAAATGTTCCAATAACTCTTGTTTGTCATAGAAACTAGCTAGCCTTTCTGATCACATGAATAATTGGATATTTTGATCAGTTCTTACATTAATTATTCGGAGAAGCAACTATGTATAGTAGTATTGATGATCTTCACACGTGTTACAGCAATAAAAATGTAAGTGCAAAAGTTTATATAAATTTGTGTAATTAAAATTCAATATGTTAAGTTACATATTTAGGATTTATATTTAATACGAACATAATATACATGAAAATAGTATTAATTATTTTTCAATTATTTTTAATTGAAAAAAAATGTTATATGTATCTAATTTTAATAAAAATATATTTTAAGATATTAAGTGTTAAAATTTTAAAATTTAAAATTAAGATATAAAACAATTAAATTATATATATAATTTATTTATGATTTTATAAATATCATAGTTAAACTTTTATTTATGTAAAAAAAGTCAAAAGAGTTGGTATTGAGTTCCTTCATTTACTAGGCTTAAATTTGGTTATAAATTTGGCTTAAATTAGCCCATTGATGGAAGTAGGTCATATGATATCTCGGCCTCAGGTCTCCACTGTAATGCTTTTTGCATCCACCTTTTTTTTTCTTTTTTGGAGCTAGAATGCTATATGAATCCACCTGTATCCAAGCACTCCTCATAGCTTCATTCCACCCCTTCCTTAAACCGGAACCCTACGATCTGCCAGCAACTTCCCAACGATCACTACCTCATGATCAATAAGTTCTTGGTCATCGAATCATCCAACCCTAGCATCTCAATATTAATTTTTCAAATGATCGCATATGTCTTCCATTGCCAACAAGAAGAGTTTCGACACTTTACTTGACAACAACAGTTCAAGAGAAGCGTAACAACAGTCAAGCTAACAGATCTAGCACCCATGGGTCCAGAGGAGAAACCCTAAAAAATTTCAGTCCAGCGAAAACCTATTGTATAAAATTGAAATATGTATAAGATTATTTATTTTATTTTTCTATTTTTTAACTGCTGTAGATAGAGCATGTTTTAATTGAATAAGTGGTGTTGAAAAATAGGCAATTTTTTTAAATAAAAATAAGAAATAATTTAAAATATAAAAACGATTACTTATCACTTTTTCTTTTATATATTATGAGTTGATGGATTTAAATTATTATTTTTAATAATAAATATTAATATTTAAAATATTAATAGTATCTTTTAAAATTACTTAAAATATTATTATAAATATATGTTTTAATTTTTAAAACGAAATCACCGCCAATGACGCAGAAACACAGAGATCTCATCACATCCCTATTAGTTTTATCCACTTTATATCTGATACCGACAGCCAAATCTAAAGCTTACATAATTGTTTTTTTATTTTTATTTTTTGGTAACAAAACCATAAGACATTGAGAGTGTAAGAAGAGTGTAAAAGCGGAGTAGCTACAGAACAAGAGCACATGAGCCTCATGGCTATCTGTTTTCTTTGTCCCCACCCACAAGTAATGAACTTGATTGAATCAAATTGATAAGTTGTGTCCTAAAAGGGTCTTTTGGGTTTCGTTCTGACCTGGTATATAACTATCAAGGGTTTGGGCTTTTTTTAGCCTTCGTTAAGGAGCTCTGTTTTGGAGGCAGCTCATCACAGTTAAGATGGAGTTTTGGAGACCAGTGCTTGTTGGGTTCTTAGTTTTGTGTGTTTTGGGTGTAAGAGGAGAAGGAGAAGAATCAGCAGCCTCATCAAGCTGTTATTTTCCGACAATTTACAACTTTGGAGACTCCAATTCGGACACTGGAGGCATATCAGCTGCGTTTGAGCCAATTCGTAGCCCTTATGGAGATAGATTCTTCCACAAACCTTCTGGAAGAGATTCTGATGGCCGTCTCATTGTTGATTTCATTGGTAAATAACTTTTCAATCTCTCTTCTTCTATTTGTTCATATAGATTCAGTGTTTATTTGAACTTGCTATTTTAGAAGTAGTTTGAGGATGCTTGTTTAGTAGAAAGTGAATTATTCTAGGATGAACAAATCATTTAAAATCACTTCTTTCAAGAATGGAAATTGGATTCTTGGAATTTAAATCAATGAAAACAATATTTTTAGAATTAAAATAATGATAATATTAAAATAAAATCACAAAATTATAAATGATATAAAGTTATAAAATATTTTTTTTTATATTTAAAAGAGATAATAATACAAGAAAAATAATAAATGATTATACAAATATACTAACAAAAAATATAACATTGTAATGTATTGTCGAGAAGTGTGTAATGAATGAGCATTATTGTTATTATGGAAATGCTTTATATTCTATTCTAAATTAACATTCAAACTAAACACAAAAAATGTTCTAATCATTCATATTATTATTCTTATTAATATCAATAAACATGAGCTAAGTGACTCTAGTGTAAAAGAACTTCTATAATAATAAAAGCTCTTTTAAACCAAACATAAAAAATTTGTTTGAACTGCTTTCATTTTCTAATTTCTGATAATGTGCAAATAATTTGCTACTTCTTGAAAGCACTTATTTTGAAACTACTTTTGACTGAAACACACCTTAAGAGAAGCTACTATTTTGAAAGCACTTCTAAATTGCTTTGGCCTATATGAAAAACTTCCATTCCAACTCAATTGAAAAGTTGTTTCAAAGAGGCCCTCAATATCATTTCTACCTCTATGCATAAAAATTCCGGTCTTTAGATGTATTTTTGGAGATTTGTTGAAGAATTTCCCAAAATCGCGTAAGTAAATGAGTTATGTGCAGCCTTACTTGAATCATGTGCAGTTTGCGCATGAGTCATGTACATATGTATACTTGTACAGGAGCAATTTTGGGACATTTTTCACTTAAACCCCAAAAACGTGTATATTGGGACCTAAACTCTATTGCATAAAGATATTCGACTTGGGTCTTTTTATGGAGGCCATCTTAACTAAATGTTCTTGATATGCAGCTGAGCAACTAAAATTGCCCTACTTGAGTGCTTACTTGAACTCATTAGGAACAAATTACAAACATGGTGCAAATTTTGCAACTGGTGGATCTACTATTAGAAGGCCAAATGAAACCATCTTTGAGTATGGGATTAGCCCATTTTCTCTTGATATGCAGATTGCTCAATACAATCAGTTCAAAGCACGCACTAGTGAAATGTATCAGCAAGGTTTGTGACTTTTTGTTCTGTAGTTTTGTTAATGAATAGATTAAGCTTTATATTTTTATCCCATACACATGCTGGAGTAAAAGCCTTTTTACAATCTCCATAGCTAAAAATCCCTCTGAGATAAGTAACATACCAAATCCTGAGGACTTTGCAAAGGCACTTTACACTTTTGATATTGGGCAAAACGATCTTTCTGTCGGGTTCCGGAAATTGAGTTCTGATCAACATCGTGCAGCTCTGCCAGACATCATTAACAAGTTAGCAGGAGCTGTCCAAGTAAGTAAAACATTCAACTTCATTAGGTTCTTAAGAACAAGAGTAGCTCAAGTCTGATTAAACAAACACTTTTATGAACTTGAATTTTGATGGATGGATGTAAGTAACTCATAAGCCATAACCTATTTCAGAACATATATGAACAAGGAGGGAGGTCTTTTTGGATACACAATACTGGTCCAATTGGTTGCTTACCTGTAAATCTATTCTACAATCTTAACCCGCCAATGGGTTATCTTGACAAGGCTGGTTGTGTGAAGGATCAAAACGATATAGCAATAGAATTCAACCGGCAACTCAAGGACAGAGTAGTCAAGCTGAGGATACAACTCCCAGAAGCTGCTATAACATATGTGGATGTCTTTACTGCAAAATATGGTTTGATAAGTAACGCAAAGATTGAAGGTAATTAATTTTAATAGGATCATTATCACAGAAACAGTTATATTAATTGGAAAACTCTTATTATCACAAATTTCTGTGTGGCATTTTGAGTGAATACGATATCGACTATGGACTGAACCATATCTATAATTTCATATTGCAGGATATGTGGATCCAATGAAGGTTTGCTGTGGTTATCATGTGAGATACGATCATATATGGTGTGGGAATAAAGGAAGCGTAAACGGAAGTGAAGTGTTTGGTGCTTCTTGTGTAAACCCTGCAACCTATATCAGCTGGGATGGAGTACATTATTCTGAGGCTGCTAATCAGTGGGTTGCTAATCATATACTTAACGGTTCCTTAAGTGACCCACCTATTCCAATTACTCGAGCATGTCATAGGCAATAAGAGTTCTTTTTGATAGCAGAATGGGATTTGAAAAAAGCATCGGGATGAGAATATCAGGAAATATTTCCCACTGATGTGATATGCATCAAAAAAGTCATAAAGTTGCCGGAGATGTCATATTGACTATCCAATACTTCCCTCGTCTTTCTTCATCAATCCATTGATGCGTTGTTTACATCTAACTAATATATCATATAAAAAAATTTTATTGCCAGGTGATAGAATAAATAGGGACAAAGGGTCGTTAAGTTTGTTATCTTTTAACAAAAATATAATTTAGACGATAGAATAAATAGTAACAAGGGGTCGTTAAGTTCATTATCTTTAACATTTAGATGAATAAGTAACCTTGTTTTCCTCAAATCATTAGTAAGATTCGAACACATACATCACATGCATCATACTTCTTTATAAGAACACTCTAGGCCAAAGGATTTCTATGGATAAACTTGCTAAAGAATGAAATCGATCAAAACTAATTTCTCCCAATACTCCAATTGTATTTGATTCGAATATCTGCCAACTTCAAAACAGTTGACTAGGTAATGAGTCTTCAATGCCTTTATCTGGAATCCTGAACAAGGAACTTGTTCTTGGTTACAATTTATCTGCATTTCTGTGATGGACCTGATATGTTTAACCAAGACAAAAGAAGAGCTCAATTTGTACCTGTAATCAAGATTATTCTTTGGCTAATTTGCAGCCTCAGGCTCAAATATGATCAATACTTGGGACTTTATTATAAGCAAGTTCATGAATCATGATTTAAAGAAAGCGTTGATATGAAATAAACAGTTAACTATTGATATAGCAAAAATCATCGCAAATTTTTAAAAACAAACACCTATAAGGTGAGAGGGTTTGGTCCATATTACTACACCATGATAATTTATTTTTTATACACAATTATGAACATCAAGAATCATTGTCGATGACCGTCTGGTAGGCGAACCACTTTGTAGAAGGGTACTGTCCTTTGAGGCATCGATCCATCTTCCTCGTCGTCATCAAATTCTAGCAAATAGCTGTTAGACAGAAAGACCAATGTTATGACAGCAAAAAATAGTGAGCAGGAATATTGCCACGAATATTGCCACTTGACATTGTTATTGACACAAGAATATTTTATTAATAACAACTTTATCAAATAATAATGACACTAAGGTGCAATTAATATTATGGATAAAATTGACACACTATATACTTTTATGATAGCAATTTCATTATCCAATAATAATTAAGAGTAACAGTAACCTCATGATAGGTTTAATTATAAAGCATAACTTTTTTCAAAGATGAAATTTTATTTTTAAACCCAAGAACATGTGTTTTTCACATATTCAAAAATGCAATGAACAGGTGCTTTTATAATTTAAAAAATATTTTTTTTAGAATATTAAAGGTAAAACGAGTTGAATAATTAGATAATATAAAAATCAAAATGGTGTATTTATCATAGTATAAAGGGATTTTATATCTAAGCACTCAAAATCAGTCATATTTCCTAATTGAGCATTCATCATTTATTTCTCCAATAAATGGCATTATGATAAAATAAAATAAAATAAAATACGTTCAGGGATATAGGGCAAGAAATATTTTCGATACAGTGCTAGTTTTGTAATAAATGGGAGTGCAGCTTATCAAATTACGAGTTATTGGAACGCTATTTAACAAAAAATCCTTTTTTAGAATAAGGAAAATAAATAAATAAAAAGATTATTATAGGATACACAAAACTAACTTTTTTTCTTCTTCATGTTTTTACTATTCTTGACGAGTGATAATTCACCAAGGAAAACTAGGGGCAACTGAGTTATATGAGAAAATAGCTATAAAGACTATTGCTATTTGTTTTCTCTTTGATTTCCAATTACAACAAGGCCATGCATTATTTTTGACAAAAAAGAGATGTATTTCACTTACTCGTCTGACTTCCTCTGGAAATCCCATAGCATGCGTGAGAAAAGGAATTGTTAGTTCAGATCAACCCACCAAATATTTTTGCCAAATACACAATACTATAGCAGGAAAAAATTAAATACAAGTAATTGGATGAAACTGTCACCTTACGGTGGCCATTGACAACAGTTGCCTTATAAAGTGCAGTTGTTCCAGGATAAACTGCCAAAACGGGTCTTCCATGAGGGAAATCTGGGGCGTTAGAAGGATCGTTTCTCTTAGGTAAAGGAATAATAGCGGACATAGGTACGCTATACTTCCTGAGAGCAAGAATGGTGTAAAAAGATTTGCATATTAAACAGAAAGCTATTCCAATAGAACAATTGAGTACAACAGATCTTAAAAGTTTAGGACAGGGAAACATCATTACTTCGCCAATTATCAATGTAGTTTAGAATTCAATTTGTTAATGAAAAGCAGAGCAGATTTTTGCAGTACAACTGTAGTGAAAAGATATTGGTGAGCCAAAATCTGCTCTGTTTGCAATTTTAAATCATGCGAAACAAAGCATAAAAACATGCACATAGCAGTAAAGTTGGTAAGATAAATCCTCCAGGAAAAGAGAAATCATGTGACAAAAATTACCTCTCACCACTGTGCTCTTCATCATCACCAGGCTCTTCGTCAAACACTTCAAACCTGCAGAATTTGCAAATCACAAATCTCAAGGAAAAATTAAAATGTGAACCAATAAAACCCTCATATTTTATCATTCGTTCACAACAACAGCACAATATCTGCTCAACAAACTCTCAATAGGGGTACAGACAAAGACAAATCTAAACAAATAGATGGTCTTGGCATCAAATTGATACCAAATAAGAAATGTGCACCTACATTCTGGTTTCCTTATTAAAGTGCATCACTTTTACAACAATCCACTCATCCTTGTCAGCATCTTCGGGATTGACCTTCGCTGCTACCTAAAAATGAAAGTACATGAACCTTATATATATGTGAAAGGATTCAAAAGGCAATGACATAAGACAGCTTACTAGCAAACCACATTCCTACCTGTTCCCCTTTTAGACTAGCACAAATCTCTAGATGATTTTGCATTGAAGGGGAAAGTCTCGAAATTTCTAAGTCGTTCTTCATTCTCTTCCTTTTCTGCTCATTACCTTCTGCAGCATATGCAAGAATCAGCTAAAGAGCCAATTACGTGTTGCCACAATTAGAAAGGGAAAAAAGGCAGATAACATGTCATTAACATATTTTTGAATTGAAGAAACTATCTGAGAAGGAATTAAAGTTTAAATGTCTTTCTATAAAGGACTATTCATCCAGTTGTTTGTACAAAGCTCTTCAATTCTTGGCAATTATCATTCAATGAAATTTAGGACATCATATCCCACATTAAACCATCTCCCACCCACGGCTCATATGGTTATCCCTTCATTTACTTCCTACTCCCCACCACCCAGTTCCTAGGTTCAAATAGGGATATTGGTCATAGTCCTCTTTTTTCCACAAAAGTGGCACTGGCTAGGACTAAATCTTCTTGAATACTTAACACAATAACTAATAGCCCACATTATTAGAGAAAATAAAATAAATAAATGAAGGGAGAAGTATTTGCTTTTGTAATTTGGCTCATGGTTTATGGTTCCTATGCTTGTTATTACACTTAGCATATCAAGATCTAGTCAGTAATTGGGTCATATTCTAATTCCTGTATCTTCTACAGCATTCCATAGATTTAGTAAACTATTCTATATTAACATGAAAAGTAAATAAAGTATCTCACTTCTGCTATTTGATTTTTAAGCTGGCTCATTTTCTATATTTCATATGCCTCATAACACACTAAAAACTTACCCAAAAAAAAATTAATGTAATGTTACTAGTTCAAGTTACTGGTGGTAAACAAACAATGTTTTCATGTCCCATAACTTTAAGTTGCCATCCTTCTTATTCAAGGAAAAAAAAAATTGAGAAATGCCTTTCTATCAACTAGTGCCAAGTGGGAAAAAGGAACAAAAATAAAAATCCACAACTCAAAGGCAATACAACACAAAAAAACATTATTGATGTAGAATAGGGAAAGAAATAGGAGAGAGAATTGACGAAAGAGGTGAGATAATAGACAGATTGAGGTTAAGGATTTATACGAATAAAAAATGGGAGAAATAGACAGATAATTAGGGGAGAAATTAATACTGTATATCAATTCATTCCAAGTCTAATTTGAAAATACATTGATATGTCTTATATATAGGAGCAAAATAAAAATCGATAATTATAAAATAACTAATAATAATCTAAATAACTAATGACAAATCTAAATTATAAATACGAATTTAAAGATAAATTATAAACAAATAATATCCTAAGAGATAATAATCTCAATCTAGATAAACCCTAATATAAAAAGTTATTCCCTCTTTATTTACATAAATTATCATACATTAAATGGATGCTACGTTTAACCATCTACAAATCCGATTTCCCATCTATGCATAAATACCTAGCATATTGTTTTTCAGCTATCATAGAGGATTCTTTTCTTCTTTCCACTCATATTTATTTTACTTTCCACACCATGTTGAACAGTTCTGTGTAGGTGGATTATGGCACTTTAAAAAATGCCTTTTGCGAACCATCCTTCGTTAAAATATTCTTAAGATATACAGGGAGGGAGGGTGAACTCATACAAAAGGAAAATAGAATGAAAAGAAACCTACTAGCTCTGTGGTATCTTACATATAGAAGTTGTGACTAATTTCTTTAAATTATCACCAGTTTGGCGGTTTCTGAGTTCCAATCACTCAATAACATATTTAGTATAGGTGAAAAGTACTAATTCATAGATATGAAATTCAGATGCATGACACTGAAGGAAGATAAGTATAAGTAGTAAAAAAGGACTTCCATCATTCCGTGTGGATTGTGGCTAGCACAATATAATATTATAAATCGGTAAGTTTTACTTTTTGGCACCAAGCATAGTTACCGAAGGTACGTACAAAATTATAGAATTATTATAATTTTAAAATAATTTGGAATCTATATTTTAGAGTTTTATTTTTATCATAATTGTTATTAGATTATGGTTTATTATTAGATTACGATAAGATTTATTAGAATTTGAGCCCTTATAGAATTAAGATAAGGATAGTCTTTTATTTTACCTATAAATGGGCTTATTTACATTGTAATTGTATTGATATTGATTATTGATTTTTAAGAACCTTGTTCTTGAATTATCCCCTCCATACCTTCTGGTATGTGTCAATTGGTATCAGAGCTTCTTTATTTCATTTTCTTAAACAAAATCAAATTCTTTTCCCTTCAAGTTTTGTTACTATTTACTTGAAAATAGTACAAAATTTGCCACTATTACTGTTTATCGTGAAAACAATAATTACAAATTTTATTTTTCATGTTTACCCTGAAGACAGAAAAAGAAAAAAAATCACAAAACCCTATTTTCCTATCTCAAATTTCTTTCTCATTCTGTTAAAAAAACTGGTCTTGATTAAACAGCCACAATCTACAGCCATAAAAACATCTGCAATCTGCAACCATACAAACAGCCGTAACCACCACACAATTTGTGGCCAAGAGTCGCCACTGCCAACCAAACCCAACACCAACATTGCACATGTTTCTCATTGTTTTTGGGACAATAATGTCTTTGGATATTTTCTTACACGAAAGAGAAATCAAATATGAGTAATTAGATGATTCAAAACCACCCATAGTTGATGAAGAGCTAGAAACCATTAAATATAATTATTTTGATAACACCAAAGTACCTATCTATGATGGAAAATTTTCAATTTTCAATGATGGTGATATTGAAGACCAATATGAAGTGGACTTGGTTGAAGATACTAGTTATGATTTGTAGCAAGTTCCTTATCAGTTATTTGATACTTACAAAAGATCAATTTTTGACAAGATTAACGTGATGGCAGTACAAAGAGTTTATTTGGTTGATCATATTAAATTTGTGCTTAAAGTAGATAAGGATTTATCCGTCTCAAAATTTGTTTGTTTTCTCAATTTTGCCTCAATTTACTCATGGAATGAGTTCAAAATCATTTAAGAGATCAAAAACACATATTGGTGGATTAATCTATAACCAAAACCAAAGGTACAAAAGAAGTGCATAAATCACTGCAAACTTGTCAAGCTTAATCCAAACTCGAAAACAAGTTTTTTTCTCATCTAAGGAGTCAAATGTGGGACAAAATTATAGAGCTATTAAAATTTTAAAATAATTTGGATTATATATTTTAGAGTTTCATTTTTATCATAATTGTTATTAGATTATAATTTATTATTAGATTAGGATAAGATTTATTAGAGTTTGAGTCTTTATAGAATTAGGATAGCCTTTTATTTTACTTATCAATAAGCTTATTTACATTATAATGGTAGACTTTATTGATATTGAATATGATTATTAATTTTTGAGAACTTTGTTCTTCAGTTGTCCCCTCCACACATTCTGGCCTACGTCAAGGTGGCAATAAAAATGAAAACTTATTATGAGTTTGGAACAAAAGTTCAAATTGACCATCAAAATCTTATGAAAGCACCAAACCCTTTCTTAAGAAAACATCTTACACCTCCCTGCTATAAAGGCATACCTATCCTTCTTCGTGCCTGTCCTGGAGTTCCAGAGGGCGATATCGCATCAAGTTGACTCATCAACACAGAGGAAACACTACAATCAAATACATAAATGAAAATTCATGCAAGACATAATAGATCCAACCTTGACAGAGATTAATAAATCACTATATACACAATGAAAAATAAATAAACAAAAGGACCAACCACGGAATTTACATGTAAAAAGATTTAACTGAATAACTTGAAACACGATGAGGGAAAAAATGGATAAATGGAAACTTATCAACATCATGAAAGACAAAATCGCAGATACCTTATTTCATTTTCAGAAAGGTCTTTGGCATGAGCATAAAGATTCTTCAGTTTTGCTAATGAAGTATCCCCAGGCTTCTCAACCAACTCAGGATCTGGCATCAGAATGAAGAGAGACAGGAAACACAACATAAACGAGTTGGTCAATAACTAGACTGATCAACAATATCACTAAATAAATTTGAACTCAGGATGGAAACAATTGATAAGTCTGGGGTGGTATCATGCCCATGGATGGTCATGGTCCAAACAAAATCAGCAACGGAATATTCTGTAAGTGAGAATGGGAGTCTGAAAAGCAACGCCAATGGTAAGGTCTGGAATTTCGAACTTCAAAAGGTGATAAATCAGTATTGAATTATCTAATGTGACAGTAACCATATTACAGTCAAGGAAATAACAATTTGACTGTTGACAACTCCAGTGTGATGTGGAATTGGCTGTGTGGTTTCCAATTAGCATCAAATTAAAATAATAATGGCAATAATAATAATAATAATAATAATCAAGATGAGCAAAATCTAAGGCTTAAGATAAGTATACATTCAAGCTAAAAGAAAGGATGATATATTCGGAAAATCACAATGATCAACAATTAAGATGACCAGATAACGACCTGTTTTGGGGAACACGGATCATATAGCCAGTGTTAAAACATCTCTCACTTATTTACTGCTAGAATCACGAAGCAATTTTTGCTTATAAATTTTTCGAAAATCACATAAATAGATTATCAAAAATTTAATCTCAATCAAACATTTCTAGCAGCAACAACAAAGAATAGCTAAATCAAACAAACAAAATGCATCAATCGACAAAAAAAAAGTCGAATAAAACGCGCAAAAGTGGACTAATAGGCATATGACTAAGTACATAGCCCAAACAGTTAACGCTAACCAAAAACATCAAAAATAAACGGCAACATAAAAATATATTTCAAAGTGAATATAATAGCATAGGGAAGAGAGGATCACTGGCTTGGAGCTTCTTATGCATCTTATTGATCTCGGTGAGGACTTCCTCTTGCTCTTTCCTTAAGCGATCGAGCTCTTTCGAGTTATCCAGTATTCCCGCAATATCCGGCGACGACATCGCTTTGTCATCCGGCAATTTCACTCCCTCCAGATTCTCCGACCACGATTCTCCACCCCTTTGACTCGCTCAACAATTCCACTTCGATCATTCCCCCTAAAATATCTCACTGGGAATTTCCAGAGAAAATACAATTAAAGTAGGAACGACCCCCCCAAAAAAAAAATCATGTATAAAGTGATAATTTCATCATATACACATTTTGTGTGTAATTTAATATTTTTTATAAATTTTGATTTTTATGATTTTTTTTATATTTAATTAAATTAAATTTTATAAATAATAAATATTTATAAAATATATCTCAAAAAATTATAAAAAATAAAATAACACTTATTGATATTAAAAGTAGCTTAAAATAACAAAATATATACAAATATAATAATAAAATAATTAGAATATGGCATTCATCAATAACTTTTATTTAAAAATATGAGAATTTTCAATTTTTTCATTATTTAATGATTGAACGATAGCTATATATTATTTTTTTCTTTTTTATGATATTTTTAATATTTGAAAGATTGAAAATAGTTTATTTCAAAAGACAAAAAAGGTTGTATAAAAATAAAAATAATAGTAAGATTCGATACATATTTAAAATTGTCCATTATGTAAATAGGAAAAAAGAAGTATAATTTACTGTTAAAGTATTATAGGTATAAAAGTTAAAAAGTAAACCAGAAAAAACGACACGTACTTGCATTCCGTAAAAGTTCCTATTTTTTTAATAATTTTTGAGTCAGATATTTTTAATTTTATTATTTATAAAAATTAAATATTTTATTATTTATAAAAATTAAATATTTTATTACAATATTGGTTTTCTTTATAAAGTTAAAAATGATTAGTTTTAATAAGTTGATAGGCTAAAATATCTATTTAACAATTAAAAGAAGTAATAAATTTGTAATAAGTTCATAAATTATAATATTAAAATCCTCAGGAAAAAAAAATTAAAATCATTATTGCCTCGCATTCTTTTTACTGGGAGGGAACCACTATTAAAACTTTTTCCTAAAAAAAAGCTAAATTTTTATGGCAAATGTGATAAAGGTGTAAGATTATTATTTAGGTATATTTTAATTATAGATAATTATAATTATAATTATATATAAAATTTTAATAATTTTTTTAAAATAATTTATAATATAAGATGTGATAGTTATTATAATATGTAAAATGAGTTTAATCAAAATTAAATATATATTAATATTATTTTTTATATACATATAATTACATAAAAATTCATAATAATTAAAATAATTAATTTTATTGTTATTTGTATATATTTTTATTCTATTTATAAAAATATATTAAATAATTAAAAAATAAAAATTAATATCTAATATTTAAATAATATAATAGTATTTTAATATTTATTTTTTAAAATTAAATATATTTTAAATAAGAATAGAAAGTAAAAGATTATATAGTAAAAAAATTGTTATTATTTATAATTAATGATTATTAATTAAATATATTTAAAATTAATAAAAAATAATTATAATTATTACTACAATAATTTTTGGCCGTCCCACGTAAAAAGTATTTGACTAATTCAAATGCAACGTTGAGGATTCTGGATGGAGATGTGTTTGCGACAATTTAGATTTACTGACACGTGCACTAACCTAACAGACAGAAGTATCATTTGTCGGCCATATTTAAAAAATATATTAATTTAATATATATATATATATATATATATATATTAAATTAAGAATATTTATTGTATTTTTTTCTCTATGTTTAGAAACATGATTATCTCATTTTTGAGTTTTTTGAATTTTTAAATGTATAATTTAAATTCTTATTAACTCATTTTATGTATATATATAAATATTTTTAGTTTTTAAAATGAAAACAAGCCTTATCTATAGTCACTTTCCAAAGAATCAGTTTTGAAACAATATGAAATTCTCTAAAATAACAATATTTTAAAAAAATATATTGTTATATATTAAGCAACAATCTATTTTAAAAATTTATATTAAAAAAAAGAATTTTGCAAATAACTATAAAATAAAACAACGAATATATAATATTTTTAACCGCATGTATACACTATATCGAACATTTTCTTATAAATATTTTTTTAATAACTTTCTTATAAAATCAAAAACATTAAATTTCATACTAAATCATAAATAGTGATCAATATATTGGATATTATTATTAATAAAAAGTGATCAATATATTGAATATTATTATTAATTGATTCTATTATTAAAATAAATTATCATCAATTTTAAATCACTTTCCATACTTATATTTTAAAAATGATCATGTGTGAAGTTAATTTATTTTTATCTTCAAAAGAAAATATAACGAGAAAGTGAGTCGAGAAGAGAGTACAAAATAACTATAAAAAGGAGTAAAAAGCATTAAAAAAAGTGCATTTAAAGATTAGAAAATGAGAAAAAATTGTTACTATTGTAAGAACTATAGTAGAAGAAAATGTAGTAAATATCTTTTTATTTAAAGTGTGTGTATTAATCATATCTAAAAATTATATTAAATTTGTACATTTTTAAATATATGTAGCACTAAACTATCACTTAAAAGCAATAGTTAAAAATACATTAAATAGAATTGTGGTATTATTAATATGGTACCTAACCCCTAATTGTAGCATGCAAAAGACTCATTTTTATTGAATTATAAATAATGTTTCTTACAAATATTAAAATATACATCTTTCTTAATATCCCTTCCTTATATTAAAAAAATTACAGTACTTGTTTTACACTAGAGCTTAACTGCTTGTCCACATCTACTTCAAAAATGGAGTCAAAACAGTCTTAGTTGGCTCATGGATGTACTAGCTCCAAAAGAAAATTGTTTTTTACTAAAATATAACAAAAAAGTCTAAAATATTACATTAATTTATGATATATAAATTGGACCAAAAATTATACCTAATAACTTTTGCCATACTAATTATATATGATATATTTTTAATAAATAGTAGTGTTAAAATAAATTTGCAGGTATGCCAAAGTTTGGTCTGTTAATTAAAGTTTTAATAAGAAGCGTAAAAACCATTTTAAATATGAAAATATGCTTACTTAAAATAATTATGTAGACTGATTCTTAGACTGAAATAATTGTTAAACACGTTTTGATTGTGTGTCTGTTTGACAATTCAAAACATTTATAAGCATATAAGAAAATTAAACAATGTATGTTTTATTTTAAATTACTAAAAGATAACAAAATTATTTTTAATAATTTCATGCCAAAACTTAAGTGCTTCTTCTATTATTTAATTACTTTTTTATCAAAATACTACCGTTAATCATTTCTTAATTGCAAACATGCCCAAAATCTAATATAAGTGAATTATATTTTCATTTTATTTCAATTTTCTTAAGGCATATTATTTTTACTTATTTTGATAAATTTCTATTCTTATCTTAGTAAGAGGTTTAAACTAGAAGAATAATAATTAAAGTTAATATATTATAAAATTAAAATAAAATATTCACAAAGTCAAACACAAAAGACTGATGATACAGGGAGAGAAGGATGGGTGACAATGGATATGCTTACTCTCGTTATATAATACAATGTGAAAATGCCCTATTTATGGCCTGTCCACTAATGCACTGACCTTATAAGAATCTCAATTGATTTTCATGATATATATATATATACCAACAAATTAGCATTTGATAACTATATCCACCTAAATAAATACCTATTAAGATTTTGAATTTTTAAATAGAATACATTAATGTGATTTACACTAACAATTTTACAAATTTATAAAAAATTGTTGGTATAATCTAGTTAATATTTAAATTAGTGGAGTTAACTTGTATATAAATTTTTTAGAGAAATGAAAATTCACTAAATATGGTCATAGGTGTGTTATTTTGTACAAACGATGCTAAATATTGATATCAGATTTTGTTAACATTAATGATTGGTTACATCTTTTTTTATCATAGAATTGAAAACAAAGAACAAACATACACTAAGAACATCAAACAATTAATGGATGTGGTGATCTATCTTTGACCCTTCAATACTTAAATAAGTTTAAATAATTGCTAAAAAAGGATGAGATTAATATATATCATTGTGATATAGAGAGATGAATAAAGATTTAGGGAGATATTATGTATTATAGTATTTGATTTTGTCTAATTCTATTATGAAATATGAGATAAGATGTTATGTGAAGTGTACATAGTGAATATATATGATAAAATATTACATGTTGATGATCCTTATTTGTTGTGATAGAATTATCTTAATGTTGAATTTATTTGTTTTTCAAATAATTAAGAGATATTTGTTCGTCATTTATCATGTTGAATAAGTGCTTATTTGTTGACTTAACACCTACTAGGTTGACCTAATTGAAACCTCTCATATTATGCCATATGACGTGTGTCAATTTACAACCAACAATTGATTATATCTTTGGTTTTATGAATAGATTCACCTTGAATCTCATGTTTTTTCTTAGGACGGGGTACTTTGATAATCGTTGATACAAGGATCCTAATAACAGGTATAGGATCCTGTGAAGACGATGAAGAAATCACACAGGATCCCAATAAGGCGGGGAGAGCAAGGATGCTCTCCTTGATTGGAGCCCTTGAAATGGGCCTTCTAGTCACTAAATAGCCTGAATCCTACAACTTTTCTTTAGAAAGATCACCTCTTAAAGGAATATTCTTAGGAGTTTCTTTGGGAAAAAATTGAACCACCTTATTTTCTTTACGAGACATGATAAATAAAATAAGAAAAGAAATTACCTAAATTATATGATGCATATCATTTAAATCTTTACCTAAGAATAGAAAATGAGCTGATTTACAACCGATGTCGTTAATTAAATGAGCTAAAATTCAAACTAAGTGTTATTCTAACAAACGAACAAAAAACAGAGTAATAAAAAATTATCAACGAGTTAAAATCATCTAAAAACAAATTTAACTAAGTTAAAATTGATAAAGCAAAAATAACTTTATTTACTATTTATAAAGGAGATAGGGAAGTTGAAGACTTTACTCAATGAAAATAAAATTAATTAGAGGAATATGCTTTGTAACGATCTGTTAACATAACTAGGAGAGTTTGTGTTTTTCTCTACCTAAATGACTATATAGATGAGCTCGTTGAGTCAAACTTTTTATTTATAATGCTTTCAAATATGTAAAGAGTAGATAACAAAGTGATATTCCTTTGACTTCTCAAAATCAAAGAAATAGGAGAGTTAATGTTTATAATTATATATGTAACAAGTATGTGACCTAATAATATGAGATATCTCGCTACCATACAATGACTTGATAAAGATAAAGGTTAAGGCCTTTTGAAGACCAAGACCTAATAAGTCTAAATATCCATATTGTTGGGTATTATACATGTAATAAGTACGCACCCTAACAATCTAGTATACCATGCTACCATATAGCAACCTAAAAAGGGTAGAGGTCAAGGGCTACTAAAGGCAAAGACCTAATAAGTCTAAATATATATATCATATAGCGAACTCGATACATAAAACATCCAAATAACCAAGGTGATCGATTTAGGAGCCTCAAGCAATCTACATATAACGACCTAATTCATATAACGTTAATAGCGACCTTATTTCATATAAATTGTAATGTATGTATTTTAACTCTATGTAAAAGAGTTACAACTTATGTAACTCATACACCTGTCAACTAGGTGTTATATATACCTCTTTAATGAGAAAAATAAAAGATTTGTTTATTTATCAATATTTTTTACGTCTCACTAAAAATCACTATAATCCTTAATATACAAAATTCTATCTAAACATATCTCAATTATGAAAATTTTGAAGAAAAAAACCCATTTATAATAAAAAAACAAAATAATAGTTAGTTGAATAACATCAAATAGATAAATAAAGGAAACTTTTATTGTGCGAACAACAGATACAACATATCTCAATTTTTAGTTAAATAACATCAAATAGTTAGTAGGTTTGAGCGAACAACAGATACAACGTATCTCAATTTTTATGTTTTGAGAGAGTTCTGAGATCATCTTCGTTTAGAGTAGAAGGGGCAACTTTTATTGGTTCAGTTCTAAAACCAGCCTTTTGACATTCATTCTCTAGTAGCTTCAATTGTGAAGGACCATCGGGACAAAATGCAACAACAGCTCCCCCACTACCTGTGAATTTTGATGCAGCACCTGTTGAGTAAAATTTAGAATGAACAACTCTAAATTTATTAATATTAGATCCAAACAAGTAAACAAACTACTTGTATTATACTCACTATAACACCTTTCAAAGACAACTCACAAATTGAAGAGAAATACAAACACTCAAAGAGAAAGCTCTTAACTTACACTCAAACTAAGAATACAAAGACTTATTTTTTTTATGGAATGATTAAACCAAATGCAAGGTAGACTATTTATAGTCCTCACCATGCAATCTACACCACACAAATATAAAACTAAGAAATAATCATAGCCATACAAATCTTATCTACACACTTCTCTTTTCTACAACCTTCAACCACTTCATTTATTTCTACAACCTTCAACTACTTTATTTATTTCTACAACCTTCAACTACTTCATTTATTTCTACAACCTTCAACCATCTCATTTATTTCTCTACCTATTCAACCACTTCATTTATTTCTCTACCTCTTCAATTATTATTTTGGTGTTGATTTTCAACACTCCCCCTCAACACCAACTCTCACTATTTTTACCGTGTCAAGCTGATGGCGAAACATTTCGAACTTGCCAACGCTTAAGCTTTTTGTGAAAAAGTCTACAACTTGATTATCTGTCTTGATTTGCCTCATTTCAATTTCTTCTTGCATAACCTTTTCTCTGATAAAGTGATAGTGTATTTCAACATGCTTAGTTCTTGCATGAAAGACCGGATTCTCTGCCAAATGAATTGATGATTGATTGTCACAATACAACGGTACTGCATAATCTACTGATTGATGTAGATTATTCATTAGCTGTATCAACCATGTACAATCTTGAGCTGCCATTGCCGCTGCTCGATACTCAGCTTCAGTGGTTGATAATGATATTGTTGGTTTTCTTTTGCTACACCAAGAAATTGTTCCAAAACCCAGCTTAAACACATACCCAGTTGTTGATCTCCTACTGTCATGATCTCCTGCATAGTCTGCATCGCAGTAACCAACTAACTTGTTGTCTCCACCTTTCTTGTACAAAAGACCATAATCAATTGTACTCTTCACATATCTCAATATTCGTCGAACTGCTTCCAAATATGGCTTCTTTGGATTTTGCATGTACCGACTCATTACACTAAGTGCATAAGAAATGTCAGGCCGATTTAAGGTTAAGTAGATCAGACTGCCTACCAATTTTTGATACATTGTCGCATCTTCCAAATCATTTCCTTCATGTGCACACATGTTGGCATTTGGCTCCATCGGCGTCGAAATTGGTTTGCATTCAAGCATTCCGAACCGTTTTATCAAATCTTTAGAATATTTTTCTGACAAAGAAATATTCCTTCTTGTGTGCGATCAACCTATAAACCAAGGAAGTGCTTAAGCTGGCCAAGTTCTTTCATCTGGAAACGGACTGACAAATTCTCCTTTGTCCGAAGAATTTCTGCCTCATTATCACCAGTTATGATTAAGTCATCCACATACACTAGCACAATAGCTAGCTTTCCTTCATTGGCTTTAACAAACAAGCTGGAATCTGCAGGAGTTACTGAATAACCACTTTGTGTTAGAAATCCAGCAATCTTACCATACCATGCCTTGGGTGCTTGTTTTAATCCATAGAGTGCTTTCCGCAACTTACACACATATTCAGGATGATCTTGGCTCTGAAAACCCATTGGTTGGATTATGTAGATCTCCCGATCCAACTCTCCATGAAGAAAAGCATTCTTTACATCCATCTGCCACAGCTTCCAATCTTTGTTTGCTGCAAGTGCAAGTAGGACTCAAACAGTTGTAAGTTTCGCCACTAGACTAAACGTTTCATTATAGTCTAGTCCATACTGTTGAGAGAAACCACGAGCTACCAATCGTGCCTTGTATCTCTCGATTGATCCATCTGGTCTACGCTTTATCTTGTAAACCCATTTGCAGGATATGGGTTTCACATCTCTTGGTTTTCGCACTAGATCCCAAGTTTGATTTTGCTGAAGTGCATCGATCTCTTCTCTCATAGCTGTCATCCATTCAGATCTTTGCGATGCTTCTTCAAACATCTCAGGTTCTATTGCTTCTTCAATTATGGCTGCATTGGCATATTTGGGATTTAGCCTTCGTGTTCTTGTTGACCTACGGAGTTGAGATTGTGGAGTTGATTCTTCTATTTCACTAGGCCCACCTTCTTCATTTAGTTGTTGATATATGCCAGTTTTCCAAGGATTCTGAGCTACTCTTTGTTCGGCACCATCATCGTCTGGATCTCTGGATTCATCTAAACTTGGTTGGAATTGAATAGTATGCTCTTCCATCTTTTGTTACAGCTTATCTCCAAATTCTCTTGAGTCTGGTAATGCTTCCTTCTCTGAGGACCACCAAGAAGATGCTTCATCGAACACCACATCTCGTGAAGTGTAGCATCTTCCACTCATTGGATCACAAAATTTCCACCCTTTTCTTTGGTTATCGTATCCCACAAAGATACATCTAATAGCTTTCTTGTCAAATTTGCTCCGTAAATGATCAGGAACAAATACATAACACACACAGCCAAATACTCAAAAATAAATAACTGTAGGTTTCATGTTCCATAGTTTCTCAAAGGGTGAAACAAATTCTAACCTTGGTTGAGGAAGTCTATTGATCACAAAGGCTACAGTCCTCATCGCTTCAGCCCAAAACCTCCCAGGTACATTCTTTTCATGTAGCATACTTCGACAAATTTCTGCAATATGTCGATTCTTTCTCTCTGCTACACCATTTTGTTGTGGCGTGTTGGCACAAGTGTATTGATGACGTATATGACATTCCCTTAGGTATTGAGAGAACTCGCTTCAGCTATATTTTCCGCCATTGTCAGTGCGCAAGCAACATATCTTCTTTCCAACTTCTCCTTCAGTTGACTCTTTAAACTCTTTAAATTTTGATAATACGTCAGATTTTTCTTTCATAAAGAAAACCCACACATACCTTGAGAAGTCGTCAATGAATGTCACCATATATCGCATACCGCCAATTGATGGTTGCTTAACAGGACCGAATACATCAGAGTGAACTAACTCCAATGGTTCTTTTACTTTAAACTTCGATTCCTGATATGGCAATTGGTGAGCTTTACCATATTGGCACCTTGCACAAACCGTGTCTATACGCACGTCTAGTTGAGGAAGCCCTTTAAGCATTGACTTCTTCACCATCATATTTAGCTTGGAATAGCTAACGTGACCTAACTGCATATGCCATAAATCTGCTGTCTCATTTCTTCTTGTCTTGTCTACATATGCAGATTCTGTTGACATCACGTAGACTGATTCCAATCGTTGCCCCTCCATTGTCGATGTTTCTGACATTTTGAGATCACGATACACCTTCACGTCTCGGGGACCGAACAAGACATAGTGGCCTGATGATGTTAATTGAGCCACAGATAGCAAATTTTTCTTCATTCCTGGGACATGATAAACATCTTGAAGTTGTACTTGGATAGTACTATATCGAGGCGTAACTATCGTCTTAACGATGTGGGCTATTTGTAACCTTGAGTTGTCAATTGTCACCACTACACGACTTCCCTTGTACTCAAACATGCTTGATGAGTGCTCAAAAAGCACTAAAATTACCATGATTTTATGCACATTAATTGATTAAAAATATATATATTTATATGTTTTATCATATATTTATATAAATTTATCTTTTTCGGAATCACGGGTATTTTTATTGTTTTTCAGGTATTTTGGCTTAAAAATGCAACTTAAAGACTCAAAGAGGAATACTGGAAGCAATACATCACAAATATATTAATAAATAAATGATAAAAGGTCAACAAATATGGAAAAATTGGACAAAATGGGTCAAAAAGGTCAAAAAGGAGAAAATCGCGCCGCCGCGCCGAGCCCCGCGCGCGCAGCGCCCCACGTCCGCGCCAAGCCGCGCGCGCCCAGTCCCAGTTCCGCGTGCGCCCGCGCACGTTGCTCCTCCTTCCGTACGCGCCCCTGCACGCCCAACTGCCCTCCGCGCGCGCCGATGCCAATTTTGCCCCATTTTCGCGCGCAGCCGCCCCCATGAAGTCATCAATGACCTCAGCAATTGCACTACGCGTTTTCACAATTTTTTAACATTTTTTCACTCACTTTTTCTACCCATTCTCACCTATAAATACCCCCCTTCTCTTCACTTCATAACACACCTCAAAACACATTCTCTTCTCTCTTTCTTTCTCTCATTTCTTAGTTTTTTTAGTTTTTTCTTAGTTTTCTTAGTTTTTTCTTAGTTTTCTTAGTTAGTTTTGCTTAGTTTTAGAGTTCTTCCCTTTTTGGGAAGAACTAGTTATGTTTTTGTAATTTATTTGCTTTTTGATTCAATAAATGGGAGTGCAAATTCCGCTTGGAGGTTTTCTAGCAACGGGAATAGCATTGAAGTTCTGTAAGGATTTTATTTTCTTTACAGTTATTTTTTATGCTTTATTCTTACATGTTATATTTAATATGTCTGTGATTAAATTTAACTTTGCTGGCTGTTTGTAAACATGATATAATAATAACGTTGTTATGCTTGCGACATATTAAATAGGTAAAAATCTCTAAAATGAATTGATTTTATTTTTATTCAAGATTTTATATTAAGAATGTTAGAGAGAAATATATTATTTTTCATTACAAACTTAAATCTGAAAATTAGATTTTAAGGTTTAGTTATCCGGTCTGATTTAGAGTAGTGATATTTTATTTGTTGGTACAATCGCCCGGTAGTTAGAGTGAAGCTCTATTTCAAAAGTTTTTATAAGAATTATTATCTGAAAATGTATTGACAACATGTTTTCAGTAGTGGTTTTAAAACTTGAAAGTTAGTACTCGCATAATTAAATTCTTAGGTTTATTTTGGACACCTTGAATAAAGTTTAAACTGTCTAACCCCACCAAAGGTGGCATTTAAATGGTTCATTTTCAATCTCTTAGAAAAAAGAATTAATTTAATTAACCAAATTAGTTATCAACCCCATCCATAGGTGTTAATTGATTTGTTTAGTTAACAAAGAATATCTAACCCCACCAAAGGTGGTATTCATACAAAAAAGTGAGAATCAATAAATATCAATTCATATCTTTAATAACCTAAATAATACGAGCAAGCATAATTAACTTAGTTATTATATCCATAAATACTCCACTATTTATAAAAGAAAAAATTTGCATAAATGTTTATTGAATCTATGTTTATTTTTATGTAAGTAGATTAAAACACAAAAAACCCAAAATATCGTGACAGGATGTTTAGGATTTAATTTCGTTTTTAAAAGTTTGAATAATAAATTAAAAACCACATACATTCCTTCCTTAGATCGACCTTGGGAGTATACTTATCATTTTCTACGAAATGATTCGTGCACTTGCGAGAGTTTTATAAATATAAAACCAAAGTATTGGCAGGATCGGGGAATGCCGGTTTTCGTTCATCAAGTTTTTGGATTTTAAAGTTTTTGGCAATCCCGATTCTACTCATCAATGCTTTCCAACTTATGTTTATCACCTGTCATATGATTTAAGCAGCCCGAATCTATGATCCAGTCATTCTTGTAGTCAATCTGTTTTGATGTTGTCATCATAAGAGCCAATTCTTCTTCCTCTGTAGCAAATAATGCTTCGGCATCCCAACCATCTTCGCTATGCTCCTTAGAACTGGAAGTAGCTGTATTACTTTCAATAGGCTTTTTCTTACTCCAACAATCTTTTGCCATGTGACCCATCTTTCCGCAGTTGTAACATTCACCGTCAAATTTTCTATTGTTATTGCGGTTCTTCCAAGCTCCCCCTGGACGAAAGCCTCCATTTCCTTGAGGAATTTTTCCTTTATCGCCATCATTTTTATATCCATTTCCATTGTACCGCTTGAAAGTGCCTTTGCTTTTGCTAGTGTAGAGCGCTTCTTCTTCACCCTTCAGTTGGACTCCTCCCATTTGCTTAGCCATAGCTTCTTGGCCAAGCTATGATTCTCAAACTCAACAAGAGATGGTTGTGTCAGCCATCCTTGTATAGCGGTAACAAACCCTCGATATTTGGGTCTCAAACCATGAATAATTATTCTCTTTATCCTCGTTTACTCAATAGGAGCTTTTGGATCTAACTCTGAAATTTCGCGGCATAATGACTTTACCTTGTGAAAGTATTGGGAAATCGTCATGTCGTGTTGCGCCATCGATAGTAACTCATTCTCCAGAAGTGGCAATCTTGTATCATTCTTCTTTGAAAAGAGCATAACAAGAGTGTCCCATGCTTCCTTTGGTGTTTTTGCATCCCGAATATGCTCCAACATTTCTTCTTCAATTGTGGTCTTCAAAGCAAACATCGCTTTTCCTGCTTTAATTTTCCACTTCCGCAAGATGCCGTTTGCATCTTCCATTGTTGGTTGTGTAACTTCATCACCGCCAACAACCTCCCATAAGTCTTGAGCTTGTAGATAAAATTCCATACATGTTGCACATGTGTTATAGTTTTTGTTGTTGAGCTTCTTGATTCCTCCAACTACTTGAAGATCACACATCGTGTCGGCAAGACTTCGACTATACCGAACAAGCTTGACTAATAAACTTGCAGAGTACCAAACTCCCCACGACTCAAGATAACTCCACTAAGAACGATCCCTGACCGTCCCGCTCTGATACCAATTGTTGAGTAAAATTTAGAATGAACAACTCTAAATTTACTAATATTAGATCCAAACAAGTAAATAAACTACTTGTATTATACTCACTATAACACCTTTCAAAGACAACTCACAAATTGAAGAGAAATACAAACACTCAAAGAGAAAGCTCTTAACTTACACTCAAACTAAGAATACAAAGACTTATTTGTTTTTGATGGAATGATTAAACCAAATGCAAGGTAGGCTATTTATAGTCCTCACCATGCAATCTACACCACACAAATATAAAACTAAGAAATAATCATAGCCATACAAATCTTATCTACACACTTCTCTTTTCTATAACCTTCAACCACTTCATTTATTTCTACAACCTTCAACTACTTCATTTATTTCTACAACCTTCAACCATTTCATTTATTTCTCTACGTATTCAACCACTTCATTTATTTTTCTACCTCTTCAATTATTATTTTGGTGTTGATTTTCAACAGCACCCACACTTCGGGCTACCTCGATCATTTGTATATTCAAAGCACCAAGGATATCATCTCCAAACATGCACCTCTGAAGTATAAAAAAACCACAATTTTTTAGCTTCAAATGCGCATTTCGTATGGAAGGAGTATCTAAAAATAAATCTGAAATATCAAATGCTGCAGGCTGCCATTGGAAAAACAAAGAAAATCTGAGGTAGTAGTGTTGCATTAATCCTTCATATTTGATAACCATATCATGGACCAGCAACTATTTATGATTATAGAATATATTCATTTTTTTGGGATTAGCTAAAGCATGGTGTTGAAGCATAGAAAATCCTGTGACAGTTGGGATTAACACGGATCCAAGTAAGAGTATGCACTCAAGACTTCAAGTACTGGCTCCCCAAATCATACGTGACTTCATTCTTCTATCAAATGCACCATTATCCCTTTACTCTTTAAGGCAAAGTGTCATGCTCACCTTCTATTATCAAAATTCGGATTCATTAGAGTTGCAAGTTTTGAGTAGTCTCTTTCAAGTATTGCTCTCCTTCCTTCCTTGGCTATACTGGCAACTTCTGTCATTGTTGATATTATAAACTCATCACCATTTAGCCATCTTTGTGGTACCGTACTATGTACCTGTGCATAAAAATGATGTTTTTAATTTTATAACCAGTTATTTTTACACTGAAAAGATAAGAAATCCACTGTGCTTACCAACCTTCCCAGAATCACTTGGAGATTGATATCCATGGCTTTATACATGCCATGCCCCAATTGAACCATGTATTCCTTGCTAAAGTCCTAGAAAATAAGAAAAATGAAATTGAATAGTATAATTTGTATCCATTGATACACGTGTATCTTTCAAGAATTTTATAGAGAAACAAACCATATAAACAAGGCAACCATACACTGCGCAACCCTATCTTGGAGACCAGCAACAATTCCAAGTTCTTTCTCAGCATTTAGGACAAGGTTAGGCCGGACTTCCACCTTGATCAAATGTCTGACCTTGTAGAAGTCAAGAAGACATTTCAGAGCGGCACAGACAATAGCACTGGAACCTGAAAGCCCTGTCTGAAATATCAAAATTTATTACTTAATCCGTATGTGGTACTCGAAATTCAAGCATAGTGTAACAAAGAGAAAGCATGTGTCTATATATAGCTTTCTATCACAAAGCTATCTAATCATGAGATATAACAACATAAGGGAACAACAGAATAAGTAAGCAGAACTTAGCAAATATAGAGCTGCAACATACTTATATAGAGAAATTTGTTAAATATAATAACATGAAGGGGATAATGAAAGCTTATATAGTCCTTATATAATTTATCAAAGGTCAGCAGATTGAAAACCAGAACGGACTCATTGCTACTAGCTATGTTGCATGACCCTTTAATTTTTGGTGAAGTAACTTGTACAAGTAAAATGACATAAATATAAATAGATACTTGACACTTCAATTTAATGAAAATTTACAAAAAATTAAACTCCATGAGTATTTTAACCGTTGTGTTATTAATAGGATGTAAATATCACATGAGTAGCTCAGGGTTGCTTCAAGAGTATTTTGTATCATTTTACCAAAAAAGACTCATTTTTCACTCTTTATTTCTCTCCTCTCTCTCTCTTTCCACTTTCCTCTCCCTACTTATGTTTCTTCTTCTTTCTTATTTTATTTCTCTCTCTTTCTACTTCAAGTGTATATGCGTTTTCCCCCTCTATATCTCTCTCTCTCTTTCTACTTCATGTGTATATGTAAATAAATTCTTAAAAATTAGACCCAAGCTGTTCATGTTTAGGGTATATACTTAGAATTATGATTCATCAAAATATACGTTTTAATATCTTTTTTTAAGTAAAGATCTAAGATCCTCTAAATTTTTAAAAATTTCAATCTACTCCAAATAATTTTTTTAAATGATAAAAATAAAATACAAAAAAAATTATCTTTTTTTAAATGCATATTAAAAAATAGATTTTAAAATAAAAAAATGAAATGTATAAAAATTTCTATTTTTTTAAAAAGCATAAATTTAAAATAATTTAAATTCAAAAAAATAAATAATGTCATTTCCAATATAAATTGAATATAATTTTTTTCATTCACCCAAGTGAACTTGTTGGTGTCTTTTAAGACATTTATTTACTAAAATATGTTTTTTAAGACTCTTTATTTATTAAAATGACCTAAGGGGATTTGACTTTTTAAGAATATTTTAATATTAAAATTGTAAGATTTTCAAAAGTAAAAAGATCATTAAATAAGAATTATTTATTTTGAAAAAGAAGAGAGAATTAAAGAAAACAAACTACCTCACTTTTTCAATTGAAAACCTAAAACCAAAAATCTATTTTTAACTCTCGGCATATGTTGGTCCAATTTAAAAAAAAAGATTATTTATGAAGATAAATATAAATAATCTTATTATCTTACTACTAATAATTCCATTTATATTACTTATAATTGTTTCTGAATTTTTTGATTTATTAGCAATATAATTAAGCATCATAACTAATGAACAACGTTGAAGATTTATTTGTATAATTTCATTATTAGTTTGTTATATTTATAAATTTTAAGCACTATAGAGGGTGTTTTTTAGTAAAAATATAACTATGAATGTTATTGATCTAAAATTTATTATTTTTGAATCCTAATTATGTAAAATATTTTGTAATTGTTTTTAAATAATTATCTCTATAAAACTTTACTTAATTAAAATGTAATAAGAATATCACTTAATTTGAAAATGGATATTATTAAATATTTTTATTGTTAATATTATCATGTGATTAAATAATAAAATTAACTCAAATTTCTTAGTGCTTTAAATTAAAGAACATTCAAAAAATAAAAAGATTAATTAGAGAAAGAAAAAACTTCTATTATATTGATAAGAACAAAAATTAAAGGTAACGAGAATAAAATGATATGAGATAAATGACATATGTGTTCTTAAAATATTTTTTAATTATAATATCTATAATAGAATATTTTATAGTAAAGTTAAATAGTACTCGGATGACTTTTTTTTTTAATAAAAGAAGGGATATAGAAATCTTTTTTATTTTTTTGTAGATAAGGGTATTAAATGTCCTCAATGATGTAAACAAGGGGACTAATTTGATCTTTCATCATTTTTATTATTTTATTTTTAGTTTTCAAAAAGTGATTTTTTTTTTATTAATTTTAATTTTTCTTATACATTTAAATAACTTAAATACATATCTTATAAAAAAACTAAAGGGTAGCTTTTAATTGTAACGAGTTTATGAAAAAAAAGAAAGAAAACTCACGAGTTGTTACATCCATAAACATTGATATAGACTCTTGCTAGTAGAAAAATATAAAATCTACAGCCAATCACAAATTACAAAAGAAGAAAATGTCAAAAAAATAAATAAATAAAGAACTGAAATTTATAATAAAGTACCACATAGTAAATACAAAATAAAAAAAAGGCCATAAAGGCACTATTCCCCATAAAGGCCAACTGGACTAGAAAACTCAAGTTTCATTACCTGGCGAGGGATATTGGTATCATAAGATATAAGAGTGAAATTTTCGCCATGAAGATCAATCTTGTTGTCTCTGCAGTAGTAATAGAAAACTTTACAAATTGCCATAAGCAATCGTAATCCACCATAATACCCTTCGGTATCCAGTCTATTCACCTAAATTCAGAACAAAACTTTCAGGGACTTGAAAGCGCTATAGATACAAATTTACAACATATATAAAACTTCCAAGCTCTCGACCATAATTCAAAAAAATTATGTCTTTAATTTGAATACCAAAGAGGAATTCAAATTAAAAACACACGAAGCAAAAAGAAGGAAACATGTAGTGTAGAGATGTGAATTCAACTAGGTCGTATAGGTCATCGGACGGTTGTAATTGGACAGAGGCGGAGAAATTGACAAGACTGAAAGAGATAGTACGGTCATAGTAGACATCGCTGGGGTTACCGAGCAGGCCAATCCTAACATAGGCCTTTAGGGATGTGCAAAAACAGATTTTAATATAATCATTCTCGAACCGAATTACAAAATCTGTCTCCAAAATCGTCCAAAAATTATTGCAGTTTAGAGACATTTTTTTACCCGCGGATAATAATTCGGGACATTTATTAAAAAAAATCATTTTTTTAAAATTTTAAAAAAATTCTATTAAATTTAACTACTTTTGACTATGCAATCAACCTAAAGCAAATTGACAAGTCTTTTGAAATTGTTATTTCAATTTTTTATTTAAATTTGTTATTTTGAATTTTTGATAAAAAAAATTAACATTTAATAATATATATTTCTATGAATCTAGATAAGATTAAATATATATAAATGAAAAACACAAGATATAAATAAAATATTCTAAATTAATATAAATATTGAAAACTAATTAAATAAATTTAAGAAAACTTCAATTACAATAAATCAAAACTCCTCTCTTCTAATTATTCATCAACAACAGCACGAGTATCTTACAAAAATCAAACATATAAAATCAATTTTATAAACCAAAATAATAAGTTGATTAATCAATAATCTAAATTTTTTACCTCAACATCATCATCTGCAATAGTAATAGTGAAAATGGATGAATCATGAGCTAACATATCTGAATAAATTATAAAATATTTGAATACATAATTAAATAATTAATATATAGTACATAAAACAAATGTTACTAAAATATAATATGTATAAGTATTAAATATATAGACTTATACATTGTTTATGAATACTAGCCCATAACCAATCTTGAGTACACATCAAAGCTTCCAATGTGTTTTCTTTGAGGCTACTACGATGTTTGCTCACTACTCTACCACTTGTGCTAAATGCAGATTCTGAAGCAACTGTGGTGACTGGAATAGCCAATATATCTCTAGTCATGTCATACACTATTGAATACTAATGTTTGTTACACTTCCACCAAGACAATATATCAAACGCTTCATCTGAAATTTCTACATTAGCTTCCTCTAAATAAGAGTCTAACTCAGATTTCAAAGATCCAGCTTTATTTTGCATTAATTTTCATGGTTTATACTCATTTATACCACTAGGATTAAAAACATTAATACCTTTTGAACTTTGATATGTATTGGAGCGTGTTGAAAACTCCATTTGTCGACTCTCTTCTATAATTCGTTTATTTCTATACATATTTATCAAATCATAATACTTTCTTCTCACCTTTTCAATTTCAAAAATGGCAGTCTCTCCATATATTCTTGGAGAATATAATTCAAGATAATTCATCTTAAATCTAGGATCCAAAACAACACCTATAGCCATGACAATATTAACTTCTTACCAATACTTATAGAATTTTACAAGCATGTTTGAAGCTATTCCCTTGACCAAATCATCCTCATCATTAATCCAATTATATAATGACAATTTGATGTCACAAATATGAGGAAATAACATGTTTATGGTGGGATAATTAGAACCAAAAATCAATTCAGTAACCTTGTAAAATACCTTTAACTCATCACAAATTGTACTTTTCATTTTCCAATCCAATGTATCAGGAAGACTATTATAATTCTTATCCAATTGTTTTAAATGAGGAAACACTTTCTCATAAAACAATGCATTTTTAAGCATTAAAAAAGTAGAATTCCAACGAGTTTGACAATCAAGAGATATATTCTTACGAGAAGACTTTATCTCTTAAGATGCAATTTTTTTTAAATTTTCCTCCCTCTTTTGTGTTGCTATCCAATATGCAACACCAGCTCTATCTTTAATAATGCATTGAGAAATTAGATTTAACCCATCTTTCACTACTAAGTTTAATATGTGAGCACCACAACGCATGTGAAAAATATCTACATACAATAACATTGAAGTTCTATCTAATGAATCTAACAGATCGAATAGCATTGAGTCATTAGTAGAACAATTATCTAAAGTTAATGTTGAAATCTTATGATCAATGTTCCAATCCAAAAAGCAACTCATTAATTCTTGACCAATAACTATAGCATTGTGTGGATCAAGAACATATATAAACCTACAATAAAAAATTTATATACAATCATTTAATACATAAAATCTCTAAAAAAATATTTCATAGGCATTGTATAAATTTCAACAATAAACTTAAAAAAATTACATTATTATTTTACTATCCAAATACCAATTGTCATCAATGAAATGACAAGTTACAGCCATGAATCCTTTGTTCTGATTTTCAGACTTTCAGATATCACTCGTGATTGCAACACGGCTTTTGTTATTCTCCAACATATCCATCATTTTTTTTCTCAACATCATAAATCTTTATAATGTCTCTCTTAACTGTCGCCCAAGAAATAGGTTTCTATATTGGTTGTAATGAATGTGAATACTCCCTAAATCCATGATGCTCAACAATACTAAAAGAATACTTATGTAGAATTATCATCTTTGCACATTTATCACAAGAAACTTGAGAATCAAAATTCCAATGTCCTAACTCAATTCTATCTTTCTTCTTGTTAGGATTTAACAATAATTGATCGATATCATTTTCTTGTCGTTTGAATGGACAACCTTTTGTATGTGCTTTCAAATGAGATGTATCATCCCTTGTATCACCTCCTAATCGTTTTCCACAATAATTACATATTTCCTTCCATATCCCATTAATTTTCTTCCTATCAAAATGAACTTATGCTTCAGACTTTAATTTAGCCTTCCCATCTTCTTCCTCACTACATTCATTTGATGGTTGACTTTGTGTATTTTTAGGTGAAGATGTCGATGGAAAGAGAGGAACATTTGTATGTTGATCAACACTTGAAGTTCCACCACTTGTTACCTCCACATTAAGTTTAATGTCATTTACTCCTTCAGAGGATTGTGGTGAAAATTTTTTAAAAAATAACTTTTAAAGTTTAAATTCATATATAAAAAAATATATACATGTACTTTCTATTATCTCAAGTTACATTTTCAACATATTCACTTGTCATAATGTTTAAAGTCTTTGTCTTCTTCACAAATCTCTAACTCTACAAGACATGATAAAAATTATCATCATATTATATTCCATATTCACTATGAATCGATAATAAGATTTTATCATATACACTATGAATCGATAAAAAAGTAGCACTAATCTCATAATAGGGAGGTTCATACACAAAACGGAGTAGTCACTTTATTCCATATACATTATGAATCGATGATACATACATACACAAAACAAAGTAGTCACTTTATTCCATATACATTATGAATTGATAATACATCCATACACAAAACAAAGTAGTCACTTTATTCCATATATATTATGAATCGATAATACATCCATACACAAAACATAGTAGTCACTTTATTCCATATACATTATGAATCGATAATACATCCATACACAAAACAAAGTAATCACTTTTATTTCATATACATTATGAATCAATAATACATTGTCCAGATGACTTCTGGCATTTAAATATGTTATGCTGAAGCTGTTCTGCTCAAGAAACAGAATAAAATCTCTCACTAAATCTATAAAGCACAAATCAAATAAGATTTTACCATGATCACTTAAAATGGCTAGAATTTTTGTGACAAAAACAGAGTAGCCAATAGCCATGTATCATAACAGGAAGGTCCATACACAAAATAGAGTAGTCAATTTATTCCATATACACTATGAATAGATAATACATTGTCTAGACTCCAGATGACTTCAAGCATTTAAATATTTGTTAGATTTAACCCGTTCTACTCAAGAAACAGAGTAGCAAAAATCTCATAGCAGTGAGGTCATACACAAAACAGAGTAACCATGTATCAACCAGACAGCCACCGAGAGATCTACTTCATACGAGAAAATGAAACACTTACCTAATGAGATCACGAAGAAGAAGGGATAGCAAGTGACTAGCGACGACTCATCGAATGGTGACTACACTTGGCGATTGGAGATGACTCAGCGACTAGAGACGACTCAGTGACTAGCAACTGCGACTTGCGACTGGCGACTACGAGTGGCGACTGATGACGACTCAACGACTTGCGATTGACGACTACGACTGGCAACTGACGACTGGTGAGAATTGAGAAGCTTGAGACTTGAGAGAATTGAAAGAGGTGAGAAAATGACTAAATGAGAGGCGACACATAGAGTGAAATAAAAAAAGTTTAGGTTGGTTTATTTACCGTATAAAAAATAAATAAATCTTAATTAATATATAATTTATTTAAATAAATTTAATTAATTTTGGGTATGGGTGGATACAATTTTAAATATAATCGTAAATGAACCATATTCGCTCTTTTGTGTTTATTTTTTCCCCAAAATTGAAACCATTATGGAAATTAAACGAATAAAAACCAAACTATCGTTGGGATTATCCACGGATAACCAAACTTGCGATATTTTTGGCCCTTTAGTGATGAATTGTGGAAGACAAGGAAGAAGATTCCGTATTTTTCTTGAACTTAGGATCCATTATCCATTTTACTCTCTCTTCCCTCTTAAATTTGTTTGTTTTTGGCACTTGGTTGCTAACTTTGCAATACACATTTGAAGCGTAACCAAATTAAAATGTCCTAAATTTCAAACCAAAATATCAGCGAAATTGTGGATTTTCAAGGATCCTATATAGATAAATGTAAATTATAATGATCTTAAAAAAAATAAAAATTACAGAATATAATATTTAAAATTTATAATAATACAATTAATACTTAATAATATTACATGCCATTTAATTAGGTAAATTTTAGATTTAAATAATTATATTTCACCATTAAATATAAAATGATAAATTATATTATTTTTAATAATAAAATATGTAAAATAAATATAAAAATTATTATCTTTATAATTATAAATTTTAATAACATAATTTTTATTAAATTAAAATGATAAAAGGACTGTATGTTCTTATCGAGTGATATACTATTATATATATACACTATTATCAGAGCCATTATATATATATATACTATTATACTGATATACAATTATTATTATTATTATTATTATTATTATTATTATTATTATTATTATATATGAATATATCTATTATAATAGTATATATCAATATAATTCTTTGATCTTGTTTATATATACATTTTAAAGGATAAATATTTTATTTTGAGTGTGAATTGTTTAGGTATATTTAATAAGATTTTAATAGAATTTTTGGATTGCATTTAAATGATAAATATTTATTTGGAGTGTGAGTTGTTTAAATATATTTAATAAGATTTTAATATAATTTTTTTAAAGATTTGTAAAGATTCTAAATTTTTTATTTTTCTTTTCTCTCCTACACAATTTCTATCTCTCTATTATTAGTTTTATTATGAATATAAATTCATAAAAAATTAATTATTTAAAATATTATGTGTTTTAATATTAAAATTGTTTTTTACGTGCTTATATGTATAAAAAACTAATATTAGATTTTGGTTAAATAACATTACAATATTTTCAATAAGTAAGCACGAAAAAGAAGGAAATTTGAAGGGCAACTAGTTATATAAAAAAAATTATAATTGAAATTATGGTAAACAATAATAGTTAAATAAAAAATTATGGATGTTATGATAAAAAATACAAAGTTTTCAAAAATATAATGTTTGTTACTTTAAATTTTAATTTAAAAATAAAATTTTTTATTGAGAGAAAATCATCTTAGAGTAATTTTTTTAATAAAAATATTATTTTTATATGTATTTTCATTTTTTTTGTACATTTATGAAATATGCATTATTTAAAAATAAATTCACTAAAGTTATATTATGAAAATGTATTTTTAGATAGTATAATTAATGAAAAATATGAATGGATTTTTACAAGATTTGAGAGAATTTAATATCCATTAATTCATTTATATTAATTTTCAAAAACTACGTGTATATTTCATATTTGAAATTATGCTATTAATAAGTTCACTTTAAGTACGGAGAGAAAGTAGGATGCAATTAGTTAGTAGTCTTAGTTTACATTTTTTTTTCTTATAAATTGATTATTTATTAGAACTTGTTATTACAAAAGTTTTTAAGATTACTTCATTTTTTAATCTATTCATTTAGATTAAATATTGTTTCATTTAGTACATTAACGTTATAAAAAAATTAATTAAGAGTAAATTATATTATTATAATAAATTTTTATCTAAAATATTATTATTATTTATTAAGTAATTAAAATATGAGTATTTAATAACAATAAAAATAAAATTCAATATAAAATAAAATACTTTAAAAAAATAAAAAATAAATATTAAAAAAAATATTTTATGAAATATTTTTATATTAATTATACTCTTACTATTCCTAGATACTAGTTGCGTTTAATAAAAAAAATATTTTAATAAAAATTTATTAAAATAATATAATTTATATTTAATTAATTATTTTTAAAAAATTAATAAACTAAATGATAAAACATTATAAATAATTTAATTAAAGAATTTTTATCACATTAATCTCTATTTATTAATTTATAATTCATTGGATAAATTTATAATTGAATTTTAAAGAGATAAAATTAATATACGTGAAAAAGTTAATTTATTTTTAAAAATCTGGAACGGTAAAGGCCCTTATTGGCCATGTTGCTGGTTTATCATCGGCAGTAATCATCAATGCTCACGTTTAATCGGCTACCATAATTTTAAAAAAATATTAGTTAAATATTTACATATAATTTTAATTTTAATTTTAATTATTTATATTTAAAATATCAATATTTATTATTGGTGTCTAGCTCTCAAAATGTTTGTTTTTTTGTTAAAATGACAAGTAACTATTTTGAGAGCGATTAATTAGTGATAAATAGCAAATTAAATTTGATTGTTTTTTTGGTAGATTTCATTTAAATTTGAATATTTTTAATTCAAATTTGATAATCTATTTAAATCAATTCGAATATATATAGATAAAAATTTTTAGATCAAATTATTTTAAATTAATATTTAAATTTTAAATTGGTGTATTCGAAAAAAATTTATTATTTATAATAACACTTAAGAAAATAAAAATAATAAAAAATATTTTGTATAATTATTAAATTATTTTAAATATTTATATTTGTTTTTAAAATAAAATTATAATTTAATATAGTTATGATATGCATTATATTTAAATATAATACATTATAAAAAATATGTATTTATTTATAATTTAAAAATAATTTTAATCAATCCAATAGAATATAAAATCTTATATAAATCTACAAATTCGATCTGAATATGTATGCATTATATATTTTTCAACCCAATTCAATTAGATTATAATTTTTTTCAATCTAATCCTATCTAAATTCAAAAATCGGATTGTCTTAAATTTTTATATTTAAACAGATTGATCAAATTATTTACTTATCCTCAAGTTTAGGTGTATTTGATTATATTTTTATAAAAGTCTTTAAAATCTATAAAAATTTAGATATATTCATTTATTTCAATTTTTTTTTATAAATTTTGATGAATTTTAATATTTTTTTTAATTCACACTATATGTTAAAAAAAATTACTCATTTTATCTCTACCTTAAAGATTTATAAGAATTTCAAAGATTTATATTTTTCTATTTATTTCCCTCTAAAACAACTCCTCTCTTATTATAGGTTCTACAGTTTTGTCAAAAAAAAAAACTTTAATTTCTTGAAATTTAAAAATAAATATTTTAGAACTGTTTTTTTACTTTTCTTATTTTATTCAATATCAATAACCTAAGATTAAATAAAAGTTATATTATATATGATATAATACTTTATATATTATATAAAAATAATTTATATTATATATGATTTTGATTAAAGAGTTTCTATATATTATAAAAAATACTTTATATTATATATTTTTTCACAAAAATATTTTTATTTTAATAAAGGGTGTGATCTCTTAATAGATATACTATATTAAAGAGTTAAATATTAGCTTAAATTTTTTGTGGACATGTTAAACGTAATTTTAAAAATCAAATAATAATTAATAATGTTTATTATGTTAATTATATATATATATATATGTTTTTGATTAAAGAGTATTGACTGTAATAAATTTTTAATTGATTAAAAAATTATTTTTCATAATTAATTTAAAAGCTTAAAAATTATTTTTTAATTTCAAATACACTGTAAAAGTTTTAAAAAATAAAAAGTATAACGATTTAAGTAATTTTTAAGTGAGCCGAAAGTCTAATAGTTTTTATAAGAGGGTGTTTTAGTTCCGATGCTGTTAGATCCGTAATTTTAAAAATTTAGACTTTAATCATAAAAATCGAAAATTATGAAACTTTTTGTGCATTTTTTAGGTTAAAGTATATTATAATATAATCAAATTATAATTTTTTTTCAAAAGTGATTTCATTAAAAGTTAGGCTATTAAAACAATTATTTATTTGAAATATAATATTACTAACACCTTTTTCCATTGTGTTTTTCACAAGTAAATATTGTAGGGTCCACTTATATTAACTTTTAATTTTTAAATTTTTTATCGACGTTATAAATTATTTAACAATAATATAAATGTGGTTTTAGTATTAATATATGTGAAAAAGTGAATCTATTTTTAAAAATTTGATGACATGTTCATCAAGAGTTTATCACTGGCAGTAATCATCAATGCCCACATACTAGAATAATTTTAAATTAATTTTCTGGTGTTTATAAATTAATTTTATTATCAATTTTTTAAGACTAACTCATTTAACAAGACAGTTTTTTATTGTACTGTATGAAATATTATTTATTTTCATAATGTTTTATAAATAAAACAAAATTTATAAAAATGAATATACTGTTGATTTTCTCTGATTTTTGTTGAGAGAGTTATTGAATTGATGTTGACTTAATGTCTAATGTTATATTTATATATTGAAAGGAAGAAACTAGCCGTTACTAAACTAGACGTTATTAAACTAATTATTCTCAATACTCTTCCTCAAGTTAGTTGTGTAGATATCGGTCAACCCTAACTTGCTTAAATTTTCTTCAAATGATTTTAAATCTAAACCTTTACAAGATGTCTCCAATGGTGTTTTTCACTTCTCACAAAATGGAGTTTCAATTTCCTTTGCTTGAATTTTTTCTCAATGAAGTAAGAATCCACCCGATGTGTTTTGTTCTTCGGTGAAACACCTGATTTGATGCTATATGTCGCGCCACTTGGTTATCACAAAACATCTTCATTGGTTCTTGAATTTTAATTCCGATATCCAAAAGAAGTTGTTTGATCCAAGTTAGCTCGCTGAGGTCGATGCCGTGGCTCGATATTCTACCTCTCACTTGATCATGCCACAACATTTTGTTTCTTGCTTTTCCACGTGACTAAATTTCCGCTACAAACGTAAGTAAAACCCGTGGTTGATTTTCTATCAAAGCTACCAAATTCAATCTCGCATCGGAAAGTAGCCACACACTTCATTAGAATTATTACGTTTCATGAGAATTCCTTTATTAGGTGTCCCTTTTAAATATTTTAAAAATTCTATGTAGCCTTTCTAAATGTGGTGTTACAGGTGATATGCATAAATTTACTAATTTGACTTCTTGAAAAAGAAATGTCTGGCCTGTTATCAAGTAAATAAATTAATTTTCCACAAGTCTTTGAAATTGGCTTATGTCTTCTAAGGGTTCGCCATCCTCAATATTTAATTTGCATTTACTATCTATTGGTGTAGATGTTGGTTTACTCCCTAATTTACCAGTTTCTTTCAATAGGTCAAGTGTAGATTTTCTTTGTGAAATAAAGAGTCCTCGCTTGGAATGTGCTATTTCTGTTCCTAGAAAATATTTTAATAAACCTAAGTCTTTGATATCAAAATTATCCTTTAATTTCACTTTCACTTTTTTAATTTCTTCCAAATTATTTCCGGTAATTATTACATCATCTACATATACTAGAATTATGGTTGTGAATGTACCATAATTTTTGGAAAATAATGAGTGATCGGCATTACTAATTTTAAAATCACAAGAAATTAAATAAGAGCTTAGTTTTCCATACCATGCTCGTGGAGATTGCTTTAGTCCGTAAATAGATTTTTCTAACCTACACACTAGACTAGAATTGTTTTCTTTTTTATGACAAGGTGGAAGTGTCATATATACCTCTTCTTCAAGTGTTCCATGGAGAAAAGCATTCTTGACATCCATTTGATGTAAGATCCAATTTTGGTTTACCGTTATAGAAAAAAAATCCTAACGATATTCATTTTGGCCATGGGTGTAAATATTTCTTGATAATTTATATCATAGGTTTGAGTGTAACATTTTGCTACTAATCATGCTTTGTACCTTTCAATAGTACCATCACTATTAAACTTAATCTTATAGACCCATTTGCATCATACTACGGTTTCTTTTCCTTCTGGGTAGTTGTACCACTACCCACAAGCTTTCATTTTTTTCAAGTGCTCAAGTTCTTCTTCCATTGCTTTGCACCATACCGTTGCCTATTGCTTCCCTCATAGTTATTTTGCTCATTTTCTTTGAAATTGAGATCAAATAAGTCCTATATTATGGTGTAACATTTTCATAAGATAAATAATTTTGGATAGGATATTTTACCTCATATGTTACAAAATCCCGTAATCTAGTTGTAGGTTGTGAGTCCGATTAGACCTTCAATGGTATTATTTCTGAGTACCATCTTCCTCACTTTGAGAAGTTTCATCCTCTTCATTCTCGTTGATTATTTCATTTTCATTTTCTACTATTATATTTCCTTCTTCAGAATAAAAAAATGGAAATGTAAATTCATTTGGTTCCTCTTGGTTATTAGTCTCCTTTTCTAGTGTTTTGTAATATGGCTCATTTTCTTGGAATGTCACATCTCTTGAAATATAATATTTTTTGTTAATTGGATCATAGCATTTATAACCCTTTTTTTGAGATGAATACCCCAAGAAAATAGCTTTGATTGATGTATAATCTAACTTGTGTTGTTTATTTTTGTGCACATAACATGTACATCCAAATACTCTTAAATGATAGATATTGAGTTTTTCTTGGTAGAGGATTTCTAGTGGGCTTTTGAAATTCAAATTGGCACTTGACAATCTATTAATTAAATATGTTGCGGTGAGAACAACATTCGACCAAAAAATTATTGGAACATTATTTTGAAACAAAAGTACTCTTGTTATTTCAAGTAAATGTCGATTTTTTCTTTCTGACACACCATTTTGTTGGGGTGTGTAAATACAAGTTGTTTGATGTAAAATTTCTTTTTGCTTGAAAAAATTTGTAAAATTTTGATTTACAAATTCCGTTCCATTATCACTTCTAAAAGTTTTAATCTTTGCTTCATATTGATTTTCTACAAAATTATAAAATTCTTGAAATTGAGAAAACACTTCACTTTTATTTTTTAACAAGTGTAACTACGTAAGTTCTTGAAAAATCATCTATAAATATAACAAAGTATTTATAACTATTAAATGACTCAATTGAGGGCCCCAAACATCGAATGTATTATCTCAAAAGGTTTTTGCTTTTACAATTGGATAAACTAAATGGTAACCTTACGTGCTTTCCTAAGTTGCAAACTTCACAACTACTACAATCTAGTTGTTTGAAATCAAAAATACTTTTTAAAATCTTATCCGAAGGATGTCCAAGTCTCTTATGCCAAAGAAAGGCCTAATTCTTCTTCTTTTTTTAATATTGAAGTTGCACTTTTCTTCACTTAGAATATAAAGCCCATTTTCTAGAAAACCTTCACCAATGATATTCTTCGTTATCAATTCTTGAAATATCACATTTTTGGATGTAAATGTAATTTCATAATTTAAGTCTCGTGTGATTTTACTAATGGATAACAAGTTAGATGTACAATTATTCACATGCAAAACATTTGAAATTTTTCTTGAAAGGAGACTAATTGAACCATTTCCTAAAATTTCCATTTTTTCACCATTTTCAACAATTACAAATTGTTTAGTGTCAATTTTTTGTAATTATCGAGTAAGTTTTTATTTCCAAGCATGTGATCAGTTGAACCTGAATCAAGAATCCATTTGGAATTTAAAGAATTTTGAGTAAGGTTTGTAATCATATCGAGGTTTTTTGAGACTTTCCTTGAAACATCACGGATAATCAGTGTATACAAAATGCCTCATTTGATCCATATCCACCTCACCTTTTATTTCTTTTTCACTGTTTGTACTCATATCCTCTTTTTCCTTTTCGTGCGAGTAATCCATTTTCTCTCTCTCTACCCGATTTTGTCGCCGATCTCCCCTCCGACGAAGCCTCCACCTCGCCTTCCCTTTTATCGGAGACGCAGTGGTTGAGACACCAGCATTCCTCGCGTTTGTGTCCTTCCTTCTTACAGTAATCGCAGCGAGTGAGTCACCAGCATTCCTCGCACTTATGTCCTTCGTTCTTACAATAATCGCATCGAGTGAGTGTTTGGTATCCCTGACATTCTGACCTAGGGTTAGATCTGGTAATGAAAGCCTCTGCTTCAGGTTGTCGTGTAGTCGAGTACCCATCACTATTCTTCTTGTCTCTTCTCTTTCAACCATCCCAACAACCTCATCAACAGATGGCACCACCCACGAGAAGAATTTGCGTGAACAGACTTCTCATACTTGAATCGAGCTTGGAAAGGGAAGGTGAAAATTCCATCCTACTCTCTCTTCTTTTGATTTCATCAAGATCGGCCCGTGAGAGGTCGATACACTCTAATCTCATCATTCTTTTTGGATTTTCGAATAGTTCATGACGGATTGATTTTGTTGTTGTAACTATTGAAGTTCTTCTAAGTTGATAAATAAGAGAGTAATTTTTCTTCTTTTCCGAATATTGTCTCGCTTTAACGCATACATATCTCGAGTGTATCTAGATATGTCATGAGATTAGAGATATGGGGTTCCATGGTTGCCAATAACCAACTCATGACGAGATTGTCACTCTTTCTCCATTCCGAAATTTCCTTTCTTTCTTCAACTGTCACGGGTGTGTTGGATCTTCGGCTTTTGGTTTTGATTTCTCACCGCTGACACGCTCAAATTTGTCTCGACAGACCAAAAGTTACTGACGTGCCCAAAGATGGTAATTTTTACCATTTAGCAAACACACTGTGAGCCTCTATATGTTGTGACATTTTCTAGATTTCTTGAACTTATACGTTTGTGGGATTAATTTGGAGGAAGATCAAATCATTTCGATACCATGTTGATTTTCTATGATTTTTGTTGAGAGAGTTATTGAATTGATTTTGGCTTAATGTCTAATGTTATATTTATACATTAAAAGGAAGAAACTAGCCGTTACTAAACTAGTCGTTATTAAACTAAACGTTACTAAACTAGCCGTTATTAAACTAATTATTCTCAACATATACATATATGTGTTTGTATTTTCATATTCATTATTATATTATTTATATTTTGAATTAATAAATGTAATATTATTGAAATTTAAAAATTTAATAAAAAATACCTGTAATGAGACTTGGACCGGCCCTTATTGTCATCGTGTAAAAATTAAATAAGTTTTTAACACTCTTGAATTACTTTTTTTTTTCAAAACTACGATTTTATTTACTGATTTTAAAAAATCATGCAATGGTAAGGGTGATGATACTTATTTATTACTATATTTATTAGTATTATATATTATTTTAAAAAAAAATTAACTATATAAAATAATTAAAAGACTTATAGTGTGAAAACAAAAGAGTAACTCCAATTTAGTAGGTAATGGAGCTTAGACATTGTCACGACTCACGAAAGACTTTAAAAATAGTGAAGATTTGATTTGATTACAAGCTTAGACAAAATTGTCTACAGTTTGATGAACAAACTTAGCGGTTTCACCTATTTCCATAACAAATAGCATATAAACAAAATATGGCATTGTAAAAGACCCAATCCTAGGAAGCTCAATGTTTATCTCATCAATTTACGCTTCCCTACTAAGCTCAATGTTTATCTCATCAATTCCTTAATTCATATATATATAATTAAAATCATAAATAATATATCAGTTTTTAATTAGATATTATTATTTATATTTATCAATAATTTACTATTTATTGACCTGATCGAATCAATTTCTTGTATCCAACGAACAAACCTTGTCAAAAATAAAACAGTTAATTAAATCATAAAGTTTAAATAATAATATTATTTTTCTTATTAAATCATACAAATAAGTTAATTTCATCTTTAAATTAATAATATAATGTTGGTTATAAAATAACCATTTCAAATAAATTTATAGTGTATTTATTGATAGAAATGATAAAAAATATATTTGTTATAATTTTATGATAAATTATAAGTAATACATCGTAATATTATTAATAAGTATAATTATACCTACATAATTATATATAATAAAAAATTATCATATTAATTACAATTATGATATATAAAAATATTCTAAAAATACGAACACTTTGTTTTCCTTATTTACTTCACAAAATTGGTCCATAAAATCCTTATTTACTTCACAAAATTGGTCCATAAAAGAAAATGAGAATATCTTTTAAAGTATATTTGGTAATTATATTTGATATATTAAGTATAATTATATTAGATTTAACTATATTAAATTATGTTGTATTTAGTCCGTATAATGTGTCGTGATAAGTAGTATAATATAATCGGATGGAAATGATTATAAATATTTTAATAAAAAAATATGCATTTAAAATAATTTATATTATATAATTTATTTAAATTAATATTTAATTTATTTTTTTATTTTATTATATTTTAAAATAAAAATATTATTTTTAATTTGAGATGAAATAAAAAATAAAACACACAATTTTATATTAAAAAATCAAACAGACTAATTTATATGTTCAATAAGATTTAGACTGATATTTTCTTATTGTAATAAATTTTTAAATAATTAGATTATTTTAATATTATACGATAAGATTTTATTTTCGAGTCAAATGCATAATTATAAAAAAATTATAATATTAAAATTTTTAATACTATATAATAAGATACTCTTATACCATCGTATGTTATTCGCATTCCATAATTTGACTCAAATCCATTCCATCCTACCTATGCATTGTTTGCCATTAATTTCTCAATTGTTTTAATTAACCAATGTGAATTACACTTTCGATAAAACTTCAAAACATAAAAGATCGAATATATGAATTATGCGCTAAAGTCAGTTTTATATCTATCTTAATTAATAAGTTACCATTAAGTTAATAACTTATTATTTTTTATACAACGCATATACATATACTCTTAAGTGAGACTTAAATTTCGAATATTTTATATATTTTAAGAGAATCTACATTATTAAACTATAACTCGTTCACAATAATTTTATTATTTGATTAATATATTATTATTATTATTATTATTATTATTTATTTGTCTAAAAATTTAAAATTAAAAAATATTTAATAATTATTATTTTTATAAAAACAAAAGCTAATACTTTTATAGTAAATGAAGGGGATAAGATATATATTTAATGAATATAATAATTTGATAAGGTAAAGACTCTCATTTTCCAATTTTTTTTTTTAAAATATATGAAAATTACTGAGTTGGTAATAATTTACCCATAGAATCCCACATTCCTCGTACTCCATTGCATCCATATTTTGTATTTGTTCCTAAAGGTAGTATGTCATCATAGAGCACTTAAAAATTTCGGAAAAAAATTGTCTTTATTTACAATTACTCTTAATATTTGAAAAATAATCACCAATAATACTGTATTTAAATATATTATCACTAATAAATGGGTATTTACTCTCATATAATTTTTTTTATTCTGGCTAAATCTCTTAAATACCTTCTAAAATTTTAACAAAATATTTTTTTAAAATCTTTTTAATGGTTAAAAAATAAAAATCAAATCTATGCTAAGTAAAAAATATATAAAAATATAAAAACTTATTTACATTAAAAATATCTTAAAAAATTAGCCTAAAGTTCTTGATTTCATTAATCACTCATGTCTTTCTTATCTTTCTCACAGTTAATTTTTTTTTATTATTTTACATTGTCCAAAATTTTCTAACATTTTGATATTTATTAATGAAAAATTAATTAATTAACTTTTCAAGTTCAGAAAATATAATTTTAAAATATTTATGAAATGACATAAAATATTTTAAATTTACTTCTTGGTATACTTAAAATAATTAAAAATTCACTTATTATATTTATGAAATAGAATCGTGTGTGTAATAATTGGGTATTTTATTAAATAATGAGTTAATTGTAATTTATTTCAAATCAATAATCCATAAATACTATTTTCTTAAAATTTTGTCTTAATTTTTATATTTTTATAAATTAATTTAATTTATTAATTTTACTACAAGTATTAAAATTAAAAGTATTATGTTATTTTTCTCATTAATCTTGGATTATATGTCTTTTAAGTTTAATCAAAGTGAACCCTAAACCATTTATAGAAAAAAATTAAAAGTATTCACTTTATTACATGTAATTTGGGATAAATAACAAAAAATCATTCATTGTATTTATGTTAATTTTATTTTTTAAATTGATAAAGCATATGTACATATTTTTTTATTTTATGTAAATTTATTTATTTTTCTAACCTTATATTTAAAATATTTGAATAAAAAAGAATGTAACATTTTTATTTTTTATTTTATTAGTAATATTATTAATTATTTAATATTTTAATTTAAAATTAAAGATGTATTTCATTTTTAAAGATATTATAAAGATATCATTAAATAATCATTATATTTAACTTTCTTAAAAATCGTAGGTAATCTATAATATTTAAAAAAAATTACAAAGGAAAAAAAATCTCCAAAATATTATAGATATTTTCCCAAAATATACTTCCCATCCTCATTCATTTTCTATCTATTACACAGAGATATCAGTACTAGGCTTCTCGCAATATTCACATATTTCAATTCATTCTTAATTCAGATTATTTTTACTGGTTACCTAATTTAACTCACATAGTAAACGCACCTTACCGTTCGATTAAAAAATAAATACATAGTAAACGCACCTTATTTGTTGTTTTAATTATATATATATATGGGAAATTACCGAAAAACTACATAAATATAACACTCATGACTCATAATAATAATTTTTTCTTTCTTTAGTTTAAAAGGATATATTCTTGCATATTAATATGCTGGAACGAGTTTGTATTTATCCTTTATCTTTATAAAAATAAAAAAAATAATTATAATAAATGATATGTAAACAAGATTTCATATTTGTCCTTCGTTTTTATAAAATAATATAATAAAAATAATAAGCAGTGGAAATTACTTTAAAAAATGGATAATATATTAAATTTTTTTAAATATATATTATTTTGACATCCACGTCTGTTATGATACCTTGTTCAGGTAAATCGTTTAAGTAAAATCAAGACGAAATATCCCAAATATCCTATCAGTTTAAATTGATTTCAATCTTAACACATAATATGTTATATTTTATATAATTTATAAATATATAATACGTAAACATGTGTATTCATTACGTGATTAAACATATAATTATAATATTTTACAAATATATGTATCTTTTATGAGATGCATTGTGAGATGCATGCAAACAATTGTCTTAATTTCTTTATTTAAAAACAATTTAAATAATAAAGTATAGTGTTTTTAAAGTAATTATATTTATATTAATTTTTTATCTATCGATAATACATATAATAATTATTTATGAGTAATTTTATTAATTGATAAATTCCTTACGATAAGTTAAAATTAACACTTTTTTATATTTTTATTATTAATAATAAATGATAATTGATATTTTTATTATTAATAATAAATGATAATTGATAATATTTATTCGGTATAATAAAAATTTAATAAAATAAAAATAATAACAAGTATAGAATTTAATAAAAATAATATTAATATAATTATATTTGTTTAAAGATATAATAAAATAATAATATATATTAAAATTAAGTTTATAAATGAAAAAATTAATTTTAAATGAGATAAAACAAAAAAATAATAATAAATGATTATATAAATTTTTTAAAAAAATATAGTATTTTAGTGTATTTTTAAGAAATACGAAAGAAATGAACATTTTTATTAAAATATTTTATATTTAATTTTAAATTAATATTAAAATTAAATATAAAATTATTTTAATCATTTTTATTGTTATTTATATTACAATGAATCCAACGTTGCTCGGATTTGTTAAGCAAGTAATACTATATATGATATCAGGGTCTTTACTTATTCTCTCGGTAAGGTTTCAAAACAACACGTCCCAAATTAACATACCATGGACCTTACATGTGAGCCCTACGATGTAATAAAAACTTACAATATCCAATCACTCCTTTAAACTTGGGAGAAAGCGTGTGAGTTTCCGTATAACAGGCTCTCCTAATTCTATGGGATTTAAAATTTAACTTTTAGAAAAATAGGTTGGAATTTTAGGGGTTAAGGATTTATTTTATGTTCATAAAAAGAAAGGATTTATTTTATATTTCTCCCCCATTCTAAATTTTGGAACAGAGCAATCTGGTGAAAGAGCGAAAAAAACCACCAAACGGCTATAACTGGCGTTACAGAGTTGCAGCGAAGAGAAATTAGAAAGAGATAGAAGCAAGGAATCGAGAAGGACTACGGTAACTTACCTTAAAAATCGTTGCTTTTCGAGGTTTTGTTTACCAAATTATTATTGTGGAATTTGGCCGAAGAGAGGTTGGTCTGAGTCTCTGCGATCTATGTTCTATAGTTTTGTTTCAGAGATTAAGTAGAAGAGGGTTTGTAAACGGCGTTTTAAAATCGGGCATTTTGTATCCACCGAAAATTTTGCGGTTTTGTTTAGCGATTGTTAATCATGTCAGAAGGTTATTATACTTCCAAGAAGAATGATGGTATTTGTGGTAATGCTTGTGGTCAGGTACTGTTTCTACTATTTCTTAATGATTTTTATTTGTTTTTAAAATCCAATTCTTTCATGATGAATATTAGCGATTTTTGTGTGTTTAATTTTCTCTCTTGTGAAGAAGCTATTTTCTTTCTTTCGTTTCCAACAAATCTCCAAATCTGCTGTTTTTCCACTGGTTTCTAATGGATTATCATTTTTATTAAATTCGAATTTCGATTTTGTGTTGATGATTCTGAGTTTGTACTTGTTTGCCCTTATCTTCTAGGGTTATTTTTCAACTTGAGCTTTCGGTACTGGAAACGGAATTTTTGGGGGAGTCAACTTATATATTGAGATCATATAATTATAGAAATTTTCATTTTTTGATTGCTTCCTTATTCATTACAAATGCCAACTTTTGACTGTGAGATGTTTTGATATTTCATTTGTGTTGGGTAAAAATCTTTTGCTTTAACAGAATCCTCATGTCTAAGATAGAAATTTTCATTTTTGATTGCTTCCTTATTCATTACAAAAGCCAACTTTTGACTGAGATGTTTTGATATTCATTTATGTTGGGTAAAAATCGTACAATCATGAATAATCCCCCTGAAAAAAGGAAGCAAAATCTTTTGCTTTAACAGAATCCTCATTCCTAAGATAGTCTTTGTTTTAATCTCTAGCAGGGATCCCGAGCAGCGCTAACCATGTCAAGACTCCGTTGTTTTTTGCGCGGTATAGATTTGAAAACATATATTTTTGCTCTAGTGGTTATCCCCCTCTGTATATTTGGTATATATTTACATGGGCAGAAGATTTCATACTTTCTTAGACCATTGTGGGAAGCACCACCAAAGCCATTCCATGAAATTCCTCACTACTACCATGAGAACATAACAATGGAGACTATTTGCAGACTACATGGATGGGGAATTCGTGAATCACCAAGGCGTGTCTATGATGCTGTGCTATTTAGTAACGAAGTAGATATCCTTACTCTCCGGTGGAAAGAATTGTACCCTCTGGTGACTCAGTTTGTGCTCCTTGAATCAAACTCAACATTTACCGGCTTACAAAAACCATTGGTTTTTGCAAGCAATCGTCACAAGTTCAAGTTTGTTGAGCCTCGACTAACTTATGGGATGATTGGAGGTAGATTTAAGAAAGGGGAAAACCCATTTGTGGAGGAGGCCTATCATAGGGTAGCATTAGATCAGCTTCTCAGAATAGCTGGTATAGATGATGATGACTTGTTGATAATGTCTGATGTTGATGAAATTCCTAGTGCCCACACGATTGATCTGTTGCGGTGGTGTGATAACATTCCAACTACTATTCATCTCAAATTAAAGAACTACTTGTATTCTTTTGAATTTTATGTCGATGACAAGAGCTGGAGAGCATCAGTTCATAAATACCAGTCTGGCAAAACTAGGTATGCTCACTACAGACAGACGGACTACCTCTTAGCAGATGCCGGGTGGCATTGTAGCTTTTGCTTCCGTCATATCAACGAGTTCACTTTTAAGATGAAAGCTTACAGCCACTATGATCGGGTGAGGTTCTCTCATTACTTGAACCACAAAAGGATTCAGGATGTCATCTGCAAAGGAACTGACTTATTTGACATGCTACCTGAGGAGTATACATTTAAGGACATCATTGGCAAGTTGGGACCTATTTCTCGATCATATTCTGCTGTTCACCTTCCTGCATATTTGTTGAACAATGCTGAGAAGTATAAATACCTATTGCCTGGTAACTGCAAAAGAGAAAGTGGCTGAATGTTTAAAACGTAGTTGCCCATGTAAAGTTTGAAGATGCAATTTGTGGATTGCGTCAAGGGCACTCTAGTGATAACAGATACAGTAATCTCAGCAACACGTACTTTATATTGAACAGAATGTAGGATAATTCATTAGAGAGATGTCGAGAAGAGTTGGACAAGGTCCCTGGAATTTGAGGGAATTATGTATGATTCCTTTAATTGTTGGACTTGGACTTATGGTTTCTTCCACTGTGGTGGATGCATACCAAATTCCAACTAGCTGGTGTTGCTACGAGGAGATGCATAGATTCTTACTTTTTTTTTATGGATTTGCCCAGCTTATGTACCCACTTCTTGTTGATATGGCATAATCCCCAAATGATTAGAAGAATGACATTTACCAGGATTGTTTACACTGGGAATTTTGATTTCTTAGACTAATTTATTTGTATATGCTTTCTGCTACTTGGAATTTTGTTACTTCTTGAGCAATGCCATCTGATTGGTTTTGGATCCCAAGTTATAATAATGCACAGCATATATTTCATTCTGCAAGCATATATTTTGAAGTATAAATTTTCTTGTTGAACATATTTTTCACTTCACTTTCAAAGAAACATACTGGGAATTAATTAGGAGTTAATGTTTAAAATCTGGAAAATTGTTTCCAGCCTATCATATTAGCATTAGAAGTTTCCTGGAATGTTGTCAATTTGCCATTTTGAGGCTGTTTAGATAACTTTGTCAAGGTGCTTGTATAACTTTGAATGGTTGCAATTTACGTTATGATGGCTTTTTGAGTGATTTCATTAGATTGTTTCTTTGCGTGTAATTTTGATGTGAGAATGAGTCAGGCCTCACAATCTCTAATAAGTGCACGAATTTTCCTCAAATGGAATTGTGTCTCATTTGACTGTTTAGTGTTTTGTTTAGTTGAGAAAACGTGAGTCAAAATTTCCTGATTCCATTGCTTTTTCCCCCTTTGTTTTATTAAAATTCAGATATGAAAAATACAATAAAAGCATTATTTATTCGGATAAAATTAACTAATACATATTTAAAAATTAAATAACAAATCACATGCCATGTGAATAATGGTTTTGTAGTCATCAAATTATGAGTTTTTTCATCTTATTCATCTTTAAATATATATCATCTACTTATCATAGATGCTTAAATCTGAGAGCTATAGAAATATACAAACATAACATACTTAGCAAACTTGAGATGTAAAAAACCACATTAGATCTGATCATTATAGAGTCAGATCTTACAAACTAAACTACTATAACAGTAATAATGGATTATGAAACAAGACGGTTAATCGGTCCACTTATGACAGAGTAAGACTCATTTCACATGGCACGAGATTATTTGTATTAGTTCATAATTACAAGTTTAACGGGTTTACGACTATGACTTAATAGTTCAACAGAATCTCAGGGTTTTGCTTTTAGGAAAAAATTTCAAAACGCGTCATATCATTTAGAGAGCACTTACTCCTTATAAGTATATCACCACTTAGTTTCCTAAGTAATATGAGACATGTGTAGGCACACTATATCATACACCTCCACTTAAAAAATCTTACGTTCTCGAAAGAAAGCAAGCCCACATGGTCTAATAGAATCATGACTCTGATACCAATTAATACAAGACAATTCATTTGTCCGCATACAGTGGTGTAGGATCAATTCCACGTGACACGAGATTATCTATTTTGGTTTGTAATTGCAAGAATGGATTATGAAACAAGACGGTTAATCGGTCCACTTATGGCAGAGCGAGACTCATTTCACATGGTACGAGATTATTTGTATTAGTCCATAATTACAAGTTTAACGGGTTTACGACTATGATTTAATATTTCAACAGAATCTCGGGGTTTTGTTTTTAGGAAAAAACTTCAAAACGCGTCATGTCATTTAGAGAGTACTTACTCCTTATAAGTATATCACCACTTAGTTTCCTAAGTAATATGAGACATGTGTAGGCACACCATATCATACACCTCCACTTAAAAAATCTTACGTTCTCGAAAGAAGACCAATTCCACGTGGCACGAGATTATCTATTTTGGTTTATAATTGCAAGTTCAATTGACCTCAATCATAACTTAACAGTTCAATGGAATTTTACTGTTTTCTTTTTAGAGAAAATCACAAAACAAATCATGTTATTTATAACATACTTCTTATAAATACATTACTATTTAACTTTTTAAATGATGTGAGATATTTACGTACACATTATATTAAATTATTTATGAACTAGAAAATCTTAAATAAAGAACGAATCAAGCAATAAAATAAAGAAAAAATATATATCTATTAAAGAAAGTGGGTTTTATATTTTTTTTATTTGTTATATTCTTTTTGGTTTATTTTTTTGATATTAAATTTTATTCAAACTACACTGGGTATCATATCATTTTATTATTAAGGGTTTAAGTAATCACTAATATACAAGTATCGTACAGAGTTATGTTATTTTTGTTTTTTAACCTAAATTTATAAATTAGAAAAAAGAAGAAGATAACCATTGCAATCCATTTCTTACAAGTTCAAGCAATCTGCAACTAACAATTCTACCTATTTGTACTTGTTCATGATGTTCATTGACTCGTTTCTCTCGGTGAAATACACAAGTGCATATCTCTTATTATATCCACACATCCACAAGAAAGAAACAAAAATGGACCTTTATTCCAAACCATGCAACAAACACTTGGATAAATAAGCTTATTGTCTTTTAAAATCCTTTTGGCCATTTACTCAAACCTACAAAGCTCTTTTAGGTGCATACACATGGTTGCTGAACTCACACAAGACACTATTCTCAAGCTCTCGTCTATACTTCTTACTCAAGATATGCCAATTTATGGTGTGAATTTAAGACAAATATTTTTTTAATTTTTGGGTCAAATGACAATAAGTTCTTGTTTACTTGTTTTTACGTTTATAATAAAATGGGTAAACAACGTTTACGGACTCCAAATTAATTATAAGTTTGACTAATTTAGTATGATTAATATATCCCACTTAATTTCCCTAACTTTTTAAGTTTGAGACTATAATAAAAAATTTAAGTGTAACAGTAAATACGTTTAGACCAAAATATTCGATTATCCAAAATTTGGGTTTCCCTACCTTAATACTATGATTATACTTTTAATATCTTTTTATACATATTTTAATATCTTTTTATACGTGTTTCTGAAGTGAAATTTTAATGATACTTATTTAAAAAAATGTACTAATTTATTATAATTTATCATCTAATTGAAAATTTAAACGTGTGATATTCAAAGAATATTATTTAATTAATTAATTATCTAAAAATATTTTCTTAAATATCATAAGCATATTATTATATATGTGTAAAATTTTCAATTAAATAACAAATTATATTAAATTTGTATTTTTTTAAATGATACCGTTAAGTTAACACCTAAAAAATATGAATAAAAGTGTATACTAAAAATAGAATCATACTACTAGTAAAATAACAAAACCAATATTTAGACACCTTACATGCCCTAATAAAATTTACAAGAAATCAGATAATTCGTCAAGAAATTACGTATCACACTTTAGACCAATTTTTTGATATTAACAAGTCTTAAATCTCTTTTTTCCTTATTGTAGATTTTCTGAGAATATTAGGTTGGAATAGTGTTTTACAGGTTGTGAATTTAGTGTAAAACAAGCTAGATTTTGGTTGTTGATACCAGTTGTATTATTCCTAAGTTAGTGGGAATTTGTCCACATTTTAGTCCTATTTATAGTGATGTATATACATGTGAATGAATAAGAGAAAATAAAATAAGAATTCAGTTTCTCTTCACCATCTCTCAATATTTTCTTCATGCTATCAAAGCTTCTCTGAAATCCAATTCTGTCCAAGGAAGAAATTTTTTTATTTTTCCATTGCTGAATACATCTGTTTTTCAACTATCATTTCAGTCATCATCTCAGCCATCTCTGGTGTCCATTCATCATCGCCAGTGGCCATCTCAGATCAGTGGTGGTGTTTGCCCAGCTTGGACAGGAACACTCTGGAACTTGGCAACAGTGTCAGGTGTACGAAGTATTCCCTGAGAAGCTCAGCTGCTTCTTTATACTTTGTTTGTGCAAATAGCTCTTGAAAAACGCTGGACTACCAGGTTCTCAGCACCTCAGTTGCATTTTGTTTTTTCTTTCTCCAAACCCCAACCGTAAGCTACCTCTTGTAATATATCTAGACTCAATCTGCCCAGTTTCAACCCAATAGACCCAATCTGTTCAGAAAATAATTGACCCAATCTGTTCAGTAAATAATTGGCCCAATCTGCCCATATTGAAATAATATCAGTTTTATGACAATCCGAGCATCAAGGGCCACAGGAAAACTCGTCATGACTGGTTACAATGGAGGTTCCATCAAAAATAATATTTTACCCATCACCAATCACAAATTAAATGGGCATAATTATCTTCAATGGTCCCAATCTACCACTGTCGCTCAATCAGGTAACACCACTAACGCTTTTAGTGTGAAACAGGTTAAGAGACAATGGATTATAAATTCAGGTGCTTCAGATCACATGACGGGTGATGCATCTCTTCTTGTAAATCTTAAAACTTCCCAAGAAGGATACACTGTCAGAATTGACGATGGATCAATATCTAAAGTAACAGGGATTGGTTCAGTGAAAATTTCAAATTCTTTTATTCTTGATTCTGTCCTTCTTGTTCCAACCCTTAATTGTAATCTCTTATCAATTACTAAACTCACACGTGATAAAAATTATATGGCAAAATTTGTTCATAATTTATGTGAATTTCAGGACTTGGATTCGGGGAAAACGATTGGCAGTGCCAAAGAGTGCTTGGGACTCTATCTTCTCAACAGTGAAGACCTTCCAGAAAGACAAGTCCTACAAGTTGTGTCCTATGTTCAGTATCAAAATAAAAGCTTTATTAAATTTTAATTCCAATAACAATGGTGAAATCATGTTGAAACACTATCGTCTCGGTCATCCTAATTTCCTATATTTGGAAAAACTTTTCCCTTCATTATTCAAAAATAAAAATTCAAAGGATCTTAAATGTGAAGTATGTGAATTCTCAAAACATGTTAGAAATTCATATCCTACTCTCCCACATAAAAAATCACATCATTTCTCTCTAATTCACTCTGATATTTGGGGATCATCTCAAATCAAAAACATAACAGAGACATGATGGTTTATTTCATTTGTAGATGATCATACTCGAACCACTTGGTTATTTCTTATGAAAGAAAAATCTGAAGCATGTCAGATATTTAAAAAATTTAATATCATGATTCAAACTCAATTTCAAACAAAGATCCAAGTATTGAAAACTGACAATGCTAGGGAATACTTCGCATCAATTCTCAGTGATTATCTGTCAAGTCATGGGATTGTCCATCTAAGCTCTTGTGTTGACACACCTCAACAAAATGGGGTGGCTGAAAGGAAAAATAGGAATCTCCTCGAGGTAGCTAGATCTCTCATGTTCACAACTCATGTCCCTAAACATTTTTGGGGGGAAGCTGTCCTTACAGCTACCTATCTTATCAATAGGATACCCTCTCGTGTCCTAACTTTCAAACACCCATTAGTACTCTTCTTGAGTCATACCCACACACGAGAATCGTGTCCAACATTCCTTTTAAAATATTTGGATGTTCTGCTTATGTCCATGTGCATCATAGAGATAAACTTGATCCCAGAGCTATCAAATGCATATTCCTAGGGTATTCATCAAACCAAAAAGGTTACAAATGCTTCTCTCCTATCACAAGGCGATTTTACAATACAATGGATATCACATTCTTTGAACAAAATCCATACTATTCAAAACCTGTTATTTAGGGGGAGAACATAGGCAATGAATACCAACTTTGGAATAGCATTACCATTCAGCCTCCCATAAATTCTATCTCAAATCATATCCCGCAAATTCCAGAAAGTGAATCAGTATCTCAAACAAATGCTCCTAATAATCCCAATAAACCCTCGACTCCTCTACCAACAGATCCAAACTTCCATGTCCCAAACAATGATTTTTTTGTCTACTCTAGGAAGAGAAGAACTCGAGAGGGAGCAGAGAACCAAGCATATCTTGAGCCAGTCCAAAAGTCCAACCCGAGTACAGATCACTTAGACAATTCACAAGGTAACATCATTGAATCTCCTATTATTGACTTACCTTCTAATGATTTGAATTTTCCAATTGCTATAAGGAAAGGTGTAAGATCTTGCACAAACCACCCCATCTACAACTTTGTTTCCTATAAAAATCTCTCACCAAGTTATAAAGCATTTATCAACAACCTTGAGCAGATACAGGTTCCAAATTCTGTTCATGAAGCCTTTCAGGTACCTGAATGGAAGACAATGATTTTTGAAGAACTCAGTGCCTTAGAGAAAAACAAGACTTGGGAGATCACAGAACTACTACCAGGAAAACAAGTTGTTGGGTGTAAATGGATCTTTACAATCAAACACAAAGCAGATGGCAGTATAGAAAGATTCAAAGCTCGCCTTGTGGCTAAGGGATTCACTCAGACATATGGGATTGACTATCAAGAGACTTTTGCACCTGTAGCTAAGCTCAACACTATTCGTATTCTTCTCTCCCTAGCATCTAACTTGGATTGGCCTCTCTACCAATTAGATGTCAAGAATGCATTCCTCAATGGTGATCTCGAAGAAGAAGTCTACATGGACATTCCTACTGGAATTGAATCTCCTGTTCCAACCAATAGAGTTTGCAAACTTAAGAAATCCTTATATGGTTCGATAGGTTCTCTAAAGTTCTGAAGAGATATGGGTACAATCAATGCCAATTAGATCACACACTATTCGTCAAACACTTCTCCAATGACAAAATAGTTATCCTAATTGTGTATGTAGATGATATTGTTCTAACAGGTAATTCTACAATTGAGATGAATAAACTCAAAGAATTCCTTGCCAAGGAATTTGAGATCAAAGACCTAGGCAATCTCAAATATTTCTTAGGAATGGAAGTAGCACGAACAAAAAGGCGCATATCTATATCTCAAAGGAAATATGTACTAGATCTTCTCAAGGAAATTGGAATGATTGGGTGTAAACCGACAGAAACTTCGATGGACTCTACAGTAAAACTCGGAATCAAAGAAAATAGTACACCTGTGGACAAAGGCTGTTACCAACGATTAGTGGGAAAACTCATTTACATATCCCACACTAGACCAGATATTGGTTTTTTAGTAAGTGTTGTAAGTCAATTTATGAACAGTCCCATTGAAGAACACATGGAGGCGGTCTATCGTATACTCAGGTATCTCAAGATGACACCATGAAAAGGATTATACTTCAGTAAGAATCCCTTTGAGAAAAATTAAAGTCTTTGCAGATCTTGGTAGGCGAGGCTCTATAATGGATCGCAGATCTACCACTGGGTATTGTACCTTCGTATGGGGAAATCTTGTAACTTGGCGAAGTAAGAAACAGTCAGTAGTCGCTCGAAGCAGTGCAGAAGTTGAATTTAGAGCTATGGCCCATGGGATTTGTGAGGGAATATGGTTAAGAAGACTACTCAATGAATTAGACTTCACAACTCTTGAACCTATCAGCATGCTTTGTGATAATTAAGCTGCAATAAAAATTGCAAAAAATCCAGTTCATCATGACCGAACTAAACATGTAGAAATTGATCGTCATTTCATTAAAGAGAAGTTAGATGGAAAAATTGTGGACCTACTATATACATCTACCCATCATCAAATTGCAGATATCCTTACCAAAGCATTACCTCGAACAAATTTCGAAAAACTAAGTTGCAAGTTGGAAATGATTAATAACTATTACCCAAATTGAAGGAGAGTGTAGATTTTTTGAGAATATTAGACTGTAATAGTGTTGTACATGCTGTGAATTTAGTGTAAAACAAGTTGGATTTTGGTTGTTGATACCAACTGTATTATCCCTAAATTAGTGAGAATTTGTCTACCTTTTAGTCCTATTTATAGTACTATATATACATGTGAATGAATAAGAGAAAATAAAATAAGAATTCAATTTCTCTCCAACATCTCTCAATATTTTCTTCGGTTATCTATGTATCCATATGCTATTTTTTTTATCTTTTCCTATAACTCTATGAGAGCAGTAGCCTGTTTGATTTTTTTCTATAAATTCGTCTGGAAATTGAATGCTTATTATCACACTATTTGAAAATTAAATTGACATTTAAAATTTGAATACAACTACGGGGAACAAAACGTAAAAACATGATACAAAATAATAATCACATTAGAATCCACTCCTCTTGTTTTACATTTCAACAAAATAAATTAATAAATCACAGGAAATAGAAACAAAATAAATAAATATATACCAAACGTAAAATATAGAACTTATTTGGGTTTTAATTTTAAAGAATTGAAAAGGTAAAATATAGCCTCACATTAGGCATAATATTAACACTTATCCCACACCTCTTCAAAATGATGCATGCAAGATATGGCACTACAGTAAACATGGTTTCAAATATATAATATGTTTTTTTTTTTTTTTGTAGAAACTCCAAAATGAAAAGAATGACAATGCAGGACAATGTTAGAATGTATAAATAATATGTTGACAAATCTCCCAATAACTTTAGCTGTTGGAGGATTAGTGACCAATACACTAACACCTTTGGTACGTTAAAAAAAATCAGCAAAGAAGAATCAAACCCGAAATAGCTGACCCCAAGAAACCAACTGAAGAGTAAAGAGTGCCATGAATCAAATATTGTTTGAGACCATTTTGATTGAAAGGAATCACTTTCCCTGTGTGGAAACGATAACAATTTTGTGAGAATCGTATGTCTCACCAAAGGTTTACATGTATTTGAAAGCTCTGTCTTTCATCTTCCACGTTCAGTAATACGTTCTCAATTTAAACTTTAGACCACGGAGGAGAATGACAACTGGACACAATCTAATAATCTACATATGCATGGGAGGCCCAGTATGTGATTCTATGCAAGTCCATTTCCAATCACAGTAGAACCAAGCAAAACGAAAGTCAAGGAACAGAGGAACTTTTCAGCAAACAAATCTCATTGTCTCTGTAAACACTAACAATCAATCACTTTCCCAAGTCTCATCCATCTCTTTTTTTGTTCTTGTTCTTTTTAGATTAGTCCTGTTCTTTTGATCACACTTGTATTTCCCAGCTCTTGATGTTTTTGAGTCTTCATCAACCTCTGTATCCCATGAAGCATTTTCTGAATCGCTAGAAGTATCACTGGCTCTCAATCCATTCTCCGCCAACTCTTTTCTTATGTTGCCTGTTTTATTTTGCTTGCTACCCTTCTCTGCTCTCATTTCATGAAGGTCCCCTTCATCACTGTCACTCCTGTAATTGTACTTTTTTGGGTTTGAAGATCTTGGGCAATCCTCTTCATCGTTTGATTGCCACATTGCATTTTCAAGATCACTATGCATATCTTCTGATTCAGCATCTTCTTTGGCCACATTTTTTCTACTGTCAGTCGCAACATTTGTTTTAAAGCCCTCATTTTTTCTGGACCAACATTTTTCCTGTTTCCCTCTATCTCTTCTTGATCCTTCAAAATTCTCTTTAGTTTCCAAAGAATTATCACTCTCACTATCGGCAGTAGAGTCACGGACATCATCAGAATCCAATTCATGACCAGTATCAGAATCATCATTGTCTTCAACATCACTATCATAAGTCTTCTGATTTCCTTGTGTTACTTTCCAACCTCTAGTTCCACTTTTATCATCATCCGAGCTGTCATATCTTGGTGATTCAGATGTTTTAAATTTCCCACTGAATTCTTCTCTCTTCCGATACCTAATTTTGCCAAGCTCTTCCTTTTCTACTGCTTCCTCAGTCATCCATTCTCTTTCTGCTGCTTCCTCTATATCAGCTATAAACTTATCTAGCTCTTCTTGTTCCCTCTCATCATAAGCTTCCAATTCTGAGGGTTTCAAGTCATTTCTGCGTTCAGCTATAGAGACTTTTTCCCCATGAAAGACATAAGGGCTTCCTTCCTTTTTATCTATTGCATTAAAGAATGAAGAAGCCACTCTCTGGATGCTAGCAGTGACTACTGGATCCTCAGGATTTATACCATTTTGACGGAGCTGTTGTTCTATCTTCTTTATGTTTAACTTCTGAGACTCAAGAGCTTGCTCAAATCTGGCCTTGAATAATGCCTACAAAAAACACATGAAGTGACTTGTAAATTTGCTCCTATAATAGACAAATATGAGTTTCTAGGACAAGAATCTAGAGAGCCCAAGCCAATGTCTATTTATCAATTCCACACGGACATCATCTTTGGGTCATTTTCAACAGCTCATCACTTTTAGTAGCATCTAAATACAGAACAAAGGTCTGCAAAGTATTTCTCATCCTAAACTTCCAAGTGGCAGATATTCATCAATCAAACCTATCCTGATATGGAGTTTGTTGCCTCAAGAAATACACTAGCTACAAATACAAGTGACATACCCCCAGTACAAACAGCAAACCATAAAGCAAATGTTGTCTATTTTTGAAGTCGTAACACAAATCTATCATGAAAGGATCATACAACTTCATCAAGGGAAAAGGAAGGGAAAAATAATAATAAGCAAAAGATACAAGTATGCCTAGATACCTTTCTTTTTGTAAGGGTGTTGATGGGTATCAAATTTTTAGGTTGGCGATAGTTTCTGCCACGGAACATTATGATTGTTTTCACATTATGTACGTTTATCACGATACCACCACTCAGTCTGGCAAGCATAGTTGCCATTTCCTTAATTTTTTCTTTGGGGAAGTTATCACAACAAACTTGAACCGTCTCATGAAACTTCCAGTGCATGTGCATATTTTGGACGACTCCTCCAAACACTCCTCTGACACCAACAGGGACATAATTTTTATTTCGGAAACCAATCTTCTTATATGCCTGAAGCTGCTCAAGGGTTAAAATCTCAGGATCGTGCCGAGGCTGTGGGAGTTCTGGAAGTTCATATTTCTTGAGCTTTTGTAAAAGGAGTGACACCTTCTTCTTGGCCTGCAATATTGAAGTTACACAAATGTTATGTGATGATTTTGAAAAGTGAAGCTGAATATTATCTTTTCATAAACCAGAAAAAAAGAGGAAGATGAACTTTTGATGCCACAAATACAAACACCATAACTTGGTCACTATTGGATGATTACAAATGCATATAAACATTTAATGTAAAAGGAAAATAGCCATATTTTGCATTAATGTTGTTTGTAAAACAAAATAGCAATCACATTTTATTTAAATTTCTTATCAGCACATACAAGCAAAAAGAGTTTTTTCTTTTCTATTTTCACTTTAGCCGTTGGTAAGTTGTGACACAAATGTTCTCATATATCTTTTGACTAAGATGTGCTTCTGAGACACACAGTGCACAACTATGAAGTCCAATGCAATAAACCTTGTTCAGAGAAGATGTACACTAACACCATTCATGAAAGTAACCAAGTCATAGTGCAGAATTTAGTGATCTGTCCATTTTCCTTCATAAACAAAATCTGCTCAGAATTTTGATTAGAGCATTAGTTATAGTTGTCTTATAAACAATACAGAACTTTGAGGTTCACCTTTGCATTCTTGAGCTCATTGAAGGAAAGCTCGGCAATATTCATTAGTGTTTTTTTTTTGGCTACTCCGTAGTAGCAGCACCATAATTCTGGTAGAGCACTGTTGATTTTCTCTGATTTTTGTTGAGAGAGTTATTGAATTGATTTTGGCTTAATGTCTAATGTTATATTTATACATTGAAAGGAAGAAACTAGCCGTTATTAAGTAGCCGGATTCTTAAATTAGGCCAATTTATTAAACTGTGGTTTATTAAAGTAGCCGGATTCTTAAGCTAGCGTTATTAAACTAATTATTCTCGGCAGCTCCACTTGAGTTAGGTGTGTAGATATCGGTCAACCCTAATTTGCTTAAATTTTCTTCAAATGATTTTAAATCTAAACCTTTGGTGAAGATGTCGGTGTTTTTCACTTCTCACAAATGGAGTTTCAATTTCCTTTGCTTGAATTTTTCTCGAATGAAGTGTGATCAACCGATGTGTTTTGTTCTCTCGTAAACACCGGTTGATCTTTATATGTCAGCGCCACTTGGTTTATCACAAAACATCTTCATTGGTTCTTGAATTTTAATTCCAATATCCAAAAGAAGTTGTTTGATCAAGTGCTTCGCTTGAGGTTGATGCCGTGGCTCGATATTACTGCTATGACTTGATCGTGCTGACATTTTGTTTCTTGCTTTTCCATGTGACTAAATTTCCTTCTGAAACGTCTGGCGAAAACCGGTGGTTGATTTTCTATCAATTCTGACATTGTCTGCATCGGAGTATACATGACTTCATTAGAATTATTACGTTTCATAAGAATTCCTTTACTAGGTGTCCACTTTTAAATATTTTAAAATTCTATGTATAGCCTCTAAATGTGGTGTTACAGGTGTATCGTAAATTTACTAATTGGCTTCTTGAAAAAAAGAAATGTCACGGTCAGGGTTCTGTTAAATAAATTAATTTTCCTCTAGTCTTTGAAATTGGCTTATGTCTTACAGGGTTCGCCATTCTCGATATTTAATTTGCATTTACTATCATTGGTGTAGGTGTTGGTTTACTTTCACTAATTTACGGTTTCTTTCAATAGGTCAAGTGTATATTTTCTTTGTGAAATAAAGAGTTAGCAGAGTGAATGTCTTATTTCTATTCCTAGAAAATATTTTAATAAACCTAAGTCTTTGATATCAAAATTCTACTTTAATTTCATTTTCACTTTTTAATTTCTTCCAAATTATTTAGGTAATTATTATATCATCTACATATACTAGAATTATGGTTGTGAATGTACCATAATTTTTGGAAAAAATAATAGTGATCGGCATTACTAATCTTAAAATCACCAAGAAATTAAATAAGAGCTTAGTTTTCCATACCGTGCTCGTGGAAATTGCTTTAGTCAGTAAATAGATTTTTTCTAACCTACGCTAGACTAGAATTGTTTTCTTTTTATGACCAGGTGGAAGTGTCGTATATACCTCTTCTTGAGTGTTCCTTGGAGAAAAGCATTCTTGACATCCGTTTGATGTAAAGGTCGATTTTGGTTCTGCATTATGGAAAGTAAAATCCTAACGGTATTCATTTTGTACCACGGGTGCAAATGTTTCTTGATAATCTACACCATAAGTTTGAGTGTAACCTTTTGCCACTAATGTCGTGCTTTGTACCTTTCAATAGTACCATCATTTATTAAACTTAATCTTATAGGCCCGTTTGCATCCTACGGGTTTCTTTCCTTCGAATTGGTTATGCGACTACCCACGTGTTTCATTTTTTCAAGTGCTCGAAGTTCTTCTTCCATTGCTTTGCACCATGCAGTTGACTATTGCTTCATCGTAGTTATTTGGCTCATTTTCTTTGGAAATTGAGGTCGAAATAAGTCTATATTATTGGTGTAACATTTTCATAAGATAAATAATTTTGGATAGGATATTTTTACCTCGTATGTTACAAAATCGTAATCTAGTTGTAGGTTGTGGAGTCAGATTAGACCTACCGATGGTATTATTTCGGTAGTACCATCTTTCCCACTACATTTTGAGAAGTTTCATCCTCTTCATTCTCGTTGATTATTTCATTTTCATTTTCTACTACTATATTTCCTTCTTGAGAATAAAAAAATGGAAATGTAAATTCATTTGGTTCTTCTTGGTTATTAGTCTCCTTTTCTAGTGTTTTGTAATATGGCTTATTTTCTTGGAATGTCACATCTCTTGAAATGTAATATTTTTTGTTAATCGGATCATAGCATTTATAACCACTTTTTTTGAGATGAATACCCGAAAATAGGCTTTGATTGATGTATAATCTAACTTGTGTTGTTTATTTTTGTACACATGCATGTACATCGAAATACTCTTAAATGATAGATATTGAGTTTTTCTTGGTAGAGGATTTCTAGTGGGCTTTTGAAATTCAAATTGGCACTTGGCAATCTATTAATTAAATATGTTGCGGTGAAAACGACATCAGAGCCAAAAAAATATTGGAACATTATTTTTGAAACAAAAGTACTCTTATTCTTCCAAGTAAATGTCGATTTTTCTTTCGACACACCATTTTGTTGGGGTGTTGTTTGATGTAAAATTCCTTTTTGCTTGAAAAAATTTGTAAAATTTTGATTTACAAATTCGTTCCATTATCACTTAAAAGTTTTAATCTTTGCATCATATTGATTTTCTATAAAATTATAAAATTCTTAAAATTGAGAAAACACTTCTTTTATTTTTTAACAAGTGTAACCATGTAGTTCTTGAAAAATCATCTATAAATATAACAAAGTATTTATAACCATTAAATGACTGATTGGAGCGGGGCCACGAACATGAGAATGTATTATCTGAAAAAGGTTTTTGCTTTTACAATTGGATAAACTAAATGGTAACCTTGTGTGCTTTCCTAATTTGCAAATTTCTGACCTCTTACTGATCTAGTTGTTTGAAATCAAAAATACATTTTAAAATCTTATCGAAAGGATGTCGATTCTCTTATGCCAAAAGAGTGCCTAATTCTTCTTCTTTTAATATTGAAGTTGCACTTTTCTTAACTTAGAATATAAAGCCCATTTTCTAGAAAACCTTCGCCCAATGATATTCTTCGTTATCAATTCTGAAAAATCACATTTTTGGATGTAAATGTAATTTCACAATTTAAGTCTCGTGTGATTTTACTAATGGATAACAAGTTAGATGTACAATTATTCCACATGCAAAACATTTGAAATTTTTCTTGAAAGGAGACTAATTGAACCATTTCTAAAATTTCCATTTTTCACCATTTGCAACGATTACAAATTGTTTAGTCTCGATTTTTTGTAATTATTGAGTAAGTTTTTATTTCGATTATGTGATCAGTTGAACCTGAATCAAGAATCCATTTGGAATTTAAAGAATTTTGAGTAAGGTTTATGTAATCGTACCGAGAGGTTTTTTGAGATTTTCCTTGAAAGCATCACGGATAATTGTGTATCACAATTGCCTCATTTGATCCGTATCCACCTCCTTTTATTTCTTTTTTCGACTCAGTTTGTACTTTCATATCCTCTTTTCCTTTTGTGCGAGTAACCCATTTTCTCTTGCTGCTACTACTCGATTTTGTCGTTGATCTCTCCTACGACGAAGCCTCGCCTCGCCTTCCACTTTTGTCGGAGATGAGTGTTGAGACACAGCGTTCCTCGCGCTTGTGTCCTTCCGCTGCACAATAATCGCGGCGAGTGAGTGACCCGGCCATTCCTCGCGGCTTATGTCCTTGCGCCTTGCACAATAATCGCGGCCGAGTGAGTGTTTGGTCTCCCAGAACGTTACGGCTTTAGGGTTAGATGCGGTGATGAAAGCCTTGGCTTCGGGGTTGTCGAGTAGTTGAGTACCCGTCAACTTATTCTTCTTGTCTCTTCTCTTTGACCATCCCAATGACAACCTGCATCGGATGGCGGCCTTGTGAGAAGAATTTGTGAGCGTACCCATAGCTTGAATCGAGCTTGGAAAGGAAGGTGAAAGATTCCATCCTGCTTCCTCTCTTCTTTTGATTTCATCAAGATCATTTGGTGAGAGAGGTCGATACCTTCTTATCTCATCGTTCTTTTTTTGGATTTTCTTTGAATAGTTCGGTGACGGATTGATTTTGTTGTTGTAAGCGTTGAATTTCTTCTTTGAAGTTGATAAATAAGAGTAATTTTTCTTCTTTCCAAACATTGTCTCGGCTTTAACCAGCGTATCTCGGCGGTATCTAGATATGTCATGAGATCGAGATATGGGGTTCCGTGTAGTTTGCGATAACTCATGTGAGATTGTCACTTTCTTTCTCCATTCTGAAATTTCCTTTCTTTCTTGGTATTGTTGGGTGTGTTGGATCTTGGCTTTTGGTTTTGATTTCATGATGACATGCTCCAATTTGTCTCTGCGATTAGACGAAAAGTCACTTGGCGTGCCCAAAGATGATAATTTTTACCATTTAGCGGCACACAAATCTACATATGTTGTGACATTTTCTAGATTTCTTGAACTTATACAGTTCTTGTTTGTGGGATTGATTTGGAGCAAGATCAAATCTGCTCTGATATCATGTTGATTTTCTCTGATTTTTGTTGAGAGAGTTATTGAATTGATTTTGGCTTAATGTCTAATGTTATATTTATACATTGAAAGGAAGAAACTAGCCGTTACTAAACTAGCCGTTATTAAAGTAATTATTCTCAACAAGCACTAACAAGACTGCCCTAGACTATAAATGAAAAACCAAGCTAAGCACCCCCAACAACAAATGTAAGAACTTTGAACTTTCAAGTAATCCATGTACTGTTCAATATGAAAGAGAGAGAACATACTCTTTTGAGGTTGAAAATCAACCTCTCATTTTCAGTCATCAGCTTCTTCTGTATCTTTTTGGCTCTCCGCATTTCCCTCAAAGTTTTACCAGATTCTTTCCTCATCCGATTCTCCACCTTGGATCGCATGCTTCTCCCTTTTGATGTAGACATTGATCTGTACCATGAATTGAAGGGATAAAATGGTGGATGTGGTGAAAATAGTCTATCTTCCTTGGGTTTACTTGAATGAGCCGCATTGCTTCCAGTGATTTGTGGAGAAACTTCTCTTACTAGCAAAACACTTCTGTAAATAGCCAGAGAAATCTCAAACATAATTTTATCTGGAAAATCAGAGTTACTAACATTGTTTCCTTCTGAATTCGGAACCAATATATATATATGAAGCTTAAGGTTAAATCATATATTGTTAACTAATCCAACAGGCTTTTCCTTTGATTCAACAAAACATATGAGAATAGTTCATGTTGGCATGTGAGTAATATGGCAGACAACAATAAGACATCAATGCAGGAATTATGTCAGATAATCAACATACAAAAATAATAATGGAAATTAATATTGTTATAATTTGTTTATTTTCCATTTTCTTTTTTGTATACAAATACTATACACTTGTATTGAAATAACAGAACATACAATCATAATATTTTTACAGGTCATACTCATATAATTGGCAGGAACAACAGTTAACCGGTCTAAATGGTCAGAAAAAGCCAGGAAAAGGAAGGATTTCGATAAAATTTTAGATTTTTAAGCGTCGGAGCTTAAAACTTACCCAGAATCTAAAACAAACAAAAAAGCGAATCTTATTTAATGAAAAGCACTATAAAGTAGATGGGTTGCCAAAAAAATATAGAATAACAATGTGTTCGAAAATATGGATAGCGCACATTTCTATCTAGCACAAGAGAACAAGAACGCCCCTGGTGCAATAACCAATTAAAATAAACTCATTACTTTTTCTTAATTTTCTCAGGAAACAAAGAAAGATCGAAAGATAAGGAGGAAGAAGAGAACATACTTGGACGAATGAGAATGGACGAAATCAGAGAGTGACTTCAAGCTATGCTTGTGAAGATTCCTCGCAGTGAACATCGAGATATTGCTTTCATTCACTCACTGCTTTTGTGTGCCTTGTAATCCCATTCCCATGCCACTCCGAAAAGTTCGAGCTTCCAGGGCGCAACCGTGGAAGGTTGAGAATTTCAGGGTTCTTTTTCATATTTTTACTTGCATGGGTTTTAGCTTATAGTATTTAGGTTTTTGGGCTGGCCTCTTCTCAGCCGAAAAGGGCCAGTAGTTCTTTCCCTTTATATATATATATATATATATATTGAGTTTTTATTTATTTGTTTAAATAATTATATTAATTGTACATTTAAAATTGAGACTAATATCACAAATCTCCTAAATTATATGTTATTTAGCCACAAACTTATTACAACACCTTCTAATAAAGTTTAACAATGTTATTTATCCCATATATTTTAGTATCAAACTACTCATAATATACGTGTACATGATAGGGATGTCCATAATCTGGTCCAGTTTTACTTAAAAAAAATTTAACCAAATTAAGCTGTTCATATTATTCAGATCGGATCGAATCGGACCGTTTGATTTATAAAACGGTCCAATTTGGTTTGGTTCTCGATTTTTTTTATTTTTTTATAATTTAATGAAGAATAATGTGAAATTTTTAATATATTATTAAGCGGGTCCGATTCGATTTGAACGATTTAAAATTAGTACAAATCAGACCGGACCGTTTGATTAGTAAAATCGTTCGGTTTGGTCCGATTCGGTCCGATTTATGGATACCCTAGTACGTGCATTGATTTATGTAGCAAAAATAAAAGAAAAAAATTATATTTGCCGTGAACAATGTCACGAGTTTCTTGGCATGTACATAAAGAATTATTCAATAAAATTTCTATTAATGAATTAATTGCTTTGTGAGCAAGGGACAATGGTAAGGTTAGGGTGGGCTGAAGCTCATCTAACTTTTAAACAATTTTTTATATTTTATGTATAATATTTACGAATATTAATAATATTCGTAAATAAAATATTTAAATGTAAACTAGTTCGTGACACATTTTTTATTCAAATCGAAGAAATTTATGAACTTCAAATCAGTATGTTTGAAGTATATACTTGTTCTTAAACATGTTAGAATACATATTATACATTTTAAGAACTTTGATATATATATATATATATATTAATCAATCGATAAAAATGGTAGGTCGATCAATCTTGTACGATCTATGTCCTATCGGGTTAATTTTCAAATTGATATAGATCAATCGAAGTTAGGTTCAATCAATAGAGGGATTGGATCAATCGAGAATAGATAATGTTCGATCTATATGGTATTGAGTTTATTTTAATCGTTGTTGGATCAATCGAAACCCTTTTCGATCGATCAACATTATAGGTTTGATTGATCGAGCTTTGGACTGGATCGATGGAGCAGTTAGGATTTCAACTTAAAACTTAATTATTTACTTGAATCAAATTATTTTTTTTCCATATTATCCCTATTAATCGTTGCTCTATGAATTATTTAATTGATATAATGGTAATTAGTCCTTAACCTAAAATTATGGTTTCATATTTCCTATATAAACAAACTAATGTTTCATATTCCAATCAATCACATTTATTCTGTTCATCTTGTGCTTTCTCACTCAAATCATTTTATACAAATTAAATCATAATTTGTTAAGCTTTTTTTTAATTAATCTATCAAACATTGTGTGATTATGTTTGATTGATTAATAAACCTATTTATTTTATGATACTGTGATTCCATGTTTATATAACTTCTTCTTAATTACGTTCTTGAATACAAATCAAATAATTTTGTGTGTGATCATAATTATTGAATTTTAAAGAAGCTATTTTTATTGAACTTATGTTTCAACTTTTATTCTTGGGTTTTTTGAAATGATTTAATTTAACTAATTCATTCTTGAATCTTCTAGTTAGGATTTTTCATTATTAATACATTTTTCATTTGTATTATTTGTGCTAACTTTTTATATATTTTTTGAACGGGTTCGATACTCGTGTGATTCGAGATATCGAAACGTTGGTTCGGATCCATACGCCTATATTATAGAGACTGTAAAAGAAGTAGTGACTTGTAAGTAGATTATTTTAAGGACTTTATCTGATAAAGTAGTATAAGACCTGATATTGTAATTGAATATTGATTTTCATAGTGCATAGTTAGGTGGTCTGATGGATCAATAGTTTTTATTTTAAATCACTTGTTGTTTCCACCTAAAAGATTATATGTCAAGTTCTTATTTATTTTCAATTTATATTAATTAGATATGATTGTATGTCTAATCGATTGTAAATTTTTAATTAGATATAATTTTAAAAATTATATATTCACAACTAAATCTATAACTATAAAATTTCATTACGTATTTAAACACTTTTTTTTAAATTAATCAAAAGTTGAAAGAATAAATTAAAATTCAACAAACTTATAACTTAATGATATGTAAACCACTAAAGCATATAGAATGTCTAAGAGCTTCAATTTCGTGTATCAATAAAGTAGTTATTTTAAAAATATATATAAAATCAAAATACTAAAATAAATTACATAAAAGTATAATAAAAAAATTTCTCTAAATGAATAATATCAAATAAAATCTCATATCATTTCTTTCCATCGTGCCACTTCCTTTTCTTTTCTTTTATTCTTTTTATTTTTGTTATTTTTTATTAATTGTTATTATATTTTTAAATCTATTTAAGTATAAAAAAAACTCTAATAACAAAAAAAAATCACTTATTTTTCTTATTTTATTACTTTTTGTTTCCTATGGTTTGAAACATTATATAAACTATATTGGTAGTATTTAATTGTAATTGTAATTTCTTTACAATTTTAATATATATTTTAAGGTAAGAATTATGTTATCCATGAATTATTTTTATAATTTTTTTTATTACTAATTAATTCTTTTCGCGTAATAGAACATTTTCACAAAATAATATGTAAATTCATCCAATAATAATCTTATAATTCCTTTATGAGTCGGTTATCAATTTTGGTAAATATTTAGTGATCGAAAAAAAATAAAGATTAATGCATAAAATCTATTTATCAATATATTTTATTGGTGGTATATCAATTCAAAAATCAAAAGCTGTAAAGTTGATTTGTGGTATTGAGTTGTAATACAATTTTCAACCCCTTATACGTCATTGCGTTTGAGTCAATGTTATTAAAAATATTATTGTTTTTATGGGAAAAAGTTTGATTTTACTCTGAAATCTTGTTCGTTTCCCCGTACTCTAAATGAAATAAAACGTTTACCCATTTAATAACCCTAAAGATTCTAGTGAAAGAAAAGTTGAAACTTGTTCTAATTAGAAAAAAAGGGCAACAGGCTACTCTTACAATATAAATGCTTTCATGATCACGAGATATAAATATATAATAGCACGACATGTTCATAATATACAACAGCAAATAAAACCTTTTCTAATATAAACTAAAACAGATTGTGATTGTGAAGAGTATAGAGAGATAAGAAGAAAGAATGATTTAATGTTGTATTGGTGTGTTTAGAATGTCAATAGAGATACTATTTATAGGATTATATGAAGTGTGAGTACGAGTGTAGTACAAGTGAAATAGTGGAAGTGTAGTACAAATGTAGTACAAATGAAATAATGGAAGTGTAGAGTGAAATAGTGGAAGTGTAGTACGAGTGAAGTAAATTCTGATATCGAATATAACTTAACGTCACCCTTGAGCTGAGGAGGAAGAGAAACAATCAACTTGAGTTTGGAAACTAATTCTTGAAATCTACACTGGTAGATGAGATTTGGTGAAGATGTGTTGTTTGATCTGTGGAGGATATTGATTTGAGACAAACGGTGTCTTGAAGAACGTGTTGACGAACAAAATGACAATCAATCTCGATATGTTTTGTTCGTTAAAAAATACATTATTGTGAGCAATCTGAATAGCACTTCGATTGTCCTGATATAGAATAGTTGCGATTGATTGGAGAACACCGTAATGTAGTAACCAACGGAGACCAAGAAGTTCTTGAGTGGTGTCGGCAAAGCACGATATTGACTTCGATCTTTGGATCGAGAAGTGAGAGATTTTTCTTGCTTTGCGAAGATATAAGAGAGTTTGAGAAAGAAACAATATCCGGTGGTAGAGCGACGATCGGTTGGGTCGCTGTCACATCGGCATCGAGTGGGCGGAAGAAGAAGATTAGACTTGTTGGAGAAATGGAGCGAGTGAAACATAGTGCCTTTGATGTAGCGAAGAATGCGAAGAACCGCGGTATAATGGGTGTGACGTGGACAGGAGACGTGAATTGACTAACGGATGAGCAGCGCAGGCAATGTCGGGACGGTGGCTTGTGAGATAAACAAGGTGCCTCTTGGTTGTACGTATAATGTGGCATGCGAGAGAATAGTCCCGTCTAATGGAGTAAGTTTGACATTGGTTTCTAGAGGTGTTGATGCGGTTTACAATCGGTAAGGCCGGCCGATTAAGAATATCGGAAGAGTACTTTGCTTGAGAGAGATAATATCCTTGAGAATCGGATGAGATTTCTAGGCCCAGAAGTAGTGGAGGCGACCCGAGGTCTTTCATTTCAAATTGATGACTCGAAGCGCTTGAGATCGATAATTCCATTAGAGTCATTCAGGTTATGATCATATCATCGTAAAGGAGTAGAAGTGTTACACCGGTGGGAGTCTTCGAATAAAGAGGCAGGAGTCATAAGGGCGGAAGTGAAACCAAAGTCGGTAAGTGTAGAGGTGAATTTGGCAAACCAAACTCGAGGAGCTTGTTTGAGAACCGTAGAGAGCACTGACGAAGTCTGCGTACTTGATGAGTGAATGAGTGTATCCGGGAGGAGGTTTCATATAAACTTCCTCGGTTATGTCTCCGTTGAGAAAAGCATTTTTTGACATCCATTTGAAACATGTTCCAATTTCGGGCGGCAGCGGCAATGATACTTCGAACGGAGGTGAGTCGAATACGAGGTGCAAAAGTTTCTTCATAGTCGATTCCGTATTCTGTGTAAAACCACTTTGCCTGACGGGGCAGAGCTTTATATCGTTCCACGAGACCCGTACTGAATGAGTTTTGATTTTGAAGATCACTGACGATCAAAGATTTATTAGATGGAAGATCAGCAGATCCCGTGTATGTGCTTTTGTTAATGCACACGTAATTCATACGTAAGCTAGCTTGCGCCAATAAGGGTTAGAACTAGCCTGCATAGTTTTGGGGTTAAGCGTGATGAGACAAAATAGTAGAGAAACATTGGTAATCACGAAGATGAAAAGGAAGACTACTTACACGAGTAGAACGACGAAGTGATGACTCTGGACAATCGGGTGGTGCTTGAGGAAGATGTTGTTATGGTAGGATCGGCGAAGGAGCGGACACGTCGGGAGAAGCCGTAGTAGGCGATGGTGAGGGTAATGGAGCAATGTCGGGAAGGAAATAAATCAATAGTTGGGTCGTTAAAAAATGAGAGTGAGGTAGGAGATGAGACATGAAATGAAGAAATAGAGAAAACATTTTATGTTCCCAGATGGCATGGCCGAGAGATGCGCGATCGTTTAGAGATAGGGTCCAACAACGATAGCACTTTGTGTTCTATTCCATACCCTAAGAAAGCAAACAAAGGCGAAACGAGGTTCTAATTTATTGTGTTTATGAGGGTGAAGAAGAACAAAGCGAGCCTGACGAACACTTTGAGTAGTTCGCCAAGATGGAGAAGTACTATAGAGGCATTTCGTAAGGGGATTGATTGAATAATAGGCATGGGAACACGATTGATGGTATAAACGGCCGTAGAGAGTTGCTTCACTAGCGTTCGGAGACGAGAACTAGAAATGAGGAGAGTACGAACGGTATTAAGAATATGCATCTGTTTTTAGCTCGACTCTTCCATTTTGTTGAGATGTGCAGGAATGAGAATATTGAGAAGAGTCCCACGTTTGTCGAAGAAAATTTAAAAAATTTGTTTCTTTATATTCCATAGCATTATCGACTCTAGCAACTTTGATATTTTGAGAAAATTGGGTTTTAACCATTTTGGGCAAAATCATAATAAATTTTAGGTAATTCGGATCATGTTTCATGAGAAAAATCCATGTGAATCTTGAATAATCATCAATAAAAATGACAAAATAAACCACGTCCCTACGTAGTAGGATGTGGGGATGGACCCGAAACATCGAGAATGAATTAAGTCGAAAGGGAGACGAAGTAGAATCACTTTTATTAAAACATAAAGCGAGGTTGTTTTCCCCGATTGACAAGGCAAAGCAATTTACATTATCGAAATAGAAACGGATCCTAATTTACCGAGGAAGATGCTAAGGGACGAAGACGTCTATGGGCGTATGGCACAGGCGAACGTACCGTAGGTTGATAGGAGTGGTAGAAAGCGACGACGGAAGTGTGAGGAGAATTGGGTAGATGAAGGTTGATAGGATTCGAAATAATCGTCCAACCTTACGGCTTTATCCCGAGGATCTGTCGTACTGTGGATCCACACGTGACAACCCGAGAAGAGGAAAAAGTAATAGTAAGACCAAGTTCACGTAATTGACCAACGAGAGATAAGATTTAAGAGTAAGGTTGGGAATATGAAAGGTGTCGAGAAAGTGATATAGAAGATGTGGAAACTTGTCTACGGCACATTAACATGCATATGTGAACCATTGGCGATTTGAATTAAAGGTTTGGAGATGGAAGATTGTGTGGGAGAGAAGATGTGAGTATCATGAGTCATATGGTTACAACAAGCGAAATCAAAATACCATAAAGATTTACGATGTGAGAGGCAAGCGGTAGGAGAAGCATTACTAGATTGTGAGAGAACATGTTTAAGAAGACCTTCGAGTTCTTGAGTAGAGAAAGTAAATTTGTCATGATTATCCTCGAAGTAGCTTGCGGTGATAGATGAGTTACTATTTTTACGAGCGTGTTGAGAGGGATTGAGAGGAATCTTGAGAGGACAAGGGAGGAATCTTGAGAGGATCCAGTGAGGAATCTTGAGAGGGATTCAGAAAGCAATCTACATTAAAGTGTCCTGGACCGCTTCTTGTGACAATATATACATACCGAATGGGACGTGTAAAAAACTCGTGATTGGGGTTGTGACGGTAGGTGCGTACCTTGATGTTTGAAGTCTCTTTAGAACCTCGCTTTAGAGGCGATAAAAGGGGGTGGCAAGCAGAATACGTATGATGAACTTTGAAAACTCCCATCAGGAGTTTCTTGGAGGCGAAGCTCGATCTGCGATATCTAAGGATGGAAAAGGACTCAGATGGAGTAAGGAAGCCGAACGAGGTTCAAATCGATCATGGAGAGCCGTGAGAAAAATAGCAAGGCGTTGGTGATTACGGTAAGTTGCAAACATCTGACGGCGTCAATCTTGTTCGTCCAAGTTGGTTCGAGAAAGAGCGAGTTGATCCCAGATAGTAGACATTTAGAGAGAAATTGGTTAATGGTTTGATCGTCCACTTTGGCGTTTGGTATAAAGAGTTGTTAAAAGTTGATATTGGTTGGCTAAATCTGTTGTTGTAAGCGAGCCTCGAGAATTCCCAAACTTCTTTAGCGGTGTCAAAACGCCCCAGGTCACCGTGAATGGAGGGTAAAGTGGTGTTACGGAACCGAGGTAATAATTTGATGATGTTTACTCTCCCGGTCTTCAAGGCGATCGACAAATAAGGAGTTGTTTTCGGTGGTTTCTTGGATGGGTATAGAGATATCACCGGTTATGAAACGCACGTAGCTTGCGTCCTTTCGAAACTTTTCATTGCTTGTGCCCAGGCTAGGTAGTTAGTATCATCGAGGGTGGTAGAGATTGGTTTAGGATATCATTTCGGTCCATTTTAACGAAATAATGGAGGAGATATAAAGCAAATATATAGAGAGACGGTATAAAGGAGATATCCTTAAAAATGAAAAAAAGGAGTTGAAAACAAGCACTGGAATCGGGTTGAGGTGAGCTAGGGTTGAGGAGAGCCGAGTTGAGGAAGCCGAGGTTGGAGTGAGCCAGGAGTGGAGGTGAGGCCGAGGTTGGAGTGAGCCGATTTGAGGTGAGCGGAGGGTTTAAAGTGGCCGAGGTTGAGGTGAGCCGAGGTTTGGAATAAGGCGGGTTGAGGTGAGTCGGGTTGAGGTGGCGGGTTTGGAGACGAGGAAGAGAGCGAAATTTTGATAGAAATTTTAGAGGTATATGAGAAGGCTACGATACCATGTGAAGAGTATAGAGAGATAAGAAGAAAAGAATGATTTAATGTTGTATTGGTGTGTTTAGAATGTCGTAGAGAAGCACTGTTATAGGATTATGTGAAGTGTAGTACAAGTGTAGTACAAGTGAAATAGTGGAAGTGTAGTACAAATGAAATAGTGGAAGTGAAGTCCAAGTGTAGTACAAGTGAAATAGTGGAAGTGTAGTACAAGTGAAATAATACAAGTGTAGCACAAGTGAAGTAAATTACAATATCAAATATAACTTAACAGTGATATTATCAGAGATTTAATGGTTGGTTAAATCAAGTGGGAAAATCCAACCAACCAATCTTTGTCGATAACACCTAGGGATCAGCTCTCAAATACAAGAAATAAAAAATATATTTTTTATTATTTTATAACCGTTATTTTATAAATTATGTAACTGTTATTTTTATAATTATATGACTGTTATTTTTATGATCGTTATTTTCATAATTATACGATCGTTACTTTATGACCGTTATTTTCATAATTATACGACCGTTACGTTTATGACCGTTATTTTCATAATTATATGTACGTTATTTTTGACAATTATTTCATAATTATATGACCATTACACATTTTTTCGACTATAAATAGTGACAAAAGTTCTCATTTTAGAAAACAACTTAATAACTCAAAAACATTTATACAATTTTTCATACCAAAATCAAAGAAAAGAAAATTCATAATTATTTTTTCAAATTTTCGAGCAACATAAATATTTAAGAGGTGTAATATTTCGGACTTCATCAATGCAGTAAAAATCCGAGACAGAAAAAAGATTCTGTGCTGTTTAATCCTAGGGACGACAAGACTATATTTGCTTGCACAAGTTTGGGTAAAACCACGAAACATCTTAAAGAGAACGACTTAATCCGCGACTCAATCCAAATAGTTCATTTCAAGCTATCGATAATATTGTTTTTACATGGTTTTTCACATATTTGTTCCAACAAAAGCTACAGAGAAAAACATACAAATAGATTTGAAATAGACTATGCTGGATCAATTTTGACTTCGATACTAATCTCTCTTTAGTCATAGAAGAAAGCTGACAACTTTAGCTTAAGGCTCCTCGAACCCAAAAGAAGAGGCAACCATGTGTCCTCATTCCTCCTAGCAGTGAAGTTAGTCCCTGCAGATTATGCTGGAGAAAAAAATAGAATTATTTGCCACAAAATTGAGAATTGACGTCATTCGACTCATTCCCCGAAGCCTTGGCTTCAAACAACCAACAACAACTCATAACCTGTCCAACCAATCAAGTACACTTTCCTGGGAACAAAACTGTAAATCCTGCAAACAAAGAAGTGAATTGAGATCATTACGTTACTCTTAAACTTTATAAGGAAATCAGATAGTATATATAAGTTGAAGCTTACAGCAAACTGAAAATATGGTGGGGAGTCAAGTTCAAGGTTCTCAAGGTCAGCAATTCCAGATGATGGATTGTTGTTTCCAGTTAATTCATTGGTTTTGGAAATCTGGTTAGCAAAGGGCAAATAATTGAATCCTGGATCGAGAATCTCATTGCATAACAAGGAATCATCAATGCAATCTAGATGAGAGCTTTCAACAGCTTGAGATTCGCCAGCTAGCCATGCAGGGTATCCTACATCATCCTCAAAATGAGCGTCAGAATTAGCCGTTTCAAAACCTCCTCGAATAGGCTCAGCTCCCTGTAACTAAAAAAAAAAACAAAGTTCAGACTAGAAATCATTAAAAATTGTTGCATGATTTTTGAAGGATGGCACGTTTTGATACACCCCCGCACATCCCACCAGAAGAAAGTTAAGAAGAGAAAAAGGCACCTACCATTGTTGGTGATTGAAGCATATCATCATCTGTGATACGAGGGCACATATCAGATTTTCCAGGTCGAGGTGGAACCGGAGGATTTGTATTGGGAGTCCTAGGGCTAGTTCTGTGTAACACTTTATCAGAATCATCAACCAGGATACTCTCATCATTCTTATCAGTCTGCTTTTGCTGTTGATAGAAAATTTTTGACACGACATATTCTCCTTCCTTTTCATCTTCTTGGGTTCCCAAATGATATTGATGCATGACCCAATTGGCCTTATCTGGCTTGTACCCCTTCTTAGAACTTCTATAAAGAACCATAATTTTCTTGAAGCCTTTCAGAACTCCATTTTCCACCACAGCTTTGGTCTTACCTGTTTTGTGCCAGCGAACGTCCTCTGCAGTTGAACAACACTGATTATGGACCTTTCGGCGCTTCCTTTGACCAGTAGCATATGCATTCATTGTTTTGTAAAAGAAATGAACACTGCTCCCATCTTTCTTGGCACCTGAATGGAGGCACTTAAATGATAAAATACAAAGTTCATTTTGTTTTAGATCAGAAAACCATAAATTTGCAACAAGCCAACAACTAGGTGCTCTGAAAATAGTGGCAAATGCATTAAATATTGACTTGTAGTGGCAAAAAAGAAGCAAAACATGGTAGAAGTGTAAGACTCATTAATTTTGGTTTACTACGAGCAGAGACAAAAAAGAATGACAAAACAATCAACGTAGTTCCTTACGTATTATGAGGTAACCATGCCTTTCGATGTGTTTAGGAGAATGTCAATTAAGTGATCACCAATGTAAAGAAAGGTACTATAAAGTTTACTTGGGAAACACTAGGAATAATCACCATTTTGAAGTTTTACCAGGAAGATTTTCTGGATGGTCACTATAAATTCCTTTCCCCTCAAGTGTCGGGATGAACTCATTGATTAACACATGCTGTTTTCCCTTGCCATATTTTTCTGCTAAATGTTCTAAGAGTTCTGCATCAGATGGATCAAACTTTACACCAACTGGCAGGCCAGGCCACTCGGAGGACACCTGTACGAGAGAAGTTTCAGAAGAAGCAATCTTATGATGCATTGGTATAGAGGTGTTAAAATGATATCTTTAAATCATATAAAAAAACAAAAAACAAATTCAGATCAATGCTCAAGTTTAACATGGATGCAAAAAATGAGTTTTGCAATTTATTGTACAATAAATGGAAAAAACATGTATCTGAAATATGAATTACTGAAAGATTAAATAAAATACTTTAACAAACTTGTGATATGCTAAACCATTGTCTGTTCATATCCTCATTTATTTTTAGGCAAACAACAACTTTAACTGCGCTTGGAGTCAATAAAAAACTCCAGTTTTGCTTGAAGCCTAAAGTTTCACCAATGCAATATTATCAACAAACCACTTATATGCAAAGCTTACATCGCTGTTATCGATACGGTAATGACAATTTGGGCATTCACGATTTGCCCCACAGTCTTTGATCTGCACAGCTGAAGGAAAAGCAGCATTTTTCACTTTCTTTGCAATTGCTCTGCCGTCAACGAGCCAAGATCTGCAACAATGGCCAACCATGAGCCAGGATTTATGGATTATGTTTCAATAAAGATAAAAATGTGTGCAACAGAAGAAAATTAGACCACTACAGAAAAATTATGATTACCAAAGGGCAACAGACATCAGGAAAAGTTGCACAAATTACATAAAGAAGATAATCAGCATATGTGATATGCCACATTTGACACTTTCAACTAAATAAAGATTTTTGGTTTTTGTCAGTGCCTTGTCACATGTTAGAAGCAAAATGTTGAGCATTAATTAATTTGTCCACAAATTGAAGCACTGTTCTAAACGAAACTAAAAGTGAAATTATGCACTAAGATAGTAATATCATGCAATGTTTTCATGAAATAAACTAATCCTTCATTCCTTATACGCACAGTGTTCATCATTATTCTATAATAGACTCTGCACGAGAAAGAACAGTAATTGAGCCAGAGAGTAAAATGACATAATATAAGACTAAAATAGGTTTTTTTTTTGCATTAAAATATATATGGACATTGGATGCACCAAGACTGTTAAGTCCCACTTTTCATGAGAAATCTTAAGCCCTAACTGTCACACGTCTTAAATAAAGCTCAAGATTGTACATTTAGAGTTCTAGCTCCAAGTATTTGTTAACAATCTCCATTTAATGTCCCTAAGAAAACTTCAATGCATTTTTTCAACGACACTAGGGATGTAATACACCAACATATAATATTTCACTACACAATCTATATTCTCACTCCATCTTGACCAAAATACCCTTCATCATAATCGCAAAGGACAGAGAAAGATGAAATGGGTAGCTCAACAGACAACTAACTCATCATACAAACAAGAACACCACCATATTACCTGTAGCAAAAAAAAATTCACGATTCATGAATCTAATTTGGAAAGAGAAAAAGGAGAGGAAAATTAATCTTTCAAAAATGAAATGAAAAAAAAAAGGATCTTCCATAGATAGATAGACTCAACTGATTGCTCCGATTTCCATTTTAAAACTTACCTTGCCATTGTCTGAGAACTTAAGCGATGTTTGAACCAAACATACTTGAGTTGAGACAGAATAGAGACACAGAGAGAGAGGGTCTTATGTTGTATCAATCTGTGTATTTAAGTTTTTCTTCGTTTCTCCACTTGACTAAGTTAATAGTGAAGAGAAAGAGTATGTTCAAGCGGGAAAACATAGCTTCGGAATCACTATGAGAGGTTCGGAGTTAGAGCCTGAGTAGTCTCCATGTCATGGGAATATTTTGACGAACGAGGCTCGAACTACTGGTAGATATGTTGACTAAACGTATGTCCGGGCCATATTGGTTCGGACACAAAGCTTAGGTTGTTTATTGTTTGTCTGGTGGTGTTCAAGCAAGTAGCAACTCAGTTTTTTTTTTTTAAAGAAAATGTTGTAAAATTTTTAGAGTGATATTTTATTTATTATTTAACTTATTTTGTATTTGTACTTTATATAATATTTTATGTGAATTTTAATCTTATTTCTATAATTTAAAGTATCAATAAATATATATTGTGTATCTCCAGATTGTATCGTTTGAAAAGAAAAATTCTTCCTTTTTCATTTTAATAATTTAGATTAAATATTAGTACTCTAAAATCATATTTTTCTACGATTATTTTTCTCGAAAACCGAGTAAGTGTCATTATGGTAAATATTGTCGTGGGACATCCAAACTCTACCGTGCTCCCCAAGCTATAAAACAAATAGTTCTTAGAAGCTTCTCGATTTACCCGTTTTACCCCTCATTTCATTCTCCTAATTACATTCTTTTTGTTTTTTGTTTTTTTCCCCCCTTAAAGGTCGACAATGAGAAATTTCCATGCATAAGAAAAGGGATGCATGCCAGTATAAATTTTATAATTATCTAAAAATAATAATTTAATCTTAAAATTTATGAGATGCATTTTAATTCACATAATTTATAAAAAAATTACACAGTTAATTAAATTTTTCAAATTTTATTCAAATTAATGATAAAGACCACTATATAAGTATCTAATGTTATCTTAAAATGTATATACAATACAAAATAAGTTTAACGTGCTTTCACTATTTCCCAACATATTTTTCTTGTTTTAGGCTGTTATAAAATTAGAAACAACTTCGTTATATTTATAGCAATATTTATTTTAAAAATTTCCTAAAATTCTTAGAAAATATTAAGACTTGTTTCGAATGACTTAAAAAATGTTTTCTATACTTAAAACAAAAACTTACTTTTAAAAAAATTAATATGTTTGCCCATTACTTTTAAGTCATTATTTTATAAAACAATATATTTTAAAAAACTAAAAATAACTTGAACATGTTTTCATTGTTTTTTAAAAAAAATTGAAAAAATGCAGAATATTAGACTATTTTTTTCTTTTCTTTCATAGTTTAGTTTAAAGTTTTCTACACCTTTATATATAGCTTTTATTTTTTATTTTTAATAATATTCATCAAATTGTAATTATTATAATCACTAAAAATTTTAGTTTTTTTCTTTTTAATTTGTAAAAATATTCACTAAATTATAATTATTATAATTATCAAATTATTATATTTATTATATTTATTAATTAATGTTTCATTCAACAAATATTGCACCGATGCCAAACGCCTACCAATATACACGGAGCCTACCAAGCAGTTATAAAATATGTAATTCAATCATGGTGGTTGTTGAAATAATAATTAATATTTGTCTATATAAATAATGTACATAACCGATTTAAATTAAGAAAAAATATATTGAAGAAAACGTTTATTTCTTTTTCTGATTGTTTCTTCAAATATTGATTTCTTCATGGTATCAGAACTAAGTCGTTGCTTTATACAAATTTGAAACCCTTGTTCTCTAAAACAGAGATTTCTTTCTCTGAAAATATTTGTTCTCGTGAAACTTTTTTTATTCAAACACTCGTATAAATATTAATTACAAACATTATTTTTGAAGCGGTATTTGTCCCACCTAATTTTACCATATTACTCTAAACACAATTTTGAACATTTTGGTAAAAATAGGGGTAGAAGAAAAGTGTAACACGGCACCCACGCGCCACCTGAAGGAAAGAAAACATTTTCGCGCACCGTCAAGCGCCATTTGGAGGTTGAAGACGATGACATGTCATTCGGCTCGGCTCGCGGACGTAGCTGGTCCGCATCTCGGTTCGGCTCACGGACGTTGCCAACCTGCACTCATTTTGGCTCAGGTTGGTTCGGTTCACCAGCAGTTCGGTCTGAACCTAGTTTTCTCAGTTTTTCATAGTTTTTTCATTTTTGGCCGGTTCGGTCCATTTTAAAGGTCTAAACCCGATTTTTTTTCGATTCTATATTTTTTAAACCGGTTTAGTTCAATTTTCAAGTTTTTTAACCAATTTTTTACTCGGTTTTTGTGATTTTTTATCTGGTTTAGTTCATTTCTTAAAAAAAACAGTTTAGTTCTTGAATATTTTTTTTTATTTTCCAGTTCTGAAATTATTACACCATTTCTTAGTTTGTTTATCATAATATCATGATAGAGGGTACAATTTCATTACCTATGGAGCAATCAACTCCGGTTATTGTACAATCTGTTCATTTTGAAAATGATTTTAATGCTGGAATTGTTATTACTGAGACTAATTATGATGTTTGGTCTCAAATAATAGAAATGCATATTACAGAGAGAGAGAAACTCTCTTATATTCATGAAAAAAATTTGCAACAAAAAAAAAAACATCAAACAATTATAACAAGTGGTATGCAGAAAATCAAAAAGTGAAGAGATGTATACTTATGTCAATGAGTCCAGAAATCATGAAACGATATTTACGCATACCTGGTGCTCTTGAAATCTAGGGTGCTTTGACAAAAGCATTCTATGATGGAAGTGACAAATTACATGTATTTGTCTTAAACCAAAAAGGCTTTACTTCCAGACAAAATGGAAAATCACTTTCAGAGTATTATGGAGAGTTGATTGAAATTTTCCAAGAGCTAGACCATCGTGATAAGGTGGTCATGAAAGACCCTCATGATCTAATATCATATCAAGAGTTTGTTGAAAGACTAAGGATACATATTTTTCTTGTTGGATTAGATGATGAATTTGAGCAGGTTCGTGGAGAAATTTTGCGAAAAGAAACTATCCCATATTTAGAAGATTGTTATTCCTTGATTCGACGGGAGGTAGTACGTCGAATCTCATTGAAGGAAAAATCTGGCGACGTTGACGCTTCAGCCATGATATCTAAAAATTGTTCTTTTTCTAATCAACAAGAACGAAGGGTGACTGATAAATCATCATTTAAATGTACCCATTGTCATCAAAAGGGTCATACTAAAGAATGATGTTTTGAACTTATGGGATATCCTGACTGGTGGGATCACAACCGTGACTCTCGGAAGAAAAATCCACGATAGATGCTTGTTGTCACCATTGCTGAAACAACAAAGGATCATGTTGCAAACTCCTCAGCAAATGTTGGTAAGATGCTTAAAGCTTTTTCTCTTGTTTTTAATAATACATGGATAATTGATTCAAGTGCAACTGATCATATGACATTCGATTCTAGACAAATCTCAAAACCCTTTTCACACGAAATTGTTTGCACTGCCAATGGTAACACAACCCTAGTCATTGGGGAAAGATCTTTGTCTCTCACTAATACTTTGAATTTAGACTCAGTACTAGTTGTTCACTCTTTAGAGTATAACCTTATATCTATTTCTCAATTAACCACTACTTTATCTTGTTTTGTTATTTTTTGGCCTGACTTTTGTGTGTTCAAGGACATTCAAACAAAGCAAACGATTGGTCGTGGTGTTAGGCAAGGAAACTTTTATTATTTGGACTTGGATTCAACAAATCATGCATTGGTAGCAACTGGATCTAAAAAGGATGAATCAAATATATGGCTATGGCATAGGATATTGGGTCATGCTTCTTTTGGATATTTAAAGAAATTATTTCCAAGTTTATTTTTGAGCTTAGATCTTTCTACTTTAAAGTGTGATGTCTGTGAACTAGCAAAAAATCATCGTTCCTCATTTCCCGTAACCTTAAATAAAAGTCCATTTCCGTTTATGGTTATACATTCTGATGTATAAGGTCCTTCCAAAGTCTCTACTTTGGGAGGATCACATTGGTTTGTTACATTTATTGATTATTTTAGTAGAATGACTTGGGTCTGTTTAATGAAATATAAAAGTGAGGTAAACGTATTTTTTAGAAAATTTCATAAAATGGTTCGTACTCAATATAAAACACAGATTCAAGTTCTAAGAAGTGACAATGGAGGAGAATATAAAAGTTCCGAGCTTCAAGAATATCTTAAATCAGAAGGGATTATTCATCAAACTACTTGTGTTGATACACCTTAACAAAATGGAATTGCAGAAAGAAAAAATCGACACTTGTTGGAAGTTGTCTGTGTCTCATTGATCGAAGCTAATATGTCATTATCTTATTGTGGAGAAACAATTACTTCTGCTACATATTTGATCAATCGGGTACCTTCCAGTCCCATTAACTTCCAAACACCACTACAAGCCATCACTGAAGCAATTGTTGCACCAAGTGTTCCCAATTTACCTCCTCATGTCTTTGATTGTGTGGAATTTGTACACCTACATAAACAACAACGTATCAAGTTGGATCCACAAGCAATACATTGTGTTTTTATGGGATATTCCATGCAACAAAAAGGGTATCGTTGTTATCATCCTCCTACAAAACAAATGATTACCACCATGGATGTAATTTTTTATGAAGATACAATGTATTTCTCTTCTACACCTGAATTTCAGGGGGAGTACAACCATGTTGAAATTCATACCCTTACATATAAATTGTTTCCTTATGAAGAAAGACAAATTATATGTGAGGAAAATACAAATAACTTGAATTCAGATGGTAATAACTCTCAATATAGAAAAGACTCAAGGGAAATAGAATCAAATCCTCATCAACTTCAAAATCATCAAGCAAGTTTCTTACTACCACTAAGTGAGTACGAGTTTCCTTCTCCACAAGCTGCTGATATACCTAACCAATTGTTTGCAGAGGATGTTCCAACTACTAAACCAGCCAGAAAAATACTTTCATCGCGTCCTAACAGAGGTATTCCTAAAGCCATGTATGAACCTACAATTTCTAACAAAGTCAAATATCACATGAGTAACTATATGTCTAAACATTGTTTGTCAAAATCAAACGTATCATTTGTGAATCAATTATCTGCTGTATCTATTCCTAACAGTGTGTAGGAAGCTTTAGCTGCCTCAAAATGGAAAGATGCTATGAATGAAGAACTAAAATCCTTAGAAATAAATAGAACTTGGGAATTAGTCGATTGTCCACTAACAAAGAAAATTGTTGGATGTCGATGGATTTTTTCAGTAAAGTATCAAGCAGATGGTATGATTGAACGCTATAAAGCAAGATTGGTGGCAAAAGGATACACTCAAACATATGTGATCGACTATACAAAAACATTTGCACCTGTAGCCAAAATTAACATTGTTCGGGTCTTGGTATCTCTAGCTGCAAATTTAGATTGGTCATTATATCAGTTTGATGTAAAAAATGCCTTTCTACATGGAGATTTAATTGAAGAAGTCTATATGGATTTACCACTAGGAATCAAGAAATCCAAAATCCATGACAAAAGGTGTGCAAATTAAAAAAATCATTGTATGGATTGAAACAATCCCCAAGAGCATGGTTTGGTAGGTTCACAAAGTCAATGAAGGCATTTGGCTACAAGCAAAGAAATTCAGACCATACTTTATTTCTAAAAAAAGGGTATGGTAAGATCAGTGCACTTATTGTATATGTTGATGATATGATAGTAACATGAAATGATCTTGAAGAAAGGAAAGCGCTACAAACTTATTTGTCCAAAGAATTTGAAATAAAATAACTTGGTTCCTTAAAATATGTTCTTGGGATTGAGGTTTCTCGATCAATAGAAGGAATCTTCTTATCTCAAAGAAAGTATGCCTTAGATTTATTAAAAGAAACTGGTATGTCAACATGTCAACCAACTAATACACCAGTAGAGGAAGGATTAAAGTTATGTATCAAGGTTGATCAAGTTCCAACAAATAAAGAAAGATACCAAAGGCTTGTTAGAAGGTTGATGTATTTGGCACACACAAGACCAGATCTTGCCTATGCTTTAAGTATTGTCAGTCAATTTATGCATAATGCTGGAGAACAATATATGAATACAGTTATTCGTATTTTGAGGTATTTAAAGCCTGCTCCTGGGAAAGGAGTATTGTTCACTAAAAACTCATAGTTTTCTAGAATTGAAGTATATACTAATACTAATTGGGCTTGATCAATAAATGATAGACGATCTATATCAGGCTACTTCACTTTTGTAAAGGGAAACCTTGTAACATGGAGAAGTAAGAAACAACATGTTGTTGCCCGTTTAAGCGCATATGCTGAATACAGAGGCATGGCACTTGGGCTTTGTGAGGCCTTGTGGTTACAATCTCTCTTAAAAGATTTGGGATATCCTGCTAAAGAATCAATTAAGTTATTTTGTGACAATAAAGCAACATGTGATATTGCTCATAATCCAGTTCAACACGATCGTACAAAACATGTTGAAGCTGACAGATTCTTTATTAAGGAAAAGTTAGAAGAAAATTCATTGGAATTACTAAAAAATTAAGTCAGAAAATCAATTGGCTGACATCCTCACTAAAACAGTCTCATATCAAGTATTCACAGAAGTTTCAGTCAAGTTGGGTATGAAAGACATCTATGCACTACCTTGAGGGAGAATGTTGAATTCAACAAATACTACAAATCATTCAATAAATACTGCACCGACGCCAAACGCCTACCAATATATATGGCGCCTACCAAGCAGTTGTAAACCATGTAATTCAATCACAGTAGTTGTTAAAATAGTAATTAATATTTGTCTATATAAACAATATACATACCCGATTCAAATTAAGAAAAAATATATTGAAGAAAACGTTTATTTCTTCTTCTCGTCGTTTCTTCAATTAAATGATCATATTATCAAACAACAACAACAATATAATCAAATTTTTTATTTGTCTTTACAAATTATTTTTTTTAAATACTAGCCAAACACCTAGTTATTTTTAAAGATTATAGAAAATTATTTTTAAGTTATGATTTGAAAACAACTTTTGAAAATAAATTTTGAACAAAGCACTCAACCAAGCCCTTATTATTTTTGTGTTTTTCCCATCCCAATATTTCATTACTTGAAAATAATAATATTTTTTCAAAAAATTTAACACCTTATCCTTATTAAACATAAGAATAAGGCTACGAGAAAAAAAGAATAAACATGATAGAAATGTGGAAGATAGGATTATGTTATTATTATTATTATTAACTTTTAAAGTTGGAGGTAAAAAGATATAAATATTTTTTAATTATCTCACATTTTAGTCATTTATAAAATAAATGTTGATTTTAACAGGATTATCTAACATTTTTAACGGATTAATTTAACCCATAAAAGAACTTAAAATATCTAATGCAATAATTTTAAAATTGAAATACATTTTTAACACAATTTCATACTAATCCTACAATGTTTGACTTAAAAAAATGACTTTTGAATAACTTAAAAGTTAAATTGAATAACATTGTTAACCAAATTATGCAAAGTAACCAGGAGTGGGGAAAAAACCTTCCAATTAATTGGCATATTTCTTATAAGGTTAATTACAAGTAGATTTATATTTATTTATTTTTATATATTATCATGTATAAATATTATTTTAAAAAAATTAATCATTTATTTAATTTTTAAAATAATTATAATGCCTTAAAAGACATAGATGTAAATTTGTGTACAAAAGGAATCACTTTTTCATTTTTAAAATATTTTTATGAATAAAAATTTATATGTTATTAATATTTTTCTTTTAATAAAACAAGCTTTGCAATATTATTTGGCCATATTATTGTATATACTTTTTACATATATATATATATATATATATATATATATATATATTTGTTTTTATTTATTTGACTTTTTATAAAGTAATACTCATTTAAAAAATATATTCATTAAACAAACATTTCAAAAACATGAATTACACATTAATAATAATCCATGAGTGATAACAATTTATCATTTTTTTACTAATTGTATATAAACAAAGCCAGTTGGGAGGGAAAATATTTAATTATGTATTAAAGTTAGGTGTAAATTATTAATTTATTATTATAAATATTTTTTATTTTATTTATTATAATATATTTTAATTAAAAATTGATCAATTTGATTAAAATATTTAAATTATATACATAATATGACATTAACACGCGAAGTTAAAAAGATATGTCGTGAATAAGATAATGAAATTATAATTTTACGTGTTTTATATATGATTTAAATTTTTTAATTTTTAGCTAAAAAGTTGAATAAAAGATATTTTAATAATATATTTAAAAAATTAAAAAAATATATTAAATTAAAATTTTTCATATAATATCAATAAATATTTTTCTAAATATTCTCGGTTATCCCTGTTCTCGGATGAGCCAATGTTCTCTCGCGAAATTCCTCATAAAATCTCACGAAGTGAAGTTGATCTGCCTACTTCTCAAACTACTCGCAAATTGTACAAAACAGTAAACAATGTAACCAAAATCATAGCATAGAATGCATGTTTTCCAACAAGATATGGTTGCTAGTTCGTACCGAGCGCCCATCCATGTTTCAATCCTATCACCCGTATTATTTTGTTATTTTGTCTTAGCAGGGATACTAGTAAAATCAATATTAGTTAAATAGATAAAGATTGAAAGCAAACGCAATGTCGTTGTAGTATAGTGGTAAGTATTCCCGCCTGTCACGCGGGTGACCCGGGTTCGATCCCCGGCAACGGCGCTATTTTTTTATTTTATATGTTCGATTTGTCGTTCTGAGATCTGAAATGAGCTCTAAATAAGCCCGTGTTTGTTCAAGACAAGGCCGAGATAGTACTCTTTAAGCATGTGGATAGCCTTAAATGGGCTGGGCTCAAATTTTTTATGGTTAAAAAAAAAACCCCCAACTTAACAGAATAAAGTCTGTAACGCTAACTCATATCCTTTTGAATTCAAGGTGCTATTTTGTTATGTTCAATTATAAATATCTTTCTTTAAATTTTTCTTGTAAATAGTAAAAAGATTTTATAAATTTTAAAAATAATAATTATATATTTTATTGTTGTTATTTTTTAATTTTTTAATTTTTAATAAAATTAATAAAAATTATAATAAAAATTATGAAATTAAAAGGAGGATATTATACTGAACAGGGATGTAATTATCTATTTTTCAAACTTGAATAATATTTTTTATAGTTTTAGAAAATCTTAAGGGATTCTATAATAAATTTTACTTTCTATTATTATTATGTGAGTTTTAAGGGTATTATTTGAGGTATTTTTCAAATTATTAACATCATAATAAAAAGAAAGTGAAATTAAAAAAAAGGGTTTTTAACGGAAGAGAAATTATTTCATTTCTAAACACACACACAAAAAAAAACTATTTTAATTTGAATTAATGATTTAAACGAATAATTAGAAATAGATTGGTATAAGTGGAGTGACTAGCCAATGAAAAAGAAAGGTAGTTCAATAACTCAATGGCTTATCAGAATATTTTAACGTATTAAGTTGAAATGAAGAAGGGTAAGACGTTACCTATCAACCAATTTAAATAAAATATAATTCAATGGGTTTGACCTTACGAGGTAAAAGTGATTTTGCAAAAACTGATTTGAGGATAAAAATGATTTCTAAAATATAAAATTGTTATAACCGTTGAGATAATAAAAGTGATATCCCAACAAGTGATTTTGCAAAAAAGGAATTATGAAATAAAAGTGAATTAATTCACTAATCTTTTTTAATAAAACCTATTTTGACCTCTGAGATAAATTTATTTTTACAAAAAGTATTTCGGATAAAATTAATTTTGCAAAAAGTTTAATTTCTAATATATATTTTTTAGATAAAAGTTATTTAACAGAAAAATTATTTATTTTGTTTTATTAAACAGAAGAATGAGAAATTTACACCTTTTTATAACAATATTTTTATTTTAAAAATTACAATATAATAGCAAATGGAATATTTTTTTTATTTTTATCATATTTTTCATTTACCATTTACATGATATCAAGTGTATATATTATCTTAGCATAAATAACAATGATTATAAAATGAACATTTTTATATATTATAAATATATCAAAATCATAATTGAAATAATAATTTTTTATTTGATATAATTCTATGAATATAATTTTATTTACTAATAATATTACGATATTAATCGTGATTTATCACAAACTTGTGATGAATAGATTTTTTATTCCTTACAAAATTGATAAAAAAAATAAAAAATAAAAAATTTAATAATTTATCTTTTTATTATTTTTTAATAACAAAACGATTAAATTATTAAAAAAATAATATATGAATTAAACTGTTATAATCTACGTAATTACTACGAAATCCTAGGTGGGTTTTTTCTTTTAACATTTTTTTTACATCCATCCAAGAATACAAAACTTTTCAAAACTCCATAAATTTTAATGACAAACAACTATTGAATAAGGACAAAGGATCCTATGCATTAAAAAAATTTGAATCATGAAGGGATACAAGAAAATAAACAAATATCAATACTACTTAGTTAACTTATATTCTACCATTGCATTTTCTCATAAGAACAGTTATACTAGGTTACCATGCGGAATAAACATCCACTCAAATAAATAATACTATATATATACTTTAATTTTGAGATGTAGTTTCGATATTTATATTTTGAGAAATACTACTTAAATTGCTAAAATTATGAATAGAGAGACTAAATTGTATAGTTACAATTATTGCAAAACAAACATATATATATATATATATATATATATATATATAGGTGGCTAAAAGCTTATATGTTTTCAGTACTCCATGGAAACCCAACATATTTTTCATACTTCAAGTATATTCATAAATTTCTGAGAGCACATATAATTTTTGAGTATAAATTTATGTATATCTTATTATTACGTTTACTTATATATTGGTGGGTTATGGGCACAATATATAAAACTGAATGATTTATAGGGTGTTTTTAGAAATTTTAAAATGTAGGAGCTACAATGCAATATACGAAGTAATGATATATTTTTATTTGCAAAATCGAGGAAGGTGATTTCTTAACATTTATGATTCGTTAAAGAAGAAACTGATGGTAGCTCGATAATTAAAAGTATTTTACTGACAACAATAAAAGAGACGTGATCGGATCGGTTGGATTCTTGAATTGAAGAATTTATGATCGATGTGAGAAGAAATTATAAAAATTAATACATAATATAATAATTATGATATTAAATTATTTTAATTAAATAATTATGGTTACATATGTTAAAATAATTACTAAGACTTGAAAAAGAAAAAAAAAAACTTAACCAACAAATTTAAATATAACTTTTACTTCGTACCTAACTCATAGTATAAATGTTTTGTCTTAATTTCGTACCTATTATAATTTATGCACTTTTTCGAAACTAATTAAACCACAAATTAAATCAAAATTTTCTAATCCAACTATTAGCTAAGGTGTCCAATGAGTTTTGATTAATCTAATTCATTTAAATTCATCCTATTTTATCTAATTCTTAAATAGAATTAACCCACGTAAACCCATTTTTACTTAAGTTAAACTAAATTATTTATAAATAATTCATTTAATTTATTTTTGTTAAACTTAATTAAATTATTTTTAAATATTTAATTAATTATTTAAAAAATAATAAATAAAAATAACACTTCAATCCATCTAGATTTGATGCTATAAACATAAATTCACTTTCCTAAATTTTCATCTTCATTTTCTAATAATTTTTAATTATATATAATATTAAAATTAATAATAATTTTTAATGAGTACACTTTCTCATATTCATTTTTGAATTGATGTTTCAAATCAACAATTAGACTAAATTAAACGATGTATAATAAACTTAATATGCATTTTCTCCTTGCATTAAAAAATATATAAAATAAATTATTTTTATTATTTTAAAAGAATGTAACTAGCCATATATTAATTAATTTTCTCAGTTGAACTCCTCTTTTTAGTATATCAAGTTTTTATTATTCACCCATTTATATATATACATGCAAGCGTTTTCAATACAAGAAGTCATAGTCTTGTGAGACTTTAACTCGTATGAAGAAGCACTTCTTCAGAAAGCATGGTGATAAAAAGTGGAAATACGATGAGTGTTCTAAGCGATGCGCTGTTCTGCAGTATTACTGGAAAGCTCATCCAAAGACTTGCAGTACTGGAGAATACAGATGTGACTATGGGACTTTTATTTTCAAGGTAATATTAATTATTTTAACTAATTAATCCTTTTTGCAGCTGAGTAGATTAATTTTAATACTTATATATATTTAAATTTAAGGTATCATTAAAAAAAATATTCACTTAAAAAATATTCGTTCAAAAAATTATTAAATAAGATAACAAGACACTTATTTAAATTTGTATGTTGAGCTAAGCATTTCATTTTGATATCATAATAATATTTGATTACCATTATAAATGAATATTGTATTGTATTATCTTAATTTATGTTTTATTTGATATTTCGTATAATATTATCTAATTTTATTTATACTGTAATCATAATGAGTTTAATTTTAAACATACATTATATTATAAATAATTAATTATCATAATTTTTGTTATTTTTGTATTATTACTTATCTCTTTCTGTTCTATTAAGAACAAATAATAAAACATACCTTATCATTATCATCTTATTTTATTAAAAATTAAATGAAACAAAATGAGATATACTTTAAAAATTAAATGAATAACTAATCTAAATTTATTGTTATACCAAATTTACATGCTTCTTATAATTTTGTGCGAAACTAGACTAATTTATTTAGTCGAACTACCAACTAACCAACTACCTGGCCCATAAAAACTAAGTAGCTGAGGAAGGCATTAAATGGAAATATAAATGCACTTACGAACACAAGTATATATGCTCTTTCATTAAGTGTATATATATATATATATATATATATACACATGCTGGTAACATATCAAATTAAGAGATAGATTAAAAAAAAAAAAAAAGGCAAAAGCAAAAGCAAAAAGGTGGAAGCTAGGTTCTCATGCAAGTAATGGCATTACTTCCAATGGATTATTATTGTGTAACAGTAGTAGTATTACTAATATTGCTAGTAGTAGTTTATTTCCTACTAAATGGGAATTTGAGGAAGCACAATAAGAACTCAGAAATACCCATGAACTTGCCAGTTGTTGGTATGTTTATATGGCTTGTTAAAAATGTGTCACACGTTCATGATATTCTAGCCCTTCTTCTGAAAAATAGTAGCACAATTGAAATCAAAGGGATTTGGTTAGCTAACATGGATAGGTTAATAACTGCCGATCCTATGAATGTAAAACACATTTTGTACAATAACTTTTCAAACTATCCAAAAGGGCCTAGCTATAAGGAAATCTTTGAACCTTTTGGAAATGGGTTTCTCAATACTGATTTTGAGATGTGGAAGATCCAGAAAAGAATGCTTCAATCAATCTTAAGAAATCGAGAGCTTAACTTGTTTATGGAGAAAACCTTTCAACGGAAGGTAGTGGATGGTCTTATTCCTATTCTCGATCAAGTGTCTAGAGATGGAAAGGAGGTACGTACAGTTAATTTCACTTAATAACTCTCTTAATTGTTTTTTTTTCTTCTTCTTCAAAAAATTAATGTTATACCTAGTTTAACTTCTTTTTTAATATAACACACACACACACACATATATATATATATATATATATATATATTTTCATATTATCATTTTAATATAAATATGTAATAGTTTAAACTTCTTAATTAAAATTTACTGTGTTATATTATTAAGAGTATCTTGTTGATTCTATTATTAAAATTTTATATTATTAAGAAGAAGAAAATATCTTATATTTTTATTAAAATATTTACATAATATTATCGTATTTTTTTTTAGAATTAAATAAATTATTTATATATTTTTTGTAATATTTATATATATATTATATCACAATATTATTTATTAAAGGACGTACACAAGTAATGTATAATTAATTTTGTTCACTTGTACATAGTATACAAAGTTGGCATGCTCTCTCGAGCAAGTTATTTTATGTACTGTCAACTTGTACAATATGTTATTTGGGGTATTTTAACTTAATTAAAAAATACATCCAATCAAGGAGAGTGCATGTTTTTAATTGAGATCGTAAACATTTTAATGGTTTTAAAAAAAAGTCTAAATTCATAGACTTTTTTTATACCTATTAAAATATTATAGAAGTAATTAAAATTTAGATGAACCGAAATAACTAGTTTTTAGATCACTTGAATATGAGAAATTTTTTACATTAGAGTTTACAAATGTAAAAATAATATAAAATTACTTATAAATTTAAACAATTATTAACTCAATAATATCTTATTGTTTTGTGTTATGTCTAAAAATTAATTAATTTTGACTAATATTTTAAAGAATTTATCTCACTCGTCCTTTTCATTTCTATGAAAGTTTCTTGAATATTGATAATGGAATATGTTAACAGGTTGATTTGAACGAGATCTTCGAACGGTTGATGTTTGATTATTCATGCCAATTGATTATAGGTATTGATCCAGTTTGTCTTTCTACCGATTTTTCCAAGTTAACTTATGAAAAATATTTTAATGATATTGAGGATATTATATTCCGTCGACACGTAGTCCCACAATTTTGGTGGAAATTAGAAAGGTGGCTTCAAATTGGAGAAGAAAAAAAGTATACAAGATCATCTAAAATTTTGGAAGAGTTTGTTTACCGATCCATCACACAAAGGAGAGAAGAACGTTTATTAGCCAAAACTATCAATAAAGAAGCTTCGATAACTCCAAACTTGGACATTCTAACTGCTTGTATTAAAGAAAGAGAAAATTTTCAAGAAATAGGGCATCTTTTTGGAAATAATTCAGACAAGTTCTTACGTGACATGACTTTCAGTCTCTTAGCTGCTGGGAAATCTACTGTCAGTGTAGGTCTCAGTTGGTTCTTTTGGCTTATTGCAACAAAGCCATTAATCCAAAACAAAATTCTTGAAGAAATAAGAGAGAAATATTTACCAATTAATTATGACCAAATTGGTAGTTTGAATAATTATAATGCAAGAGAGTACTTGAATAACTTGGTTTATTTGCATGCTGCTTTGTGTGAGACTTTAAGGTTATACCCACCAATACCCGTCAACCATAGAGCTTCTATTGAAGGAGATATTCTTCCAAGTGGTCACCAAATTAAGCCAAATCAGAGCATTTTACTTTCATTTTATGCAATGGGTAGGAGAGAAGATATATGGGGTGAAGATTGCCTTGAATTCAAGCCTGAGAGGTGGATTTCTTATGATGATGATAATAATGGTGGGAAAATTATAAATGTACCTTCTTATAAGTTTACTGCCTTTAATTCAGGTCCAAGAACTTGTTTGGGTAAGGACATAGGTTTTGTGCAAATGAAAATAGTTGTTATTTCTATCTTGATGAATTATGAAATTCATGTCGTGGAAGGACAAGATGTCTCACCAGGTCTAGCATTGGTACTGACTATGAAACACGGCTTGAAAGTTAGGGTCTCCAAAAGATTATTATGATCATTATATCGTCAGAGAAAGCCTAGCTATTTGAAAGGTAATATTACGCAAATCAAGTGATGGAACTTGATTGGCTCTTAAAACAATGAGTGTGCTGAGTAATGACTCTCTTGTGAGAATGTGTGCGTATATGTGTTTCTTTTCGCATGTGCAATTGAAAAATGATAGATATTGGTTCGTATATGTTGTTTTATTTATGGTATTAATATGTGTGGAGGCAAATACACGACTCAAACATTTCATACTCCTTTCTTATTATTGACCGAGGTGTGAATGCCGGATCAACGAAAAAAAAGAAGAGTAAAATAAAAATTTGTTATTTTTATTGTTATAAGTTTTAAAGATGTCAATTTTGTCGGTTTTCTAAAAATTTAAAAGAAAAAAGTATTACTCAAACTTATATGCAACAAACGTTATAACAAATGACAATGAAACAAAAGAGTGATTATCATGTCAACAATCAAATAGTAGTTGTCAAGTCAATAACTCAAGAAAATTAAATAACGGTGCATCTTTTTGTTAAAAAAAATGAGCATCTTTTTGTTAAAAAAAATGAGAACCAATTAACAATTAGTTGATAAAACATATAGAAATTAAGTTTCTACGTCTATAAATAAAGCACTCCAATAACTACTTTAGATTATCCAATTTAAAGAAAAACTTAGAGAAAAAGACTTTAGTGAGAAAAAATTGAAAACAATTCTTTTTGGTATAATTAGGTTGTAAGTTGTGAATGTTATAAACATTTTGTATAATTTTTTTTTAATGAAAAGATCTATAACAGATCCTGAGACTTAAACAAAATTGATCGAACTCCGTTATTAAATTTATGTGTTATTTTATCTGTTTTTATTTTTATCATAAATCTGATTTATTGAAAATTTAATTAATTTTCACACAACTCATATCAGAGCATAGAGCTTCTATTGAAGGAGATATTCTTCCCGGTGGTCACCATGTTAAGCCAAATCAGAGAATTTTACTTTTATTTTATGCAATGGGTAGGAGAGAAGATATATGGGTGAAGATTCCGAATAATTTATTCAATCTCACCCGGTTTTATTAAACAAATAAAAATTTACAAAGATTTAAAAAACCAAAAATTCAAGTCATACAAACCAAATTAGTGAAAGTTAAGATCTCATTGAGTTAAGGGTTGCTCAAGCTTATAAGCAGCTTTGTTGACTTGTTCCTAGTCGATGTGGGACAAGGATACTTAACAACCCCCTCCACACGGCGGACAAAGGTGGACATTAGCGCCACGGTGAGGCGTGTGAAATTTCAATTGGTACAAACACATGTAGACCAGCCTACTCGACATGTTAGAATACTTAATGATTGTATTACATTCTCAGAATCAAATGAATATACATGGTGCCTTTATATATGAATTACAAGTAAACTAGATATATCTAAAGTAACTAAATATAGATATCCCTAAAGTAAATAGATATACATTAGTAGATATATATATACATTAATATGTTACTAGATATACATTAACATTAGTTAATTTCAATATTTACTCAATTTTTTGTGTGTAATTATATTTGAAATTTGAAAATAATGTTAAAAATTATTAAATATTAATTAGCTTTTAGTTATTTATTTATCTTTTTTTTATATATTGGTAAAAGTTTATGATGATATTTTTTTGAATGAATAAATGTTTCATAATTTAAGAACAAAAAAGAAAAAAATGTTTCCTAATTTAATTAATTTTTTTGTATTACTAGTTCTTATTTTTATACATGAAATAGTGTATATTATTTAATCAAAATATATTTATATCCACGACTCTTATCTCTTGCATGTATAGTTAAGACTTTACCATTTGAGGTGCACTTTTAATAGAATATTATATTCTTTTTTTGATTAATTTTATTTTTGGATTCATAATTATTATTAAGTATATTTTTAAGTTCTCAATTATAATTGAGGCTTAAGCCCTCAGGCCATACTTTGATATTTATAATAATCTTTTATAACGTTAATATAAGTAGCAAAATTACGAGTCTGTTCGATTTATTTTTAGTTACGAATGTATGAGTTTTAATTATTTTCTAAAAAAAAGATAGTGTTAAGTGTGTGGACAGTGCGTATTTCACATGTTATCTAGTGCGTACTTAACTTGCTTAAATTAAATGAAGTAGCTTTTCGTAATACATATTCCACTTAACCTAACAGTGTCACGTGGATGTTTGCTTTTATGGATTATTATGTTATTTACCATACGTGTTCCTTCAGATTTTTGTACTGAGTTAATAATTGTACTTAATGCAATTTAATATTATTGAAGTAGTTGGTGTGGTATTTTATGTATTTTATCTAAAATATTTTTATGATAAGTCTCAATAACATAGGACATATTTTCACTTATAAAATAAGATTATCTTATTGGATTTTAAAGAAAATATGTATAAACTAAAAAAAAACATGAAAACATAATTGAAATGGGGATATACTTCAAAGCATATGACTCATCTATTGCTACATATAAACAAAAACCAAATTGACACTATAATAATTGTTAGTAAAAATTATCGAATTGAAGTTAAAACATAACTAAAGTAAAATTGAGAATAATAAAAAAAAAATAGATATAAATATTTTACGTGAAAAAACCACGAATAAATTAGAGTAAAAAGTCACGGGTAAGTGTGAGAGAATTTCACTATTATAAAATATGGATTATAACACATTCTCTCTAGTTACAACGAGATAATAATTCTATTCTCTATTATAATAGGAGAAATAACTTTCTCACAAAATAAGAAAAATATTACTTACAAAGAAGGAACAAAATTTTTCTTTCTAAGTAGTAAATTATAAGATAACTCTCACAAAGACTTTTACTATCTTTCTTATGGATGCTCTCTAATTCATTTGCTCTTATATTTTGCACAAATGAAACAAGTTATTTATAGGCAACATCATTGAAGAACTTGTGGTAGCAAAGACTCTATGTTCATCTCCATTTTGAATGGACAAGAAATTAGTGCTACACATTGAATGAAAAAGAAATTAGTACTCCACATTGAATGCACGAGAAATTAGTACTCCACATTAAATGCACGAGAAATTAGTGTTCTAATAGTATCCTTAATTAAATGTCTTTCATGTTTCCTACTTCATCCATTAATAAAATATAACATTAAATCACATAAGTGGTTTTACCACTAAACAAGGCAATCAATTATCACAATAACTAATATAAACTAAAATCAAATTAACATGATAAAAATATATTGTGGTAAAAACAAATTTTTGCAAGAATTAAGAATGATTTTAATTTTCTATTACATTTTCAATGTATTGTTATATATATTATTAATATATATGCGATAAATATTTTTTAAAATCAATCAAAACTATGAATTTTTATGTCATAAGATATAAATTTTGTCATAATATAGTAGAATTTATAAAAATAATAATATTTTTTTATCTATTTAATTTGGTTAATTTTTTAATATTGGGAAACCAATAATGATTATAATTTTACCAAATTAACTTGGTTTCGTAGCATAAATATGTCCATTTAGGCAGCCTTAGTGGCTTGACGGGAGTCCAAATTTTTTATAACACCTTTTTTCTTTAAATAAATAATTTATGCAGATCAAAATTTATGAATGTATTAATTTAAAAATATTATTATTATTATGTATTTAAGTAAATATTATTAGGATGATAATATTATTATATATGCCATAATTTTTATTGCATTTAAAATAATACATAAATTGATTATTTTTTATTATAAATAATTATATTAAATTAAGCATTTTAGTAATTTCTATTTGTTTTCTCTTAGATGATTTAAAATGGTAACAAATAAACATTATAGAAACATATTTAATGATTTTTTTTCTCTCGAAAACTAATACATTATTTAATAACTTAATATTCAATACAAATAATACATAAAAATGTTGGGATAAAACATAAATAAGAATACAAATCTCAACAAAGCTATAATATTGTCAATTAGTTACAAAATAAGCAACATTATTTAAGTTTTTAAGTATATAAGAAGCATAAATCATATTGAAATTGCTACGAGTTCTTATTTGAATAATATAACTTTATACCTACTAAGAAATAACAAAATCTTTATATATTAGTATCTTTATTTCGTTTTTGTTATCTCCTTTTAAATAAATAGTTTGAAATTGTTTTTAACTGTTAATTATAAGGAAAATAATAATATATTTATTTCGTCTTATTTAATTAAATTTTCAAAATATGATTTTTCAAATATCTAGTGATTATGCAAACTGTTAAATTTGAATTAAAAACTGTAATATCAAATTTGATTTTAACTATTTCTTTAAGATGCTTATTCCAAACTATAGGAAGATGAGGTGAAAACTTTGTATTAGTACAAGAATTATCTGTGCTATTGAAAAACTCAACTCTAATTTGAAATTAATAAACTGACGTTTGAAACAGTTAAATTGAAATCTTTTTTAGTGATTAATTTGTATAAACATCTGTTTTTCTTTTTCTTTTTTTATATATGTATATATTTTTTTTCATAGAGTTCAAAATTTATCTTATTTATATATTTATTTTATTCATATTTTAAATAGAGTATCGGAGTTTTGTAGAAAATTTTACTTTTTATTTTATTTCAAAGTTTCATAAGAAATGTAAGTTTTTATATCTTTATTTATTTAATTTATATTAGATAAAAAATAATATTAATTAATTTTTATCGATTAATGAAATTTATATTTATAAAAAATATTTAAGATTTTGTTTTTATGTTTCATTTTAGTTCATAAAAACACTCAACTCTTACCTGAGACCAGTATGCAAATTTTTTTATAAAAAAAAGTGTGCATATTGTAAAAAGTAAAAAATAGTGAACATTATAAAAAAAAAAGAATCAGAAGTGACAAAAAAAAAAGTACTTTGACAGTTACTAGCTACAAAAGAAATTTTGCTCGAGAGGATTTTGTTTTTTAATTTATTAATTAGGGGTGAAAAAGTCACCACAAAAATTGAAATGCTGAAAGGTAATACATTAACACTTAAGTTTAAAAATTTAATTTAATATTCATGTTTGTTAAATTATTTAATTTTAATTTATTATTTTAATTCATAAAATAATTTTTATTTATTACTTTAATTTATAATTTTAATACCCATTGTTTATTCACAATTTTAAACATTGGAATTATTTAACAGCATGAATATTAAATTAAAATTTTTCAAGAACATGAATAAAAATAAATACCAATTATTAAATTTAAGTAACATTTATGTAATTATGGCACCTAACTTTGTTGATAATACAAATCCTTTAATTTAATTAAAAATAGTAGTTATTATTTTTTGTGACGTTCTTTTATTTGAAAAAATTACAGTATAATAATAAATGATAAACTTTCTATTTTATTTTTTATTTTGCTTATTTTTTTAATTGTTATTGATATATTAAATGTATAGATTGTATTTAGTAAAAATAACAGTGCTTTACAAGTTTGATAAAACTTTAAAAAAATATATAAAATTTGATTATTTATTATTTAATTATTATTTTTTAACAAAATTAATAAATTATTACAAAAGAAGAACATATAGATTAAAATTTCTAACGAGCACGATTAAGAATCCCTATGTAAATTTGTATCTTAACATATATTTTTTTACATGCATTAAAAAAAATGGATCAAGAATATTGGCGTGTGCAGTGAAAGTGTAAGACAACAAAGTTAGTGGAGTTAGGAAATGGCACACAATGTTGTTGGTGAACCATAAATTAGGGAAGTAGAACAGCTGGTAGGGTTAGAATTATATTCTGTTTTCTTAGTATACATAGGAAGAGTTATTTGTACAAGAAAATTCAGAAATACAGAAATTATTACAATTAACACCAATAATTGACATGGTATCAGAGCAGGGTTATTGGTTGTCCTAATGAAAGAATAAGTTACCTGCTAAGTTGATTTGTCATATGCTCAACAGATTGTGTTAATCTGCATATTTGGTGATTATTTGGCGAGGATTTGGGAGTAGCGTTCAATTTGCTCGTTGGAGTCATCACAGTTCCTACATTCCATTTGGTACTCTTGTGGGGCATTCATATTGTTCTTGACCTACTGATTACGTAAAACAAAAAAGACAATTTTTGCGGTGATCGGATTGATGATAAAGATGGTTCCAAGTATTGATGAAAAAGCGAAAGTGATAGAAGGAAAAATCGCACGCATTAGTTCCGGTAAAAAAAAAAAAAAAAAAAAAAACGACTTGGTTCCTTTTCTTTCTGTGAACCTTTTTTGGTTCAGTTTGAGAAATTACAAGCTGTTCGTTCATCCTCCATCCAAAGGAGGAAGGCGCTGCTCTTCCAAAAGGCTGCTGTTGAGAAACCCAGTCGAAGAAGCTACTAAGAAACCTTGATCGAAGAAGGTTGAGAAACGCGGTCGAAGAAGTTGAGAAACTGATCGAAGAAGGCTTGAGAAACGGTCGAAGAAGGCCAGAAACGATCGAAGAAGGCTGCAGGAACTCGGAGGAGGTCTTTGAGGAACGCAGAGGAAGCGAGGAAATCGGGAGGAAGCTGCTGAGGAAATCAGAGGGAGCTGCTGAGGAAATCAGAGGAAGAATCAGAGGAAATCAGAGGAAGAATCAGAGGAAATTGCGTGAAGAGGAAAGAGGAAAAACATTAGGGTTAGGCGAAGCTGCGCGATTTGGAAAAAAAAAATTAGGGTTACGGAATGTTGTATATATAGTGGTGTGTGAAGTGTAAAAAAAAAAAAAAAAAAAAAGGAAAAACGGAAGGAAAAAAATTTTAGATCTCATGACGGAATCAAGAGATTTAACCACCAATTTCATTTTGGAAGATTTGACGGCGAAAATGACGGAAGTTCTAACCAGAGCTCAGATCAGCTCACAACCTCCGCTAACTGAATCGTCAACTGCTCCTATTAGTATCAAGTTGGGAGGATCCAACTATGCCTTATGGTCCCAGGTGGTGGAGATGTATATCTACGGCAAAGACAAGCGGGATATATTAATGGAGATTTTCCTCGACCGAACGACCCTCATTTAGGAGATGGCGCTTTGAAAATGCCATTGTCAAAGGATGGTTAATCAATTCAATGGACCCTCATTTGATTGCAAATTTTATCCGATTCCCAATGCGAAACGAGGTTTGGGATTACCTGCTACCACTTACTATGATGGGACGGAGACACGTCTCAAGTATATGATCTTCGCCGCCGAGTTACTCGTACGAAGCAAGCGGGTGGATCAATTGAAAAATACTATAATGACCTTGAGGTTATGGTGTGAAATTGATTTCCGAGTCCTAATCCAATGGAGTGTGCGAATGATATACAAAAATACAACTCCATCATACGGAAGATCGAGTGTATACCTTTCTTGATGGACTTGATGATAGATTGGATAAAACTCGAAGTGATGTGCTTGAGATCAAACCATTCCCTACGGTGGAACAAGCCTATGGATTCATCCGTAGGGAAGAAGTCAGGCAGACCGTAATGATCACAGGTGCAGATACTACACCCAGAGCAGTTATGGCTTACAAAGGGATCAAGGGACACCATAATCCGATGCTACCAAAACCAGGAACCTTTTTGGGTAGCAAGAAATCCACGGGAAATGTGGTCATTATGGAAACTCTAAACACACCCGTGAAAACTGCTTCAAACTACATGGGTATCCAGAATGGTGGAATGATCTTCAAACAAAGAAAAAGAGGGAAGCCACTGGGAAAGCTGCTGTGGCTACCAATACTACATCATTATCCCTTATTCCTCAGACCGAATCTTCCCAAGATCCAGGTATTTCAAGTAAAGCATTTCATACTCGTAGTGATAATGAGGATTGGATTTTAGACTCTGGAGCTACAGATCATATGACATTTGACCCAAACGATCTCTCCAAAACAACCCAACCAAGACGGAATCGTGTTGCCAATGCAAATGGGGTCACTTACCCGCACGGAGCTGGAACAGTGACCTTATCTCCTTCATTATCATTATCTAATACTTTACTTGTACCCTCTCTGTCAAACCGACTAATGTCTGTAAGTCAGGTCACTGCAGATCTTAACTGTGTAGTACTAATGTATTCTACTTTTTTCCTTCTACAGGATATTCTCACCAAGGAGATCATTGGGCGTGGTACTAGGCGAGGAGGGTTATATTACGTGGATGACCTCGGCTCTGGAAGAGCCAATCATATGCAAAACATTGTTGGTAACAAGGAACGACAGATTTGGCTATGTCATCGTAGATTTGGGCATCCATCTTTCGGGTATTTAAAGCACCTACTTCCCAGTTTATTTTCAAATATCACACATTCAGATTTCAAATGTGATACTTGTATCCTAGCAAAAAGTCATAGGGCGTCTTATCCTATGAGCATGAATAAAAGTGTGACTCCTTTTGCTTTAGTACATTCTGATGTTTGGGGACCTTCCCCGGTCATTACGTCATCTGGTCATCGTTGGTTTGTTATTTTTGTTGATGATTGTACACGAATGACATGGCTTTACCTTCTCAAACATAAAGATGAAGTATTTGCTACATTTCACTTGTTTCACACCATGGTTCAGACACAATTTTCTGAAAAAATTAAGATACTTCGGTCTGATAATGGAGGGGAGTATGTTAATCAACAATTTCGGACGTACTTAGACAACCATGGTATTCTCCATGAAACCTCATGTTCACAAACCCCACAACAGAATGGGACTGCGGAGAGGAAGAATCGGCATATTTTAGAAACAGCTCGGGCCTTACTAATCGGTGCACATATGCCTAATAAATACTGGAGTGATGCCATTACTACAGCGGTGTATCTACTGAATCGTATGCCCACAAAAACCTTACAATTTCAGACTCCATTAAAGGTGTTATCTGATCATCTTCCCTTGCCTACTATTTTGATGCTTCCGCCCCGAATTTTTGGATGTGTTGCTTTTGTTCACCTCCATAAAAATCAACGAACTAAGTTGGATCCATGTGCTGTCCGCTGTGTATTCTTGGGGTATGGTGTACAAAAAAAGGGTTATCGATGCTATGATCCAATTACTAAAAGAACCTATATTACCATGGATGTCACTTTCCTCGAATCCGAATATTTTTTCCCATCACCGGTCTCCAATTCCACTCTTCAGGAGGAGAGTTATGGTGAAGAACGAAATTGGCTTGATGTTGAAATATTAGATACTAGTCCAACATACTCGGATCGTGCCAATAATATGGAGGAGATAGTATCTAGACCCGAGCTTGAACTTCCAAGAACTGAAGCTGAAGTAATGATTGAACCTTCAGAAGATGAAGTGATTGATGTACCCATCCACTCTTTAGTACCCAATGATCCTCCTGCTGAGAATACTCCTGAGGTAAGTCATCCTATCACACCTTTACACACTAATGCTATAGATACATCTGTTGGTTATGTTTTACCTTTCAGACACAATCGAGGCAAACCTCCAAATCGAGACTCCCCGAGAAAAGAGAAGAACGACGATCCAAGTATCCAATAGCAAATTATGTATCTCTCAAAGGTTATCGAACCTATCGGGGCATTTACACAACCACTCTCCCCGTGCCAAATTCCAAGTAGCATTGAAGAAGCCTTATACGATCCAAAATGGGCTCACGCTATAAAAGAGGAATTTGAGGCATTGCGAGAAGAACAAAACATGGGTGTTAAGCGAGTTGCCTCGAGGAGGAAGTCGGTAGGGATGCAAGTGGATTTTCTCCATTAAGTATAAAGCGGATGGGTTAGTTGATCGATACAAGGCGAGACTTGTAGCAAAAGGATATACACAAAACACGGGATAGATTATCAAGAAACCTTCTCACCGTGGCTAAACTAAAAACCATTAGAGTCTTGTTATCTCTTGCGGCAAATTTAGATTGGCCATTGCACCAACTTGACGTAAAAAATGCCTTCCTTCATGGTGATCTTGAAGAAGAGATTTATATGGATATCCCACCAGGGATATCTTGTTACATCGAGGAAAAGAAAGCGCATGTAGATTACAACGAGCATTGTATGGGCTAAAACAATCACCTAGAGCATGGTTTGGTAGGTTGAGTTCAAAGAATGAAGAAATATGGGTTCCAACAAAGCAACTCGATCATACTCTTTTCCTAAAACATCGATTGGGGAAGATAATGTACTTATAGTCTATGTAGACGACATGATCATTACGAGGGGATGATAAAGAAGAAATCTCTAAGCTTGAGAAAAACTATCAAAGGAGTTTGAAATGAAGGATTTGGGGGGCTCAAGTACTTCTTAGGTATTGAGGTAACAAGATCAAAACAAGGCATATGCCTTTCCCAGAAGGAAATACACTGCGGACTCTTGGCGGAGGCGGGACTACTAGATTGTAAACTGTCGATATTCCAATGGTTCAAAATCATAAACTCGGGGAATATGTGGACCAGTACCCGTGAGATAAACGGAGATATCAACGGTTAGTAGGTAAACTCGTATATTTATCTCATACTCGACTGATATTGCTTATCTTTGTGAGTGTCGTAAGTCGGTTCGTTACCTTGCCCAAGTGAAGACCATATGGATGCGGTCGTGCGAATACTTCGTTACTTAAAATCCTCTCTGGGAAAGGACTTATGTTTTCAAAGAATGGTCAATTGGAAGTCCTTGGATATCTGATTCAATGGGCGGGGAATGTGAAGGATAGGAAATCTCTTGGGTACTTTACTTTTGTGGGGAAATCTTGTTACATAGAGAAGCAAAGCAAAAGGTAGTTGCCTTATCCAGTCTTTGAAGTGAATTTCGAGGAATGGTCGAGGAATATGTGAGCTCCTTTGGTTGAAAAACTTCTAGCGAGATTGGTGTAGCCACTACCTTTGAAATGAACTTATTTTGTGATAACAAAGCGGCCATTGCCATCTCTCATAATCCAGTTCAACATGATCGCACGAAGCACGTTGAAGTGGATCGAAACTTTATCAAACAGAATCTTGAAGAAAAGATTATTAAGCTTCCATTTGTTAAATCGAGAAGATCAATTGGGCGATATACTCACAAAATGCGTATGCTGAGGAACTTCTACAACACAACTTGACAAGTTGGGCATAAGAGACATATATGCACCAACTTGAGGAGGATGTTGGCGTGTGCGATGAAAGTGGAAGACAACAAAGTTAGTGGAGTTAGGAAATGGCGGAACAATGTTGTTGGGGAACCAAAAATTGGGGAAGTAGGACAGCTGGTAGGGTTAGAATTATATTCTGTTTTCTTAGTATACATAGGAAGAGTTATTTGTACAAGAAAATTCAGAAATACAGAAACTATTACAATTAACACCAATAATTGACAAAGAATAGTCTGGCGTGATGAAATCTGGACGAAAACGTTAGAAGGGTTAATTTGAAAACAAAATAACCAAATATCAATAACTTTTCTCTTATATAAAAAATATAAAAAGATATACCCAGTCTTTTTTTTTTAATCAAATATTTTTTTTAAATTCGAATTTATTACTTCAAACAAAAAAAATTGTAAGTTTTACTATCAGACTATTAGACGAATGACGAATAAATATCTAATCAAATAAATAATAATGTATATTTTTTTGTTCATTCAAACGAAAAATATAAAAAGAATGAAATCAATAAAATTAAAATATGTCAAGTGATCACAATAGTCAACAAAAATCATTTGTAATAAGATTCAATCTTTTTTCTTTGACTCTATCAATTTTTCAAACATATATAAATCTTATTATTGATAAGATAATACATATTTACTCCAACTTGAATATTATATCTTGATATATTTATGTTTTTAACTGTAAAAAAATACTTAAATAAAAATATCTAGATCTAATTTTTAAAAACAAAATAAATTATAATAAAACAAAACATGCCCAAAACTACCACTAGATCAAATTTTAGGTGAAAAAAAATCACATCATACTAAAATTTATGTATAATATACGTAATATAATCTTATGGTTATTGAAACAAATAAATAAAATTAAAGATTTATGGGAACGAAAGTTTATGCAAAAAGAAACCCTTTATCACGAAAACAATAAATGGTTAGATTTGTGTAATAATTAAGAGAGAAATACGATTAGAATTTTCCAAGAAGAGTATAATAATAATAATAATAATAATGATGATAATAATAATAATAATAATAATAATAATAATAATAATAATAATAATAATAATGATGATGATGATGATGATGTATACTTTAATTTTAAGAGGTAGTTTCTAAATTTAAATTTTGAGAAATATATTTTTCAAATTAAATATCTAATTTAAACTAATTAAAGCTAAAATTATGATATAGGGGGAATAAATTGTTTAGTTAGAATTATTGCAAAAGATACATAGGTGGCCAAAAGCTTATATATTTTCACAACATGAAAACCCACATTTCATTTCATATTTCATATTTCAATTATATTCATAAATTTTTAATAACACGTATAATTTTGAGTATAAATTTTTTAGCATATTTATATATTTTTTATTGTTACATTTAATTACAAATTGGTCGGTATCCCTATATTATAATGACATAATATATAACTAATTAAATGATTTATCGTGATTGGTTGACATATATTTATGATTTGTTAAGAGGAAAATGATGGTAGCTTGATTATTAAAATATATAAGTTCTGATTTGTATTAGTTAGCATATAATTAAATATCGTTGGAAAAATTGGGTATATTTTCCCTATTTTAAGTAGTTACTATTTACTTATGATTTAAATGAATAGAACTCAAACTAATCCGATAAAATAATGATATTGGAAATATAATGCTAAAATAAACTAAAACAGATATTGAAACAGAAATATTAAAGCAGAAAAATAATAACACCAGAAATTTAACGAGGTTTGGTATAAATGTTACCTAGGTCCTCGGGCGTCGTTGACCACTTCCACTATCTTCAAATGAATGAACTTCAAAATTACAACTAATTGGGCAAAATTGAGCTAATCAATTACCCTTACAAAAGAGATGAAGATTTACAAATTTTGGGATGTTTACAAATGGTGAAGGAGGGCTTTATTTATAGCCCCAAATCCAACACCCATCTTCATTCCTAACCAATGTGAGACTTTTCTAATTTTCTCACTAAGGAGCAATATATAACAAATCTCCACCTTAGCGACTTAGTGGTTTTAAATGATTTATTCAATTGCTAGATCAAAATTTGTTAAAATATTATTGTCACTTAAATGTCATTTTTTTTGTTAAAATATCTTGGATATTATTGTTAAAATGACGCTAAGATATTAAACAAAATATCAATTATTGATTTATTTTTTTATATTTTCTTTTTTTAGTAATCATTTTAATTCAATTTTTTATATAAAAAAAACTTAAAAATAAATAATCAATCAAATTTATTTTGATATCGTTAATATTTATCTATTTATAATAGTTAAAATTAGATAGACTAAATTATTTTAAACATTTTAACTAATTATCCTATAATATTTAACAAAAAATAATATATATTTTATTATATAATATTTTAATTAATTAATATCTTATTGATTAATATAAATAAAAATACATGTATTAAATAAAAAAAATTAGTTTAAAATATAAATAATTAATTGTTTTGATATTTTATAAAATTTTACAAAAAAAAACATATTTTTGATAGAATTTTTATAATTTTTGTAATTTTTTTAAAATTTCTATTGATAAGAAAATATCTTACACATTTTTATTCTTATTTAAAATGTGTCTTACAATTATTGATTATCTATTTTTATCTTAGATACAAATAACACATATATCAATCACATATTATATTAAAATAAGTATTTATAATCCATAAAAAAATATTAAAAATCATCATTTATTGGTAATAACTTTTACACCCAATGATTACACTTTTTTCGTATATTTTCTTATATTACATTTATATGATTATATATATATTATATTAATATTGCATATGTGTAAAATATTGGTGTTATACTAATAAATGTAAAAACTAATGCACTTTAATAAAATTAAAAAATTAAATTAATAAAATAAATATTTTATTACTTAGAAATGTAAATTTTGACACGTTAAGTTAGCTTAAGTTCGAAACTTCAAGTTTCGATCATATATTATATATGCTCGTATATATTTTTGGGTTAATCCGGGTTTTCCAAATTAAATGAAAATCAAAAGTCTAGCCCTATAATCACTTGAGTTAATTTAGACTTAATTTTTTTTTTTTTTTTTGAATTTATTTAATTTAATATTGAGTTTATATTATGCAAGAATTCATTAAAAAAAATCATAAATTGTACATACTTATGCTATATAATTACACAACTTGTAAAAATATCATCCCAAATATAAATGTAACTCATATTTTGGATCGAGCTCATAGTATAAATAATTCTCCTTGATTCTATCTCTATTATAATTTATGTAATTTTTTCGAACCAAATTTAGCCTATTACCAAATTGAATTTTTCAATCCAATTTACTAAATGTGAATAGTGAGATTAAATGAATTTTATTGGTTAAATTTGTTTAAGATTATTTTATATTAAGTAAATTGTAGTTAAATTTTATCTATTTAATTTTTAAATTGTTGAGGAGTCCCACATCGAAAAGATAAGAGGCGGTTTATAAGCTGGCGTCCTCGGCTCTTGTAGCGCGTTTCGGGGGTAGAGTTAAGCGCAGTAAATCAACGTGGTATCAGCGGGGCCATGGCGGTGGAGGAGAAGCTACCCTACACTTACACCCGTGGCAATAAAACCACCGTCCGTCAACATGGTCGATGTGAGGGGAGTGTTGAGAGTCGCATCGACCAAGATAAGAGGCTGGTTTATAAGCGCAAGTCTCACTCTTAAACGCGTTTTGAGGGTAGAGTTAGTAGGGTAAATCAACATAAATGAATTAAACTCATTTTTATATGAGTCAAGTTAGATTATTAATGCACTGATTCATTTAATTTTTTAAAATTATTTAAAGATATTTAATTAATTATTAAAAAAAATGACATTGCACTCCATTCAGACATCAATCACAACAAAACTTAACGGCATAAATGCATAAATCATCACTATTATGATTTCTAATTAATTATATATAATATTGAAATTAATAATAATGTTTTCTTCATCGCAACGGATACATTTCTCACGTTCGTTTTTATATTGATACTTGAAACCTACAATTAGACTAAACTAAACAATGTGAAAACGTATTATATAGTTTCTCTTTGCATTAAAATATAAATATATAAATATATATAAATATTTAATATTATTTTTATTATATAAAAAATATAACTAACTATAATTTAATTAATTTTCACAAAAAAAAATTGTTAACTAATTTAATTAACTAGCCTTGTGAGACTTACTAGTATCAAGAAGCACTTCTCCAGAAATCATGGTGAGAAAAAGTGGAAGGGTGACAAGTGCTCTAAGCGATACGCTGTTCAGTCTGACTGGAAAGTCCGTTCAGTGACTTGCGGTTCTAGAGAATACATACGTGACTGTGGGACTTTATTTTCAAGGTAATTATATTAATTGCTTTAATTAATTAATTAATCCTTTTTTATATTAATTTTAATCCCTATATACTTAAATTAAAAGTGTCATTATAATAAATTTTCAGTAAAAAAAAAAAAGTATTCAATTCAAAACAATATTCAAGCAAAACATTATGAAATGAGATAATGAAACGTTATTTTAAGCTCGTGAGAGACCAAAGTTAGAACTTATTTATATCTTAATTTTTGAATTTGATTAAAAACATAAAATGCATTATCTAATCTCCATCTCATGTTTCATTTAACACTTATTATGGATTTATGGTAAAATAATATTTCTTATTTTAATTAAATATAATATTATATTATTCTATCTAATTTAGATTATAATATTAATAATGTATATAACTTTAAACATATGTTAAATAATTTTTATTAATAAAATAATTATTTATGATATTTTTATTATTTATTATTTTTCTCATTTATGTTTATTAAGAACAAACAAAATATCGTAATTAATATCGTCTCATTGTTATCTCATCTGATTAAAAAATTAATCGAATCAAAACAAAATTAAATTTTAAAAAATAATTAATTAATCATAACATGAATATTATTATCATCTAATTTCAATTAAAACCTCTATCACACACTAAAAGTAAGTGCATTTTGTCTTAACACAACTTATGTATCAAAATCCTAGTTGTAATAATTAACATTTACTTCACAACCCTACAATTAAATCTGAAAACAACCCCATTAATGTATACTCCACAATAAATTTTACATGCTTATAATTTTTGTGCGAGACTAAACCTTATTTAGTCGAACTACCCAACCAATTATTAAATGGACATATAAATGCACTTAAAGACGCTCATTATGCATATACACACCAAATACGCATGTATTTATTGCGTAGCGGTAGTATTACTAATATTGCTAGTAGTAGTTTATTACTTAGTTTGGTCCTGAATGGGAATTTGAGGAAGCACAATATATAATGAGTCGGAAATACCAATAAACTGGCCAGTTGTTGGGATATTTATATGGCTTTGTTAAAAATGTGTCACGCATTCATGAAATTGTAACGGTTATTCTGAAAAATAGTAGTACAATTGAATGCAAAGGGGTTTGGCTAGCTGACATGGATTGGTTAATCACTACGGATCCTAGGAATGTAAAACACATTTTGTACAATAACTTTGCCAACTATCCAAAAGAGCCTACCTTTAAGGAAATCTTTAAACCTTTTGGAAATGGGTTTCTCAATTCTGATTCTGACATGTTGAACATCCAGAAGGAATGCTTCATTCAATCTTAAGAAATAGAGATTTTAATTTAACTACGAAGAAAACCTTTCAATGCATTACTAAAATACATACATTTGGTTTCAATTTTTAACCGTGATCGTAAGTCTATGGTCACGTTTATAAGAATCAAAATCTAAGTGAGAAAGACCATAGACTATTACCTATAACCTCGGGTTTTTAACAGATGTTATAAGATATGTTTATTGTCTCGATCTTTCAATAACCTAGGTCATAGGATATGCATAAATTTAAAAAAAGTATAATTATTAATTATAATGTTAAAAATAAATATAAATTACAAAAAATCTATTAATGATAATATTAAAAATCATATTATATTAAAATTAAAAGTACAATTACATTTGAGAGTTTATTATACACTAAAACATAATAAAATCTTACTATTACAAACTAACTTTTTACTATTAATTACAAGTATTAATAAATGTACTTCAGATCAACATAATCAAGTCCACAATGACTTCAAATACCATAAGCGCTAGGGTGGTGCACCGATGTTAGTGCGTCTGTATGTTACGCTGGCGCTGGCGCTAGTGCTAGTGTGCTGGGGTGATGCACTGGCGCTGGTACTGGTGTGTTAGTGTGCTGTGTTGGTTAAAACATAACATAATTAGATTTAACCAACCCGCAATCTGTGCCCTGCCATACATGTAGACTAAATAAGTTTATAGATACCGTCCTCTTATCGGTAGCCACACTAGAAATAACAAACATTAATATGAATGAAATGATGATGTCAAAATAAAAGACTAAAATATAAGATCATACTGGAACTGTTACAAAATAAGCTTCCTCATTCATATAAAATAAAAGATATATTGTTCCACTTGCCAAACTTAATAACAGGAAACCAAAGAAAACAAGAATGATAAATAATAGTTCGACACAAAAAATATTCTTATCAACAGATGATTGTATTACACCTATAATATACTTAGAGACAATATTCTTCTAATATTTGAAGATTATAAATTTATCTAAACAACAACAATGCCATCAGACTTTGCATTGAGAATTGTTAATTGCTATTGTTAGGTGGTTTTATTGAATATTGCATGTCAAGAACCTCAACAAGCTTATTAGAAATAAAAGTTGCATAAACATGTGGTTAAAAATACAACCTTATCGTTGTTGTAGCCATATACTTATAATCCCAACTCCATTAATTCTATTTGTTCTTTGATTTTTTAGTTTGACCACATCTTTTGAATTGTTAGAAACAAGTCCCATAAAATAACAAACAACATATATATCAAATTATAGATTTATAAACAAAAAAAAGACAAATATTAATTTCAGAATCTTTCACACAATATTGAATAGAATGATACTAGAAAGAATCTTGTTTATAACCTACGTACTCAAGAATTTGCATCAGGTTCTTAAACCCAAAGGATTCTGATACTTGTACACCTTGACAAAAAATAGTGTTAGAAAAATTTTAAAAAAAATAACATTTTAAGCATCAATACTAGCACCAACACTGTGCATTAGGCACATGCACAACACCAAGCATGCCAGCACCAACACTAGGCACCAACACCAACAAACTACTGAAAACCCAAGATCCCAACTCCATTAATTCCATTTGTTACTTGATCTTTTAATTTGACCACATCTTTTGAATTATTAGGAACAAATCCCGTAAAATGACAAACCACTTACATATCGAATTACAAATTAATAAGCATAAAAGCTAAATATCAATTTTAGAATCTTTTAGACAATATTGAATAGAATGATAAAAAATATATTGTACATTACCTAAGTACTCAAGAATTTGCATCAGGTTCCCAAACCTAAAAGGGTTTTGATACTTGTACACCTCGACAAAAAATAGTGTTAGAAAAATAAAAACAAAAACATTTTAAGCACCAGCACACCGGCACCAGGCCAACCACCAGCACCAATAAACTGTTGAAAAAGCAGAATCCCAACTCCATTAGTTCCATTTGTTCCTCGATCAATGGAAAAATCATTGTTGTGTAAGAAGCGTAAAATGTTATTGAATAAACGTTAATAATGCAAGTAAAAGGACAAGTAGCCTAATTTTTTTTAAGTAATTTACCAACTAATAAAATTTTAAAGTGGTTTTCGAGAAGAAAACCTAAAAAGCATAACATATAATACATCTGAAAATTTTGGAGACTAAATCAGAGACAAATATGCATCAGTTACAAAATATCAAAGTGAAATAATAAAATGGAGATAACCATTTTAAAATAGTTTCTATAATCATATCTAAGCCAGACCTTCAAAAAAACCAAAGCTTCCTTAATATTTAGGCACAAATCTCGCATCGAAACTCTCTAATAGCTCAAAATTCTAAGGAAACAAAGCTAGAATAGTTTGGTCTAGAATTGCACCACAAAACGAATCTTATACCTAGCATTTGGTATATAGATATGGGGAAAGTGATTGTATCGACGAAGAAGGGAAGACAATGAGCTTAGGGTATGATCTGATGAGAAGATAAAAATGCAGCGAGAAAATGGTGAGAGCTTAGGATTTGATAGATTTGGTGATTTGAGAAGAGAAAAACGCAGTGAGAAAATGATGAGATCAGCTTAGAGTTTGATAGATTTAGTGATCTGAGAAGAGAGAAAACGAGAAATGCGTGCGTGAGAATGAAAAAAGATTGAGAAAAAAATGTGAAAAAAAGAGTGAAAAATATGGGTAAAAGGGGATAAGAGGGAAAAAATTGATATAAAAATTTGGTGTGTGCATAGTGTAAAAGAGATAAAATACATAAAATTAAATTGATAAATAAATGAAAAATTATATAGTAATTTTTATATTTTTTAAATAAATAACACACACAATATATTAATTGATTTTGATTTTAAAAATATTAAAAACTATATTATTTTAATTATGATCAAGGTTATTTAATAATCGTGACTATATAAGTTTCTTTATATTTAAATAATTTTTGTAGTCTAAGAGAAAGATAATAAAAAAGATAGGAAAAAAGAAAAAAAAGAGGAAAAAAGAAACAAATTTATAAAAAAAAATTAATTTTTAGTATAAAAGAGATAAATTGATTAAGTATGTCTGTGGACTCGCTTTTTAAAAGAATTGAGATTAAATATTGAGACCATATATATGTATTGTAGTAGTAACGGAAAAGTAATTTTAGTAAAAAAAATTCCCAAAAAATAAAATAACACCTCATTTCAAGCACACGTATTCGGTACGGTCGGTCGGACGACGACATGCGGGAGTGTGATATCATATTTACTTAAATCCTCTCTCACTTTACAAAAGTGATGTCTCTTGGAGCCAAACCCAATAACTAATCATTTTTTATTTATATATCTTCTAAATTATGTAAAATAACAAGGTAAAACGATTCACAAAATGACATTAATTACTTTTATAAAAATTCACAATTTTCAACCGTTATTATTTCACTTAACTCTCGGTGGAATCCCCTAAGTAATTTTTTTTAAACATACCAGAATTAATATTTGTAGTGTAAATTCATGTCTATAATATTAGAAAAATAACAAAAAATTTAGATTTAATAATTTTACATTTTGTTCATTGTTTTCAATCCAGGACATAATATAGTTAGCATTTTTTTCGTCTTATATTCATATTATATCGGTATGTATAAATTAATAAAAAATATTAACTCATTAATTGATAACTCTGTGATGTATTTTTGCTAAGTATGTGCCCTAAATAGAATGTAAAATATGTATATAAATTTATTAATCGATAAAAAAAACTATTAAAGGACACAATTGTAGTATAATTAATTTTGTTCGTGTTAGAGATTATTGTTATAAAGCTCCTTAATTTAAGGAGCAAAACATGGAACAAAACAAGGAGTAAAACATGGAGCAAAACATGGAACAAAACAAGGAGTAAAACATGGAGCTTAATTTATGAGCAATTCAAGGAACTATTAATTTAAGGAGTAATTCAAGGAGTGAATTTTCCTATAAATAGATGTGTAATTGTAATGAATTAACCATCCAAAGTGTTCATTCCAATTGGAGAAAAAGCTTAGAGAGAAAAGTTTGTGAGAGAAAATTGAGAGTAATTTTCTTAGGTGTAATGGGTTATGAGTTGTGAGTGTTGTAAACACCTTGTGTAATTTCTCCCCTTTCGCAAAAAGATCTACAAAGCAGTCCGGAGAGACGTAAGCAAGATTGGCCGAACTCCGTTATCAAATTTGTGTGTTATTTTTCTATTTTTGCTTTCTCTTAAATCAAGCTTATCGGGAATTTGGCGTTATTTCCCAACAACCGTATCGTAGCTATTGGTAGTGATTTCGTCAATTTTCTCGCAAGAAATAGTTAGAAACGATCCAGGAGGAAGTCGATTTAGTGGAGCAATGGCCGCAGCAGATGAAGGAAGGGTGAAACTCGAGAAATTTGATGGCCTGATTTCGGTTTTGGAAAATGCAGATAGAGGATTATCTCAGATCAAAGAAATCTATATCAACCTCTCTCAAGGAAGAAGCCAGAGGCTATGAAGGAAGAAGATTGGAATCTTCTAGACAGACAAGCCCTCAAAGTTATTCGATTGACGTTATCCCGTAATGTTGCTTTCAACATAGCAAAGAAAAAGACCACGGCGGGTCTTATGGCAGCTCTCTCCAATATGTATGATAAGCCATCAGCATCAAACAAAGTGCACTTAATGAGGCGCTTGTTCAATTTATGCGGACTAAGGCGCACGGTGAGCTCAACATCTCAATGAACTCAACACAGTTACAACCCGGTTGAGTTCGGTGGAAATTGATTTCGAAGTTACACGAGCATTGATACTTTTGTCTTCTCTACCGAAATGGCGGAATGCTACTGCCACGGCCGCTGTGAGTAGCTTTCATCGGGAAGCAATAAGTTGAAATTTGGATGATGTTCGTGATTTGGTTCTCAGTGAAGAGATCCGACGTAGAGACAGGGTGAATCGTCAACCTCTTTAGTTTTGCATACAGAGTCAAGAGGAAGAAATTCAACCAAAGGAAACGGATCGGTAGAACCGACTACCGAGGTAGATCAAAAGACAGAGGTCCAAATCTAGGAATCCTAATAATTTCCATAGCTCGAAGACTATCGAGTGTTGGAATTGTGGGAAGAACCAGGCACTACAAAAATTAGTGCAAGAATTCACTTAGAAGGACAAACAAGTGAAGGCGCAGTAGGCAAATGTTACTTCCACCTCGTGAGAGATGATGCATTGATATGCTCTTTGGGAGAAAGGAAGAATCTTGGGTGTTAGACTCGGAGCATCGTCTACGTTACTTCACAAAAGAATTCTTCGAGAAATATGTCCCTAAACCTTGGAAAGGTATATTCGTGAATGATCAACCATGTGCATATTATTGGCAAGGTGTAGTGAAGATTAAGTTGAACGGATCCGTTTGGGAACCGAAGGATGTCGTGCATATTCTCGATCTCGAAGGAACTTAATCTCGGTGGGGCTTGGCCGCTGAAGGCTACACTACGATCTTCCATGGTGATGATTGGAAGATTTCAAGGCAGTGTAATGACATTGCTCGATGCAAGAAAAGTGGCACTCTTTACACGATACAGAGGCACGTTGTTCAATTGCCATTGACACAATGAAACACCAAATCTGTGGCACCGAGAGACTAGGCCATATGAGTGAGGGCGGGATGAAGATTATGCACTCAAAGGGAAAACTTCGTGTCTACATTCTAGGAGATAGACATGTGCGAAGATTACATACTGAAAGCAAAAGAGAGTCGCCTTTCGACAAGTCATAATCCCAAAGAAGGAAAGACTAGAACTTATTCACTCGATGTTTGGGGACCAACGACCATCTCATCTATTGGTGGAAAACACTACTGCGGACTTTCATTGATGATCACTTAAGGTACGGGTTACTTTCTAAAGCATAAGTCCAAGATTTCGAGGCTTTTAGAAGATGGAAAGCTATGGTGGAAAATGAGACGGGTTTAAAGATCAAAAAGCTCGTAATCGATAATGGTGGTGAATATGAAGACACCCGATTCAAAAATTTATGCCATGAGCACGGATCGAATGGAAAGAATCGTGCTACCACGCTCAACACAATGGCGGTACCGAGCGTACGAACCGAACGTTGACGAAAGAGCCAAAAGCATCCGTATACAATGTGTCTACCGAAGCAATTTTGGGCAGAATGCTTAACACGTCGGCCTTACTTGATCAACCGAGGCCCATATGTTCCATTGGAGCATAGAATACTGCATGAGGTATGGAGCGAAAAGAGGTGAAACTATCACATCTAAAAGTTTTCGGTTGTGTAGCATTTGTGCATACGTTGATCACAAGGCAGAATAAACGATCCCAAATCCAAGAAATGCACATTCATTGGCTATGGTAAGGATGAGTTTGGTTACCGCATTTGGGATGACGAAAAGAAGAAAGTTATCCGTAGAGAGATGTGATTTTCAACGAAAGGGTGATGTATAAGGACATGCATAAAATAGACGCCAATGCCTCGAGAGTGAACGAGTCAAGATTTGTAGATGCAGATGATGTCCCAGATACTTCCGCAACAGAACCAATTGTAATAAGTCCTCAGCCATAGGAACTTGTTCCACAAAGCATTACACAGCATTCCAACACACCACAACCTCTCACTCCACTCCGTATTGGTAAGGTCTTCTCGACCCTCACGTGCCTAATGCGGGAGATACATGAACTATATGTTGCCGATCGATGGAGGGAGCTCGAATGCTTATGATGAAGCTTGTCGACTCGAGATTCCAACAAGTGGGAGCTTGCTATGAAAGAAGAAATGAAATCTCTCATCTCCAACTGCAGACGTGGGAACCACTGAGTTACCTATGGAAAGAAGGCACTTCACAACAAATGGGTGTACGGGTGAAAGAGGAGCATGATGGTTTCAAGAGATACAAAGCCCGCCTAGTTGTCAAAGGGTTTCAATGTATGGAAGGAAGGAGTTGACTACACTAACATTTTTGTTCTGCCGCGTGCTTAATACTATCGATCGCATTTAGCATCGTAGCCATCGAAGATCTTCATCTTGAACGGTTGGATGTGAAGACTACATTCCTCTCCGCTGGAGATTTAGACGAAGAGATATACATGTACCGGTGCAGAAGGTTTCTCGTAAAGAGGGAAGAAAACGTGGTGTGCGGACTTAAGAAGAGTTTGTATGGCTGAAACAAGCCCCGAGACAATGGGTACAGAAAGTTTGATAGCTTCCATGCACAAGGAAGGTTTCCAAGTGCAATGTCGACCATTGTTGCTACTTCAAGAGATATAGGTCCGGTTATATCATTTTACTACTTTATGTCGATGATATGTTAGGCAGGTTCATATGGATGATATCGTAAGATTGAAGCATCAATTGTCAAAGGAGTTCGACATGAAAGACTTGGGTCCAAAGAAAAAGATTCTTGGAATGCAAATCACAAGAAATAAGAAGAAAGGTTCTTTGCGCTATCTCGTGCAAGAGTACATCAATCGTGTTTTGCATAGATTCAATACGACGAGCGATGCCAAGCGTTTAGCACACCCTTGGCTAGTCATTTTCGCCTATCCAAGGATCATTCCCCTCGACGAGAGGAAGAGAGAGAATTCTACGGCTAAGGTTCCTTATGCCTCACCATTGGAAGTTTGATGTATGCAATGGTCCGCACAAGACCATACTGGCTACGCAGCCGGGAGTTGTTAGCATTTATGTCAAATCCAGGAAAACTCATTGGGAAGCAACAAGTGGATTTTTGGCAGGTATTCTGCGAGGCACCACAGAAAGTGTTTGTACTTTAGTAAAGGAGAGTTAAAAGTACAAGGATACGTAGATGCGGACTTCGAGGTGAAGTCGATCACCAAGAAGCACCACCGGTTATATATTTACCGTCGAACTACAGTGGTAGTTGGATGTCACAAATACGTAAAATTGTCACTCTATCCACTACAGCAGGCCGAGTACGTAGCAAAGAATCGAAGCTAGTAAAGAGATGATATGGCTTCAAGGTTTGTTAACTGAGTTGGGATTCAAACAATAGAAGAATGTTCTGCATATAGTGATAGTCAAAGCAATACACTTGGTGAAGAATTCAAAGATTTCATTCCTGTAACCAAATATATTGGACTTCGTTATCACTTCATCGATCTATTAGAAGATGATGTGTTAATACCGAGAAGATTCAAGGAAGCAAAAATCCAAAGCAGATATGTTAACAAAGGTGGTGATTGACAAAACCGAAGTCAGGCTCAACTTCAGTTGGTCTGCTAGAGTAACAAAGACTAGAAAATTTGCTGCATTGATCGAGGTGTGAAGACAGATTGAAATCAGTCTTCAAGTGGGAGATTGTTAGAGATTATTGTTATAAAGCTCCTTAATTTAAAGAGCAAAACATGGAACAAAACAAGGAGTAAAACATGGAGCAAAACATGGAACAAAACAAGGAGTAAAACATGGAGCTTAATTCTAGGAGCAATTCAAGGAACCATTAATTTAAGGAGTAATTCAAGGAGTGAATTTTCCTATAAATAGATGTGTAATTGTAATGAATTAACCATCCAAAGTGTTCATTCCAATTGAGAGAAAAGCTTAGAGAGAAAAGCTTTTGTGAGAGAAAATTGAGAGTGATTTTCTTAGGTGTAATTGGGTTGTGAATTGTGAGTGTTGTAAACACCTTGTGTAATTTCTCCTCTTTCAGTAAAAAAGATCTGCAGCAGGTCCGGAGACGTAAGCAAGATTGGCCGAACTCCGTTATCAAATTTGTGTGTTATTTTTCTATTTTTGCTTTCTCTTAAATCTGGCTTTTCGGGAATTTGCGTTATTTTCCAACAGTTCGCTTGTAGTATACAAAGGTTGCATGTATGTACAGACAACTTGTACAATATGCTATTTGGAGTATTTTAACTTATCTAAATAATATCCAACTAAGGAGAGTATTTTTAATTGAGAAAATATTTTAATGGTTTTTAAAAAGTTCTAAATTCATGTATGGACATTCAATTAGAATCTTAGAAGATTATAAAAGCCAATGTGCACTGATTAAAATATTATACAAGTATTTCAAATTTAGATGAATTCTCCTTATTAGTTTTTAGCTAAAAAAACTACATGTATTATTTCATTTGGTATGTAAAAGATTTAAATTTTAAGTTTCAATAATAGATGAGTAAGTAATATAATTATTTAAGAAAATAGATGAACTCAAAAAACCATTAATTTTTTTAAAAAAATTACTTGATGAACTTTAGTGAATTTTGATGAATTTTTTAAAGAATTTCTTTCACACTCCTTTCCCATATTCATCTAAAGAAAAGTTGCTAATCAAATATGTCAATAGGTTGACTTGAATGAGATCTTAGAACGGTTGATGTTTGACTATTCATGTTAATTGATTTTAGGCATTAATTCAGTTTGTCTTTTCGTGGATTTCTCCGAGTTAACTTATGAACAGTGTTTTAACGAGATTGAGGATATTATACATTGTTGAAATTGAAGAGGTGGCTTCAAATTGAAGAAGAAGAAAAATATAAAAGATTATCTAAAATTTTGGAAGAGCTTGTTTACCAATGCATGACACTAAAGAGGGTAATATTTATCGGCTAAAACTATCAACAAAGAAGCTTCAGTAACCAATTCTAACTGCTTGTATTAGAGAGAATTTTCAAGAAAATAGGGCGTACTTTTGGAAATAATGCAAACAAGTTCTTACGTGACATGACATTCAATCTTTTAACTGCTGGTAAATCTACTATTAGAGTAGCTCTCATTTGGTTCTTTTGGCTTATTGCAACAAACCCATTAGTCCAAAACAAATTTTTTGAAGAACTAAGAGAGAAGTATTTACCAATTTATGACTAAAATAGTAATTTGAATAATTTTAGTGCAAAAGAGTACTTGAATAACTTGGTTTATTTGCATGCTGCTTTGTTTGAGACTTTAAGGTTATACCCACCAATACCCGTCAACCATAGAGCTTCTATTGAAGGAGATATTCTTCCAAGTGGTCACCAGGTTAAGCCAAATCAGAGCATTTTTCTTTCATTTTATGCAATGGATAGGAAAGAAGGTATTATTGATGTGTGTTAATAATGTGGCAGACAACAATGTACCAGTATGCATCAAACAAGAATGATAGTGACAGATAACAATATTTTAATTTATTTTTTTTTTTGTTTCTTAGTATACAAATACTGATACTCTTGTACAGGAAACATATAACAAAAAAATATATTTTGACATGGTATCAGAGCAGATTATGGCTGGCCTAAAGAAATAAAAACCCTACGTTGCTACATGTTACACTATTTTCTGTTCTCCTTGACATTGGTTTGATCTGGTGTATTGGTGTGACTGTTGGGATACAAATCTCTCTCATTATGTTATGAATGGAGACCCTAAACTTCGAGTTTTCAATTTGAATTTTTGTGGTCTGAATCTAAAACAAAGACCATTCTATTAAACCCATAGATCAGATCAATAATCAATTCAAAATTATTCGATGAGAAAATGCAGTTATTGTATACAGATAATCAGTATGAGGCATATGAAATACCTTACTAGTAGCTGTCAACAACTATTTTCTTGAAGCTTTGGAGTCTTAACTTTTCAAATCTTCTATCTTCGTTTCTATAAAAACAGTTGGGTTTGACTGATCATTTGTTTTACTAAGATCAAGGGTGGCTGATCTGGCTTACTTTGTTTACTCTGTTCGTCTTCCCAGCAACATTTTTTTTGTGGAGTGTGTCTCTATGCGTGAAGTGGTATCACCTGGTTGAACCAAATGAAGAGTTGATCCTTTTGAATATTATAATCAGCAAGGGTGCAGCCATCTTCCCAATAAAGATCAGCCTCTGTTGGTCAGTGAGAGATGTTTGACGAAGATTTCCATACCATCACAGAGTCAAAGGACCAGGTGGAGGGTTGACTCTGTCTGGATGTTATAGTCGGCTAGGGTTCGGCCATCCTGATCTAACTGCTCACTTGGAACGCAACAGAAGAAAAAGGGCACTGCTCTGCACGAATGGAAAAAAAATTTAGGGTTACAGTTCTGAGGTTTATATATATATAATGGTTGGCGTAAAAAAAAGGAAAAAAATACAAGTGATAGATTCATGGGAAAATCTAGAGATTTAACCACCAACTCTATATTGAATGAGTTGACTAAGACCACCTCACAACCTTTGCTAACTGAAGCGTCGACTACTCCCATTAGTATCAAGTTGGGAGGATCCAACTATGCCTTGTGGTCCCAGGTGCTGGAGATGTATATCTCTAGCAAAGACAAACTAGGATATATTAATGAAGATTTTCCTCAACCTGCTGAAATCGACCCCTTATTTAGGAGATGGCGCACTGAAAATTCCATTGCCAAAGGATGGTTGATCAATTCGATTGACCCTTCCTTGATTGCAAATTTTATCTGATTTCCAACTATGAAACAGGTTTGGGATTATGCTGCTATAACCTACTATGATGGGATAGACACGTCTCAAGTGTATGATCTCCGCTGTCGAGTTACTCGAATGAAGCAGGCGAGTGGATCAATTAAAAAATACTACAATGACCTTCAAGGGTTGTAGCGATAAATTGATTTCCTTCGTCCTAACATGATAAAAAATACTACTGACATACAAAAATACAACTCTATCGTACATAAAGATCGAGTGTATACCTTCCTCGATGGACTTGATGACAGACTAGATAAAACTCAAAGTGATGTTCTTCAAATCAAACCATTCCCTACGGTGGAACAAGCCTATGGATTCATCCGTAGGGAAGAGGTCAGGCAAATCATGATGATCACGGGAGCAGATACAACACCCAGAGCAGTTATGGATTTCAAAGGGATTAAGGGGCCCCATAATCCGATGCCACCAAAACCATGAACTTTTTTGGGTAGCAAGAAATCAACGGGAAATCCACCGTCTATTGACATGAAATGTGGTCATTGCGGAAACTCTAAACACACCCATGAAAACTGCTTCAAACTATATGGGTATCTAGAATGGTGGAATGATCTTCAAGCACGGAAGAAATGGGAAACCACTGGGAGAGCCATTGTGGCTACCAATAATGCATCATTATCCCTTATTCCTCAAGCCGAATCTTCCCAAGATCCAGGTATTTCAAGTAAAGCATTTCACATCTCTACTCGTAATGATAATAAGGACCAAATTCTAGACTCTAGAGCTATAGATCATATGACATTTGACCCAAAAGATCTCTCTAATACAACCCAGCCGAGACGGAGTCGTGTTGCCAATGCCAATGGGGTCACTTATCCAGTTACAGGGGATAGAACAGTGAATTTATCTCCTTCATTATCATTATCTAATACATTACTTGTACCCTCTCTTTCAAATTGACTAATGTCTGTAAGTCAAGTCACTTCAGATCATAACTGTGTAGAATTGATGTATTCTACCTTTTGTCTTCTACAGGATATTCTCACCAAGGAGATCATTGGGCATGGTACTAAGAGAGGAGGTTTATATTATGTGGATGACCTTAGTTTAGGAAGAGTCAATCATATGCAACACACAGTTAGTAACAAGGAACGATAAATTTGGTTATGTCATCGTCGATTTGGGCATCCATCATTTGGGTATTTAAGGTATTTACTACCTAGTTTATTTTCAAATATTACACACTCATATTTCAAATGTGATACATGTATCTTAGCAAAAAGTCATAGGGCATCTTATCTTATGAGTATGCATAAAAGTACGATTCCTTTTACTTTAATACATTCTGATGTTTGGGGACCTTCCCTAGTGACTACATCGTCGAGTCATCGTTGGTTTGTAATTTTTGTTGATGATTGTACACGAATGACATGGCCTTACCTTCTCAAACATAAAGATGAAGTATTTTCTACATTTCACTTGTTTCTTACCATGATTCAGACACAATTTTAAAAAAAATAAGATCATTAGGTCTGATAATGGGGGAGAGTAACAATTTCGAACATACTTGGAAAACCATGGTAATCTCCATGAAACCTCGTGTTCACAAACCCCACAACAAAATGAGACTGCAAAGAGGAAGAATATGCATATTTTAGAAACTGTCCATGCCTTACTAATCAGTGCACATATGCCTAGTAGATACTAGTCTGATGCTATTACTATAGATGTGTATCTACTGAATTGCATGCCCATAAAGACCTTACAACTTCAGACTCCATTAAAGTTATTATCCAATCATATTCCCCTACCTACTATTTTGATGCTTCTGCCCCGAATTTTTGGATGTGTTGTTTTTGTCCACCTCCACAAAAATCAACGAACTAAGTTGGATCCATGTATTGTCCGATATGTATTCTTGAGGTATGGCGTACAAAAAAAGGGCTACCGATGCTACAATCCGATTACTAAAAGAACCTATATTACCATGTATGTCATTTTCCTAGAATCTCAATGTTTTTCCCATCACCAGTATCCAATTACCCTATTCAGGGGAGAGTTATAGTGAGGAACGAAATTGGCTTGATATTGAAATATTAGACAATAGTAACAATCCAGCATACTCGGATCATGTCAACAATATGGAGGAGCCAGTACCTGAACCCGAAATTGAACTTCCAAGAACTGAAGTTAAATTAGTAACTGAATCTCTAAAAGATTAAATGGTTGATGCACCCCTCCACTCTCTAGTACCCAATGATCCTCCTGCTGAGAATACTCCTCAGGTAAGCTATCTTATCACACCTTTACAAACTAATGTTATAGATACATCTGTTGGTTATGTTCTACCTTTCAGACATAATCGAAGCAAACCTCCAAATCGATACTCCCTAGAAAGAGAAGAACGACAATCCAAGTATCCAATAGCCAATTATGTATCTACTCAAGGGTTATCAAAACCTATCATGGTGTTTGCACAAACACTCTCCTCATGTCAAATTCCAAGTAGCGTTGAAGAAACCTTATCTGATCCAAAATGGGCTCCAACTATAAAAGAAGAATTTGAGGCATTATAGAAGAATAACACATGGGTGTTAAGCAAATTGCCTCAAGGGAGGAAGATTGTAGGATGCAAGTAGATTTTCTCCATTAAGTATAAAGAAGATGGGTTTGTTGATCGATACAAGGCGAGGCTAGTAGCAAAAGGGTATACACAGAAACATGTGATAGATTATCAGGAAACCTTCTCACCTATGGCTAAATTAAAAACTGTTAGAGTTTTGTTATCTCTTACAATAAATTTAGATTGGCCATTGCACTAACTTGACGTAAAAAATGCCTTCCTTCATGGTGATCTTGAATAAGAGATTTACATGGATATCCCACCAGGATATACTGTTACATCAGGAAAAGAAACTACATGTAGATTACAACGAGCATTGTATGGACTAAAACAATCACCTCGGGCATGGTTTGGCAGATTGAGTTCAGTAATGAGGAAATATGGGTTTCAACAAAGCAACTCTGGCCACACTCTGTTCCTAAAACATCGATAGGGAAAAATACCAGCCCTTATAGTCTATGTAGACGACATGATCATTATAGGGAATGATAAAGAAGAAATCTCTAGGCTTCAAGAACGACTGTCAAATGAGTTTGAAAAGAACTTAGGAGGGCTCAAATACTTCTTAGGCATTGAGGTAACAAGATCAAAACATGGCATATTTCTTTCCCAATGGAAATATACTCTAGACCTACTGGTAGAGGCAGGATTACTCGATTGTAAACCTGTCGATATTCCAATGGTCCAAAATCATAAACTTAGAGAATATGTGGACCAAGTACCAACAGGTAAACAAAGATATCAACGGTTAGTAGGTAAACTCATATATTATCTCATACTCGACCTGATATTGTTTATGTTGTGAGTGTCGTAAGTCAGTTCATGCACTGCCCCAATGAAGACCATATGGATGCCATAATGTGAATACTTCGTTATTTAAAATCTTCCCCTGAGAAAGGACTTATGTTTTCAAAGAATGGTCAATTGAAAGTCGTTGGATATACAAATTCGAACTGGGCAGGGAATATCAAGGATAGGAAATCTACTGTTGGGTACTTTATTTTTATGGGGGGCAATCTTGTCACATGGAGGAGCAAGAAACAAAAGGTAGTTGCCTTGTCCAGTGCTGAAGCTGAATTTCGAGGAATGATCAAGGGAATATGTGAGCTCTTTTGGTTGAAAAAACTTCTAACTGAGATTGGTGTTACTCCTAACTCTAAAATGAACATATTTTGTGATAACAAAGCAGCCATTGCCATCTCACACAATCCAGTCCAATATGATTGCACAAAACATGTTGAAATGGATCAAAACTTCATCAAACAGAATCTTGAAGAAAAAATTATTCAACTTCCATTTGTTAAATCAGAAGATCACTTCGTTAATATACTCACAAAATTTGTGTCTGTAAAGAACTTCTACAACTCACTTGACAAGTTGGGTATAAGAGACATATATGCACCACCTTGAAGGGGAGTGCTGGCATGTGTTAGTAGTGTGATAGACAACAAGCAGACGACAATGCAGTAATATGTGACAGATAACAAGCAGCAATGTGGCAGATAATAATATTTTAATTTGTTTTCTTTCCATTTCTTAGTATACAAATACTGATACTCTTATACAGGAAACACAAAACAGAAAAATATATTTTGACAGGTATATGGGGTGAAGATTGCCTTGACTTCAAGCCTGAGAGTTGGATTTCTGATGATGATGATGATAATAATGGTGGGAAAAGTATATGTGTACCTTATAAGTTTACTACCTTTAACTCATGTCCAAGAACTTATTTGGGTAAGGAAATGAGTTTTATACAAATGAAAACAATTGTTATTTCTATCTTAATGAATTATCAAATTCATGTGTTGGAAGTAGATGAGGTCTCACCAGGTCTAACATTGGTACTTACTATGAAACACGGCTTGAAAGTTAGGGTCTCCAAAAGATCACTATGATGATGATTATCAGAGAGCCTAGCTATTTCAAAGGTAATATTACGCAAATCAAGTGATGGAACTTGATTGGCTTTTAATAGATTCTGATATATGTAAGTGTGCTTAATAGTGAATCTTGTGAGTGTTTGTGTATATATGTGTTTCTTTTGGCACGTGTAATTGTAAAATGATAGATATTTGTTCATGTATGTTGTTTTATTTATGCTAGTTATGTGTCGACTCAAAAGATCTAATACTCTTTTTAATCTAATACTCCTTTCACATAAAGTGTATTATTTTTTTTTCTTTTAAGTTTTAAATATGGTAGTTTTATTAGGTTTACTAAAAGTTAAAGAAAAAAAGCCCCGAGAATCGATGCTATCTAAGTAACACAAATGCAAAAACATGAAAGAAGGTATGTGAAACTCAAAGGTGGCATCTCAACTTCCCAGCATTTTGTCCAACAAATGATTTTCAAAACAAAGAAACTATTACAATATTACAGCTATAGCAATACAAGAAAAGAATAAACATAGCAAAACCCAAATTGGAAAACAGAACATTTTGCCTGTCTTAAACGACAGTATCTGAATTTGAACAAAACAACTACGACATCACAGTATCTTTAGACACGGCTACTATTAGGGTATTCACCTTCCTGCTTCAAAGAACATGTTCTTTATGCTTCTTCTTCAATAAAAGTTCGGGGTACATAGTATTACTTTATTAATGTTATAGCATACCCCTATAAAAAACAAGTGTACATATCTCGCGAGCAGACTGCAACACATTAACTATTGAACGTATTTCAGTCTGACCTTCTATAATAACTATAGGCCACAGCCACAGCTGTGAGTACTCCAACCACTCCAACGGCTGCAAGAACATCATTCTGTTCCCAAGCTCCCATCCAGATTGATCGTTTGCAAAGTGAACCCTGTTTCGTACATTTCTTATCTTCACTTTTGCTGATCTGCTCCACATTTCCATCTCTGCAACAAGTTATTCCATTAGCACCCTGGCAACAACCAGAAATATTTTCCTTGATATTCTCACTGCCGTTTCCATGGTGCTTCTTCTTTTTCTTAACATGTTCCCCATTTGGAAGTTTCTGGTCCTTGGCCTTTTCCTCATCATATACACCCATTTGGCCCCTGTAAATAGTAATGTGTACAAATTGGATTTTAAACCTAACTTGTTACTGTTAAGGATACAGTTATAAAGTGTCATCTAATTTATTTGCAACTAAAAATGGGGAGGAAGAACAAAAAGGTGCCCAAGAGAGATGATAGGATGTTATTCTTTAAGTTTAAATACTTGGTCCACAAAAGAAAGGATGTTTTTTTGAGGGATCTTGCTAATGTACAAAGTAGGTTCAACACACACTAAAGCTTTTGATAATATGTTGAATGAATTAAACATGACTTCCACACTCAACCTATCATGAAAAGAAAACATTTAAAACAAAAATAAAATTCACAAACCTCCAAAGTCGTTCTACTATCTCTCCCTTCCCAATATGCTGGTCAAGCAATTCAGGCACATCATCAGGAGTGACATAGCCATACCTGCATCAATCACACAAACTATATTATTTATTAAATAAAATCAACATTAGCAAGTTTGGATTGGGTTGGATTTTATCCAGAACTTACCAATGGCCTGTAATCTTTCCATCTGGACCCGGACTGTACACAATCAAGTTTCCAGCATATTTATGGCCCCCAATGTGAGAGCATGGTTTGACATGCATTTGATCGTTCAGTCCTCGTAACTCAATCTCCTCTTTAAGCTTTTCAATGAGAAGTGGTCCACACACACCACATCTCCGATCTCGACTGCCATGGGAGCACACAAATACATAGGAACGAGACAATGTCTCCTGCTCTCCGGTGGCCCAAGGCTTCCCATTCATAAGGACATCCTCAACAAAGCTATCCACATCCGAATCCTTCAAGCACCTTTGACCAACAAAACAGAAACATTAAACTGACTCAATATAGATATCATGAGGAAACAATCGAGAATAACCCTACTGGCTGTACTAACTGCCCATCTTCTACTTGGATACTCATTACCTTGGTAGTTGTAAGAAGAGGGAGTACCAAACCATCAGCTCTAAAATTCAACCAAAAACAAGAAGAAAATCTCAACTCACAAAAGCCAAGAACCACTCCAACATCAGTAACAGTACCATAATCAGAGAACTCGTAAGGGTTGAACCACAAATAAGTTCCAAAATACTAAGCATAATGCTTTCGTGCTTTTGTTTTGTTCTTGCGTTTCTAGTATTAGGATCGCTCTAAAATTCGACCAAATCAAAAAGAAAGTCTCGAGTCTAAACTGACAAAAGCGAAACTACCACTCCCAACATCAGTAACAGTAGCATAATTCATACTCGAATAAAATAAAATTTCGCAAATCCTAATACTAGAAGCACAATAACAAAAGAAAAGCACGAAAGCATAACCACACACGCTAACGTAATCGCTGTGATTTTACCTATACTTGACCATCTCTGGAAAAACCAGCACGTCGCCGTCCGATGACTCGGTCCCATCGCCTCCATCGCACACCGTCAACTTCGTCTGCCAAGCACAAAACTCGTTAGCTAAAAATCACACAATTACCCCCAGCACCAAAAAAAAGAGAGAGTTAACAAACCAATCGAAGATCCACACTGACCTTGACAGTTACATCATTCTTGCGAGACTTGAGAGCGGAGGCAAAGAGCTTGGGAAGAGGGTCGGACTCTGAGTCCTCAACCCGTGAGGCCCAAGCCTCAGGGTTCTTATAGCAGAGGAAAACATGACGGTCGTAAGCATCGACAGTACCAGCGAGATTAGTCTGGTACATCTCTGGACGACTGAAACCGTACTTCTCGTCATCGCCTGCCATGGTCGATATGTTATCGGAGGCTATAGATAGGGTAAGAGTTTCCAGAAGTAGAGTCGAGCTCTATCTTGACAATTGAAAACGTGGGTGGGAGAAATAAAAGGGTAAGCAATGATGTGAGAGAACTTTGACCAATTAAAAAAAGAAATAATAATAATAATAATAATAATAATAATAATAATAATAATAATAATAATAATAATAATAATAATAATAATAATAATTTGAGAGGAGAACGGAAGGGGTGCGCAATCTACAAAGTGGTCAACTACATCCTTCTTTATAAACGCTTTTGAGACTTACTTATTTTAATAATAACAATATTATTTAAAAATTAATACAAAATCATGATTTAAGCCTCCTGACAATAAAAATAGAATTACTCGATGGAGACTAACCATCACAAATGTTTCGTAGCTTTTTTTTTTCTTCTATGTTGAAATTAAATTTTTTAAATTTATTATTATTTGATAATTAAATATATTTTTACTTAAAAAAAATTTAAATTTATTTTTCATTTCCTTCCTTAAAACCCATATCTTATCGTGTTTAATTAGTAATGGAATCTTATTGTGTTTCCAAGATGAACAAATAATTTTAAAGATTTTTTATTTTATTAGCGAAAAAATAATGAAATGATATATTTATAATTTTTTTATTGTAACCAAAAAAAAATTAGTGATATTATAACAAAATATTTAATACTTGTGATATTTTTTTGTAAGATTCCTCCTCCCAAAACAAAAGTTATCCAAACTTGGTTGCAATTTTTCAAATTTCAAAAATTTTATGGTTAAATTTCAAACTCTTCTATAACACCCATTTTCACAAAGACAACAATCTCTCCATTTTTCTTCGGTGAAAATTAGTAAAGAATAAAAAAGAGAAAATATAGAACACAATATATAATTTTACAATAAGAATTTATTTTGTGAAGAAACACATAGAGAGTTCATGAATTAGAAACTAATTGTGGTGCTAAGTGGACACAAATTTCTGCACATTTTACAACTTATTACTTATTTCATGCTACATATCAAATTTTTGTACTACTGGCATTTCACTTTGAGTTCATTAGAGACCGACCCCATGACCAGTAAGGAAATTTGCTCAGCTTCAGCAAGAGCAAGAAACATTTCTACTAAAAGTATTTTGCAGTTTTCAATGAAAAACAGCATTTATTTTGCTTTAAAAGGAAAGAAAGCGCTCAATGTAAGTACTGTTCATCTCAATAGCTGACTTTTTGGAGCTCAACTATCAGAATAACCTAGCACCACCTTAAATCTCAATTAGTTGTCAATCAAGCAAAGGCAAAATCTATAAAGATCTTACACTTCTAACAGAGGTGGATAAATAGGGTATCAAACTTGGTTTGCAAGGGAAATATAAAGCTAGACAAAAATCTTAAAATACATGCTGAACGATCACAAGGATGAGAGATCTCAGTGCTACAAACCGAGACAATATCATAGAGCTGCTAGAAGTTTATCGTCCATAGGGATGATATCTACTACTCCCTGCATCATTGTACCCTCCTCTACTACTTCCATAAAAGGAACCAGCACTACCACCACCTCCACTGTAGCCACTTCCCAGGCCTGTGTCATAGTTGTTTCCATAACCACCTCCAGCAGCAGCACCACCACCGCCATATGGACCATAACCCTCGCCAGATCCACTGTAAGCTCCTCCCAAATTATAACCCCTGTTAAAGGCTCCTCCATAACGTCCTGAGTAACCTACAGATGAGGGTTCTCCCCTGTAGGCACCAAAACCACCCATACCACCATAAACCCCATAGCCACCAAATTCACTACCTCCATATCCACCATAAGCACTGCCTCTGCCACTGTAGTCTCCAGCTGACCTATAACCACTACTCCCACCAAAATCGCCACCACCATAACTGCTGCCACCATACCCACCGTAAGTATCTCTGAACCCACCACCGAATCCAGGCCTAGAATCATTATAACGCTTAGATGGGGGTGGAGGTGCATTTGGCTTCTTTGGTTCAGCCTTTTTTATTTCCACCTGCATGAAACGACCAAGAGGAATATAGCTTAAGATGCTCATTCAGAAATTAGAGCAGCATTCGAAACACATAAAAGGATCTCAAAAGAAATTGAACTGAGAATGAAATGGAATAGCTGAATTCATTGTTTACTAATTTTAAAAAGGTCGAAACAAGTAGAAAATGAGTTCAATGTATGTGAAGTAAACGTGTTGAATCAGAATAAAGAAAAATTAAAGCAAATTTTTTACCAAATTACTGTATAAATATTTCATTAATAAAAATAACATTAATTTGGAAAGACTCCTTCCTGAAGCAAAAAAGTGAAGCAAAAAGATTGAAAGGAATCAATCTTGTTGCTTCATTCACATGCTCCTTTAGTAAAACATGTTCAACTTCAGTAAACATGCCCTTAATCTTTATTGACCAAAATCATACATCATATAAATGTGTCTTAAAATAGAAGAAAAAGAAGCATCCTGTAAATACTGTCCACAAAATAATGAGATATTAAACCTGGATATTCTTGTTGAGTCAGCTTACCTGAGCTCCAGCAAAATCAAGTTTGTTCCCTTTGACCAAGAGATTGTCAACTGATTGTTCAGACTCAAAGGTAACAAATCCAAATCCACGCGACCTGCCAGTTGAATGGTCCCGCATGACTTGATGTTCCTTGACCTCTCCAAACTGTGAAAAGAAGTCTGTGAACTCATCTACAAGAGACATGCACACAAAAAGGCCCTTCATACTTGTTATTCACAAAATTAATTCCTTAATTAGGGAAAAAAAAAAGATAAAGAGGGAAGGAAAAGAACCACCTTCATTCACTGTTGCAGGAATTCCACCTACAAAAATCTTTTTGGTCTTAAAATCCTTAGACCCACCAGCGCCCTTTGGTATTGTCCGCTTGATTTCGACCTAAATTAAAAGTCAAATCACAAAATACACCCATGAACAAAATAGAGAACCAAACGAGTGCAAGATGAACCATTGTACAAGAAACCAATTAGAAGATAAAAATAGACGAAGACCCGGAAATAAATAGGAACCCAAATTACAATAACCTACTTGCTTTCCATTGATAACATGGGTATCCTGAATAACTTTATCAACTACAGAAGGGTCTGCGTAGGTAATAAAACCAAATCCACGGGGCTGCCCCGTATTTCTATCCTTCATAATCACTGAATCTATAATCTCTCCATATTTACCAAAATGCTTAATAAATTGCGCTGCATTACCACAAATTCACAATCACAAACCCTAAAGTTAATTATAACATTGTACACAACTCAAGACAAGAGCCTTACCAGAAGTCGTCTCTCTCGCTAAACCCCCTATAAATATTTTCCTACAAATTACAAATAAAAAAAAGACTTGAACATAGATTCGATATTTTCACAGGCTATAAAATTCTCTGGAACCTAACAGATCTGGAAAAAAGAGAGAATAAAACTTGTAAAATATTACCCAGGGCTAGCTCCATCGCCGGTTTGAGGTCGAGACTTGTAGTCTTCTTGCTCTTCAGCATCTCTGTGATCTTCCCTTTGCACGTTGTGAGCTTCTCCATTAACGTTAACTTCGAAGGTTTGAGAATCCATGGGGCTTCGGATTTCGCCGCCGGGTTTAAACGGTAAGTAACTAGAGCTTCGAGAGGAAGAAAGAACACTTGGGACGAGATATTGTTTTACCCTAGCAGATTAGATATAGGATAAGAATTGTATTTTTCATTATATGTGCCATATATATATGTTTATTATTATTAAATCTCTAATCTTTATTGACGGCGACGGTGAGCATATAAGTTATATTAGATAAATTAAATATTTAAATCTATTTATTTTTAATAATATATTCTATATTTTAAGTTTATTAAGATTAAAAAATATATATTATTTTACTTATTTTTAAACTTAATATATATCTATTATATTATTTTTTAAACTTAACGGATTGTTAGTATATTAATTATGTTGCAACGTAGGATTGTTAGGTTTGAAAAGTCGTTACTATAGATAATTCGTGATTTTTAATGTCATATTTTATAAATTTAATGTTTAAGATAATATCTGAAAACTAATTTACTAAAATATATAATTTATCAAAATTAATGGATTAATTCAATATCATACCCATAATATGATTAATTTTTTAAAATTGTCTATTAACTATTTTAAATTTAGATTAATTTTATAACTTAACATCTTTTTAAATTAAAATTTGAATTTTAATATCTTTTATGCAGTGCATATTTATTTATGTTTTTTTATATAAATAAAAATGATATGTTTTCGCATATTTAAAAATATAATGTAAAAATGTTTTTTATAAAATAAAAAATATGATTTTTAAAAGAGATTAAAGTAAATCAGGTAAACCAATGTATAATATAAAATATAAAAAAAAATTTAATTTTTTAAGCACTTAAGTAGTATAGTTAATTCTTGTACTATTCTTGTCATCTAATGAGAAAAATTTAAAAATTTAATCAATTAATCTCTTAGCTCAATCGAAACTCACATAACTTATTTGATGTGTAATGTTTATAATTCAACTTATGATATTGATCGATCATAATTATATTCAAACATTAATCATGAATACCTTCAAATTGATGCTAATATTTTGATAATTCATTACTTGGATCCTCTATTTTAATATTTTGATCATTTACCAAGTAATACCATTCGGTTAAGATAATAAGTTACATAACCATTGAGTCTTCAATCATACGATTTATCGTTAACTTTATCTCGTTGTATTCTTATTTAGTCTCTTAAATTAATCATAAACCATTTATCATTATAGAATATCAAGACTCAATCGATTGTATCATGATTTCACAACTTATTGAATTAAATACAATTATAAAATTTAAAATCACACTACATGAAACTTAACATAAACAAGTTGACTATTTATATGACCAATCTCAACCATACCTATGAGATACATTAGCACTATACTTATTGTATATTATAAGTTTCTCACATTGGGTTCATCTTATCATCTTTATATCCACTTCAATAATAATATGATAATGCAATAAAAAAGAAAAAGCGTTGAAATATGATGCATTTTTGTTATGCAAACATGTTGCACAACATTACCTTATATCATGTCAAATCAAGTCCATGTTCACTACGTACCAACGTGTTTCTTCATTATTGCTCCCATGTCTTAGAACTAGTACTAATGCTTTATTATCATACAAATAATTCCTTTTATCATCTATAGTCTTGTGGCACATGTGGTTATGCTATTTGTTGTAATGAACTCGATTTCTTACTATAAAACATTCATCATTTATTTTAGATGGCTCAATTAGTGTAGTATCGATCACTATCTTTTTATTCTTTTAAAAATGTTATTTGTCATCACCAAGTATCTCTTATGTTTGTCTATGCATATTTGCCAAATTTTTCTATGCACAATTCAACCCAATTACGCATGTATTATATTATGAATCAAACAAGATAATAATTTAAGATATTTAATAGAAATGCAATCATCTACTCTCTTAGTCATACAAACATCACTCAGTTTTATTTTAGTACCAAGAAATGATGTAAATTTCACATTAATTCAATACAAATATACTTAGATTATAATGTTAATAATAAATTGAAAAATATAAAATAATACTTTAGAGAAGTTTAAACATAGAGACTTTTCTAAGAACACCAAACTTCATTTAATGAAGAAATGTCTTATTTTTCTTTAATTCGTTCTTATTTCTAAACTCTATCTAATGATTATAGAGTACAAATTTGTGCTTATAAATGCTCCATAGGTCATTTGATAAAATGATTGTTCTTCTCATTTCATGAAAAAAAATACGTGATCAACCGATCACTTCTTCAATCAATCAAAGATTATAGAATTTATTCAATTTTTAATATATTATGCTCTTAATCTAATATTTTATGTTTAATTATTTACGATGGCGTTAAATCATTCCTTTATATTTGAAACACATATCACACTTAAAATTATAATTAATCTTTGATAGCAACATGTATATTGATAAAATTGACAAGAAATGTCACAATAACATAATTTACACCGAAAATAATATATATTTTGTTTTATGTAATTTTCTTATACATAAATGTAATTTTATTATAAAATGTTATTGAAATTAATATTTATTTTATTAATTATATTTTTTATATTTTAAAAATAAATAAATTATTTTTAATATGAAAAAATCAAAAATCAAAACAGCTAATTTAGAATTAAAAACATTTAGACGAACAAGGTTAAATATTTATAACCATTATTTATATATATAAAAATTTATATGTAATTATATAATTTTGATTTTGTAATTATAATCTAAGAACTAAACTTACATATTACAAAATCAATAATTTTTTATATTACGTAGCAAAAATAAAGACCCATTATTCTCGAACTAAGGATGCCAATTAACTCCATAAAAATCAAAATTTATGAGAATATTTTGATTTTAACACGATGAGAAATGTGTTGGCACAGCGGGTAAAGACAAAATGAATTCAACAGAGTAGAATAATGACAGGAAATTATTAATTCAAATTTACTTTTAATTTTGAGCTAAGTCCACTGACAACTCAAAATATTTCTTCCACTAATAAGATTAATGGCATTAAGTGAAAGAATACAACAAATTGAGATAAACCCAAAATAGTATCACGCTGAGTGTTTCCTAAACTCACTATTTTGTCATCTCTTTTTAGAAAAATATCCCAATATTTTTCTAAGATATTCTCTCCCACTTTCTCACACAACACTATTTTTTCTTCAAAGGAAATTGTTCCTTTGGCTTTGCTTAGCTTCTCTTCTGTTTGTTGTGTTGATGTTTCTGCAAAAAAAGACATTGCCTATTTATAGGCAAAATTGCATATCAATGTTAGATACACCTACCATTGTGGTTGTACCTACCATTTGTAGTTAACAGACCTACCATTTGTGGTCGCACCTACCACTTGTGTTTTCTTCCTCTTAAATGTAGGAGGGGACTCGCGAAATCTCCTCCGACTACATGTAGAGGCTCTACCAATCCAGTAGCCTTGACGCAGTATTCAAAATTTTATCTCGGGAGAATTTTTGTTAACATGTCTGATCCATTTTCTTCCTCGTATGGATCTTACTCAAGTTGTAATAGCCTTCTTCTCCATTACATCCCAAAATCCGGTGATATCTCACATCAATATGTTTTGATCTCGAATGAAAGGAGGCATTCTTTCCAAGATGGATAGCACTACGACTATCACAAAATAATCGATAACTGCCTTGTCTTGTTGTAACCCAAGTTCTTTCAAGAACTTTTTCATCCATAACAACTCTTTACATGCTTCCGTCGTCGCTATGAATTCTGCTTGGTAGTGAACAATGCAACACGTATTTGTAACTTTGATTGCCATGACATACGCTCTCCCTACAAATGTAATCATAACCCGAAGTGGATTTTCGGAATCCATATCACCAAACCATATCTGCACCTGTGTATCCAACTAACACGGGTTTATCATTTCCAAAACATAGACATATTTTGGAAGAACCTCAAGATACACGAAAATCCATTTCACTTTGCAGCCCGATGTTCCTTTCCGAGGATTTGAAAGGAGATCTTACTCATAATTCCAAGCTGACGAGTGATATCTCGGCCGTGTACAAACCATGGCATACATTAGACTTCCAACTACGAAGCATATGGAACCTCTTCCCTTATAACATGTACGTAGAAGCGGCTTTGCTTAACTTAGCTTAAAGCGATTAGCAAGAGGACAACTAATCGCTTTAGCCTTATTCATATGAAATCTCCGAAGTACTTTCTCAATGTACTTCTCTGTGATAACCATAATTTCTTAGCGCTCTGTCTCTAATAATAGTCATGCCAAGAATGTTTTCTTTGGTCCTAAGTTTTTCATGGAAAAAGACTTACTCAATCGTTTTCAAGTTGTTGATTTTGGAAATATTTCTACTAACAATCAACATATCATCCACATAGAGCAAAAGAATAATAAAATCATCATTAGAGAATTTATGCACAAAACACAATGGTCTACGAAGTAGTCTTTTTGTAGCCTTGCTCCCAAAATATGATTTCGAACTTCGTACCATTGTCTTGGTGCCCTGTTTTTAAGCCGTAGAGACTTTTCTTCAATTTGCGGACATAATCTTCTTTTTCCCTTCGATGAAAACCCTCCGTCGCTCCATGTATATCTCTTCTTCCAAGTCACCATGTGAAGGCGGTTTGACATCCATTTGCTCAACCTCCAAGTCAAGACTTGTCGCTAACCCCAGCAACCTGACACGGATGGATGTCATTTTTTACAACCGGAGAGAAAATCTCGTCAAAGTCAATACCTTTTCTTTGGTTGAATCCTTCGACAACCAATCAAGCTTTCAGTATCGCGGACTGGAATTGTGTCCTTCATGCTTCACCGAACACCCATTTATTTTTCAAGGCCTTCTTCCTTTGGGCAGCTTCATCAACTCAAAGGTTTTGTTCTCACGCAAGTGACTTACATCTCGTCTTGCGTGGCTTCAATCCATTTTTATTTGGATTCGTCATCCACGGGCCTCTTCATAACTCTCGTGTTCTCCCCAGTCGGTGAAAGTTACATACTAAATCTGGAGGGATACGAGATGTAGGGTCGTCTCACTCTATCACTTACTTGGAACCAGGGAGAAGCAGGTGTTCAGTCTTCGGATAATGAACATCGTTATTTCCCTCATCTTCGGAACCAACTTACATGAGGCATCATCTTCATCAAAGTGGATAAACCTGGTCTTCATCTCCAACTTGTCTTGGCACTGATGTTGGAGGAATTAATTCCAACCGATGAGTCACCATTGGAATTAGAACATCTTTCTTCATTTTGATAATATCTTCAATGGTCTCATCTTCAACAAATATAGCATCACGGCTCGACAAGTCTCTTTGCTGTTGGATCGTAAAATCTATAACCAAATTGATCTTGACCATAGCCAATAAAAATACCTTGTCTTGTTTTGGCATCAAGTTTGGATCTCTCATCCTCGGGGATATGAACAAAAGCTTTGCGAGCCAAACACTCGCAAATGATCATAGAAAACATCCTTTCCTCACCACACTTTATTTGGAACATCCATCTTGAGAGAGTACAAGGTGAAAGATTCAACACACGTTAACCGTGGTATGGTTTCACCCCAATAAGTTTTAGAGCAACTTTGCGTGAGAGTAGACATCTAACTCTCTCCATCAAAGTTCTATTCATCCTCTCGCCTAAGCCATTCAACTCGGTGTCTTTCGGGGTGTCATCTCGATGCCGAATACCATGCTTTTGCAATAAGCATGGAAAGGTCCGATGTATTCTCCACCATTGTCGTCCGGGATGCGACTTTAGCTTCTTTCTAGTACGTCCTCTCCGTGAGGCATGGAATTCTTTGAAGACATCTAGCACCGATCCTTTGTCTTTAGAAGATATACCCACGTCTTCCTTGAATGATCATCAATGAAAGTCACAAAGTATCGAGCACCACCAAGTGACTTTGGCGTTGGTCCACGTAAATACGAATGAATCGGATCTCTGAATATTATTCATTACGGAATGAGGGAAGCTTCTTGAAAGCAACCCTATTTTGCTTTCTGCTAGGCAATGAACACATTTCTCCAAATGTACTTCATCCATTCCGTGCAATATCTTCTTTTTGGCTAGACTTGTCAAACCTTTTCACCCACGCGATCGAGTCTCTTATGCCATAGCTCGGTACCTATCTTTCTCTACGGCATTTACTTCCTGGTAGAGAGTTTCGCTTGCATTATATACAAAGTTGTATGCTTCTCACCTGCAGCCACTACTAAGGAGCCTTTTGTAAGTTTCCATTTGTCATAAATGGCGAGCTACAATATCCTTCATTTTCAAGTCGTGTATGAGAGATCAAATTCGTGCGCACATCCGGAATATGCGACATCCTTCGAGAAATAGTCCTGGTTCCGCTTCTCTGTTTCAAGCAAACGTCTCCTTTACCTACTACCTTTGACAGACCTTCATTTCCCATTCTAACAACACCAAAACTTCCAGTGTGTATGATGAGAAAAATTCTACGCGATGTAGCGTGAATCAGAAGACTACCATCAATCACCTTATTCCTGGTCTCGTGTGATGCAAGATTGACAAAATCTTCATCATAAACGATATTGAACTTCGCCTATGGTATTTGTTTGCTCATCATCCAGCTGCTTTGTCCGCTATCCTTTTTTGTTACTTTGCACTGTTCGTTGCTCCTTCGAACACCGACAAAATTTCTTAATGTGACCCTTCTTCTTACAATGATGGCATTCAACATTGGCAAATTTGTTTGATTTGCCTCTCTTTCTTACTTCTCGGTTTTGTTCTTTGTATAGTCTCCTTCCTCTGCATCATGACTACGGTCAGGGCTTGTGCTTGAATCTCTTTCCTTGTTTTGTTTCTCATATGAGAACAAGGCTTCTACAACAACTTCAAACTCCATCTTGTCTTTTGCATAAGTCGAGCTTGTTGTGATATGATTATATGATGAGGGTAGTGATGCCAATAACATCACAGCGACTTTCTTCATCGAAAACTCACATTAAATCTTGCTAAGTGAGAAAGTCATTGCTGAAATTGCTAACACGTCTTGCATCATTACTCACATTATCTTCCTTCCTCAAATCCGATATAGCTCATTCCACAAATAAAATTTATTGGCAAGGTTCTTTTGACATGTTTTACACGTTTTCTGTAGTCTCCCATGTTTCTTTAGCAAGCCTTGCAATTTTTTGATTCAATGTTTCGCAAGACTGTCGAGAGAGATTTAGACGAATTATCTTTCTAATCTCATCTATTTCCTCCCATCGTTCCCCATTGACGGTTTGCTACCTTCTTTTCTTTTCAATGAACGCTATGGACCTTCATTGAATGAGAATATCTTTCATCCTCCTTTGACATAAAGAGAAATTATTATTGCCATTAAATTTCTCAATATCTACCTTTGGCTTGACATTTTTTTTCCCTCAGTGTTTCTTTCTCAAATAAATACGCTCGGACCTAATAAAATCTTTTTCTCGATGTGGAAGATGGAGTCATCTGCAACCACTTGTGAGCATATTAAGAATTTTACTAGATCGCTCGATCTGAGTTGTCAAGCGCGTGAGTAAAGAAAAAATTGACAGTAGAATAATGACAGGAAATTTAACGTGGTTCACCCTTTAATTTGGGCTAAGTCCACGGGACAAACTCCAAAAATATTTCTTCCACTAATAAGATTAATGTAGTAGTGAGAATACAACAATTGAGATAAACCCAAAATAGTGTCACACAAGTGTTTCCCAAACTCACTATTTTGTCATTACCTCCTTTTAGAAAAATATCCCAATATTTTCTAAGATATTCTCTCCACTTTCTCACACAACACTATTTTTCTTCAAAGGAAATTGTTCCTTTGGCTTTGCTTAGCTTGTTTGTTGTGTTGATGTTCTACAAAGGCGACATTCTTTTATTTTAGCAAAATTGCATATCAATGTTAGATACACCTACTTTGGTGTGGTTGTCAGATTACCATTTGTAGTTAACAGACCTACCATGGCAGACTCACTATGATGGTCAGACCTACCACTTGTGTTTTCTTCCTCTTAAATGTAAGAGGAACTCACAAAATGCTCTCGTGCGAAACGAGGTGGGGTCGTGAATTATTCTCCCATCTCGCTTATCCTCAAACTTTGTTTTCTTAAAAAATTAAACTTTTTTTTATAATTAAATAAAATAAATATTGATTAAAAAATCAATAAATAAATAAATATTTTAATTATATAAATTCAATATTTTGATATATTGAATTTTTATAATAATTATTCAAACTAATAAATAAATATTTTAATTATAAAAATTAAATATTACGATATATCAAACATAAATTATTATATTAATTATTAAAATTAATAAATAAATAATTTAATTATATTGGTATTTAAAATTAAAATTTATTATATTTAATTATATAATAAATATAATTAGATTTTAAATATTTAATTTATAATGGAAGTTCACGTTATTTTTTTATTTATATAAAAATGTTATTCAATTCTTTAATTTTAATAATATGACATTTAATACATTTATTTTTAAAAATGATAAAAAAAACACTTAATAATTTTAAATTTATTTAAAAAAATTAAATTATTATAGATTTTTCAACCTTAAAGTGATGTAAAAGAAACTATTTGTTTAAATTTTGTATGATATAATTTTTTATGGTTTATTTTTTATTTATAAAAGAACTAATAATTATATTTTTTAAAAATAAAAATATTAACGAATAATTTTTTAAAATTTAAAAACTGAGTAACATTTTTACATAAAGAAAAGAGGACTGCATGGTGTTTTTCCCTTTAATTTATTATAATTTATTTATATACGAGGAATTCTCTGTACACATAAACAACCCGAACCTTCTATGAAAAAAACCCACCATATCACCCAAAATATTTAAATGGGGACCGCGACCCGTTCCGTTCACATCGATCCCTAATTCGGACAAGGACGGGTATGTGAGCTTGTTACTCATCGATGACTTTTACTATCTACTTTTTCATCATCGTCATGTCCCGACGAAAATGCAGGTAGGTTGTTTCAAGATTTGGTTTGAATTGAATTTCACATTTATGTTTTTTTTTTTGCTTTTTTATCATGGTTGATTTTTAAAGTTGGGGTTTGCAATTGTTTTGCAAATAAGGATGCCGTGTTTGACGTGTTGGATTTATGCAGTTTTTTTTTAATAAATGTTATGCAATTGTTATTTAGGTGATGGTTCAAAACTCAGTGTTATTTTTATTATCATTTTTGTTGATAAATTACAAAACTCAGTGTTCAAGCCAAGATCTCATCTTCATCGAGGATGAAGGTCAGATATTGCATTTGGATCAATGAAGGAACAAATGCCTATATATATTGAATACTAATTGATTAATTATTTGAGTAATCAATATGAATTGAATAATATTCAAGCCCCTCTCTGCCAAGAGTGAATTCACCGTTTTTCAATGGAGTTATCTTGATCTTATAAAAAGAGTCATAATTAATGACAGTTTCTTCTTCTATTTTGTTTGTGGTAACATTTGATTTGTGTAAAATGTGTTAATTGTTATTGCTCTTTACAGGGTAAATTAGGTTGGAGGTGAGTACGGGGACAATAAAATGGGGAACGGGAATTCGTATTTTATAAGATGAGGTAATATAGATAGTATTCACCGCTCCATCCCACGAAATTATATATTATATTTTAATAAATATATAAAAACTTAATTTTTTTATTATTTTTTATAGATTTAAATATATTTAAACTTAAATTAATTATAAATAATACATTATATATTTTATATTTCTTTATTTTTTATTCTATTAAAATATCAATGATTTTTCTTTTATAAAAATTATTCAAAATATTTATTTAAACTCTAAAAATCTATATCTTATAATATTTTATAATTTATTGTTATTATTTTAAATTAGTTTTTAAGAAGATACTATCAATATTTTTTAATATAACATGATTATGTATTTTTTATTATTATATTTTATTTTTCTTCTTTTTACATAAATATCATTTATTTTTTATTATTTATTGACTCAAAATTTTAATTTTTTCAATATAAAATATTTATTATTAACTTATTGTTTTTATAAATTTTCCTTTATAATAAAAATTTAAAAATAATTTAAAAATAAAAATAATATTTAAAATACTATTTGGATTTTTATTCTCCATTTTGAGGTCTCTGTTTCCCATTAGGGATCCCAATATATCTTCGTAAGCATTTTAAGTAGAGATGATAATTAAATTCTAAATTGTAGACGGGGAACGAAGAAGGGGTCTCTAATAATGTGACGTCCCATCCCGCTGCATTGACAACCCTAAGCGTATTTGGGTATTTGGTTTTGATTGGTGTTTAAATATTGATGTTTTTACTCTTCATTTGATTATTAGTAGATTTTAATTGAATCACTTAAATTTTTGTCTAATTTATTTTCATATAATTCACAATTATTTATATATGCAATTTAAATTGAAACCTGGCTTCTACTTCTTCATTCACCAATTTATAACAAACTTGTATTATAGCATGAGGTTTATATGTTATTTTTTTGGACTACTCAAGTTCGCTTGTTTGAAACTTTTGTTGAGCTTTTAGTTATTTGATTGGTTTCTAAATTTTAGAGTTGTACTTATGTCCGTTTAATTTTGGGTTTTTTGTTCAAGGAGACAAAATTTAAAATTGGGAAACTTGGTCTTAGTTTATGGCTTAAATTTGAAAGTTTTACTATTTTTTTTTAAAAGAGCATTTTGCTTGCTCTTTCAAGCTAATTTAGGTAGATTTTGGACTAAAATTTGTAAATATGCATGCTATTTGGTAAGTTGGTCTTTGCGATTGCATTTGTGTTGAATTCATTGTTTGAAAATGATGTTAAAAGCAGATGTAGCTTGAGAATAGATATATTAGTAAAATACAAGTGAATACTTCAGTTGAACCTTTATTGTACAAGTTCAAGAGTTTCTTTGACTTTTGGGTTTTGTAGCATGTGATTATTCTTCATGATTTTAGGCGTCAACTATTTGCCATCATGATTCAAGTCAAGTTGTTTCCTACTTGAATTAGAATTATACATCAGGGCTATTCCATCGTGGATGAAGATGAGATCTTGTATTTGGATTAATGAAGGAGCAAAGTCCTATATATAACGAATACGGATAGATTAATTTGAGTTCAGAAGCCGCCAATATGAATTGAATAATCAAGCCCTCTCCATCCGGAGTGAAGTTACTCATTTGTAATGGAATTATTTTGATCCTGTGAGAAGAGTCAAAATTAGCCACAATTTGTTCTTTCTTTTTATTTGTAGCATTTGATTTGTGTAGGATTTGTTAATTTTTCTTATTTTTGGTTACTGCATTATTTGGTGAGAATTTCTTTTGATGTATTTGGGGATTTGATTTTTAAGTGTCTTTTAGATATTGGTGGTTAGTGGATTTTTCTTGACTTATCGTTACTAGTAAAGTAGGCTTTTCTCTGTAACTGTAATTTGTTTGTAATTGATTTGCTACATCAAGTTATTAGGTTAAATTAAAGAATCTGTTGCCTCAACATCTTTTTCTCACCTTCTTTCTATAACTTATAATATTTTTCATTTTGTAGGAACATGCCCAAATTCTGACAGCTTCTGTGATCAAACGGTAATCAACTAAGCTTAGTTTGCACCATTTATTCTTTAAAAGAATTTGTCTGCTTTAGCAGAGGAAGATGAAGGTTAGTTAAATTTGAAATTTCTTGGCACTCTGCGTGTTATTTTTTCTTAAAATGAGCAAAAAATGCTCATTATATATACATGTCTTTTTTATGGAGTGTTAGAGTTTAGGAAGACTAGGCCTGCTAGGGTAGGATACTGTAATATATTTGGAGAAGATATTAAAAAAGTGTAGTAAAGTATTATTCATTGGTATTGATTGAACTCCAAAACTTAGAATCTTGATATTGCAAACTATTTATAGAATCTTGATAATACAAACTATCTAGATTCTTCTGAAAGATCCTCAAATATTTAGTTTTTTATTATTCTAGATTTTTCGTATTTAATAAATTTAGATATTATTCTCGAAAATCTAGACTTTCTTTTTCAAATACTTTTTCTAGAAATTTTTTGACATTTCTTTTATTTTTCTCATCATTTTAGATTTTGCATCAATTTTCAACAAGGAGCTTTGTTTTCAAATTTCATGGTAAGTTTCTATTTCAATTAAATGAATTTGCTTTTTTTCTGGGCTTTTGACAGATGAAGGTTTGGGCTATTGAGGAAAATAAATGCATTGAAGAACAAGCGGGACATATATATAGAATAGGAAGTATAAAATATGTTAGTCTTAAATTAATCCAACAAATTAATTATCCTATCATGTGTTAGCCCATATTCGAACCTTAGTGTGATAAGAAGATCAGCCCAATTTAGTTTTTATTTTGCCACTGGGCTGAAGCCCATTTACAGTTAACCTTCGGTTGTTAACTAGATTGCCCAAACATAATCTTGGAGTTGACTTAAAAACAAAACAAAAACCAAAAAATAAAAATAAAATTCTAAATTAACGTTTGGTTTTGATTGCCCAAATTTCTAATTGATATTAACATGGGTTTAATGTGGTCGTATTAATTAATTAATATTAGCTATTTATCTTTCTGCGAAGGAGGTTAATAAACTTTATTACTTTCCGTATTTTGCCCTTGAAGGTGAAGTTAAAAAAGGCTTTATTATTTCTATATATTTGTGCGTAAAGGAGATGTTTTTGGGCAGCTCAAAAGCAAAGAAGAATAGGAGTATTTTTGTATTCTTTACTTTCAGCATGCAATGTAAGATTTTTTAGTGTATTGGGATTTTAGGTTTCAAATTGTGATTTGAGTTCATAATATTATTAATAGGATATAGAGTGTAATTGGGTTATTGGAAAGAAAGAAAAAAACAATGTATTCAAAAATAAATATATGTGAAGATTATGATTTTGTGGGTGGATTAACCGTTCTTGTTTACTTAATTTATTTTGAGTTTCTGCTATGTCAACACCTAATTCCCTTGAAACACATGATAAAAGATTTACTAGGTGCTAATTACATGGAGTCTTGGATTAAACATTTGTTTAGAAGACCCCAGAAGCTACATATCGAACTCGAGAAGCCCATCTTTTGTTTCAAACACTATATGTCGTCGCTGAAGAGGTGTATTCTGGTTTTCCATGGTATCTTCATTACTCTGCACTGCACAATTTATAAATTAAAGATGCTTATGGTTGCTGATTACCCAAGATAAACATGAGTAACAAATTGAGAATGGGGATTAAAGATGCCAAACTTAGCAAAATGTCTATTTTGAATATTATCAATTAATGAAAGATTAAAGGAATTATTTTCCTCACATAGCTAACATGCTAACCACACATGAATTGAATAAAAAGTGTAAAGCTTATTCGATTTTTTTGTGTTTATTAATGAATTATAAGGAATCAAAATAAAAATATTAATTTACTTAAATATCATCTTAAAAGTAATAATAAAAATATAAAATAAAAGACAACATTAAAATAAATGATAGTTCATTAGTTGCATCTTGTGAGTTTGAGAAATGGAATTAATACTGAGGGTAATAGGGAAACAATCAATGAGAATGATTTTCAAATTTGTGTATTCTTTATTCCCTTTCCACCATATTTTAAAGAAGTAAACAATGGATTGATAACGGTTCTCTTTCCACTCATTCTATTTCCTTATTAGTAAATACATCCCAAACAAATAATAAATTGTATAAAATCTCTGAAATTACTGAAGTTAAAACGAGATTATAGAGGATTCATAATTTGAAATAATTGGATCCTGATTTTATGTCAGCAGATTTTTAGAAAACACTGAGATATTGGGGTGACATAATCGAGATTGTTCAAGAATTCTTTGTAACTCGAAATATGCTTTGTGAAGTGAATGAAAATATGATAATTTTGATCCAAAAGAGATACCAACCAATGAATGTCTCTCATTTTCTTACCCCAAAAAAAGATGAATGTTTCTCATTTAGACTAATTAGTTTATGCAATGTAACATATAAAATTATATTCGAAATTTTGGTTAATAAACGAAGGTCATAGTTAGAAATGTTCATTTCTTTAATTTAAGTTGCCTTTGTTCATTCTAGAAAGATTTTTGAAAACACAATTCTTGCTTAAGAATTGGTTCACACCATAAAAAATAAGGGAATAAGTACTCTTCTAGGTATCAAACTTGGTTTGAATAATGTATATGATAAGATGAAACATGGATTAATCATATAAATTATGTGAAAACTCGAATTCTCCATTCAATTCTGTAATTAGATCATGCAATGTTTAACTGCAGTCTCTTATTATATTCTCTTGATTGGGTCAAAGTTTGATAAATTCACTTCAACAAGACTTAGACAAAGAGATCCTATTTCATCTTATTTGTTTATTTTTGCTGCAGAATCTCTATTGAGAATACTTGCTAAGTCAAAGGTAGACAATCAGATTCATGGCTTGAAAATGTCAAGGCAAGCTACTTCCATCTCTCCCTTATTTTATGCAGATAATATTTTATTGTTTTTTAGAGCAAATGAATCCGAGGTTAGAACTATTATGAATATATTGGATAAATTTAGTCTCATACAAGCCAATCTCCCACTCTTTCAAAATCTAATTTATTATTCACAAGCAATGCAAATGTTCATCTGACAAACAAGCTAATAGAGCTAATGGTTATACAGAATACTAGAAGTAACATTAATTATTTGAATAATCCAATATTTGTGCAACATAATAAGTCCCAACAGTTTGAGAAGATTATCGATACAATAACTTCTATAACATAAGGTTTAAAAGCCAAGTTTCCATCAAGTGCTGGCAATGCAATTTTTATGAGGTCAGTACTGCAAACTACACATATTTACACTCTGAGTGCATTTGATATTCCTAAAAACATTGCGAGAAAGTGGATTCTTTAATTGCATAATTTTGGTAGAATTCTAATAGAAACCAAAGTTATTATTGTGCGTTTAAAATGAAATTCTACATGTAAACTAAAGAAAATAGGTGGTTTGTGTTTAAGAACATTACATCAACTTAACCAAGCTTTATTAATTAAACTTTGCTGGTAATCACCTAATGATTTAAGCAAAGCTTGGGTGAGAATTCTTTAACAGAATTATTTCTATTCAATAAGTTTCATGGATCATTAGGTAGAAGAAATATGCATATTCATTTATTTGGAAATGAATTTGTAGGACCAGAAAGGTTATGGCCAAATGCTTGTGTATCCAAATTGGTAATGCTATGAATGTGAGGGTTATTAATGGTATGGATGTGAGGATTACTAAAAACCCTTAGCTGCATGAGACTCCCAAAATTTTTTTTAATCAATAATCAAAGATGGCATGCAAGAAATAGTGGAGAATTTATTTGTTAGTGGTTTATGCAATGATTAAGGATGGAATTGGTATTTAATTCATAGTGTTTTTTATTATACAACAACATACCTTATTTGTAGACTAAGGAATCCTAATGAATTTTTGTACTAAATTTATCAGGACTCCTAATAAGTAGGGAGGCTTTTACGTTAAATCTGCATACACCATGTTAGTGAAAGAAAATTCAAATGTGGGTTATGATATATGTTGGCAACTTTTATGGTTTGCAAAATTACGTTAGATACATTTTTTTTAGAGATTGGCTTCAACTATCCTTGTTGTCAAGACAAAGTTGACCCATTTTAATCAGAAATTAGATGTTTGTTGTCCTTTGTGTGATGCAGACAGTAAAATAGTAGAGAATTTGTTCATCAAATGTGGTTGCATCAATGCCATTTGATTGCAATTGCAATGTAATATACGATTACAACAATTTCACAGCTTGGACATTGTTTCGTTCTTGGAACATTGTATTTTTCTACTTGACACTCTATTCAAAGACCAGCCAAACAAGATAAGATTTACTCTAGCAATCATCCTGTTATCAATAATATTTGGAGAATCACGAATGAAATTTTTTTTAGAGGTGCACATGTAAAATTTAAATGCATCCCAGAATACTTATATAATACCTTCAATGAATTTTGTTATGAGTTTATTGATGTGAGGAAAGAAATGACAAGTAACATAATTGTTGCATATCAGATGTTACGTCATTGAATAAAGCCTCTCATGGTGTCATAAAACTGATCTTTGACACTCAGCTCAAGGATTGAGAGATCAATTATCACTGTTGGAAGAGATGAATATAAAAGTATCATTGACATCTAGTGTAAAATTCTTCAATTTTTTAGTGTAGAAGTTGCAGAGTCAAGGGCTCTCTTTTTGGCTATTGGTATTGTTAAGGCTATTGGTATATATGATGTAATTGTCGAAGGAAATTGTAAAGCAACAATTGACGGTATCAGACGTCAGCCTAATCAACTATCATATGAAGTTAACAATTTCTTGATGAAAATTTTCTCTAATGGAGCAATTTTCAACGTATACAGCTACCTAGAATCTTAGAGAGCGTAATAATATTGCTCATGAAATTATAAAATGGTGCTTCATTGAACAAAATGAGGGTAGTTTTATGGATTCATATATTCTTCTTCTAATTAATAATATTGTATGTATAGAAGCTGCATATTAATAATAATATTTAATTGTTATTAAAAAACAGAAGTAACATTAAAGGAAAAATTAGCATAAAGACTTGTTTTTTAGATTTTGAGTAACATTCTAACCACACCAAATATGTTTGAGGTTAAAAAAATCAGTATGAACCACACTGATTCAGATCCAACTATTTGTTTATAAATGGTATTAATATACATATTGGAATATTGACACTTTATCACTACTTTTAATTACATATTATAAAATGTTTTTATTTTGATAATTGCGTTCAAAAACACAAAATTTATAGGAGTGCTACCAACTTTGATGATTGATATTTTATGAGAGAACCCACAAACCATAGCATGCCTCTAAGAAAATTTTTAGATTTATTTTTAAATTGTGTTTAAATGAGTTTTATTTATAAATATGTATTAATTTAAGTATAAATTAACCGGTACTTATATTGAATAATAAAACATATACATATGATATTATTATATAAGAAAGATGTATAATAGATTAGATGTGACATATTATTATTGATAAATACAATATAACTTATATAATTGTATTTAATAAAAATATATAGTATAAATTATTATAATATAATAATGATATATATTATATGTATATCTCATCGACCCATAATTGCCTCTATAATCATTTGAGTCATGCTTCAATAGTTAATAATGATCAGTGATCACTGATTTTATTGTCTATCTTTCTAAAACTCAAAGAATTAATAAATGAATAAAGAAAAATATAGTATGTACATAGTGTAATGTAATCCACATTATCTTTTTATCCAATCCAATATCAAAGAATATCCTTTGGGCAGGTAGCAAGATTAAGGTACCCCTTTAATTAGCATTGGAGTCATGAAGACATTATTATAATTTAATATGAAGATTACCCATCATGTATTGAATAATATGTAAGTGCATGTATAATTGTACTAGTCTTATAAAACGGAGAATTACATTTTTTTTAACTAATGATAATTTTATTTAATTTAAATAAATAACTTAAAATAAAAGATAGGTTAATCTTACCGTAATATCTTATTAAAATTATAATAACTAGTTTTATAAATTTAAAAAATTACTAACAAAACCATGAATATATTTTTATATATTAGATCGATTTAATTATTTATATTTTCATTCCATGATTTAAGTTCATAATTTTTTAAATATCTAACAATTCAATAAAAATATTTTTAATTTTACCAAGTAAGTGTCTTAACTTTTAAAAGTTTGAAATAGTTTACCCTAGATGAGATTAAAATGGTTGAATAAAAAAAGAATTGAATTGGTGAAATTATAAAAAGTTAGTTAACAAATTGGGTATAACTTCGTTAATAATTGGTGCATAATAAAAATATTCAACTAATAAGCAGGGAGATTCACTTTTATTCTAACCCCGCATGCACCAACGCGCATATATAATATATTTTTTTTATTGATTCTTTTTTTCTTTAATTAAGAAACGCATCCCTCTCCTTTTTCCTTTCTACGATAAACCCTCTAGCTATATTTATTAAATATAACATTATAAAAAAAATTTATAAATATTTAATTAAACTTATTAGATTAAAATATAAATAATTATTATAAACTTTAACATGTATCAGAATTTCAATAAATTGACCAAAAACTTTAGACATATTCTATAATATCAATATATATTATAAAATAAAATAAAAATAAGTCATCCAAAAATAATAGAATATAATAAATTAATTTAAAAATACAAGTAATTGGCTTTGCATGAGACAAAAATACACATTTTGAGTAAGGATATTAGAGGTAGAGTTTATAAGGATTATATATGTTTTCAATCGTTAAATTAAATCTTTTGAGATTAAAATGTCAATAATTCTTATAAACTTTGACATCGTATTAGCAAAAGAAAAATAAAAAAACAAATGATCTAAAAATAATAAAATATGAAAACGTAGATTAAAAATATAAACTGATAGAATTTGCTTGAGACTAAAACCAATACTTTAGGAGTGTTGTTAGAGGTAATGTCTTACATTGATTAAATATAACAATATGGCATAATTTATAAGGATTATAAGTGTCTCTACATATTAGGTTAAATTTTTTGGATTAAAAGAACCATGATTTTTATGAACTTTCACGTGGACGTTGATACTTATAATTCTTATAAACTCTATCATAATTTTATCTTTAATTAATATAGGAGATTACTTTTTAACATTATAAATATTAAAAAAAATTGAAGAATAATAAAAAAATAGTATCATTAAACTGTTATTTTTATTAAGATTAATTTTATTATTAATTTTAAGGGTGTTATAATTAACGTAATTTTACAAAAATGCTTCTAGATTTCGTGGTATATAGTGACACAGTAATTAAATTGATATTGTTTTTCATGTGTTTAATATTTTGAAAGAGAAAAATTTGAATAGCTATTGGCCCCGAGTAATTTCTAAACATTGTTAATTTCTTAAAAGGATGACCGACAAATATGATTTCTCAACTTTCGTGACTAGATCAAACTTGTCTTCGAAAATTAGTTTGATCAATATTATTACTTTAAAATTTTCAATTTGTTAATTTTTTTTAAAAATCTAAATCAATTTAAATATAGTAAGAAATGGTTTTATTGATGATTAATAAACGAATATTTACAACCTATTTATACAAAAGAAAAACAAAATTATAATAATTAAAAATAAACACAATTATGGAGATGCATGTTTTTGGACAGCCTATCATTCCCCACCAAGCTGTTGGGGGCTACTTCCAGTTGGTGTGTTGGTTGTCACTAGTTGGATCTCAAGTTCTTTAAGTTCTTTAACATTTCCCTTCAAGTTAGAATATATGTTAATTATTCTTAACTTGTTAAGTAACCTTGAGAACTGTGGAAAACTCATGGATTTAGTAAATATATCTACTGGTTGCTCTAATGTAGAGATATGATAAGTTTTGATTATTCCAACTTGAATCTTTCCTCTTACTAGATGGCAATCAATCTCTATGTGTTTGGTTCGATCATGAAACACTAGCTTTGATGCAATGTGAAGAGCTGCTTGATTGTCACAATATAACTTGGTTGGTTAGGATTGTTTGATACCCAAATCATCCAAAATATATCGTAACCAGATTACTTCGCAACATGCTGCTGCCATAGAGCGGTATTCTGCTTCTGCACTTGATCGTAAGACTGTATTTTGTTTCTTAGTCTTCCAAGAAATTAGCGAGTTTCCAAGAAACATACAATATCTTGTGGTTGATCGTCGTGTATCTGTGGATTTTGTCCAATCTGCGTTACCGAAAGCATTTAGTTGTAATGAACTAGTTGCTGAGAAAAAGAGACCTTGCCCTGGTGTGTTCTTGACATATTGTAGCACTCGTTGAGCTGCTTCCAAATGTGGTTAATGTGGTTTATCCATATATTGACTGAGAATGTGCACAACATACACTAAGTTGGGCATTGTAATGATCAAGTATATTAATCTCCCAACAAGTCTTCGATAGGATATGGGATTACTAATGAATTCCCCTTCAACCTTGCTGAGGGATAAATTTTGTTCCATAGGTGAATTGGCAGATTTGGTACCAAGATAACCCATGTCCTCCAATATTTCAAGTACGTACTTACGTTGTGACAGAACAATTCCCTTCCTAGAACGTGAAACTTTTATGCCCAAAAAATACTTTAATTCACCGAGATCATTAAGCTAGAATTGTTCCATGAGATGATTCTTAGTTTCTTCAATGTCTTGTACATTATTTCCTGTTATGATTATATCATCTATATAGACAAGAAGAGTAGAGAAGGAATTACCACGGGTTTGGACGAACAATGAATGATCATACTTAGATTGGTTAAAACCAGCTAGCTTAAGTGTTGTTGATAGCTTGATGAACCATTTTCGTAAGGCTTGTTTGAGTCCATACAAAGATTTATGCAGCTTACATACTCATGTTTCCCCCTTTCGTCCGAATCCAGGTGGAAGGGACATGTAGACATCTTCATGAAGATCACCATAGAGAAAAGCATTGTTGACATCGAGTTGTCAAAAATTCCAATTTTGAATAGCAGCAATGGCAAGGAGAAGCCGAACAGTGACAAGTTTGGCTACTGGTGTAAAAGTTTGTTGGTAGTCAAAACCTTCAATTTGACTGTATTCTTTGGCCACTAACCGAGCCTTGTAGCGTTCCACAGAGCCATCAGGATTATACTTGATTTTGTAGACCCATTTACAACCAATTGGTTTCTTGTTTAGAGTAAGCTGTTGAAGCATCCAAGTGCCATTAGTTTCAAAGCATCCAGTTCTTATTTCATGGCCGATCGCCATTTTGGATCATTGAAAGCTTCAGTAAATGTGGTTGGTTCCCTGAGAATGGAATTAGAAGTAACAAAGGCACGATGTGCAGGTGATAGTTGGTCATAGGTAAGTACATGAGATAAAGAATGAGAAGTACCTTTGTCTTTGGACGATGTTGAGTGAGACGAAGGGAAGGACCGAGAAGGCAAGGAAACTTCTACATGATATTTTTGAAGGTAACTAGGAACATTGGTGAATCGACGAAGTTTATGTGTGACTGGTGTTGGAGGAGTTATGTGTGGTGGAGAAGTTGATGATAATGTTTCTGGAGATAAATTTTGAAGATGAAGAGTGTCTGAGTTGATTGTTGGAAGGACAGATTATGTATGATCAAGTGATGTATTTGAATTGGTTGATTGACGAATGTTAGGTATGTCATCATAAATAGTATCTTCTAATGAAGGAAATAGATTTGGAGTGTTGACAACGGAAGTGAAATAAGGAAATACATGTTCATGAAAGATAACATCACGAGACACTAAAGTCTTGCTTGTTTCCAGATTGTAGACATGATAACCTTTTATCCCAGATGAATACCCAATGAATATGCATTTATGTGATCTAGCATCAAACTTGGTGAGTCGATCATGATGTGCAGACACAAAACAAAGGAAACCAAAAACACGAAGATGTTCATACCTAGGAATTTTGTGAAAAAGGAATTCAAATGGTTTTTTCCCTTGAGAACAGGTGTTGGAGTACCATTTATGAGGTATGTGGCTGTAAGAATGGCATCTCCCCAGAATTGTTTAAGAAGATTGGCTTGGAAGAGCAATGAACGAGCGACATTGAGAAGATGACGGTGTTTGCATTCAGCAACACCATTTTGTTGAGGGGTAGAGACATAATTGGTTTGATGAAGGATTCCTTTGGTAGAAAACAACTAGGTCATAGAGAATTCTGGTCCATTATCATTACAAATGATTTTAACTCTGGATGAAAATTGTGTTTCAACAAGATTGATGAAGGTGGTAAGAAATGTATGTGTATCAGATTTAGCATGTAAGAGATAGATCCATATGCATCTTGAGTAGTCATCAACAATAGTGAGAAAATAACGTGCTCTATTAAGTGTTGGAATGTGATAGCCACCCCAAATATCGACATGTATCATTTTAAAAGGTGATTTTGTATTGATGGAACTTAAAGGAAAAGGATTACATGTTTGCTTTGCTAATGGACAAATAGAACAATCACTAATGGAACAAAAAGGTGTGTTGATGGAAAGAGAAATTACACACAAACTGTTATTAGATAAATGACCAAGTCGTTGATGTTATAGATGAGAGTTGGTGGAAGTAGTATTTGAAACGGAGAAACATCCAGCCTTTTCAAAAATAGTCAAGTAGTAGAGTCATACTTTCTCAGTTCCCATCCCAATCGTCTTCCCTGAGCATTTGTCCTTAACAAAGCACATACTATTAGTGAAGGTGACATGGAAAAATGAGGTTTGAATTAGTTTGGCTACTGAAACTAAGTTTAATTTGAAGGAGGGAACACACAAGACATTATGGAGTATGAAATTATTTGAGAAATGTACAGTGCCAATGTGTGTGACATGAGCAAGAGAATGATCAGGTAAATGCACATGCCGATTAGTGACTAGAATGCTGGAGCTCATAAGGTTTTGGGAACAGACCATGTGATGAGTTGCTTCTGTATCAAAAATCCAACGAGTTTCTGAATGGATAACAGTTGCACATAATGTGTTACCTGAAGAAGTAGTCACTTGACTTGCCATTCTACCTGATTTGGATTGATTGAGAAGTGTAAGGAGCTCTTGATATTGGGTAGATGTAAGGTTATGTGATGGTGTCTTTATGTCGGAGCAGCTTTCCTGAAAATCAGTATGATGAGCTTTGGAAGGGAAGCCATAACTTGTATTTCTCTTATCTTGAATTGCTCCTTTCTTCCGACACATATTGATGTCGTGTCCATTCAAACCACATAAATTACATTTGAGACGCTTTCAAATTTTTTTAAAATTGTGTCCATTAAGACCACAAAAATCACATTTGAGGTGACTTCAACAATTCTCAAAATTATGGCCTATATTGTTGCATCTATTGCACTTGAGATGTGGGTTCCTTGGTGGGTAGTTTTTGTGAGGATATTGTGGACGACTATCTCTGGCAACAAGTGCGGCAGCTTCTGGCATCCTTCCTATGCTTTGCGTGGTGACAACTCTTTGCTTTTCATCTTGAACAATAAGTGAATATACCTTATTTACTGTAGGTAATGGTTCTATGAGCAAGATTTGTCTACGTGTTGATGTGTAAACCGTGTTAAGCCCCATGAGAAACTTTATGGTTCGTTGTTTTTGTTGATATTCTTGTAGTTCCCTTCCGGCATTTCCTCCACAATGTGGAAGAGGACATAGTGCATCACGACTATCCCATAAGCTTTTCAATTTGGTATAGTATTCTCCAATGCATACACCTTCTTGTATGCAATCATGGATCTCTTGCTCAATATGGAATAGGTGCACGTTGTTGGTGTGTGAAAAGTGTTCCTTTAATTCTTCCCATAGCTCATATGTAGTATCATTATACATGACACTTTCTACAATTTTGGGCGATATGGTGTTGAGGATCCATCATTTGACAAGAATGTTGCAGCGAGTCCATTGTTTGATTTCTGCTTCAAGGTTTGTTGATGGCCTTTTGATTGTGCCGTCAATGAATCCTTCTTTGTTTTTGGTTATTAGAGCCATAAGCATTGCATGACTCCAAATGTGATAATTATCTTGATTTAAGGATTGAGCTACGAGAACCATGCCTGGTTAGTCTGAGTGGTGTAGATATAATGAATGGCTAGGGTCATCATACCATTTTGGTAAAGTAGGGTTGGTATTGGTAGTTATAGATATTATTGTTGAATAAATTCGAAAGAACAGGATAGGTTTTAGTGTGTTTTAGACAATAATGGCTATTTATGAAATAAATAATGGACTAAAATATGCTTTATCTTATAGAAAATGAGTCAATTATTACAGAACCGGAAATTTCAGCCACAAAACCGGTCAGAAAGTGGGTGAATCGGCGTCTGGAATGGCTGGAACGACGGTTGCAACGGTGGAGTACTGAACCGGTTGAAGACCGAACCGGATCAGACTGGATGGAGGACCGAACCAGGTGAACGACGTGTTGTTTGCTTCAACGGCACACGAACGACGTGTCGTTGGAGTCGTCTTCTTCAACAGCTGGCACGTGCAACTCCGGTGAGGCGTGTGGAATGCCGGTGAACTCAAGGAAGGAGCGCGTGAGCGCGTAGAGATGTATTTTGGCTTGATTTTAATTGCAGATTGCTCGGATAAATATGAATAATATGATGGGATGAAATTGAAATTATTTTATGAATCGAAATTGGTTATGGGAAAAAACAGATTGAGAAAAAAAAGAAAAAATTTGCGTGAGCTGAATTTTCTGGAAATTATTTCCTGAGCTCTGATAGTATGTAAGAAATGTTTTTATTGATGATTAATAAACAAATATTTACAACTTATTTATGCAAAAAAAAACAAAATTATAATAATTAAAAATAAACACAATTATGAAGAGACATGTTCTTGTACGGTCTATCATTCCCTACCAAACTGTTGGTAGCTGCTTCTAGCTGGTGTGGGTTGTCACCAACTGGATCTCAAGTTCTTTAAGTTTTTTAATTAACTTATATTTTTATGTATAATAAATTATTTTAATTAGATAAGTTGGGAAACCGTATTGATCAAATTTTAAAAAATTGGGTATCATATTAGTAAAATTAAAAAAAAAGTTAGATATCATATTTGTTATATTGAAAAAAATAGGTTACATTTTAGTTAAATGAATTTTGTGAACTAAATCATAAAATATGAAAAAGTTTAGTTTCAAACTAATCGTTTAAACTTTTCAATATAAACAATATTATATTTATGCGTTAATACAAACATACAAGCACTTGTTCTCTAACTAATAAAGAGATTTTGATATTATTATATTATATCGAGCAAATGGATAATATAATTTAAATATGTGTTTATTGTTAAAGTTTATGTTATCATGTGACGGTTCATGAGAATTATACTCATTCTAATATCAAAATATTAACCCGATGAGAAAACAACAAAATAAATTTTATTATAATATTATATTTAATCTATGATATTATTATTAATATTTATTATAGATATGATATTTATGAAATTATTTTATATGTTTCAAACCAAACTTTTATTATTTAATTGGCTTGTCAAATGGTACAAATGAAAAAAAAAATTTAAAATATTATTATTTTATCTCATATAATTAAAATATGATTAAGACAATAATCTTTAACCATGATAAAAATGAAATATTTTAAGAAAAATAAACGATAATAAAATAAAATAGTAACAATTAACAAACATAAAAATCAAATATTTTAAGATTTTTTTATATTAATTGTGACTTTATTATTATAGAAGACTCATGTATTAATCAAATTTAATCGCTTAATAGAAAAATAATATTTTAATAAAAAAATTATTAAAATAACATAATTTATTCTTAATTGGCTATTTTTTACAAAATTAAGGAACTACATAATATATTTTTAACTTAAGGAAATAAACGTTACAAATGATCTAATTTAAGACACTTCTAAGACATTTTTTTCTAAATCATAAGTGGTATGTTACAATATAATTAGTAAATATAATCGGATTTATAAAACTATATTTAATAAAAAAATATTATATTAATTATAATTATGATATAGGTATGATACATAAAAGCGATGTGCTAATTGCTATCATGATATAGTATCTAAATATTACCTAATAATAAATCAGGAGTTGGTCATCAATTATGATTACCATACTATAATTATCTTAAAAATATCATTTGTTTAATTTCCTTGAAAGACAATAAAAAATGTGTCGGTATATTTGATAGCTAGAACTGCAAAGTTCATGTATCTAACTGAGGAGATCATCTAAGGAAAAGCAATTATATATTTTAGGTTTCATCTTACAATCATATGTGCACTTACTGATTAAATAATAATGCACATACACTATCTTATTCGTAAGTGTGGTATGGAAAAAGTTTGGTGGAGGCCAAGTATGTGTATTTACATATTCTATAAACAATACAATATTTCAGAACACGTAGAAATAAGTACTAAGTACTGTGATTCATTTTCTTAATTACTTAAGTTTTTGAGATAAATAATTTTTAATGCAAAATCATTTATCAAATTTAATTGGTTTCGATCCCTCAAAACCATGATTACTCAAACCCATGTTATATATAAGAACCACCCACCAACCTTATTTAGCTAGTTAGAGGCAATATGGTATAATATGTGTGCTTTTAGCCTTTCGGCTAGATCGAAAGAGTTGAAATATTGCATAATTTGTAGACCACTTTTGGATAATATTTAGTTGCAAAGCATAAAGCTGAAGTTATGATCACTATACTTTCATCAAATCATTGAACAAATCTACAGAGACCTAATGCACTTATAATTCCATGTATTTTTTTTATTTAAAAAAATTCATGTAGTGAGATAAAGGGGGCCTAAGTAGAATACATACCTCAAATCCTCTTCTTTTCTTTTCCTTTTTTTATTACTTTTTTTTTAAATTTGATTGGCTAAATTCTTAAGACATGATTCATAGCTATTTTAATTTATAATTCTTCAATTTTGTAATTGAATTTTTAATTTCTATTTTTTTGAAAAAAAATAGATAAATATTATTTGAGTACTAATTCTTGTTTCAATTGTGAGAAATTGAAATTGAAAATTGGATGTTACATGTTTCATAACAATTTTTAATTTTTAATTTTCAAATTTTTAAATTCTAAAATTCATTTGAAACTTATCTTTTAATAAAAAATTATTAATTAACTTTTGTTATTTAATCAAAAATGTCAAGTTGGTTGGACTATTAAAATATTAAAGAAAATTAAAAAATCGATTCCAATATTATTCTTTTAAAAATATTTCAAAGTTGGACCAATTTCAGAATTCAAGAAATAAAAATCGAAAACCAGTTATTAATCATACGTAATTTAAAACTTTTAAAAAATAACTACAAATTGAGAATTTATATAGTTATGGAACCAACCCTAAGTTGACTGCCTCCTACGACAAACTAATCACAATGGGTCATGATTGATAGAATTAATATTTGAAGAGTGTAATTGAGTTTTTTGTTATTGAAAATTTTATAAATTATTGCATTTTTTTCGATTATTATTTGTAAATGTTCAACTTAGTTTACCCATCTTGTTCTCGTAATTTTTAAATGGAGAAAAGTGTTGCCCTTTGTCTAGACTTCAAAGGCATTTTAGTTACCTTATTTAAAAAATATGTTTTTAAATTTTAAGTCATTTTGATTGTGAAAAGGGATGTTAAGTAAGTATAAAATTTACTTTACATATAATTTTTTAAAAATATTTTAAGATTTATGAGTATTGCTGATATTTATGGACAAAATATTTAAATGTAATTTAATTTATAGGTGAGTATCTCAATAACACTTTCCAAGCCGAACAAAATATCGAACTCAAATGAACACATCTCAAGTATATATCTGTTTTTATATACATTAGATTCCATACTAGACATATAAAAATATTTTGCACTTAGGTTATTCGATCGATTGAGACATGTTTAACATGTCTAAATCGATCGAGGTATGTAGATCGATCAATGTTTAATGTTTGATTGATCGAGAATCGATGTACTTGTGTCGATATTTATTTTTAATATCTTAGATCGATTGAGGATTAATTAAATCGATCAATCTTTTTGACTTGATCGATCGAGCAACAATTGTCTCAACTTTAACCTAATTGTTTACTCGAATCAAATATTTTAATTATCATTCTATTTTTATTATTTATTGTTCTATGAATTATTTAATCGACATAATTGTAATTGAACTTTAACCTAGTATTAAGGCTTTAATCTTTCCTATATAAAGAATATAATGTTCTTTATTTTAATTAACCATAAATGTATCAATATTTTTATCTTAAACTCTTTCTTTCAAACTATTTTACAAGAACAAGATCATATTTCTTAAGTTTTTTTTAATTAATCTATAAAACATTGATAATTGTGTTTGATTGGTTAATAAGCCTAATTAATTTATAATTTTTTTGATTATAACTTCTTCTTTCTTATGTTCTTTAATTATTAGATCAAATAATTGTGTGTGCAATATCATATTTATTTTGTTGATTATTTATCTTTACAGAAACTATATTTGTTGAATTTATACTTAATTTGCTTATCCTGCGATTACTAGATAATTTAATATTAATTTATATATTATTGAATCTTCTAATTAAGACTATTCATTGTTGAATCTGCTCTAGGACATATCTTGTACTTATGTTATTATGCTAACATTTCAGGTGCTAGCTAAACGTGTTCAATAACTCGTGTGACTTAAGTTTATCAAAACGTTGGTCTAAATCCGAACATTTTTCTTGTGAAGACTATGAAGGAAAGCAACGACTTAAGTAGATTACTTGGGTACATTATTTTAGAGAGTGATTTAAGTCATAATCTTATAATTAGACCTTATATGATAGTTAGGTCGTCCGGTGAACCAGTGATTTTCTTATTAGGTCATTGTTGTAGCTTAAGTTATTTTCACATAAAATATTGTATGTCAATCTTTATTTATTTTTATATTGTTTTAATCTCAATTATTAGATTTTCATAATCCAGTTATCCAAAATATTGTTATATTACTGTGTTACCTATTTATATCATTGTTTGATAGTTCTTTCAAGTTTTTGGAGAATGAATATCAATCAATCCATGAGTTTGGATATTTTTATCATATATAGTATTTTATTATTTAGTTTTATTTGATTTGCATTGTGATGATAATATTTTTAATAATTTTAATTATAATTTTGAGTTTAATTATGTTTGGTTAAATATATATATTTAATGAATTTTAGTTATACTATTATGATTATTTTAGATGATAGGTAAATTATTTTTCAATAATTTGAGATTATTTCTTATTTTTATTCTATGATACCTTTAATTATAAATTATTGATGGATCAAAGTTCTATTTATGATTAAAAAGAATAGTTTTGAATTAGTTTGATAGAAATATCATCTAAATCTAATTATACTCTATTGAACTAGAATATAAATTATTTACATAGTCATTGTGTTAGTTTAGATTTTTTTTATTTTCTTATGTTTATTACAATTGATTAATTAATTATTTGGATCAAAGAAATTAATTAATTAATTGTAAGTAAAAATTGTCATAATATTTGAATTTTTTTTTGTTTTAATGAAAAAATCAATAATATCAACTTAAGAATAATTATTAAATTAACATAAATAATTTAAAATATGATTAGTTAGTTAGTTAAAATCCTCATTAATTATTTGATTTTTTTTAAATAAAATTCTCTTATTGTTTTTTAGTTATTTAATTACTTATTTTATTCCATTTATTACTTTTTTTAATAATTTATATAGAGTGTTTATGTTTATTTTATTAATTTATCTATGTTTTTTTTATTAATTTATCAATTTAAATAAAATAAATATAAATTTTAAAATTACACCAACTCTAGGAGAGATTGACATTAGAGTAAATTTATCCCTAACTATTAGTTATTCATACAATTACGACTATTTATAATTTGTTTATTAAGTAAATAATTTTTTATATTTATAATATAAATAAAATTATTAGTAACAAGTTAAAAGAGATTAGCTGTATTGATTTTTATAAACAATTTTGTGAGTTTAAGATGAATTTTTAGTTTTAGATTTTTGATTAAAAATTTAATAAAAGATTTAAAAAGTGAGATAATTTCTTTATTATTGTAACGTTATTTTTACCTTTAATTAATCTGATATTTTTATTGTGTGTATATGATTTTTTATAATTTTAATAATAAAATATTCTTAAAAAAATATTTTAATGACTATTTTTTCATAAAATAAAATAAAAAAATAAAACTGGCTACACAAGATCTAAACATACGAAGTTTGAGTGATAATTTTCTCTATCCTATTTTTTCTTTAATAATTAGACCTTATATGATAGTTAGGTCGTCCGGTGAACCAGTGATTTTCTTATTAGGTCATTGTTGTAGCTTAAGTTATTTTCACATAAAATATTGTATGTCAATCTTTATTTATTTTTATATTGTTTTAATTACATTCGATTGTATATCTGAAAGTTTGTGAATTTTAATTTAACATATATCTGTTAATTATCTATTCATCCCTTTTGTTAATTAAATTCATAATATAAAAAATTTCAAATATAACATAATAGCATATTTATTAAATATATATTTGTATTTTTCAATAGACATATATTACATGAATTAATTTTAACTAAAAATTACTCAATTTTTTTTCAAATTCTTCTGATAGAACTTTGATAAAATTTTCATAATATAATATTTTGGATATTAGTTAATGAAATTTTTATTTAAGGTTTCTCAAATATTTTGTTTAAAAAATATTAAAAAAATTTGAGTAATTTTTTAATTAAATATTATATTTTACATATATCTATAGAATAATATAAACAGTAATGATAAATCAATATTTATCCTTTTTTATATTTTTAGGCATTATTTAAGAATTTTTCTATTTTGAGGATATTTTTGTCATTTTTCGTGTTAATAAATATTTAGAGAGTTTATACATTTAAATTTTATTTATTTATTTTTTATCAATTTATGAAAACTAATAACTACATTAAAAAATAATTCAAAAAATGGCACGCAAAGACGTACTTAATTGAACGGTGGATAAACTCAATCAAAGGGAGTGAACGCACGAAATAAAGACACATGGATCTATGTAGAAGCGATCTGAATGCCCTTAGAAAATGTGGTCCTAAATGGCATTGTTTTGAGACTCTAACATACGATTCCAACATGCGCCTCTAAACCTTGTACGATGTCATTTTCTCTAGATAATCTAATGCACCAAATGGTGCACAATTCGCATTGTTTTTTGTTCAACTAGTAACTAAACTTTGCCCTATTATGCGTTTTTAACACAAATTAATCTCAAGTATTAGATTATCATAATCCATTTATCCAAAATATTGTTATATTACTGTGTTACCTATTTATATCATTGTTAGATAGTTCTTTCAAGTTTTTGGAGGGTGAATATCAATCAATCTATGAGTTTAGGTATTTTTATCATATATAGTATTTTATTATTTAGTTTTATTTGATTTGCATTGTAATGATAATATTTTTAATAATTTTAATCATAATTTTGAGTTTAATTATGTTTGGTTAAATATATATATTTAATGAATTTTATTTATACTATTATGATTATTTTAGATGATAGGTAAATTATTTTTCAATAATTTGAGATTATTTCTTATTTTTATTCTATGATATATTTAATTATAAATTATTGATGGATCAAAGTTCTATTTATGATTAAAAAGAATAGTTTTGAATTAATTTGACAGAAATATCATCTAAATCTAATTATACTCTATTGAACTAGAATATAAATTATTTACATGGTCATTGTGTTAATTTATATATTTTTTTATTTTTTTATTTTTATTACAATTGATTAATTAATTATTTGGATCAAAGAAATTAATTAATTAATTGTAAGTAAAAATTGTCATAATATTTGAATTTTTTTTGTTTTAATGAAAAAATCAATAATATCAACTTAAGAATAATTATTAAATTAACATAAATAATTTAAAATATGATTAGTTAGTTAGTTAAAATTGTCATTAATTATTTGATTTTTTAAATAAAATTCTCTTATTGTTTTTTAGTTATTTAATTACTTATTTTATTCCATTTATTACTTTTTTTAATAATTTATATAGAGTGTTTATGTTTATTTTATTAATTTATCAATTTAAATAAAATAAATATAAATTTTAAAATTACAACAACTCTAGGAGAGATTGACATTAGGGTAAATTTATACCTAATTATTAGTTATTCATACAATTACGAGTATTTATAATTTGTTTATTAAATAAATAATTTTTTATATTTATAATATAAATAAAATTATTAGTAACAAGTTAAAAGAGATTAACTGTATTGATTTTTATAAACAATTTTATGAGTTAAAAGATGAATTTTTAGTTTTAGATTTTAATTAAAAATTTAATAAAAGATTTAAAAAGTGAGATAATTTTTTTATTATTGTAACGTTATTTTTACCTTTAATTAATCTGATATTTTATTGTGTGTATATGATTTTTTATAATTTTAATAATAAAATATTCTTAAAAAATATTTTAATGAATATTTTTTCATAAAATAAAAAAAAATAAAACTGGCTACACAAGATCTAAACATACGAAGTTTGAGTGATAATTTTATGTATCCTATTTTTTCTTTAATAAAGTGGTAATTCAACCCTATTATTTATTATTATAATACTTATCATTTGTGGGGCAAAAAAAAAAAACAATTTGTAAAAAAGAAAAGTAATGAGTAGAAGTAATCAGGTAGAGTGGACCACATCTATTTGGTATTCGTCCTTAAATGTTATTGGAGTCAGGTTCTGTCTGAAACAATACAGAAAATTATATCTTCACACAGATGAACTCTGTCTTCATTCCTCAAGCTGCTGGCTCAATAATAGAATTCGATACAGTAATTTACTCATTAATAATTGAACAGTGTATATTTTGTCTCATAGACTAAAAGAACAGAGTAACAGTTTTACTACTGGTAATTACAATTTTGCCCCTACTATAATGAACATAAATAATTACACACTCGTTTAAGATTTGTATTCGAAAATTACATTAAAAAAGTAATATTAATCAATTCTGAATTAATATTTATTTTTAATTAAAAATATGGTATATATTTTAATTTTAAAAAATATTTTAAATTAATTATTAAATTTATAAGAAGATATTAAAAATTAAAAATTCAATTGTACCATAATTATATTTTATGTATATACTACTAGTTGCTCGTACTTAAACCCACTTATGCTCATAAGTGTATATTAAGGATAAAAATATCATATTATGATTTCATATAACTCTTGTTAGATTAATATGAAATTATAATCTCAAACTTATGTGTTAGATTTTATTATTAATTATTATGCACACAAGGAATTAGTTGAAAGTTAAACAAGAATAAGTATGATTCATGAAATATAGACATTACAAAATATATATTTTTTAATATCAGAATCAATATGAGATGTTGCTTGCATTCGTGGAGTTTTGATCTTGAAAAATAACAGAAAGTTATATCATAAGTTCATTTATTATATATTTGTAATAAATTATAATTAATATAATATATTAATATAATTATGATATAAAATTATTATTTTATGTACATGAGAGAGAAAAATAATATCCAATCACATTTGAAAGTAGAAATATGTTTTCATAAGTATATTCAAATTATAAATTATATTTCATATTCAAAAATACATTCATTAATATTTAATAAACAGGGAGATAATGTTGGGTAATTTTTTGACATGAATTTTAAATAAAGTTTATTGTATATTAATCAAATATTTATTCTATATTAATTCATAAAGTGAATCAATAATATCTCGTGTACTTAGTAGATTAAATTATTCAAACAATAATTGATGTAGATACATATATATACATATATATATATATATAGTTTGTAAGCAGAAATATTATTATTTTATCATAAGCTTATAAAAAAAGAGTCAATCATGTATACATTTTCAATGGAAACACGAAAGTCAGTTCATGTCGTAAACCGACTTTACATTTTAAATGTCTAAATTTAAAGTTGGTTCTCTAAATCAAATTTAATGCCTATTTATGCAGTAATGATTTGAAATTAGAAATATGTTTTCATACATATATTCAAATTATAAATTATATTTCATATTCAAAAATACATTCATTAATATTTAATAAATAGGGAGATAATGTTGGTAAATTTTTTGACATGAATTTTAAATAAAGTTTATTGTGTATTAATCAAAACATTTATTCTATATTAATTGATAAAGTGAATCAATAATATCTCGTGTACTTAGTAGATTAAATTATTCAAATAATAATTAATATATATATATATATACCGACTTTACATTTTAAATGTCTAAATTTAAAGTTGGTTCTCTAAATCAAATTTAATGCCTATTTATGCAGTAATGATTTGAAATTAGAAATATGTTTTCATACATATATTCAAATTATAAATTATATTTCATATTCAAAAATACATTCATTAATATTTAATAAATAGGGAGATAATGTTGGTAAATTTTTTGACATGAATTTTAAATAAAGTTTATTGTGTATTAATCAAAACATTTATTCTATATTAATTGATAAAGTGAATCAATAATATCTCGTGTACTTAGTAGATTAAATTATTCAAATAATAATTGATATATATATATATATATTGTAATCAGAAATATTATTATTTTATCATAAGCTTATAAAAAAAGAGTCAATCATGTGTACATTTTCAATGGAAACACAGTACTACAACATTTTTGTGATAATAATATTTGACTACTTTTTATAATTGTAGTGAACTCTCTCAATCAACACTGTATATTCCATCTTTTGGACTTCAAAGTTCAAACTTGATCAGAGCGACATATATGGCTTTAAATGTTCCAGGAAGCAGCTTACTATACTTTTATATATGTTAATTTTTTTTTATCAAATAAGTTATTAATTTACTTTATAATTTATTAAATTCATCTTATCATCACTTTAATATTTTACATATTTTTTAAAATATCAAAAAATAATATGCAAATAAAATTTAAATTTAAATTTAAGATAAAAGATAAAAAAAATCATATTATTTAATATTTTTAGTTTAATATATAATTCAATATAAATACATTATTTTATACACATATGTATATAATAATAAAATAGTAAAGTATATAATTGATTTTTGAATTTTAATTAAATTTATAAATATATCTTTAAATTTTTAAAATTTGAAAATTTTATAAATTTATTTTGACTTAATTATTAAAATATATATTTATAAATAAATAAATAAAATTAAGATTTATATATAATTTTTAAAAATTTATTAAATAAATAATATAATTTTGAAATTTTGAAAAATAGATTTTCAAATTTTTGGATGAATCGTGTCCTATATCCTAAACAAATTTAATACCAACAGTACTATATATACTCGAAGATGATCAGTTTGAAAAGACATCTCGTGATTTGGGGATAAAGGGGGCCTTTAAAGATCGTAATCTGCCAATTGCAGGTTATATACAGTACCCAAATCAGACATTATTATTGTAAAAGGAAAACTTTATTTTTTTGAATTTTAGATGCATTTCAAATAATATTTAGTAAATATAATTGGGTTAATATTAATAAAAAAATTATAATAATAATTAATATCTATGATAAATATATATATATATATATAAATCGTATATTGTAAATTATAAATGTACTTTTCAGTCCTTTTATTCTTGATTAATATCTATGGTACAGATGTATTTAGTCAATTATAACTAGATTATACTTCTCATCACCAAGTTTGATTAGGGATTCTTTTTCACGTCAAAGTCACCCCACGGAAGGAATATCAGGTGTGTCTAAAAATTAACAGATTTGATTTATTTTAAATAATTTAATTTATCACCGTTAAAGTTATATGATTTATAATTGTGATTGAATTGAATTAGATTTAAAAGTTATAGAATCAATTTAGGTTAATTTTAGAAATAAAATTTATACTATATAAATATGTGTTGGTCTTTATATTAATTTAAATAATAAAAATGTAAAAACTAAATTACGTTAGAGTTACATTAAACTATTGTTTTTATATATAATTTATGTTTAAATTAATGTAAAATTAAATAATAATTATTTATGTTAATTTTTGTGCTATTTGTAATATAGAATTGAATATAAAATATTTGTTTATTAGTTGCTACAAAAAAATCAAAATCCTTTAAGCCAAAACTAATCGATTATTGAAGTATAAGATTTAACGTAATAGTTATTTATTTATTAAAATAAAATATTTTAAAAAACTTTACACATTATAAAAATAAAAACATAAAATTTAATCAAACTATTTCGAATGATTTGGTTTTATAAGTTTTATTTGATCGAAACGATTCTTACTTTTTAAAAACTAACATTATTAATTTAATTTTAATTTTAAATTAAATTTGAAACAACTCATAATATGTACATCTTAATGAGCATGGAAAAAATATTGAATGAGAAGGACGAGACTTCTCACATTTTTGGCATAGCATAGCATATGATAGAGTAGTAGTTTAGGTATATTAATTTATGTATAAAGTTATACTATAATTATTAAATAAAATATTAAGATTTATTTTTAACATATAATTAATTGATACATTAATTATAATAATATCATAACTTATAATAAATATAAATAGATTTTTAAACTCAATAATAATGGGCACATAATCAATAATTAAATTATGTTGTTGTGTTTAAGATGTATATATTCACAAAGATTATTGAGAAAAATAAATTACTTTAAAAACATATTTAATGATTCAATAAATATTTGTTATAATTTTATATAACTATTTTTGTAAAATAAATTAAAAAACATATAAAATATATTAATATTAATAATTATTTATCAGTAGTTAATTTTAGTATAATTTAATTAAGTATTGTAATTAAAACTTCATCGTTTATAAATAATTATAATAAATATTGATTTGTGATTGAATGTATATCTTAAATGATAATTATTTTTATAGTATATCTGTTTATAATTTGAGAGTGTCCCGTATAAAATAAAAATTTATATATAAATAAATGTTAAAGACACTTTTTGTATTTGTTCCTTATTCCTTTGCCCATTGATTCTCTAAATGCTCTTTGCCTACTCCTACTTTCATCATTCATCTTCTTTATTAATTACCTTTTGCGACTGTATACTCACAGTACTAATTCTCTCTCTATATTTCTGTGTCCTGAACTTATTGCTAGGGTTTTGCTGCAGCTAGATCTTTAAAATTTCACATCGAAACAGTATTAATCCTTCACTGAGATTCTTTTTCTCTTTCTTTTTCAATGATCAGTACTGTAACTTACTTGTCTTCATAATTTGTTCAGGAATCAACGACTATTAGATCTTGATAGAGCGTACAGAAAGGAGCAGAAAAAATAAAAATAAAAAAGGTATAATTCTTTTTCTGCTTCACGCTATTAATACGCAGAGATGAGAGAGCATCTAGTAAGTAGTCTCAATCTTCTCTTTATTTATTATATTAATTCCTTTATATTTTCTTGTGAAAGACTTTGATTTTAGTGTTCTTGGGTTTGATATGGAATTGGCTTGAAGAATGACGATTTATAATCAAATTAAAATTTCAATAAACACATCAACAGCGTTTGAAATTAAATAAATAAAAATTTAAGTAAAGAGAAAATATTTCTGGCTAGAGTTTGAGTTCAAATTAGCATTAAAATTGAAGAAAATTTGCTTTGGGAAAAGCAATAAAAGTTTTTTTTTTTTTTTTAAAAAAAGAAGAAGAAGAAGAAGAGAATTTATAAGTCTGTTAAAACAATAGTTCGTCCCTAAGAAGTAGCTATAAAACTATCTCTACCGTAGATCTGCAGTTTAGATTTGATCTCCATGGTTTAATGATCTAATAAGAAATTAGCAGGCTATTTAGGTTTTCCAGTTCCTGCGTAATTAGTATTACGGCTCGGATAGTTCAACTAATTAAGATTAATTATTCTAAAAGACTCTTATTTATATACATATTAAGTTTTATTTTTAATTATTTTTTATTTTTTTTTTCGTTTAAGCTATATCGATCATTTTTTTATACACATATTTGCATTAAGTACTGACTTGTACTATCAACAACTGACATACCTTTTCAAACTTTTATACACGACTCAAAACCCAACCCTCCCTCAAACTGCTCACAAGAGCACGTAGATCATTGAAAATATAGGGCTAATAACAACATTAATAATAAACAAATGGCTAAACGAATTTGTCACTATTGCTCTATCTTATTTCACTCTTCGTATAAGAGCTGTTTTTTTTTTTCAAAAGTTATTTAATCATGGATTATTCCAAAAATTTAAGTTATTTAAAATTTAAATTAGTAAAATAATAATCAATAATATTTTTATACATTTATATCCTTACATACAAGTAATGATTCTAGATATATTATGATGAACAAATACTTATAATAGGTTATTACTCTTTCAATACAAATAATACAACTTTTATATCATATTAGAAGTTACTTAGAAATCAATTTTTTCAAAATATTTAATTTTTTTTTGAAAGAACAAGTGACTAACTAACTTGTAACATAAAATGCTTATTTTGATATTATATGAGAATTTTTTAAAAACAAATTTTTTTAAAATATTTAAGTTTTTTTTTTTGAAGAATAAGTCATCTAGTAACTTCTAACATAAAATACTTATTTTTGTTACATTTTGTTTCTAATATTTTTCTCAAATAAATTTACTGACCAAATTTTGTTTAAAAATTAACTTTATATATCTCATGACCCATTTAACCATATACCCATGTGTTAAAATTTAGTCATGTGATATCACATTAAAATAAGATCAATTTTTTTAAAAAGAAAAATTGGTGATCTACAGTCAGATTTTTGACAGTAACTACAAATAAAGAGCAAATGTGTTAAAAATGTAAAAAATAAGGGACTAATTAATATCTAAATTTTGTAAAACTATATTCAACATGGGTTGGTGAAATCTTAAAATGTTGATCCAAATGAGTACACATGTAAACTATACCATAATATGATATTTAATTAATGGGAAACTTTTAATTTATTGATACGTTTACTTTATAATCAATTATCATAAATTATGATTACATTTGAGGAAATATAAAAATGTTAATTTCTTTGCTAAATTTTCAGAATAATGATCAGTAATTGGTTGCTGCATTGACTATATATATATATATATATAGATAGATATGGCTTCATCTAGCTATATGAACTTTCCGTGTGCTGCATGTAAGTTTTTGAGGAGAAAATGCATGCCAGATTGCATATTTGCTCCATATTTTCCACCAGAAGAGCCAACCAAATTCACAAATGTTCACAAGATCTTTGGCGCAAGCAATGTTAGCAAGCTTTTGAATGAAGTGGCTCCTCATCAACGAGAGGACACAGTTAATTCATTGGCTTATGAAGCCGAGGCAAGAGTGAAAGATCCTGTATATGGTTGCGTTGGAGCAATCTCAATGCTCCAACACCAAGTTCTTAAGCTTCAAAAGGAATTGGATGCCACTAATGCTGACATAATGAGATATGCTTGCAATGAACAAATGCCAACATCCCAATTTGGAAGAAAGAATAGTACTAGTACTACTATTCATGGTTCCGCTCATGGAGGAGTTACTTTTGGTCATCAAAGTTCTTCACAAGGCTTGTACTATGTTTCTGATCAATGGAATGAAGATCAGCCTTCTCAAGATGATGTTGATCATTAGAGTAGAGGAAAATTGAAGGTGTTTAATATATATGTGACTATGTGAGAGGAAGAAGATCCCTATAATCATTATTATTATTATTTATATGTGGCTTTAGGAAAACATTATTATTATAACTCAATTTGTTATAAGACTATAACGAGGGGTTAGTAGTTTTTTTACTATTGATACCCATGGACATATAATAATGTTTGATTTCGATAAAAATAATCTAATATAGTTCCGATATATGAAATAATTTATTGTAATTTATTTCATGAATACTCAAACATGCATCTTGAATTAGATTGTAATTTTTTTTGATATCTTGTTGCTAGCATATTAATCTATAATTATGTTTATGCATATGTGTTCGTCTTAATTTATTACTTTTATTAAATTATTGGATACATTGTTAGGAGAAACAAAAGATAAATAATTTGTTCTATATATTTTATATAAGTATAAAACATATATTTTAAGATTTATAGTTACATGAATTATAAATTAATAATTAAGAAGATATTATCAATACTATTTATAACTTTTCAAAATATATTAGGGTTAATTGTGGGTTTAGTATTATAATGAGTTATTAAGTATTAAAAACTTAAAATTTAAAATTCATATAAGATATAATTTTATTATATTTTATAAATATTTTAGTTAAAATAAATTCCAGCCCCTCTTTATTCATATGTATATTCTTGATTATGACAAATCTGCCTAACTCACCGTATAGTTGGTAACTATTCATTTGAATCCAAATATATATTTTTTTCGTGGTTCATCTTAAATATTTATATACAATTAAACACACCTTTTTAAGATAAAAAAAATTAGTATGATTAGAACATATACTTTAAAATAAAAAAAATGATGAATTTAATAGTTAGATTATTAGGTGAATTATAAAAACAAAATCTAAAAGTTTAAACCATATTCATCATCCAATGCCGAGCAGACCTGGTCAACAAAAGTCAACATTAATGAAAATGCTCCGTTATTTGGTTAATCTTCATAGCAATTGATTTTTATATATATTATCATATTTGAAGATAAATAATAAAATTTTACAGAATAATTGTATCGATGTTTTTTTTTTAAATTAAGCATTAAGTCAATTTATGTGTTATATTAAGCAATTATTTTATTTAAAATTTAAACCATATTAATGTTTTCTCTTTTTATTCTTTGATATTAAAAAAAATGTTATCTTTAATTTTATGGCTTGGTGTCACAAATTTTCAACTAAAAAGTGAAATAGATTGGCCTCACCTTTATGAAAACTGATTGCGAATTAAGTGGGAGATAGATTTATGATCAGTGTTCATAAAATCTGTATAAAAATAAATAATAAAAACTAAAAATGTAAAGGACAAAAATTAACATACATTATTATTATTATTATATCTTATTCAATAGAGAGAATATCTCTTTTCCTTTCATTCATTGTATGAGTCCTAAATATTAAATTGTTAATTAACACAAATATTGAAGGAAAAAAAAATATAAAACTGGTATGATTTGAGCATATTCTATGTTGAACTTTTCTCTTACCATTTGCTTTTTACTGTTCAATATTTACTGTTTTTGCGAAGAAAGAGATAAAAAGTAACTGCAATAGTTTTTGCAATAAATATACAGTCCATATCATAATAAACATGAATTTTGAAAATTAAATTAAAAATATTTCCATAAAATTTCACTATATATAATACATCACATAATATTTAATTTATACATACATAACTTATCTCACTTGATATAAATTATGTAATTAAGATATACTTAAGTCAATTTTCTTGTTATTAAAATCACTATGTTTTAAATGTACATTGAAAAGATGTTATTCCTACTTTAAACTTCATTGGCCATGCAAAATATGTATACATTTATTATTGTTTATTAAAAATAAGATTTGGGATATTTTTAAGGGATTGTTAAGCCAGAGTTATCATAGTTGATATCTTAATATTTTTCTCTCTTATATTATTAAAAAATATATTTTTGATATATTTTTTAATCATTTTGATTTGTATTTTTTTTATTTTTGGTCAAATTTAATTACATGTGTCTTATGTGATAAATTGAACAAGACATTTATGAAAATTTAGATTAAAAAAATAATAAAAAATAATTACAATCATATTTTTCAAATTAAAAAATTAATTGCATGAATACTTATTTTATAAAATGTTCAATTTTTAGTGAATGAAGTAGTATATGAATTCATTTTTCTAGTTTTATGATTAATTATAATTCAATGTCATTATTATTGAATAAAGTGGTTATTAATGAAAAATTATTGTATAAATTTTAAAATTGTGATAATATTGTTACTCTAAAGGCTAACATATTATGTATATAGTTAGGATAGATTATTTTTCTTATATAAAAGTTAACTTATTGGGTAATAACCTCATGACTAACAAAGTGTACTAAAATTATAGCACAATTTAAATCGTGTGGATGCACAAAAATTGTATGTAAGTGACATGTGAATCATGTTTGAACAAATGGTGAGACTTTATTGGATTGTAATGAGATTTATGTGATATTATTCTAAATTCATTTATACTCTTAAAATTTGATTAAATTAACGCGGATTTTTTTATTATTTTTTACTATATTTGTAAACTTAATAGAGTATAGATGTCTGATTATAAGGTATATTTACGTGACTAATTTTAATATTAAGAAATAGTTAGAATTTTAAAAAAATAATATATTGAAAAATTATTAAATTTGTGAATAAATCTTATTAAAAATAACATCAAGTAACGAATTTAATATTTACTTATTCTTTGGTTGAAACAATTCCCAAAGATTAAGTGGATATTAGTTTTTTAAAAAGTTAAAATCAGTAAGTCTTTTTGTGAATTTCATGTATTCAGTATCATCTCATCATATACTGCCGAATGTTGTCTGATGCAGTAAATTGTACAGATTTGACATTATTATGATTGTCTGCTGTATTACATCCACAAAAGACATTGTTTGCCCAATTTGAATCATGAAACTACATTCACACTACAGTTCAAAAGTGAAAATTAATAAAAGAGTGATATCCCTTCATTTGGAATAATAACTAGCTAACATTTTATCCAAATATATATATATATTAAATGATTTAACTTGTAATTTGAAATTAAAAAAAAATGATAAATGATGAGATAATTGAAAAAAATATTATTTAAATTTAAATAATGTTTTAATTAATAAAAAAAAATCATCTCAAAAATATTCCTTCTTTTTTTTTTTAATAAATAAATATTCCTTTGGTTTCAAACTGAAACTTCAGCTGAAGAAATGCTAATTAAATTGTGACTGTTTGCTAAACGTACCATTTTGACCAAACAACTTATAACGGGTCCCAATAAAAACACGTCACGCATACAGGTTTAAATTACTTAACATTACAAAACCACATAAAAAAGCTTTTGCTTTTGTTACTTTATAATTTAGAAAAATGGTAGTTGAAGTGTTATACCTTTAACAAATTCCTTTAAGAGAATGTGCATGTTAGTACTCTATTTAAATATAAATCCATTGGTTTTATAAAAGATTTCTAAAAGTTTATTTTAAAAAAAATAGAATAATATAAGTGCATTATTTTTATAAAATGTTATCCTATAATATGTGTATGTATCTAATATATATATATATATATTTATTTAAAAATAATAATGGATTTCAAATATCTTTATTTTTATAATTCTTTATTATATAAATAATTTAAATATTCAACGTAATTTTACTTTAATCTACTCAGTAAAAAATATATATATTTATTTTCATAAAATGTTAAAAAATATATGTTTATTTACGTTATAAGAAAATGAATATATGTTTTTTTAATTTTTTTATCGAAGAAACTAAAAATAAAACTATATATATATATATATAAATATAATTATACATTTTAAATTTAATAAGAAATTATATGAAAAGATGCATGAGATGTCTCCCATGCGCAGCAGAAATAGTACTAAAAGATTGAAAATCTAAGTCGTAGCCTCGTAGGTCATGTCTGTTATATATGGCATTGGCTCTTTCATTCCATAAGAGATAAGGCAGAGAAGGTCCACCATAACCGCCCAAAAAGAACAACTACTATTGACATGAACAAACACAAAACATGCTCTTTTTTGTGCAAATAAAAGTTGAAACCTCTTTCAATCCTAACCCATTCACTGATTGATTAGATGTGTTCCTAAGCATTAAGCAAAATGCCCTTTGAACAGAACATTTTTGTTCCTCTCTTGATGTCGACTTTATAGGTTATATTTAAGTTCCATCAAACTTTTTCTTTCTTTCATTTTTCGACATAAAGTTCAAGTGTAGGGTTTGCAATAGTGTTTATATCTGTGTCCTATCCATAGCAAATTAAGACATAATGAGTAAATTTTATTTGATATTCTTACATCAAGGAAATCTTTCGTATGTAAAAAATCTCGTATTCTTGAAAAAAAAAGTCCATTTTATATTAAGTGTTTTATTCACTTGATTTGAGTTCTCAAACAATGTGTTGCGCTTTTATTGAATGGAATTATTGACCCGATTTTTATCTTACAATTAAATCGAGATTTAACATAATTTTTTATTTTAAATAAGATTCTTTATGTAAAGATAGGAACACCTAGAAAATAATATTATACTTATATGAACTCAACATTTTTATACGAATGAAAATCAAATATTTCAGTACCATTTATGATAACAAATATATATATAAAAGGTATATAATTGTTGATAATATTTGTAAACAAAATATTTAAATATAATTAGCTTTTAGGTGTGTTTTTATGTTCGCTATTCAAGTCAAAGAAACTTTCAAAATTTAAGTCACTAGATTTTGAGTATATACTTGTTTTTAAATAAATTAGAATACATATTATATACATAAGAACTTTGGTATAAATACTGGATGATTAATCTACTTAGTCGATCGATCGAAGTGGTAGATCGATCGTGTGTGATCTATGTCTTCTCGAATTTATTTACAAATTAAGATATATAGATCCATCGAATAGCTGGGTTCGATCGATCAGGAGATTAGATTGATCGAGAATCAATCATGTTTGATCTACCTGATGGTTATTTTTTATGGTTGCTAGATCGATCGAAAAGGGTTTCAATCAATCGACGTTATTGGATTGATTGAATGGTTATGGTGTCACCTTAAAATCTATTTGTATACTCCCACCAAAGTGTTATTTTACTATTTTGTCCATACTAATTATTGTTCTATGGTTTGTTTTAATAGACATAATGGTAATTATTCTTTAATATAGTATTAGGGTTTCATCTCATAAATTTAAAGAACTTAATGCTCGTTCTTTTAGACAATCACACTTATTCTATTATTCTAATTATTTATGTGTTCTCTCTTTCTCTCTCAAAATGTTTTGCAAAATCTGAATCATATTCTATTAAGCTTATTCTTGAATTAATATACCAAATGTTGTGTGCTTATATATTGATTGATTAATAAACAGTTTTTTATGATACTGTGATTTCATGTTTATATAATTTTTTCTTAATTAGGTTCTTGCATGGTTAGATCAAATAACTTAGTGTGTGATTATAATTATTTAATTTAAAAAAATCATTTTTATCGAACTTGTGCTTAACTATTTGTTATAAGTTTTACTAGATGATTTAGTTTAATTGATTTATTCTTGAATCTTTTAGCTAGGGTTTTTCATTATTGAATATGTTCTAAGACACATTTTACACTTGTACTATTTGTGCTAACTTTTTAGGTGCTTATTATATAGATTTGATTGCTCGTGTGTCACAAGATATCAAAATGTTGGTCCAGATCTTTATGCCTATCTTGTAGATACCGTGAAAGAAGCAAGGACTTGTAGATAGATTACTTTGTAGGCTTTATTTATGAATGATAATTTAAGACTTAGTTTTGTAATTGATAGTTAAGTGGTCATGTGAACTGGTGATTTTTATTTTAAGTTATTATTATGGCCTAAATTATTTCTACCTAAAATATCATATATCAAGTTTTTATTATTTTCGCTTTATATTAATTATATACGATTGTATGTTTGACACATTGTATTTTTTAATTAGACATAATTTTAAAAAATACATATTCATTAATCTAAGTAAATTAGATCTGTAATTTAAATAATTTAAATCTTTCAATTTATACCGTAATAAGTTACTAAATATACTTAATGCTTGTTTAGGATCTTGTTATATATCATTGAGAGATGGTTTAAACTTAGCTCTTAGATCTTCATAATTAAGAGTTCTTCCTTATGTGTAAAAATATTTAACAAATAGATTAATGTGTTATTCTTCTATGTGTAATATGTGTCCTATTATTAATCAATATATATATTAATAATATTTTTTTTATAATTCATGGTTAATCATACATATATGTAGTGATAATTGTTCATATTTAAAATTACCTTGCTTCTTATGAATGCCTAGTTACAATTATTTGGTATTAATTTTAGGATACAAACATGTAAAATCATTTTAGAATCAAATCATCTTAAAATTACTTACCTTGATATGGTATTGTTCCTTCTAATAACATAATCTTTCATATTTGGATCAACCTTTTGAAATCCAATTGGCTTTATATATATATATATCCAAATGGATAAAATCTTAAAATTAAAAAAAATTGAATTAAATTAGTTAGAATAATTTGAATTTGATCCTTCAATTTTACTCACCCCTGATTGAGCATAGCCATCCAAGACCCATAGGCTCTATTTCGATCGAGTGCTAAACAAACCCACACTGTACATGTCTATACACCAAATTAGTGGGCTTACTGATATGTGGGACAATTTAAAAGCATTCTATGAGTACTTTTTCCCTCGGAAAGAAAAAGAAAAACAACAACGATAACAGAACTTTATATATGCCGGGAGAGATGGCATGGAAAAAAAAAATTTTGATCGTACAAGGTTTATAGATATTAGAAAGATATGTAATACAAAACAATATGTTTGAACTTTTTTAACTATCGAAAAGTTGGAGACATATTTGTTATCTTACTAATTAATGCGTGATTTTTTTCTCAATATTAATTCATTAAAGTGATAGTTTTATGATATATATAAATTCATAATTTCAAATTTATTTATGTATTATGGGTACTTTAACTTTTATGCTTATTTTTTTTTTTTATCTTTCTCTAAGCAAAAAAAAAAAAAAGAGGCCAGTTCACCAACTTAAAGGCACAATGACACAACTCAACAATTTTACAAAAACACAATTACAAATGTGTCAGTATAAACTAGACATTAATTCTCTCTTACGAAGCCACCTAACTTTCTAATTTTTTTTCTCTTATTTCAGTTTCTTTAAGAGTGTCCAAAGCACTTTGATACTTGTTTCTCATGCAAAGCCCTTACTCACCAATAGACATACATACGTGTCACCAATTTGCTCCCCCAAATGCTCTATAAAAAAACTCACCGTTCTTGTACCTCTCCCACATCTATTTAACTATTGCTCTCTTTCTAAATTTCTTATATAATTTTTTTTTTAAAAAAAAAAAGCTTCAAACAATGGTTGATCGTATTGATCGTGATCGTAGTCCACACCAAATTCAAGTTCATACCCAACAACACCCCTATAGTGCTGGGGCTGGTGGTCATCAATATGGTGCTGGGGGTAAAAATGCCTTTTTCCAACAAGAAGAAGGCCCATCAGCTACCAAAACTCTTATTGTTATTTCACTCCTTCCTGTTGGTGGGTTGCTGTTAGCACTTGCTGGGTTGACACTAGTGGGCACCATTATTGGGCTTGCTGTCACCACCCCACTTTTCATCATCTTCAGTCCAATTCTTGTTCCGGCTGCTATCACCGTGGGTCTTGCTGTCACTGCCTTCCTAGCCTCGGGGGCTTTTGGACTCACCGGGCTCTCATCTCTCTATTGGGTCCTCGACTACTTCAGGCAAACCAGTAAGTCGGTGCCGGAGCAACTGGACTATGCAAAGATGCGCATGCTGGATGCTACAGCATATGCAGGCCAGAAGACCAAGGACGTAGGCCAAGAGGTTCAGAACAAGGCCCAAGATGCCAAGAGGTCGTGAGGTGAATCACTGGGTCTTAAGAGAAAAAAAGGGATTGAAGGGGGCAAAGAATGGCCAGGGAATAATGTTGTTTAATGGGTTTTTAGATAATGTAGTTTATTTCTTTGTGTAATTTTGTATGTTTATTTTGTATTTGTGGTAGCATCTATTTATGTGTTGTGTTCTTGTACGTTATGTGTCAGAATTGAAGAGACGGATAAATTTGGTGTAGTGTATCCTTTGGTGTTATGTTCAATGTAATATTGTCCTTATGTTCTTTATTTCTTCTCAATAGTAGATTGCCACAAATCTCTAATAACAACTTTATATTTGTAATGAATAGTTGATCACCAATGTCCTCTTACACTATCGAACAAGCTATAAATGACCTCAAAAGCTCAAAAATCGATGAAAAGCCAAGAAAAGATTTCCTATATACATTATGTTTTGGTCTTAAAGCATTTTGGACACTACACTGTATCTGTATAAAAGGAAAACGACGAATGTTCCAACCATTGACAATCATAAATATAATCATGAGAAGCCCAAAACTCGTTTTGTGGTTATTGCTTTGGCACATTTAGAAAGATGTTCAGTTTGAGACCTGACCTCAGTGTCCATGGCACCTGAATCAGCACTTGAGTATCTAGAGCGTAAGAACATTCGATGCAGCCACGAACATCGCCCTGCGGGGTGCCCATTTCAAGCATGATGCAACTCCAATATGACTGTTCCAACTCGCAATCTGTTTGATTGGAATTACAAGATTGTTATTTTAGAATTTTTTGCATTATGAAAAAATATCCACAGGAAAAATGTTCAGTAAATGGAATTATTGTTCAAAAAATAGGAAACTCTTGTAGCTAAAAGTTACTGATAACTAAAAATCAGTTGTGCTTGTAAAAATTGGACACAACTATATATTATTCCTATGAGGAGAAGGAAAAAAAAGTATATAATCCCATAAAAATATTCCACAGAAACAATCATCATACATCTAATATTCAATTCAAATAAGAACATTGCTCATTCCTAGCAACAAAAAATATAGAACATTGCTAAATAGTAGTATGATTTAATTCTGTTTCCCTCCTAAAGAGCCATATATGAAAGGTGTGGTTTTGAATTCTCTGGTGCAAGAATGGAAGATTTTGTTCTTGTTATGGATCTCTCCTCCAGCTTTTGTTTAGTAATCAAACATTATAACAAATTAAAATGACTCACACTTGTAAATGATAGAAAATTTGGATAAAATAGTATAATCACAAATTCTCCCTCCTAATATCTTTCTTTAAAGAATATCAAATAACAGAGAAATAGATAATACACAACACAAGAATTATAGTGGAAACTCCAAATTAGAGAAAAACCACTTTCGTTGTCAAAAGACAACCAGAGAAAAATTCACTATGTGGAAAATTGTTACAACCACACTCTCAGTAATTTTCTCACACACCCAAAAGACAAGAGCAATTACAAGTCCAAGAGAATTTTTCCACAAAATTCTCTCATTCAAGAACTTCTCGTGCAAGCTTTTCTCTATTTTTGGGATGATTAACAATGAAGAAATGAAAGCCATTATAGCCTTCAAGTTCTCATTTCATATGCCAAACATTTCTTCATTCAACAAAATTAGGCTACATAATTTTCCTATTCTTTATTCAAACAAGGTTAGGCACCTCCATCTTTGACAATATAGTAAGCCACCTTTCATGAATTTTCTTCTAAATTAGGCACCTTTTATTTTGACTAACAAACCTAATATTATTTTTAATCAATCATAACATTAAATAGCATAATCTTCAGCGCAAGTGACCTCCAAAATCATTTCATGGCGTCTAAAAGGACTATTAGGACTTACTCAGATACATTGAAAAGGATATGAGCACATAAAATCAAAAACTAAATAAACATATCGTATCAGCAACTGAAAACTAAGGTGCATATTGCTAACTTTTGAAGTGCTGCAGAATGCAGCCTATCTATCTTTCACGAGAAACAGAACACATTGATTAGATCGCTACCATGCACAGAATAAATAATCAATTATGTACGGCACACGTCCCCCTTCTCAAGTTCCGGATGGAATCTGCAATGGGAAAGAAATTGTGCCAAGTCTTGTTCGTTGAAAGAACATAAAAGCTACCTAAATCTATTTGTGGGTAAGCTATGGGTCACAAAATTGTTTTTCATCTCAAATAGTATACAATTGGTCACTCATATGTAAACGTGTCAAATGAGATAAAATCTCTCGTTAGTCTATGGTACAATTCATAAATTTTATGAGCTTATTTAATTTAATTTTACTTATTTTTTCGTGGATTAGGATAATATTATAACGAAATATCTTATTTATCCCAAATAAGCGTAAATGATGAGTAAAATTACACAAAAAATATATATTTATTAAACTTTTGTCTATAATGAGCATTTTTTATTCAATAATTTAAAAATAGGCTTAGTTGTGTTTTATTTTAAAAATAAATTAAATATAGCCTTAACTAGAAATCCCATCTTTTTAGTTAATTTTATTTAAAAAAAATAAAAAAATATTTCAATCATATTTTACAAAACATAATTATTATAAATATAATAAAACAATAAAATTTTATAATTTTATAATTAATTTTAAATACACAAATCTCTTTTATCATATCATATATTAAAATTTTATTTTAAAAAATAAAAAATAATTTATTTTATAATAAAATAAATATAAATTTATACATATTGAAAATGATATTAAGTATTTCGATAATTCATAAATAATATAATTCATTATTATTGTTGTTATTAAATATAATTATAATTTTATTTAATAAATAATTATAATATTAATTATAATTATCATATAAAAAATAATATTCATAAAAAAATTAAATTATTAAAAAAAATTGTGAAGCCTCTCTGTCTAACTTTTTACAATATACAATACAAACATAGAACATTATATCGCAAATTTTATGTGAAAATATTATTTAATATAAAACTATTATAATTATTTTTATTATTAATATAATAAAATATATAGATTATATCTAATTAATTATATTTTAATACTTAAATTAAATTATTATTAATAAATATTTGTTATCTTAATAATAATAAAATTATAATAATATTAGAGATATGTGTTATAATGTAATCTATTTTTTAATTTCTTTAATCTTAAATAATTTATTTTAGTAAAGTTTTTAATAATTTAAAATTTAATAATTTATTATTATTTTAAATTATTTTATAATAAAATTTTGATAAGTTATTTGTTATAAAAAAGTATATATTTTTTATTATATAAATATAAATTATTATTTATTAAAATTCGGTGGAAGAGGATTTTTTTTATTTTTCTTTTAGAAAATAAGAGAGGAAAAAAAGAGTGCTGGGAATTAGGGAAGGAGAGAGAAGAAGAGAAGTTGTTAGAAATTAGGGTGGGAAGGTGAAAAAAGATAAAAAAAAAATGACCGATGAATTGTTGAATTTGTTATAATTAATCTATTTCTAAACTAAAATATAAACAAGTCTATTTTCAAACTATTGAATAAAAGATGTCCATAATAGACAAAAACCCATGTTTATTTATAATAACCATGAGTCTTTTAAGATTAAATATAAATAGATGAGATGTGATTAGATTAAATTTAAATAGATAATATAATTTTTAATTCATGAATTCATTAAAGATATTAAATATGATGTGAGATGTAATAGGATAAATTATAATTTAACCCATTACAAGTTACACAATGAGTTAAGATTATCACAAGTTTGTGATAAAAATGTGTTTTCTATTTGAAAATGAAATAAATGAATACCTCATTTCGTGTATCAATGCTCCATTTAAGCATGCAAAGTTCAATATCCTAAACTTTTGAGAAAGAGAACTAGATAAGACTTAAAGTATACATCAAAGTATAATTTCATAAATGCATCAAGAACGCATATGCAGCATATGTATATGCATCAAGAACGTGTATGATGTTGTTTGTGGTTGTCAAGAGCATTGATTTCCCATTATTGCTAAATTTTATATCACAAATTTCAGCTGTCTCCAACAACAAGAAAAGTATCAAATGGGTCTTACTTCAGAAAAGTTTTAGTTAGAATCTTGATGAGAAAGAAAAAGGCCATAGCCTATGTTGAGGAAAAGCTACTATTTCAAAGGTAAGAACCTTGTCATAAGAGCGTGAATCGAACAATTTAATTGCACCCCTTCCATCGCCACAGCAAAATGTACTAACTGAAAGGAAACATTAACAGATTGTTTATCAAGCTCTTTTGGCTCATGTACATATATGCTTTTATTTTTTGGGACTAATGTCACGTCTCGCTCGAATTGTCCCACAAAATCCAAATAAATGGTGCTTGCCTAAAGGATCTAGATTTTTCTACATGAGAAAGTTCTAAGAGTGGCCTAGAGATGTCTAGAAATGGCTAGAGTTGGAAGGACTCAACTCAAGCTTTGAATACCCTAGAATGTTCTAGAGCACGCTGGAGGGTGCTAGAATGGGCTGGAATATTCTTGAACATGCCGGATGATCCATGAAGGATGTAGAAGTTGCTGGAAGTTTACGGAACATCCCGGAACCTGCATGAAGGAACTAGACAAACCTAGAAGACTCTAGAGTTAGCTAGAAGGTCCTAGAACCTTGTAGCATATTGTAGATAAAACAAGAACTCTCTTGTATATTCTAGACCTAGAAGAATTTAGAAAGTGGTGACATAGCCTTAAGCTTAGAGCCACACTATAAATAGACCAATTGGTCTACATTTATATGCATCCTTGGAAATCCTTGGGAATTCTTAGTATCTTGTAAGATAAACTCTCTCTAGAGCAATACAAAGCATTCTTTACAAACTCTATTTCTAGTCTCTTTGGAGTTTCATTCGGATTCAAAGGCAGGCTTAGTGCAATGAATGGTGCTAAGTGCCGCACGATCGATACTTGAAATTTAAGGTCGTGACAGTTGGTATCAGAGCTTTCAGTTGAAGCATTTCTACCTTTGGCATAATGAAGAACGCTACTCCATCTACACCAAGCGTCGATGTTCCACCTATGGAACATGGGCGTGAGGAAGTTCGGAAACCATCAAAGGAATCTCGAGCCATGTCGAAAGACATACTATCTAGCTTAGAAGCATGTGTGGGGAGTGTGCAGGACAACTTAGGGGAGCTATTCGACAGGGTGGACAACTTAGAGGAACGTTGCAATGGCTTGGAGGCCAAGGATGTGGAGATCCACGCAACAGTTAAGATGTCCCTCAACGAGCTAGATGATGGGTTAAGGCAAGAGATTGATGGGTTAAAAGCTGAACTTGCCAAAGTAAGGGATCTTGTCCAAAGAGAACTTGATAATGTCTTGCTTAGAATGGAGGACATGGGTGGTGATCTAGCTCTATGTAAGCGGGCTATGGCTGCAAGAACTAGCACAACCACCGTCATTGAGGCTAATATGGTGGATGTTCCCAAGCCTAAGACCTTCAATGTTGTTAGGAATGCTAAGGAAGTTGAAAACTTCCTATGGGGGTTGGAACAATACTTCGAGGCTACTGGCATAACGGACCATGCCAGCAAGATCCAAACTGTTGCCATGTATTTGTCCGACACTGCTATGTTGTGGTGGAGACGAAGGCATGGACATGTGCAATGAGGGATTTGCACAATTGAAACCTTTGAAGACTTCAAAAGGGAATTCAAAATGCAGTTCTTCCCCGTAAATATTGATGAGGAGGCAAGAGGTCGATTGCGACGGTTAAAGCAGACAAGTAGCATAAGGGATTATGTGAAGGAGTTCACAACTTTGCTGCTTGAAGTTCCTGACACATCAGACAAGGATGCCCTATTCTTGTTCATGGATGGTCTCCAATCGTGTGCTAACCTCGAGTTGAAGCGACGTGGTGTCCAAGACTTATCTTCGGCTATCGCGATTGTGGAAAGCTTTATTGACTACTCCACAAACAAGGAGAGCTCAAAAGCCACAGATAAAAAGTTTGTTGGAGGAAAGAGTGGGGGAGGCCATGCTAAAAGTCAGGGACCCAAGAATCATAAAGATGGCTCCTCATTCAAATCACGGGATAAGGGGAAGGAAAAGGAGGATCGTGGTGCCTCAAAGCCCCGTGTGACGTGCTTCATTTGCGACAGACCGCATTGGGCACGTGAATGTTCGAAAAGAAAGGCATTGAATGCCTTAGTTGCTTCCACTCATGACCAGGATGGAGGCGAATCGGACAAAGGTTCAAAGATGGGTTCTTTGTGCCTACTTGGTGCATTGTAGAGCGCCCCAAAGACCCCCAAAGGCTTGATGTACATAGATACAACCATCAATGGGAAGGTCGCCAAAGCTTTGGTGGACACAGGTGCATCTCATAACTTTGTTTCAGTGGAGGAAGCAAAGAGACTCAACCTGAAGGTTATCCATGGAGGGGGATCTCTCAAAGCAGTTAACTTAGTAGCACTACCATTGCATGGAGTCGCTCGAGGAGTTAAGGTTAGTATCGGCGCTTGGATTGGCCAAGTGGACTTATCAGTATTGCCTATGGACGGATTCACTATTGTATTCGGCATGGAGTTCTTGGACCAGGTTAAAGATTTCTTGGTGCCATGCTCAAACTCTATGTGCATTATGGATGGTTCGAAGGCGTGTGTGGTACCGACGGAAAGGACCACAAGTCCTACTACCCAAGCTCTCTCAGTGCTTCAATTTAAGAAGGGATTGAGGAAGGAAGAAGAGAGTTACTTGGTCATCTTAAAAGAATACGGCAATGAAGAGGCGTTACCAAAGCCAAGCTTGCCAACGGAAGTGCAAGCTGTCTTATATAAGTTCCAGGATGTAATGCCTGAGGCATTACCCAAACGGTTACCTCCAAGGAGGGAGGTAGACCATGAAATAGAGTTGGAACCCGGCACTAGGCCACCAACAATGAGCCCTTATCGGATGGCGAACTTAGAGTTGGCAGAACTGCGGAAGCAACTCGATGAATTGCTAGATGCTGGCTTCATAAGGTCCTCTAAAGCCTCATTTGGTGCCCCGGTGCTCTTTCAAAAGAAGAAGGATGGCTCGCTATGAATGAGCATCAACTATTAGGCTCTAAATAAGATCACAGTCAAGAACAAGTATCCTATCCCTCTTATTGCTGATTTGTTCGATCAATTGGGGAATGCTAGATACTTCACAAAATTGGACTTACGATCAGGATATTACCAGGTACGCATAGCCAAGGGAGATGAGCCCAAGACTACTTGTGTGACCAGGTACGATGCCTATGAGTTCCTTGTCATGCCATTTGGTCTCACAAATGCACCAGCCACCTTCTGCACTCTTATGAACAAGATTTTCCATTCCTACCTCGATCGGTTCGTGGTAGTATATCTTGACGACATTGTGATATATAGCTAGACTTTGGAAGAACATCTAGAGCATTTGGAGAAGGTGTTCAAGGTCCTGAGAGAAAATGAGCTATATGTCAAGAAGGAGAAATGTTCTTTTGCTCAAGTTGAGGTGATGTTCTTGGGGCATAGGATAAAGGATGGGAAACTGATGATGGATGGAGCCAAGGTGAAAGCCATCCAAGAATGGGAACCTCCTACCAAGGTCCCCGAGTTAAGATCTTTCCTTGGACTGGTGAACTATTACAGAAGGTTTATCAAGTCCTACTCAGCGAGAGCAGCCCCACTGACTGACTTGCTCAAAAAGAACAAGGCTTGGGAATGGACAAGGGAATGCCAAGCCTCATTCAAAGACTTGAAGAAGGTCATTAGTGAAGAACCAGTGCTTTGCCTACCCGACCCTTCCAAGATGTACGAGCTGCACACAGATGCCTCAGACTTTGCCATTGGTGGAGTGTTGATGCAGGAAGGGCATCCGATAGCTTATGAGAGCTGCAAACTTTATGACACCGAACGCCGCTACACTGTGCAAGAAAAGAAAATGATAGCTATCATTCATTGCCTAAGGGTGTGGCAACACTACTTATTGGGTTCTCATTTTGTTATCATGATGGACCATGTAGCGACTAGCTACTTTCAGACTCAAAAGAAGTTGAGTCCCAAGCAAGCTCGATGGCAAGACTTCTTGGCGAAGTTTGACTACAGGCTGGAGTACAAGCCCGGTAAGGCAAATGTGGTGGTTGATGTGCTGAGTCGAAAGGTGGAGCTAGCAGCTTTGAGTAGGCCAAAGAGTCCTTTGTTGGAAAGGATCAAAGAAGGGTTAGAGCATGATGCCATTGCTCAAAACCTCCTTGCCCTCATCAAGGAAGGAAAGACGAGACGATTTTGGCTTAGTGACGGACTACTCTATGCCAAGCAAAATCGCATCTTTGTGCCGAAGTAGGGGAGCATAAGGAAGAAGCTTATCAAGGAGTGTCATGACTCGCTATGGGTTGGGCACCCAGGAATGAGACGCACCCTTGCTTTGATCAAATCAATCTACTACTGGCCTCAACTATGGGACGATGTTGAAGCCTATGTAAGGACTTGTCTTGTGTGCCAATAGGACAAGATAGAGTAGCATACACCCGGAGGCTTGCTAGAGCCGTTGCCCATTCCAAAGAGACCATGGGAAAGTGTCTCTATGGATTTTATCACTTGCTTGCCAAAATCAGAGGGCTTTGGCAGCATTATTGTAGTAATTGATTCCTTCAGCAAGTACGCAACATTCATACCTGCCCTCAATGGATTGTACGACAGATAAGACGGAACACTTGTTCCTTAAACATGTTGTGAAGCATTGGGGGATTCCATCCAATATCGTGAGTGATCGAGACCCACGATTCACAGGAAAATTTTGGACAGAATTGTTCAAGTTGTTAGGATCAGACTTGAACTTCTCCACAAGCTTTCATCCTCAAAGTGATGGACAAACAGAGTGCGCTAACGCATTGCTGGAGTTGTATCTGAGGCACTTTGTGAGTGCCAATCAACATGATTGGGCTAAGTTGCTGGATGTAGCCCAATTCTCCTATAACTTACAAAGGAACGAGTCTACCGCAAAGAGTCCCTTTGAGATTGTCGTGGGACAACAGCCCATGACTCCTCATGCCTTGGCCACGAGTTATGAAGGAAAGAGTCTTGCTGCCTTCAAATTTGCCAAGGCGTGGCATGAACAAGCTGAGTTGGCCCGAGCCTATTTGCACAAGGTATCTAAGAAGATGAAGAAGTGGGCTGATAAGAAAAGAAAGGTGGTTGCATTTCAAGAAGGTGATTTGGTCCTTGTCAAACTATTACCACAACAGTTTAAGTCCTTGCGAAAGGTTCACAAGGGGTTAGTACGGAAGTATGAAGGATCATTTCCTGTTCTCAAGCAAGTCGGTAAAGTGTCCTACAAACTGTAACTACCTCCAAAGCTTAAAATCTATCATGTTTTTCATGTAAGTATGCTGAAACCTTTTCATGGAGACAAGGAAGACATAAGTCGGAGAGAATCTAAGAGGGCGCCTACTGCAGTGGTAACCTCCTTCGACAAAGAGGTTGACTCAATTTTGGCAGACCGCTTGATACGACGAAGGGGCGTACCAAGTTATCGGAAATACTTGGTCAAATGGAAGAACGCCTCGGACGAAGAGACAAGCTGGGAGCCTGAGGATTCTTTGTGGCAATTCAAAGATGACATAGAGAGGTTCAAGCTTGAAGGCGCGACGAGGGCGTCGCGAACTTGAGTGGGGGAGGGTGTCACGTCCCGCTCGAATTGTCCCACAAAATCCAAATAAATGGTGCTTGCCTAAAGGATCTAGACTTTTCTACATGAGAAAGTTCTAAGAGTGGCCTAGAGATGTCTAGAAAGGGCTAGAGTTGGACGGACTCAACTCAAGCTTTGAAGACCTTAGAATATTCTAGAGCACGCTGGAGGTGCTAGAATGGGCTAGAATATTCTTGAACAAGCCGGATGGTTTATGAAGGATGTAGAAGCTGTTGGAAGTTTAAGGAACATCCCAGAACCTGCATGAAGGAGCTAGACAAACCTAGTAGACTCTAGAGTTGGCTAGAAGGTCATAGAACCTTGTGGCATATTGTACATAAAAAAAGAACTCTCTTGTATATTCTAGACCTAGAAGAATCTAGAAAGTGGTGGCATAGCCTTAAGCTTAGAGCCACACTATAAATAAATCCATTGATCTCCATTTGTATGCATCCTTGAAAATCTTTGGAATTCTTAGCATCTTGTAAGATAAACTCTCTATAAAACAATACAAAACATTCTTTACAAACTCTCTTTCTAGTCTCTTTGGAGTTTCATTCGGATTCAAAGATAAGCTTAATGCAACAGACGGTGCTAAGTGCCGCACAATCGATACTTGAAATTTAAGTTCGTGATACTAAACCTGCTAACCATTAATAGATTACTTATACATCTTCTCAATTTTAAAATATCTCTTGAAATTTTGTTTAAAGTGTTTCTGATTATAATCATATCAAAGTGTGATTTTCAACCACTGCTAATTAAATTCATTTTAATTTAATTTAAATTTTTTTAATAAAAAAATAAATTTGGTAAAAAATAAATATATCGTTGATAAAAGTGTTATTTTTATTTTGAAAATTAGGAATGTTATTTTTATTTAAAAAAAACACTAATTTTTTAACCCAATATGAAAAAATAATTGCATGGAACTAAACTTTAATTCACTGGTTTAATTTATAATTTTATATATAATATTTTATATATTAAAATATGTATAATATAATTCTTTTTTTTTTCTACGCCAATGTTCCACACAAAAGTATAATTGTTAAAAAAAAAACCCACCCATCCACAAGTACAAACTCCTTACAAAGTGCAACCGCCCTATGCCACAACCGTTGAAGTCGAAACTCATTGGTATAGTAAAGGCGCCGTTTCCTTGCCGCCACTTCTTCAATCTTCATTCTGTACTAGCAGCATTTGATAGCTGAAACATGAGCTTGTTTTGAGACTCAAAATGGACTCATACACTCCTTTACTGGAGAAAATTCGCGTTCCTCAATCGTCGCTCCAGAAATTGGCCGTCATTTCCATCTTCTCCAAGCTCCGATCAGCATCCAAGTACTTGGATTCAGAGTCCGAACCTGGAAGAGATGCTATTTCTCAATGCCTTCACACTGATTCTCCTGCCGTCATCGACCAGTCTGTTCGCGAACTTTGTCGCTTTGTTGTGGACTCTCACATGGACGTCTCTCGCGCTTTGCTGGAGTTCCAGTCTGCACTCGAAGGTTCCCACCCTCGACTCGTTGACCTTTTCGTGAAAGGTTTGGGCTTCCTTGTTCGATTTGGCTTTCAGAAGAGTCATATCAAATGGCGATCGTGTTCTACCGAGAGTCACCCCTTTGTTAAGGTACGAGGAAATAGAAAGTTGAAATCACTTTACAAGTCTATTCTTGAGTTAAGGGTTTGTTTTCAAAATAAGCTTTTTTTCTCTTTTTTTTTATTAAATAAGTAAAAGTTACATTCGAATTCGAACTTGGTACATGGTGGTGAGGTGGGGTGAGTGTAATACCAAATCCCTTGAGTTTAAACCTTATTGCTATGTAAAGCAACGAGACTGTAGAATACTGGAAATGGAAAGTTTTCACATATTGGGCTGGTAGACTCTTGATTGATTAAAGCTAAGTTTGTGATGGAGCGACGTGTTTCAATGTTTGGCAGGTTCTTGCTTGTCGTTCAGAGGTCCAGTCTGAGCTTGTGCAGCAAGTTTTACTGTTAATGACACAATACAAGAAATTCGGAATGGTGGAAATTTGCGAATTCTTAAGGCCCTTTCTTATATATTCAATTTTAAGGATACCCTTTTCAGATTCAACATCCTCTATGTTTGCGAGGCATTTAATATCGTTAATGTCATCATTTTGTTGCACATTTCCTCTTGACTCACTGCCTGTTTTTAGGTTGTTAACAAAAAGCCTTAATTACCTACCACTCAATGCAGAAGTAAGTGTGATGTAAACTTGATCAAAACTGAAGGTCAATATTCAATTTCATTAAAATGTTGAAACTTCTTAATAACTAAATAATTTACAGGATTTTAGGAATTTTGCATACTTTGTGGAGCATATGGTAGATGCATATATTGTGGTATTAAGGAATTTGGCCAGTACAAGAATGGTAACCTCTTACACTTTATGGTGATGGAGCTAATTTGTTTCATGTCACTTTGTTTTGCCCTTTAAACGTTAATTCATATACAAGCATGATGTCATTTTTAAATTTTATTTTGGCAGCTAAATTTTGAAGCCCAACAATGTGGTTTGGAATTGTTAGAAACAATTTTTTCTCTATATTTGTGTCATCGCAAGCTATCTGGTGGGATTGAGATCATAGTTGAGCTATCCAGGCGTGTTTTAGTTGTTCAGAAGGATCTTGGGTTGCAATATGTACCAAAATTGTCTTCAGTTTTGCTGTCTTTATTTGTCATCCTTTTGCAATCGGAGCTTGAACATGAACAACTTTTTATATTGAATCTTCTCCGCTTTATACTAAAATGGAAATATGGAAATGGTATGTCTAATAAATCCTCTTTATTTATATGGCTCTCTATATACAAATTAATTTCTGAAGATGTATCTAATCTAATAATATGTCCATTTATAAACTCAAGAAAGAGAAAACTGCTGCCAAGGTTCCCTTGATCATGTAGGTCCATTTGATTAGAATTGACGTTTTTTAGTCATTTTAGTTTTTGAAAACTAAATGGGGATAAGGACAACTTACATTTTTATATTTTCTACTAAAATATTAATTTTCATATCACATGATTCAAACACAATTAAATGACCAAAAAGGGGATAAGGACAATATTAATTTTCCTGTCAGCCTTTAACAAATAGGGTTAAAAGTGACAATTAACATGAAATTATTTAGTGAACTTTTTTTAATAGAATGTTGATTGACAATTTTTTTGTTTTAGTATTTTAAATAATTTAAAAATCGATAAATATTTTTTTAAGTAAAACTATTCTCATAATTTTTTATTGAAATATTCCCCCCCTAATTTCTATCTAAATAGTTTTATGTTTATTATTGCTTTTGACCTTATTAAAGGCGTTTTAATCTAGTGACTAAAAAAATACTTTAATTGAAAAGGTATTGAAGGAATGCAATTTGTTCTTAGTTTGACCCTTTTCAAAACTAAAAGACTAACAGGCACCATTTCTAATATAAGGGACTAAACCATGTATGGCTGACCTCTCTTCATGAGATATTTTGGTATTCTTATCTCTTCATCCTGCTTATTGGTTTATTATTTTAATAAAAGTTTAATACATTGGTTTATTATCACTTCATCCAAATAGTCTATTTTGAACTTAAGGCTACATGAAATATCATTGTAAAAGGTAGTGATGGTTGTCCCTTACTACTAATAATATTTTCTTCTTGAATAATGCTTTGTGATATATATATTTTTTAAATTAACGATCTCACTTTCCATTCTCTCTTTTCTTTCCAAAACATAATTTACTATGTCTATGATCTTTTGTTGTTGTTGATCTTTCTTATGTAGTTATGTTACATCTTATATATTTTACTCTCTTTTTTTGGCTGATATATTATACTTTTACCAGAATATGTTGTTGGCAGGACAAAAAGTGCTTTGAGTGAAGAGCTTTTATTGATATTTCCCGTTGTCGGCCTTTGTTCATCCCCTTCAAAACTTGTCAAAGGAGCAGCTACTGATATTCTTGTCATAATAGAAAATCTTTTGGTAGAACTTTCAGCTGCTGTGAATAACCAGCCTCTAAAGGAAGAGAGACTTCCATCCCCAAGCACACCTGGATCTATTGCATTTAGACTTTTGCGAAATCAATGGTTTCAGGTTTTTATTTAATGTTATTGTCACCTTGTGTACTTGACATTATTTTCTTTTCTCAGTGTGGTTGTGTTGGTTCTTTCCTGTAGAATCATTGTAACATTTTGGAAAAAAGGTAATTTGAAGTACCTAAATGTTGGGTTGCATTCTTGCATATCTTGGAAAGTTCAATTCTAGAATTAGAAAGATCTTACCACTAGCATATTTGGGGGCTACCATTTTTACAATTTAAAAGGTATAAGGTGGCATATGTGTTGGGAACTTTTATTATCTATCCACTCTTGGTGGTAGGTAGGCAATACATAACAAAAAATTGTTGGAAAAATAACATTTATAACACCTTTTATAACTTACAATTACAAAAATAACACATTTTATAAGTTATAGGGGTGTTATTTGGGTTCGTTACCTTAGTAGTACCATGATTTTACTTTTATTACCCTTTTTTACCCATATTTTTGAGGTGATGTCTTAGTCATACCTCTATTTTGATTATCTAAAAATGTCTTTTTAATATCATACGTGTATTACTGCATATGTAAAAATCTCCAATTAAATGACAAATTGTATCAAATTAGTACTTTTTTTAAATGGTACTAAGGTACTACATCAAAAATTTATGTAAAAAAATGTATCAAAAGTAAAATTGCGGTACTACTAAAGTAACAAACCTGTGTTATTTTATGAAATATCCCAAAATTCTTAACTATCTTGGTTCTTTCCTACAGGATCATTTTCCATCCAATTTCTTTCTGAGGTTTGCTTCTAGTGGTAAAACTGATGGGAAAGCAAGCTCTTGGACTTCCCAGTTAAGAGAATACACTTCGTGCATCATTGATAGACGGAAGCACTTTCCACAGAGGGTGCCTCAACATATATTTTCATCTGGTAAAGTGTTTGGAGGTTCTTAAATTTCTTTAAGTTCCTCTGTTTGCTAGTTGGAGAGTTGTTTGTTTTGATGTAATTTCGTTTAGATGGTAAGGCTCATTTAATTTGTCCTTTCGTGTTTTGTTTTATTTTTTGTTATAGAAATGCCGTTGTTACTCTGTGCCATTGCTGGTGTTCTGGTGATGCATCAGTCCCTGGGGAGTTCTTCCGTAGATTCATTAAAAGCAATAGGCATCATGGATCCTAAACTGGGGTCTCAATTGTTGTTGCTTGTCCTATTCTACAATAATATACTCACTAGAGAAGATGTAATTTTTCGGGACATGTCGGTAAGTGTTTTATGTTGTACTGTGGGCTCATGTCCCTTTTACCCAACGTTGCACATAGTAGGTTTCTATCTTTTCTTCTGGCTCTTTATCATCAGCATTTGCAACTCAACTGTTTTGTAGCTACAACTTCTTGGAGTGCTTCCAGCAATTGCTTCCCATTCTGTGATGATGCCACTCATAGTTCAAACTATCTTGCCAATGCTTCAGAAGGATGCCAAACCGTATGTATAACATTACTCTTATTCTTCTGTTTCTGTCCCTCCTCTCTCCAAGAATCAACTTTGTGGTCTTAAACTGAGGTTAGGTTTTTAGCAATGATTGCTATGTCCTGAAGAGGATTTTCTCAAATACATAATTGTCTTCTCTTATTTATTGGATATATTTCATTATAACCTAAGTTGGTTTTATCTTATAAATTATCTTCAATCATTGATGAACTTTTATCTTCAAAAATTATTTTTATCTATTTTTTTCAGAACATTATATGCAACGGCTATTCGTTTACTTTGCCAGACCTGGGAAATCAATGATCGTGCCTTTAGGAGTTTGCAAGTGAGATCCATATTATGTTGTCTTTCATATTCCATATTTTGGCTTTAATTGTGCTCACAAATTTCAAATAGTTTTCTTTTTCGTGACCAGAAAAATTCAAATAATTTTTTTTTACTAATTCAAACTTAGAAAACTGTAGAAATAAAAATAATACCCATCAGCTACTTTCAGTATTCAGTTCCTGTCACTAATATACTATTTGTATCTTTGCTGCTGCTTTATCTATAGGCAGTATTGCTTCCAAAAGGAATTTTAGAATTCAAGTCTGAGAGAAATATATGCATCAGTATGGCGGCTTCCATCCGTGATGTTTCCAGAAAAAGCCCAGATAGGGGTGTTGACCTTATATTGTCTGTTGCTGTGAGTATTCTGCTAGAAGATGTTCTACCTTTATTGTTTACAATCCATTCAGCTTTAAGGAGCTTTACTTTTGCTTTTGTATCAACAGGCTTGTATTGAAAGCAAAGATCCTGTGGTTCAAGCTCTTGGATTTCAAAGTCTTGCCTACCTTTGTGAAGCTGATGTCATTGGTAATCTTGATTTCACTGTGAATTTATTTGCATTAGATGTTTGTTTTTCATGCATTTATTTCTATATAAATGAACTCAGGTTGCTCATTTTATAAATACGTAGTATTGCTAGAATAATTTGTTATGTATTCTTGTCCAGATTTTTATACTGCCTGGGATGTTATTTCAAAGCATGTGCTAGACTACTCTCTAGATTCAGTTCTTGCACAGAGGTAAGCATTGATGCCATTTGACTACTTCAAAATGCCTAAAACTTTTTTTTTTCGTTTTCATTTTTATAAGAACATGTTCAAAGTTGGGTTCAGTGTCTATCTTCTGCAACCAAGGCATATGAACTTAAACATGCTATTTTTCCTAATAGATAAAAGATATATGTTGATAAGTATTTATTTGTGTAACAAATTTGTGGACAACTTCAGCATCCCTTTGGGTTTATGCTTATTTGGCAGCCTTTGCATCCTTCTAAGATGGGGTGCTATGGATGCTGAAGCATATCCAGAATCTTCAGAGAAAATTCTTAAGATTTTATGGGATATTATAACCTCTGTTTTCCGTGATGAGGATTTACAATGTGCAAAAGCAAGGATCTCTGCATTGGAATCCTTGGCTCAATATGAGGTAAGTTCCATTGATGCTTTCTTTGCCTTCTCCCACTTTTATCAATACTTAGTATTGTATGGAATTCTTTGGTTTGTAAATTTTCTGGTTACTTGGTAACGTTGTCATATTGTTTATTTTACTTACTATGCACGTGATGTTTCTAACTTCTTATTCATACAATGTTCTCCTAGGTATCACAAATTGAGCAAAAAATTCCTGATTTCAAGAAAAGGTACATGGAGTTGCTTTTTGCTGAAAGAAATATCTATGTGCTGAGGGCCATGGAAGAACTTCAAGTGAAGATCATAAAATATGAGCACATGTAAGATAAATTATCTTTAGACCGTCTGCCAAGATATGCCAAGGAATGTTGGAAAGAAAAATTGGTATTGACATCTTTCTGTATTGCATGCTTCAGTACACGGCGGAGATTGGTTAAGGAGAAAAGAGCTGCTAGTAACAAGATCGAAAAGATGCTGGATGTATTCCCTCAGGTGATATTTTCTTCAGGTATTGTGAGATAGGCTTAGTCTTTCTTGCTAAAAGAGACATTGCCCAGAAACACCTTGCATTGACATTCATGTTGTTTCTGTAAAGCACTGGCTAAACACCTTTGCCCCTTTAGATGATTGGGAACCTTTCTCAAATTTATAGCATATATTAGGTGTTAAATGTGCTAGTGGTTACTCTTGTTTAATGAGTGCATCTTTAGCAGAGTGACGTTACCCTTCTGGATGGCTATTAATCAATTTGACACATTCCTTTTATAAGTGATCTGACCTGTATAGCATATTTGCATTGTTCGGCTGAGTTTGAGCATCAAAGGTTTTACGTACAGGGAAAAGAAGTAATGCCAGAGATTTTCCTGGTGCAGCTCTTTTATGTCTGTCTTTTACTCCTAAAGATACCCAAGGGGTTTCAAAGGTAGGCCAATTATAAGTGAACATACTATTTTCTACGATGTGCTTTCTTTCTGACAATGCTTGGCTCTTTAGGGATTACGAGATGTACACATAGGATACAAGAATGCATTCACAGATTTAGCGGCATCTATTCAGCTGTCAAGAAATATTTTTCTTGCTCTTGTTTCACTGCAATCATGGAAATCCTTCATGCGGCGTTGGCTAAGAGCTGATGTTTTGTCTCTTGATGCTAAAGAAACATCAGTCATCTTGGATAAGACAACTAAAGCTGCCAATGACATTCTGAAGGTCCATTATTCAATAAAAATAATAAACGATAAGCATTCTTAATATTAGTTTTTGCATTGCTTTTATTCTCTGCAGTTGCATACTTGTCACATATCTGTCGACCTGTAAAATTATTATTCATCAGAAATCAAGATCAGATTTTTTCCACTTTGATCATGCAGACAATAATCCAAATTGCACAAGATGCTGTCCCTAGATCTGCCGAGAACATTGCTCTAGCCATTGGTGCACTATGTCTGGTGAGATTCTCTCTGGCCATACAACTTTCTTTAGGTTTATAATCTGACTGCTCTGAAAATTTTGCATTGCCATGCAAATAGAAAAGATAAAAGGGTAATGGACTAGTTAACCTTAATAATGTCCAGAGGATAGCATGCATGACATTGCAATGGATATTTTAGTCTTGTCTTCCTCCTTAAAAATCTTCTTCATATACTTGGTTTTCTGCAATTTAATCTTCTCAATGGTGGTTTGAATGTTGCCCTTTGAATATTCAAATTAGACAATGTCCTTTGTACAGAAAAGTTGTGAAAGGAAACTTCTCCAAACAAGTTCTTAGTAGCTAGTGCAATTATCTGAGTGCTTAATGATAAGGTTTTCAAGAAGAAATCAGTAAATTAGTGCCATAGCCTCCGACACATTCAAACCATAATAGTAAAAAAAAAAAATTTAAAAAAAGATCAGACATTTTAATTATTAATTTTTGGTACTTTCCAACATATCCATAGTTGAAATATTTTTAAGTTATGCGGACAGGAAATCTAGTTCTGGGAAACTTTGCCTGAAAAGTTCTTCCTTTCACATCCTTATTTTATTTTTAAATAATTTCATCAGAGATCCCTCATTTCTGGTGAATAATTTACTATCAGTAGGTAAAAGTTCATGGTTGCCATTGCTTGTTTTATGCCAGGCCTTGCCTCCATCTGTCCATACAGTTAAATCAACTTCTTCAAAGTTTTTGTTGAATTGGTTGTTCCAGTATGAGCATGAGCACCTCCAATGGTCAGCTGCAATTTCTCTTGGTTTAATCTCAAGTTGCCTTCATGTAACTGATCATAAGCAGAAATTTCAGAATATCACCGGGCTTCTCAAGGTATGCAGAATATGATCTATTCCTGCTGCTCTTCTTGTTGTCTTGTTGTCTTGTTGAGATATGGATTTCTATTTAAAACAATAAATCTTCTGCACATTTTTTGTGTTGGTGTTCTGAGTTAAGTAATCAAAATTCCATCCCTTTGTTGAGGATGGGATCACATTCCAAATTTATAAGAGCTATCCTGTGATGATGGATTTTGCTTGATTCCTTTTTCTTGTGTGTATGAAGCTTCAACCAAGGCCTACATATAGTCACTTCATTTGTTTCTAAATTTTCAATGGTTGGAAAGTATGTCTGAATAAGGGTGAACACTATTTTTTAATAAATATCTAGTGGTGGTCCTACTCATAGTGCATGACTGCACGTTTTCAGGTTTTGTGTGATAGTAAAAGCATCTTTGTCAAAGGAGCCTGTGGTCTTGGCTTGGGTTTTTCGTGTCAAGTTCTTCTTAACAGGTTTGAAACTTCTAATATCTCTGACTTCGAGAGAGAAACACACAAGATGTCAGAAGTCGACTTGGTGGGAAGGATAGTTCGGGCATTATTGCTCACAATATGCCAACTCAATAAATTTTCATCTGATGTTTTGGACGACCTTTTTGCTTATTTTCCCAGTAGTACATATGAGATAGATACAATTATGAGCACTGAATCACATGAGAATTGTAATGAATTGGAGGAAGATATTTTAGGTGTTGCTGGACTTGTCTGTGGTTTGGCGAGTTTGGTTGGTGTGATATACAGAACTGGGGCGCATGATGCTGTACTTAAGATTAAGAATTTAATTATGTCATGGATTCCACATGTAAATTCATTTTCTAGTTACACTGGTGCTTGCTCTGAGGTCTCTGAGATTGTCTTATCAGTAGGATCTTGTCTAGCCCTTCCGATTGTGGTGGCTTTCTGCTTAAAGGTAGAACTGATCAATTTTGATGAAGTTGACCATCTAATGAGTGGCTACAAAGATCTGATTTCAGAGCTACTATCCGTTAAAAAATCAGGAGCTCTATATCAGAGTTTAATGATGGCATCTTGCATGGGAGCTGGAAACCTTCTTGCTTGTACATTGCAAGAAGGAGTTCAACCTGTGACGGTTGAATATGTTAAAGTTTTGCTGGAACTGTTTAGAAAATGTTATTCTAATCCTTATCCTCCTTTGGTCCATTTTGGTGGGATGCTTGGAGTTGTTAATGCTATGGGAGCAGATGCAGGTATGTTGGTTCACATGCATCCTTCATCCACATGTGCGCGCACAAATTATGAATACAAGGTTGGTATGGACCAATTCTTCTTTCTGATAATTTGTGCTCTTCAATCAAATGGGTTTTAGAACTTAGTTACTGTGTCCTGTTACAGGAGTCTTCCTACCTCATTGGACCTCTACTTTCAAGTCCTCTTTGTGAGCAGCATTTGACGTCATTAATGCAGGAGATATTTCTCATTGCTCAGAATTCTGATGACCATCAGTTACAACAATATGCAGCATGGGCAGCTTCATTGCTTCGAAATCGTGTATGGTCTAAGGAGGATCTAAATGAGGAGATAGGTATTGATAATGAAAAGACTAGGTCAAAACCTGTTTCTCAAAGTTTTGCTGAGGATAGCACAGTTATGAAGCTTTCTTCATGGCTAATGAACCTCAAAAGTTTTGGGGTAGGTCTCCAGTAAAAAGTTACATCGCTATATATTTCCTGTTATTTTCCATGTGTTAATAATTCTTTTTTGTTTGGATTGGGATACATACTTGCACACTGTTTGAAACACTAATATAATTCTCAGAACTCTATAGTTAGCTGGGGGGAAGGTTTATAGAGATGTTCATTCAGAACTCTCAGCTGTTTTCTTCCTTTGTTTCGGGATTAAGCTTAAAATCCAGACAATCTTATGTTCAAAATAAATAAATGATAACTGATTGAATGTAGAACAAATGATTTTCCTATGTCAAATATTAGATCAAAATTAATAAGCTGCAAGTACCAAGAATCTTTCTGTTACTAGTACTAGAAGGAGCTAGAAAAAATCTAATTACTGTGGCTTGCTATTTTGTGATAAAAAAAATAATTTGAATTTTGTAAGGGTTTCGGCCCTCGACTTTGTGGAGGGTTCTGTCTTTCAGTAATGTTGAATTGTCGGACTTTTGATTGGTCTACACTTCTTTGACATACACAAAAGCAGTATAGATTATGTCCTGCACATCACTACCTGGTGGTCTTCCTTACATGTTTAGTTTCAAGTCAAGTAGGTTTTCTCTGTGAACTTTGACTGAGGAATTTATCTTTGTCCATTGTTGAGTTCTTGGGGTTCTCTTTTATAAACCTTCTTCTGTATAAGCAAGCATAAAAATCTTATTCTGCATATAATTAACTGCCTTCTGTTTTACTAAGTAATTGGGTTTGAAGTTAAGATAGATAGCATCACAGATATTGGAATGGTGGTCACAATATTAAGATGCCTTTCACAAGCTCCGAGGTTGCCTGCCATGGATTGGGGAGCAATTATTCGACGCTGTATGAGGTATGAGGCTCAGGTTGCCAAGTTGTTACTGCCAGATCCAGGTTTGGAAAAAGGATCTGTGAGAGAAGAATGTTTAAGGTTCTCAATATCTCATGCAAACCAGTTTGATCCACTCCTAAGTTTCCTTGACGAGCTTTCTGATCTGGCAAGATTTAGAACACTCGAGTTGAATCTGCAATGTTGTTTACTTGTTCATTTTGCAGACTTAATAAAATTATTCTCGGGTTCCAGGCTTGAGAAATTATTTGATGATCTGACCAACTACTTGTCCTCAATTACTTTGCAACAAGTATATGATACTGATAACAAAAGCATGATATGTATTTCATTCTGGAAGGGTCTTCATCGATGTCTGGAAGAAGTTTCTCTTGACTCTCTAGAGTATATATCCCATGCTGAAAAGTGCATGGAGGTGCTTTTTTCCTTGTTACCATCTTTGCCACAATCTACTGCCATGGTACAAGTAGTTGAAGTGAACTTTACAGAGGAATGGTCTGAGGCAGTTAGCTGCTTAGGGAAGGCTCGGAGGAGTTGGTTATTGGATTATCTGCAGGTATATTTTATGGTCTTCATATATCGTTTTCTGATGGAGCATTTCTTTAAACCCCACTCAATAAGGAGTTCATATGATTTTGGCTTATATTGGTTCCCCTGCCCTCCTTTTCAAAATAGTTGTGTAATCTTCGTATGTTTGTTTGCTAAACAGTATTTGCAAGATCTGAGAAATTAAGTTGATCACGAGAATGCAAATACAAGTTGATTAATGTGGAAGTTACTAAAACATAGATTTGAAATTGTTGACTCCATGTCTCAGGTTTCGCAGGACCACCTTCTACAAGAAAATGACCAGTCCATGAAAGTCCTCAAAAAGATTCAAGCCAAAGCTAAGCTTGTTAGCATTGGTTCCTTTCAATCAACCGAGTTAGGGAGACTAAAGGCTCATTTGTTGAACTCTAAATTGCATGGTTAGTCACTTTCTGCTTTTTTGCCTATTTGTTATTTATTTCTTTATTTTTTTAATGGTGGATAGATATATAGTTAGTATCTTTGTGGAACAGTGATTGATGAAAATTCCACAAATGTATTGATTCTGAAATGTTTGCTTGCTTGCTGAAGTACCGAATTCTAGTAGTATACGAGTTGTTATGCCATTCTTGTTTATATTTAAAGATTTTGAGATGAATCATTTTTCACATGGACTCTTATACTTTGATATATGCAGGTCTGTGGGATGTGCTCATTGAAGTTGCAGCTGCTTTGCATCATGCAGATGGAAGTGTCAGAAGACAATGGCTCATTGATGCAGTAGAAGTTAGCTGTGTATCAATCTATCCTTCCACGGTATGCACAAGTGCTTTGTTGGTGGAGTTGAAAATTGCTTGTTTTGAACAACCAGTGTCATATAAATTAAGCTTGCAATGAATGCTGTTGTTTTAAAACTCTTTAGTTTTGCATCTGAAACAAACTAAGGATATGAATTTGAGTATCTATATCTTCTAATGTTATTCAAATTGGTTTTGAAGACTGAATTTATTCTGATTGTTTCTACAGCTGATTGAATTGAGGTTTAATAGAACACTCAAAAGAATTACATATATTTGCATCTGAAACAAGGTGAAAATGATTTTTTACTAAATTCTTGCATGATGTGACCGGTCTAGTTTGGAGAGATGTTATATTGTAACATGCCACTGACTCTGCCACCTTGAGGCCAATGCCATGAGTACAAATGTGCATTTTTTCTTTCATCCTTACTATTAATTTTATAAAGATCCGATATATTACTTGGACTCTTCATTTTTCATGGACATGCGTGCGGGTACTCAAATGTTATAATTTGATGAAAATTTACAAAAAATGAGAAAAATTGGTATTTCCAACACCTAGATGTGTATTAAAAAACTTATGCTCAGTATCTTAAAAGAGTCCGCGTAACATAGCATATGAGTGTTACCTTGTGTTTCTTAGTGTGAAATCTGAAGCATATGATGTGCTCAATGCGTATAGCTTCTTTTTCTTTCCTTGTATTCTCTCACAGGCATTGCAGTTTATCAGTCTGCTATCTGGTAGCTGCAGCAAATACATGCCTCTTATGATTCTTGATCCGCATACTGTGCTCAGTGATTTGCCAGTTACCCTTAGTTCTCTACTGTCAGAATCTGGTTGGGAGGATATAGCAGAATCAGTTGTTTCGTATTTGTGGGTTTCAACAGAGCGCATATACAACTGGAATACAGAGATTATACATGGTGAAGTTATGTCTAGCATTCAACCAATTGATGAAAGTGAGAATGATATGGCCATTTTTCTATTGCGTATAATGCATGGCACTTGTTTATCATTAAAAGACTACTTGTCTTTTGAGAAACAGCTTAAGCTCGCCAATATGGTGGTTCCTTGATTCATGAACATGTAATATTTTATTATAGTTGTAATTTTTATTGTAAGATTATTATAATTTATACTGGTTATAACAAATATTTGGTCGTAAATTATTGATATGTATAATTGGATATATTATTCATTGCTCAATTTGTATTATTTACTCAGTTACCTATTATTTTGTTGAAAAATAACCAGCATACAACAAAATTTGGAGTGACACTTCAATAATGAATAATAAATCAATTAGTATTCTTTACTCAATTACCTAGTATTTTGTTGAAAAATAACAGCATACGCAAAAATATGGAGTAACACTTCACTGACGAATAATAAATAAAATAGGATTATTATATATTATAATTATAATTAATACTATAGTTTTTAATTTAATATAATTATATAAGTTATATTTATTAATAACCTATATCTCACTATCTCACTAGATATAATTTTTTCTTAAATAGAAGATGTGTGAGTTTTGATTTGACTACTGAGATGATGTCACTGTGGTCATCACATTTAGTTGGGAGAAATTCTTATGCCGTATGCCCGGCACATTGATCTCATCTTCAAAACTGAATTGAGTTATTTGGGGAAAAATCAACGGTAGTTGAAGATTTTCACACACGGATAATTATAAGAAAATTAATTATTCTTCTTATTTAAATAAATAAGATCTAAATCCAAAGTGGAAAGACTAATTCAAAAATTTTTTTTTTGGCTAGTTTTATATCCATTCGAAAAAATAAACCTGTAAATTAAATAATTAATACAATAAAAATATAAAACAATATATTCAATTCAACACACAATAAAAATAATTATTATATACAATAAAAATAATTTATAAAATACATACTAGTGATGATGCACCTTGTATGTTCCTATCTAGACTAATAACATGCATATATTCATATCTAGACTAATAACATGCATATATGGCAAGCAATATTCAACTTGTGATATAGACATACTGAAAAAAAGAAAAAAAAATCAATCACTTCAAGATCTCATGTATAAAAACATATTTGTTAAATGATGATTATACTTTCATAACATGTACTCAAACATACATAACAAACCCTAATAAAGAGTCTGATACTTGGTACATATCCAGAGTAAAAAGATACAGACTCTTTAAAGACACACACAAAGCATGCATATAGATAAAAGACAAATTATATTAACACACAATCTAAATATGCATGTCTACTAAGAAGAAATCCAAGATCCAATACACAATCAGGTTAAGGAGATGTTAACTCCTTAAGAACTCAACCCAACCTTACAAACACCGAAGATAAAAACAACTGATAGAAAATAACAATTGTAGTACAAATAAATAAAGATAGGCGGTATAATAAAGCAACAAATATAGAATTCAATAAACATAAAGCAAATGATAAATATTAAAAGCTTTCTAATAAGAGTTTAAACTTTAGTATGTATAGACATATACCATTTAAACTTTGATTGTACTAACCATACATTCGAGTATACATAACTCTAGATATAATTAGATAAACTCACAAAGAAATCCTATATATGTGGAAACATCCTTAGGTTACTTAAGGTAACCACTCATCAGCAAACAATTAACTAAATAATAAATCAGTTACAACTCTGAAAGAAATAAAACCACTATTACCTATATCAGTTGAGACCTCCGTTCTAATTGCCTATTACTGCTCTTGTTTGCTACCTCCTTAACAACCTTGTTCAACACACAAACATGACTCGCCTCTAAAGCCAACACCGCCTAATGTGGTGTAATCAGAAACCACAGATCAGTAATAAGTGACGTACACAAACAACAAAACTACCCTTGAACACGAACACCTAATAAATAACCAAGGACATACAATCCACCATAAACTTCCAAGACACATAGTCAAAGATGTGAGAACTCTAAGAATTTAACTCTTTCAACTCTAATAAAGAGGTTCTCACATATAAAAATTTGCACAAAAGAAATTAACAACCGATACATGGTTCACCTCATATAAATAACTTGCAAATACCGCCTTGAGTACTCATTAGTCACAAGCACAATATTTCTCACATAATCACAAATCATTAATATCGGACAATGAACAAACAAGATTTCAATTTGATAGAGATTCATTACATTTTTCTAGATGCAAAATAAGAAGAAATAAAGGGATATTTATAGAACTCAAAATAACCAGTGATTCGAAAATAGAAAAAAACAAGATTTCAATTTGATAGAGCTTCATTACATTTTTCTAGATGCAAAATAAGAAGAAATAAGAGGATATTTATAGAACTTAAAATAACCACCTCGCTAAGGGTGATGGCGAGCATGGTGGCATAGTACTAAAAAGACATTTTTCGTTTCAAAAATTGTCAAGTATTTTTCATAAATATCAGCACCAAAGAACCAAAAATACAAGTGACAACGCCGACGAGCAAGCACCAACACTTCACTTAGCATGCATACTACGAAAACCAATTATGTGGTATGTGTAAACATGCTCGCATACAAAATGTTTCTAACTATATGAATGTGTGAATTAATAATCTATAGTAACCGATCGTACACTGAAGAAGACAAATATACTAAGTAAAAGGAAATAGACACTATGTTTTATACACGGAAAGCCAACACATAGACATAAGTGCAATGAGACTTACAATCTCCCCTTTGGCTTTCCATGTCAAAACATTGCATGCCTAAATATAAAACTCATCAAATTTGAGATGATTATGAAGATACCTTAAAGTTGTTTGTTCCCATGAACAACACAATGACATACACCAAAACCTAAAAGACACACATACTTCAAGTGCATCCATCTTGAGTGTTCCATCTAACTTTGTGAATCAACTTATTCACTATGTCACTCTGAAACATGAGGATCTCAACAACACTGCACACAACAAACCTAAAGTAATCCATACATGTGACCTGCACTCATGAAACAAACATATCTCGTGATCATATCATATAGAAATAGTGTTTAGTCTATCTAAATACTATCGTATTATCCTTACTCAGGTATACATCGATAATCTAAATACTATTAACATATATCACAAACAAACACTATCTATATGTAATACAAATATGTAAACTACACAATCTACACGCAACACAAATATGCAAACTCCCCCTGAACATATGCAATACTATCCCTGAGTAAATGCATATTAGATAAACATAATGTAGAGTACACTCACCATCTCGTGCAACAAATAACATATTAACACAATGCATAAGTAAACAAACAAACATAATGCACAAACACATACGAGTTGTGCACACTTATCTCCTTATTTGACATGGAAGGTCAAAACAGACATACATAGTATGCAATATATCACACCTATATATGAAGGAGAGAAGTTAAACAATAATACAATAGTCTTAACACTCATACAACACAGCAGAGAAGATTAGAGCAAACATAAAAAGAAGTAACATATATAGTCAAGCAAGAAATACAAAGAATAATGAGATAATAGCAAAGTAAAAGCATGTAATGAATAACAACTTGAATTCATAGACAAGTCAAGAGTAGTGTAGATATAAAACATCTCCCTAATGTGATACATATAACAAAGTCACACATCTATACATGTTGTGAAAGGGCATAAGAGGCTTTGCAATGTGTATAAAACACATCGATAGGATGGGTGATCAAACATCGATGGCACATAAATGTGTCAATGGATCTGAAAGAAGAGGTTGACTTGGAGTCTAACTATCTTCCAAGTTGATACACTCCTAGTGACTCAATAATATTCCCCCAAACATCAACACTGCTTAAATGTGTCAACGAATCCCTAAAAAGGAGTTGATTATGAGTCCAACTATCTTCCAAGTTGACACACTCCTAGTGATTCAACTATCTTTTCCCAACAATACTTGGATGTATACAATCCTATAACCTCACCCCATACTATGCACACACATACTAAAAGACATATCATTCTACCAAAGAAAACGTATGTCATGCATTTCAACAACAAATACCAAGCTATCAATTACATGTGATAAACATGAAATAACTCACTACAATAGGAAAGTATCTAAACATATAGGAAGATATGTAATATAAGAAAATACAAACTATGTATGCAACAAATCAAGCTAACAGTCTTATTTATGCAAGGTTTATACAAAGTGATGTCAAGAAGAAGGAGGCATCACAATGTAACAACATAACATCAATTCATAAAGATGACAAACAACAAGAATACAAAACAATCATAACACTCCCTTTGTAATATAAAACTGATAGCACTGTTATGTGTTTTACAACACACATAAAATCGTGCAAGTATACACGGTCACAAGTAATAAAGATTTGTAAGTAGAGTATCGTTCCCACGGAGATTTGTTACTATAGTTTGTTGAGTACTAAAATTGTATCTCTCTGATTTTATCCAAAACAATCGTTGATTGAGAAAAGGGTAAAAAGAAAATAAGAGAACTCTAGGATTGCAATTTTTCACCAAACTAATCCACTCAAATCATGTTATTTTCTTTTGATTTATATTTTTTAGTACATTTAATTTGTCAACGGAAAACTTCTTTTTTTATTCATACATCTCTTCCGAGCTCCGTATAAACACACCTCGTTAAATTAATTCATTATATCTCTATGAGAATTAAATTTAATAAGATTCATTAAGTTCTAAGTTTTCAAATGGCCACACATACAATTAGGGTATATTCCTATCCTTCATCATACATGTCATTCTATTTACGAGCAATATACACAAAAATGCATTTCTCAAGTTTATTTTTATGCCACAAATCGGTTTGATAAAATTCGTAAATAATCAAAAAGCATTAAGCACAAAATAGAACAAACAAATCGAACGTCTTATAAATCTATCAAAAATAGTTAAATCAAAGCTTCATAAATTTAGATCAAATGCAACCCTAAAAAAATTAAATTACTTCATTAATTTAAAATAAAAATTATAGTAGATGCAGAAAAATTAGAAGAAGAAGAAATAAAATTAAAACATTTTGGATCGTAAATATTTGGCACATGCAGAACACAACAGAAGCCAAAAAATGGCTTCTGCGTGTTCTGTAGTCCAAAACAGAACACCAAATAATCTCCAAAACTAAACTCTAGAAAAAACTTCTTAAAACTATCATCTAAACTCCTATTTATAGCTAAAATAATACATCTCAAATATTACATTTTTTATTTTATTTTTTTATCAAAACGCATATAAATTTTGTATCGAAAAACAAAAATTACGCGAATCAATTTTCGTATCGAAAATGTTAATTAATTCACGCGTGAAACAGGGCGACGATTCTGCATTCTTTAAAATCAAAGTGCATGCCACGTGTCAACGTCTGATTCGTTGCATGTATTAGTGCGGACACATGGCAGATCTTCATTGGTTGCGGGAAAACGGGCGCACGATTGCTTGTCGCACGGGAGCCAACGGCTGCATCGAGGGGTGCTATCGAGCGTGGTCGCGCTCATTGTAACATGTCACGTGTCAGAAGATTATTTCCTGAAATAGTAAGTGGAACACGTGGCCTTATCTGACTCGCCTAACGGATTAGTGCAAACACGTGGCACAATTTTATTAATTGAAGATCCGGTTGCACGAAGGGATCGTTGCACGAGATGAGAGGCACGCGACGTGGGGGACAGCGGCTGCAACGCGTCAGAACGTGGGTCCCACTATGCACGCCGGCCTGCGCTGCAGGTGGGCCCCACTCGGGCGCCGAGCCGCGTGAAAGAGAATTTTTTGCATCCATTCCCTTTGGTCGGATGTGATCAACACGCGCCAATCTTAGCCGTTTATGATTTGATCGGACGGTCCAGGTGCCACGCGTGCAGATTGCTGCGTGGCTTCTTCCCTACTGCGCAAAATAAATAACTTTTGTTAATTCCATTTTCACCCACAAATATATTTCAAATTATATTTTAAACTTTGTTTAATTGCAGTATAGCCCTTTTGTTAATTTAAATTATATTTTCAACTTTTATAAATTGCAATTAAACACTCTTTTATGTGAAATTATATTTTTGGACAAAAATTTACAATTAAGAACGTTTTCGATACAATTTATTTAATTTTCTTAAAATATATAAAAAACAGAAAATACTAATTAATTAAACTAAAATTAACTAAAAATAAAGAAAACATAGCAATTACTATTAATAAAATAGGTGAAAATAACTATATAAAATACAATTATCAAGCACATTTCCACTAAATGTATGCATGTGAGGCAATGAACAAGTTATGTATTATACACTCTCAAAAATCTCCCATAATAGAAGCATTACATACAGTAGAAAACAAGCAATGCATAAGAAGGGAAACAAACTAAGTATGTTCAAGGAACTAGAGGATCATTAGAGATTAACCAATACACTCAATTTAAATATACATACGGCCATCAATCCATGAAGCATTCATGTAAAGGTATGACTCAATTTTTAATAACATGCTCCATGTGAGTTATGTCAAACTTGTTTACTCTATTTGCCATCAAGATAACCTCAGGTGAACTAAACAATTAGAAACATAGACTCAAATTATTCCAAACTTTATAAGTTCATATTTGACCTCTCTCTCCACTAATGTAGGTGCCAACCAAAATAAAATCAAAAGGTCTTTCAAGACTTGTAATGATAGGTTAAGGTTTATATAAAAGAGAAGAGATATTTAAGCTTAAACACACCTTAAGACCACCAAAACATACATTATAAGCAGTGAGCACACAACCATAAAAAGTAGACTTTTAAGCTTAAGTTCTTTTCGTTTTACTTCTCAATTTTCATAACCTTGCATTCTCAAACAAATGGATTTTCTTTTACATTTTTAGCATTTATTTGCTAATAATCCTATTTTTATCTTTTTTCTTTTCTTCTTTCTCCTTTTTCCTTTCCTTTTCCTTTCTTTTTCTTTAAACACGAGAAAAGACAAACAATTCCAAAACATATAAGCTCAAAGAATAACATAATTGACATTCAATCAAAGGTGTGCAAGGTAAGTGAGATTTATCATTTATGCTAAACCATAGGTACAAAGAAATAAAGGGAAAACATAAAGGCACAAGAGGGAAAACTGAGGATAAGAAAAATAATGGTGGCAAGAAAGGATCCAATGATTTAAAGATGGCCTAAATCATATTTCTATCCAAGTAGCTCCTAGGATTTCGCCTCAAGAGACACTAAAGTGGATTCTAGAGCTTGTTAGATACATACGAAACATCAAAGCAGAAATTCACACAAACATCTCAAAATATCATATAAATCTCATATAGTTATGGTATGTGTATAAGAAAAAAATTATTTAAAATAGAATACAAAATTTTAGTCATACAAACGCTGAAGGAATATACATGTCAAAGTAGCCACACTTCAATTCAAGTTAAATGCATGCCAACTGAAAAGATAAGGATATACATCAAAAGAGATCATTATACCAACCCAAAGTGAGAAAAGGCAACAAATTGCGCATAGTTACCTCAAATCATCGATAACACTCACATCATCGATAACACTCACATCATCACTAGTTAAAAGAAGGAAAGAAACTGACTAACTAGTGAGCAACATAGGTAACATCCCTAAGAAAGTGAAATAACAAGTAATGCTACAAAAAAATCTAAGCATGTCAAAAAGACTGAAGTCCCAACATAGAAACAAGAGATATGCTTAGACTGGGTCAACACCCTAAACACCATTAATGCCAACTAAACACACAAGTCTAATCACATCAATGCATTTTGGTCAAGAGTCCTAAAGACATTTAAATAATCTATATGACATACATATGCACAAAGCAAACTCAAACAAGCACAATATAGAGAAACACTCATGTACACAATAGTAAGAGTTGACAGGAGACAAACAGAGAACCAACACTTAACATACTAGGTACAAGAAAGAATAATCTAGTAAAACATGTGAGATGCATTTTATATGACATGGCATATGAATGACAAGAAAATACAATGAAAAATCCTAATACTTTAATACTACATGATAAGAACATGTGACGTTATGTTCATGCAAACAACCACATAAAAAGAGGAAAGCAGTAATTAAGGTAAATCAATTAGAAGGGGAGAAAAAAAGTTAGGGATTAAACGGTTAAGCATAGCAACAAGTAAGACACTTAACATTCTATGTAAGAAAAATAAATAGAGAGAAATATATATGCATGAACAGGGAAACATAAAACATGCAAACAACAAAGGTTCACGGAGGTAAATGACCTCACAGAACAACAACAACACATGCACTGGGAGCAAAGGACACATATATATAATATGTTTGTTTATGTAAATATAGCTCTAGAATTGAGCACCCAGATGGTTAAGCATAAATAGGGGTGACCTGCTATGACATCAATTAAAGATTCTCATACATAGGAACAATTACACAAATGTCAATTGTTCCTTTGACTTAAATAGATAACCATGACTTAGATGAGAGGTGGAAATGCCAACCCATGAAATCTTTTAGGTAGCTCTATATCAATTCATCCAAGCAATATCACAATATGAATTAGGTAACTAACATAACGAAAGTACAAAACAACATACTCAATTCAACATACAACAAAAGTAACTAGCAGATGTAATAATAACAATCTACATAATACATACTAGTGACGGTGTGACTCACAGACCCCTATCTAGACTAGTAACACGTATACACGGTAAACAATACTCAGCTTGTGATGCAGGAATACATACCAAAAAGCTAAAAGGATTTTCAAGCACTTTAATGATTAATTTACTTTTACAACATGCATAGAAAAACCTAATAAAGAGTCTGACACCTAATATACATCCAAAGTAAATAGATATATACTTCTTAGAGACTCACACCAAGCATGTTTGCAGATAAAAGGAAGATTATATTAACACACAATTTAAACATGTATGTCTATTGAGAAGAAGTCCAAGACCCAATACACAATCAGGTTAAAGACATGCTGGCTTTTTGAGGACTCAATACAACCTCACAAACACCAGAGATAAAAATACTTGATAGAAGATTAAAACTATAGTTTAAATAAATACAAACAAGAAATTTAATAAAGTAACAGATAAAAAATTTAATAAACAAAAAGCAGGTGATAAATATTTAAAGCTTTCTAATCAAATTTTAAACTTCAATATGTAGAAACATACATCATTTAAACTATGATTATACTAGCCATACATTTGAGCATCCATAACTCTAAATATAATGAGGTAAACCCACATAGAAACCCTATCTGTGTGGTGACATCCTTGGGTTGCTTAAAGCAATCACTTAGTAGCAAACAATCCACTAAATAATAAATAAATTACAACTCTAAAAGAAACAAAGTTACTATTATCTCTATCAGTTAGGACCTCCATCCTAACTACTTATTGATGCTTTTGCTTGTTGCTTTCACAATAGCCCATTTGGACACACAAACCCAACTCACTCTAAAGCCAACACCACCCAGTGTGATGTGATCAAAAATTATGGATCAGAAATGAGTAACATGCAAAAACACGAACACCTAATAAATAACCAAGGACACATAGTCCACCATAAATCACCATGGGATGCACACTCCAACATGTGAGAATTCAAAGAATTTAACTCTATCTACTCTCACAAAGAGGTTCTAACATATAAAAAGTTACACAAAGGTAGCTACTAGCCGACACATCTTTCACCTCATATAAATCACTTGCAAACACTACCTCAAGTGCTCACCACTCACAAGTATAACTTTGCTTACACAATCATGAATCATTAATATCGAACAACATACTAGGTATTAGTAATCCAAAAATAGAAAGAATGAGATTTCAATATGACAAAACCCCGCTACATTTTTTTGGTTGCAAAATAATAAAAAAATGAGGGGTATTTATAAAACTTGAAACAATCACCTTGCCAAAAGTGGTGATAAGCATGGTAGTGATCTTGGTGACAAGGTACTAAAAATTCACATTTTTTATTCTAAAAATTATTGAGTACTTTTATAAATACCTATACTTGAAATGAATTAAAAACACAAGTGACAACGTCGGCAAGCGAGTGTACATCCTATGAAAATGAATTATGTAATATGTATAAACATGTTTACATACAAAATATTCCTAACTATGTGCGTATGTGAATTATTGTTCCACAATGACTAACCTCACACATAGGGAGAAAAATACACTAATTAAAAGAAAGCAGACACCGTGTTTTGTACAACAGAAGCTAACACACGAATACAAGTACAACGTAACTTATAGTAGCATACTTAAAAACATAATTTTATAGCTTAGTTATTTTCGTAATTTTATTTAATATATATATATATATATATATATATTTTAATGTTATTAGAAAAAAATGTGCATTATATTTTAGGCGTACAAAAAATATTTATTTTTCTACGTTACAAAAAGTAATATATACGCATTGTATAGAAAGATTTAAATTAATTTTTTATTTTGTGAAAAAGGAGTTATATTATGTAATTAAATCAAATTTAATACATTAAATTTTTGAGATTAAAATTCTTTTAAGGTAAAAAACCATATACTATAACTTTTAATAAAAGTGTATAAAAATTCTATAATTATTAAATAATGCACAAAAATCTTGTAGCTTTTAAAAAAATATATACCTTAGTTTTAAATTGAAAATTCACCATTTTTTAAAAAAGTAGTCATGTGATTGACACATGAACATATTTTAAGATATATTTTAAAATTATAAATTAATTCTTAATTTCAATAAAATTTAAAAATTAATAGTTAACTTATAGCTAATGTGCAACTTCTAAAATTCAATAAAAGACATAAGGATGAGATCTTCTTATTTAAATTCCTTGTTTTAAATATTTTCTACTAATTAAAATAAAATATAAAAATATATGATAATATTTTAATATAAGGATATTTTGTTGTGATTCATATTTTTTACATGTTAAAAGGCTCATTTAATTCTTTTAAATTATGTGTTATTTGATTCTTTAATTTTATAAAAAAATAATAAAAAAAATATTTTTTATTAATATTATAAATAAAATAATATTATTTTTTAATGCGTTATTTTATTAATAAATAAGTAGAAGATAAAAATTACTTTTTTATGTTAATTATTATAAAAATATTAAAATATTAAATAATAATAAATTTGTTATCATAAAAAACGTTAAAATATTGAATAAATAGTAAAAATATTTTTTTGATGTTCCTCTTGTTTAAGTTATTAGTTTATAAAATATGTTTTTAAATTTAGTTGCTTAGAAAAAGTGTATCTTTTAAGTCTTTTTATTTATGAAAATATGAAAGATAAATACAAAATTAATTTTTTGTTAAATATAACGAAATAAAAACTATATTACATACATATTATATTTTTAGATAAATATATACATAATAAATTAATATTTAATTACAAAATTAATCAACTATTTTAAGAATTGTTTTTTCAAAATTTAACAAAATTGTTAATAAAATGTAAATGTAATTTTTATTATCTAATACACAATTTACAAAAAAAAATCCAAAAAAATTAAAAAAATTAAATAATTTTTAAATAAAAATTAATTTATTATTATTATATATATATATATATATAATTTACACATTTTCATAAAAAAAATTAACTTCGAAATAAAATGATTATACGGGCCGTGGAGTTGTACACATTTTTATTTATTTTTAATATAAAAACCACCGCTAGCAAATTTAAAAATGGCGTACAATAATACAGATGCCAATAATCTTATAGGAAAATTATATATTATTATAATATAAAATGAAATTATTGGGATTTAAAAATGTAGATGTTAAATTTAAAAAAAATAAAATAAAATAAAATACAAGCGCTTACATACAAAAATTTATCGTATTCTTCTGGTACGTGAAAACTGAGTAGTAATCTCATAATTTCTTCTGTTACGTGAAAACTGAAGTTTGTACGGTCCTCCATCCACAAAACCATTCAAGATTTTCAGACCAAGAAGGACTCTGAATAGACTGCTTTTCTCTTCCTCTTCTTCGTGTTTTTCTCTTGGGTTATTCAACCTTCTTGACTAAAACATAAAACTCAGTAATGGCTGATCAGAACATCGCACAATGGTCTGGCCTTCGTAGAGATATACTCGACAAGATTGTCAAGAAACTACATTCTGGCATCGATGTCCTCCATTTACGTGCCGTTTGCTTCTCTTGGAGATTATCGATTCATCTTCCAGCTAAAACCGCCATCTCCGGTATGCATCTTCAACTTCCATTTCCTATATGCCCTTATCCTATCCTCAATCGCAATCATCGTGGTTACTTTACGCTCAAGGAAAGCACTATCTACTGCATTGAACCCTTGAATGTGATTTTAAACCCTAGAGACACTAGCAAGAGTTGGTTCGTTCACGTTGAGGAGGATCTTGATTCTGAAAAAGTGCGCCTTCGTCATCCACTCTCTGCTGTTCCGCTTGAAAAATCGTCAAAGAGTCTACCTAGAGTCCTTAACTTACTCGACTACAGAGTTTCGGAGATAACGAAATGTTATACTCTTGAATTTGTATCCAGTACTGGTAAAAACAGGACTATTGTTGATTTTAAGTTGAATAAGGTTGTTGTTTCTGAGGGCGACGGTGATTTTGCGGTTATGACCATATGTAGTGATACTGGTAGTCGTGTTGGAGGATTGGGATTATGGAAGATGAGTGATAAGGAATGGAATATGGTAGATTGTTATCATGATATATTTCCATATGAAGATATTGCTTATCACAATGGAAAGTTTTATGCTGTTTGTCTTACGGCAATGGCTATATCTGTTGACCCTTCTTCAATGAGGGTTACTATTGTTGCTGACCCATTGAAATTACTTGGTATAAGTAGACACTTGGTGAAATCACTGAATGATTTGTTTTTGATTGAGAAGTTTTTAGAAAAGAAGGATATATTTGATGACAATTTCTCCTGTGTCTTTAAAATTTATAAGCTAGATGAAGGCCAGTGTCAATGGACCAGCCTTTGTTCCGTTAATTGCTATCAAAGCAAAGCTTTCTTTGTTGGAGAACAATGTTCTTTCTCTGTTTCAGCTCGAGAATTTTCTGGTTGCAAGAGTAGTTCAATTTATTTTACAGATTTATGTTCTGGTGATCATGGGGTTCATTATCCTGACTCCCATATCGGCTTGTTTGACATCGTGGAAGATAAAGCACAGACTCTGAGAAGTGATCCATGCTATGCTAAGATATTTTGGCCTCCCCCAACTTGGCTTGTTAAGAGTATGTTTAATTTGTCAGTTTATCATAATGCTGTATTAAGTCGTTTTTGTCCATGAGTGTTTCAAGATGTGTTGAATAAACTTTCATCTTAAGTCCTACCTGAATATATACTATTAGACTAATGACATGAAATTTATTTGATTTGAGTTTTGGGTGATATTTTGCAACCGTTCAATGTTTATTATGCTCTCTGATAAATAAATTGTTTCCATAACATGACTAGCACCTCCATAAATTGCTTACTTTTATCCGCTCACCTTTTGAGTTAAATTGTTTTCATCTTCTATGACATTTTTTATCACCTTATTAATTCATGGAGTGAGTATTTATTTCCTGGAGTAAGTTTTCTATGGAGTTAGCTAAAGTAGTAGGAGAACATATTAACTTTTGATGAGAATTTGAAATTATTTTCTGTAACCGGGCATATTACTTACATGACTACTTGGATGATTTCAGGCAATTTAATTTTGTATTTAACAATAGTATATCTCATTGCTTTTCTTTTGATAATAGAGATGGACAAGGGCACAACCAATTGGTGTACCCTTCAAAAAGATGTGTTAGAAGAGATCTCTAATCGACTTAATACACGCATTGATGTCCTTCGTTTACGTGCTGTCTGTGCCTCATGGCGATCTGTAGTCCCATTTCCACTTAAGACCCATATTCCTGAAATGCCTCTCAAGCTTCCATTTCCTATTGCATTCAACAATTTTGCTGATCATTCCATAAATTGTGGCCACTTTGACCTAAAAGAAAGTACTATCTATTTTATAGAACCATTAACCAAAATTACAAATGCTTGGAACACTACTAAGAGCTGGTTAATTAGGGCTGAGGATGTTGAGTTTGGAAAATTATGTCTACGTCACCCTCTTTCTAGATTTCCGCTTGTGGGTTTGCGTGGTGAAATGTTCAACTTGTTTGACTATAGGGTTGTGGAGGTGAGCAAAGCTTACAATCTTGAATTTGTAAGCGCTAGCAATAGCCCTACTACTACATTTAATGAGCAGAAAACTACTCATCTGAAGCAAATTGCTGTTTCCCCAAAGAATGAGGGTGATTTTGCAATAATGGCCATTGGTATTCATGGAACATTGGGACTATGGAAAATGGGTTATAATAGGTGGAGTAAAATTGAAATTTCCCACAAAGAGTTTCATTTCAATGACATTGCTTATCACAATGGGAGGTTTTATGCTGTGGATAACGAAGGGATGACCATAGCTATCGATTCTTCTTTCTTGAAGGTTAGCAAAGTTACATCTCCAATGCGCAGTTTTGATGGTAATCAGCATGGTGGTCAACGCTTAGTGGAATCACTTGGGAAGTTGCTAATGGTTGTTATGTTTCTGGAAAATGAAATTGGTGAGTATGACCATGTGTATTCTATTCGTTTTGTTGTTTATACGCTCAATGAAGAGAAGTCTAAATGGGATTTGGGTGGTGATTTAAAGGAAAGAGCTTTGTTCTTAGGTGATGACTGCAGTTTCTCTGTTTCAGCTCGTGATTTTGCTGGATGCAAAAGGAATTCTGTTTATTTTGTATATGACATGTTTGAAGATGATGATGGTAATGGTTATCAGGGCAAAGCTTTTGGGCTTTTCGATTTTGAGGATGAGACTTCACAAGCCCTTCCAACCGTTACTTGCTATTCCAAGATTTTTTGGCCTCCACCAACTTGGCTCAAGCGAAGAGCAAGTTGAAAGTAACTTTTGACTGTTATACATGACAAACAATTTTTGGCATGGCATGATAACCCAACACAGACATGAACTAGCATAAATACATAAATATCTATATACACATGTATATTTGTTCTTATACATTTTCTTTCATTATGCAGGCGTATAGAACTTAACATGCAGACATGAATTTGCTGTTATATCTGGCTCAAAATGTTCTGTTTAAAAGTAGGGAACTTTTGTAATGGTATGACGAAAGATGTAAGCTTAGATGCCTTCTATTTTGTAACTACTAAAATCTAGCTGGTTATGACATGAAATTCATGCACTAATTGGATATACCATGAAATTCTAATCATTCATGACATGAAATTCTAATCATTCATGACATGAAATTCATGCATTTTGTTCATGCACTAATGTGATGCCCCAATCATTGTTTTAGTTCATGAACTAAAATGCTCCCGCAGAGAAAAAAGAAGATTAACAAACATGGTTATCAACATAATCGTTTCGCAGCATAAGCACAATCCTATTGTTAATAATAAGTACCAAATATCTTAATTTACTAATAGAGGTAATAGAGGGCGACTGATAATATAAAATTAGTTAGACCATAGTTGTGAATGGAATGATAGAATATTAATGACATCAAAAGTTGAAAATTGCTGTCTCAACTATCAAGGCAGTGGGTATGATGCTTAATAATTAAATCAGGAAATTTATTAGTGTAGAATTTGTAGCTTAACTTATATTAAAATTAAATTTCTATAAATAAAACTTGGACAAATTATGTTTTATTGGAACAGTTATAAATTTATTCCAATTCTTTGCTTTGTTAAAATATAAATTTGACAATTTTAACCTTTTATATAAAAATAAAGTGTGATGTGATTAAGGGTGTTTATAAACCAGAATGGATCGGACCAAATCGTAAAATCGGATCGGATTAAACTGAACAGTTTGGTTTGTACTAATTTTAAACCGTTCGAACCGGATCAAACCGGTTTAATTATATATTAAAAATTTCACATTATTCTTCATTAAATTATAAAAAAAATCGAATCAAACAAGATCGAACCATTTTATAAATCAAACGATCTGATCAGGTTTTTATTTCTTAAAATCGTTTCAAACGGTTAAATCCAAATAATATAAACGGTCCAATCCGATTAAATTTTTTTAACTAAAATTGGACTGGATCGGACCGTTAGACACCCCAAGTGTGGTTAGTTTTAGATAACACAATTAGATATTTATTAATTAAAATAACAAAATAGAAATAATTGTGATAAAAAATACATAATAAAAACTTGGAAATTTGATATTTATTTATTTCTCAATTCTTATATCACTTTTTTGTTTTTTAAATAATTGCTACACTAACTTATTTAATGGGATTTAAAATTCAAACCTCGTAATTATTACAATTTTTCAACATGTACTAGGCTAAACATGTCCATTCAGTTCTAATGCAACTTTAAAGTAGAAGTGGATATGGTTTAGCTTGAATTTTATAAAATTCAAATAAGTTAGAATGATTTATTCGTATGTATTAAATTAAAATGGAGTAGACTATTTGGTCACATTTGGTTCGAACATTAAAATATATTTAAATTATTTTATATTTTCACAAATAGCATTAGTTTGTTGGTTTTTGAAATATTAATAATCTTTTTTTACTTTAATTTGAAGCATGGTGACACCGAGGACGATAACTCTTTTGTTATTCTTTACATAAAACAATAAAAAAAATGATATATTGAGAATAACAAATTAAATAATAATACATTTAGACATTCAACTACTATATTATTATATTTATAAAATATAAAATATAAATATAATAGTTTATTATATTTATAAAATATAAATTATAAATATAATAGTTTATTATATTTATAAAATATAAATTATAAATATAATAGTGTAAACTATTCTATTTGATTTAAATAATTTAAAATTTTTACAATACTAATTAAACCAAAATAAGGTAATAAACCAATTAGATTCTTCCAAATAGTTTAATTTTTTTAATCTAATTTGATTTATTAATTTTTAGGTATATTCTAATTTTAAAGTTATTGGTCTTTAAAGTTATTGGAAGTTGAAAAGTTTTTTTTTAAATAGTGAGTAAGAAGAGTAATTTAGTCAATTTTTTATTTTGTATAACAGTTTAGGTCTTTTTTTATTTTGTGTAACAGTTTAGGCTTTTGTTTAAAGAAAATGACATTACAATCTAAATATTTTTTATATATTTCTTTAATTATTATTGAGATAATATTTTTATATATTATTTTCAACAATAAATAACAATGACTATAAAATTGATAAAAAAAATTAAAAAAAAAATTTGATTATTTATTATTGTGTTATTAGTCTTTACTATAAAATTAACAAATAAATTAAATTGCTATAATTAGCATGATTAAGAAATCACGGGTACATATGTCTCCTTTTAAAAATAACTACACTATTTATGCACTTATAAAAGAGACTTTAATCCATATCGTCTATATGTTCTAATAAGTTACATATTGTTGGTAATTAATTTTTTTTAGAAAATAAAAAACTTTATTAACTGAATTAAAAATAACAAGAGAAACTAATCACATCATCAATTATAAAATGTCTTGAATTATCACCTCATTTAATATATTTTTATTTATTTGAATTGTTATAAAATGTATATTAATGTCTTCAACAAATCTCATTAATTTTGTAAATTTGGTCTCTAAAATATCATCTTCAATAAATAAAATAACATATTTATATATAAAATTAGATTTAAATAAAAAGATGTAATTACTAAATAATTAAAGCATGCTAAAAAATCGAACTAAACAAAATCTATGCTAATAAATGTCACTTTAGACCATCTAGACAAAAAAGATCATAAAAAAAAATTACTCTAAAAGAGAGCTAAGTCTAGATGTAAGCAAAATCTACAAGGTGAAGAACAAATAAAAGATAATTTCTAGGATTTAGAAGAAAAAATATACGTAGAAAGGAGGTAGAAATTGAACGTAATACTTGAATTGTTATTTTATGTAGAGAGTTGAAAGTTAGAAACCAATTAATAGTTCCTACAGTAGAAAGCATGTGTTTTGTAAGTCTTTTGATTTTTTTAATTATAAATATATATTTATAAAAAATAACAATTATGTTAAGTAATTTGATACAAGGTAATCTATATTTATGTTGCTATATATTTAAAATTAAAATTTTAAAAATACATTTTTTAAGAGTATAATATTTTCTTAAAGATAAATTCATTCAATTTCTATAATTTCTTAAAATATGGATTAAAATAATTTCATAAATATAAAAATTGCTAGAATTTTAAACACATTAATATGTCTTCAAAACTAAATGAATCTTTACAAAAGAATCTAAAATGTGGATGACAGCTCAAAGCATTACTAAACTCAAAGCTAATATTTTTATTTTGAGGTAAAAATATATTCACCGTCTTAAAATTTTATTATATCTAATAATTTAGTTTTTTAGTATTTTAAAATTTTAATTATTTATTAATAATTACTTTCATGATAATTTTTTAATTACTTTAGCATAATTTTAATAAATAAATCTTAGAAAAATAAATAACTAAAATAATTTGCTATAGTCTACATAACTTTTACTATTTTTAAGTTATTATAATCAAACAAATTTAAAATAATAATCAATATTATTGGATAAAATTATCTCAAATAAAATTTATTATAGATAAATTATCTAAAATAAAAAATAACACATAGATAAATATATATAATAATAAAATAATAAGATAATAAGAATGATTACTTAATAATTACTTAATAAAATTTTAATTATTTAATAATTATTTTTATCATAGTTTACCTTTTATGAAATAGGTAAGGTAAAATAAAATAAATTGTTACTAACTTTTACATTTTTAGATCATTATTTATTATTATTATTAAATATTAAAATAATCTTTTATAGTTTTTATTATAAGATGTATACCTTTAATTTCATTTAATATATTTCAATAACATAAACATGTTTTGTTTTAATTTATTTTGTGTATAGATTTATATCTATATCTTTTTGTTTATATATGAATATCTAAAAATATGAATCGTCAAATTGAATTAAAAATTTATCATCTTTTCAACTTAAAATCACATATATTTGAAGAATTCAAATAACTAAAGAATAAAACTTCAACGGTATTAGATATGATTTTTATTGATTCTTATAATTTAGATATATAAGTAATTTAAAACGTTAATTTTTCTAGACATAAATGGTCAAATTTTATTGAAGATTTCGAAAAATCATATATGTTTGAAAAATTCAAAAAATTAGAATAAAACTTTAACAGTATAATACATAAGATTTTTATTCACTCTTATAATAATTTAATTGTTTTTATATTTTGCGTTTGAATGAATAAATATTAATTTTTTTAAAAATATTAAAGTAATAATAATGGTTTCATACATTAAATTCCAACGAATTTGTAGAAAATCCATTATATTATATAATAATGAATTTATTATTGAAAATTTTGATAAAACTATTTTAAATAAAAATTATATAGGTTAAAAATGTCCGAAAAAAATGACCATAGACAATTATATAGTAATAAGATTTATTTAAAAACAAAATGACATGTTTGCCCCTTTAATATTTCATTCTTTTTTTTTTCCTTTCTTTCTAATATTTCCCCTTTTATTTTATTTTCCCCCTATCTCTCTTTAATGTTTGTCCGTTCAATCATTATACAAATGCAAATAACCCGAGAGGCAGCCGCTCATTCTCCCAATCCCACTGTGTATGTTATTGATCCTTTGAGCCATTGATGAATAGAACTTCAATATTTTCCATTAATCCAATCTGGATTTTACCCAGAAGCTATGCAGATTTTTCAGGACTACCTTCAAATTCATCATTCAACCTTCACTTAATTTTGAAATTTGGCTTCTCTTCCTCTTCCATTTCTTCTTCTTCTTCATCGTCGTCTCCTTCTTCTCTGCAAACTATCCCCGACTCTTGTTCCAAGTCAGTTTCGAACCCACTTTATAATCTTCTTCCGCCAACCCAAAACCCCAATAACTTGGTTAATCTCATCTGCTCTAGTCTCAAACAAGAAAAACCCGACCTTGCTCTTCTCCAAAGTGACATCAAAGAGCTTCTTCCTCATCTGGGTACCAATGAAATTTCAAGGGTTTTATTGAGATGTCAATCTGATTACTTTTCAGCTCTAACTTTCTTCAATTGGGTCAAGAATGATTTGGGATTGAAACCCACCACCCAAAACTATTGTATTACTCTTCATACTTTAGCTTGGTCTCGGAAATTTTCACCAGCTATGCAGTTGTTATCTGAATTGATAGATTCTGTCAAATATTTTTCATCAAAAGATGACATTTTTCAAAAATTGGTTTTGTACAGTGAGGATTGCAATTGGGATCCAGTAATCTTTGACATGCTCATAAAGGCTTATGTGAAAACAGGTATGATTCGTGAAGGTTTTAGTTCTTTTAGGAAGATGGTAGAGATGGGTTTTGTCCCTAGTGTTGTTTCTTGTAATCATCTTTTAAATGGGTTGGTGAGGTTAAATTATATTGATCAGTGTTGGTATGTCTATGAAGAAATGGGGAGAATTGGGATACATCCAAATGCTTATACATTTAATATTTTGACCCATGTTTTTTGTAAGAATGGAGATGTGGATAAAGTGAATGCATTTTTGGAGAAAATGGAAGAAGAAGGATTTGATCCTGATGTGGTCACATATAATACTCTAATCACTAGCTATTGTAGAAAGGGAAGGCTAGCAGATGCATTTTACTTGTATAAGATCATGTATAGGAGAAGAATGATTCCGGATTTGATTTCGTATACTGCTTTAATGAATGGCCTTTGTAAACAAGGTAGAGTAAGAGAGGCACATCAGCTTTTCCATCGTATGATACATAGAGGGTTGGATCCAGATATTGTTTCTTACAATACTCTTATTAGTGGTTATTGTAATGAGGAAAAGATTAAAGAATGCAGGTCATTACTGTATGAGATGATTGCTAATGGGATTTTACCGGACAGATTCACTTGTAGAATACTTGTTGAAGGGTATGGTGAAGAAGGTAAGTTGCTTTCAGCTTTGAATTTGGTCACCGAGCTTCAGAGATTTGGAGTGTCTCTTCCTTATGATACGTATGACTATCTAATTGTGGAACTGTGTCGAGTAAATCGACCATTTGCAGCTAAAAGTTTCTTGGAAAGAGTCTATCAGGATCGATATGTGCCTAATATTGATACCTATAGTAAAGTTATAGAGTCTCTCTGCAAACTCGATTATGTGAAAGAGGCATTGCTTTTGAAAGATGATATGTTAAGTAAGAACATAAAAGCCAATCTTGTCATATATAGATCTCTTGTAGGCTGCTTATGTCTAATGAATAGAAGTGAAGAAGGTGAATCTTTAATCACAGAAATGGAGAAATCTGGATTGATACCAGATGAAGCAATATGCCGTGCATTAGTAAATGGGTACTGCATAGAAAACAAAATTGTTAAAGCAGAATCAGTCTTGGCCTTCTTTGCAAGAGAATTTCAAGTTTTTGATACTAAGAGTTGCAATGGAATAGTCAAAGTTTACAGCAAAGATGGTAATGTACCTAAGTTGTTGGAGTTTCAGGATAAAATGCTTAAATTAGGTTTTACACCTAATAGCTTGACATGTAAGTATGTGATCCATGGTTTATGGAAAACTGCTAAAACTGAGAATGAACAAGTCTTATCTAAAATGGAGACAGAGAAATTGCTCTGAACTAGGCATATGATATAGGAGGTGTACTTAAATTTTTGGAAAAGATGACATTGGTGTTTTACGTTGGTATTTTTTTGGGTGCAAGAGGTCCTGTAGCTTACAAGACTCGAGTACATAAGTCTCATAAGTTTTTAATATACCACATAGTTCTTGTTACCTTCATAAAATTAGCACTTAGGTCCTATTTTGACCATTAAGTTTTAGGTTAGATTATGTCATTTGTTGGTCATGTGAACAAAATTACGAGAGTATTTATAGAATAATAATTTTATTGAAGTTATTAGGGTTGTTATCAAGTTATATGGAATTAGACATACAAATTAAATGATTAGAAATACCTTCAAAAATTTGATCACTTTTTCTTAGTTAACTATCAAAATAGGATTTTCAATGTTAATTTTGTTTTATGAAAGCAATATTACTTAAGCGGCCCACTAAAAACCTATCGGACTTGTATGTTCTAGTCGTGTAAATTATAGGACCCTTGACACCCATTACACTTGTTTTGGATAGGCAAAAAGCTTATATTGAAGAGAAAGTCATGGTGCTGTGAAGTGTGAATTGCTTGATAACAACGAACTTGGTGATCTGTTACCTTTTAGTTATGGCTACTAATATCAAAATTAAGGGGAAAAAAGAGCAGTAACTGCGAAGATTTGGACGCCTATGTTTCAAGAACACTGTATTCCCAATTTATTGAATTTCAAATGTTGGTCTGTATAGTGTTTAAATTTCACCCTTGAGGGGAGTGTTGGATGTATAACTGTAATGTTAACCCATGTCTCAATAACTTGTTTGTGAAAGAATTCGTTTTCAACAAAGTTTAACAGATATAATTCCCTGTTCATGGGTGTAGTGAACTTTTTGATTGGTTATGAAATAAACCCTCCCTAGTGTACTGAATTTTGCTGGTGTAGTTTCACTTTCCATTCTCAGGCAGTGTTCATAAGTTTTTAACAGAATCAATTCATCTATCATATTTTTGGTACATCACTTTAAATGCATGCTATCAGTGATTATTAGTAAACATATAGATAAAAAAAATCATATTTTATGCAACAAAGAAAATAAATATTTTCTCTCTTTTTCTGAAATAATTATGCACACTCTTACATCCATTTATGAGATTTGAATTCACGTCACTTTATAGCATATAACATTGCACAACAATAAAATTGAAATATAAGTAATGGACATTTTATTGTACTGTTGTTTTCTCGCTTTGTTTATAACGAAATTAGTTATTGTAGAAATTCAAAAACTCAACTATAGTTGTAGATGATGTGGACAAATGTATTCTATACAATGAGAGGAGAGGGTAAGGGGCATTTGCTTGCAAGGTAAGGTCCCTTCAAGTGGAAAAAAGGGTGTTGCCAGAGCCGGTTACTAACTTGATTGAATCAAGGGGTTTGTATTATTTCGTAACGGAAATAAACATGAATTGAATTCAAAAAGGCAATTTTTATAAACAATTGTAAAGAATTAAAATAAAATATTAATTTATTTACATATTCTTTTAAAACTAATAATAAAAAGTATGAAATAAAAGAAATATTAAAATAAATAATAATTTTATAATTGCATATAATCAATTTAGGAAAATGAATCGAAAACAATCCATGTAAATTACTCTCAAATTTGTTAAACTATTATTCTCTTTTTACTGTATTTTTTTTAATAGAGGTGAAGCCGGTTTGATTTTGGTTAGTTTTTTCCTAAAAAGCTAAACAAATTAATATACATTGATTTGTTAAATTAATATCCGACGTGGATTTATAAAAGGTTAGTTAGAAAACTTTATATCAACTTATTTGTATTTATTTGATAGGTTTATATCTACTTATTTTTGAAATAAATTTAAATTAATTTGATAATATATTAATATTAAATTAATAAATAAATAAAATTTAATGTTTAATTAATAACTTAATTCAAAAAAATTACATATTAACTAGAATATTTACTTATTTAAGTAGATAATAATAACTCTTAAAAATAAGTCATTTTTTAAAATTGGAGAACAAAAAATGATTTAATTTTTTTTTAATTATAGTAAATATTTATAAAAATGAATGATAGAGAATAATAATATAAATTGATTCATATTTTCAACACAGATATAAAAGATTTATTAAAATTAAATTATAATTAACATACATTGTATGTATATTATAAATATATAAAAATTAATAAATAAATATGTATTAATAATATCATATATAAATCGATTCTATTAAATATTAGTTTACAAATATTAAAATCTTAACCGATATAACACAAGTTGATTTAACATTTTCGAAACTCAAATTAACCTATTCGATCTACAAAACATATAACCCAGTTTAATCTTGATCGAATGAATGAATTTATCGATTATAAGTAAATAAAGAAATAATAATCCCTTACATTCTCATTATTCCTTTACTTCTTAATAAATATGGCCTAAGATCTAAGAAAAGTAAAAAAAATAAAAAATAAATGAGTAGATAAATAAACGATTTATTTATATAACATAAGAAATTTTATTTTTAACTCTTTTAAGAAGAAAAAATATATATATTCATTTTTCTTATAACTTTATATAAAAATAAAATATATGTTTGTAAAAAACCATTTTTTTTTTTGTTAAAATTATCCAAATTCAAGGAAAGAACATAGCATGTCAAGACCCTTGATGTATTTTAAAATAAAAATAAAAATAACACCCTCTTATATTCATTTCATACATTTTCTATTAAAAAAAATAATACATCATATTATATTAAACAATATCTAATTAGATATCATTTAATGCTAAATACTATCCAATTATGTATCATTCAATATTATTAAAATGTTATTTTTGTCATTATATGTTTCAAATGTTTTTTTTTAGTTTCTTCCCTTTTTAATTAAAAATCTATTTGTGGGCTATTTTTGCCGCCGTAGGGCCATTTTCAAAAAAAATCCCACATTTAACACTATATCTTTACCACATACCTCAAGGAAAAGTCTAATTCATTTTGAATTGGTACCATTTAAAATTGAAAAAGAGGTCATCCAAAGACAAAACAAAACAAAAAATAATTTATTTATTTATTTTTTGATAAAATAAGAACTAATATTTTTATTCTTTACATAATAAAACCTAAACCTTAAAATCAAAATCCTAAAATTCTAAAAACTAAAGATTTAAATTATGAATCCTAAAAATATCATTTTATTACAAAACTATTATTTTATTACATTGGCCACTTTTCAATTTTAAAATAACCCCGTTCAAAAACAATTGAATAAGACATAAGGAAAAAAGTTTATATTTGAAACACTTAATATTTCTAAATTGTCATGTATAAAAACATCATGTATAAAAAAAAAACCTAAACCAAGCTTTACTAATATAAAACGGGATAATTTAGTTCAAATTTAAGAACTAAAATGTCTCATCTTAATAAAGTTTAAAGACTTTAAGTGTACTAGTTAAAAATTTAAAGACTAACTACACCAAAAATAAACTCAGTGAACTTAATGTCACCCATTATGCCATATGTCATAATTACCTTCATAAATTAAAATATTTTAAACTTCTATGTTCATGTGGCATGCATTAATTTGGTTAGGTGCGAACCTACATATCCCACGAGACCCACACCCAAAATATGGGTGCTTATTATTATTATTATTATTATTATTATTATTATTATTATTATTTTAAATTCAGAACCACATAGACTACGGTGGGCTATCATCAAAGTGAAATGCGTAATAAAAAGTTGATTAACAGATACCAAATGAAAATCACCTGGAAAAAGCACACATTTGCGTCAACGAAACATTGAATGGGATGATGGATCCAACATATTTTCATGATATTATTGAATTGAATTCCCCATAATTTTAAACTTTTAATTGTAGGGTCATAAACTTGAAATAAACAGATCGAAAACATAATATAACTAACAGCTCACTATACGTCTATACTACCAATATCCTCCTAGTAAAAAATCAGGAAACTTCCAATTTTACCTCTCATGCATACAATAAACATTTGAAAATCAAAATCCAGTAATATGGTAAGCACAAATCCTCAAAATTAGAGTTATAAAATTTTACCTGACTGTACATGGCTGACAATTAGTCTGACATCAAGAAGCATCATCGTCATGTGACTCACTTTTTCCAGCTGTTAGGCTTGGAGTAGAATGTGAGCGTCTTCAAAAACTCCATGTGCTCAATGCCATTTTTTTACTTCTTCATTTTCGTGTTCTTTGTTTCCTGATGAAGCATCCTCCTTGCATACGTCACAGGTTGGCTGTTCTCCAGCCTGAACATCAGTAACTAATAACCCCTGAGAAGTGGACAAAGAATTTTGCTTGCCACTATGACCATTGACAGAATTACTGGATGTTAACCACGTAAATTTCAAATTATGGCCTTGCCAGCATTTGCCACTCACAAAAGCCCTCTCAGCTGACCGACGTGTTGTGAAAGTAATGCAAGCGGAGCAATCTTTTGTTGGCTCTGCCTCAATACTATCTTCATGGACTTCCACATCTAATTCCACATTGGAAAGATCACCGTACTTTAAGAAATGTTCCTTCAGAACAGCAACCTGAAAAGCATAAAGACATCATTTAACGATTCCTTTGATGTAAACAAATGGCATGATAATAAACATAACTTGAAATCTTTTAACTACATGTTTTCATTGTAATCTTAAACAAGCTAGATAATGAAGGCGGGTGAAAATTGAAACACACAAAGCCATATGGATTACTAGATTTGAGAAAGTGATTAAAATAAATTTCATAAGTTTATGCACCAAGTGTGCATATATCAGATGCAATTCTTCTGCTCACTTGTTAGATCTTAATGAGTCCCAAAAGTCCTGAGATTTGAGGTTTTACCAACTACAAAGTTTGGAGATCTGGAAAATATCATTAACACAACTTAATAAAAGCTAAACCTCTGAGTGGCCCACTATATCTTCTTTATTGTTGACATGAAGCGATGCAAATAATTAGTACATCACGAGGCATAATCATGGCTTTTACAAATCAAGATTCAAACGTCCATAATCCTATCAATTAAAGTATGCAAGCATTCATATAGCACTACCCAAAAGAGAGAGAGAAGAAGGAAAACCCATTACCAATTCCAGAAAATATCCTGAAACAAACACAGTTCTACCTTTTACATATAGCAGGAATTTTGGTGGAGTGGAGAAACTTACATTAGCCAATCCAGCTGGTAGTGGTGGAAGAACTCTGAATATAGTTGAGCGGTTGTCTAATTTATATCTATTCATGGGAAAAGGAGCCCCTACAGGTGAAAAAGGATTAAATGACTGCTGTTTTGATAATGGGGCTTCCTGCATAGTTGTCGTTCTTTTGGTTTTCGGACTATCTGAGATAACACCTTCTCTGGCTTTGCTCTTATCTATCATCTCAGCATGGGGTACTTCCACACCAGAAACAGCATCAGAAGACCTTTGAATAGAACCTTCAGCAGCGGCACCCATTCCCACTTTGGGTCTCTTGGCAGCTTGCTCTGTATTTGACTCAGCCTTCTGACCTGTAGCCTGGACAATTTTAATAACTTGAGATAAGCCTGTCCACTACCTTCTTTTTCTGAAATGTAAAAATTCAGATAAACGAATAAAGAACTATCTTAAGCAGTGAGTGCTCATTCCAACTTCATATTTTATATTTCCATTTCTAGCCTTTACACTGAAACCAAATAGAAGAAAGAGCCTGTGTAAACCATTCAAAGACTACCTTAGCAATGAAACTATGATATGCTCACCTGAAATAACATCAAGAAAAAGAACCTTTAAAGCAAACCAAAAGTTTAGGACACACAACCATATATAAAAGGTTCTAATTCAAGGACACTAGATCTTACGTGCTTCTCAAGTTTGTTTAACTTGCGTCGGAAGTCATTCCGCTTATGTTCCAGCAATTCCTGCTTCTTACGGAGTTCTTCTTTCAACTGCTCTAAACTATCTAGCTTCTTTGGCACAGGCAGAACCTTTGGACCATTTGAGATGACGTGCTTAGCATTATCAGAAACAGGTAGAGAAGCATTATCTTTGTTACTACTAGCAACAGACGAGTGGAGAGGCACAGAAACAGCAGTCCCACCATAGGGCGTTACAGATAAATTGCTATTATTACTAGTGTTCTCATCAGGAATGTTATCACGATTAGCCCACCATAGTTTGATAAAACGATTACCCATCACAGCATCAGGTGACTTCAGTGCAGTCTCAGCATCTTCCCTCTTTGAAAACTGGATAAAAGCTCGTTCACTATTTATTGGAATGTAAATGTTAACAACCTCTCCAAATTTTTGAAAATGGGTAAGAAGAGCTTCCCTTCTATTACGTTTCTGTGGAATTCCATTGACAAATAAAGTTCGTGTTGCTTTTTGTGATGGTTTACGAATGTTACGCATGGTATCAAATTGTGTCCTAGAAGATGAGTCCATAGGTTTTGAGCCAGTATCCTCACCAAGTATCTGTTTTTCTTGCTGAGATGCATGAGTGCTGGCCAATGTTTCCTTTTCTTTTATAGTTCTATTCTCTGGATACTCTCTATTGTTTACTGTATAGTCAACTTTGTCTTTTACATCAGATCTTCTCTTTAAACTGCCAATTCTACCCCAAATACTCTGTGAACCAACAGCATTTCCAGTACTTCTAACTGAGAATTCATTACCTGATGGATCACCATTTAACAAAACTTCAGTTTCATCAATCTTTGGTGAATCCAATGACAGAAGGGCATTTGATGTTTCTGGACAAGTGTTATTCCACAGAGGTTGGTCAGGGTCATACAAATCACCTCCACCAGCACAATCCAGACATGCGCCATTCAAACCCAAACGATCATCACCAGTCCCATGCTTACTTGATTTGATATGTGATCCATTAATATTCAGGTCTGTAGTTGAAGATGTAGTTACTGATGCTATAGATCCAGATCCACTGCTTGTTCCCAGCAGATGTACACTTGGTACTGAAACGGGAAGGTTAAACTGTGAAAGACTCTGTTAAACAAGAGAAAACAAAAACTCATTAACAGTTTAAATAAATATTCGGAAAATGAAAGCTTAAAACAATACTTGTGCAACCATTCATTGAGGAAAAAACCTTAGCATCATGATTAAATTTGTAATAGATGCTTCCAGAAGAATCAGAAGAGTACTATCATTTCATTGGGTCAGATTGTTCAAGTATATACTGCAATTGCAATGTATACCATCCACAGAACCATTTGACATTAAAGTAAACCACCATTTAAATCACAACATGGTTGGTTATATTTGAGAAGCAAGTGAGACAGCTACACCACCACGAGACTTAAACTAAACAAATACTCGCTAACTATAAGCACTGTGGCCAGAAGCAGTGGAAATTAGAGTTTCTCATGGGTGCACCAAGTAAAAATTCACAGCAAAATGAAGATTTGAGTAAAACGGATCTAGCTGAAAACAGCATCCAAAGCCAAAATCTAAGGTAACAGTTACGAAAAGGAGATACCAATAAAATCTCTGATGTTTAATAAATCTAAAGGGTTAATAACTGAGAAAGAGGTTGCAAATCCAATGTCACATGGATGACTATGAAATGAATTATAACAATTGGACGTGAGAAATCAAAGTAATTAATTTGATTCCTTGAGCAAAAACCTCAAAAGCCATTCTCTCTCCCACCACTATACTTGCGACATGTGCTACTGCCAATCTAGAAAGTAGCAAATGTTGGAGACGACATACTGAAGTTCAGAAAACATAATTAACATTTATTATGACATGACTAACAAGGAAAAGCAAATGAAGGAGACTATTCATGTTTATGCTATTAAACTAGATGCTCAAACTGGCTCTTACAAGAATGCATTTCATATGATTACATTTCCAAAATAAAAACATCATAAAATATCATTATTCATAAATTGTTTTATTTATTATGACATGACTAACGAGGAAAATCAGATGAAGGAGAGCTATTCAAGTTTATGCTATTAAACTACATGCTCAACCTGGCTCAGACAAGAATACATTTTCATAAAGCTTCACTTCAAAATTACAAACATCATGCTATATCAGTAAATCATTGAGGAAAAAACTGTGTGCAATGTATATACCTGAACATCATCGATGACAATTCGGTTGACACCATGCTCCATGGGACAGATGTCCCCTCTTAAACAAAATCCACGCTCCTCAAAGTCTCTGCAGCGTAGGGGAGTGATGCCCATATTTAATAAATGGATTGGTGGTCTGATGGTTCCATGCAAACCAATGGAATGACATGCATCTAGGCCACCATTTGGCATCCCAGGGATTAATCGAAATGCATTCCAGGATGCAGTCTGTGCATTTGAGACATTTGGCAACCCTCTTCCAGCAATCACACTCGAAGAAAAAGAGCCTTGGGGTAAAATTTGGGAAGCAATATCTGTGAATCTGGAATCCCATTGGTTCCATGATCTTCTTTCCCTACCAGAACCAGGGTTACCCAAAAATGATTGGTTTACCCGGTTTCTTTGATTTACATCTAAAGATGCTCTGGGCAGTGATGCTGAGCCAAGGCATCTTCTGACAATTTTTTTGGAGAAGTTCTTGACATTCGTTGGGTTGTAATTTTTCCAGCTTGCACTCTCTTGAGATTCACTATCCCTTAAAGAGTGCCCATTTAGGAAAGGTTTGTGACGCTTTCTGTATGGTCTTGTTAAAACTGGATCAATACTATCTGTCTCCAGAGACCGAGAACGAGTCCCCTGCCTACGATGCTTGTGGTTACGATCATCATCATCACTGACTTCCTTTTCCTCTGGATCACTATTGCAATCAGACAAAGAAAGACTCCTAGGTTTCAATGATGAAAGCTCTACCTCCATTGGATCCAGTAAAAACAGTGAAATATTGTCTTATGGCATCAAAAAGTTCCCGAACTCTTAGAAAACAAACTGCTCATTTCCAGCAACACCAAGATGGAACCTAAAACCAATGAGAAGAATCATTACAGGCTTAAAAGGTGACAAGAAAAAACCATGGCCATAGAAATATATATCGAAGTAAAATTCAAATGACAGCAGCCACGAAGGGAGCACTTGAACTGTGAGCAAAGTAACCATCAACATCTAAATTTTCATTTGACTAAAAAAATCTAAATTTTCCACATATATATTCTAGACATACTGCACCCAAAAGGATGTTGGAAAAGTGCCACATGAAAGGTTACTCTCAAGGTGATCTTCGTCACAATCTCATAAACATTGCATAACAAGATGGTGACAGGTTCCCCCCTATGCAACTAGCAATGCTAGCTATTACAGGAAAAATAACCTAGAAAAGCTGGTACAATTAAGAACAACTTATCATGTTGGAGAACAATCAGAAGAATGATACTATAACTAAACAACACCTCAAACTATTCTAATTTCCTTTCACATGAAATTTAATGTAATTTAAATTTTAAACATACAAAAGAGTCAGCTACTTAATATGGGAATAAATGACAAAAACAACACATAAACAGAAGTGACAGTAGTAACCCAATCATATTCATGATTACCATAACTTACATTCAAGACCCGGAATAGAACCTAATATGAAAAGTCTCCTAAATGGTCATTATCAGAAGCATGAGAAGTTTAAACAAATCTAGGATCATGACATTTAAACAAGTAATATATTTAGTCCTATGGTAAAAGCAGTATCAAGTTAACCATATAATTGAACGCAGGAACAAATAGAAACATTAATTCCAAATTCGTGTAGGAGTTTCTTGCGTTTAAACGAAATCTAATTAATTGTAGGAAGCGAGCCAAAACAAAAAATTATAGCTACAAGCACAACTAAGAATTCCTCTCTTAGTCTCCTACTGTTCAACATTAAAATAAGGTTTCTGACCTCCAAATACCATAAAAGGAAAAGCAAACACAAGCAGAGAACCACTTTTCAATACTCCTTAGCTTCCAAAGACAAATGAAATTTTGAAAGAACACAATAAACAACACCAATACAACCTGAACGAAACATATGAAACAAGTGAAATCCAGTAATTTTTTTTAAGTGAAATCCAGTTTAGAACACTAACCAACAACTAAATACAGTCCTACAAGCATATATAGTAGCAAATGTAAGCTCCTAAAAACAATAGGTCTCCATAATTGAGTAATAACAACGCTCACTAATTCAATACACTAAACAACATTTCAGAAATTTAATGAAATCTAGGTTTAGAAACAAAATGATTGCTTAATTTCAAGAAAATGGAAGAAAAATTATTTTTCATACAAGTCCGGTGAATAAATCAACGAAACAATGCAGCCAACAGCTTCAGATATAGCAATGATTGAAATCAACTTCGCGGCATAACATAGAAAAAAGACAAAGATGAGGACGAGGGCGTGGAAAACATTTCGGGAAGAAAATTGGTAGTGGGACGTAAGGGACAGGATCGTAATAAAATGCAATTGAGTGTCAATATTTAATTGAGAGCTTTGTTGTTCGAAAGAAAGATTTGGAGTGGGCAGCGATATGGTAGAGGGTTTTGGAGATTGACTCGTTTCAAGCTAATCGGAACAAACAATACCTTTGGGAGAGAGAGAGAGAGACGATGTCTTACTCCAAAAAAGAAGTAAATATAGATAGTACTATTCATTTTAAAAAAATTAAAATTATCTATAACGTGTTGGTTTTTATTCGTGTGATATAATATTTTTATAATTTTTTTATTATTAAATAATTAAATTATTTATGCATTTATGCATTTAAATTAATGTTATTAAATATTTATCTTATCAAAATACTAAAATAAAGCACGAGCAAAGCATTGTGTTACTTTAAGTTAACAAAATTAATTTTTTTTGGAGTAATTATTTAATGATTATTTTAATCTTTCTTATAATTGTTATTTATGCATTTAAGTAGTCATAAATATATAATAATTATAAATTATTAAGCGTGTTTATAAATATTAAAATAATAATGATAAATAATTATTTTTGATGTACTGTGACTTATAATTTTTTTTTTCTTTCTTTTTTTTAAATCAAGATATAATATACTTTAATAAAAACAATAAATGATATAACTATATGTAAATAATTTTAGTAATTTTTTTTTTTGTTTTCTTACTAGCACAAATAATAATTATACTTAACATTCAATTAATATCTTAAAATACAATCTAATAGTCCAAAAGATTAATATTATCCATAACAAGATATTTATTTTAAAATAAATGATTAATCCTGTAATATATCAATTATCAATGTTTTGATAACTATTAAAACCTAAAAATAAACCATTATATCATTTTTATCGTAAATTTCTTCCTACTTTTATTGCATTGCATGTAATCGAGATAATCCAACAATACCTATACTTTTCCCTATTACAAATACCATCAACTTTGATATAGAATAAGAAAATTGTGTCAGTTTTAACCATTCGAAATAAAAAATAATGTTTAATTATCATGATGAACTTTAAAAAGAAACAACGAAGATACATAATAATCACAAATCCACGTATATTCTTAACAATTCTACTCGAGAAATGTATATGTAATTCTATAACATTGTTGTAAATAGAAAGAAGCAACTTATTGACCAAATCAACCTCTAAGAGGTTAGATCTTTGCATCATTTGTTAAATTGTCCAGCACAATACTCAGATCAACTGACTAGTCACACTCTGTCAATTTTCTAATGGTAACCCTTACACGACTATCCCATAATAGTCACTCAATCAATCATATCATCAATGAGAACCTTGTTCCAAAATCATTAGAACCTGAACTCCAACCAAACCCCAAATGTACTAGTAATGCATGTGGTAGTGGCTTAACAGTTAGACCCTACAGATAATCACTTCCACCACCTTCGGTTATAGCAAGAAAAGAGAGCTGATGAGGTTTAATTGTAAGGGCATTACCATTTCGAGAGGGTAATCCTCCATAATGATATGATTCACTAAGATTAGATGGTTAACTGTATCCAAATGGGAATCATAAACTAAGCTTATTGGATGAGGCCTCGTAAACACTAGGCTTATTGAATTGGGGCTCGTAAGAACCAGACCTGCTATATAGAGGCTTGTAAGCATAGAATAAAGAGCTATAATATTGTTGTGAGGAAATAGACCCATTAGGTGGCTGAGTAGGGAGTTAGAAACCAGGTTTATAACTTAAAGAATGAACATAAGGTTGCAATGGTTATTCAAGATGGTACAATATAGAAGGTTGGAATTGAGATAGGTTAATAGATGGAACATGTGGATATTGTTGATTTGGTTAGAACGGTGGATGACAAAATGAGAAAATTGTAGTTAAAATATAGGTTGATATTGTGGATGTGGTGGTACGGGGAACAACTGTTTTGGGTTGAAAGTTTTGGTATTGTTGATTTAAGGTTTTTTGAGTTTGACTAGAGGTTAGAAGTAAGATTATCGTAAAAGGACATAATGAATTGGTTTGTAGGATATTGATTTGGAAATTGAAACGATGGTAGTATCAGATTATACTATGGAAGAGCATTGGGAGAGAAAGAGGGATTTAGTGGTGGACGGTTAATCAGGAAAATAAGATGGAGTTAAGCTTATTAAGGGATAGATACTACTTATTGTAAAGAATCTAGATGAACAATGCTATGATTTTCAAGTAGTTGGTCTAATTTAAAGAGTTGTAGCTTTTCAAGTCTTAGTTGAGCATCTAGCTTTTCTAATTTATCCTTTCAATAATAAACATCACACTACACATGTTCATTCACAAAAGACAAAATATTATAGCAATATTTCAACACTAAACTATGTATTCAAGTAAACTAAATATTTGTTAGTTTCTTCTATACAAAAAGTTTAGATATTTTTATATGAAATGATATTTCTTATATTATAAGATCTTGATAGTTATTTATATAGAAGAAACTAACAAATATTTAGTTTACTTGAATACATAGTTTAGTGTTGAAATATTGCTATAATAACTTGAAAAAAAGTTTAGATATTTATTAGGCATTAACATTAAATAACTTGAAAAAATCCAATACCATATGTATTTACAGTTAACATAAAAAATAATTAAAATAATACATTTAATAATTAAAATCAATAATTTTAAAAATATTAAAATAACTTTAAATATAATCTATTTATAGTATAGGCTTTATGGTTTAAGCTTTAAAAGTTATTATTTATGGTTTAAGGTTTATGATTTAACAATCAATAACGATGTATTATTAATAAATTAATATTTTTTTTCTTATTTAAAATATATATTTTAATTATTAACTTTTTATTTTTATTTATTTTACTCTTAATTATAAAAAACACTTAAATCCTAAATTCTTATATACTCAACATAGTATTCGATTAGGGCTTCTTTTCCACTAAACTAGCTTATATATACTCAACATAGTATTCGATCAGGGCTTCTTTTCCACTAAACTAGCTCATTGGCTTTCTTCCTTTGGTCGTGAAGAGATGAGCCCATGTTCCCCCTCGTGGGCTTAATAAACATAAGTGTTCACAAATGACGTTGAAACATGAAGGGAATTTTAGATAAAGCTGTTATTCGGCTCCTAAACAGTCCAACCAAAAGCGAGGAAAGTTAAGCTCGAACCCAACCCGTCGATTGAATCATTATCCATCCTTCTGCAAATTCATTTCAACTTTAACTCGCATAATTCTCGCTCATATGTTACATAGTTTAACCAATTTTTATTTATTTATTTTTATTCTGTAAATAACTGTCTGTGAATAGTGATTATTTTCTCGAATCTCGATGCAATTGAAGTACTTCAGTGAGTGAGACCATAAAGAGTTGTCTTAGTCCAATAACATCAATCAGCTTCTCAAAATTGCAGAGAGACCCATATCTAAAGAGAAATTTATGTAGAATATTGTGTTTGGTGGAAGAGAATAGAAGCGTTACACAAAGCCCACATGGAATTGGTGATAAAGACAGCGTGATTATTGTCGATCATGGTTTGCGTCATAAGCAATCAAATCTTATGCCAAGTAAGATATAACTTCATAGTTTTAGATTTTTTTTTCACTTTTTGATATATATTTATTATATCCAAGCAATTAATACTATAATTTAGATGAGTTTGTGACCATGTTTAAAGATAGAACTAGATACAAAATAGTAGAATATGCTCATATGGTAAATGTCTTTATTTTATCTTGAAAACAAAAAGTCTTTAGTTTATTATTTGTCTTTAAATTTATGGTCTATTTTAGGAGGGCTTAATAGTTTTCTTTCAAGCTTTATAAAACTTAGATTTTTTTAGGGGTTATAAATAATGGTACTTTTATAATACCCTATTTAAATAAAACAGAGCAAGAACGCTACTTACTCTAAGGCTAAATGAAGAATTATTATATGATCAGTTCAGCTCATTACTTCAGCAACCAATTTCATCTAAGTTGAGCTGGCACAGTGATGCAGATTCCTATTTTTTGTAAAGTTTAGATTACCTTGAAATGTTGATTGTAAAAGCATATCTGACCGAAGACAATTACTGATGAGTGCTCAAAAAGCACTAAAATAACCATGATTTTATGCACTTTAATTGATTAAAAATATATATATTTATATGTTTTATCATATATTTATATAAATTTGTCTTTTTCGGAATCACGGGTATTTTTATTGTTTTTCAGGAATTTTGGCCTAAAAATGCAATGTAAAGACTCAAAGAAGAATACTTGAAGCAATACATCACAAATAAATTGATAAATAAGTGGAAAAAGGTCAACAAACATGGAAAAATTGGACAAAATGGGTCCGAAAAGGTCAAAAATGTCAAAAGACGGAAAATCGCGCGTCGCGGCCCAGCGCCTTGGCAAGTCGGCGCGCAGCAGCCCGTTACATTCTGCTGCAGCGCCCGTAGCGCGTTGTTCCACAAGTAGCGCGCGGCCATAAACATTCACGCTTGTAGAAAATGCGGCCATCGCCAGCCGGTAACGCCAGGGCGGGTTATTGGCCATCGGCAATAGCAACGTATGTTTTTGACCCATTTTTCACGTGCGGCCGCTTGTGGCGTCATCTTGGCGTCATTGATACCTCAAGATGTCAACTACACGTTTTTATTTTTTAATATTTTTTTTAACATTTTTTTAATCATTTTTCTCTCCGTCCTCACCTATAAATACCTCCCTTCCATTCACTTAAAACACACCTCAAAACCTCACTTCTCTCTTCTTTCTTTCTCTCATTTCTTAGTTTTTGAGTTTTCTTTAGTTTAACTTTCTTAGTTTCTAAGCTTTTCTTAGCTTTTCTCTTAGTTTTAGTTCAATTGTCTTAGGTTTAGAGTTCTTTTCTTTTTGAGAGGAACTTGTAATGTTTTGTAATAATTTAGATTTTTGATTCAATAAATGGAAGTGCAAATTCCGCTTGGAGGTTTTCTAGCAGGGAATAGCGTCGAAGTTCGTAAGGATTTTATTTTCTTTCTGAGTTATTTTTTATGCTTTATTCTTACGTATGTTATATTTAATTTATGTCCGTGATTAAATTTAACTGCTAGTACATTTATAATCATGATATAATAATAACGTTGTTATGCTTGCGAAATATTAAATAGGTGAAAATTTCTAAAATGAATTGATTTTATTTTTATTCAAGATTTTATATTAAGGATGTTAGAGAGAAATATATTATTTTTCATTACAAACTTAAATCTGAAAGTTAGACTTTAAGGTTTAGTTATCTCAGGTCTAATTTAGAGTAGTGCTTCTTTTATTTGTTGACAATAATCTTGGTAGTTAGGTGAAGCTACATTTCAAAAGTTTTTATAAAATTATTATGTGGAAATGTATTGACAACATGTTTTCAATAGTGATTTTAAAACTTGAAAGTTAGTACTCGGATAACTAAATTCTTAAGTTTAATTTGGACACCTTGAATAAAGTTTAAAGCTGTCTAACATCACCAAATGGCATTTAAATAGTTCATTTTTCAATCTCTTAGAAAAAGGAATTAATTTAATTAACCAAATTAGTTATCAACCCCACTTGTAGGTGTTAATTGATTTGTTTAGTTAACAAAGAGTATCTAACCCCAAAGGTGGTATTCATATAAAAAAGAGAGAATCAATAAAATATCAATTTATATCTTTAATAACCTAGATAATATGAAAGCAAGCATAATTAACTTAGTTATTATATCCTAAATACTCCACTAATATAAATGATAAAATTTGCATGAATATTTATTGAATACGTATTTATATTTATTTATTCAATTTGTATCTATGTTTATTCTTTTTAGATTATATTTAATTAATCTGTATATATGTTTATTTTATGTTATTAGATTAGGAACACAAAAACCAAAACTATCGTGACGGATGTTTAGGATTTAATTTAGCTTTTTAAAAGTTTGAATAATAAATTAAAAACCACATACATTCCTTCCTTAGATCGACCTTGGGAGTATACTTATCATTTTCTACGAAATGATTCGTGCACTTGCGAGAGTTTTACAAATATTAAAACCAAAGTATTTGCGAGAATTGGCGATGCCGGTTTTCGTTCATCAATTACCTCACTTGGAGCAAATCTATGAAGATTGCTCTTTGAGCCAAGCTGAATTTGAGTTTCATTGATGGTAGGCCTCTTATGCTTAATAAAGAAAATACATATTACAAACTCTGGACAATAGCTAACTACATGGTAACTTCTTGGATACTTAATTCCATATCTAAGGATCTTATTTATAGTTTTCTTTATACAACTTTAGCCAAAGAGTCGTGACATGAGATAGTTGAAAGACATGGCGAGGGCAATGGGTCCTTGCTTTATCAAATTCAAAGGGACATTACTTTAATATCTTAAGGTAATAATTCTATTATGAAATATTATGGAAAATTAAAGTGCCTATGTGATGAATTACTTTGTCTTATGTCTTTACCTTCCTGCACATATGGAGCTGCAAAGGTAATTTTAGATTTCTACTTTATGAATAGAATAGATCGATGCAATTCTTTATGGAATTAAATGATTGCTACGTTACTAGAAAACAAATTCTGGCCATGGATCCATTGCTAACTGTGAATCGTGCTTATTCAATGTTTCTTAGTGTTGAAAAACAGAGAAGGATTCATGTTCATTTTAATGAAATCATTCAAGCTACTGGATTACTAGCCATAACTCAAGTGGGAATGAATCAATTTAAGAAACAAACTTCTGTGAAATGAGTTCCTACTAAGAAGAAGGAAAAGGAGAATAAGATCTATGAACATTATAGAATGAAAGTGCATGGAAAAGATATTTGTTTTAAAATTCATGGAGTTCTAGACTTGAGTTCTTAAACTGATTCATGTTAATTTTAATGAAAACATTAAAGCTACTGGATTACTAGTCATAACTCAAGTGAGAATGAATCAATTTAAGAAAGAAACTTCTATGAAATGAGTTGCTGCTAAGAAGAAGGAAAAGGAGAATACGATCTGTGAACATTGCAGAATGAAAGTGCATGGAAAATATACTTATTTTAAAATTCATGGAGTTCTAGACTAGTACAAGGAATTAAAGGATCAACAAAAAAGGCACTAACAAAGCTATGACAAATATGGTTGACAATTCACTTGATTATGAAGATATGAATGAAGCCGAAGGAGAGAAACAAGGTGATTTAGCTAATCTAATTCAACAAGAGTTGACGAAGTTGATCAACGGTAAAATGACTTTGGATGGCAACTATGCAAACTTTGCTAGTTTCAACAATTATACAGGTAACACTTTCTCTCTTCAATGTCCTTTAATTTTTCTATTAGTATTATTGAGTTGTTGGAAAATGGTACTTGGATAGTGGATTGAGGGGCCACCAATCACATGTCAGATGTTAGAAATTTTTTTAGCAATCTGAGAAAGCTTAAAAAACCTTCACTAGTTTATTTACCAGATGGATCTTTGAAATATGTTCACAACATATGAGACATTGATATTTCTAATAAAATTTGCCTAAAAAATGTCTTATACATACCAAATTTTAAATTTAATCTTATATTTGTTCAAAAACTTGTTCATCTTACCCAAATGGAATTCAATTTTACACCAACTACTTGTATTTTGTAGGACCTGCAGACTAAAGAGATTTTGTCAGTAGGAAAAGCTCTAGGAAGCCTCTATGCTTTAGATACTATTACTTTTCAAGATTTCAATTATAATAGCTTTATTTCTAATGTTGAGTTTCTTAAATCAAATCCTCATGAATTGAATCGTAGTGATAAAGTTTCTATCAATAAAAAGAAAATATTTCTTAAAACTTAATTATGGAATAACATATTAGGACATTATTTAATAGATATATTGAAACATAATGTTTTTTAAAGAACAATATTTAAATTTTTTTGATCAATGTGAAGTTTGTCAAAAGTCCAGACAATAGAGATTATATTTTCCTTTTAGTCATACCAGAACCTCACAATCTTTTGAACTTATCCATTTAGACTTATAAGGTTCTTATAGCTAAGTCTCTGTTGAAGGAGTCAGATATATTTTAATTATTGTTGATGACCACACAAGGGCCACCTAGACTTACCTCATGATACAAAAAAGCTAAATTAGTTCTTTTTTTTACCAACTTTGTCAACATGATTCATACACAGTATGTGAAACAGTTTAAAGTCATAAAGAGTGAAAATGGGATATAATTCATAAATTTAGAATTTCAATCATATTTTTCTAGTAAAAGAATAATTCATCAAAAATCATGTCCTTATACTCCCCAATAAAATGGGTCAGTAGAAAGGAAACACAAACATTTATTATAAATAGCCAGAGTTCTTATGTTTTAGTCAGGTTTACCAAATAAATTTTGGAGTTCTTCAATCCTTATTACCGCTTACATCATAAATAGACTTTTATCATCAATTTTAAATTGGAAAACCTCCGTAGGAATACTTCTATCAAAAACACCAAATTATTCAAACCATAAAGTCTTTGGATGCTTGTGCTATGTGACAAATGTTTTACCAAATAAAGACAAATTTACTGAAAGAGTTTTCAAATGTATGTTTCTTGGATATGTTTTAGCTCAAAAGGCTTTTAGAGTTTATGATGTAGAAAAACACAATTTACATGTTTCAAGAGATGTAAAATTTTATGAACAAATTCTTCCTCATAAAAATGAAAATGGTAGTATCGAAAACATAGAACAAGATGTTTTATCTCTTCCTATAAATGAAAATGACACTGAACCAATCATCTTAAACACAGGTTAATCCTTTTCTATACCTATGATTGATCAAAACATTTCAAATGATCCATCTGCTTCTAATGATGACATGATTTGCCCAATTCCATAGAAGAATATCCAGATAAAACCTAAATTACCAATGAAGTTCAACCCATTCAAAAACACAAAACCAGAATTAGAAGTAAGCCAATATGGATGGCAGAATATGTTTTTAATTTAGTTATCAAGCCTCCAGATAGAATATTTTGTTAGTCTCAAGATCTCAGAACATGTACTCCACAAACCTTCCCATTTACAAAATTTCTTATATTTTTTTATGCTTACATGTCCTTTTTGGCAAATATGTCCAATGTTTAAAAACCAAGTTCTTATAAGCAAGCTAGTACTAGTGAAGAATTGATAGTAGCCATGAATCAAGAGCTAAGTGCTCTTGAAAAGAATAATACATAGAAGTTAACATACTTGCCAGAAGGTAAGAAAGCAATAGGATAAAAAAGGGTTTATAAAATGAAGTTAAAACCGGATGGAAGTTCGGATAGGCATAAGGTAAGTTTGGTTGAAAAAGGGTTTAATCAATTTGAAGAAATATATTATTTTGAAATTTTTTCTCTTGTAGCCAAAATTGTTCCGGTTCAAATTCTACTTTATGTTGCAACTTCTAAAGGGTGCCAATTCATCAATTACATACAAATAATGCCTTTCTATATGGCTTCTTCGATGAAAATGTCTATATGATACCAATTGAAGGATATAATAATGTTAAAATTAATCAAGTTTGCAAGTTGAAAATATCATTATATGGGCTTAAGCAAGCCTAAAGACAGTGGAATGTCGAATTCTGTGAAAAAATAACTTGTTTTGGATTCATACAATCAGCTCATGACAACTGTTTGTTTATCAAAGAAAATGAGTATTCTTTTACAACTCTTCTCATTTATAAAGGTGATGTTCTTCTAACATGAACTTCTGAGGAGATCGAATTGGTTAAGAAACATTTAGATAATCAATTCATTATTAAAGATCTTGGTTATGCAAGATATTTTTTTGGATTAGAAATTGCAAGAAGACCTTCTAGAACTATTATAAATCAAAGAAAATATCTACTAGTTATTCTTTCTGATACAGGTCTTTTTGGAGTTAACTAGCAAAGACATCTTTTCCCAAAGATCATAAATTGATTGTTGAAAATGACCCTTCCCTTCTTGAGCCAAAGAAATACATGTGTTTAATTGACAAGCAGTTGTATTTAAACATAAATTGATCATATATAAGCTATTATGTGTAGCAATTGAGTCAATTTGTTAATATCCCTTACAAGACTCATTAGGATACAATCATACATTTAATGAGATATCTAAATGGGTTCCCATCCAAAGGATTACTTTATCCTAATCACAATGATCTTCATTTGCAAGCTTATAGTGATGATGGTTGGACATCCTATCTTAACACTAAAAAATCTTTAACAGGGTTCTGCATTTTCTTAGGTCTAGCTTTCATTTCCTGGAAAACTAAGAAACAGACTACTGTTTTATGATCTTCTACTGAAGTAGATTATCATAACTTAGTTGCAACAGTTTGTGAGCTGCAATTGATTTAATACATTATGAAAGATTTCAAGATTGATTTCAATACTTTTATCCCACTTTGGTGCGACAACAAAGTTACCATTCACATCACAACAAATCCAATGTTCCATGAAAGAACGAAACACCTGGATATTGATTGTTCTGGGTTAAAAATCATTTCAAAAAAGGTTTCATTAAACCGCAATATGTGTCATCACAAGAAGAAGTAGCAGACATGTTAACCAAATCATTATTAGTTCTTCAATTTAGTAAGTTAATGTTCAAGTTGATTTTGCATGATATCTATCAAACTCTAACTTGAGAACTTGAAGAGGGGATGAAGAATTATTATTATGATCAGCTCAGCATATTGCTTCAACAACCAATTTCATCTAAGCTGAGTTGGCACAGTGATGCAGAGGAAAGGACCACTGGGAAATTGGTTATACAACAAAGGTGCAGCAAAGAGCAACGGAGTGGTGGCAAATTGGTTATACAACAGAGGTGGAGCATAGAGCAGTAGAATGGTAGTATCATAGCTGCATAACTTTCAATCATTGTATTGCTCCACAAGAATGAGCTGGACTCTTTTTTTATTCTTTCCTTTTTCTTCTGTTAGTTAGATTTAGAATAGCCTCCAAGAATTCTTAGCATATACATAATCATTTCTTATACATTGAGATATATGAAAAATATACATACCAGAGAAAAGAGAAAATTTCTCTTCTGAACTTATTTTGCTTAAATGGCATTAACGAAATGCTTTAAGGTTCTTTTAGTTTTTTGTTTAACTGCTATTTAATTAATTTTGGAGGATTTCCTCGAGACTTGGAAATACATTCAGAACGGGACTATCATAATCAGGGGTAATTTTAATGATTAAATCATGTTCCTAGTAGACATGTGTTTGTATAATCTTTCCTGATCTCATATGCAATGGCTGAAATGCATCTTACTAGTTTTTGTCAAATTCTCATTTTGACCTTAAACGTAAATAGGAGTTGGCTGAACCACCAATTAACGATGCATTTGGCAAGTGCGTTCAACGCAAATAGCCCTTTTTTTCTATTCCCTAGAAGACATTGGCACCAGGTAGCTCTTAGTTATGCATATATTGCTTTGGTATCTGGCTGTAGTTTGTGCATATAATTGATTCCAGATCCTTAATAATGCATCTAGTGAAGACTGATGGAGGTCGGTCAGATGAAACATGTTGGGAAAATCGGGTATATTTTCCCTATTCTAAGTAGTTACTATTCACTTATGATTTAAATGAATAGAACTCAAACTAATCCGACAAAATAATGCTATTGGAAAAATAATGCTAAAATAAACTAAAACAGATATTGAAACAGAAATATTAAAGCAGAAAAATAATAACACCAGAAATTTAACAAGGTTCGGTATAAATGTTACCTAGGTTCTCGGGCGTCGTTGACTACTTCCACTATCTCCAAATGAATGAACTTCAAAATTACAACTAATTGGGAAAAATTGAGCTAATCAATTACCCTTACAAAAGAGAGGAAGATTTACAAATTTTGGGACGTTTACAAATGGTGAAGGAGGGCTTTATTTATAGCCCCAAAACCAACACCCATCTTCATTCCTAATCAATGTGAGACTTTTCTAATCTTCTCACTAAGGAGCAATATATAACAAATCTCCACCTTAGCGACTTAGTGGTTTTAAATGATTTCTTCAATTGCTAGATCAACGACGCCAATGCCAATTCAGATCTGTAGGATGTTAATAAAGTCCAGAAAATGTTTGAACTTGATTGTTGTTACCACCTTAGTCATCATATCTGTGGGATTCTCTATCGTACTAATCTTCTGAACTAGTACTCCACCTTCTTCAATAATCTCTCGCACGAAATGATAACGAACATCAATGTGCTTTGTATGTGCATGGTAGACTTGGTTCTTTGCTAAATGAATAGCACTCTGACTATCACAAAACACCTTAATATGTTTTTGACTAACTCCCAAGTTTTCAAGCAAACCTCGTAACCAAATAGCTTCCTACACAGCCTTTGTAACTGCCATATACTATGCCTCTGTAGTAGACAAAGCAACTATGGACTGCAAGGTAGACTTCCAACTAACTGGTGCTCTAGCAAGAGTAAACACATAACCAGTAGTTGACCGGCGCTTATCTAAATCTCATGCATAGTCAGAATCACAATATCCGACTGCACATTGACCAATGGTATTATCCTGCTGAAATACTAAACCAACATCTACAGTATTTATAATATATCGTAGAATCCATTTCATAGCCAACCAATTTCCTTTACCATGATCATGCATGTACCTGCTTACAGCACCAACGGCATGTGAAATGTCATGTCTTGTACACACCATTGCATACATCAAGCTACCAACTGCATTTGCATATGGTACCTTTGCCATATATTCTTGCTCTGCATCATTCTTAGGAGATAATTGAGCACTAAGCTTAAATTGAGGAACTAGCGGAGTACTTACAGGTTTTTTCTGTTCATTCATACCAAAACGTTGTAGTATCCGCTTCAAATATTGACTCTGGGTCAAATTAAGCTTCCCCTTCTTCCTGTCACTGCTTATCTCCATACCAAGAATCTTCTAGGCTTCTCCCAAATCTTTCATCTCGAACTCCTGACTTAGTTGAGCCTTCAACTTTTCAATTTCTCCTTGGCACTTCGATGCAATCAACATATCATCGATGTACAATAGGAGATAGACGAAAGACTCATTTTCAGAAGCCATAAAATACACACAATGATCATGTGTGTGCTCGGTATACTTTTGTTGCAACATAAACTGATCAAATCATTTGTACCACTGCCTTGGAGATTGCTTCAATCCATACAATGATTTGTTCAGCTTACAAACCCAATTCTCTTTACCAGCAACAATAAACCCTTATGGTTGAGACATATAGATCTCCTATTCTAAGTCACCGTGTAGAAACGCGGTTTTCACATCAAGTTGAACTAGTTTCAAATCGAACTGTGCTACCAAGGCCAACAAAATTCTAATGGAATAATGTTTTACAACTGGAGAAAATACCTCATTATAATAGATTCCCTCCTTCTGAGCGTAGCCCTTAGCCACCAACCTTGCCTTGTAGTGAATACCATCTTTGTTAGGAAATCCATCTTTCTTTGCATACACCCATTTGTATCCAATTGCCTTCTTGCCATTAGGTAGTTGTGTCAACTTCCATGTTTTATTCTTGAAGGGACGGTTCTTCATCCATGGCTTCCTTCCATCTTTCAACTTCAGGGCTTCTGATTGCATCTTTATATATGGAAGGAACATCATCATGCACAACTGAAAGTGCACAGGCTATCGTATTCTTAAATTGAGCATATAGGTCTTCAAAATCCTTGTATCGAGCAGGTACCTTGACATTTTGTCATCGTGGCCTATCAACTGCAGTTTCTTCTTGTTGCTGTGGAGGTTCTTGGGTTAAAACCTCTTCATCTGATTCATCTTCTGTCAATGGAGGATCAGCTTCTGTCTTATCTTCACTAACTGGATTAACAATTTTGCTTTCAAACTCCACTTGTTTCAGAGTTTTCTCCACCTGCTCTAAAGTGCCATCATTCTTCTTGATTACCTTTCTCAACAATGCAGATTCATCAAAGGTAACATCTATTCTAAAGATTGTCTTTTTTGTTTCAAGGCACCATAGTCGATATCCCTTAGAACCAGAAGGGATCCCCAAAAAAATGGCTTTCTTGGCTCTTGGGTCCAACTTTGATTATGTTACATGGTAGTATGCAATTGAACCAAACACATGTAAGAAATCATAATCTCTAGCAGGTTTTCCATACCATACCTCCATAGGCATTTTGCCTTCAAGAGCAGACGATGGTAGACGGTTGACGAGATGGCATGCATATGTTACAGCCTTAGCCCAATACTGCTTGCCTAAACCAGCATTTGACAATATACACTGAACCTTCTCCAACAAAGTCTGTTTCATACATTCTGTAACTCTGTTTTGTTGTGGTGTTTTTCGAATAGTGAAGTGTCGCACTATCCCTTCTTCTTCACAAATTTTCATAAATGGATCGTTTGTGTACTCAGTCCCATTATCAAACCTCAGACGATTGATCTTTTTACCAGCCTGAGTCTCGATCATCTTCTTCCACTTGAGAAAAATCCCCAACACTTCATCCTTTTTCTTCATGAGATACACCCAAACTCTTATGGAGAAGTCATCAACAAAAGTGACATAATAATGTTTGCCACTAATGGATGGAGTTCTTGTTGGCCCTCATACATCAGTATGGATGTAATCCAAAATGGCCTTTGTATTATGAAGAGCAGTGCCAAAGCTTACTCTTTTCTGCTTCCCCAATACACAATGCTCACAGAATTCCAACTTGTCGGTTCTCGTACCTTTTAACAGGCCTTGCTTTACTAGAATCTGTAAAGTTTTTTCACCAGCATGTCCCAAACGCATATGCCACAACTTGGTAGTTTCTAAATCTCTTTCTTCATCTGAAACTGCTGCTGATGCTATCCCAATAACCTTACTACCAAGGTAGTAGTACAAGTTATTCTTCCGAACACCTTTCATCGCCACCAGTGCTCCAGAAGTAACCTTCAATGCCCCATTTTGTATGGTCACGGTGAAGCCTTTTGATTCTAAGACTCCCACAACAATGAGATTCTTCTTCATATCTGGAACATAATGAACATATGTCAAGACCCTCGTTGAACATATGTCAATTTCATAATGAACATAATGAACATATGTACCGATTCCCAAAACTTTGCATGGATAATCATTACCCATGAAAACAACTCTACCGTCTAGTTCTTCAAAGTTAAAGAACCACTCCTTGTTAGGAGACATATGGAAAGTACATGCTAAATCAAAAATCCAATCACCAGGATGAGATGCTGTTGACGAACCAACCAATGCAAAATCTGTATTTGAATTGCTTTCAGCTACACATGCATCAGATTGCACAGCTTTTCCTTTCTTTTGCAGCTTCGGACAATTTTTCTTCCAATGGCCTTTCTCATGACAAAAGGCACATTCATCTTTACCAAGTCTTCCTTTTGATAGAGATCTACCTCTCCTTCCTTTATGTTGTGTTTGCGGACGTCCTCTTACAGACAATACCTCTGCTGCTTCATTCCTGCTTTCTCTTTTATCCTTTTTTCTAATTTCATAACTATACAAAGCAGTACAAACTTCCTCAAAAGACACTTTATCCTTCCCAATGAGTAAGCTCATAATAAGATGATCAAACTCATCAGGAAGGGAGGCTAACAACATCAAGGCTAAATCTTCATCTTTAAAAGTTTCATCCATATTTAACAAATCTGCTACTAATTGATTAAAAGCAGTAATGTGGTCGTTTATTGTAGTACCTAGAAGGTATTCAAATCGGAACAACTTCTTCTTCAAATAGAGCCGATTTTGTCCACTCTTCTTCATGAACTTGTTCTCCAACGCCTTCCACAACTTACTTGCGGATGTCTCCTTCATGAACGTGTACTTTTGTTCTCTTGAGAGACACGAACGGATTGTACCTGATGAGCGAAAACCGGCATCGCCAATTCTCGCAAATACTTTGGTTTTAATATTTGTAAAACTCTCGCAAGTGCACGAATCATTTCGTAGAAAATGATAAGTATACTCCCAAGGTCGATCTAAGGAAGGAATGTATGTGGTTCTTAATTTATTATTCAAACTTTTAAAAACGAAATTAAATCCTAAACATCCTGTCACGATATTTTGGTTTTTGTGTTCCTAATCTAATAACATTAAAATAAACATATATACAGATTAATTAAATAAAAAAATAAACATAGATACAAATTCAATAAATATTTATCTACAAATAAATATAATTACAGATTCAATAAATATTCATGCAAATTTTATCATTTAAATTAGTGGAGTATTTATGGATATAATAACTAAGTTAATTATGCTTGCTCATATTATCTAGGCTATTAAAGATATAAATTGATATTTTATTGATTCTCTGTTTTATATGAATACCACCTTTGCGGGGTTAGATACTCTTTGTTAACTAAACAAATCAATTAACACCTATGGGTGGGGTTGATAACTAATTTGGTTAATTAAATTAATTCCTTTTTCTAAGAGATTGAAAATGAACCATTTAAATGCCACCTTTGGTGGGGTTAGACAGTTTAAACTTTATCCAAGGTGTCCAAATTAAACCCAAGAATTTAGTTATCCGAGTACTAACTTTCAAGTTTTAAAACCACTATTGAAAACATGTTGTCAATACATTTCCACATAATAATTCTTATAAAAACTTTTGAAATAGAGCTTCACTCTAACTACCGGGCGATTGTACCAACAAATAAAAGAACACTACTCTAAATTAGACCGGATAACTAAACCTTAAAGTCTAACTTTCAGATTTAAGTTTGTAATGAAAAATAATATATTTCTCTCTAACATCCTTAATATAAAATCTTGAATAAAAATAAAATCAATTCATTTTAGAAATTTTCACCTATTTAATATTTCGCAAGCATAACAACATTATTATTATATCATGATTATAAACAAATAGCACGCTTAAATTTAATCACAGCACAAATTAAATATAACATGTAAGAATAAAGCACAAAAATAATCAGAAGAAAATAAAATCCTTACAAGATTGACGCTATTCCCGTTGCTAGAAAACCTCCAAGCGGAATTTGCACTTCCATTTATTGAATCAAAAATCTAAATTATTACAAAACATTACAAGTTCCTCTCAAAAAGAGAAGAACTCTAAACCTAAGACAATTGAACTAAAAACTAAGAGAAAAACTAAGAAAAGCTTAGAAACTAAGAAAGAAACTAAGAAAAACTTAAAAACTAAGAAATGAGAGAAAGAAAGAAGAGAGAAGTGAGGTTTTGAGGTGTGTTTTGAAGTGAATGGAAGGGGGTATTTATAGGTGAGGATGGAGAGAAAAATGATTAAAAAAATGTTAAAAAAATATTAAAAAATAAAAACGTGTTTTGGACCTGCCGAGGTCATCAATGACGCCAAGATGACGTCACGGGGCGGCCGCACGTGAAAATGGGTCAAAAACGCTATTGGCGCTGGCCCGCCGGGCGCGACGCTGCGCTGCCGCGCGCGTGAACAAGGCGCGGCTGCGCGCGCTGCACAAGCTGCGCGCGCCGCGGAAGCGCGCCACGGCCATGGCGCTGGCGGGCGCTGGCCGGGCGCGGCGCGTTTTTCCGCTTTTGACATTTTTGACCTTTTTCGACCCATTTTGTCCAATTTTTCCATGTTTGTTGACCTTTTTCCACTTATTTATCAATTTATTCGTGATGTATTGCTTCAAGTATTCTTCTTTGAGTCTTTACATTGCGTTTTTAGGCCAAAATTCCCGAAAAACAATAAAAATACCCGTGATTCCGAAAAAGACAAATTTATATAAATATATGATAAAACATATAAATATATATATTTTTAATCAATTAAAGTGCATAAAATCATGGTTATTTTAGTGCTTTTCGAGCACTCACCACAACTCCCAAACCTTTCGCTAGTCCCTTAGCAAGAGAAGCGATAAAAACTAAAAATTAAACTATCCTAAATCACTTCCGTGGATTGACACGGTTGCATTTAGCCTATGCAACAAGCCTTTAAACCCCTAGGTTGCCCTAGTGGACGAGTTTGAGTCTCGTGAGGGTTTTCAGGAATGGTACCCACAAACATTGTACTAAATGTAAAAACAAAAGAAACAATAAAAACAAACAACTTAAAAATTAAATTTACAACAAAATCACAAATTATCAACATCTCACAAAAATGTCTCATACTTTTTAATCTCCTTTAAGATCATAATTAAAATCTCAAGCATAAGTTATTTTAATCTCTTTAAACAATCATGATTTATTATAATAATTAGTCGAAAATCATTTTCATATTTCATATCAAAAATGTATCAATTTAATTTCACCCAATTTCTTGTCATGAATCGAATTCCGTCGACTCTATTCCTCACAAGTCAATACTCTCAAAACACCGAATCCTATGGGTTCAAACACTCATACTAATTTATATGCGAAAGAGTTGATGTATAGAAATGAACTAATATGTTCGCATATGTATAAAGAATAAAGGCTCAAAGTGTTATTTTAACATTGATCTCATGAAAGGAATCAAATGTATAAATTATAAAGATATCATATATAAAAATTATTTTCATGCATAAATCAAACTCATTAAGAAAGAATTTCAAGATATATGCCTTTTACAAATGAAGAAATTGCAATGACTTTTTGGGAATTACTTCTTATATCTTTCTTTTGTAATTAGCCTTTACTCACAACTTTGTAGGCAATGCTGGTTATAGTATGTAGATGATACTATTTTTATCTCTCTTATTTTTTTTTTCTCGTAGATATTTTTCAATACGTGTATTTCTTAGAGAGTCAACCCATGTACAGATTGTACATATTTTGGATTTTGGTGAGTTGGTTAATTTTGTGGCTTTTCTCGCTTGATCTTGGTTTAGGTAACCCCAGATATGTCTTTTTGTTTTTGTAGTAGTCATGCATAAATGAGATATAAGCATATACTATCAACTTCTACTCAAATCATTTAATCTAAGCAAAAATAATAATCAAAAATATATGATACTCTATTAAGATGAAAAAAATTCATACATTCAATGCTAATACCTATAGAGATCATCTAAAAATTTGAAGAAATAAGAAATGTGTTTGGAGTAGAAAAAATATATATTTCACTCTGAATAAAGGAAATTAGGCTCAAATTATATCTCACAAAGGTAGTCTCCACTAGAAAAAACTCAAAAACACCGATTTTGGGTTTAATATAATTTCAACATCTTATCAAGAAATACTAATTATGACAAAACTAACTAATTATCAAAAATAATTACAAAATATTTCATGATATGTTTTCAAAAATTAATCTAACAGTACAAAAGACTTAACTATTTACTTAAATTTGATTTAAAGAAATGATAAACTTTTGTGAAACTTTTTTTTTTTTTTTTTTTTTTTTTTTTATTATTATTTTTAATTAAGTATGGTAACTTTTCACCACCCCCAACCTAGAACTTACATTGTCCTCAATGTAACAACTGTAAATTAAAGATAAAGAGAGAAGAGAAGAAAGATTACCTATTTCCTGAGAATGTGCAAGTAGTAATGGAAAATGCAGGTGCATCCATCATATTCATCATTATAGTGTATACGTATTTATCGTCAGAACTTCTAACATCTCAACAAATATTTTTAGTTTTAACAATTTAAAAATTATTCACATGTAATTAAAATGAAATAAACAATAAAATTAAGTAAATAAAACAAATAACAAACAAAAATTTTTTTTTTTTTATTTATTTTTTTATTTTTTTGTTTTATTTTTTTTTGTTTTATTTTTATTTATTTTTTTTTTTATTGTTTTTTTTTTTTACCTAAAATGATGGGTTGCCTCCCATCCAGCGCTTAGTTTAACGTCTTAGCAAGACGTATCTTTTTGGTGCTAAGGGTTACTCAGCCAAATGCAATCCATTTCAAAGAATGTTGTTTGGTTCTTCTAAATAAGGCTCGACACGACGGCCATTGACTTTGAACGTTTTTGTGTCTTCGAGTCCAATAGTTCCACTACTCCATGTTCAAATACTTGAACTATTTTGAATGGTCCATCCCATCTTGATCTCACTTTCCGAAACAATCTCAAACGAGAGTTAAATAAAAGAACTTTCATTCCAGGGTGAAGAGTCTTAGGAACTAGCCTCTTGTCATGATAGCGCTTAGTACGCTCCTTGTATAATTTGGCATTCTCATAGGCTTCATTCCTAATTTCTTCCAACTCATGAAGTCGAGTAATCGTTTTTCACCGCTTTATCTAAATCCATGTTTAACTCTTTAATTGCCCAATAAGCTTTGTGTTCAAGTTCAACTGAAGGTGGCATGCTTTCCCAAAGATTAACCGGTAGTGGCTCATCCCAATAGGTGTTTTGTAAGCTGCGGTACGCCCATAAGGCATCATTTAGCTTAAATGCCCAATCCTTCCTCGACGGACGACACAAGGCTGCTCCAAAGATTCCCTTAATTTGCCTATTGCTCACTTCCACTAAACCTAAGTTCGAGGATGATATGGAGAGTTACTTTATGTGTGATGTTGTACTTGTTTAGTATTCCATCAAAGAGTTTGTTACAAAAATGGCTACCTCCATCACTTATTATAGCTCTAGGCGTTCCGAACTCATCGAATATGAAATCTTTCAAGAATTTCACAACAACATTAGCATCATTGGTTTTAAGGGGATAGCTTCTACCCACTTGGACACATAATCCACAAAGAACCAAAATGTATTGAAAACCATTAGACGGGGGAAAAGGACCCATGAAGTCAATCCCCCATACATCAAAGAGTTCAACAACTAAATTAGATGTCAAAGGCATTTCATCTCTTTTGCTTATGTTTCCCGTTCTTTGACATCTATCACATTGTGCACAAAACATACGCAGCATCTTTAAAAAGAGTGGGCCAAAAGAATCCAGATCGTAATATCTTACGGGCTGTCTTTTTCACCTCCAAAATGACCCCACAATGAAGTTCATGACAAAAAGTCGAATGCTCTTATGTTCTTCTTTCCGTACACATCTCCTGATGACTTGATCTTGACCAATCTTGTATAAATAAGGGTCATCCCGTAAATAGTCCTTAATAGTTTTAAAAACCTTTTCTTGTCCCGATATGAAGTTGTTAGGTCGCAAAACACCAAAGTGGCAAGATAGTTTACAATATCAAGATACCACGGGTTCTGACCTATGAAAAATAACTGCTCATCGTGAAAGGTTTCAACTATATCATCATTACTCTCATCTTTAAGAGAATTGAAGTCGAAATCAACCTAGACAAATGGTCACTACTAAGTTTTCACCGCTTTCTTATCCTTGATTTCTAGGTCAAATTCTTGTAAGAGTAAGACCCACCGATTAATCTTGGCTTGGCATTTGGTTTACTTAATAGGTATCTTAAAGCAAAGATGATCGTAATGTACAATCACTTTAGATCCTACTAAATAAGACCGAAATTTGTCTAAAGAGAATACTATAGCCAAGAATTCCTTTTCACTGGTGGTGTAATTCATTTGGGCATCATTGAGTGTTTTGCTAGCATAAGAGATGACATGTAAACGCTTATCCACTCTTGTCCCAGACTGCTCCTATTGCATAATCGAAGCATCACACATTATCTCAAAAGGTAAAGACCATTTGGTGCCATTATAACAGGGTAGATGTTAGCTTTCTCTTTCAAGGTATTAAAGGAAATAAGGCAGTCATTGTTGAAGTCAAATTCAAAGCATCTTTGGATAATAAGTTACATAAAGGACGACTTATTTTAGAGAAATCTTTAATAAATCGTCTATAAAATCCTCGCATGTCCCAAGAAGCTTCTTATCCCCTTCACAGATGTAGGGAGGTAGTTTGGATATCAATTCAACTTTTGCCTTATCAACTTCAATACCCTTGTTTGAAATTATATGTCCCAAAACTATCCCTTGTTGAACCATAAAATGACTTTTCTCCCAACTAAGTGGTTAGATTGCATTCAATGCATCTTTCTAAAACCAAAGTCAATTTATGTAAGCAATCATCAAATGAGTTCCCAAAGACAGAGAAATCGTCCATGAAAATTTCAATGAACTTCTCCACCATGTCCGAGAAAATGGATATCATGCATCTCTCGGAAAGTGGCGCGAGCATTGCATAACCCAAATGGCATTCTGAAAAGCAAATGTCCCAAAAGGACATGTAAACGTGGTCTTTTCCCGATCTTCCGGTGCTATGGGTACTTGATAATATCCAGAGAGTCCATCCAAAAACAAGAAAATTCGTGTCTACTAATCTTTCCAACATTTGATCAATGAATGGAAGAGGAAAGTGATCCTTTTTCGTATATAAATTTAGTTTCCTAAAATCTATACACATTCTCCATCCAAAGGATTATTCTAGTGGGCACTAATTCACTTTTATCATTTTTAACAACTGGTTATCCCGCATTTCTTTGGTACCACATGACCGGACTAACCCACTTACTATCCGCAATAGGATAGATAATCCCTTCTCCTAACAATTTAAGGATTTCCTTTTAACTACCTCTTGCATGTTTGGGTTTAGTCTTCTTTGGGGCCTCTCGCATGTGTTTAGCACCATCCTCCAAGTTGATTCAGGCATACACATTGTTGACTAATGCCTCTTATATCCCCTATACTCCAACCTATAGATTTCTTAAACTGCTTAAGCACTTTGACGAAGTTCTTTTTCTTGTGGTTTGGTCAAGGTTGAAGAAATTATCACCGGATATGTTTCTCCTTCTCCCAAAAACACATATTTTAAGTGCTCGTGTAAGACTTTGAGTTCAAGTTCGTGGATTGGCCTCTTTAACAGATGAAGAACTGGGTAGATTTAAAAGTGCACTAGATTTTGTCATCACTTCATTATTGTCTAGTTGTTCAAGGTACCCCTTAATTTCTTCATCTAAATCTTCTTCAACCTTTTCAAGTGTAAGAACAAGCTTTCAAGCTTGTCTTCTATTCCTGGTTTGGAAAAAGGTGTTTTGGACAAGATTATCCAAAGGATCAACTTCGAATATTTCATCGATGGCGTAAATAGAAGTGGAAAGGTGAAGAATCAAAAACTTTGAAATGAACAAATTTCTCCTAAGACCTGCCATTGTCAAATTTCCATCTCGACATCAATAATAGTTTTAGTAGTTGCCATAAATGGTCTACCAAGCAATATTGTATGCTCTCTCGTCCAATGCCGGATTTTCTTGCATATCCGTAACCACAAAGTCAACAGTATTATCAGCTTGTCTACCTGTACTCAAAACATCCTCAACTATTCCCTCCGGATATTTAAGAGATCTATCCGCAAGTCATAGTGGACATAGTCATGGGTTTTAAATCCCCTAGATCGAGCCGTGAGAATATGTAGTAGGCATCAAATTTATACTAGCACCTAAATCAAGCATTGCCTTAGCAACCTTCCTATCCCCCATAGTTATGTTTATAATAAAACTTCCAGGGTCTTTCAACTTAGTGGTAGTTCAGGTCAAGTACCGCTAGAAATTTCTCGACACTACTACTGCTCATTCAGCCCATACCTCCTTTTCTTAGTGTTCAACTCTTTGAAAAACTTGGCATACGAGGCACATTCATGATCACTTCTAATAATGGTAAATTGATATTTACTTTAGAGAGCATATTAAAAAGATCATTGAATTGCTTATCTTGTTTGGATTCTTTCAACCTGGGGAAAAGGTACTTGCATCCGGTGTGGTTCTCGTTGTCTTTTGAATTTTGGGAGTGTCGATGACCCCCAATGAGTTTTTCGTAAAGCTTGTGAAGTTTAACACTTGTTTCTCCTTTTGCGATATTAGAATGTCGCCTTCTTTGTTAAATGAACTACAAGGTAGTTTAGAGATTTCGTGTACACCGGTATTGACTACCTTACCACTTCGGCGGTTCTAACATCTTTTGCTTGTTCTCGTTGACCGGGCAACTTTCCCGGTTCTTTCTTTTGCATTTGTTCACCATTGTCTAACTTTAGATTCAATTCTTTTAACCGAAGCCTCCATGGTGTTCAACCTTTGATTAGTCATCAGTTGGTTGTCACGACTAACTTGAATAAAAGCATTCAAGCTATCTTCTAAGGTTGGTTTAAAAGATTGGCTTGGTGGGTGCGGTGGTTGTAGGTTGGGTGATTATAGGTGTTTGGATGATACTTTTGAAAATATTGGACTTCCTCTATCGCATCGACACTAGAATCACAAGTATTAGAATAATTATGAGTACCATGCCCAATTGAACAACACACTCCACATACCTCTTGATTTGAAATTTGGTGAGACGTGAGGAATTTCACTTGTTTAGTCAATTCAAAGAATTTGCAAGGTTATCTCATTATCAAAGCCGACTTCATTGACCTTTGCTTTCCTTCTACCACCTCTTTGTTGGGAATTAGAACCCAATAGCTCATAGAGATTATAGGTTTCCTCTCAAGCGGTCTTTTCTCCTACAAAGACCTCCAAAGAAGATTATCAACCATGTATTGACTCAGAAGGTCAATCCATCGTAAAAGAATTGGTTTTGTAGTCAGAAGTGGAAAGCTATGATTTTGACATTGAATGAAAAGGAGTTTGAATCGCTCCCAAGCTTCATGAAAGTGGCTCTTCATTCATTTGAGAAAATGTTGCTATCTTTGTTCTTAGATCAACAAATTTTTGACGGGAATAGAACCTACCCATAAAAATTTCATAGATCGCCTCCCAAGTTTTAAGAGAACTCCGACCGTAGAGTAATGAACCACGACCAAGCTTTATCTTTGAGAGTGTAAGGAAAACACCTCATCCTAAGTTGATCTTCACTAATTGCATGTAGTGGAAAGGTTTGGACAATAGCATAGAATTCTCGAATGAAATGCAAAGGATCTTCATTGTGGATACCGTAAAAGGAAGGCAACAAAGAATAATGAATCTTTTTCAATTCATAATTCCTCGCAGCCTCTTGCAATTGGCTGCCGCAAGTTACATTGCCAATGATTGGCACTGTATAGCCCTTCATCCTTTTCCCCCTATCTTCAAGATCTCCCATGTTTATTTGTAGTTGAAAATGATCCTCCTCCTATCAGAATCAACATTTTGTTCTTAAAAACAATAGTAGATATCTCAAAAAAAAATGAAGGAAACCTAACCTTTTTTTTTTTTTTTTTTTTTTTTTTTTTTTTAAATTTAATTTAAAGGAAGGGACAGAATTTTGGAACAAAACGAATCTATTTTATTTGAAATATTTTTTTTTTTTTTTTTTTTTTTTTTTTTTTTTCCCCGCAAACTAAAACAAAGGAAAAAAAAATAAGGGGGGACCCCCCATCTAGGACTAAAATTTACCGCCTTCTAATAAGACGTTGTTCTGAGATTGCAGAATGAAAACTCAATGTCTCCTCTTCATTGAATTCATTTAAGTTTCAATTTAGTCTTTGCCTTTGCAAATGTTCAACTAACTGCTCAACTTGAACTTCCACCTTTTGATGTAAGTTTCCACAGAGTCCAACCGTTGATTGGTTTTTGATTGATTGTTCCTACAAACTTGAATAAAAGAATTCAAGTTGTCCTCCAGGGTTGGTTTATTTGGAATGCTTCGTGGAATAGGTGGGTGGAATTGGCTCCGCCTCGGTTTGAGCTTTGAGGAAAGCGAGGGTTGTTTTGCCTCCAAGAGAAATTTGGATGACTTCTCCACCCAGGATTATAGGTATTTGAATCGGGATCAAACCTTGGTCTCGTTGATACGCTCCCAACACATTAACCTCGCCAGTCCAGCTTGTATCTCCTCGATATGGACAGCTTGCATCTTGTCCCACGTTGTCGTACAAACCATATTGTTCATTATTTGTGTTGGTTTGTGTAATGAGAAGCGGCAACTTGCTTAGTCATTGAACAAGTTGTTGTTGAACTTCATTACCGGAGTCAATCTCACGAACACCCGCCTTTTCTCACTCGGAGCTTTTCTCACGGGAATTAGCACCCAACATCTCAAAGAGATTATACGTTTCGATGCGCTTTTTCTCCTATCGCTCCTCCCGCAGGTTGTCGACAATGAACCGACATTGTCAGGTAAGTCCATCGTAAAAGAATTGGTTCTCGCAACCGTAGGGAAAGCTATGATGAGGACATTGAGCGAGAAACATTTTGAACCTATCCCAAGCTTCATGGAATGGTTCTCCTTCCATCCGAGAGAAAGTAGCAATCTTTCCTCTCACCGATGTTTTTTGACGGGAATAGAATTTTCCCATGAATTTATTGTAAATTTGACCCCATGTCATCGCAGTAACCGTGGGAAGTGACATCAACCAAGCTTTAGCCTTATCCTTTAAGGTGTACGGAAAACATCTCATTCTAAGTCGATCCTCGTTTAGAATACCGAGGGGAATGTTTGGACCGTAGCATAGAAATCTCTCATAAAGGAAAGAGAATCTTCATTAGGTAGCCCATGTAAGGAAGGAAGCATAGAAAAATGAATATTTTTAAGGTCATAATTCCGAGCAAATTTTCTCCCAATCGGATAATGGCAGCTGCCGTGCCAATCACCTGGCCTTGCAAACTCTTTCATCGTGGTTTCCTAACATGTTGGTTTTCCTCCATTTCTTTTGGTTCTAGTAAAGGATTAAGACGTTCTATGTTTGGCTCAAAATCGTGTTGATGGGTAGGATCCAAATTGTTGACACTTGTTTAAATTTATGAATATTATTTACATACGGTGTAAGTGGGTTTCCTAAGGATCTCCTACCACGCATGTAGACTATTTTTAAACGTAAATTTAAAACTCCGTCAACAAAAATAAAAGAAAATTAGAGAAATTTTCCATGGCATTTAATACAAAACACTGGACAAATTTTTTTTTTTTTTTTTTTAAATTTTTTTTTATTTTTAAATAACATAATCAAGATAACCAAGAAATTGCTCCTGTGAAAGAATTGGCCATTGGCTTCCTTAAAAACCACTCTCCTAAATGTAACAACGCTCCTGTGAAAGATTACAAGACAGCGCTTCAAAGAACTAGTTTCCTGTATTTAACTCCCTTAAATTTTTACTTTTCATGCCTTTTAGTTTTTTTTTTTTTTTTTTTTTTTTTTTTTTTTTTTTCCGTTTTTTTTTTTACGAACGGTAATTTTATTTTACTATTCACGCTAACTTATTTCTTATTAACTTAAAATTTAAATTTTTTTTTTTTTTTTTTTTTAAAATTTTTTTTTTTTTAAATTTTTTTTTTTACGAACGGTAATTTTATTTTACTATTCACGCTAACTTATTTCTTATTAACTTAAAATTTTTAATTTTTTTTTTTTTTTTTTTTTTTTTTAAATTTTTTTTTTTTATTTTTATTTTTTTTTTTTTTTTTTTTTTTTTACTATTCATGAACCAGAAAACTTTTTACTTCAAATTTCAATTTCTAAATTACTTTCTTTTACTATTTAAAAAAATTTTTTTTTTTTTATTTTATTTTTATTTTATTTTTTATTATTTTTTATTTTATTTTTTATTTATTTTTTTTTATGAAATTTGAAATTTGATTAAAAATTTTTATTTTTATTTTTTTATTTTATTTTATTTTATTTTATTTTTATTTTTATTTTTATTTTATTTTATTTTTTATTTTTTTTATTTATTTTTTTTTTTTTAAAAAAAATCACAATTATTTACAACACAAAAAAATATTTTTAAAATTTTGATAAATAAATTAAAAACGCCATTCCTTCGCAAGAACGGCCAAAAACTTGATGAAATAAAAACCTAAGATCGCCAATTCTCGCAAATACTTTGGTTTTAATATTTGTAAAACTCTCAAGAAATACATCTAATCATTTCGTAAAAATGATAAAGATACTCCCGGCCGATCTATGAAGGAATGATGCTTTCTTAATTTATTATTCAAACTTTTAAAAACGAAATTAAATCCTAAACATCCCGTCACGATATTTTGGTTTTTGCTCCTAATCTAATAACATTAAAATAAACATATATACGTATTAATTAAATAAAAAAATAAACATAGATACAAATTCAATAAATATTTATCTACAAATAAATATAATTACAGATTCAATAAATATTCATGCAAATTTTATCAATTAAATTAATGGATGATTTACGGATATAATAACTAAGTTAATTACGCTTTCATATTATCTGCGCTATTAAAGATATAAATCGATATTTTATCGATTCTCTCTTTTTATATTTAATACCACCTTTCATGTTAGATACTTTTGTTAACTAAACAAATCAATTAACACCTACGCGGCCGATAACTAATTTTGCTAATTAAATTAATTCCTTTTTCTAAGAGATCAAAACGAACTATTTAAACGCCAATTTTCATGCATAGACAGCTTTAAACTTTATCCAAGCCATTCAAATTAAACCCAAGAATTTAGTTATCCGGTACTAACTTTCAAGTTTTAAAACCACTATCAAAACACGTCATTAATACATTTCCACATAATAATTCTTATAAAAACTTTTGAAATGTAGCTTCACTCTAACTACCTGCGATCAGACTAACAAATAAAAGAAAGACTACTCTAAATTAGATCGATAACTAAACCTTAAAGTCTAACTTTCAGATTTAAGTCAGAATGAAAAATAATATATTTCTCTCTAACATCCTTAATATAAAATCTTCAATAAAAATAAAATCAATTCATTTTAGAAATTTTCACCTATTTAATATTTCGCAAAGATAACAACATTATTATTATATCATGATTATAAATACTAAAGACGCTTAAATTTAATCACGCATAAATTAAATATAACATGTAAGAATAAAGACAAAAATAACTCAGAAAGAAAATAAAATCCTTACAAGATTCTCGACGCTATTCCCGCTTGCTAGAAAAACCTCCAAGCTGAATTTGCACTTCCATTTATCAATCAAAAATCTAAATTATTACAAAACATTACAAGTTCCTCTCAAAAAGAAGAACTCTAAACCTAAGACAATTGAACTAAAAACAAAGAGAAAAACTAAGAAAAGCTTAGAAACTAAGAAAGAAACTAAGAAAAACTTAAAAACTAAGAAACGAGAGAAAGAAAGAAGAGAGAAGTGAGGTTTGGAGGGGTGTTTTGGAGTGAATGGAAAGGGGTATTTATAGGTGAGGATGGAGAGAAAAATGATTAAAAAATGTTAAAAAAATATTAAAAAATAAAAACGTGTTTTGGACGCTGAGGTCATCAATGACGCCAAGATGACGTCGGGCGGCCGCACGTGAAAAATGGGTCAAAACGTTGGCTGCGCGCTGGCCCGGCTGCCATACAAGGCCATGTCACAGCGCGCGTGAATGCGCGTTGCCGGCGGGCGCGCGAAGGCTGCATGCGGCCGCGCGGCCGGGCGCCGGCGCGCGCCATACGGCGCATGGCGCTGGGCCGCTGCTGGGCGCTGCCGCGCGCGTTTTTCCGTCTTTTGACATTTTTGACCTTTTCGACCCATTTTGTCCAATTTTTCCATGTTTGTTGACCTTTTTCCACTTATTTATCAATTTATTTGTGATGTATTGCTTCAAGTATTCTTCTTTGAGTCTTTACATTGCGTTTTTAGGCCAAAATTCCTGAAAAACAATAAAAATACCCGTGATTCCGAAAAAGACAAATTTATATAAATATATGATAAAACATATAAATATATATATTTTTAATCAATTAAAGTGCATAAAATCATGGTTATTTTAGTGCTTTTTGAGCACTCATCAGTACCACATGCCAATCAGTTGATATTTTTCCACTCTACTTCATCTGCTCCATCTGGTTTCTCTTCTTTAATGGCGATGTCTAGACCTTGTTGAAACAGAGCATCTAGAACTTCGCATTTCCACATGCCGAAATGACCGATTCCATCAAACTTCTCCACCTCGAACCTTGTGTTCATCACCATAGTTCTGCTTGACGTGGATGACTGGCCTTTGTTTGAAAGAAATTTTTCTTCCACCATTTCTTTAAATTACAACAACTAGCAACTATATTCCAATAGCAAACAAACGGAATACAAACAAATGCCTAGGTAGAAAACCTTCGGCTCTAATACCAATTGTTGGGAAAATCAGGTATATTTTCCCTATTCTAAGTAGTTACTATTCACTTATGATTTAAATGAATAGAACTAAAACTAACCCGACAAAATAATGCTATTGGAAAAATAATGCTAAAATAAACTAAAACATATATTGAAACATAAATATTAAAGCAGAAAAATAATAACATCAAAAATTTAACGAGGTTCGGTATAATGTTACCTAGGTCCTCGGGCGTCGTTGACCACTTCCACTATCTCCAAATGAATGAACTTTAAAATTACAACTAATTGGGCAAAATTGAGCTAATCAATTACCCTTACAAAAGAGAGGAAGATTTACAAATTTTGGGATGTTTACAAATGGTGAAGGAGGGCTTTATTTATAGCCCCAAAACCAACACCCATCTTCATTCCTAATCAATGTGGGACTTTTCTAATTTTCTCACCAAGGAGCAATATATAACAAAACAGATTTTCTATTTGTTTGACCGGATATTCCTTCACTAACAGCTGACGCAACAAAACAGCACCCTGGTGTGTCTTATATTATAACTGCACCACTTGGCCTTCATGAGTTGCTTGTGGTATGATGCTTAACTTTCATTTTTATTTTATTTTATTTTATTTTGGATAAATATACTTAATTTTCATTTCTATGTGTACAATAGACACTATTTTCAGAAATGTTTTAAAAAATGTGTTATTTATTCCTCTAATTTTAAAAATGTGATATTTAATCTATTTACTTATAAAAATAATATTTAAAAGAGATATTTAATAATTTTAAATTTATATAAAAATAAATAAAAATTATTAGGAGTATTACAGTCAGAGAGTGAAAATAAAAGATGATAATACCCTCGTCAATTATATTTGTAATTTTTTTATTAGATAGGATAAAGATAAATAATAAAAATACTCGTTAATATATGTTTAATTTATTTTTATCAACAATAACTTTTTTGTGGTTATTTTTTATAATTACAAGAACTAATAAGTACATTTTTTATAAATAAAAAGACTAATGAGTACACTTTTTATAATTAAAAGAAATAATAAATACAATTTTAAAGTTAAAATATCGAATGGTAATTTTACTCCAGGAAAAACAAACATGTCACATTTTTCCCAAGGAGGAAAAAAAAAGTAGCTAGTAAAATTTGTTTACTTATTTGATCAAAAAAACTGGCAAATATTTTGATTATATCTTGAAAAGTAGCATATTTTTTTTATTAATGTGGTCATGAGTCAAAACTTTTACAATAGCTTAGGATTGCCTCTTCCGTCGATGGTGTTTATTATTGCGCTTTTTTCTAAAACGAGGTCTGTTTCTGCAGGATGCTGTCAATGACAATCGAACACTGCTTAAGCCATGTTGCAGGAGATGCATAGGAGTATGCTGTTTGTGCTGGAACAAACAAATGCAAAGTCTTCAAGGACATACGGCATAAGCACAGTGTTCCCAGATTGCATAGGGCAATGTTAGCATAATAACCAGATTGATCGGTAAATTGGTTAAATATATAAACATTATGCAATTTTTGTGTTTATGCTCTTAAAGAGGTAATCACTTGAGGGAAATCTGACCATCTTGACATTAACTAAGAAATCTAATCTATCAATGTATACATTCCTGCAATTTGCTGACTGTGAAAATTAATGATGTCAATTGACATATCACTATCATGTTTGATGAAATTAAGGCAAAGTCCAAAGGGTTCTGTATGTTTCATATACTATGCACAACATTGTAAGAAAATTACCTAAAATCTTTTAATCTTGATAATTTTTCATTTTCTATGAAAATCGTTCAAAGGTAAGGTTTATCACGATCTTACTGCAACAATGATAATTCTTACCTCTTTTGATAAAAAATGTAATTTGTGGTAAAACATTAATTTAGTTTGAGAAAACACTGATTTAATATAAAAAGACTTACCACAAGCATTTAGTATCGCGCTAAGATTTAACATGATAAAACAATATCTTATCATAACATTGATAAGCTTTACTTTGAAACGATTTTAATAAAAAATAAAATTCGTGATAAAGTATTGGTTTAGTATGAGTAGGCGTTAGTCTCTAGTATGAGAATGTATCTAGTGTTGTGGTAAGGCATATCACGACAAAAGAATGTCTTTTGGTAAGTTTGAGTAATTTTGGTAAAAAATAAAGTCTAACCCAAATGTCTTATTAATTTGATAAATCATTCCAATTTTTTACTTAACAATCTTATACCATTGTTGTAGTGTTTCTCATTGTGGTAATTTCTCTTCTCTATTTAAAGTTGTAAGTTAAAACCATACAATATACCATTGGTTCTAAAAAAATCCAAGTAAAAAATACATGATTTTCTCCTCTCTACTTAAGTGATGTTTGGTTAGAGGGAATGAAAAAAAATTAGAATTGATTCCTTTCATTTGTGTGTTTGGTTAGATTGAATGAAGGGTACGTAATGGAATTATGATTCCTTAATTGATTACTAAAGGAGAAGGAATCACAATTCCTTCTCCCCTTTAGGAATCACAATTCCTTCTCCCCTTTAGGAATCATGATTCCATTCCCATCTCAATTTTTTTTTTCAATTTTACCTTCACCTTAAATATAACCCTAAACTCAAATCCCCAAACCCAAAACCCAAAATCGTAAATCCAAAATGCCCAAACCCTAAATCCAAATCCTAAAACCCTAAATCCTAAATCTCAAAACCCTAAATCCCAAATCCCCAAACCCAAAATCCCAAAACACTAAACATTAAACCCTAAAACCTAAATCCCCAAATCGTAAACCTTAAACCCTAAACCCTAAACCTCAAATCTCAAAACCTTAAACACCAAACCCTAAACCCCAAATTCCAAATCCAAAACCTTAAACCCCAAATCCTAAATCTCAAATCTCAAACCTCAAACCCTAAATCCTATTTAGAAAAATAATGATTTCAATAATTTATTTTATTTGACGAAAAAATAGTAATTAAATAACATTATTTGAAGATTATTGAATGTAGGGGTATTAAGGTAATTTACAGTTTTTTCCCTTTCATTCCAGTGGAAAATCAAACACTGTAATCCTTATTTCGATCTTGATTCCAATGATCAAACCAACAACATTATTTCCTTTCCATTTTATTATATTCCGATTTTGATTTCAATTTCGATTATATTCTATGGATCAAATGACACCTTAAAGTTGTAAGTTAAAATCATATAAAATACCATTAATTTTGAAGAAAAAAATATAAGACAAAAATACATTTAATTTATATTTTATAATAACATTTAAATAAATGTACAAAGCTAATTTGGTAAGTTATATATATATATATATATATAATATAAATTTCTTTAGATAAAGTTAAGTTTTAGTTTGTATTTAGTTACTTAGATTTAAAAAATGATATTTTATGTTTAATCAGTTTTGAGAAAATTAATAAATTAATAACAAATAATATAATTTTAATAATTTTTTATTAAAATATTATTCTTTTATTTCATGTAATTAAAACCTAATCATTTATCGATGATAAAATTTCATTTAATTAATAAGAAAAAAATCACAAAAAATATGTTTAATATTTGAAGATTATCATTATTTTTATTTTAATAATTTAAAATTTTATTTTTAAAAAAATTAAAATATGTATTAAAATAATTTTATTTTAAAATATTATTATATTTAATTTTTTAATTAATTTCATACTTGCCCTTATTAATAGTTCGTGTTTTATCTTATTTTAATAACTTGATATAAAAAAATATTTTAATAGATAAATCATTAAAATAATGTATATATTTAATTGATTCTTTTTTTTTTCAAAATTGATAGAATAAAAAACATATTTTAAAATTTAAAAGATTAAATTTTATAATCTGTGTATTTTTACTAATCCTCTTCCTATTTTTTAGTTAAATAATTTTAATTATTTTCAAAAATAATAAAATTATCTTATGATCGAACTTCTTTGTCATTATTTGGTTGCGAGTTCAAAACAAAATAAACAAGAAAGTGATACTAAGAGAAATTGTTCTCAAGAAATAGACTCGTTAACGATTATTGAAAACGAAAAATAAGTAATAGTAATTTACCAAAAAACATTTGTTAAGATGCACGGGAAAAAACACATATTGGTGTCAAATGGGCCTGTATAGTACTTTATTCGTTTACCCAGATTGAAAATTTGGCACAACCCATTGCCAATAATGGATCGAGATGTGTCAACACGCAAAGCATATTAGTCCTAAATCTATTTCAAATAAATTATATAATAAATATATAAATATGAGATTATATAATGAAGATTGTGATTTGCCCAATGGTAGTTCGGTTGTCTATGTATCAAAGTGGTAAGTAGTTTGACTCCTCTAATGAAATAATTTATTTATTTTTCAAATTTTATTATTTAATAAAAAAATTATTAAATATGTTAAAAATTATTATATAATAAATATTAAATATTATGCACAATCTAACATGCCAAATACGACATGATACATTAAGATTCATAAATTAAGAGTACATGGTCCCGTATATAGGACATAGGCCGACACTACATACTAGCTAATTAGTAATGGGTTGGCACGATACGCTAACTAAAGAGTTGGGTCATGTTAGATCGTGCCAACTCTTCTAATTTAACACTCCTACATTGCTATATTCACATGAATCGTGCAATAACCTTAGCATAGAGATAAAGATGGACACATTTGATGACATAGATAATATAAATTAGATTTTATTTTGCGAGCTCTTTTATTTCCCACCAAAAGCAAAAAAATATCTCTAAATATTTAAAGTTGGAATATTTATGTTTGTATTTCTTATTCTTTTAAGTACAAAGTGTTAATTTTTTGAAGTTATTTCTCGCTAAGGTTCCTCACTTCAAGCTTTCTTGTAAAATGTTAATTCATTTGACAATTGTTGTTTATGAAATGAAGTATTAGATCGAAAAAATTAGTAATTTTATTAGAGAATTTAAGCTTTATTTGCATCAGTTAGTTTGTTTCTTTTAGATTGTGTATTCACATTATGTTTTTAAATGTATGAAGTATAATAATGCTTTAATTTCTAATCGAGCAACTTTCTTCCATACATTTTGATTTTATACAATAAACTCGAGGGTTATATTCTGTTATGATGTTTTTGAAATAATTCAAAGTCTTCGTAATTTTTCATTTCATTATTTATTATTAATTGATCATTAGAAGCAACAAAAAATTGTTTTACTTATATTTTTTTCATTATTTATTTATTTTCAAAATTCTAGGGATTTAAAGAAGTCAAAAGTTAACAACAATACAATAATAGAAAGTAATAAGTGAAAGTGAACCACTTCATTGAATAAACATTTTGTTACATATAAACCTTATATTTAGTATTTTGTTACGCTCTAACTACTTACATAAAAACACATGTAATCTCTAGTTTATGACCTACTACTTATGTAAGTAACTGATACAAGGATTTATACTTTTCCTAAAACTTATGCTGGTTGCAGTACCATAAGTTTACTTCTAGACTCCAAGAGTTTTTATCTTGATAAAAAATTTGTCAATATATTAACTTAGTGGTACTTTTATGGATATTACTCAACTATTACTTTCTTTGGTAACTGTTTTGCCTACTGTACAAAGTGTAAGTCAATTTTCACATGTTTTGTGTATTGATTTAAAATTGGATTTGTAACATATATTAGAACTTATGTTATCACATTACAATAAACGAGGATGTTGCTAAGTAATGCTAAGTTCATATATAATGACTTGATCCACTTAACTTCTACAAATAATGAAGTCAATGTTCGATATCCATATTTACCTAAAGATTGTAAAATGACCTTCCGTTTAATCGATGATTATGATATCGAATTATCACTAGGAAACGCATAATGTTCACCCACATTGCATCTATTATCTAAATAATTTGAACAGACATTATTTGAGAAACCTATAAGATCAAGAGAGATACTTGGTTAAATTTAATCCATAAGTTAAGGTATCCTTTAAATATTGTAATACCTTTTCCAGACTTATAGATGGATATATGGAGAAATAACAAGAAATTGACACAACCTCTTAATAGAAAAATCTAGCTTTAGCCTTATTGTATTATTACACAATTGTATTGTAAAGTGCATCTTATATTGTGTAGCCAACTTTGCACGTAAAAATGTACCATCAGTTTTGGAGAATACTCTTACCAAGGTCATGAGAGTGGCCATTGGATTATTATCAAACAAGACAACATGATCAAACAATTCAACAATATACTTGTGTTAAGACAAAAACATGCCATAAGAAGAAGTACCTTAATGCCCAAAAAAATGCAATTTAGGAAGATATTTTGGAGAAAACAATGTATGCAACATAGAGACAAATGCTTGCAACAAAGAGGAACTGGTACTAGTAAGCACAATATCATTCTCATAAATGAGCAAAATGATGAAATTACACCTCTCTCATTTAATGAACAAACTAGTGTTTGATAAAGCATTAGAAAAATCTCATGACAACGAGCATAAACTCAAGTTAGAATTCTAACCATGTGATGCTTATTTTAGACTATAAATAGACTTTTTAAGTCTATCACATATTTATGTTTAGATACATCAACAAAACTTGGAGGTTGAATCATATAAATGTTCCCTTTAAATATCCTAAAAACACGTTATTAATACTCAATTGTTTCAAACTCCAACTAAAATGCACAGTTAGAGAAAACATAATACATATAGTTTTGTCTTTAATCATTGGATTGAAAATCTTAATGTAATCAAACCCCATGTCTTTATAGGTAGCCCTCTATAACTAAACGAGACTTGTGCTTATCTAAATCACCGGAGACAATAGTCTTAGTCTTATGAAGGCACCTATAATCAATAATCTTCTGATAATGTGATTTAGGCACCAAATATAAAGTGTGATTCTTCATTGATGTATCATACTCAGATTGCATAGTCTTTTCACTCTATATTGTATGGTTTCTTTCTAATTTTTAGACTAGTAAGGTATTATAAAAGATGCTAGAAAACTTTCTTCTTAACAATACTAAACTTCATTCAAGTTTGCATAGGGTGACCATTATCAAGAAAAATAGGAAAACGTACACCATATAATGACACATTATGACCAATATAAGGCTAATAACTAGGCACAAGCTACACATTTATACACTCAAGTTGCATATAATCAAATACAGACTGTATATCATGAGATACAAGTTGTACATTACTAGAAGATTAGGACTATATGAGAGAGAGAACAAAACCCAAAGTAGAATAGACAGACTCACAAATGCAAGTGCGAACGCACAATCAAATTAAGAATTAAAAAAACATGATAAAGGAAACTAAAGTGACCAAAAGAAGACATAGGAAAAGAAGTGACATTAGAATAAGTATATTGTGCAAAAAGATAAGGAAACATAGATTTAGCAAACACAACATGTCAACTAGTAGAAACTTTACCAATAACTTTTTCCAAGCACAAATATCCTCATTGACTAGGAGAATAACCGAGGAAAACATAAGTAGCTAACTTAGCATCAAGTTTACGATTTATACATAGCCTGAGTTTTTTGCATAATAAATCCTCTTGGACATGAAATCAATTTACCAACATATACAATAATCATAAAATCAACACAACCCTTATACGAGCTTTTTTTAATATTTTTTCTTTACCATTTATTAAGACTTAGAATCTATTTTCTATGAAGTCATCATATGTTTATCCAATAACAAGGGAAAAAAGTATATACATAGTATATGATCGATCCACAATATTGTAAGTATGTCACTTTACTAATGTAATAAATTATGTAATATTTTAAAAAATAATTTTTAATGTATATTTTAGTAACTTTTTTTTATTTTTTAAGGTCAAGGCAAGATTATAAAAAAATATTAAGACAATCATAAGTATTTTATGATGAGAAAGGAATAAAATTTTGACAGAATAAATAATAATAAAATATAAACAATATATCTGCTTTCTAAGCTAGAATTACAAATTCTTCTTTAACTTTTCAATTAAATCTTACAAGAAATTGATTTAAGCATCAGAGTGGATACAACACTCTAGGTGTTATTCCTCTAATCATTTGCTCATATGTTTCAGGATCATAATCAGCAATCGAAATGGTTAACTCAATGAGAGCAGAAATGAAATTCAACGAAATCTATACATGATGTTTTATCCCAGCTAGCTTCCATTATTCCTCATGTTCTATTAAACAAAGTGATAGTACTTCAGAAGTCTATTCCTCCACTCAAAATTGTTCACTTTTTGTGGACACTATAATGCATGACAATAACCAAACTTGGCATTATGAACTTATAGTCTGCTTTACCTTAAACCAGTTTGAATATTCTAGTGCATTAATTATTCACTATGTGATGGCCTCAATTGAGTTTGAAGTACTAGATAACTCATTGGAGATATAAGATGCTTCAAATTTTGTGACAACATTTGATGCTAAGCTACAAGACCTAATAAAACTTGATGACTGATCACGTAAAATACTTGCATTCACAAAAGGAGGTTGACTTGGACTTGATATTTCCTTTTCTTTATTGGTTAGCCACAAAATTACTTCTTCCATTGATGGTCTTAAAGCAGCTGAGGCTTGTGTACATAATAGTCCAATTTGAACAACACTTGAAACCTCCTTTGTTGAGAAGTCATCTCTCAGACTAGGGTCGACAACTTCAACCACATTATTTGATTTGTACAGCGTCCAAGTCTGAAGTCAAATAAAAAATGTTTCATTTTATCAAAAAGATCAATGCTTCATTAAAGATTATTTCGATGAGCTAAATAGAATAATGTTAATAGAAACTAAGTATACGTTCTAATATGTGATAAACTTACTTTCTCTAGAAGGGAACCCGAGTCTCGCAAGAAAGTACTATTTCTTCTACCGCATACAATCTCAAGCACAAACACTCCAAAACTATATATATCTGCTTTCTCTGTTAGTTGTCCTTGAAGAAGATACTCCGGAGCCATGTAACCGCTATATAAAAGTTATGATATGCATGTTAGATGAAAACAAAAATACAGATTGGGTCTTATATGTATTGATTTTGGAGGTGAACTAGAAAAATCCCAAAATCTTAATCTAAGGCCTTATATAACTTACAACATTAGTCTACAGTTTGTAGTATTAAAAGCTACTTATCTTTCTCACTAACCATTCAAAGTTTTTAACTTTCAAATATGCTAGGAAGTTGCCAATTATAGCTTGATCTCTGAATGATGAATGCAATAAGGTACGAGAAGTGTAACTCCTACAAAAAAGAGACTAGTGACATGGTAGTTGAGTGTTAAGAGATTAAGGTAGCCTTATTAACTTACATTGTTCCGGCAATCCCAGTACTTAAATGAGTCTGATCGGAAGCAAAACATCGAGCAAGGCCAAAGTCCGCAATCTTAGGATTCATATTGTCATCCAGAAGAACGTTGCTGCTTTTTATGTCCCTGTGGATTATTCTTATTTTACAGCCTTTGTGAAGATATGCTAGCCCCTCAGCTGTCCCAACTATGATGTTAAACCTTTGTCTCCAGTTCAGATTTTGAACCTTATTCTTCTCTGTATGAGACCATAGTATAAAAACTTTTAGAAACTAACCCATCATTTCACTATTTTTATAATAAGATCTCAAAATCACACCGTGTGTAAGGTCTTACATAAATAAATTATATATGGTGGTATCATATCCCAAGCAATAGGCTTGTACTGGAAGGTCTAAAGCTGCTGAAAAAAATTAAACTTAGAAGCAATTAAAGAGAGAAAAATTACCAAAAATATACAGATCGAGGCTTCTATTGGGCATATATTCATAAACAAGGAGGCTCTCTGGACCTTCAATGCTACAACCTAGAAGCTTAACGAGGTTCTTGTGTTGGATTCCACTTATCAAATTAACCTCGTTGAAGAATTCATCCACCCATTGCCTAGTGTTGAACACCAGCCTCTTAACAGCTACAGTTGTGCCATTTGGAAGAGTACCTTTAAACACAGAACCAGCCCCTCCCTGGCCTAATTTCCTTGAAGGATTGAAATAATCTGTGGCTTTTTCAAGTGTTTCGTATTTGTATTTCAAGCTAGAACTGTTAAAGCTGGTAGAAGCCGCACCGAGATTACTGCGTTCTGGAATTTAAAAATTAAAAAAAGTTGAAAGAGAAGACAGAAATATTATAACATTTTGTACACAAGAACTATGTTACATGCACTCGTTTTGGTGTCCGACACTGCCATTTTTTTTTCAATTTTCTATGAAATTTCACCAATTTAGATTGTCCATCACTCACATTCATGCATACATGGAATAAGGTAGTTCAAATACAAATTGGATCTTTAAAATTTAGATTTATCAAAACAAACATGTCAATTTCTTAAAACATACCATTTTTAATCTTTGATAATTTTGCATAGACAGCATAAGCACCAAACAGAGAGAGCATTAAACATGCTGCTGCAGCTAGGACAACTGCTATAAGGACTCTTGTTCTTCGTGATGATCCCCCTGAAAATAAAAATAAAAATAAAAATAAAAGGAATTGGATAAAAATATCACATTGGAAATCAAAAGTAAATCTATATGTGTGTTAGCCAATAATCAAAATATATATATTTTTCTTTCCAATTTATTAAAAAGAAAAGGGACAAACAACAAGAAGATTTCAATGTAACTAAGCAAGAAGTACGATCACAATAAATATATATATATATATATATATATGTAATCTCTTTAATTCATACCCAAATTTATTAATTCAGTACCCAAAACATTAGATTAAGGAAGGAAAAAAAAAAATTACCGTCTCCGATTTGTGAATCTTTGTCATCGTTATAGAATTTCACGGTAGAATACCTCAAATAACACCCAGCAATCAAACCCCTTCCTTCTTTCTTCGGTGCACACTTAGTCACCCCCAAACCAGCTTTCTTCAAACAAGCTCTACACCCTTCTTTCCCAATAGTTTTCCAACACTGCGCTAATCCAAACACACCCTTCACTTCAGATATCCCAAACCCACCATTAGCAACGGCTATCTTAGACAAATTATCAATCAAAACCTCTACATTTTTCACTAACGTCAAACTCGAATCTCGATCAGAACCGCAAATCACTGTATCATGTAATGGGTCTGTAGATTCTTCATAGAAACTGTAGTTGTCATAACGTAGAAAGCAACCATCGAGGTAAATTCGAGCAGAGATTGAGGGAAGACAACGCGGAAGTCTGGTTCGACTGGCTGCAAAACAGAGGAGACAATCCGTGTGTGAAAGGTCTTGATAGCATTGAGCTAATCCGTATATGGGTAGTGTTGAATTGACAAAGTGAGTGCTACAATAGCTAGTTGTCATGTTTTGTGATATGCTTTCCATTTCTTGAACAAAAGTGGGGATAAAGTTGGCTTTTGGCGATGCTTTTGCTTTTCCACAGTAGAGCCCAGCTTCGGATATTCTTGGATCTGAGAGATATAAAGGAAAAATTAAGAAGAGAAATAGGAAGAAGAAAACCACCCATTTGAGCGTTTCGTAATGGGTTTTTGAGGCTTGCATGGGATTCATAGATTTTGCTTCTAAGGTGTGCTTGAGAGGAAAAGGGTAGGTAGAGAAATAAAATTAGGCAAAGAAGCGAAGAACAATCTTCTTTGCTGCTGTTTTTCTCAGTTTCAAATCCTCGCAAACCACGAGTTATACCAAACAAAGGAAAAAAGAAGAAAAAGTTGACAATCATCACTTCGTGGAAGCAGAAACTGGGTATATTATGATTTTACCGCAAGAAAAACTCTAATTAGCTTGACCCGCAACAGTCCGGAAAATTATTTAAATTGGTGAGTGAAATATAAGAAATTAGAGATGTATTGTATATTTGTTTCAAATTATAAATATAAATAACAGTGAAGTTTTATAATTTTTTTTTATCATAAATAAAATCAAAATATAAATCTTTACAATTTCATACATTTTACGTACCGATTTAAATAATTTCCCGCGACAGTCCCGGTCTCGGTCTTTCATGTTATTAGTTGAATTTTATTTTCTTTTCTTTTCATCGAATTAACATTGAAAATTACGCGGTAACACTGTGTACATAAATTAATAGAAAGAAATAACAAAGTTATTTGCCACAATCGGCCTCTGATTCAAGAAAAAGAAAAAAAAATAAAAAAAAAACTTTGGAAAAACCACAAAATTAATTTTAATAGTAAATCATATATTTTTAAATTATAGGTGAATGTGTTATATTAATACTTTTATTGTTATAAATTTTAAAAATATGATTTAAAATAATTTCATAAATAAAAATTTGTATGAGCAACCACTAAAGTCAATTTGTTGATTCATTGTTTTTTTTAATAATTCATCCAAGTCATGCTTTCAATTTTACTTTAGTTTAAGTTATTAAATCTAAATGAAAAATCCTCCTCGTAAAGAATATTGGTCAAAAGTAAGGATAAGAGAAAAAATAAAAATTAAAAAAAAAGGCTGGTAGTTGATTTTCAATTAATATTTCTTATAATCTGGATTTTTTTAATTTTAATTTAATAAAATAAATTTATTTATTTTTAAATATAAAATAACTTAGTATAAATCACTTAAAAGAAAAGTTATTAGAATATTCCATGAGCAATTCATGGTAACATTTGAGTATATGACGTGTTTTATAATTTTAGAAGAATTTTATTATTAGTAATTATATAAAATAATATTATTTAAATACAAAAAAAAATATTTGTGTTAAGAATTTAATAAAAAAAAATTTAGACATCATTTATGAGTCTAATACATGTAAAAATTTCTCTTTCAAAAAATAAGACTGGTTGGAAAAAATTAGAATTTTAATTTTAATTATAAATATATGAATAATATAATTATCTAAAAAAATTAAGATTAATTATTAACATAAATAATTTAACATTTTTTTATTATAAATTATTATATTATAATATAAAAAATAATTATTAATTAAAATAATATTTTTTTTAACCTACCACAACTTCTTTTCCAAATAATTTAATATTTATAAGCTATTGATTTTTCTACCATCTTTGCTGTCTCTGTTTCTGACTCTACAACCTTTACGGTAAGAGTTGCATATATTTAACATTTTAAAAATTAATAAAATGATTATATATAATAAAAATATGTTATATGTAATCAATTATTGTTTTTTTTTTTATTTTTCAAACTATACCAGTTAAACTACTAATTAATACAAATAATTTATTTTTTTCTCAAAAATATTTTTTTTTTCATCTCGAGAAGGATATTATCCTCAAGATGTAAAAGGGAATAATAACTCATTTATTATAATCAAAACATATAAAAATTTATTAATTTTTAAGTAAATTATTATAAATCTAATAATTATTGAAAAGAATATAAAAAAAATTCAAAACTTAAAAAAATATTAAAAATAAAAATGTAAACATAAATATACATATTTTTTGAATTATTATGTGTTATTAAATCAAATTATGTGTGTTTAAACTTATAAAAGTTTATATTTTTAAGTTGTAATTGATTTAGTGAACAATTATATCTTAAAAAAAAACATATCTATATTCTCGTGCTTCATTTATTATATTTTTTAAAATTTTAATTTTTTGATCTATTTTTTAATAATTAATAGATTTATAATATTTTCTTCTATATATTTTAAAGTTTTATTCCTATCTTTTTTTCCTTACCCATCATCTGTTCGACCTCGATGACTCTATCTTCAACTTTAGGGTAGTGGGTTGGTCATTGGTGCTTGGCAACTTGACATCTAGGAAATTATTCCTTGTTAAGCGATATGATTCCATTTTTCTATGACTTATGTTCGATGAAAGCTTATACTTTTCATCATTTGAAATTAGGAAAAAAAGGGGCGCAATTTGTATTTTATTGAAAGTAATATATTCGATTCATCTAAACCACCGAATTACTCTAAAAAAACATTTTTACTATTTTCTACCACCAAATTTTAAAATCCATTATAAAAATATCAATAAATTTTAATTTGTTATTTATATATCTTTAAATTTTATAAATGTTACAAATATATTATTGAATATTTTTTGTTATTTTTCTACCATTAAACTTTATAAATATAACAAAAATATTATCAACGTACATGCATGTTTAGCTTATTGACATTGATAATATTTTTAAAACATTTTACAAAATTTAATGATATAAAAATAAGAAAAAAATATTCGTTGATATTTTTGTAATAATTGAAAAGTTTAATAGTAAGAAGATAACAAATCAAATTTAGGTAGAATTTATATAACAATCCAAAATTTGGTAACGAAAAAAACTATTTTCTCTAAATACTATATTTTTACTTTATGATTTTATCTATATTTAAACATAATATATTTTTTTCTATTTTAAAGTAAAAATATATTAAAAAATATGATAGAGTCTTATATTATATTACAACATTATTTATATATTATTTAAATTTAATATGATACAAATATTTAAGGTAAATTGGGTATGCATTTAAAAATTATATTAATGAGTATTACATTTTGTTAATAACCAATATTTTTTATGAATTTTTAAACGTGGATCAAAATATTTTTACACGTATAATAAATGATTTTAATTTTAGGATACTGAGGATAATAAGAATATATCAATATATATTCAAAACTATAAAATGCAATATTGCATAAAGCTAGGGGTGTATGATAACTCAAAATATTATGAAAATTGAGACAAATCTTTTTTTATATGATAAAATATATTCACGCTCTTTAAAAAAATTGTGTTGAATAATTCAACTTGTAATATTTAATATTTTAATTATTTATTTTTTGTAAATGATAATTTTTAATAATTATTTTTTTCACATGATAATTTTTATAAGTAAATCCAAAAAAATAAAGAAAATTAATACAATGAAAATATTTTTTTATCGTTTTTAGATCATTATTATTCATAATGATTAGATATCAAATTAATAATAATGACTTAGTAAAGTGACATCCAATTTTTTTTTCACAAGTTCGATAACATTATATAATTATGAGTTTATTATTGGATAGGTGGACAAACTTATCTCAAACAAAAATTATCAATTATAAAATTATTAAAAATATTGAAAGATAAAAGATAAATAAATATATATATATAATATGATATACATAAGAATATGATCTCTAATCTTAATTTATTATACAAATTTTTATACCCTATTATCTAAAAGATTAATTTTATATCTCATGTTTCTTGTAAATTGCAAATGGCCAATATAATTTTTGGATATGTATGTGCATTTGTTGCATAACGTTTGTTTCAATTATATAAAATTTAAAATAAAATTATATTTGAGATAAGTTCAACTAATTTTTAAAGTTAACATATTATAAACATATATAGCAAGAAAAAGAATATCACACTCAACTTTTAAATGAACATTTCTAATAAGATGAATTAGAGAAATGTAATCTTTATATAAATTTACAACAGAAAAATTAATATCAAATTCAATCACATATTAGTTTATATGTGATATTTATGCGTGCACTACTAAGTACTAACAAATCAATTTTTTTTAACATATTTACCTTGTAATAAAATGCAAAGGAAATACATGTGCAATACTAGGAAAATTTTTTTTTTTTGTTAAAAATAAGGTTATTGATTACTTTTCACATTATTTTATTTGTGTAAATTATAATCACAATTTAACACACTTACATGATTAATAGGTTAACAAATTAGTGGTTCATTATTAAAAAATATTAAAATAAATTACATAGAATACTAAAACAATAAGAATTATAATATTTATAAATATCTTTTTCTAACAAAATTCATCCAAAAATTAACAAAATAAAAATAAGAATTTTAAAATAAAAAATACAACACATAAATATATGAAAACTTGTAAATGATAATAGAATTCATTATCTTTCTTATTAAACTTATATTATAAATAATCACGTATGATATTTTGAGTTAAGTATTGATCGAAGTGTATTTATAACTAAAAAAAATAGATAGAAATATAGGTTCATTAATTATAAGATACATTTTAAATAAGAATAAAAATATTAACTTATTAATAATATCTCTTATTGATCGACCCTAAATTCCAAATATTAAACTTTAAACCTAAAATTATAAACCTTAAACTCTAAACTAATTAGATTGAATGTTATTTTAGTATTTTTAATATAAACATTTTTTATTTTTTTAAATTATACATTTTAATTATTAAATATGTTATTTTTATCTACTTATTTATTAGATGTAAATATCTGTTTAATTAGAACTATCTCATTATTATCTAATCTTATTAAAAATTAATTGAGATAATACGAGATAAGATTTGAAAATTAATGAATTGTATATAAATATTATATAATGACATCATAATTTACACATTTACAATAAAGTCTATAGATTTTTTCCAGATGTTTTTTTTTTAAGAAAATGATGCATTTCATATAATTTTTATAGGTCGGCATGTATGTTTCAAAAACAAATATGTATATAATATATAATATTCATAAAATTTATAATAATAAAAATAATATTTATCATGATTTAATTGACTATAGTTCAACAATAAAAAATAGTCTAATTTATGACGTTCAAATTGATTTTTAATCTGAAACGTTTTTGTTGTAATTTTATTTGTTATCACAAAATATATTAGATGAATATAAAAAATAATACTTTTTTTGTCACAAATTTAAATTATATTGTTATAAATGTTATTTTTATTTAATTTTTGTGGGTTAGCATGTGTGTTTCAAAAACAAATATGTATATTGTATATAAAATTATGAATTGTAATTTATAAATTTTTGGATAAAATTATTTAGATATTTAAAATTATAACTATTAAATATTATTGCATGTATAATTTATTTAAATTTTTTGTTTTTTAACAATTAAATTATAAAACTATTAATACCTAATATACTAATAATTATCTTTAAGATTATTTAAAGGATTGATTTTATGTTAATTTTTTTAATAATAATAAGAATACTATAAATTGAATTAAAATAAAATAAAATAATAATTATTTTTTACATTTAATTTATCACGTGAAACACATATATTTATATTCATAACTAGTGTATATAAAGAGAATTGAGATATGTGTAGTTCAATAGTATATTTTCCACTTAAAGCGTTATTAGATATGAAAACTTTGAGAGATTTATTTGTAGTACAATTGTTAGCTAGCGTTCTCTATTTCTATTATCATATATCTAAGTTTTAATTCAGTAAATTGTATAATTATTTTTAAAAAATAATAATAATAATAATGAGACTTTTTTTTTGCGTGTGCTTTGGGTTAGAGTCTAACGCTGAAAATTTTACAATTTCGTTGACACATCTACGACTTTCGGTTCTTTAACCCCACGTTTGATTGGAGGGAATAGAATGGAATCATAATTGATTCCATACATTTTGTGTGTTTGGTTGAATGGAATCTGATTACTAAAAAAGAAGGAATCATAATTCCTTCTCCCACCTTTGGTAATCATTATTCCATTCCCATCTAAACTTTTTTTTTCAATTTTACCCTAACCTAAAATATAACATTAAATTCAAATCCTAAATTCTCAAACCCAAAATTCCAAAATTCCAAAACCCTAAACCCTAAACCCAAAATTTCAAAACCCTAAATCCAAATCCTAAAATCCTAAAACCCTAAACCTCAAATCCCTAAACCCTAAAACATAAATCCCAAAACCCAAAACCCTAAACCTTAAAACATAAATCCCAAAACCCTAAAACATAAATCCCTAAACCCTAAATCCCAAATTTCAAATCCTAAAACTCTAAATCCTAAACCCCAAATCCCTAAACCATAAACCCCAAATCCCAAATCCCTAAACCCTAAACCCTAAACCCTAAAACCCTAAACCTTAAAACATAAATCCCAATACCCAAAATCCTAAAACATAAATCCCAAAACCCTAAATTCCAAATCCTAAAACCCTAAACCCCAAATCCCTAAACCTTAAACCCTAAAACCCTAAACCCTAAATCTCCAAATCTATAAACCCTAAACCTTAAAACATAAATCCTAAAACCCAAAACCCTAAAACATAAATCACAAAACTCTAAACCCCAAATTCCAAATCCTAAAACCATAAACCCTAAACCTTAAACCATAAAACCCTAAAACCCTAAACCCTAAATCCAAAATTCTAAAACCCTAAACTATTTTTAGAAAAATAATAATTTTAACCCTAAACCTTAACCTACAAATATAACCCCAAATCCTAAATCACACATCCCAAACCTCAAAACCCTAAACCCTATTTAGAAAAATAATAATTTTAATAATATATTTCTTTTTAATTAAGTAATACTTATTTAGAAAAATAATGATTTCAATAATGTATTTTGTCTTACAAAAAAATAGTAATTAAATGACATTATTTGAACTTTACAGCATGTAGGGGTATTAAGGTCATTTACAGTTTTTTTCATTCCATTACAATGGCAAACCAAATAATATAATCCTGATTCTTAACTTGATTCCAGTGATCAAATCAAACAAAATTGTTTCTTTTTTATTCCATTACATTCCTATTCTGATTTCGATTCCATCGCACGAACCAAACTGACAACTAAAATTAAAAAAACATATGATGACATTCATCTAGAAAACACAAACAAATATTAACTATTTTATTCTAAAAAGAATGGAACAAATCTATTACCAAACAGCTCATAATGACTTACAAATCTTAATACAAAAAGGCGGATCTGAAAATAGAAACTTTTCTTTAAAAGTAAAGATATTTTTCTTTAAGTATGAATTATTATTTATTGTGTGAACATTTGTCAAATTCACACACTACAAAAACTGTGATTTGGTATATGAATTTTCTCAACACCAAATAATGTTTAACTGCAATTAGGAATTAATCGTGACGATGAAGATGAACAGATCAACTTCTTTTTCTTTTTTTTAATAAAGAAATAGTAGAGAATCCATCCATGATAATATATATATATATATATATATATATAATAAAAATCAATATCCAATTTTTAAGTTACATTAAATAATCATATTAAAAATTAATATTAACTATCAACAAAAAAACTTAACAAATGTGAAAGATAATATTTTTGAACCTTCATTTTTAGTTATATATTATTCTTTATTTGGTTGATTAGTTAAATCAATTAATACAATTATATATTTTCAAAAATTATAAAATTATGATATTTATTTAATGTATTTTAATTAAAAAACTTAAAATTCTTATTACAAGTATTTTTTATAATCTACAACTATTTAAAGATATATCTTAACGAATCTTCCTATATAAAATAAAAAAATTGTATCTTAATAAAACTTTATAAATTTAAGATTTAAAAAGATTCACAACTTTTAGTATTATCTAATTTAATCTTTATAAAATTAAATACAGTAAAATCAAAATTTAAAATCTTAAATAATAAATTATTTACGAATAAGAAAAAGAAAAAAAATATATTAGAAAGAGAGTTTATAGATGAAAGACAAAGAAAAATAAAAAAGAAAAGAAGAAAATATCAATTTACACCAAAAATCCACTAGGAAGACTCGCTAGAAAAAGCCAAACGGTACATCATTAAAAACACAAAGCATCTTTGACATATCATTTTTTTTTTATATTTCAAGGTCAATAAGTCAATTTTTCCTTTTCCTTTTTAATATGTTGACTTGTAATGGACGAAAAATGAAAATTAATAATATTAATAATTAATAATATTAATAATTAATAATATTAATAATTAATAATATTAATAATTAATAACATTAATAATTAATAACATTAATTATTATAAAAATAAAATAAAAATTAATTAACATTTTTAAAGTTTATTGAAAAATTATAAAAAATAATATTTTTAAATTTTTTAATAATAAAAATAATATTTTTTATATTAAATGTGTTTAATGAAATTATTTTAAATATTAAACAGATTTAAATTATTATAATTTAATTTAAATAATATTTAATTAAAAGATAATTAATATAAAATTATGTGTTAATTTTTTAATAATAAAAATGTATAAATTAAATATGATTAATATTATTTTTATGGTTATCGGATCTAATATTATTATTTTTGTTAATTAATTTTATTATTTTTACATAATTTTTACTTATTATTTACAATCCTACTACGGGAGGTGAGTAGTTTTTTTTATATATATTTTTTAAAATTTAAGTGAAAAAGGTAATAAAATAAATATTAAAATTTGATGATGAAATATATAATATATATAATTTTGATTTAAAAAAAAATAGTTTTAATATTAAGCAAATTACTATTTGAATCGTACTTGTAAATTTTGGATTGTTTTTCACCGTTGAAGTTTTCGTACACACACATGGAAATTCTATTAAAAGTTAAATTTCACCGAAAGCTATGTAAATAAGAGTCATCTATTTTTAAATAATTGAATTGAATTAAGTAAACACAATTTAAAAAAATTAAATCATAGTTTATAGACAATGTAGGTTTTTTTAAAAAATAAATTTAACTGATTCAAATAAGAGTACTTAAATAACATGTGAATAAAAAAATCAAATTATCAAGTGCATTATCCTTTAACTCTTGTTAGTTTCATCTAAACTATTTTTTTTAATTAAAAATATGATAAATTTTTAATAAAATTTGTTCTTTAATACTTTGAATTCTTTTAACTTTTTAACTGAAACTTCAAATAATAATAAAAACTTAATAAACATACAAAAATATGTCTAATTTTATTATAAATAAGATTTAAATAAAAATATCTTATTGTGATATTTATTTAAAACAAAAATAAATGAAGAAATAAAGTAAAAAAGAAAAAAATTCTTAAGAAGAAAGGAAAAAAAAAGAGTGATTATGATACAATTTATAACTAATATAGTATAGTAAAATGATATAAATAGAAATGATTAAATATCAAATCACATAATTTTACTCAATAGAAAGCTTATTTTATAAAGTTATGTTTGGTTCTAGGGGTGTTTATAAACCGGATCGGATAAGACCAAATTGGACTAGATCGAACGGTTTTACAAATCAAACGGTTCGGTTTGATTTGTATTAATTTTAAATTGTATTGAACCGGACTGGACCGATTTGATAATATATTAAAAATTTCACATTATTCTTTATTAAATTTATAAAAAAACCGAACCAAACCAAAAATCAAACCGAACCGAACCGTTTTATAAATCAAACAGTTAGTTCCAATTTGTATTAATTAAAACCGTTTCAAACAGTTCAATCCTATTCAATTCAAGTAATATAAACAGTCCAATCTGATTAAATTTTTTTAACCAAGATCAGACCGGACTGAACCGTTAGACACCCTGCTTGGTTCACTCACGTAAGTTATTTTTGGCAAAATAAATTTAACCCTCACATCACATTATTTTAGGTAGTTAACTCCATAAATCAACTATAGTCCAACAAGATCAAAAGCCCATTTATCTCCCAGTAAGCCCAATAACAACCAAACCCTAATTTAACCTCTTTTGCTCATATCGGCCGATCGTTCTCACATAGAGGATATCAATCATGCAGATCTTCGTGAAAACCCTAACTGGGAAAACCATAACCTTAGAGGTTGAGTCATCGGACACCATCGACAATGTGAAGGCTAAAATTCAAGACAAGGAGGGTATTCCACCTGATCAGCAGCGTTTGATCTTCGCCGGAAAGCAGCTAGAAGACGGCCGAACCCTAGCTGACTATAATATTCAGAAGGAATCAACTCTTCACTTGGTGCTAAGGCTAAGGGGTGGAGCCAAGAAGCGTAAGAAGAAGACTTACACTAAGCCCAAGAAGATCAAGCACAAGAAGAAGAAGGTCAAGCTCGCTGTGCTTCAGTTCTACAAGGTGGATGATTCCGGAAAGGTCCAGAGGCTGAGGAAAGAGTGTCCCAATGCTGAGTGTGGCGCTGGAACTTTCATGGCTAACCATTTCGACAGACATTACTGTGGCAAGTGTGGGCTGACTTATGTTTATCAGAAAGCTGGCGGTGATTAGGAACAAAAAAAGACTTTTTCTGGGTACCCATTTTCTTATATATTTTTTAATCTTGTGGATTTTAGCTAAATCTTTTAGTTAATGGAGGATTTGAATGCTTGTTAATCTTAAATATTACTAGTAATTTTGACATGGTGAATGTAATCTGGAAATCTGTTTATGATTCTGTCGTCAATAGATTGTTGTTGATGATATGATGTGACTTTTGAATTCGATAAATTTGAAGCTTCTTTGATACTTTGGGACTTTTAGCATAAGTCTAATTTCCTTAGCTATAGTACTTCATAAGTCCGATTTCCTTAACTGAGCCTCGCGGCTTAGTTTTTATTATTTGCTTGGTTTCTTCAATTGAGTTAAATTTCCGTTGATTTAGTTTTAGTTGTTCTATGTTCCCCCCAAAGGTTTTCTTTAAATATTTACGCATGAGCTGGTTATGTTTATAATTGATCGTCAAGTTTATTAGTGAAGTCAATTCTATTTCTATTTGTTTAGCTCCAAAAAGATGGCTTTAATGGCTGTTTTCTATTCGTGATTATTGCAAGGAGTGCTCATTAAGTGAAATGTGCAAGAGGAATGTTTTTGGATGTAGCTGTGTCATCTAGAAACTTGAGGACGTATGCACTAAAATGATGCATATGATTATATGTTTTGCTAATGCAAATTAAGATAGGTAACATTTCTCTTCTTTCATGTTCCTTAGATGGTTAATAAAGCCATTTCTGGTGCCATTAACACTAAACCATATACCATCTTCAAGCTTATGGATTTGGGCTAACACTGCTTTCGACCTATTATCATTTTCAAATTCAACTAATTGTGTAAAAGCTGAGACTCCTGTATTCTTTTATATCTTATCTTAATGACATAAAAAGAGTGCTTAATGTTCTTTTATAGCTTCTTGTTGTCATGATAGATTCCTGTGGAAGCTATATTTACAAGGTCATGTTGGCACCAGGAGGTGAGGACTCTAAAAATTGCTTTAACTATGGATGTGTATTACTTTTGGGACTTGTTATGATGTATAATATGGTGCATAATAGTACTGTTGTGCTCCTTGAGCCATATGTTTTGGGACCGACATTTTTGTTCCTAAAGTATAGACTAAAGTGTACACCAATAGGTTTTAAGTGGTGGTCCTTACTAGAAGCATAAATTAGTTGATATTTTTCTATAGCGAAGGTATTCATAAGAAAAAAAAAATGCTATTTTTGAAATATATTTCATATATATCGAGAAATTTCTCAATATGTTTTTGGATATAATGAAAATTTGGTGCATAATAATAAGAAATGTAATTTTTAAACTTTTTGGTGAAAATTTTGGGAATATTGATATGGATGTACGTGAAATATCATTATAATTAAATATTTAAATTTCAAATTAAAGATATGTAAAAGGTAATTTATTTTAGTTTTTTCAATTTTTCACATTTAGTGTAATAGAATATTTAAGTATAATATATTTAACAAAAAAAAAAAAAATTAGAAATTTAATGCATTAATTGATTTGTGATGCTTGGTTATATGAATTTTTTCAAATATCTTTATCTCCTAGTATTTTCTATTTTTAATATATATAATTTTAATTTATAAAATAATTTTATGCTTGCATTGTTCACCTTTTTCATTAATTCTCAATATGATTTAGATAGATATCGTTTTTTTAATGCAATACGTTAGTATTATAGATATATTTTATGTTTTATTTAGTCACAAATATAATATTAAATGAAAAAAATAATTGAACTTATTTGTTTCTGAATTTTTAAAAAACTTAATAATTTTTTATTATTGACATTATTTTTTATTGAAGTAAAATAATTTTTCCGATTTCGCGTGTTGTGAGAAAAAATAGCGCTTGGACTAACTCCTCTCTCTTCCCTTCGTTAGAGAAAGAGTATTTATTTATATTATAAGTTGACTAAGATAATATATAGTTATTAATTAAAATAATAAAATTTATTTTTATTTATAATTAAATTAAATTTTATATTAATTATGATAATATATGATTTATGATAAATAATTTTTTAGTCAAAGAAAGAAATAGGATAAGTTTGAAGGGGTATATGACTGTCCCATTGGTTCCTGCTTACCGGACCACTTAAAGCGACCCCAGAATGTAGCCAACACGTCGAATATAAATATCAGAAATTTTTTCTTCCTTGTTTTTCCTTCACATAATTTATTATTTTTTTATGTTATATAAAAATACGAACAATGTTTTTAAATATAAAAAAATATATTTTATATTATATATATATCGTTTGAAATTAAATTAAAAATAAAATTTTATTGTTGTGTTACATAATTAAATATTTTTAAGAAATTATAAAAATTAATACTTAAATTATATCTTAATAATATTTTTAAATAATTATAATTTAATTTAATTGAGTTTTTCTGTGAAAAACCTATGATTGACGATTGATTGTCTCGGCTATCTACTCAATTTATTTTTCACTCTCAAGCCGCACGAACCAGTGGCAGAGATTTTTTAATGGGAAAAGTAAGCGATTAATTATAAATAATATGTTATAATATTATTAATAAATATAATAAGGAATTAGTATTATTTTGTAATTTCGTCTTATTATCATGTTTCAAATACTTCCTTCCCGTCTTGTATGAACAAATAATTATCCGTTCAATAGCGCTAAAGCGATGTCGTTTTTTTGCTTTCATGCAACGTTAAGAGTTAAGAGCACAGATAGAAAGAGAAGGCCGCTTTGTCTTCCTCCCTTGTTTTTCCCACCCCACAAAAAAATAAAAAAAAATAAAATAATAAAATAATAAAATGCAGAGCATTGCTTTTCCTCTCCCTCTTTCAATTCCATTACTCAAGCTCTCTCCTCAAAACCCTAAATATAAACCCTTTCAATTTCCATATTTTTCGTCTTTTCTACAAGGCAGTCTTAATTTCTCTAGACGGAAGAGATTTCTTAACACATTGTGTTCTTCTTCATTATGTTTCAACGCTCGAATCTTTGTTTCCTCTCACATTTTCAATCAAAGATGTCTTAATTTCATAGCAAGAGCAGCTTTAAGGCCTGATAGTGCTGATGGGCCTTCGAAGCCAAGTGGATTGATTGGGTCGACTTTACAGCTTGGGTTCATGTTTGGCCTTTGGTACCTTTTGAACATTTACTTCAATATCTACAACAAACAAGTTCGCCTCATTAACTCGATTTCTCTGCCGCATTTTTTTTTCTCCCTTTCATTTCCTTTTTAATTTCTTGTTTCCTTCTTCTTGTCAGTTGGTGAATACTCTTTATACTCTGAAGTTGTCGATTTATAATTTATAATTTTTTAGTTTTATAATTGAATTTTTAATTTTAAAAATTATCCAAAAAATAAATTTTTTAGTTTTAGTTTTAATTTTAAAAATTAAAAATTCAAAAAATCTAATATTGCTTGTTTGATATTCAATTCATAATTTTTAATTTTTAATTTTTAATTTTGTGAACTTTATAATTCAATTACAAGTTTGTTTTTATTAAACTTTGACTTTTTAATCATTTTGATTAAGATTGAATATGATTAGTTTATTAATAACTGATAAGATTTTTTTCAACTTTCGTTTCCCTTTTTGGTAGAATGATTCTTTAACTTTGGCTAATCAAAATTGCTAGAAGTTAAAGTCTACAGCTTGTTCATAGGTTCTCAAAGTCTATCCATTTCCAGCAACAGTTACTGCCTTTCAGTTTGGCTTTGGTACATTAATGATCATCTTCTTGTGGGGTTTTAATCTCTACCCCAGACCAACCATCACTCTCGCACAGGTAGGTACTCGAATGATTTTTTTTTCAAAATATATTTTGATTTCATAACTAGCTTGAATTTCAAAGTTGCTTTTAGCAATTGGAAATTTGAAATTCCTCTTTCTAGCTGTATGCCATCTTACCATTGGCTGTGGCACATACAATGGGTAACCTATTGACCAACATAAGTATTGGGAAAGTTACTGTTTCTTTCACTCACACAATCAAAGCAATGGAGCCCTTTTTCACAGTTGTTCTTTCTGCAATTTTTCTTGCTGAGGTAACTATTCTGTTTCATGCTTCTTCATCTTTTTTTTTTTCCTCTTTTCATTTAGGATTAGCTATGTTACACATACTGTTTGAAGTAGCGGGGATTGGTACTTAAAGGGCTAGATGTAACCATTTAATGCATTGGTACCCTTTATGCTCCAACTTATTAAAAAGTTTTGTTTTAATACCAAATTCAATTATTTATACCATCTTATATCATTTTTGAATAGTAACTATTTTGTCGAAAATACCGTTTGGTCTTTTAATGTTTTTTTTTTCCTTTTTCTTTTTGGTGATTAATTAGAGCCGAAATAATGTTTTATTTTTGCTAGAAGGTGGTGGGTTCACACTCCTGGTTTCCTCAATTTTCTATATATTTAGTGTCTATTACTTGTACTCGCAAAGTTACACTCGCACCATGCCATATCCATTAGACGCGTACTTAACCAAGATAAAAATTGGGAATCACTCAATCTGCAAATCGATTTAATCATATTGTTTTAAAACAATATGAACTAATTTGGTTTTAATCTATATGTCTATAACCTGTCCTAGGTCATACACTGATGAAATAATGATAATATTTAAGTAATTTGACTTGGAAATTTTGATCAATATGCACACAGAAACCAACTCTTTGGGTAGTTTCCTCCTTGATACCTATTGTTGGTGGAGTGGGATTAGCATCATTCACCGAGACTTCATTTAATTGGTATGCCAAGGTTTTACGTCATTATTCCTTTAGCTTGTACAATTTAGTTAGTAACAGTTTCTCTTTGACGCAGGATTGGCTTCTGTTCTGCAATGGCCTCTAATCTCACTAATCAATCTCGAAATGTTCTTAGCAAAAAGTTGATGGTTAATAAAGAGGTACAACATTCTTTTTATTTTAAATATCTGCATTAACAACTCTCTATATATCTGCTTTATGACCATTTCTTAACCCTTGAGTAGGAATCTTTGGACAATATTAATCTCTTCTCAGTTATCACTATTATATCTTTCATCCTCTTGGTTCCCTCTGCAATTCTCTTGGAAGGAGTTAAGTTTACTCCTTCATACCTCGACACTGCTGTAAGTTATATTCTCATATCAGAAAGTATATCTGGAGAACAAGTTAAACATGTGTGTTCATAATGTACTATGACCCTATTCCTCATTCTTCTGTATCAGGCAAGTCAAGGACTGACAATCAGAGAGCTATGTGCAAAATCTCTTCTGACTGGATTTTGTTTCCATTCTTATCAGCAGGTGAGTCCTAATTTGTTTCAATTGGAAGCCAATGGGTAATAAGCTGCAATCTGTGGCTCTAAATAGACTAGTTATGCATAGTAAGTGAAAAATGTCTTCAAATCGGGCATACAATAATACAATTCCTTTTTTCTGATGTACAATATCGTTATAAGTTTGTAAATTGTTAGGGATGGGCGACACTAGGGTTCTTAAACTTATGTATTTAGTACACTTTAATTCTTATATTTTAAACATTTTAGTCCTTAAATTTTTTTAAAATGATACACTTCAATTCATATTTAAGGACTAAAGTATCTCGTGTTAGTAAATTTTAAGGACTAAAGTGTCACAAAGATATTTTTTTTTAATACATAACGTCCTAAATATTTAAAGTATTATTATTAAAGCGTATCCGTTCAAAATTTAGGGATCATAATATCCTAAAACTTATAAGACAAGTTTAGGAACAGCATGAAATGCTTGTAACAATTCAACTTAAAAAATTTCTACAAATTCACAATTTTAGGGCCTCTTATTGATCAATAAGCAACCTTTTTCTGATTTTATGTATTTTTAACTTGAATAGTAAACTGTCTAATTCAGGTTCTGATTTAAGCAAAGACAAATCATAAAACGTTATTTATTTAGAGCATATATATTTTGGACAGGTGTCTTATATGATACTACAGATGGTATCACCAGTAACCCACTCGGTAGGAAATTGTGTGAAACGTGTGATTGTTATAATCTCCTCTGTTATCTTCTTCCAAACAACAGTATCTCCCATAAATTCACTTGGTATGTTGCCGTCACATACTATATACCTCTATTATTTTAAAAATTTTGGGCATTAGTTCTCTACTATTAATGTATTATTTGGTTTTTAAGCTCACGAATGTATCTGATTGATATTAAATTTGATTAATGTAGGAACTGCCATGGCTCTAGCTGGAGTCTTCTTGTACTCAAGAGTGAGAAGTATTAAGCCACAGCCATAACTTTCGTGACTTTGTAAATAAAACTATTGGAAAAAAAAAGGAAAAAATTGACAACTTTATAAATCATTTTTAAATATTGGCTTTAATCACATGACATTAGAATAATATTTTTTTAATAATTAAATTATAAAAATTTAGATGACACCAACTAGGAATTGAGATATTTACTATATTAGGAAATCCTAATATTAAATGTTATAGATACGTGTTAAGCCTAGAAAATCAACTAGTTTTGGCAAAAAAACACTCTTTAAGAACTTTTTGGCTCCAAAATCATAAATTAATCTGTAGATTTTAATCAACAACAAAACCGATATATAAAAGAATATGATTACAATATTTGGATATATAAAAGATACGTTGTAATTTATATTTAAAAATCAATATAAAATTGACATTAATTCATTAAATACAAATAGAATTAATTTTAAATAAAAAAGTTAAATGTACTTTTTACGAAAATTGATGTCTCGATACTACACTATTACCGTCAATTTTCACAATGGGTTGGGAAATTACGGAGAAAATTTGACTTTTTACCGATGAGAAAGATTTGATAGGGAAAATTTCATTGTAAGGGGTTGGCGGATTATCCTCCTCCCATTAAATCCCCAAACATGATTTCTTTAAATTTTTTAATAATTTTTCTATCATTAAATTAGTATTTTAATTGTAAAAATATAATATAATAGTATATAAAATAAGAATTATTTTAATAACTATTAAAATAACAAAATAATTAATTTCATTATAACTAGTATTTTGTATTCAAAATTTTAAATATATTATATAATAAATAAATATAATTAAAATTTTATATTAGTTTTAACTATTTAATATATAATTTATATTAAAAATTTTCGTCGTAATACTCAAAAAAATAAAATAAATCAGAAACTCAGAATCCCAATTCCGTTCTCACAATTATTCAAATGAATGATTTGGATAGCGCTCCTCCTATCCGGTCCCACCACCAAATTGATATTCCTATTGGTTGACATTCCTAATAGGATAGAGATAACCCCCGTCCCAGTCCTCCAAATTGACAAGATTAACCCGAACTTATGAGCCGAATGCTAATGGGCTCTTGTCTAGGCTAAAAACTAAATAAGCCCAAACCGGAATATATGTAGTGGGCCGGTGGTGAATACTATACTTAAATGATTTACGATATGTACATAGAGAAGACCAATGCTAATATTAGAGATAAATTAAACTTAGAACTTTATCAAATAAATTTAATAAAATAATAGAAAATCCATATGACATATAGGGTCACAACATTCCATTGAGGACTATTAGCAAATAATAATAATAAATAATAATAATAATAATAATAATAATAATAATAATAATAATAATAATAATAACAATGATGATGGTGGTGGTGGTGGTGGTGGTGGTGATTATTATTATTATTATTATTATTATTATTATTATTATTAGGCAATAACTAGTTTAGGCAATAATTAATTGCGTAAAAAATAATATTGAATATCGTCTTTTCGTCGTAACTAAGATTAGGCAATAACTAGTTTAGGTACTAATTAATTGTCTAAAAAATAGATTAAATGATATTCAATTATCATAGATGTCCTAATTAAATATTTGCATAACAATAAACTATATATAATTTTTTTTTTAGATCAAGGAGGATGTATTCAATTAATATTTAAGAAGATTTAAAGACTTTAATATATACTTTATTAAACTTAATAGTAGAATTTTTCTTATAGATACTTTTATAAAATTTAATATATTTTTAAATTTTGTTATATTCACATTTTTCTACTATATTTTAATTATTTTAGAATTTTTTAATGAATCTTTTGCAATTAGGAAAAATATTTAATATTTTATTTAAAAATTTAATAAAACTATTATTCTTATTTAAACTGTAAAAATATTTAGAGTTTCCATTAAAAACAAAGACGGGTTGCATTAATTAAAAAAATGTATCTTATTTAACTTATAGTAAAAATTATTATTGTGATATCTTTGATTTCTAATAACAATTAAAATAAAATTATATTAAGAAAATTATTCCATTAAGATTAGCACGTATGAATTATAAAATAAAAAAATTTCATTAGTAAATCAATTTTATTTTATAGATATTGGGTTTCTTGATTATTTTATGTGATGTTATTAAAAAAACATAATCTTAAAGTTGATAGTTGAGTTTATCAAATATATATAAGAAAAAGTCAAGAGTGAGGAAAAAGAATGAAATATAAAAGAAAAGCAAAAGAAAAAGTGAAAAGAGTTTTAAAAAAAAGTTTCCAAAAAGATGTTATTGATGTAGATTTTATTTATATGTAAAAATATTTAAAATCTTTAAAAATCTACGATTAAATTAAGTTTTTAAAAGTTATTAACATTTTAAATAGGTTAACACTTTTGTAAGCTTTTAAAAAGTAGCAATTAAATTCACTTAAATTTTTAAAAAGTTTTAAAAACTATTAAAATATTAACTAAATATAACTAAATTTTTATAAACTTTTAAAAAAGTACACTTAAATTTTTAAAATACATTAAAATTTATAAAAATCTTATTTAAATATAACTTTATAAATGATAATCGATATGATTTTAACTTACAATTTAAATAAAATGATAAATTTTATTAACGATGATAAATCAAAGTTATTTATAATATTAAAAGAACTTGTATTAATAGAAATGAATGAAACTATAGTAATTGACTCAATTTAAAATGTTCAAACCATCCCTCCTATAAGCTAATCCTAACAAGTTACAATTACAAATATTTAGCATGAAATCTAAGTCAAACTTAAACCATAATTTCTATACTTTTTCTCTTTTTGGGTTTGAAAAATATGCATAAAAGTCCATTGCTCTTTTTCTCCTTTTCTTTTTGTTGGAAAAAAATGGAAGGTTTTAAAAAGATAAATTTCACATACTCAGGATAATTTCCCAAATCAAAATAGAATAAAAATGACATCAAGATTTTAGCTTGGAAAAACCTTTCAAAATGAAAGTAACAACAACGGGACCTGTAGGTCACTTAAACTTTAACTATAATAAGATGGGATTACACACTTCACCTTCAAGTGGATCTCTCACAAAAATACAACAAATATGTATCTTCAATTTGTGGATAAAACTTCACAAATTGGCTCTCTTAATTTTTCTCTCAAAAATATTTCAGAAACTCTCTCTCTTTTTGTTTTCTCCGCTTCTGATGATATTTGAGATTGAAGCTAAGGCTTTATAAAGCCAAAAACTTCATCCTTATTTCCGGATTATACGGATAAATTTTTGACTTTTTTCTTCTTTTTCTTTTCTTCTTTTCTTCCTTTTATTTGGCGCCATAGATTTTCCTTACCTTTTTTTTTCTTCCTTTTTTTTCCTTTGTGGCTGGCACACATCAGTTACAACAATTTTATGAAGAAAAGAAACAGTTTTTTTTTGGGTCTATTTTATTTTTACTTTTGAGTGAAATTAAAATAGGTTTGAGTTACCAGGCTGCTGCTGAGAAATGATCATCTCCAGCAAATCCATCTCTTGATTAGCCTGATCATCAATCTCAAAACACAACTGCAAATCCAAATCCAAATCAAAACCATTCATGTCATTATGATCAATCCCAGCCGCAGATGAATTAGTACCACCAGATCCAACAGTCTGCATTTCTTCAAGCAAATTAGACCTCATGAATCCATAATCATGATTGAACGCTACTGGAGCTGCACCACCAGAACTAACATCTGAGCTCTCAACCTGCAATATTTGAGAAATATAATTATAAAATTCAATATTCATCATTTGTTTGATATATGATTGTCTGTTTCTTTCCGTTTCTGGGATCATGTAAAAACACTTATGATATCAAAAAAAAGCTTGAGGATCATATATGAAAAAAATTGTTATAAGCACTTTCATGGCTCATAAAAGCACATTTTGTGCTTGCTGATAGAAGTACATTATATATCCTGAAACTGCTTCTGTTTGTTATAACAACTTTAAATAGAAGGAAACAGACCCTGAATATTTATGATGAAGTTGGGGATTTTACTTTTATATTAATCTCTTCAACACTTGGTTTGGTGGTTGAGGTAGTAGTAGTAGAAGTAAGATTTGATAATGAGGATTTGATGATGCCTGAGATGTAGTTTTGGAGAAGTGAGCCTACTTGGGTTCTACTATGCTTATTGTTTTTGATCTTCTTAGAAGAGAGTTGTCTTCTCATTGTTGCGTTCCAGTGATTCTTAATAGTGTTTTCAGTCCTTCCAGGTAATCTTCTTGCTATTTCTGCCCATTTGTTCCCCATTTTCTTATGTGCTTCTATCAGTATCTTGTCTTCTTCTTCACTCCATGTATCTTTCTGCTTTTCAATAATTTCACAAATAAAAAAATAAAATAAAAAAAGATTTACAAGCATATTTATATTTATTGTCAAAGCCAAAAGATAAATATACGCTGAAAAATACAAGACCGGAACAAAGATTTATGATACAACTGAGACACAAATTCAGTTCACTTGTAACCAATTAATTGGCCACTGCTTTTAAAGTATACCAATTCTCTCATTTTGTCTCCGGCCATCAGAATTTGTTCTAATTAAAACCTTGTTGAAAGATGAAGGCTTTAGCAGAATTCATAAAATTTTGGAAGGAAAGAAAAAATAAAGATAATTTGATGGAAGTTGAGACTTGATACATGATTCTAAATTTTTGACTTACTATCAAATGATCAAAGTCACCTCTATTTGTACTAAAGGCTACTCCTAGGTTATGCTAATATACTTTTATTCTACTATTCACCACTAGAATATTCCATTAAAATACGCAATACTCTAAAATTCTCTACTATTCTAACTGTCTAAAATATCTAAAAAAATTCTAGAGAATTTTGCCTCAAAATAGTTGTTTTTTTTAACTATACTCTACTTTTTCTTTAAATCGTTACACAATGCTATTCCATAATCAAGTTTTTATTGTTTCATCTTTGTATGTTTCTAGCATCTAAGTTTCTCTCTCCACTCTTTCATCACACGATCTTTCTTTCTCCCAATATCTTTCTTTCCCTATTGTCTATTTTGATACCGACGAAGAATTAGGGTTAATCGCATTCTCCTAATCTCAATCTCTATCTCCTTCTTCTCTCATTGTTTCATTCTTTCCACCAACAAGATTTTTATCTTTATTGTTAGATCGAGATGTTGAGGAAGACAATTACAATGTTTCTATATTTGATCTCGACTCAATTACCCATCGAACGATAGATGAAGCGAAGTAGATTAAGTGTAACTTCTATATTTGTATATAACATGTTATATTCACATATATTTTTGTATATAACCTATTACATCGTCGTATTTATAGTGACTAATCGAATGTAGCATATTACATTCATATGTATCTTTTATCTAACCTATTATATCTACATATATGTTTGTATGTAACATGTTACATGTTACATTCACCAAATGTAACCTATGATATTCATTTATATCTTTGTACATAACATGCTACATATATTATATATTGGAGCTCCGATAGTATCATCGACAATGATTATTTAAGCTCTAATGGGATCGTTGATGATGGGTGTCGGGGCTCCTATGAAGTCACCGATTGTAATTGTTGGTGCTCCAAAGAGGTCGTTTGAGCTTCAATATGGTTATCGAAGATGTGATGAATGTGACATTGATTTAATTTTATTAAAATTATGAAATAAAAATATTTTGATCTTTTTATTATGTAATTTGGTATAAAACTATGGACTTTGAGGTAAATTATTGTTAATTAAGAGAATACGAGAGCATGTTAATTTCATATTATTTGAAGATGAGTAATTTATGAAAAATAAAGAGAAAAAGTAACATAGGTATACTTTAGTATGCTCCCCTATCTTCTATTCTTACTCCTATACTATTATATAAATGAGAAGGTTATTATAAAGATTTTATACTTAATCTAAAAATAATATTTAAATCTTATACTTATTTTTTATAACAGTTTAATTGTATTATTATGAAAAATAATTGTACAACGATAAATAATTATTTTTTATTTTTATTTTTATTTTCAATTTTTTAAGTCATATAAATCTCTATTTAATATAATTAAAAAAATAAAAAATTACATTTATCTTTATGTAGTCGTTTTTTCATAAATATAAGAATAAACTGTTACAAAAAATAATTATATAAATTAAATATTATTTTTATAATAAATAAAGTATGATTATATTTTTTTTCCATATAAAGATACCAAGAGAATACGAGAGCACGTTTATTGGTGAAAGATATGCATATATAGCCATATGGAAATGTGTATATATAGTCATTGACATTACAGGTAGGGTTTAATAGTCCGACATAATTAAATTTATAAGCTCTAAACATGAGTTAATAAGAAATCGTGATTTATGCGTCAGTTTTACTGGATAACATTATTGTGTTGGAATGACAATTTTGAGAGCTAGAGTTTTTAATTTAGCAACGGTCTCATTATAATGTACATGAAAATTGAGAAACTAGAAACGTATGTAATTAACACTTCCATGCATAAAGATAAAGTAGTATCCAAATTAACATTATAATGCGTTTCAATCCAATTTTTCCTAAGTATTCATGAAACATACCTAAAATTGGAATTTGAATAAAAAAAAGAGAGAGACATGCGTAAGAACGATTCAAATTTCTCAATGTTATAAAAGGAATATTAATTATATAAAAGTTAGTTATCAATAAATAAGTAATTTTATACTTAGAAACCAAATTAAGAGTTAGTTTATAGACATATTATACCTTAAGTGATAAGGTTTAACAAAACAAATTTATAAATATATAGGTGGTAGTATGTAATTTACCAATGTATCAACATTTTAACATAAAATGTGTCATAACAATGTTACATGTATTTAGAGTGCATAAACTCAAATGATCTAATAACGAGTCTCACATGAAACCCACCTAATTTTGCTATGATATGAATTTCACGTGTTAGAAACCTAGGTCTAACTCAACCCAATAAGATCTCATTAAGTTAAGGGTTGTCCAAACTTATAATTAGCTTTGCTGTTTTATTCCTAGTCGACGTGGGACAAGAATACTTAACACGCTCACTTTACACGGCGGACAAAGGTGGACATTAGTGTCACGGTGAGGCCGTGGTAGAGCCCAATTAAGTCCAAACACATAGAGACTAGGTCCAACTCTGATACCATGTTAGAAACCTAGGTCTAACTTAACCCAATAAGATCTCATTAAGTTAAGGGTTGCTCAAGCTTATAAACAACTTTGCTGTTTTGTTTCTTAGTCGATGTGGGACAAAAATACTTAACATCACGCGTTATATCTTAATGTTTCAAGAGAGTGAACTCATGAACACAACTCAAAAAAGATAATACAAAAAATACCATGCAACATTATCCATGTAATTTATGATAAGTGTCAAATAAAAATAGTAGCAATTTATGATAATTAAGTGTCAAATAAATGAATAACTAAAAATGCAAAAAAATCGCATCGAAGTTTACGTGTGAATATATTATAAATAGTGTTTAACATTAAAAAAATGGATTTTATACCTCAAAAATCAAAATACAAATGTTCTATTGTATAAAGTCATGTACTATTTAGAAAATTAAGCACTACGAAAATTAAAGAGTAGAGGCAGCAAGGGAAAACCAAACCCTAATGTCAGGTCGGAGATGATTATGCCAACGCTCTCTACATTGTTTTCCAATTCTACCCTCCATCATCTTTGCAATTTGAGACCATTTCTTATCTCCAAAATTTTCCACCAACTTCAACAATTGTCTGCAATATTAATCAGAAATCAATTTTCAAGAACACACACTACATTAATTGTACGTTCCTAATAACTATATAAAAATTTAAATTAAAAACAAAAAAAAAATCCAAAATCAAGTTATATATATATTTACAATTTTGTATATCATCAAATTAAGAAAATAATTAAATATATAACTAAATAAAACCCTTAATTTGTTGGAAATAATTAAATTAAAGAAATAAAGTTTTTTTACTTGTCTTCCCGTGGAATCCATTGGCCTTTGATAATATGGGATTTTTTGGAACTTTTGCCTCCCTTTCTAATCACCATATGAACCGATCTCCTCTTCTTTTGATCAACTAATTTTTTCTTATAACTATTTTCTGCGATAATAATATTGCATGACACATCATCTGCTAGCAATAATGGACCATTGCCAGTAGATGATGTTCCAAATCCTCGAAAAGTACCACTCGGATACATATGGGATTTTTCCATACTCTTCTGGATTGCAATAATTGCTTGAGGATTATTATCATGATTCCAAACGCCTCTAGCAATTTGAGAACCATGCATGAGCTTGTTTTGGGTGGTATGATAAAATACTTCAAAAGGCATACAAGAAGAAGAAGAATTAATTAGATCCTTAAAAAACCCTTTTGGTTGTTGATGAGTTTCAAAGGGTTCAAATGAAGAAGACCCTTGAGTGAAGAAATATTGATCAAAGCTTTGAGATGGGTTGAAATTTGACCCACTAGGAGGAGTAGTTAAAAGGTTGTCATTATCATCTTGAGAGTTTTGAAACATGGGCTTATATAAAGAAGATTGTAGAGGAAAACAATTGTTCGTAGGCTCTTGTTTTAAGGGACTTTGAGATAAAAGGGTAGAAAGTAGAGGAAGATCCTCTTTGAAGCTTGTATCAAAATCCATGCAAGTATTGAGAGAAAGAAAAGAAACGAAGAGCTCAAGAAAAGGGAAGGGTGGTTTAATATTGATTTGGGTCTGTAGGCTTTATTTGTGAGTGAAAGCTAGATGGCCAGTGGGACCCTACTATATCTGCAGCCATTGGTTGTGTCCCAATCCAACGGTCAATATTGTTTCTTGATTGTGACTGTTGAACTTCTCTTTTTCAATATTTTTAACTATGAGTAATGCTTCAAAACGAGTCTCTCGCTGATCAGATGTATCTAATCTATTTGATATTGAAGGTTTGATGCTAAAATTTTAATTAAATATGTATAAATAGTATAATTATTTAAAAATATATAATGATTAAAAGATATATCAAGTCTACCTATAAGATTAAAGTTTTATAATTGTATGTATAAAAAAATAAATAAAGTTAAAGAAAACGTAAATTAACACTCACGAGTTAATTATGTATGTTGTGATAAATAATCAAATAACTCTAAAGGTTAATTAGAAGAGTAAAAATGTATTAGCATTTTAGATTAATCTTTCAAAGGATGAAAATTAATAATTTTTTTTTTATTTGTTTTCAGTGTAATGATTATTAGGTCGTTATAAGTACTTTGTATTTTGGGAAAATGGACTCTTAATTTGTAAATTAATGGACTCTTAATCTATAATTAAATTATTTTCCATATTTGTTATTATTCAAAATATACAGTATTTATAACATTTTGTTATAACAATTAGGCTAAACAATTTTTAAGGTCTCAAATCTAAGATTCTTTACACAAATTCCATAAACTAAAAAAATTTAATAATTGGGTCCCAATGTTCTTTTTATTATTATACTTAAATTTATAAACTTTTCAATTTCAGGGACCTAAATGTGTTATATTTTTTACAATACAATCTTAAAACTTTAAAATTATAACTTATTTATTAAAACATAATAGTTTAATACCAAACTAAGATTTTTTTTTTTAGTTAATTTACGTACGTTTATATGAATCAAATTTATGAATTTAAAATCTATTAGCCTAACAACTAATCTTAGCACATTTCTTTTACTTTAAAATTTTAGTTAATATATATGTATAGCTCTAACTGTTTCTAAATGTAAAAGTTTTGCTATAACAAGTAACAATAGTTTTTAGGATGATCAACTTTTTAATTTATTTTTTAAATTTTGGTAACATAATTTTTACAAGTGATACTCGATTTTTTAAATTAATTATGACACTAAAGTATCCATCTTTTTACAGTAAAAAATGATACTTTAATAACATAATTATGAAAATAAGTTATTAAAATGTTCAAATTTTAAAAATCGAATAATTTATATATTATTTGTAAAATTTAAGTAATCAAAGTGTCTAAATTACATAAATAAAATAACTTTTGGAATCATTTTTCCTATTTTTTTTATTGCTATAAACCTTTATAACTAATTTACTAAATGGAGCAAGGATTAATATTCTCATTATATTCTGCTCCGCTTAAGAGCACAGTAATATAGTTTTTTTTTTTAAAGAAAAATTTAAAGGCTTCCTAAACCAAGATAGGTCAAATACTCAAATTTAATAGTTTATTTCAAGGATAGGAGGTTGACATAGCTTTTATAAAATGAATGTTTTAGCTCTACTGGTTTCAACTAGAGTATTTTTGTTACATAATTTTTCAAAAAAATATACTTTAATCTTAAAAATCAAAAGTTAAAGGAATTATGAGCATCTTGTTTTTTTAACTAAATTGTATTATTTTATAATTAAAGTGTATAATTTTTTTAAATTATAAAATTAAAATGATCCATTTAAAAGCTACTAAAATAAAAATAATAAAATGTACATTTTTTCCCCATAATTATGAAACTAAAATGATACACTTAAAAGCTACATAAATAAATTACTTATTTGTTCAAAATTACTGCTAACCTTCTTCTCTCAGTTTAATACTACTAATCTTTTTGTTTGTTACTAATTGTGAACATCACAAACAACCCTTAGTTTTTTGAGAAGAATAAATCTCCAATTTTGGTATATAAATTGTGCTTTTCATCCTTCTAATGATTAGAATATCCATGCAATGAATATATAAGAAGAGTAACTTTGTGTTCTAATTGCAGATGATATTGTCAAATTATATTAGTTTAGTTTAACTACATACTTAGTTCTTTATGTTCTACTTGAATAATTATAATTTTTAAAGATCATAAAATGTGAAAAAAAAACAACTTATAATATTTATAACATGAACAAAATCATCCCATGACTAATACTCTACAATAAAATGTTCACAAACCTATTATTTATCAATCAAGTTCTTAATATAGTAATCTTGATCATAGAAGAAATTGTAATTTCCGAACCAATAATATAATTATGACGAAAAAATTAACCCCTACAAATGATCTTGTATATTTAAAGCTTTTACTAGTCTATATTATCAAAAAATTATGACATAATAATTACTAAACATGAGTGACAAAATAACTTCTAACACACATAAATAAGTGACATAAGTTTATTATAAAAAAATCACGACAAAAATTGATTTCACAACGATTTCTAACATATACGAGTGAGATGTTACTTTTGCCTACTTGCCTATGCATTTTCCAAGGAATGAATATTCAATTAAACATAAAGAACCATCATTGTACAATTACATGGATTGTGTATAACTATAATTTAAAAAAAAATTAAACATAAAAAAAATTAAGAAAAACAGAAGCGATTAAAACGATTCATTTCAATTATTCTCACCAACTGGGACTTAATACATGTGAAAATTACTAGTGTTAAATCAGAAAGCAACTAGTCTAGTGATATTAACTCACAACTTTATAAAGTCTAGTAGTAAAGATGGTGCCTAAATTGGGAGTAACTTTGATGGGAAAAAAACAATAATAATAAAGCAGAAAGCCACTCAATCCGTGACTAGCTGGTTCTTTCAGCTCATGACATAATAAGATTAAAGTACTAAAATAGTAGTTAGTCACATAGTTACAACTTACGACTTACAATATAGACATCAATATATAACCGCTACGAATGCATGCCTCTCCTAATATACATTTTTCCCTTAAAACAACTGTAAAGTTGTAAGAGACTAGGATTATACACTTGTACTCTCCGGTTTTGCTTAAGAGAGACAAAGGAAAATTTAACTATCCAACATTTTTTTACACCGCTTCCAGAAAGGTTTGCAAGGATTCATCTATGTTACGAATTAACACTTACGGAAACGAAGATCGGGTCTAGTTTTGATTGCATAAATTAATAATAATGGATAACGGCAAAAATAATAAGCAATAAATGACACACAATGATTTAAGTGGTTCAACTTTTTAATGTGAAAAATCTACTCAATTGACGACGGTACACCGAGGAAAATCCACTAATAATCAAATGGAGATACAAACATCAATTTCCAGAGAGCTTCATAAATTATACCAAAATCCAAAATCAACCCACAAAATATTCCCTAGTAATATATAGCAAGATAAATTAACAAACTTACTATTAAATCAAATATTACCGTACAAATAGGAGAAACACCACAAATGGCAACTGAAATGGACAGTTTTATCCTTGGGCTGATTTCCTCTGCTCTCTTAGTTGGTTACTGTTGGTTTTCTTCTTCTTTGCAGCTATTGCTATTCTACAGCTTCTGAAAACATTTTTTTCTTTTCGGTTTCTGCTGCACTTCTTTTCTGCGGCTGTATATTTCTCTTACACAGAGAAGTGAGGAAACTAAGTTAATATATATATATAATAAAAAAAGAGGCAGAGGGTTTTGTTTGGGTATATGGGCTTTGGGCTCAATTATTATGTTTTGGGCCAAATTTAACAAATCTCCACCTTGGCTCAAAACAGAAAACAGAAAACAAATTCTTCAAATGAAATTCCTCGGATTACCAAATAACCGTCGGTCAAAACCCCGAAGGGTGATCATCTACTGCAAACACCAATCAAGTCTAAGCAATGCTTGAACTTGTTAAATGGAACTGGTTTGGTTAACATATCAGTTGGATTCTCTGTAGTCACTATCTTATTGACAACAATAACACCCTGAGAGACAATGTCACGAACAAAGTGATATCTGACATCAATATGTTTGGTTCTTTCATGATACATAGTATTCTTAGTCAAGTGTATCGCACTCTGACTATCACAAAATACAACAAAAGTATCCTATTGTAAACCCAAATCACAAATCAACCCTCTAAGCCAAATGGCTTCTTTCACTGCTTCTACTGCTACCATATATTCTGCCTCTGTTGTAGACAAAGCAACTGTAGACTGTAAAGTAGCCTTCCAACTAATGGCACAATGAGAAAGAGTGAAGACATAACCTGTCAGAGATCTTCTTCTATCCAAATCACCAGCATAATCGGAGTCCACATAACCAATAACACTGCAACCAGTATTAGAACTCCCATCATATACCAAACCAAAATTAGATGTAACTCTTAAATACTGAAGTATCCATTTCACTGCTTGCCAATGACCCTTACCAGGATTACCTATATATCTGCTGACAATACTAACTGCATGTGAAATGTCTGGACGAGTACAAACCATAGCGTACATCAAACTACCAACAACACTAGCATATGGAACTTAAGACATGTAATGCTCTTCTTCTTCTTATTGTGGAGACAAATCCAAAGAAAGCCTGAAATGCGCAGCTAACGGCGTACCCACAGGTTTAGACTCTTTCATACTAAAACGTTCAAGAACTTTTTCAATATAACTTTTCTGAGTCAAATAAAGCTTGCCCGTTTGTCTATCCCTGTAAATTTCCATACCCAAAATTTTCTTCGCTGCACCCAAATCTTTCATCTCAAACTCACCATTAAGTTGAGACTTTAATTTTTGAATCTCAGACTTATTCTTAGAAACAATAAGCATGTCATCAACATAAAACAACAAATAAATGGATGAACCATCATGAAATCTTTTATGATAAACACAACTATCATAATCACTCCTAGAGTAACCATGATCAATCATAAAAGAATCAAACCGCTTATACCACTGCCTAGGAGATTGCTTCAGCCCATATAAAGACTTTTTCAATAAACAAACATGATCTTCCTTACCTGGAACAACAAACCCCTCTGGTTGATGCATATATATTTGTTCTTCAAGCTCACCATGTAAGAAGGCTGTCTTGACATCAAGCTGTTCTAATTCCATGTCAAACAATGCAACCATAGCAAGCAACACACGAATAGAGTTATGTTTCACAACAGGGGAAAATACTTCATTGAAGTCAATACCTTTCTTTTGACAATAACCCTTAACAACAACACGTGCCTTGAACCTAGCTGCTTCAACCTCAGGTATACCTTCCTTTTTCTTGAAGACTCATTTGTTTCCAACAATCTTCTGGCCCTTAGGTGGTTTCACCAATTCCCAAGTGTGATTCTTATGAAGTGATTCAATCTTTTTATTCATAGCAACCAACCACTAAACAGACTCATCACAAGTGATAGCTTCATGATAACTAGAAGGTTCATACACCTCAATAGGCTCTGCCACAGACAATGAAAAAGAAACTAAGTCTGCATCTACGTACCTCTGAGGGCGTCGAATCTCTTTTATTCCTTTACCCTTAGCGATACTATATGGTTGCTCATGTTGCTTTTCTGCTACATCATGAGCAGAATCATCTATCTAATCCACAAATGGTTGATCTGAAGTGCCCTCTTGCACTTGACTAGGAGCTCCATTCTCAAGCTCCACCTGCTCACTAACATCGTGGTCTTTATCTACAACAATAGACTCTTTTTTCTTTTGCAACATAGAAAACTCATCAAACTTAACATCTCTACTAATCAAGAATTTAGGCGACTTGGGTTCAACACACTATAATCTATAACCCTTCACCCCAGAAGGATACCCCAAAAATATGCATTTCAATTCCCTAGGCTCAAGTTTACCATCATTAACATGAGTATAAGCAAGATAACCAAAAACTTTCAAATCAGAATAATTAGCAGGAGTACCAAAGAATACCTCAAACAGAGTCTTCAACTCAATTGCAGTTGATGGAGACCGATTCACCAAATAACAGGCATGGTTACAAGCTTCAGCCCAAAAAGATTTATCCAAGTCAGCTTGAAAGACCATACAACGAGCTCTTTCTAAGAGAGTCTTATTCATAAGTTCTGCTACTCCATTTTGTTGTGGTTTATGACGCACAGTATGGTGTCTCACTATGCCATTTATTTCACATAACTCATTAAACTGACTGTCACAAAATTCTAAACCATTATCAGTCCTTAAATGCTTGATTTTCTTGCTTGTTTTATTTTCTATACAAGCCTTGAATTTCACAAATTTTGAGAACGCATCATTCTTATTCTTCAGAAAATACACCCAAACATGACGAGAGAAGTCATCAATAAAAGTCAACATATACTAGGCACCACCCTTATACACAACACGAGAAGGACCCCAAATATCTAAATGAATATAATCAACAATACCTTTCGTTTTATGGATGGCAGTACTGAGCTTAACCCTGCGATGCTTTCCATAAACACAATGCTCACAGAAATCAAGTTTCTCAGTTTTCTAACCACAAAGCAAATCCCGTTTGCTCAAAATAGACATCCCTGCCTCACTCATATGTCCAAGCCGTATATGCCATAATCGATTAGTGTTTGAATCTTGATCTGACGGGGATGATAGTGCTACCCTGAAGCATATAGAGACCACGCGACAATTGCCCTTTAATAACAACGAGAGTACCCTTACTAACCTTTAAGAGTCCACCTTCAGCTACATACTTATAGCCTTGTGAATTAAGAGTACCCAAAGATATCAAATTCTTTTTCAAATCTGAAACATGGCGAACATCTTTCAAAGTTCTAACAATACCATCATACATCTTAATTCGAATAATACCAATACCAACAACCTTGCAAGACATATTGTTTCCCATCAAGACCACACCCCCATCAATAGACTGATAAGAAGCAAACCAATCTCTACTGGGGCACATATGGTAAGTGCAACTAGAATCAAGAATCCAAACATCTTCAGAAGAACCAATAGATACTGATAGAACATTTTCACAATCGGAACCAGAACTATCTGCAACACCGGCAACATCATTAGTACCAGAAGATGTTGTGATAGATTTTCCTTTACCTTTGAGTTTAGGATAATTTACTTTCTAGTGCCCTTCCTGACGGCAATAATTGCATTTATCTTTTCTTTTTCTAGATTTAGATCTAGACTTTCCTCTATTATTACTTATGCCTTTTTTTTTATTTCTACCTCTGACAAATAAACCACTATTATTATCATTGTTGCTTGTAGACACCTTTTTCTTCAACTCTCTGGAATTCAAAGCTGCTTTGACATCTTCCAAAGAAACAGTGTCTCGCCCATATAGCATGGTATCAACAAAATGTTCAAATGAATGAGGTAAAGAACATAATAGAAATAAGGCCTGATCCTCATCATCAATCTTAACACCACCATTTTTTAGATCACGAATAATTTTAGTAAACTCATCAAGATGATCGTGCAAAGGTGTACCTTCTGACATTCTGAATGTATACAAATGCTGCTTCAAATATAACCGATTGGTCAAAGACTTGGTCATATACAAATTCTCCAATTTAAGCCATAACCCAGCAGGAGATTCCTCATCACCAACCTCGCGTAATACCTCGTCAGACAAGGATAACTGAATTGAATTGAGAGCATTTTCCATTAATGCATCTTTTTCTTCATCAGTCAACTTTTCTGGCAATTTATCCTTGCCTTCAAGTGTCTTAACGAGCCCTTCTTTAACTAATACGGCCCGCATCTTCATACGCCAAATATTGAAATCATTTCTACCATTGAATTTCTCAATTTCATATTTTTCCACCATGACAGAAAACCCAATATTAAATAAAGAGAAGCACAACCCAGAAAATACGAAATCAATCAGATAACCAGAAGCTCAAAATAAATCCAAAAGAGCAAACTTGATCAGTTCCAATAAATAACAGAATAACTCAATGCTCTGATACCAATTTGTTACGAATTAGCACTTACGGAAACGAAGATCGGGTCCAGTTTTGGTTGCACAAATTAATAATAATGGGTAACGGCAAAAATAATAAGCAATAAATGGCACACAATGATTTAAGTGGTTCAACTTTTCAATGTGAAAAGTCTACTCCACTGACGACGGCACACCGAGGAAAATCCACTAATAATCAAATGGAGATACAAACACCAATTTCCAGAGAGCTTCACAAATTATACCAAAATCCAAAATCAACCCACAAAATATTCCCTTTAATTTATTGGTAATATATAGCAAGATAAATTAACAAACTTGCTATTAAATCAAATATTACCGTACAAATGGGAGAAACACCACAAATGGCAGCTGAAATGGACAGTTTTGTCTTTAGGTTGATTTTCTCTGCTCTCTTAGTTGGTTACTGCTGGTTTTCTTCTTCTTTGTAGCTACTGCTTTGCAGCTACTGCTATTATGCAGTTTCTGAAAACATTTTTTTCTTTTCGGCGGCTGCTGCTGCACTTCTTCTCTGCGGCTGTATATTTCTCTTACACAGAGAAGTAAGGAAACTAAGTTAATATATATATATAATAAAAAAAAGGAGGAAGAGGGTTTTGCTTGAGTATATGGGCTTTGGGCTCGATTATTATGTTTTGGGCCAAATTTAACAATCTATACATTGGCATCATTCTTTTGACCTGATCAAGTATACACATGAACTCAAAAAAGAGTGAAGAATCCTTACCTTCTAGGCCATTAAGATGATACCGGTTGCTCCCTGTAAGATTATTACAAGGACTCCCACCAATTATCAGATCAAACCCACCAAAATGGCACTCATCAACTGCTCTAACTGATTTGCATCTAAACTCTTGGACTTCGGCTATGTCTGTCAAGTTCCCTCTCTGATTGGTTTGTTCCCACCAACTCCTGATGATGTTCCTATTAGCCTCCAAAATTTCAACTGCGACAACATTCTTGAGAGGGATACCGAATCGATGAAGAGCTACTTCTGCACCTCCAATGCCAGAGAAAAGCGAGAGTAGGTTGATGCCACCTGGAAACAAGTCTTTCAAAACTGCAAGATGGTATGTCACAGTGTCTACCTGAAATTTAAGTCAAAATTGTTAGCAAATAAATAACATTAGCGGAAATACTTCCCAGCCAGAAACAACTCTGCTCAAAATCAATCAGAAAAATACAATTAAGACAATGTCACATCAAAAAACTAATATGTTAGTTAGGTTCTCAATAACAGAATGCATTTGTGATTTATGTATAAGAACTGAGAAGGAATTCCAAAAAACGTTTTTTTACCTGGAAACAATTGCCAAGAGACTTGAATCTATCCGTCCTGCTTATTCCACCTCCCCTTGTGTGATTCTTTGGAAACCCCAACAGCATTTCAACTTCATCAGGCTCAAGTGTTGCAACCTTGTTCCTTCCAACCCAAACTAGATTCCACTTCTGGCATTCCTCAAGAACATACTTCTGCACTCGTAAAGGTTGATCACCATCATGATCTTCAAGAGCCTTCCTAATCCTCTCCGTCATCTTTGCACTTCCAACACAAGTTTGTAAACAGTTAAGTTGTGTTCTTTCATCCCAAGAAGGCCACCATTTTCTTGTCACGGGCATTGCTTCTTGTATGGAGCGAGGAGGAAGTGGAATAAGAGGGATCTGTCGTCAATTGGGAGATTGTGAATGTAGCCTCTTTTTTCTGGCTGCGGCACAGAAATATTTTGAGTCAACAAATTCTGGCTCCACATCAAATAGTAAGCGTGACATTGTACTCCAGACTCCTTTGGGAGTGAGTGCTACATTCTCATAATAAAAAAGTATGGTGGGGCCATGGCTCTATCAGGAAGAGTTCTATGAGTTAGACAACATGGTTCGGTGGGAGCACCAAATCTGATCATTGGATTGGGAATATGAACTGTCTCCTCCTCTTCATAAAGATCCCTCCTTCCAAACCCCTCTGTTTTTTCCTTCTTCGTATCTCATCGAGAAGTTTCCTTTTTCTGTGCTTAGAATCCAAATGCTGCCTTGGCTGCAAAAGGATTTCGAATCAATTCTTGACAATTACTAAACTTGGCGTGAACTGACAAGTAAAAGCTATGAAAGAATCCCAAAGACATGATATTTAAGGTATTAAAAGAACTTAAAAAAATAATAATAATCAAAAAACACCTTCTCTTCAAGGGGAAGATCAGCATCTGATGCCTTCGCCATAGCAGCAGCACACAAAAAATCAGTCAACTCATCAAGTGAGGAGTCAAGACCTGCAGTTTTTATTAGGAAGTTAGGAAACGTACAATGATATCCAATTAGATCAATTTACAGCCAGCCAATCAGACCTAAAAGTTAGTGACATGAGAAAGACATGGAGACTAGGCGTATAAAGAAAACAACTAACAGTACACTAGATGGATGCAGAAGGAAGTTTTAAACTCCCAACAACACAGATTCTCAGAGGATATCAGTGACAACAATAAAAGGTATTAAAGAGCAGGGACATAACTATTAACAAGCCTGCATCACTACTCAAATAGCGATAATCAGAATCATGCTAAAACACCCACCACATCTTTCTACTGCTAATGAGGCCTCATCAATAGTATATCCCATTTGCACCAAATGCATCATGTTGAAAATCAACACCAAAATAATAATTGAAGAGGTAGAGAAATAAATGAAATGGTGGAAGGTTGTAGAAATAAATGAAGTAGTTGAAGGTTGTAGAAATAAATGAAGTGGTTGAAGGTTGTAGAAAAGAGAAGTGTGTAGATAAGATTTGTATAGCTAGGATTATTTCTTAGTTTTATATTTGTGTGGTGTAGATTGCATGGTGAGGACTATAAATAGCCTACCTTGCATTTTGGTTTAATCATTCCATCAAAAAAACAAATAAGTCTTTGTATTCTTAGTTTGAGTGTAAGTTAAGAGCTTTATCTTTGAGTGTTTATATTTCTCTTCAATTTGTGAGTTGTCTTTGAAAGGTGTTATAGTGAGTATAATTCAAGTAGTTTGTTTACTTGTTTGGATCTAATATTAGTAAATTTATAGTTGTTCATTCTAAATTTTACTCAACAATTGGTATCAGAGCGGGACGGTCAGGGATCGTTTTTAGTGGAGTTATCTTGAGTCGTGAGGAGTTTGGTACTCTACAAGTTTATTAGTCAAGCTTGTTCGGTATAATCGAAGTCTTGCCGACACGATGGGTGATCTTCAAGTAGTTGGAGGAATCAAGAAGCTCAACAACAAAAACTATAACACATGGGCAACATGTATGGAGTCTTATCTACAAGGTCAAGACTTGTGGGAGGTTGTTGGTGGTGATGAAGTTACACAACCAACAGTGGAAGATGCAAACGGCATCTTGCGGAAGTGGAAAATTAAAGCAGGCAAAGTGATGTTTGCTTTGAAGACCACAATTGAAGAAGAAATGTTGGAGCATATTCGGGATGCAAAAACACCAAAGGAAGCATGGGACACTCTTGTTACGCTCTTTTCAAAGAAGAATGATACAAGATTGCAACTTCTGGAGAATGAGTTACTATCGATGGCGCAACGCGACATGATGATTTCCCAATACTTTCACAAGGTAAAGTCATTATGCCGCGAAATTTCAGAGTTAGATCCAAAAGCTCCTATTGGGGAAACGAGGATAAAGAGAATAATTATTCATAGTTTGAGACCCGAATATCGAGGGTTTGTTACGCTATACAAGGATGGCCGACACAACCATCTCTTGTTGAGTTTGAGAATCTGTTAACCGGTCAAGAAGCTATGGCTAAGCAAATGGGAGGAGTCCAACTGAAAGGTGAAGAAGAAGCGCTCTACACTAGCAAAAGCAAAGGCACTTTCAAGCGGTACAATGGAAATGGATATAAAAATGATGGCGATAAAGGAAAAATTCCTCAAGGAAAGGGAGGCTTTCGTCCAGGGGGAGATTGGAAGAACCGCAATAACAATAGAAAATTTGACGGTGAATGTTACAACTGCGGAAAGATGGGTCACATGGAAAAAGATTGTTGGAGTAAGAAAAAGCCTGTTGAAAGCAATACAGCTACTTCCAGTTCTAAGGAGCATAGCAAAGATGGTTGGGATGCCGAAGCATTATTCGCTACAGAGGAAGAAGAATTGGCTCTTACGGTAACAACATCAAAACAGATTGACTACAAGAATGACTGGATCGTAGATTCGGGCTGCTCAAATCATATGACAGGTGATAAACAAAAGTTGGTAAGCATAACTGAGTACAAGGGAGGTCGTGTAGTGGTGACAACTGATAACTCAAGGTTACCGATAGCCCATATCGGTAAGACGATAGTTACGCCTCGATATAGTACTAACCAAGTACCACTTCAAGATGTTTATCATGTCCCAGGAATTTTGTGTTAGAGATTGTTATAAAGCTCCTTAATTTAAGGAGCAAAACATGGAGCAATTCATGGAGCAAAACAAGGAGCTTAATTCAAGGAGCAATTTAAGGAACCATTAATTTAAGGAGTAATTCAAGGAGTGAATTTTCCTATAAATAGATATGTAATTGTAATGAATTAATCATCCAAAGTGTTCATTCCAATTGAGAGAAAAGCTTTTGTGAGAGAAAATTGAGAGTAATTTTCTTGGGTGTAATTGGGTTGTGAGTTGTGAGTGTTGTAAACACCTTGTGTAATTTCTCCACTTTCAGTAAAAAGATTTGCAGCAGATCCGGAGACGTAAGCAAGATTGGCCGAACTCCGTTATCAAATTTGTGTGTTATTTTTCTATTCTTGCTTTCTCATAAATCTGGCTTATCGGGAATTTGCGTTATTTCCCAACAACTGGTATCAGAGCTATTGGTGGTGATTTCTGTCAATTTTCTGCAAGGTTACTATTTACGTGAATAGTGAAAATTTTGTTGACGATATTTGTTCGTTGACGGAGGTGTTCTAATACACGGTGATTTACAGAAATAGTCAGAAACGATCCAGAGGAAGTCAGATTTTAGTGGGAGCAATGGCCGCAGATGAAGGAAGGGTGAAACTCGAGAAATTTGATGGCACAGATTTTGGGTTTTGGAAAATGCAGATAGAGGATTATCTGTATCAAAGAAATCTATATCAACCTCTCTCAGGGAAGAAACCAGAAGCTATGAAGGAAGAAGATTGGAATCTTCTAGACAGATAAGCCCTCGGAGTTATTCGATTGACGCTATCCCGTAATGTTGCCTTCAACATAGCAAAGGAAAAGACCACGACGGATCTTATGGCAGCTCTCTCCAATATGTATGAGAAGCCATCAGCCTCAAACAAAGTGCACTTGATGAGGCGTTTGTTCAATTTGCGGATGAATGAAGGCGCATCGGTAGCTCAACATCTCAATGAACTCAACACAGTCACAACCCAGTTGAGTTCAGTGGAAATTGAATTCGATGAAGAAGTACGAGCATTAATACTTTTATCTTCTTTACCAGAAAGTTGGAATGCTACTGTCACGGCTGTGAGTAGCTCATCAGGAAGCAATAAGTTGAAATTTGACGATGTTCGTGATCTGGTTCTCATTGAAGAGATCCGACGTAGAGAGTCAGGTGAATCGTCAACTTCTTCAGTTTTGCATATAGAGTCAAGAGGAAGAAATTCAACCAAAGGGAATGGACGTGGCAGAACAGACTACCGAGGTAGATCAAAGGACAGGAGGTCCAAATCCAGGAATCCTAATAATTCTCATAGCTCGAAGACTATCGAGTGTTGGAATTATGGAAGAACCGGGCACTACAAAAATCAGTGCAAGAGTGCACCGAAGGACAAACAAGTGAAGGCAGAGGCAAATGTTACTTCCACCTCAGGAGGAGACGATGCATTGATATGCTCTTTGGAGAGCAAGGAAGAATCTTGGGTGTTAGACTCTGGAGCATCGTTCCATGCTACTTCACAAAAAGAATTCTTCGAGAAATATGTCCCCGGAAACCTTAGAAAGGTATATCTTGGTGATGATCAACCATGTGCTATTATTGGCAAAGGTGTAGTGAAGATTAAGTTGAACGGATCTGTTTGGGAACTGAAGGATGTCAGGCATATTCCCGATCTCAGAAGGAACTTAATCTCAGTGGGACAGTTGGCCAGTGAAGGCTACACAACGATCTTCCATGGTGATGATTGGAAGATTTCAAAGGGTGCAATGACAGTTGCTCGAGGCAAGAAAAGTGGCACTCTTTACATTACAGCAGAGGCACGTTGTTCAATTACAGTTGCAGCAGGCAATGAAATACCAAATCTATGGCACCAGAGACTAGGCCATATGAGTGAGAAGGGGATGAAGATTATGCACTCAAAGGGAAAACTTCCAGGTTTACAGTCTACGGAGATAGACATGTGCGAAGATTGCATACTTGGAAAGCAAAAGAGAGTCAGCTTTCAGACAAGTTGCAGAATCCCAAAGAAGGAAAGGCTAGAGCTTATTCACTCTGATGTTTGGGGACCAACAACCGTCTCATCTATTGGTGGGAAACACTACTTCGTGACTTTCATCGATGATCACTCTCGGAAGGTATGGGTTTACTTTCTAAAGCATAAGTCTGAAGTATTTGAGGCTTTCAAAAGATGGAAAGCTATGGTGGAAAATAAGACGGGTTTAAAAATCAAAAGCTCGAACCGATAATGGTGGTGAATATGAAGACACGAGATTCAAAAATTTACGCTATGAGCACGGGATTAGAATGGAAAGAAGCATTCCCGGGCACGCCTCAACACAATGGTGTAGGCCGAGCGTATGAACCGAACGTTGACGAAAGAGCCGGAAGCATTCGTATACGGTCGGGTCTACCGAAGCGGTTACGGGGCGAAGCCAACACAGCAGCTTACTTGATCAACCGAGGCCCATCTGTTCCATTGGAGCATAGAATACCAGAGGAGGTATGGAGCGGAAAAAAGGTGAAACTATCACGTCTAAAAGTTTTCGGCTGTGTAGCATTTGTGCATATCAGTGATCAAGGCAGGAATAAGCTTGATCCCAAATCCAATAAATGCACATTCATTGGCTATGGTGAGGATGAGTTTGGCTACCGCATTTGGGATGACGAAAAGAATAAAGTTATCCGTAGCAGAGATGTGATTTTCAATGAAAGGGTGATGTATAAGGACATGCATAAAATAGACGCCAATGACTCAGAGCAGAATGAGTCAGTATTTGCATATACAGATGATGTCCCAGATACTTCCGCAACAGAACCAATTGTAACAAGTCCTCAGCCAGAGGAACTTGTTAGACAAAGCAGTACACAGCATTCCGACACACCACAACCTCTTACTCCAGCTCCTGTATTGAGAAGGTCTTCTCGACCTCGTGTGCCTAACAGGAGATACATGAACTATATGTTGCTGACTGATGGAGGGGAGCCTAAATGCTATGATGAAGCTTGTCAGACTCGAGATTCCAACAAGTGGGAGCTTGCTATGAAAGAAGAAATAAAATCTCTCATCTCCAACTAAACATGGGAACTAGCTGAGTTACCTATGGGAAAGAAGGCACTTCACAACAAATGGGTGTACCGGGTGAAAGAGGAGCATGATGGTTCCAAGAGATACAAAGCCCGCCTAGTTGTCAAAGGGTTTCAACAGAAGGAAGGAGTTGACTACACTGACATTTTTGCTCCCGTTGTGAAGCTTAATACTATCAGTATCAGTATTGAGTATTGGGCCATAGAAGATCTTCATCTTGAACAGTTGGATGTGAAGACTGCATTCCTTCATGTAGATTTAGATGAAGAGATATACATGTACCAACCAGAAGGTTTCTCAGAAAGAGGGAAGAAGAACATGGTGTGCAGACTTAAGAAGAGTTTGTATGGCCTGAAACAAGCCCCGAGACAATGGTACGGTTTCCAGAAGTGCAATGCTGATCATTGTTGCTACTTCAAGAGATATAGGTCCAGTTATATCATTTTACTACTTTATGTTGATGATATGTTAGTAGCAGGTTCAGATATGGATGATATTAAAAGGTTGAAGCAGCAATTGTCAAAGGAATTTGACATGAAAGACTTGGGTCCAGCAAAGAAGATTCTTGGAATGCAAATCACAAGAAATAAGAAGAAAGGATCCTTGCAGTTATCTCAGGCAGAGTACATTAATCGTGTTTTGCAAAGATTCAACATGGGCGATGCCAAGCCAGTTAGCACACCCTTGGCCAGTCATTTTCACCTATCCAAGGATCAGTCCCCTCAAACCGAGGAAGAGAGAGAATTCATGGCTAAGGTTCCTTATGCCTCAGCCATTGGAAGTTTGATGTACGCAATGGTCTGTACAAGACTAGACATTGGCCATGCAGTGGGAGTTGTTAGCAGATTTATGTCAAATCCAGGGAAAACTCATTGGGAACCAGTCAAGTAGATTTTGAGGTATCTGCGAGGCACCACAGAAAAGTGCTTGTACTTTAGTAAAGGAGAGTTAAAAGTACAAGGGTACGTAGACACAGACTTTGGAGGTGAAGTTGATCACCGAAGAAGCACTACCGGTTATATATTTACTGTTGGAACTACAGCTGTTAGTTGGATGTCACAAATACAGAAAATTGTCACTCTATCCACTACAGGTGAGTATGTAGCGATGGCGAAGCTAGTAAAGAGATGATATGGCTTCAAGGTTTGTTAATTGGTGGGATTCAAACAAAAGAAGAATGTTACTGCGTAGTAATAGTCAAAGTGCAATACACTTGGCGAAGAATTGACATTTCATTATAGAACAAAGCATATTAGACTTCGTTATCACTTCATCGATCTACATTGGAAGATGATGTGTTATCTTGGAAAAGATTCAAGGAAGCAAAAATCTAGCAGATATGTTAACAAAGGTGGTGACTATTGACAAACTGAAGTTGTGCTCAACTTCAGTTAGTCTGCTAGAGTAACAAAGACTAGAAAAGCTGCTGCATTGATCAAGGTGTGAAGACAGATTGAAATCAGTCTTCAAGTGGGAGATTGTTGGAGATTGTTATAAAGCTCCTTAATTTAAGGAGCAAAACATGGAGCAAAACATGGAGTAAAACATGGAGCAAAACAAGGAGCAAAACATGGAGCAATTCATGGAGCAAAACAAGGAGCTTAATTCAAGGAGCAATTTAAGGAACCATTAATTTAAGGAGTAATTCAAGGAGTGAATTTTCCTATAAATAGATGTGTAATTGTAATGAATTAATCATCCAAAGTGTTCATTCCAATTGAGAGAAAAGCTTTTGTGAGAGAAAATTGAGAGTAATTTTCTTGGGTGTAATTGGGTTGTGAGTTGTGAGTGTTGTAAACACCTTGTGTAATTTCTCCCATTTCAGTAAAAAGATCTGCAGCAGGTCCGGAGACGTAAGCAAGATTGGCCGAACTCCGTTATCAAATTTGTGTGTTATTTTTCTATTCTTGCTTTCTTATTAATCTAGCTTATCGGAAATTTGCGTTATTTCCCAACATTTTTACCTCTTACCATCCTCTAGATTTTGTTGTTACATCTCTCTCCTTTATCCTCTTATGTTCCCTTTGCTTTTTTCTACCTTTTCTACCTCAAACACTTAAAGCTAACTTAGCTTGCTTAGAAAATTTAGAAAAGAGAGATTAACTCGTGTAAATCAAGTATAATTATAGAGTTTTTTTTTTTTTAAATTTCCATCTCTATGTCTTGTCACACTACAAAGGTACTTCATAAAAAATGAAGATTGAAAAGTCTATCTCCGTGTCTTTTCAAACACCATGGGTACTTCAATTTCCTGGAAATTGAAGAGTGAAGAGTCATGTAACATAGGCAAAGATTACAGAAAGGAGAGTTAAACTAATTACCTATGGAGTTGACTATGTACATTATGGACTTGAGTTAAGAGGGTAAACTTAAAATAAAATGTTAATTTGGGAGAAACTTTGAAATGCATTAAGACTGGCATTTTACAGTACCAGTTTGTTAGTTTAGTAATTGTCCCAATTTATTTTTAATAAGGTACAATGTACCTAGTCCAAGGCAGTGAAGCATAACCTCAAACAAGAGGAAATATGAAGGGTAAGATAACTATCTGAGCCACAACACAATCATGTAGGGATGTTCTCCAAAAAAATTTAAAGATAATCAACACATGCAAATGGTCAATTGACCCAAAAAATTGAAAATAAAAACCAAAATCATACAACCTTTTTCTTCAACTTTCTCAAAACCAAGTAAGGGATTAAATAAACGCACAAAAAATTCTAGAGCGAAATTCAGCTTACAAGTCTTCCTCTGATCCGAAAGCTTCCCTCGTTAATATCATAGAATGCACTTTGCCTCCCGCCTCTGTAAAATGATTCTTCACATACTGGTACAAAACTAAATTTTAGGGGCCATTGGAAGATTAGCTATATGAAAAATTGATCAATTATCAAGAAAATCTCAGCAAAGAAAGAAAATAGAGAAAATTGTAAAGAGAAATCGCTAGCAAACTTAAAAGCGCCTGGAATGAGTAAAAAACTAAAAAAAAAAATGGAGTTCTTCAGTGGAATCATATTTGGTCTTCTGTACGTCGTATGATTAGAATATCGAAGTTTATGGATATATTGATAATTTAATTTTACTTAAATATTAAATATATATTATTAATATTGATAGAAAAATTGTTTAAAAATATTAAAATTTTAACACTCCATTAACATCTTTTTCTTCCTCGCTTGATAATCCATGAAGATTAATTTCAACAAAAAAAAAACATATAACGTATCTATGATTTACTTAATGGTTTAGCGATAGAATGTATTCCTTTTCATTATAAATAACATATTTAAATTATATTAAAATATTATTTAATTTAAAAAATATTTAAAATAATTATATTCCAATACTATCTTTCATTAAAAAATAAAAAAGATTCTAAAAATTACACTTGATAAATTTTTAATAAATTCAATAATTCCATAATTAATAATCGATTTTTTTAATTACATTATACAAATTATATATTTATATAATTGAAAATAAAGTTAAAATGGTTATATTAATTGAAATCTACTACAAACTTTATAGATATTGGTAATATATTTAATATATCTCAATTTTTTATTATTCGTGAACACTTTGAATACATGGTCTAAATTCAATTAGTATATATTTATATTTAAGTGTGAGTGTACAAATGTTATTTTAAAACAAAATTATTTTATTAGAATTAGCTTGTAATTCAGGTATTATAGTTTCTATGAACTTATTCAAAAAATTTGGAATAATATTTTTTTTATTTAAAGAAAAAAATATTCATTTAAAAACAAAATGTTAGCACCTTCGTTATCTCTCCACTGAAGAGTGTGTTTGTTTGAATATTATTATATCGAAACTTAAAATTTAACAATTCATCGTTGCATAATTAAGTATGAAACTATGACCGTCATGCTATGATAGTATTATAGTGTATTTATTAGTTATCAATTATTCTAAAATTTATTTTAAACTATTGACAAAGGAATCAATCATATATTTATCATCTAACGTTGGCTACCCAATTTATTATTTATAAATTATTGGGTGTACAACGCACCCAAATGATCCTTTTACACTTTATTTTTTTTTTATTATATGTTCTTTTTTTCAATTTTTACTTTTTCTTTTATAATTTAATTTTTTTAAATTTTCAACTTTATATCTCCTTACTTTTTATAGTTTTAATGAAATTAATAAAAATATAAAAATAAAGAAATTAAAGTGTAAAAATTAAAAAATAACGAGACTACGTTAAAAAAATAAAAAAATAATAAAGGAATCAAATTGTAGAATATTAAAAATATAGATATCATTTTTGTAGTTCAAACTAAATTATTAGAACAATATTAATTATATTATTTGTTACATAAATAACGAAAATATTCAATATATTTTCACTTTTAACTTCATTTGTAAAAATATATATTTATTTATTTTTGGTTAATTAAAAAATATATATTTATTTAAGTTAAAAGAAAAATAAACCTATATTTTTTTTCTGAAAGGAATTAAAAATAAAATCTAATGTATAAAAGAGAGTTATGCATGCAATAAAATCTTAATTATATCCTACACCACCTGTAATTTTATATATTATTTTTTAACAATTTTTTTAAATTTTTATAATATTCTTATATAAAAAAAATAACAGGCCTTAGATATTAGCTTCTTAAAATTTTAATAATGATAGTTATTAAAAAAATTAATCAATCTTAAAATGAAATGGGTCCATAAATAGCCAATTAAATTATACCATTATTTAAATTTATTAAAATTTTATAATGTATAATAATGCCATAATTCAATTCTTCATAGTGAACGATAAGCTAGTTGTTCAAATTTTGCAATACTAATTACCAAATCACCCATGTCAAAGAGGTAGCGGGTATTTATACTTTTTTTTTTCTTCAAAGTTTGCAATACTAATAATGAAAATATACTTTCATTGAAAGCATTAAGTGTGTATTATATATGTTTGTAATTATAATTTTAAAAAATAATGAAAATTATCTTTATTAAAAGAGATAAATGCTTTTTGTTTATTTTTCTGTTAGAGGTATGGTCGGCTGGTCACTATCAAAGTAAGGGCCATTTGTTTTTCATTTTTATGTATGGAAATAAACTTTTTTTATCCCAAACAAAAGTCTTTTGAAATATAGGTTGGAATTAAGAAGTTTTAATCTGAAAATTATGTTATTTTTATTTTAAGTTCTGTTTAATTAAACATACCTATATTTTTTAATAAACTATACCATTCCCGACTTTTACCTTAACCTATATATCATATTGGGAAAATGATTGATGTCACACATTTGAAACACCTTAAGTAACGTACTTTCCAAATATTGAAATAATTGATGTAAATTTTGTAAAATTCATAATTATTATAAAATATCTAAATCTAATCTTATTGTATCAAAATGGTGTAATTTTTGTACTAAAAATTACTTGAACTCACCACCAAATTTTATACTAAATATAGTAAAAAAAAACAATGTCACGTTAAATTTGATGTGATATTATTAACGAGTTATTTTTTTAATAAAAAATCTAAAAATATTATTTTAATTTATATTTTACTCTAATTATTTATATTTGACTAAAATTTGTTACAATTATATTTTTTTATTATTTAATTTTTATTATATATAATTAATTAAAATTAGATATATGATACAAAATTAATAAAAAATTATTAAATATAAGTAGAGTTAAAAAATATAATATAAACTAAAATATTGATTTAGTAATAAGATAAATAATTTCTAGATAATAACATGTAATAATTGTTAAGTAAATGAAAAAATATAATAAAAAATATTTTATTTTGTAAACAAATATAATATTTAATATAATATTTGGTGTCGTTGGTTAGAAAGAAGAAAAATATAATATAATTTTTTCACAAAATTAATATAAAAATTATATTTATGACTGATAAACGTAGAATAATATATCTTTAATAAAGAACCCATAAGGTTCAATTAAATAAAAATTGTCACGTATGTTTAGATTTGTTTGATAAATAGGATATGAGCTCGAATTTATATTAAGAGGTTTCAAGTATTTTTACTAGACATGTAAAGGTACGGTGAGAAGTTTAATCTTATAATATTATTTAAAAAAATTATATTCTTTAAATTTAAATAAAATTAAATTTTTTTTATGTAATAATGTTCCCTATTTTTCATCAAAAGGATTGTTCCATCAATGCTTCTTTTAATAATTAGAGTTTTATTTTTAATCCAATAAATATTAATTTTTATATTCAAAAATATTATGTATATTTTTCTTTTGTATAAAATAAAAAAAACATATATATTTTTTAGAGAATGAATAAAAATAAAACCATATAAATAACTATGTTATATGAAAACAAAAGATTATTTTTATCAAATCCATCAATATTTTTTTAAAAAATAATAATTAGATTATTAATACACTCATAATTAAAACTCGAACTTCAAACCTTTAACATGATCAAATAAATTATATTTAGGAATAGAAACCTTTATATGCTTGGTTAGATTTAAGATTAATCTAAATTTTAAACAAATATTTTTATACTTTATATGAAAGAGTTTATCACCGGGTATTAACATAATAAAAAGATATAAACTCTAAAAAAACTCATTCTCTAAAATAGCAAAAAATAATAAATATTAAAACAAATTAAATGAACTCAGGTAATAGGTAAAAAGTTTTCAAACATAAGAAATAATCATAAGCAGTGCATAAGTAAATAAAGCATGCAAAACATTTATAAAAATATTTTTTAATCAGAATCTTAATCGTAAACGTGTATGCATGCAATAACAAAACTCATAACACAACAGATCATACAAACACAATCAAGTAATGAGGTAAACTCATAACACAACAGATCATACAAACACAATCAAGTAATGAGGTAAACTCTTATCTACGTTGTAATATTCTCTGATTGTTTATAGAAACCACTCGGAATCGAATAATCTACTAAGCTATAAAAAAATTACAATTATGACATAAATAAAATCACAAATACCTCTGTGAGTTAAGACTTTTGTTAGAACTGTTTATTTTTGTCCTTGCTTATTACCTCTATAACAACCAGATTTGACTCACAGACCCGAATCTCCTCTAAAGCCAACATCGCTTAATGTGGTATGATAAAATACTTTAGATTTTTGTCCTCGCTTATTATCTCCATAACAACCAGATTTGACTCACAAACCCGAATCTGCTCTAAAGTCAACATCGCTTAATGTGGTATGATAAGATACTTTAGATTAATAAAATGTAAAGTAATATACCACAACTCTAAGGGATCATTCTCGTAACGATGTTCTCATAAACTTTGTAAACATAGTCACTCACATTATTTTACTCTTATACAAGCGTATCATAATTATTAGAATACTTTTAAGATAATTACTAAATATGAAATTTGAAACAATAGAAATTTTGACAAAAATAGAATTTTTGAATTAATTGAAGCAATTAATAGCAATATTTCTAAAACATTTCCAACATCCAACTAACCTCACCATGCCCTTACCTTGGACCTTGCCAAGGATTTGGAAAAGTGTGTGGCAAAGCCTTTGTCGAGCACATTATAAAGGTGTCCAAAAATCACATTTTTCATTTCAAAAATTATAGAATATATTTCATAAATACTCACACTCAAAACGAGCCACAATTTGTTGTAACTTATGGCCTAGTACGTATACTAAACAACCAACTTTGTGGTGTGTGAAAAACATGGTTTCAATCACAATGTTCCTAATTATATGTTTGTGTGTATTATTGATACTTAGTAACCAACCTTGCACAAAAAAAAACAAAATACTTAATAAAACAAAAAAATATCATATTTTATATACGAAAATCAAACACATAAACACAAAATAAAGACGAACTTATAATATAGATAAATCCAACATTTTTAAACATCTTAAATAAAACATTCCATCTCAACCTTTAAAAGAAGAATTCAAAAAATATATTAAATAAAAATATTGCTATAAATAAACAAAATCTCAATTTTTTATTTCTAACTTACTCATACTCATACTCATTCTTTTATTTTTATATTTTGTTTTTTTTTCTTTATTAATTAATTGCTTTCATTTTTTTATTTTATTTAAGTAAATAAAAAATCACTCACCATCCTCCTTTTACCACTAATTTTCTCTCATATTTGAGTTTTTTATAAGATGAAATTTTACGTTTGTGATTAAATGGTGTATAATTTAATTAATCTTTCATAATAAATAATATTTTTTTATCACAACTTGATATATGTATTAATTTATATGCCATAATTTAATTAGTTTGTACTAATCAGTGATCCTACAATTATTTTATTAATTCATATTTAAAATTTTTAATTTAATCAATATTTGATATGTAATTTAATGCATATAACAATTAGATACATATAATATTACTACTCTTTCGTAATAAATATTTGTATGCTTTGAAGAATTATATAAATTATTGTTGTAACATTTCTTGTATTTGCACTATCTTTATAATCTTAATATAACATATTTAATAATGATATTGTCATGGGTATTTTTGTAAATATAATAAAAAATATATTAAATAACTCTATAATTAATTATATTTAAGTGTCATTATTATTAGATAATCAATAAAAAAAATTATGATAATAATAATTTAAATTATAATAATATTATCATTCAAATTACTTTATAATAAGAATTATTATATTCATAGATTATTTACTAACAAAAATTTGAAAAATTAGACAAACACTAGGCCGTAAAACCTTTTAAGGATAGTCATCTGATTTTTTTAAGTTTACTTAATAAAAAACGTTGTTTATTTTTTTAATTGTTTATAATATTTTTATAATAATGACTGTAGACTTATAATATGTATGGTGTCATTATTTAAAAGGATAATTCATCATTTTTATGGGTAAACAAAATCAAGATATATATATATATAACAGTTAATTGAACTTGAATACAATTATATTAATTAAAGGGTGTAAACTAAACTTAAGTATATATAGATTATATAATTTTAATACACAACAAAAATATTAATCAAAGTCATTATTATCCCATTAGAGTATTTATTTATTTAGTGACTTACTCTTTTTTAATTTCAATGTGACTAGTGTACGAAACAAGTAAGGGTTATGAGATGTAGTTATTATTCACGAGAGATAACAATCCTTGTCTAAGTATAATTAAATTGGTATTAATCTTTAACATTTGACATTATCGATAATTTATGTAAATATACATCTAAATTTTAATATATTTTAAATATTTTATTATATATTAATTTATAAATAATATTTGTATTGGAAGGATAAGCTGTAATGCAAATTAAGAGGTATATCAATTAAGGTGGAATGATGCATATATCTGACCATGCATATTCATGAATAGTATAGGATATATTAACTTTAACATAATGATTTGGTCATTAACTTCATTATAATGGAGCAAGATATTAGATATATAATTTTTATTTTGAGTAAACCAATTGATATTTTGAAAAATTATAAGTTAAATACTGTAAAGATACTTCGATAACCTATATAGATTTAGAATGTTTTGATATCATTGGCTATAAATTTTAAGGAGACAACACTTCAAATATTAATCATTAATATTTTTATTTATATTATCAACCTATATATATTTATAAAAAATATTAGTCATTATTATTTTTTCATTTTTATTGTCAAATTATATTTATAAACAAGATACAAGTAACAATTATTAAAAAAATATTGTTATTAGGATGGTTGTTTTAATCAATCGTTTTTAAAAAATGTAGCGGATATTATTTTCAAAATTTATTTGGATTTTTTCTAGGATTTTCACGATAAGTTTACGATAAATTAATGATAGTCATAAAAAATCAACTGTTATAAAATATATTTTTCATAATAATCACTTAATTTTCTATCATTTTTTAAGACATTTTTTGTTTTTTATAACGGTCGTGATAGTCATGAAAACGCTTGCTATTTAGATAAATAACTTTACTTCTATTTTTTTTGAAGTATCATGACAGCCTTAGGATAATAGTTAATGAGTATCTTTAAGAAGTATTTTTGTGTATTGAAACTAATACTTATAATATTTATAATAATAAAAATAACATTTTAATAATTAAACTCGATTTAATTAAATAATGTTTAATATTATATAAATTTAAATTTTCATTATTCAAATTAAACGTTAATCGTATCGTATTTAATGTCAAATTATGTAATTTTTTAAAAGAAAATATATAACTTGTTAAATATTATTTTTATAATTATAAATTTTAAATGATTATATTTTAATTATTTTTTAAAAAAAATTTCTTATAAATAATGTTTTTTAAAATAATATATTAATTCATTCAAAATTAACTAGCTGGATCCGCCACGGACGTCGAGCAAAAATTTAGTTGGCTAATACTGAGTATTTGTTTTAATACATTTTAAGAGTATTTATAATTGAAAGATGGGCAACCCAATATTTTACTCAAAACGCGATTATTAGGAAAGAAGGTGGGGACTTATAACCTCACATTCTTCCTGCGGCGACGCGACTAACACTCCTCACATCGACGGGAACACCGTAATCGCTTACCCGCGCCAAGTAACAACGGTCGCGGCAGTAGGGAAGCGGCACATCGGGACCCCCAGGATCAACTTTGATACCAAATTGAAAGATGAGCAACCCAATATTTCCCTCAAAATACGCTTATCAAAAAAGAGGCTGCCTGGACTTATAACCAACACATTGTTGATATCTCTAAGCGATGTGGGACTCCAACATCTATTTGCTTAGGTAATACGGCATGTTTATTACAACAAGCACGTAATTAATGGTCCCTGCTCCAAAAACTAAAGGGTTATATTTTATATTTTTGTGCGTTAGAAATGTTATATACATTAAATATTCGTTTAAAACGTAATTAAATATCTGTGTAACTATTTTTTTTAGTTTCTTTAGAGAAATTAGTGGATAATATTTTTTGTATTTAATTTATTTTTAAAATAAAAATATTATCCTAACAACAACGTTAAACAAATTTAATATTGAATGAATCTTGTATTAGTTTAATTTAAAAAGCTTTTAAAATTATATAATGTGAAATATTTTTTTAGTAATGAAAATATATTAGATACTATTTTATGGTTATAAATTTGAAGTATTTTATTTGTATTATTTTTGTTTATTTTTTTTAAATAATAAATGTTTTTGAAGCTTCATTTTATATTTCAAAAATTATTAATGCGAGTGATTTTTTTTTAATAACATACGATTCTAAGCTCCAAAAACACCCTATGAAATAAATTTTTAAAATTTGAACAAATCAAAAAAATTGCCTAACCCATTTATTTTCGAAACTTTTTCTGCTTTATAGCATATTTTAAAGTAGAGAAAATAATCTTGTATAAAAATATTATATATTTATTATTAATATCAATCATTAATTTTATTTTAATTTTTATATTTTTTTAAATAAAAATAATAAATTAATATGATTCTATCATATCAATTGTTATTATCCCTATTATATACAAAATTCTCTCTTAAAAATCACAGAGAGTACATCCCTGCTAATTAATTATACTAGTGACAATATATTTTTTGATTTAAAAGAAAAATAGTGGAGGTGATTGTGACGCTTTCAAAATGTGACATCATGCATGGATGGATATATATTTATTATATAGTAGTTTAAAATAACAATATATATAATCTAAAAATCATTAATATATAATTAGTGCTAGATTTATGTAACCGATCCACTATATAAAACCTCTAGCTACCTCCATTATCTCTCATCCCATTTCTAACACACACTTTCTCTCTCTTTTTCTTTCTTTCTCTCTCTCACTCTTTCTATTTAAAAAATATATGGATAAAAAAACAAGTAATTCAGCACATGATGCTGAAGTGAGAAAGGGGCCATGGACAATGGAAGAAGACCTGATTCTTATAAACTACATAGCAAATCATGGTGAAGGTGTTTGGAATTCCTTAGCAAAATCTGCGGGTATTTTATTTATTTAATAATAAACATGTCACACTATGTTTAATAAATTAAATCTTTTTTTTTTCTTCCTATACATACCACCCTAGCAAATTACAATACATATGAATATTAATGTTACAAAAATTATCCACTTGAATTAGGTCTGAAACGTACCGGAAAAAGTTGCCGGCTTCGGTGGCTAAATTATCTCCGGCCGGATGTTCGAAGAGGTAACATTACACCTGAAGAACAGCTGTTGATCATGGAATTGCATGCTAAGTGGGGAAATAGGTAAATTTTTAATTACAAAATTTATTAATTAATATTGGTAAATATATTATACCAATATTAAAATATGTACAAGCTTGGTGTGAGAATTTAATTACCTTAATGAATACGAATAGAAAGAAGACATAGGCATTGAACTAGCTTCTTTGAAATTGGAGTAATAATTAATATATTAGTACTTAATCATCATCAAAACGTGCCCAGCTAGCTAGCTATTTACAACGTGCCAAATTTAATTGAGTGGTCTCTCTGGTCACGAATTGAATTTGCACACATGTTCTTGGTGGAACTCATGATATAATCTACTAGGGTTTGAAGTCGTAGTACGTACGTGATCATCAAAATCCTTAGCTTTATTTTTTTTTTCCACTTCCTTTAGATTCTTGAGTTCCAATCTCTATATATAGAACAAAATTGAAAGCTTTCTTCTTTCCTTCTATTATTTTTTATTTTTTTATACACATGCACTCTCTTTATGTATTATTATATCATTGATAGGGTTCATCAAATCCATTAAGAACCTCTAATAATACAGAAATATATATTTTTTTAAAAAAATTAGAATTTCTTTTCTTTTTTTAATTTAACTTAATAAATGGGATGAATTTAAACTTATGATTTGTTGATATATTAGACATATATTTTTAATAAAAAAGAACGAGTTTTGAATCCGATAAAAGTTGTTGTAAATATTTCTCATTTTTCATTGGGTTTTTTTTAATCGATATAATTTATTTTAAAATAAATATTTATTAATTATTCTAAACTATAAAGAGTGAATTCTAACATGCATATAACATAATAGTGAGATGTAACTACCTTTACCTTCAGATTACTTGAGTGATGGGGCCGTCTTCTTCGTGTTCGTCGTCGTTTTTTTAGTTTATAGAAAGAAAAAAAATGAGATGGAGATCATATATATGGAGGCAGATATTCATAATTTTTTAATTACCTTTACTATGATAGATAGTCTTTGTCAAAGTTGGTAATTATTTAGTTAAGCCAAAATTAGATGTTGATTATGTAGTCAATTTGCATAATAAGGGATTAAATTGAAATTGTGGGTACAGAAGCACGTTGTGATTATAAAGGAAAAAAGACAAAATGGAAATGGAAGTTAGCTATTTTAAGCAGAACATAGAACGACTTGTCACATGTTAACCCTCCCTTTCAGAAGAAAAGGAAAATAAAGACAGCCTCTTCAATTCTTTTTGGAGTTGAAATAGACATATACCTACCTTAATGTTTTGGATCTTCTTTACTTGCCTTCATCCCCTTTCTACATATTAGGATTATAGTTAAAGCCCTTACCATATCTGGCTTTTGCTCTCAATATTTTTTAAATTCTAGCCAATAGTAAATAAAACATGAATTTATTTTCTCTTGTATTGAACAAATGATTCATTTATTCAACATAATTTTACTTTTAATTTATTTAATAAAAAAAATACATTTATTTCCGTATAACATTAAAAAAAATTAATTACGTTTTAAGAAAAATAATTTTTTTTTTCTAAAGATATATATGATAAGAATTATTTCATGTAATTAAATCATTTATTTTTAAGCTATTTTTACTTAATTAATTAATTCCTAATTTTTTTTTATTGAATCAATTTTTCCTTTAAGTCTTTTAATTGGGTTAATTTGGCTATAACCTTTTTTTTTCTAATTGAATTGATTTTGTCTCAACCTTTTCAAATTGGACCGATTTGGTCCATGTATTTTTATAACTTAACTAATTACTTAAATTTTGTGTTAAAACTTTTATCTCATGTGTTTCACTAATTTAAATATAAAAGACTCAAAAATTGTAGTTTTAAGTGAAATTGTTAGTATTGGTTAGGATCAATTAAATTAGTTAAAAAGTTAAGATTAAAACAATCTAATTAGAAAAGATTGGGACAAAAATAGCATAATTAAAAACTTAAAAATAAGTTATTGGACTATAAGCTCAATGAAAAATAACCCGTTTGAATATATAGAAGATTTGGAGTTCGAGCAATGATGTTTGAGTAGAATAGTTATTTCAAGAAAAAAATTAAAAATTAAATTCATATTTATTTTATTATTAATTAACATAAATTTTATATTATATTCTTAACTAGGAGGGAATAGAAATTTTGTAAAAAAGAAAAAGAAAATTAGTCTTTTTGCATGTAAACAAGTCTTATACACCAAAAATCTTAGCATGTTGCCCACATGAACTTTGACATGCATGTGTCTTTCCTCTTAACATGGCGGTATTATTTGTTAGCTTAAATGTCTTTTTGCATGGCCATAGCCAAGGTGAGGTATGGATCTACATCGGCATCAAGAGGGAGTCTCCTCCCACATAGTAATAAAAGGAAAAAATACAGATATAAATTTTATAAAAATGTAAACAAATTATATGTAAAAATTTAAACTATATCTCTATTATTTTAAATTTTAAGTTTTTAACACTTAAAAATTCATTATTAGAACGCATTGCATTGTAATATACATTTCAATGAAAATCAATTACTTACTTAAAAGCAAATAGTACAAGTTTTATTGTTTTTGTGATGCACTTGTTAAAATTCTATATCGGCTATTATTCAAACTCCTCCACCATCAAGAGTGACATCACCATTGCGAGGACGATCCAAAGATAAATCACCATACTGAGTAACCACACGAGTAAATAGGGATGGAATATAGTGGGGCTACACTGTAATCTTCACTGAAATTTTTACAAATTAGTAATCGAGCCGGGTTTACCTATTTTTATGTGTTCTATAATATGTGACCCTAATAAATTTTATCACATAAATAATACCTACACACATTTATTACATGTATATATAAATATATGCATTTTATTTGCATCAATATACACCATATATATTCTAATACTTCTTTAAGTCTAAACTTGAAATATAATATAACCCATGAGTAATTTAAATACTTAACTTTTGGTGGATTTATAATAATATAAAGTAATAAATTGATATTGCATTTATTTTATCAAAAAATTTCATAATATTTTTCTGTTTAAATTTAGTATTATTAGAGACTATAATAGTATTTAACCTTTTATTTTAATAATCGTCTTAATTTATTTAAAGTTTTTTTGTACAGAAAGTTTAGTATACATTTGGATGTTTTTAATTATTTTTTGTGTTGTTCTCTTTCATTTGTAATTTTTAAATTATTTATAGATATATATATTTTTTCAGTTGTTTTTTAAATTTGAATACATATATCGTATATTAGTTTCATGTGGTTAGGAATAGGCATATTACGGACGGAACTATTTTTGATATAATTGTCCCTAGATAGAAATGTAAAATTTGCGATCGAAATTGTTCAAAAATTATTAGAGTTTAAGGATAGCTTTTATCCGTGAATAACGAGACGAGACAGGTAACAAATAATACTTAAAATCAAAACTGTATTGATAAATATATAAATTAATTAAATAAATATAATATATATTAGGTATATACAATAACAAATATCAATATAAATATACTCATTCCGAAATTACTACTATGTGGTTAGGTAATATTCAAAATTGTCCCCATTTTCGAAATTTATATGAGAAAACTAAAACAACGATACGGATAACCATAGTTAAAATGTTCATTCTTCTGTATAGTTTTAGTTTTTAACCTCAATAAATATTAACATGATTGATTACACTAATTGTTTAATGAGATTAAGTTGTAGTAGTTATTAATATAATTGAGTAAATAGATTTTTATTATCAAATTTTAGAATTGTTATAAAAATATTATCAAATTTTAATTTATTATTTTTTCATATCATTAACTTTATAAATATAATAAAATACAGTCGATGTATGTGTAACTTACCCTTAATTGATATACATCGATGATATTTTGAAATATTTTGTAAAGTTAAAGGGTAAGAAAGTAATAAAAAAAATTTGATAATATTTTTTGAAGATTATAAAATTTAATAGTATAAAAATAATAAATCAAATTTTGATTATATATTTTTAACGATATAAAATTTAATAGTAAAAAATTTTATTTACTCCGTATAATTTATTTATATAAAAATTTATTATCATATTACTTTATTGTATCGTCCTTTGTTTATGTTAGATAACTTTAACATGACAATGAAACCTAAATGTAAAAGTTATACATTTGTTTGGTGTGACATGGCATAAAAAGTTTATACTTTAACCCTCCTCTCAACTTTTTTTTGACTTGAATCCTACTCGTAAAGTACAATTTTATAACTGCACTACCTTGTTAGCATGTCGCTGTTTTGTGATGCCCATCACTTGAGCAACGTCAGCTATCTCGTTTCAACACTGGTGCTAGCTCAATAGCTCGTACATTATGTACATAGCGATTTTCATTCTAATGAGATGAAACAATATATATATATATATATATTTAGCGCAGCAAGTATAACGTTATAAATTTCATAATTAAATTTATTTTAAATTTACCAATTTATTCCCTAAAGATCTTAATAGTACATAGCAAAATTACTTACTGCCTGAAGCTCTATAATACTTTGATGAAGTTATAAGTAAACTTGAATTATTAATACATAATGGGGAGTTAAATTCGTAAATTTATTTAGATAATAAGTGTTATTTAATCGATTTTTAGTTCTTTTATTTATAAAAAAATTGTTAAAGATAGACATTTGATATTTTTAAAATATTATTTTATTATTAAAATTAATAAAAAAATATTGTAGTAAATTATCAAAGTTTTTTTAATTAGTTTTTTTATAAGAAAAAATATTAAATAATACATTTTTTTAATTTCAACAAAAAAAAATCCTATAAATCTTATATATAAGTTAATTTAGTGGAAAGTGGAATTTGAAATTTCAATTTTTTTTTCTTACACATAATGGGAATAGAAGAAATTTTTTAAAATCACAAGTCAAATTATCTCATTTAACTTTGTGAACTACTATTTAATAATTGAAACATAAAATGATTATGATATAAAACTATCTAATTTAAATAAAACTGTTGTTTTCAATGCAAAGAAAAGTTGTAAGTTTGCTTATTAGTTTTGCTTGATTAATGAAAAAGAATCCAATATACAACGGCATTTATTCTTAGCCAATGAACATGCCCTGTTTTTTTTTACAATAATAGATTTTTATTTTATCCACATTCATTATCTGGCCTTCCCTTGACATTAATATATATACTTATATATAATAATAATAAAAAATACTTATATTGAAGTTTTGATCTGAAGTTTTTTATTATATTACTTAAAATTGAAACTTAATTATAAATATGAAATGATTAATATATTATATTAATAATTAAGTACAGGTGGTCGAAAATAGCAAAACATTTGCCAGGAAGGACAGATAATGAAATAAAGAATTTTTGGAGGACTAGAATCCAAAAGCACATAATAAAGCAAGGAGATCAACATAATGGACAGAGTTCATCATCAGATCATCAGATGATGAATTATGATCATCAAAATCAAGCGACCAGTACCAGTCAACTATCTAATTGCAGTAGTAGTGCTGATGCAGTAGATCAAATCCCTTACTCTCCTCCATCTTCTTCTATTTACAATAAACAACCAAATATGGAGATGCAGTACTTTGCTAATAATTACTACACAACTTCCACCACCATTACTACTACTACTACTCCTGGTTTACTACCCCCACCACCTCCTCCTCCTCCTCCTCCTCCTCCTCCTCCTTCTGACAACTACTGGAGCATGGAGGACATTTGGTCTATGCAATTACTTAATGGTGATTAATTAATTATCTTATAATTAGAGATAATTAAACATATATAATATTGGTTATATTTTATTTTAATTATCCTCATTTTTCTATATATAATTTTCTATTGAGAAAGATTTAATATATGTTTTAATTTCTTGTATACTTAATTAACCATATATATATATATTTTATATATATGTATTAATGTTTGTAATATTAATTATATACAAAGACAAACATTTGGATGGATGGTGTATATAATAATGGGAGAAGTGTAGTAGTAGTAGTAGTCTTTTAAATTCTGAATTTGGTTTCGTTTATTTTATAAGATTCTAAAATTTAATTTTTGTATTATATTTAAAAATATATATATTAAAATATTACTTTTTAATTAAATAATTAAATGATAAAAATACTATAAAAGATAGCTTCATTAATAAAGTAAAGTTAAGAAAGTTTTCATCAAATCACACTATCAGTTGACATATATAGTTAAAGAATTAATCTACATACATAATTGTATTAAAGTCTCTTCTTATTCTTTTTTCCCTTCATTCTTGTATCAATAATCAATCATTAATGATCGGTACTAGATAGATAATCTAACTCAGATGACAATTATTTTGTTTGTCTTTTAGCTTTATATGTCCAAAGTTGCTAAATCCTTTGTTTAGTTAGTCGTAGTTATCAATAAAACTTTTTTTTTTATTGAGTCATTCTTCAAAAAAAAAATAATAAATAAATAAATCTTACAAATTATAATATTTATCTCAAATAATATATCATTTTTTAATTAATAAAAATTCCTATTTTATAGGACTTAATTTATGCAAAAATGGGATCACATATAATAAGATGTCAATTAACATATGATAAATAGTTTAACTTATGCCACGAAACATTTTCCTTTGTTTAATTAGTTTCAAATTAAATTGAACTAATTATTAATACCTCTATAACAAATAGTATAAGTAGTAAAGCCTAAACTACCTTCTTTGTCCTATCGTGTTTCTATATCTTTCGCTAGATGGAGACTTGCCGTTGACGTGCATTAGGAATGTAAATCGTGTCAGTTTTATATGCATATTAATTTATATTTAATTTAATAAGTTTAATATATTTACCATATAATATTATTTTATTTTATTTAAATTATAATTATAACGAGTTTAATTTTAAATATATGTTGTATAATTTTTTTTATTAAATTTATATTATAAATAATTATGTATTATATTATTTATTATTTCTTATCTTATTTAAATATATTAATAACAAATAAGGTATTTGGATTAATATTATTTTATTAGCACATTATTATTATTTCGTTAAAAATTAAACGAGATAAAATAAAATAAATTTTAAAAATTAATAAATTGTAACAAAAAATTTATTAATTAATATCTCATCTTAATTTACATAATTTACTTAATCGATAATCTAATCAAACTATTTACGTGAACTATTTACATGAATTAATTCAGTTTGTTTCGTAGTTGTGCCGTCAAAGTTCAAATTTGAACGCTTAGACATTGATTTACTTACACAATTTGGTTTTTTATTGGAAAAAAAAAAGCTGTTAGTATCAAACTATGTCATCTCACATCATATGCAAAAGATTGTTGTCTATTTTGAATAAATATATATTAATATCTAATGGAGTTAACGTAGGTATGAAATAAAATTGAGATCGCATGTGGACTTAAACATCAATGTCCACATATGAGTGAAGTCATAGGCCAAACTGAATTTACAATTAAGAAAATGACAAGTGACAAAAAAGAAAAGAAAAGAAAAGTATCTTTAGCTATTATAGGCAAGTTCTATCTCTTATTTCCAAAGACGTACCAGGCCATCTTACGCTGATATCTACACAAGCCTAACTAATACTGTTGTTGTAATCAACCCAATGAAGTTTTCACATGCCATCCCTTTTCATTTCATTTATACTTGTCTAATTTTACTTGCTCCATCACCACTTCGAAGCTCGAACCACTAAATTTTCAGTATCTCTCCATTTTCTTTAATTGTTCATCTTTACATAAATTGTTATTATATTGTTCAGAAATTAAAATAATTAAGTATTGTAATAATTACTAATCGGAGAAAGATTGTTTTAAGTATACATGTACTTGCAATTTAGTATATGACACGTTATAAATTATTTCTTAATTGTATTTAAACATTTATTATTTGTAAATATATGTGTACCGTGACTAGTTAAATAGTAGGTATAAGACATTTCAAAATATTTTCATTAAGTTTAAATTTATATCATATGGGTCTCAAAGATAGGACGTTGTTATTCAAGTTAGTTTCAGACTAACCTAGATGATAACAACTTACTTCACAAAGTTTACTTAAGGATTGAGTACTAGTTTTAAGAGTTAGAAAAAGTAAAACAAACACGTATTAGGGAAGAAACTAGTTTGAACATCAACGCTTTATTTTTGAACTACATGTAGATATCACGAGATGTCTTGTGTCTTCTGTTAAACTAGGTGCAATATAAACAAAATATATTGAAATTTTTTTGATTACCATTATAAGTAATTAAATTGAGTAAAGTTTAATTAGTCTCGTTAAAAGTACGTGAATTTAAGACAAAAACATAAAACGCAACACAATGTGAATCCGCACAACATGATACTATTGAAACGCTTAATGATTAATAAATCTGGCATATATGGTGAGCAATATTTATTTGAACAATTCATGATTGTAGATATAAGTTTTCCATTTGTTGCAAATCCTGGACGATATTGGAGCTAGTTAGCAATTACAGTTGTGTACTAACTTTCAACCTATATATTCAAAGAAACTGTTGGCGTGAGCTGGAAAAGTAGTGCAGAAGAACAGGAGACAATATCCATGTTTAGCGGAACACAAAACATGGCAGACAAGATCAATGTTTAGTGGAGCTTTATTTATGTTTCTTAGCATATATACATACATATATATATATATATATATATATATATATATATATCTTTGTACATGGAAAAATAGAGAAAATAAAAATGATACTGATTAAATAACAAATACCACATTTTATCATAGTATCAGAGCAATGGTTATTACTGACTTAACAAAATAGCTACCTCATACTCCGGTGTTTCCTCGGCAGGGGCTTCTGTTCTGATTTGTTGTCTCTATTCTTATGAGTTGATTACTTCGGTTGTTTGGCTGGATGGTGTTTGCTGCATAGTCATTGGAGCCGTAGCAATTCCATTTTTTTCTCAAAGAAACATGAATCGCAAAAATGCACAACGCTGTGCCTTAAAAACAGTTCTCGGAAAATTCAGAATGGATATCTTTTAGGCGAGAGGCAGGTATCACCGTGCACCTTGTTTGTATATCTAGTTGGAAAAACGATCAGTTGCAATATTGAAAAAAAAAACCCACCAGTGCTGCGACCATCAGGTCACTTCAGTGTCGCCATTTCTGCTCAACGTCAGTGTCTACGTTGCGACCTCAACAGAACCCTTTAAGGAGCCATTGTAGCATCCCTGCGTTTCATGCCATTTCTGCTCGTTCGAAGATGTCACAGGTGGTGCTTTTGTTGCTGTATTTCTACGTACTAGGTGGTGCCTCCGTCGTGGGCACCCGTAGGAAAACTCGGAACGCAACACAGCAGAAGAAGAACACAGCAGATGAAGAACGGAAGTGAAGAACAGCGCCACTCTAGGAGGGCTACGTGAATGGAAATTTTGTAGGGTTACGGTTAAGTTTTTCTATTTATATATTGGTTGTAAAAAAAAGGAAAAACAGAAGAAAACAATTTTTAGATTTCATGGCAGAATCTAAAGATTTAACCACCAATTTCATATTGGAAGATTTGACGACGAAAATTACGGAAATCCTAACTAAAGCTCAGACCGTCTCACAACCTCCACTCACTGAAGCGTCAACTGCCCCCATTAGTATCAAGTTGAGAAGATCCAACTATGACTTGTGGTCCCAGGTGGTGGAGATGTATATCTCTGGCAAAGACAAACTGGGATATATTAATGGGAATTTTCCTCAACCTACTGAAACCGACTCCTCATTCAGGAGATGGCGCACTGAAAATGCCATTGTTAAAGGATGGTTGATCAATTCGATGGACCCCTCCTTGATTGCAAATTTTATCCGATTCCTAACTGCGAAACAGGTTTGGGATTCTGCTGCTACCACTTACTATGATGGGACAAACACGTCCCAAGTGTATGATCTTCGTCGTCGAGTTACTCGTACGAAGCAAGCGGGTGGATCCATTGAAAAATACTACAATGACCTTCAAGGGTTGTGGCGTGAAATTGATTTTCGGCGTCCTAATCCAATAGGGTGTGCGATTGATATACAAAAATACAACTCCATTGTACAGGAAGATCGAGTGTATACCTTCCTTGATGGACTTGATGATAGATTGGATAAATCTCGAAGTGATGTACTTCAGATCAAACCATTCCCTACGGTGGAATAAGCCTATGGATTCATCCGCAGGGAAGAGGTCAGGCAGACAGTGATGATCACAGGTGCAGATACGACACCCGGGGCAGTTATGGCTTACAAAGGGATCAATGGACACCATAATCGATGTCACCAAAATCGGGAACTTTTTTGGGTAGCAAGAAATCCCTAGGAAATCCACCATCTGCTCACATGAAATGTGGTCATTGTGGAAACTCCAAACACACCCGTGAAAACTGCTTCAAACTACAAGGGTATCCAGAATGGTGGAATGATCTTTAAACAAGGAAGAAGAGGGAAACCACTGGGCGAGCAGCTGTGGCTACCAATAATGTCTCACTATCCCTTACTTCTCAGGCCGAATCTTCCCAGGATCAAGGTATTTCAAGTAAAGCTTTTTACATCTCTACTCGTAGTGATAAAGATGATTGGATTCTGGACTCTGGAGCTACAGATCATATGACGTTCGACCCAAATGATCTCTCCAATATAACCCAGCCAAGATGGAGCCGTGTTGCCAATGCAAATGGGGTCACTTATCCAGTTACAGGAGTTGGAATAGTGACCTTATCTCCTTCATTATCATTATCCAATACTTTGCTTGTACTCTCTCTGTCAAACCGACTAATGTCTGTAAGTCAGGTCACTTCAGACCTTAACTGTGTAGTATTGATGTATTCTACTTTTTGCCTTCTACAGGATATTCTCACCAAGGAGATCATTGGGCGTGGTACTAGGAGAGGAGGGCTATATTATGTGGATGACCTCAGTTTAGAAAGAGCCGATCACATGCAACATACTGTTGGTAACAAGGAACGATAGATTTGGCTAGGTCATCGTAGATTTGGGCATCCATCATTCGGGTATTTAAAGCACTTACTCCCCAGTTTATTTTAAAATATCACACATTCATATTTCAAATGTGATACTTGTATCCTAGCAAAAAGTCATAGGGCATCTTATCCTATGAAAGTACGAATAAAAGTACGACTTTTTGCTTTGGTACATTCTGATACTGGGGACCTTCCCTGGCCATTACGTCATCTGGGTCATCGCTTGGTTTGTTATTTTTGTCGATGATTGTACACGAATGACATGGCTTTACCTTCTCAAACATAAAGATGAAGTATTTGCTACATTTCACATGTTTCACACCATGGTTCGACACAATTTTCTCGAAAAAATTAAGATACTTAGGTCCGATAATGGAGGGAGTATGTTAATAAACAATTTCTGGACATACTTGGACAACTACGGTATTCTCCATGAAACCTCGTGTTCACAAACCCCACAAATGTAACGGGACCGGCAGAGGAAGAATCAACATATTTTAGAAACTACGGGCCTTACTTAATCTGCACATATGCCTAATAAATATCGGAGTTGATGCGTTACTACAAATACTGTATCTTACCGAATCGTACGCTCACAAAAACCTTATAATTTCGTACCCATTAAAGGTGTTATCCGATCATCTTCCTCGCCTACTATTTCATGCTTCCGCCCGAATTTTTGGATGTGTTGCTTTTGTCCACCTCCATAAAAATCAACGAACTAAGTTGATCCATATGCTATCCGATGTGTATTCTCAATGGTGTACAAAAAAAGTGGTTACCGACAATGTTATGATCCAATTACTAAAAGAATCTATACTACCAATGGATGTCACTTTCCTCGAATCAATGTTTTTTCCCATCACCGATATCCAATTACACTCTTCAGATGAGAGTTACTTAAGGAAGAACGAAATTGGCTTCGATGTTGAAATATTAGACACTAGTCCAACATACTTGGATCGTAATAATACACAGGAGCCAGTGATCTAGACCCGAGCTCGAACTTCCAAGAACCGAAGCCGAAGTAGTAATTGAATCTCCCGAAGATGAAGTGGTTGATGTACTTCTCCGTTCTCTAGTACTCACGATCCTCCCGCCGAGAACACTCCCCGAGGTAAGCTATCATATCACACCTTACAAACTAACGCTATAGATACATCCGTTGGTTATGTTTTACCTTTTAGACACAATCGAGGTAAACCTCCAAATCGATACTCCCTGCAGTTATAAGAACGACAACCCAAGTATCCAATAGAAAATTATGTATCTACTCAAAGGTTATCGTAACCTATCGTGGCATTTGCACAAACACTCTCCCTCGTGTCAAATTCCGAGTAGCATTGAAGAAGCCTTTTATTTGATCCAAAATGGGCTCAAGCTATAAAAGAGGAATTTGAGGCATTGCGTAAGAATAACACATGGGTGTTAAGCGAAATAGCTTTCAAGGGAGGAAGATGGTAGATGCAAAGTGGATTTTCTCCATTAAATATAAAGCATGGGTTAGTTGATCGATGCAAGGCGAGGCTTGTAAAGAAAAGAATATACACGTAAAACACGGGATAGATTATCAAGAAACCTTCTCACCCGTGGCTAAACTAAAAACCATGAGAGTTTTGTATATCTCTCGCACCAAATTTAGATCGCTATTGCACCAACTTGACGTGAAGAATGCCTTCCTTCATGGTGACTCAAGAAGAGATTTACATGGATATCCCACCAGATATACCGTTATATCAAGAAAAGAAACCGTACGTAGATTACAACGAGTATTGTATGGACTAAAACAATCACCTCGAGCGTGGTTTGGTAGGTTGAGTTCAAAGAATGAAGAAATACGGGTTCCAACAAAGCAACTCTAATCATACTCTTTTCCTAAAAACATCGATTAGGGAAATACAAATTTACCTTATAATCTATGTAGACGACATGATCATTACGGGATGATAAAGAAGAAATCTCTAAGCTTCAAGAACAACTCAAATGAGTTTGAAATGAAGAACTTCGGTGGCTCAAATACTTCTTAGGTATCGAGGTAAAAAAGATCAAAACAAGGCATATGTCTTTCCCAAAGGAAATATACTATGGACCTACCAGCGAGAGGTAGGACTACTAGATTGTAAACCGTCGATATCCCAATGGTTCAAAATCATAAACTCGAGAATATGTAGACCAAGTACCACAGATAAGCGTAGAGATATCAACTAAGCAGAGGTAAACTCATATATTTATCTCATACCGACCGATATTGCTATACAGGCCGTGTTGTCGTGAGTCACCACGTCACCGCCCAATGAAGACCATATGGATGTCGTTGTGCGAATACTTCATTATTTAAAATCATCCCCTGGAAAAGGACTTATGTTTTCAAAGAATGGTCAATTGAAAATCATTGGATATACAGATTCAGATTGGACAGGGAATATCAAGGATAGGAAATCTATCACGGGTAATTTACTGCCGGGCACCAGGATACTGGCGAGGAGCAAGAAACGAAGGTAATTGCTCGGTAAAGGTCAATGTTCTAATTTTCGAGGAACGGTCAGGAATACGTGAGATCATTTGGTTGAAAAAACTCCTAACTCCAGATTAAGCGTGTTCCTAACTCGAAATGAACTTATTTTGTGATAACAAAGTTACCTATCGACATCTCACAATAACTACCAACATGATCGCACAAAGTATGTCAAAAATGGATCTAACTTCATCAAACGTAATCTAGAAGAAAAAATTATTCGACTTCCATTTGTTAAATCAAGATCAATTTCATTCGATATACTTCACAAAATCTATGTCTAGTAGCGAACTTATACAACTCACTGACAAGTTAGGCATAAGAGATATATACGCACCAACGCGAAATGTAGAAATTGACGATGAGCTAGAAAAGTAGTGCAGAAGAACATGAGACAATATCCATGTTTAGTGGAACACAAAACATGGCTGACAAGATCAATATTTAGTGGACCTTTGGTTATGTTTCTTAACATATATATATATATATATATATATATATATATATATATATATATATCTTTTTACATGAAAAAATAGAAAAAATAAAAATGATACTGATTAAATAACAAATACCACATTTTATCATAAACAATTTTGAAAATATAATAATTTGAAGCCCGATGTACCATTTAAAGTATGGGAATATATTTAGGTACGTTAGGGATTTAAAATCCTAGTGGAAGGGAGAAAAAAAAAGAGAGAGAATGAATTAATAATATAAATTGTTTGTCTTGGTTATGACTAAAAGTAATACAGGTAGTACAACTCGTATATTTCAGCGCACTTTTACTTTTTTCTCCACTCACGTGTTTTACGTGCAAACTATTTTAAGAGAATTACCCAAACAAAAGTAATTAGGAATGGAATATATATATTAATAAATATTAATGATAAAGTTTAGAAAAAAACCATTCATTTAAATATATCAATAATTAAATTTTATAAATTTAAAATAATAACATTCTTTTATACATAGATAAAAAAAATATGATTCATAGTTTTATAAAATTTTGCTCGATTGTTTCAATAATTTATTATATATTTTTCTTAATTAATTGAAATTTGATAACATCTTGTAATATTTGTGATATTAAATTCAATACATTTAAACAAAAATTTAAACTTTCAATAAAACAAAAACAAAATCAACGTAAACATAATATAAATCTGATTAAAAGTGAATATATTTTTATTTAAATTAATGAAAATAAAAAAAAATTAAAGTTAATCTACCCAATAAAGGCTCACTTAGAATGAGATCTATAATAAAAACCAATTTTAGAAGATACAAAATAATAGTAGGGATGATTTTTTTTTGTTTTTGTTTTTGGCTCTTTTTATACACAATATATTAATATTATGTTTACATATAATTGCATAAAATATTTTAGTATTAAAAATTAGATTCATTTTTTTTTCTTTTTATATATGTATATTTTTTATTTTACAATATTTGCTTCTAGGTTCTAATGTGTTAAATAATAAAAATAATATTAAATTAATATAGTCAAATATGTAAAAAATTATTATTATTATTACTTCTTAATCTAAGCATACTCTTAAATAAATATTGAAATTAAAAATATTAGTTAATTGATGAAAAAACTTTTACTTAATAATCGAGTATTATGAAAACTGCCTGAAAATTGTGCCCGCCGTGACTGCATTAAGTTTAGCTTTATAGGATTATGACGAAGAATGATTAAAATTGTAATTATTGGTAAAAGTTTAATTTTTTTAATTAATCGCTATTAATAAGGTATATATATATATAGGTAATAATTATTATAATCTTAAAATTATGATTAATTAAAAATAAACATATATTAATATATATATATATATATATACTTATTTAAAAATATATATTTTTGATGATAAAATATACAATATTTAAAATAATTAGATTGATTTCATTTATTTTTATTTTATTTAAAAATACTCGTTAAATAATTAAAAATAAAAAATTAATATAAATATTAAAAAATGAAAAATATAATTAAAATAAAATAATTATAATTATAATTATTAACCCACGCTCATTGCTAATCAGCTGACGTGAGGAACATGTGGGCAGTTTATAATTCATGTGGGTCAGGCAAACCATGCAGACAAGTTTGCGAAGGCCATACGGAATTATTTATGGTGCTTGAGGCCCATTAACATATTAGGCAACGTTCTTGGTGGGCTTTTAATTTTCATAATTATACGAGAGTACCACAATAATTCCGTTACTCCGCAAGGATTGGCCAGGATGCCGTTTCGTATCTATTTTGAATAATCAATAAATAATTTTTTTTTTAAATTGTTATAAAAACATCATTAAATTTTAATTTATTATTTTTATATATAAACATTTTAAAATATCATCCAATTTTTTTTAATTTTGTATCATTAAAATTTATAAATATAATAAAAATATTATCGATATCAAATATTAAATTTTAATGATATTTTTTTAACAATTATAAAATTTAATGATACAAATGTAAAAAATTAAATTCAATGATATTTTTGTAACAATCTTCAAGTTTGGTGATAAAAAATTTATTTACTCTTTGAATATATGGTAGAATAATAGTTTTTTATTACTTAATCATGTTTATTATTTTAAATATTTATTTAAAAATATATTTAATTTTAAAATATTAAAATGTAAAGATAGTATTTACTCTGGTACATAAAAACACTAACATTAATTACTATTATTTAGGTATTTAACTTATGTTTTAAGTAAAAATAAAATATATTATATAAAAACACTAACATTAATTACTTTTATTTAGCTCAATAACGATAGACGGAGCCGTAACAGTGTAAATAAAGCATGAAGCTCAATAAACAGGTCATAACATCATCAAGCTCAAATCAAGACATATTAACCAAAACTCAAGTCATCACAATTCAAATCATAATAAATAAAATTACGAATAATTACGATTAAAAGCCACCTCCTTAAAAACTATCTCATCTCATCCCATCCCTTTTAAATGTATCATAAAATAATTGCTAAATTAACAAACATTCGTTCAGTATCAATTTCATTAAGCATCTAAGAGAAAGAAAAAAAAAAGCATTGTAAAATTGAAGAAAAATGTTAGACATATATTATTGAAAATTAAGTCTGGACCAAGGGAAGCTACGATAGTTATAACTTTTCTACAACCAATGAACAAGTTTTACATTTCATCAAGTTAAAAAAAATTAAATTTAATATTTTTTATAAGAACTTTTTTAATTAATATATATTCAAACTTAATAAGAATATGTAAGGATTAATAAATAAGAATTGTATTTATTTGTGTGATAATTTTTAAGTAACATATATAATTTAAAATATAAGATACGAACTCATGATTATCTATAAATATAAGTATAATATTTTTTTTTATGAATTATTCATTACTAAATCATTAAAATATTTTGATATTTTAAATTAGAATTTTTTTTTCATCATAAAATATAATTACTAAATGAAAGTTGTTATCAATATCCATAAAATAAATACGTAGAGTACTAGATGTTATTCTAAAAAAACTAATTCATATGTTTGTGTATTGTTCTAACCGTATCAATATATTAATATGAAATGAGACATCGATGATATCGATAACCTATATAGTTGGACATTTTAGTGCTCGATCGATCATCTTATTGGACTTGTTTAGATTCATTGATGTGTTTCTGTTGTATTATTTTAGTACGTAACATAAATAAAATCTTTGATAATATTTTTTTACGTTGGCATTGTAGCTTAAATATGAATTCATAAGGAATTATTTTTTATCATACTAAATTGTAGAGAGATGTAAATATGTAATTCCGTGTCCTTGATGTATATTGTTAAGAAACCAAAAATCTCATATCCGTTACTGATTCTGCTTTCGTTGCATTTATAAGTTTATGACAACGCTTTCTCTCAAACTCAAAGAATTCTTTTGAAAGAGAGTTAGGCTATGAATTTCTATGTGGTATCAGAGTTGGGTTCCTCATTCTTGTATACCTCATCTCCCGTCGACATTCAAGGTACACTTCGCTTGTTCTTTCCCGTCGATATGAAATGAGAGTATTAAAAAATCTAAAGTCCTCTACTTCTATTATATTTATAAATCTATAACAATTATTTTCTCTTCAAGGACTCTTTTAAATGGAGTTAAATAATATATTTCTAAATATGTAACTGAATGAAAGTAAATGGATTTATCTTTCAATGTAATTAAATAAGAAATTGAAACAAAGAAAACATCAATTGAATTTCATTCCATAAGTGCTGATAAAAGAGAGTACAATTACAATTAGTTTTAAAATATTTATAAACTAAGCTAATTAATCGTGGAAATTAACCTTGATTCACGATTAATCTAATTGCAGTTACATAACATTTACAACAGTACCCTTGTCAATACTGGTTTCAGTCATGATAGCAAAAACAACTTCAGTTAACATAGTATTTCACGAAATAAAATAATAAGGGGTATGTTAGCATGCATCCTGTACCTTTATGTATAATATTTGTTGAAGTACATTTTGTTTATTTTAAAGTAATCATCAGGGCATTTGGTCTAGTGGTATGATTCTTGCTTTGGGTGCAAGAGGTCCCGAGTTCGATTCTCGGAATGCCCCTTTATTTTTTTTCAATTCTTACTTTCACTTATTTGAAATTTGTGGACCGATGGAACTGCACAGTTACCAATGAATGAAGAAGGCCCATAAATGTATCCGTTTTTTAAACATTGCAAAACCTATCATTCAATCTACCTTTTATCTCTCATAGGGGTACTTCCGTCAATCAAGTAAAAATCACAAGACACTTTGGTTAATTAATGTTATTGTCGTACAAATAAAAAAATTAAATACAGATTTTTTTAATAAATAAATAAAATATTTTTTTAGGTCCAAATAAAAAACGTCGTAATCTATTTGTATTATTTTAGATCATAATATAACATAATTTTTTTTCCTACGCATTAAAATTTTTCTTTTATAATTATAAGTAGAAATGATAAGAATATTGTCACATCATACGCAACTACGGAAGTGATAAATACAATTTTATTAAGTAGTGTTATTTTCTATCAACAAAAGGATATCCACGACAAATTAAAAAGAATAACATTTTTGCTCTTTATTAATTTAAGCCTCCTTTCGAATTTGGTTGCAGTTCTTTACCCTTTTTATTCTCTTTTAGATCCCTTCCTTGTATCTACATTAAAAAATGGTTTTATGTATAACCGAATGTTTATAATTTAATTTATATAAAATAAAAATAACATTTTAATAATTAAAAATAAACGTAATTATTGAGATGTATGTTCTTGTATAACCTATTAATCTCCACCAATTTGTTAATGACTATTTCCAATTGGTATGTTGATTGACACCAGTTGGATCTCGAGTTCTTTAATATTCTCCCTCAAGTTAAAATATGTGTTAATTATTCTCAACTTATTAAGTAAGTTCGAGAACGGTGTAAAATTCAAGAATTTGGTAAATATATCTGCTGGTTGTTCTAATGTATAGATATGATAAGTCTTGATCATTTTAGTTTGGATCTTTTCTCTCACTAGATGACAATTGATCTCTATGTGTTTGGTTCGTTTATGAAACACTTGATTTGATGCAATATGAAGGGCTGCTTGATTGTCACAATATAACTTGATAGGTTTGGAGTGTTTGATACCTAAACTATTCAAAATGTATCGTAACCAGGTTACTTTGCAATAGGTTACTGCCATAGAGCATTATTCCATTTCTGCACTTAATCATGAGATCGTATTTTGTTTCTTAGTCTTTTAAGAAATTAACGAGTTTTCAAGAAACATACAATATCATGTGGTTGATCGTCGTGTGTTTGTGCATTTAACTCAATCTACGTCACAGAAAGTATTTAGTTGTAATGAACTAGTTGTTGAGAAAAATAGACATTGCCTTGGTGTATTCTTGACATATAGTAGCACTCGTTGAGCTACTTCCAAATGTGGTTGACGTGGTTTATCCATATATTGATTGAGAATGTGCACAACATACACTGAGTTGGGTCGTGTGATGGTAAAGTATATTAATCTCCCAACAAGTCTTCGATAGGATGTGGGGTCACTATTACAAAAAAGGGTATTTAAGTCGCTGTTTAAAGTCGTTTTTTGGAAAAAACCGACTTATAATGAATTTAAAGTTGGTTTGGTGTAGAACCAACACTGTCCACGTTGGATGTAGCGTCAGTTGACGTGGAGAACCGATGCTAGCCATGTGGATAGCGTCGATTCTCCAAATCAACCGACGCTACATCCAACGTGGATAGCGTCGGTTTGCCACGTAAATCGACACTACGTCCTATTTTTTAAATTAAAAAATGGATGAATTAAATACAATTAAAATTAATTATTATTTTATTTGACTCTTTAGAATTTAAGTTGGATATAAATAGTATAATTTTTCCTTTTTTTTAGATAATTAATTTTAAAAATTATATAATTTTTTTTATTTGTTTGAATATTTAAATTTATATATGTACCTACAATATATCTTTATTTAATTTTGTATATATATTTTAATTAAATATTATTCTAAAGTTATTATTTTTTCTATTTCTATAGTACATATATGCATAGTCTAAATAAAATAATAATTGATAAAAAAAAATTTAATTGCATGGATAGCATCGGTTGACGTGGTGAACCGATGCTATCCACCTATATATCCAAATTTTAATCATTTTTTTTACGTAAAACCATAATTTTTTTATTTCTCTTCTCTATTTTCTCCCAAAACCGAGCTACACCTACCTTCTTTTTCAATTTTCGGTCACCTCTGACCATCATTTGCAACATCGTTTTGTGAGTTATATTCTTCTTCTCATTATCTTTCAGATCTACTATTTTTTAAGCGAAATACTCAAATTTTTTATACCCATTTTTTTACTTATTCTCACTTACAAAACACCATTTTTCTTCTTTTTTTTCCTTCATTTAGTCACTTTATAACATTCTTGTAAGTATTTCTATTAATTTTGCAGCCTATTATTCAGTTTATTTTATTTTTTGTATAAATTTTTTATTTTACTTGTTATTATGTTCGACTTATTTTATGTGGAAATAATATCTTAAATATTGTGGGTTTGATGGATTATATATTTTACTGTGCATGAATAAATTTATTTATATATTATAAATAATTATATTTTATTAAATAGAATTTTTAGCTTATTATTCTGTTTGTTTTATTTTTTATATAAATTTTTAATTCAAGTATGTTTTTTATTTTGCTTGTATTGTGTTTGACTTATTTTATGTGAAAATAAAATTTGAAATGTTGTGAGTTTACTGTGCGTAGATAAATTTATTTATATATAAATAATTATATTTTATTAAGTAGTGAATAGAGAAAAAATAATATGTTTTTTCTTAAAAAAAATTATAAATATATATTTATAAACTCAATACTTTAAATAATATATATATATATATATTAATAAAAATCAAATAATAACTAAAAACTAAGTAGTATTATTATTTTTATTTATATATGTTACTTATGTGTTAAAATGTTAAATATGTTACTATATTAGTCCCTATATACTTCTATAGAATTTATATACGTATAATTAATATTACTTTTTAATTATGATATAGTAACATATTTAGAAATTAGAATCAATCAATTGATTGGTTTTTATATATTCATGTTGGCATGTTGCTTATTTTTTAATTTGTATAGAAATGATTTTATAAAATTATTAAAATGATAATTGTTTTGTATTAGGTATGTTTTGATATATATTCTAATAATTAGGAAATTTATATATAATAATACTTGAAATATATTCATTGGATACATAATTAAATAATATGTTTAATTAATGTCATTAATAAAAAATAGATAAATCTTGGATGTTAAAGTGTAAAATTGAGCAAGACTATTTCTGGAGTTGAAAGTTTCATGGAAATTGCTTGTTGAAATAATAATACTGGAATTAATATGATTCGATGCCCATGTGTTAAATGTAAAAATGAGTGATTTCATGAATTTGATGAGGTTAAATATCACTTTATCCGTAATGGTATTATTTTGAGCTATAAATTTTGGTATTATCATGGAGAAAATATTGATAATACTAATGAGGAAAAGATAAATAAGAATGTGAGTGAATTACATACATCTTATCATAATGTACAGACAGAAAATATGTTTCATGGTGTTGAAGATGAATTACGCGAGGATGATCCCGAAATCTTTAATAAACTTATAGAAGTTGCCGAAAAACTGTTGTATCCAAAATGCAAAAAATACACTAAAATCTTGGGATTAGTTCATTTGTACAATGTGAAGGCAAAACATGGTTTTTCTGACAAGGGATTCACAAAATTACTAAATCTACTAGTCAATATGTTTCTTTATGGTATTGAATTGCCATCTTCAATGTATGGAGTGAAGAAATCTCTTAGCCGATTTGGCATGGAATATCATAAGATTCACGCTTGTCCAAATGATTGCATTATTTATAGAAAAGAATATGAGACATTACATGATTGTCCTATGTGTAAAGAATCGAGATGGAAGCATGGCACAAATGAGAGTACAACACATAAGAAAGGCATGCCTGCAAAGGTTCTTTGGTACTTTCCTCCGATTCCTCGCTTTCAAAGGTTGTTCAATAGTAAAGATACATCAAAGATTTTGACTTGGCATTCAAATAATTGATCTGATAATGGGGTGCTACGTTATCCTTGTGATTCTCCAAATTGGAAAGTAGTAGATAATTTATCTCCTCAATTTTCATCTGATCCGCGCAATCTTCATCTTGTCATTGTTGCTGATGGAATTAATCCACATAGTTCACTCAGTAGTAGATATAGCTGTTGGCCGGTAATTATGGTAACATACAACCTTCCTCCTTGGTTATGTATGAAAAAAAAATTCATGATGTTAACATTATTGATCTCAGGACCGAAACAACCTGGTGTTGATATTGATGTATATTTGCAGCCTCTGATAGATGATTTAAAGACGTTGTGGAATGATGGTGTAAATGTTTACGTCAAGAAATAAGTCAAGAAACAAGGAATGTATTATGCTTCTATACCAAAGGACTATTAGTAGAAAACGACAAAAAAGAATAAAGAAGAGGGACTGTCAATAAAAGATGACAAAAGAGAAGAAGATGTAGACCCATATCTTTAGTCGATAGCATGTGCCAAGAAAAAAAAAATAGTGATTGATATTTAATGTAGAAAAGTAAACGGATCATTAAAGCGAGAATAAAATAATAATTTTCATCTTATAAACAAGAAATTATTGTGTTATAAAATAAACCCTTATTTTTATTTAAAAAAATTAGAGCTCATATATGTGAAAAACATATAACTTTTAACATAGTAATACTCTCTATCTAGAAAACCCAATCAATAATTAGATGCCTATTAATTATGAGCAATTAAGATCTTAGTTGGCTTGAGTTTGTAATAATTATCATATTATAAATAAAATGGAGTTCAATTACTCTTTTTTAGAAATCAAAATTAGACAACATCTATGTACGGATGTAAAAGACTCACCATTATCATGACGGTGTTAAGATTTAAGCAAAACTGAGGCATAACCGGTGTTATAAGAGGAGACGAATATAAGAAAAAACCATAATAAACCCATTAAATTCATGTATAATAATTATAACTTTTAAATTAATTAAACATTTTGAATTTTTAAAACAACATTACGATAAGGAAAATAAAAATTATCTTTAATAATTACAAAAATTAACAAATAGTGTTAAACACTTTATTAAATATATATATACATATTATATTAAAACGATCATAATTATAATAAATCATCATGTTTAAAGGATATTAAAAGATTATTTTAATAAAAAAAAATATTCTTAAAATGATAAAAAAATCTTGTTTGGTCATTAACCAGATATTAAAAAATTATTTTAATAAAAAATAAAACTCCTTATAATTATAATAATAATTTAATAATAGTTATTATCTTTTAAAACATTAAATGTATGTTATTTGTATATAAATATATATATTTATATGAATTTACATCTATCAAATAAAACCTATTTAAGGTATAAATACGTTTATTTAGACTATATGTAAGGAGTATGATTCTCGTATAATAAAGTTATATTCGATCAAATTTAAGAAAATTTCATGTAGGATCAATCAACTATATGAAACTCAAATTTGATATCAGATTTATAAAAATCTTAACAAGTTAAAACGTATTAATTTTAAGAATATAAATTATATTAAAGATAAAATTTAATAACATTATGATACTTTTCGAACAACAACTCCATCATCACGTTTTTCTCTTGCAAATCTCTTCGGCCTTTTTCGATCAGTCCGAAATATGACTGCTCGATAGCGACAAAGGGTAAAAAGTAAAGTAAAATTAATATCAAAACAAAACACACCGCGTCGCGTGACCGTCCCTCTGTTTTTCTATCGTACCTTCATATCCCTGTTTCTCCTCCTTTTTCACTCCCCCCATTTCAAAACTAAATCCTCTTTAATCTTAATTGTCATATTCTTCTTGCTTTTTCTATCTTTTGTTTTACTAAGCAATTACTTGCTTCCGACATCTGAGGATCGCTTTCTGCGCATTATATTTTAATGTAAACCTTCAAGCCCTAAACTCACTTAGCTTGTTCCGGTTCAGGTAGGTTTATCTATATTTATATATTATTAAATGTTTATGTATACTTGTTTATCTTTTCAACTTACAAATTCGTGTATTATTATTTTCTTCATCTTCATATTTCGTCCAATTACTTGATGCTGTGTACTTATTTTATTATACTAATTTTGTTTTTCAAGCTCTTCCGCCGTAAAGTTTTCATCTTTGCCCATCGTTTTGTTTTTTTTTGTATTAATGGGTTCTTAAATTCACTTAATCAGCTTTCGAATAGGTGCCTCCGTTGATCTTCCGAGAAAGATTTAGATTCCTTCTGCGAAATGGGAACGGTTAGGACAGGATCCGAAACCCGAGCTCAAACCTTTATTCAGGTGCCTCAACCGACCAAACCTCAAGTCCAAGATGAGACAACTCTTAGTGAAGATATCGAAGGCACGAAGAAAGCGCAGGCTGGTTCTGAGTCAGGCAACAACGAAAATGGGATTAGGGTTTCTGTGCACAGAAAGGAGTCTCTGGGTCATGACGTGGATGGTGGGGCCGTGGAGACCGAAATTTCGGCTGAAGAGGGTAATTTGGGCGATAGTAGTGAAGAAATAAGCAAACCAGTGGAGTCTTCTTTGCTGAAAATGAAGAAAAACGTAAGTGAAATTGATGTTGACAATGGTGAGGAGACAAGTTGGGATAAAAAGAATGGACTTTCTTTTGAAGAAAATGGAAAGGACCCACATGAGAAATTGGGGACGATTGAGGTTCAGATTTCAGAGGCTGTTGAAAACAATGATGGGGAAGTAGAAGACTTGGGTTGTGGTGATGATGGACACAAGTTCTCTGTGGGTGATTTTGTTTGGGGTAAAGTTAAGAGTCATCCTTGGTGGCCAGGACGGGTATATGATCCGTCATGTGCATCTGACTATGCAGCAAAATTGAGAATTGACGGTCGGCTACTTGTGGCATACTTTGGGGATAGGTCATTTGCTTGGTGCGACCCATCTCAGTTGAAGCCTTTTGAGGATAATTTTGATGAAATGTCAAAGCAAAGCAGCTCAAAGTCTTTCTTCAATGCTCTGCAGCAGGCTTTGGATGAGATTGGTAGGCTTTTGGAATTAAAGATGGTTTGCCTGTATGTACCCAAACAGAATCGCATTGGAGTTGGTGTACAATCATTGGTCATGAATGCAGGAATTAAACAGGGCGTTGTTGCATCCGAAGGTGGCATTGAGAAGCTTTCATTTGTTCTGTCTCAGTCTCAGCCAGAAGAAATACTTGCTGAATTGAAATGTGTTGCTTGTGATATAACTGCTGCTAGTATGCTTGAGGTCCGGGTGTTGCAAAGTCAATTGTCTGGTTTCTATTATGCTAAAGGGTGCTATGAGTTGCCTGTATACCATGAACCCCAATCAATTCTTGGCCTTGAAGATGATAGAAGATCAATAGAAGTCCCAACACAAGGGCCATTTGAAGATTGGCTATCTTCACCAGTTGGTGTTAGTTGTGTGACCAGTGTAACTTTGACAACTGGGTCACATGTGGTTTCAGAAAATGGAATACCTGAAAGAAGAAAGCAGAGAAGCATTGCTGATCTTATGGAAGGAAACAAACATGTTGAAGATAAAACTAAGGACAAGAAATTAATGGCTATAGAAGGAACGAACTTAGCAGAATCAAACCCTTCAAAGAAGAGAAAAAGAGGCAAGGAAAGTAAGAGTGAAAACACCAGGGATTCAGGGTCGCCTGCAACTGTTATAATAGATGAAATTGAGGTAACTGAAGAAACTAAAAAGGTTCTTGCTTCAAAAGGAAGGAAGAAAACTAAAGATGTAAACTTTGAAAATGATGGTATTGAGGGAAAACATGAAGTTGGTGATGTCTCTGTTCCAAGAAACAGAAAATTTAGTGTTGGGCTTATCCAGAGTGACGATAACAGCATGAAAGTACAAATTGAAAGTCCTAGAGAAAGGAAGAAGAGCAAGTACTTGTCCCCTCCATTCATAAACTTAATAGGGGGGAATAGGAAACAGGAAATAGAGATGGAATCTCCTAAAGGTAGTACCCATGAAGCCAAGGTTGCTGGCCACAAGGACATGACTGCTCATCTTTTGGAGTCTTGTTCTGAGACACATCAGAAGGAATTTACAGAAACTGGTGATATCACATTGTATAGCTTGAGTTCTGGAAAAGTGAGGCAAGAACAGAACAAGATTGTTAACACCATGAAAGTTGATGTACCTACCAATGATGTGCTCTCTCTTCTCCGCTCTGTGGCTGTCAATGTATTTGATACAACGGATAAGGATTTTCTTGGTATGCTTGTGGATTTTATGTTCATTTTCAGAAGTTCAGTCTATTGCAACGGTCCCAATTACAATTTGTACAACAAACACCAATCCCATAATAAGAGAAAGAAAATTAATTCTGACTTTGCGTCACTTGAGGAATACCAGACTGTTAATACTGCAAAAAAATCATCTGAAATTGAAACTCAACTGGGGAAAGGAAGAAAGAAGGAAGACAAAAGGCCAGATAAGCCTCAACAAGAGCAAGCTGAAGTTAAGTCGGGAAAAAGAAAAAAGAAGGCAGCTGCTGCTCCACCAGTTTTAAAGGATAGCAAAGAAGCAGAGGAAAAAGGATCAACTGCAGCTCTTTTTGTGACATTTGGTCCAGGGTCATTTGTGCCAACTAAAGCTGATCTTATCAGAATATATAGTAAATATGGAGATCTGAATGCAAGCGAAACAGACATGTTCTACAACAACTTTTGCGCTCGGGTATCCTTCATAAAGAGCTCTGATGCCGAAGAAGCTTTCATACAGTCGCAAAACACTAGCCCCTTTGGATATGCTAATGTTACCTTTCGGCTCAGGCACTTCTCAGATGCTACGAAGTCCCGTGAACTGAATGAAATCCCAAGCACATTGTCCATGCCTTCACCTAAGCCCAGGGATGAAGCATCGCTGAAGGCATGTAATACACAGCAACAGCCAACAATTGGTGAGGTTTCAGAGGTTGGTTACATAAAGCAAAAGCTCGAGAAGATGATCTCAATGCTGGAAACATCAGATGGTGAAGTGTCACCAACGTTGAAATCCAAATTAGAATATGATATGAAAGACCTTTTAAAGAAGGTAAGCACTATGGTATGATTATCGTAGTCTTAGATGGGATAGACAATGCAGTTGTGAACAGAATTTTAGGTTTTTATGTTTCCTTAGGAAAAAAAAGGTGAACAGAATATTTGTGATGCTTGTGGATGGAGTTAATCTCTTTACCGGGATTTACTTTTATACAGAAAGTAAGAAGTGTGTAAGTTGTTTTAAATTTTCATAACCATTTCAATTTCAAATTCCTACTTTTAATTTTAAATTTTGTAAATTATTCGATAACTTATTTTTATTATCTTTTTTTTCTGAATTTTGAAATTCAGTTTTGGGATTATGTTAAATTTTGAAATTAAAAAACAAATTTCAGTTTTTAAATTTAGTTTTTATTTTTTATTTAGTAACATTCAAAATTAATAATCTAATCATACTCAATTATATTTAATCTTATTTAAAATAATTAGAAATGTTTTAAATTAAATTTTAGAGTTTAGAAAATTAAAAATTAAGTATATGTTATCGGTATTCAAATTTTAATTTTAATTTTAATTTTTTAAAATTAAAACTAGATATCGGTTATTAAATGATTTTTATTTTAAAAATTTGAAATTAAAAATTCTTACAAAATTAAGAAGTTGAGTATCGTGTCATCTTTTTACTGTTTAGTACTATCCATGGAGATGAATTTCAAGTCGGATGAAGTTTTCACTTCCTTGTTCCGATCAATTGAATTATGGAAGATTTATGACTTTGTTAAGGACCGATAATATTCTGTCGTGTTTAAACCTCAAGGACCCTTCACCTTAAGATAATATCAAACTCTTAATATTATTTTATACTAAAAATTGTATTAAATTTTTATTATTTTTAACTCAAGATACTAAATATTATTTTATAAAATAAAATATTCCATAAAAGATTACATTAAAAGTTATATTTAATAATTTCTTTTACTAGTTTAATTATATATTTATATACTAAAAAATTTAATTTAATTTTTTTTTTTTTGAAAAAAAGAAGACAACGTGAACAATATTAAAACCATAAATAATATCAGGTTAAATTTAATACAATATTATTTATTATATAAAATTTGGTACTAAATTTAATATTTTAATACAGTATTGGAAATGCCCTTAAAGTCCCATTTTTTAAGTTTCCAATAAACCACTCATTCATCAGAATATATATATATATATATATATATATATATATATATATATATATATATTATCGGTCCATCCTATTATTATGTTAGACAGTGAGCTTACAAACTGCGGCAATAGATATGTTTTTTTTTCAAACCAAAGAGATCGTCTCATTTGAAATGTTGTTAATAGAAGTACCCAGATTTTTGAAAGAAACTTATTAAAGGGTTTTGAGTCAAACTTTAATTGTATCTTAAAATACTTGTACATGATTATGTGCACATAAAAGTGTTTTTATCAATTTGAAAACACATTTAATTAAAAAAAGAAAATAAGGGGTTTAACGAAGCCCATAATGAAATCATTTAGAGGTATGAATTAGTCCCTTTAATCCCATAAACTGCGGCTAATGCCATGAAATGAGAATGAAATTCATTTGAGTGTACAAGAGATTTGTAGTTGGAGTCCCATTTTTTATTTTTTTTTAAAAGGAATTGTCCTATATAGTTGTAAGGGTGAGAAAAAGGCTATATACCCCCCCTATGCTAAGCCAGATTGTTTTTCAAGATTTTGCACATTTTTCCCAAGAAAAATATTTTGCAGTATAACATGCTAAACATGAGGGGTGGAAATAAAGCTCATGAATGTTCTCCATAAACTACATGCAAGAATGTATACAAGTTTGAACAATGATATTGGTATGCTAGTTTCCCTTGTAGTTTCTGCTTGTGTAATCTTCACAACTTGTAAAGAATACAATGTTTCTCGAGAAAAATAGATATCGTTCAATATATCAAGTTGGGGTCAACCAAAGCTATTAACATAATGAGAAACAAAATGAAGGTAGCTCAAATCCAAAAGCATCTACGAAGGCAATCGATTAGTCATGAACTGGATCCTGAGGAGTTTCACCTGGCTTGCGCTTGATTGCAATCACAGGGCATTCAGCATGTTTGGTGCAAAATTCACTTACAGTTCCAACAATAACCCTGCAAAATTTTAATCCTGATAAAATTCACTTACATTACTGTATTGCATTGCATTGCAAACAAACAACTCGACCATACCTCTGAAAAGGACCAAGACCGCGGCAGCCTACAACAAGAAGATCTGGCTGTACCCGTTTCACTTCAAGGCAGATCACCTCCTTTGGATCACCTTTTCGGATCCAAGCTTCACATGCAACCTTCAATTCAAGCATAGCCCGTTAATTTATAAATAGTGTAATCTTGGATTTACATACACATTAGACATCAACTGGAGGCTGGAGCTACAATACATTATAACTAATTGCACGCATGGAATTACAGGAGTGAGGAGAGAAAAGAAAGAGATCGATACCCCAACTTCGTGACATCTATTAACAAAATACACCAGTAGATGGACCCCTCTTGCCTTGTTCCTATGCTTCATGCCTTTAAAGTCTTCAGGCGATGCATAGATGTTGTTCATGTCATCAAAACCTGTTTAAGATAAGATCAAAAAATTATCACATAATCAATTTGCAATACAAATTACAATCATAGGATAAAATCATATACAGTCTCCAGAAGTATATAAAAGACCATTAGTTATTGTAAGCAATAGCAATCCAAAAATACAAGAATAAGATATCAAATAATTACTGTCAAATTACTTATAATTCAAATGAGAATGCGCAATGCTTGTGAATGGTAACAGAAAATTGTTGCTGCAGGTCCTTCCTAGCTAGTTATTGTGGTAACTGAGCCAATTGACATCACTCAAGTAATCAATTTAATGTACTAAAAAAAAAAAACATACATGAATGAAATACTGCCTAACACAGCCCAAATATGTGAAGAACCAACCCCTCTAATAGCTGGAAGGTCTTAATAAAGAAAAGATAGAGAAAACACCCTGTTCAGAACTCAAACTAAAAAGCAAGACAATGAGCAGAAACTATCTCCATACTTGAGATATCTAAATCTGTTGATGTATGGCAAATGGAAATCATTCAGAAAAAAATGAAATATGAAAAATGTCATTTTCTAGAAAGAGAATGATAAATATGTTATTTTCAAAAATAAATTCTCAAATACAAGTGTATGTCTAACGATGTAACATTAGAAAAGAATTGCCGATCTTAACTAAATGAAAAAGAATTCAGTACTCCTAAGCTGCTTACTTAAGAAACTAGGTGTTATTTATTACTTTTGGAATATACTCCTCACCGATCGATTATCTTTACATCTCTTATTGAATATTTATTTAAAAAAAAAATTATACTAATTTTGAATTTCATTTACCTGAATCACCATCTCTTATTGAATAATTTCTCCAACTATACATCCACGTGACCTAAACATCACTTACTCAGAAGTATTAATTATGTGAAAAGATCATTTACTTTAACAAAAGCAAACTAGTCAAGAGTAAACGAAAGTAATAGTTTCGCATTTGGAACATTGCAGTAAATCCTTCATAATATAGCTAATATTCAGACTTAATTTATAATTAATAATTTTCTTTAAAAATTAAAACCGTCAAGGACTAAAATCACCTATATATATATAACCTCTACAGACCATAAATCGAGGCATTAAGCCGCTCTCCTTGTTTTTATAAATTCTTCAGATGGTTCAAAATTATCTAATCCTCTACTTGGAACTAAATCTGCATATCAATTTCAAGTTACTCCATTCTTTATTTTCTTTCGCATTTTTTTTTTCATTTTCTTGGCGCCCAACCAGCATATAAAACGGAATCACAAAAGAAATCAAAGAAACTTATGAGAAAGAGAGAGGCTGAACCGTCTTCAACGGGGACTTGGACATGGAGGAAGAGGATCTTGAAGCCAGATGTGTTGGAGCGAACGATCTTCTGGAGAGTCCACTCAAAAGCTCCTCTGCTACTGATTGAAGCGTGTGGGTAACCCGTGATTGTTGACTCGTTCACTGCAACCATTACCCGAGTTGGCTCACCTTCCATCTCCGCTCGCTCACTAGGTCACTGGGTCACGTACTCGCTTTGTTACTCTCAAGTCTCAATGTCTCTATGTTGTGTTCTCTCCTTAGAAACAGAACTCGAGAGCGTCTTGAGAGCTACGATTCGGTTCGGCTCAGTCTCAGACATTATAGAAATTTATATTTTTAACTTTTTAGTTATTTATTTGTTATCTTTTTAAATAATTATAATAATCACATAATTATCACTATAATTCCAACCCCGATCATTTAACTACTAAATTGGATTACATATTAATTGTATTATAAAGAGAGTCGGATTTATAGAATTCCAACCCCGACCATTGACCTACTAAATTGGATTACGTATTAATTGTATTTATTATAAGCAGAGTCGGATTTAGGTATATCTGAGTAGTTACTTATAAAATTTTAAATAAATTATATATAATATATAATTATATTTCAATTAAATTTTAAAATTTTAAAACTTTTAATATTTAATAATTTATACATAATTTTATTAAAATAAAATACATATAATATTATATATATATATATATGTTATTTTGTCTAAATATAAATCTTAAATATATCAAGTATTATAAGCTTTTTAATATTTATTTAATTTTTAAAATAATTACATTAATCACGAAACTATAACTTAAAACTCAATTTTTTTATACACCTAAATAAGTTCTCATTCCCTCATTCATGTTATTTGTTAGAAATAAAAAATACAGAAAACTAGTCACCATATAAGCTTTAAAAGTTATTTGAAAATGATATATATTGAAACTTATTCATAAACAACGTATCAATACATAAAAAGAAGGGGAAAATATGTTTATAATAATTAAAAAAAGTTATTATAAATTAAATATTATAATTTTACAAAAGTTTGCATGATTTTTCAAACTTTTAACTATAATAATAATAAACTAACAAATTATAAAAAATAAAAAATAAAAAATTACTTATATTTAAGTTGAACTGAATGAATTTTGTCATATAGTTTCAAAATGGATTTGGTAATAGATAAAATAACTCTATTCGAAAAATCTATAATAATATTTTAATAATATATATTTAATTTTATAAATATTTAAAATTAAAAATTTCTTCCAGGTGAAAAATAAAAGGTAATTTTTTTTATTAAAAGCACTTTAAGGACTTAAAAACATATATATGGTTGATGAAAGAATCACTTATTTATTTCTATTTTTAACAAAAAAAAAAAATACAACCAAATAGAAAGACAATGACTAGGGGTAGACATCGATAGAATTGGCAAGTTCTACACATATTTTGACCCAACCCATAGTTATTGACTTGAGAATTATTTATGTTGAAACCGACCAATACAAATTTTGTTAGAATTAATAACTCAAAAGCTAAACTAATTGAAAAAAAAACATTATTACTATTGAAGTCTAGCCATGTCTTTTAATTTTCTTTTTAGATGGGCATTTAAAATTGACTTGAGAATTATTTACGTTGAAACCGACCAATAAAAATTTTGTTAGAATTAATAACTCAAAAGCTAAACTAATTGAAAAAAAAACATTATTACTATTGAAGTCTAGTCATGTCTTTTAATTTTCTTTTTAGATGGGCATTTAAAAACGCAATGCATGAGAAGTGTGCAATAGCAACCAAAAAGTAAAGAGTATTTTTGGATTCTTTATTTTGGGTATATATACGTGAAACTTTTAGTACAATAGGATTTTGGGTTTGAATTTTTTTGGATTTTTATTATCATTCTTGAAATATAAAATATATTGGGTATTTGATTAAGACTCTTGTATCAAAAAATAATATTAGTAGATTTATTTGTGACGTTGAACGTGAACTAAACTAATTTGTCGAATCATATAAAAAAAATTGTCTTATGTTCTTGGTTATTTTTGCGCTTTTGATATGTTAAATAAGTGATATCAAAACTAGTTAGGAGGTCATAGTTTATAGAATATATGGTAACAAGAAAATTTGAGACTGGTAATAACAATATCAAAACCATATAAACATAAAAAGAGGTTCTTAAGATGTATTTAAATAATCAATTATATACTTTGAAAATAGATAAAGGTTATGACGTTAAAAGAAATGAATTCAAATGATGTGATTCTAAAATGCAACAGGTTGATGTAAAGATACAAACTGACGATCAAACAATGATTTTGTTATCTTTAGTGTCTGATTCATATGATGTATTGTTGTATTCACTACTTAAAGAAATGACTACATTGACAATAGATAAGGTAATAATGGCTCTATTAAAAACTAGTAATAAGAAGCAATTAGTTAATTCTTCATGTAGAGATAGTCTTGCTATAAAAGGTAATTCAAGAGCAAGCTCAAATAATGGAAAAAGCACATCTATTAGAAGATATACAAGTAGAAATAAAAATTGGTTAAATCTCGTCAAAGATGTAATATTGAGTGCTTCTATTGTCATAAGAAAAGACATATAAAAAAATATTTAAAAGAAAGATTGAAAACCATTAAAGTCCTTAATGAGAAGAGAAAACAAGATGCTAAAATGGCAAATGTAATTGAAACTTGTAATATTAAGAGTAGTGTAATTTGTGTGACAACTGATGATAGTTCACAGAATAATTGAATTTTGGATTCAGCTTTCTTATTTCTTGTTGAAGCAAGTTTATAAAAACAGTGTAGGAACAATATTACCGATAACTTCAAAGTAACTGCTTGGGTTGAGTCGCGGACTAGGTCGCTCTCTTTAAGACGTTTCGCGGCTCTGCCCAATTTGTGCAAGCAAACACAAATTGCCTCGTCTCCCAGATAAAACAAATAATCGTAATTGCCTCGTAACTTCACCGACCGGATGGGCGGGAATGCTACACCGTAAAATTTGTTGCTTCGGAAAACTAAAAGAATGCTTAAAATTGTAGAAGTTGTAGAGAGAATTGTTTTCGTGAGGAGATGAGAGATTGATTGATGTGTTAAAATGAGAAAACCTTCTTTTTATAGGCTTTAAAAACGCAGTAGCAATTATGAATAAAACGGTAATGTCTAGAATTAAGAATGTAACTACCATTCTCGAGTAATGAAAAGTAACGGCCATTTTCGTGATTAAAGATGAGTAATGAACATTTTGTGAATAAATACGAGCAACAGCTCTTTTTTCTGAATTAGTTAAGACAACTGACCATATTCTTAATAAAGGAACATAACTACTTTTTTTTTTTTGAAAAAAATATATATATATATATATATATATATACCAACCATTTTTGTAAGTGGAAAAGTTTTCCTTAAAAAGAATATTTTTCCAAAAATAAAATACCACTTCACCTCATACACACGCACAAGCACTCGGACTCGGCTCGTCGGCTCGGCTCAAGACGGCACGGCCGGTCGGTTGACGGACGGGACGGCCAGCGTGGGCGCAAGGCGGTGTGGTATCACATTTGCCTAGGTCCTCTCCCCTTCCACAAAAGTGGGTGCCCTAATCCCAATAAAGCAAACTCTTCACTATTTATACCTCTTTAAAATATTATAAAAAGCAATGACAAGGCACAATTCCCAACATCTATTTTTTAATAAATTTCATTTTTTTCAACAATCCACTTTGAATTTTATATAAAAATAATTTTCATCGAAACTGATCAATTAAAAATTATAAGATCAGGCATAAGCAAAAAGGTGTCTATCGACTTCAACTTTGCATAGTGTTGATGCTTTAGAATACACCAGAGTAACTCGTAGTTTTGAACTCTATCTCTAACAATCATCACACACACAACCTTTCCAAGGTGTAGTTCGAAAAAGCCCGTGCTTTACGGCCATACACGGGTATCCCAGTATAGTGAACGCCTAGTAAATTTTGCCCAAAAAATTTTCATGAAGTCGCCACACTTCCACATTCACATAGGTGAGTCATCAAGAATACTCCCGTAGCTATGTACTCCACTCCATATAGAGTATAGAACTCATTAAGAGTTTAACAAATAACTCATCCTTTTCTATCGCTTCAGACTTCGTTGTAACAATATAGAATGAGATTTGATTAATAGCATGATACATCTCATATCACTTCACGACTTGTTATTACCCTTTGAACTTATTTCTGGGATCTCCGCCTATAAGTTACCATCATAAGTGACTCTTCATTCGCAAGGGCATTAATCCCATTCCTTTTGAGGTTTTGAAAACCTTCTCTTGGTAATCCTTTCGTCAAAGGATCTCGCCAAATTTTCATCGAACGCATACGATCCACTCTCCCGCTCCCGTTGAGAGAAATTCTCAATGCGCACTATGCCTACGACGACTCGTCCTTTTGCCTGTAGTAATCTGCTTCGAATCTTGCAATAGCCACAGATTATCATTTGTGGATCAAGACAAATGGTATCGGTTTTTTCCCATAAAGCGGATCTCGGCCTAACAAACTTCTTAGCGGCTGCTTCTTCACTAGAAATAGTGCTATCATTTCAGACTCATTGTAGATTGAGCCAATATTGTTTGTTTCTTAGACTTCCAGGAAAGACTCCACTATGTTAAAAATATAGCCACTAGTTGCTTTGGAGTCTTCGATAAAGTGTTCCAATCAAGCATCGTATCCTTCCAAAACAAATGAAACTTTTTATAATGTAATCCAAGGTTCATAGTTCTTCTTTAAGGTATCTCATAACCCTTTCAATAGCATTCCAATGCTCTATACTAGGTCTACCGGTAAACCTACATAGTAGTCCCACAACATAAGCTATATGCGGTCTAGTGCAATGAGCGTAACGTAAGCTACCAATGATGCTCGCGTACTCGGTTTGTCTAACACCATCTCCTGTTCTTGAACAACTTTACACTAGGATCATAAGGAGTACATGCAAAGCTGGAGTTAAAGAAGTAATTATATTTCTTTAAGATCTTCTCAATGTAGTGAGATTGATCTAGAGAAATTCTCTTTCGACCTAGTTATTTTTATACCAAGGATTACACTCGTTTCTCCAAGATCTTTCATATCAAAATTAGCTCTTAACAACATTTTGACATTATTCACAACATAAATATTTGATCCAAAAATAAGCATGTCATCCATATATAAACATATAATAGTGCAAATATTATCTTCTAATTTATAATAAATGCATTTGTCACTTTCATTTATTTTGAATCCATGTGAGATAACTAGATTATCAAATTTTTCATGCCATTGCTTAGGTGCTTGTTTTAGACAATAAAAAGATTTATCTAATTTACAAACTTTATTTTCTTGACCTGGGATAACAAAACCTTCAGGTTGATCCATATAAATTTCTTCTTCTAAATCACCATTTAAGAAAGCATTTTTAACATCCATTTGATGTACTACTAAATCATGGATAGCAAATGTAGAGAGAAAAGTACACGTATGGAAGTTATTCGTGTAATGGTGAAAAGGTATCAAAGAAATCTACATTTTCCCTTTGCCTATATCCTTTAACTACAAGACGCAGCTTTATATTTTTCAATAGTACCATCCGAGGTTTCAATTTCTTTTTAGTATCCATTTACATCCAATGGTTTTGCAACTGTGGAGGTAAGTCAACTAAATGCCAAGTCTTATTATACTCAAGTGAGTCCATTTCATCATTTATGGCTTCTTCCCATAAGTTGGCATCTAAAGAAGATAATGCTTCTTAATAGTTTAGGGATCTTCCTCTAAGGTATAAGCATAAAAATCAGACCCAAAATCCTTAAGGTTCGAGCTCGTTTACTTCTTCTAATTTCGTGTTTAATTCTTCGGTTTGTTCACTAGTTCTAGTTATAGGTAAACTACTGTAAGACGAGCCCCCACTATTTTTAAATTTAAAGGGAAACCTATATTCATAGAAAGTCACATCATTTGATTCTATAACTACCGATCTTTTAAGTCATAGAATTTATAAGCTTTACTATTCACAACAGTATCCTATGAATACACATTCATACGCTCTACTAGCAAGTTTATTTCTTTTAGGATCGTGGGATTCTAACATAGGCTAAACAACCCCAAGTTTTAAAATAAGTTAAATTAGGTTTCTTATTTTTCAAGATTTCATAGGGTGAAATTTTATTTGTAGATTTAGGCACTCTATTTAAGCACATGTATAGACGGTTAATAAAATTTCTCCCCACCAATGGGAAAGACTGAGTTTAATAAAATTGCAACAACCTGATTCAAGAAAAGTTCTATTTTTTTCTTTCAGCTTGCCATTCATTTCGTGAGAGAATAAGGTGCGGTTTTTTTCATGAATGATTCCATGAGTTTTATAAAAGTCATTGAAGATATTGGAATCATATTCGGTGCCTCTATCACTTCGAAACCTTTTATTTTTCCACGTTAAGTTGATTTTCAATCTCACTATAAATATTTTAAACATATCAAATGCTTCACTTTTATTTTTCATTAGATATACATAAGTGTAATCCGAAAACTTGTACTATCTATAAAAGTTATAAAATAGCGTTTTCCATTTCTTGTTAAATTTCCATCAAGTTCACATATATCGAATGAATTAATTCTAAAGGTTCTGGATTCTCTAACTAATGATGATGGAAGTTTTGGTTATTTTAGCTTGACTACAAAAATCACATTTTTCGAAATCATTTAAAGATAGTTTAGGAATTAGTTCTAAACTACTCATATTCTTGATTATGCGTTTATTAACATGACATAGTTAGCATACGCCAAATATTAAAAGAACTCAACATGTAAGCGAAAGAAATAGTTTTATTGATTTCAACATTTAATTTAAACATGCCATCACATGCATCTTTTCCCAACAAATATATTATTTTTAGTTATAGTATATAAATCCCACTTATAGTTTGAGTAAACCCGGCTTTTGTTAAGAAGATATCCCAAACTAAATTCTTCTCATCTCCTGAGTACGCAGGACATCCTTCAAGATGACGGTCTCTTCCAGAGGTAAACTTCAAAACCACCTCACCAAGATCAAAGAACTTTAAAGTGGAGTGGGAGTCACCCAAAGAACACTTTCTTATCCTCAATCGAATAGGATTTGAACATGTCTCGATCATAGCAAACACGGGCGAGAAGCACCAAGTGTCTACCCACCACCCTCGGATCCACCAACAAAATTGACTTGATATCATCATAGCAATGAGTTGATCTTCGGTGAAGGTTCCGCCTGGGGCGGTGACGATTCCTCGTTCAGCCTAGCCAAGGGCCGTGTCTATTACAACTATAACACATGAACGTGTTATTCCTTAGGGGTTGGGTCCATTCCGGGAGGATAGCTTCTATTTCTATTTTGGTGGTGGCGGTTTTGATTATTACTACGATTATGAATTTTCATATTTCTACCTTTAGGTTTTCGAATTATAGAGGAAGGTTTCTTATTGGTACTATTATTTGAGACTACAAGTACTTCATCTCTTTGGTCGTCTTGTTTTCTAGCTTCTTCTTCTATTCTTAAATCCAAGTTATAAGACTTTCTAAAGAAAATTCCTTGGTTTTATGCCCAAGTGTATTCTTAAAATCTTTCCAAGGGGGGTAATTTATCTATTATAACAAATCTACTTGAAATTGTTCATCTAAAGCCATACCTTGAAGTTATTTCGTGTGCTATCTTCTCATAGCTCACGTGGATTGAAGCTAGTCGATTTGCCATCAATCATTTGAAACTTCATGTATCTACTAACAAAGTACTTCTAGTACCACTTGTCGTATTTCTTTTGAAGTGCTTCCCAAATTTCCTTAGCAGACTTATCACAGTTATAATAATCATACAAGTCATCAGCTAAACCATTAAGAATATAATTTTTGCAGAGAAAATCATTTTCCACCCAGGTGTCTAAATCCTTAGTTACGACTTTTCAAGAGAGGATTAGACCGTGTTGGTTTTTCAAGAGTAAGAGCGTAAACAACTTTTTCATGGTTAAGAAAAACAACATTTTTTGTCTCCATCTTTTAAAAGCTGTAATCCTTCAAAACGGAATGGTTTGTTTAGATCGCCAGCTTAGCATTTAAGAGACGTATGCATTGAATACGCCTTAAAATTGTTCAAGCAAGTTTATAAAAACGGTTGTAGGAACAATATTAATGATAACTTCAAAGTAATGCTTGGGTTGAGTCGCGGATTAGGCCGCTTCTCTTTAAGACGTTTACGCTTCTCGCCTAATTTGTAAAGCAAACATTCGTCGTCCCCAGGGATAAAACAAATTACGTAATCCTTCCTCGTAACTTCACCAGACCGACAAGACCGAATGCTACACCGTAAAAATTTGTTGCTCGGAAAACTAAAAAGAACGCTTAAAATTGTAGAAGTTGTAGAGAGAATTGTTTTCGTAGGGAGATGAGATTCCGATTGATGTGTTAAAATGAGAGTCAAACCTTCTTTTATAGGCTTTAGAAAACGTAGCAATTATGAATAAACCAGAATGTCTAGGAATTAAGAATGTAACGGCCATTCTGAGTAATGAAAAGTAACGGCCATTTTCAGATTAAAGACGAGTAACAGATATTTTTGTGAATAAATACGAGCAACGGCTCTTTTTTTTCTGAATTAAGAAGACAACGGCCATATTCTTAATAAAGGAACATAACGGTTACTTTTTTTTTTTGAAAAAAAAATATATATATATATATATATATATATATAACAACCATTTTGTAAGTGGAAAAAATTTCCTTAAAAAGAATATTTTACCAAAAACACGCACTCGGGCTCGGCTCGGCACGGCCGGTCGGTCGGACGGACGGCGGCGGCGCGCGCGCGTGTGTGGTATCACATTTGGTCCCCTCTCCCCCTTCCCAAAAAAGTGGGTGCCTCGGCCCAATCCCAATAGCAAACTCTTCACTATTTATACCTCTTTAAAATATTATAAAAAAGCAATGTGGGACAAGGCACAATTCCCAACATCTATTTTTTAATAAATTTCATTTTTTTCAACATTTCTTATATGTGCAAATAAGAAGTTGTTTGATAGATACAAATCTTAGGATGATGGCTATATTTTGATGACAAATGGTTTAAGGAGTAAGGTAATTGATATGGGTGTTGTAAAAGTGAAAATGTTTGATGAAGTTATTCGAACATTAGGTGATGTAAGACACGTATCTAACTTAAGGAAAAAAATTGATTTCTTTGAGTAAGTTAGATATTTTGAGATATGGTTTTTTTAACGAGGAATGAATACATGGAGATTGATAAAGGTTCATTGGTTATTATGAAAGAAAAAAATGAGAAATAACTTATACAAATTGATAGGGGTCATGTTTAAAGTGAAGTTGCAATCATTGTTAAAGATAAGTTAAATGTTGGTGTAAAGTTGAACTTGAAATCTTACGATAATAATAATAATATGAGACAAAAAAATAAGTAAAGTTCAATGAAAATGCTATAGTTTTTATTGACAAGAGTATGATGTCAAAGAATTGCTTTTAAAGTAAAGCAAGTAAGAGTACATTTGTCTTTGTTTGAAGATAAAGTAGTGGATGCACCGTGGACATGTCATAAAATGGTGCTTTGTGTTGATAGAGTTTGAGCCAATGAAAATTGTTTGGATTGATGGCTCAAAAGCAAAAGTAATTAAGAAAGAAAAAAAATTAAATTAAATTATTTTAAAAATTTTAGACAATAATTTTTATGTAAAATTAAATTACACTAGTGAATTTTTCAAAAATTATAAATTAAATTTTGTATAAAATAAATAGGAAAATACTATGACTCTGTGCCAAATTATAAGGTTAAAAAGTTTTTTATGAAGGTGCAAACGAATGGAATCATGGAAAGGTTACCATCAAGGCCTAAGAGTATAGTTTTACTCGTAATGTGCAATTTTATTTTATTTTATTTTTTTTTCATTTTGAGAGGATTTTCTTGATATTAATAAAAAAGTTACAATTACAAGAGTTTAGTTACAAGATACTTAACTACAACCTGATGCATGAATATCTAATAACACAGCTTTTAATCACACATTAGTTTGAGGGAATAAACATTAAGTAGCTTTCAAAATTCTTGCAATTGGTATGTACCATCAAAATATTGTGTTTCTCTGATAATTATCATGTATATTTCATTATTATTTCTGTTCTGTTTCTATACAAGAGTTAAGATATATGTATACAAAGAAAACTAAAATTAAACAATAACCATAATTCCTGCACATCTATGTTTTATGGCTCCACTAATATTATTATTTGCTCCATGTTTTACTCCACTGAGCATTGGTGTCTGCCACTGTTACAGCATGTACCACAACACATAACAACATGTAGACTTTATTTTGAAATTTTTTATATCCTGAACCTTCTGAATGCAATGAGAGTACGAAATATAAGAGGATTTCATTTTTATCGTTGGGCTTCCATTCAAAACATTTTATAAGAGCTAAAAAAATTTTGACAAAACATTCCTTATTAAATTGAGAAATTTTCATACGTAAGTAAAAAAAAAGTAAATATATCTTTAGTCATAAGTCAATGAAATAACAAGTAATTCGAAGTTTTTTTCACTCTAAGAACAAAGTGAACAAATTATTTTTTTACAGATCAAATTAATTCTCACTTCCAAACAATATTAGATATACAATCAAAGAAATAATTAATTTAAGTTTATTAGACAATGTCAGGTCCCGAACTAAAATACAAAGAGAGGTATCGATGATGCTAGAAACAAACCCACTGAAAGTTACATGCTAAGTGGATTGAATATTACATAAAAGACTTGAAAACTTTACATCTAAATTTAACTAAATAGTTGTACTCTTTTGAAGAGTGCCAAGTTAGAAGACTTGTTTCATCATTAGGAGAAGATAATTCAAGAATTAATATTGCATTAGGAGAAGCTTAAAAGTTGACTCTCGAGGTATCCACCTATCTTCCTAAATATTGGCAGTACTATTTGTACCTACTTTCTATCGAGTTTCAAGCTGTATTAGCTTTCTAATTTCATGTATACCTCTCCAACCTCAAGCGGGGTTGTATCCAATCTGATCATTCCAAAAACCATCTTTATAAATGATCATTCCAAAAATCATCTTTATAATATTTAGGATGTAGCAATGAAGATGATAAGGAATCTAGATTGGCTAAGAGTCTCCTCCCTTATTTAGCAAAAATAGCTAGAATTGTTAACTGTGCATCTTGAAAACCCAACCTACCATTCTTTCTACACCTCTTCATTACTTCCAATTATGTAAATGGATTTTAGATTTTGTTTTTCTAGCTATGATAGATTTAATATTGTGGCAAAGAGCTGTAGGTTGTGTAAAGCACAACATAAATAGGTATGACAAAAACGACCAATTTAAGTTGTGTTTGACGATCAATTATGAATAAAAATTATTTTCCCCTCCAACTTTTTTCTTACTTATCTACAATGGAAACAAATGCCTCTTTCTTACTTCCGATGAGTGTCAGTAAACCAATGTACATATTTATTCTTCCGATACGACTAATTCGCAAAAGGTCTAACAAAACTGCTATTTAACTTGAGCTCCAAGATTACAAATAAATAAAAAATAGCTACAAGATTTCAAACACAATTGGATTTAAGTACATCAATACCTCAACTTGTCATTGTGCCAGATGATAAATAAAAAACATTCTTTCACTAGTTAATATGTTAGTCCGATCTAATAACACTTACAAATAGTGATAAGGTGAGGAAAAATTATTCATTTAATTATTGAACAAGTTGTAATTCCCCTTCATCAACATGTCATTTCGGTCGACCAATAAATAATTCATCGAAGTGAAACATATGAGAGAAAATATGAGGGAAAATGTGAGATTTTAAACTGCAATATAATAATTACAATATTGTGTAAATAAATTACATGTTACACAATTTGAGACTCCAGCAACAGCATCTCAAAATTTCGCTGTCTCCACCAACACGCCTTCATACATATAACATATGGTACATTAAAAATACAAATTTTAAGGGAAAAAAAATTCTGCTAGACCTCATAAAGTATAACGCAGTCTAGCTGATTCTGACAACCAACTTAGTTGCAATAATGTTGCCCGCAGTCTTCGCTTTCATTGAATTCAATTATCATCATCCATCATGTATTTATTTCTTCCTTGTGTTTTATCCTTGTTGGCCAGAGCATTCAACTGTTTTTCTAACTGCAAGCCAAAAAGAATAGAACAGATATTAGTTCTGGAATACACCAAAATAAGAACGATATTTTCAGCTTGTTCAAGCATGCTAAAACCACAACTAGAGCCATCCAAATGCCAAAAGATTTCCAGATAAAGGGGCAGAAACCTGAGAATTTTTCATCTTCTGCCTCTGCAATTCTTCGGCAAGGCTTGTGATTCTGATATTATAGATTAGTAAGTAGATTGTAAAATTGAATTTAAAATTTGTTATCATAAGAAACTATCAAAATCCAAAAGTACCTCTGCTGCAAATTAAGCAGCTGCGACAGCAAATCTCTCTCCCGGGAGGTAATTTGAGATGCCTGCATGTAGTGCATATCAGACAGTTATTTTAACATTTCCACCTGAACAACTCAATTTGATTTCCTTCGATGAACAATACAGTATTAAATGGAAGGCACATTAAATATCAGGAATAAGTAAATTAGAAGAAGAAAGGCAATGTTCCACTGAATTAGCATATTAGGATGATATAATGTGCATGAGTTTACAAAAATGCAGCTTTTCTTTCTTTTTTATTTTTGTGAGCAGGTGGGGGATAGCAAAGAGGATGAACACAAAGCAGATCTATGGACCTGAGAAGAATAGAAAGTTTTCGCTTTCAAAAGTTACAGATGTTAATCATAAAAGATACATAAAAAATGGTATTAAGAGGCCTTTCCAATGTGTGCTGCAGTTTGCCACTAGGCTGCCCTTAACAACAATAAAGGTTAACAGAATGACCCCATACCCGCAAAAGGTCAGATGCGCTTGTATCAGCAGACTCCGCTTGCTTGCCTGTCAAGCCACATGTTAAATCCCAAAATACATACTAATACGCTTTTGAGGACAAAAATGTTCATAACCGAGGGATGAGAACCAGTACCAGAAGTTTGTTCCAAATACTTGATCAATTTAACAATCTCTTCCTGTCAAAAGACATTCAAAAAGTAAAGGCACAATATCTATCCAGCAGAGAATAAGATGCACAAATAAAAACATACCCTTTGAATGATGTTCTGCTGCAAAATACATTGTAGAGATGGGAGCAGCATAGCAGCAGTAACATTCGGTGTGGTTGGACTGATCAAACCTCCATAATTAGTGCCAACGGAACAGTTTGTAGGACCCTAATGCAGAGATAAAAATGCAATGGTTATAAAGCCATGGACTAAAAGATCTACTGCTAACTTCCATTCTTATTGTTAACACATCCAAGCATCACTATGAAAAAAGGACAAGAACTTGATGAAAAATAACTAATTTAAGATGGGAATCCTATGTTATTTCTCAAAAGCATCAAAAACTGCGGAAAAAGATCACTGCTTCATAGGTGTTTTAAATACAGCAAAAACAATGTGTTTATACCTTGGGACCAAGATCTGCTGAAGTGACTTTAAAGCGCCCCTTGCATTGGACTACAGCTCCTTCTGATGTATCCTCTGTTAACATAGAGATATAGCAAATACATAGAGCAGCACTAAGAGGCTATAACAATCAATTAAATATTGAAAAAAAAAATATGAGCAACACATACCAGACGAAGGGATACTTGTATCTCTCTTCTGCCAATGCATCGGACCACTATAGTTTCGATCTAGTTGATATTTCAATTGCTGAGAATCCCTTAATAAATATTTTCAAGATACCCAAGTCATTAATCTTCCAACTAAGCTTTTCGACCCAATAAATGGCAGTAAAAAAAGAAATATCTAACTAATAGGAGCCTCATGAGACTGTGAAAGATGAGGGAAATAAGAGCAATGTTGTAGCATAGGCCATTAGAAGCTGTCTAAACACAGAAAATTTGACTTGCATTTTGGTAACATAAGGCTCTGAGCAATGCAATACTGATTCTATCAAATGATTGTTTCAAGAGGACATGCAAGAATGCAAGGAATATAAGCACGGGAGCAGCATTATCAATATACAAAAATGCCCATGCTGCATGATAATGAGACTTGAGAAAGTCAAATGCCAAGATACAGGACAATAAGTTGTGAGTCTTAACTTCTTTTCGCTGAGAAAGGAGGTCAACAATGCTTGACATTACAACCAAAATTTTCCATTTTGTAGAATCTCCGTTCAAATTTCAATTCCAAACCTTGATTAGCAATTCAGCAAGTACTAGTTAAAATGCAAAAAAAATGTAGGAAATGAAAACCACCATGATGTGCAACAAGAGAATGTGATGTTAGGTTTTCTGGAGCATATTACTTAAAAAAATTATTTCCTTTTCAGGTTTGTTTTTCTATATATAATTTATACATTCAAGGACTAAGTTATGGAATTCAATAAATGGATTATTATATCCTCCCTATTATTCCCCTACCTCTCCTCACCCCATTTTTTCTTCTTACCCAAGACTCTAATTCCTATGCTTCATCTTTTCTAATCTCTAATGTCTATCCCTCCCTCCCAATAAAGAAATAACAAAGTTATCACCAAAAGATAACAAAGTTTTCTAGAAGAAAGCTCACCTGTTCCCGTTGCCAGTAACCCTTTTAGGAGAAACAGTATTGTCTGGTAGTAGTGTACCACTCAGGCATTTTTTATGTTCAGGTATGACATGAGACAATAAAGAACTACTTTGTCCAGAATATTCACCCTCATTTTTATCATTCTCTATATCCGTAGGTGTTGGACTAGTCACAGTCACATCATCCTCACAAACATCAAAACAACCTCTGCATCAGGAAAAGGGTAGCTTAAATCATCAGTTACTAGGATAGAAATATTCTTCAATATATAGTCTTGAAATTTATCAAAAGTTTACAAGAGAGTAGAACAACAAGAAGGACAAAAGAGGGTGGACAACTGAATGCATTCAATGCCATAACAGAAATCAATTTACAGCAAAGCAGATATTTCCTGATAGGTTGAAGGGAAACGTTGCAGAGAAATACCAAGTAACCTAAGGTGGCTTAAACAAATAAGCTTAGTAACTTTCATGTCTTAATTCTGGCAATATAATCATCCATGCAGAGTAATAATAATTTAACACAAACTTGTAAAATGGCAAGTGAAAAGCTATTTAAAATAGTAATTTAAAATTATCATTGAAAGAATCATACTTAAGTGCTTGAAGAGGTTTGATTGGAAAGGAAGCGATACGCTCCAAATCATGAAGATTGGTGAAAGTATCCTGAGAGGAACAGGAACAGGGACGATTCAGAAGCACAGAAGAATAAGTAGAAATACAAATACTGAATAACTGTATCAAAATGAAATGAAAACAAATCTTTTTTTGCAAGGTTACCTCCTTACTAGGTGAAGCATTTGAGTCGTTAGCCATTTCAGGTGACACCATCTCTCCTAAAAACCTAATATCTTCATTTTGTTCGCTTTGCTTCTTACCCATATCTGGATCTTCAGCATTTGGCATGTCTTCATCCTGAATCTGTGATTAAAAGGTGCTGGTAAATATACAGTAAGTTACAGAGTAAAATAATAGTAGCATGCACTAATGCACTACTAGTCTACAAACAACAATCACTTTCAGTTCCAACTTCCAAGTAGGGTCTGAGTAGCCAGACTCTATAACAAGAACAGTACTTACAAGGGCAGCCTGACTTTTCAGATCTTCAAGGTTAAAATTCCAAGCACTGATTCCTCGAATGTACTCTTGCTGCAGGAGAAAATTATATATTAAAGGCACCATTGAAATTTGACTATAAAACTTCAAAGCTTAAACTGAATAAACTTCATCATATCACAACAGCAATACAGGCAAAACTTTGCTTAAGGAGTTGTTACACATTAACCCTTATTTATGGTTACGAAGGCGTAATCTGGAACTTCTAAATAGAGATATAGAAAATCATTAGGACCTAAATTCCTTATGCATAGAATTCATATTTTGCCTACAATTAGGAAACCTTCACTGGTGCCTTAAAGTAAAGATAGTGCAACCCCATCGATAGCAGGTGATACGTACAGCAAGTAAACTTCAGCAAGGTGAAACTTAGAGCATATAGGGGGCCAAAAGTAAATGAGAACCTCAAAAAGGTAAAGCTCTTTTTTTCTTCTTCAGAATCTCAAAGGGGGAAAGCTGGACTCACAACAGGTCAGTAAAGTTTAAATGCATCAGTAAACTAAAAATATACTATTCCATAAGTCTAAACTTTCAAATTTTCTTCCAAATTTCAAGTAAAGGCCAAACTTTCACAAATTTGCATACCCCACGTGAGCATTATTGATTCAAAGCCCTCAGTGCAGTTGTAAAATAAAAACAGGGAAACTGCAGAACAAATGTTTGCTAGTATGCAAGTTGTTACATATCATTCATTTTCACTTGTTTTCAATTTATTACCTGCGATAGATGCTCTTTATCACCATAAAGAGCCTTATTTTGTACAAGAAGATCGGCCTCCTTTGCCTAAACCAACAAGCTTGGTCAGAGCAGTTGACAGAACTTGTATCATATCTAATAACAAAGCATGCAAACTGGAAAGACAAAAGTTTGATGAGCCAGAGACCTTAAGCATCCTAAAGCGATCACCTAGTGGAGCAAGTCCTTCTAGAATGGTGCGAGCCAAATACTCATTTGGACGTGCCTGTTTGAAAAATTGGTGTTTCAAAAGCTTTTCTGAGGTTGGACGTTTCTTGGGATCCTTCACTAAGCAAGCAGCTACCATTTCCTTGAAAGACTGGCATATCATCATGTTATAAGAATACTATTAAAAAATGTCCATACAAGTTTCAACATAACATCAAAAACCTTTGAAAATCTCTTGTCTCTTTCATAGTCGAGACCTGGAGGTGCATTTTGTAAAGTCATCAGGAGAACCTACAAGAGAGAGGGGGAGTAGAAGAATGTTTTCAGACAATTAGCACCATCAAAAAACCTACAGTACCAGACACAGATTTATATTAGAAGTTTACTTTCATTGGGGGGTACTTGGAAAATGGAGCATGGCCATGAGCAAGCTCCAACGCTGTTATTCCAAATGACCAGATGTCTGCCCTGTTTATGGATCCAACAAAAATCTTAGAAAAATGTGATCATCAATGACAGACAAGGTTGAAAAGAAGATAGAGAAAAAGATCTTAAGTACACATCATAGAACCCACTCACTTAAAGTCATATCCATGCAATTGTTGCATTACTTCAGGAGCCATCCTGAGTTAGAAGGGGACAAAATAAATTATTATTATGCACTTCAAGTTCATGACTGAACCAACAGCAGTTCTAGGACCTCAAATACTAATAAAAAAAATATACCAGCAAGGAGTTCCGACAAAAGTATTTCTTGAGCGCTGTCTATCTCCAGTATCAAACATGCCTGCTGCCACTCCAAAGTCAGCCAACTTGACTGCACCATCAGAATCGACTAAAATATTACCAGCCTGCAACATAAAAAATTTAAAAAAACCTTTGATGAAAACAAGATTTCAACACTTAACAACTAGAGCAGATAATCTGTAGATATCATAGAAATGGATGAATAAATTTTCTTTGCATAAGATACTAAAATCTATAGATTAAAAATAAATTAAAATCAAAAGATATAGTTCACTTGGTATTACCCAAAGAAGATAAATGAATGAAAAAAGAAATTTAACTATGCAACATACATAATGTTAATCTCCACACTTATTTCCTTTTCTCGGTACCAATTTACATTTGTTTTTCGTCATAACAGGACAAATATACAGTTATCTGGTACTAAAGGCAGTATCTAACTAAAAGCACAAAATATTAAAGGGGGAACTCACAATATAAGAATGAGTTAGACGAAAATTCAAAGTGTAGTTTGAGTTAGGCCAATTTCGCAAGGAAGATATCCCAAATCATTTACACACCTATGTAACCACGTTAGGATGTGTGTCTAAATCAAACTACATTGTAAATTTACGCAAAACTCGATGCTATATTAGGTTATTACCGAATATTAAAAGGTAAAATATCCCAGGTAATTAGTAAGAGCAGAAGATCAAGTATGATACCTTCACATCTCTATGTATGTGCCCATGGGAATGAAGATAAGCAAGAGCTTTGAGAACCTCACGCAGTAAGGTCGCAATAACCATCTCTTCAAAACCATCAGGAAAGGAAGACTTCATTATGTGCAGGCAGGAACCCCCAGCCATATATGGCATCACAACCCAAAGGTTGTGCCCAGTAGTGAAAGAGCAATGTGATCGTAGTACATTTGGATGATCAATCAAGATCATGATCTGTACCTCTCTTCTGATACCATCCTACATAAATTTGCAATGTGAAAATAAAAATTTATATACTTTGATTCTTTGAATATGCCAGGGCCCAATTGAAGTATTGAGACAAAGATCGTCAAAGAAATAAAGAAAAAAATTTCGTAGGTTTTGTGACAATGATAAAAAATAGTGTTACAGAAAGTGGAAGCTTAACTATTCTGAGAATCATCTGACTACAGAGGCCTTGAATATGTGTCCAACACAACACAGAAAGAAAAATATTTAACACATCATATAAACAACCAAAAGTTTCATTTAATTATCAAATAATGTTGTGAATGTTACTTTTCTACAATGAGTTGCTGCATCTATGTTGGAACAAATACCTCCTTAAAAATGGAATGTAAAGTACATGTTATAAACCCAAAATGCTAGTTCAATTCATAAATAGGATTCAAAGTATAAACATCTATTAAGCACCAATCCAAAAAGAAAAGAGGAAATAAGCATTTCAAGCTAAAAAGGAACATTTGCACACGTACCAGATCACTGTTACATTTTTCCAGGTCAAGAACCTTGATAGCAACTATCTCATTGAATGGAATGCAGAGAGCTCTGTACACAGTAGCACTGACACCTTCACCGACTTCCTCATATAACTTATAATCTTTTGCATTGACAGGGTACTTTTTCTCTGATACATGCTCCATGCTTTCCTCTCACATAACACTTCTAACACCCACTTTACTCCTAGATGTTGCCAAGTGCATGAATAAAATGTACGCTGAGAAGATGCGTTTCAAATTAGTATCGGGTTCATTCCCCCTGGGTATCATAATTCCTTTGCTCTGGATCCAGCGACTTCATTCAGATCATTATTTTCTTTCAAAGCCAAAGAAATATTGAAAACCCTAACATGTAGCCAATAATAAACACCAAATATACTTTAAGAAATGTGGGAACAAGGTAATTGAAACAAGGTCACACAAACTCCACAACTTACGCAATCTATAGCTTAAATCTCAGCTTCATTTTCAAGTTCGCTAAGAATAATAATAATCTCAATCTTAAAAAACACAAGGGAACAAATCAAAACATAATCTATAAATAAAATGATCATGCTTGAGGAAAAAAACTTACAAACATAGCTCAATTGCAACTGCACAGAGTCAAAAGCCAAACAAAGCGCGATCAATTCAATCGGATTGAATTATTCAACCAAATAAATTAATGGAGGGGAAGCACGGACCTAGGGTTTCCAAAGGCAGAGTAGACCCAAACTCCGTAACTTTCCGTACGGTTTGGTTAAAATAGTGATGGAAGACAAAACTGAATCGGAGACGAATGGAAGCAAAAGTAGAATTCCTCACTTAAAAACTAAAAGACGCCGACTCAAACAGTAGTCAGTTGTACATCGACGACATGAACAGGAACGATGTTCATCCCATCAAACTTCCGTTGTTTCTGTGTATCTCTCTTTCTATCTCAGAGTCTATATATGATATCCAACTGTCGATGAATCTATGGTCTCGGATCCAGCCTTTAAAAAATAGAAAGTTCTGTACTTTAATTATTGTAAAGATCACAATTTCATTTTATTTATTTTTAGTAATAATTTAATTTTATTATTATAAAAAATATAATTTTTTATTTTATTTTTCATTGTTTTGAATTACGTTAAATATATACCATTATAATTTAAATAAATTATAACTAAAAATAATAATTTTTTTATAATTATTATATATGATAATAATAATAATTTTATATTCTTATCTTATTTAATTTTTTCAATAAAAATAAGATTAAATTGTTATAAAAATAAGTACAAAATTTAAATCATTTTTTATAATAGATGAATAATAATAAATGATATTTTTTTCTTAAAATTAAAAAAAAAAACTATTAGATAGAAAATAGAAAAAACAAAATTTTATGCATCTTGAAACAATAGATTATTTTAAAAATCGAATATGAATTGTGTTGTTGCATTGCAGTAATTTATGATACTTATGAATAAAATTAGAAAGAAAAAAATATTATTCACTAATTGTATAAAATATTTGTGTTTAAAAATAACTTTACTAATGACAAATCATTACTTAATTAATATTAAATAATTTAACAGTATAGAGAATTAAAATAAAGTATGATCCTATTTTCAAAAAAATTGGTTAATTATATAATATTGAAATTGTAGAAGTTATTGTAAACAAATAATTTGTTTAAAATAATTTTTATCAGGTTGTAACCATTTCGTAAAAACATTTTACTAACTTGATTACAAAAATATCGTTAAACAAAAATAATATTAATGCATAAATTTACACAAACCTTTTATTTTATCAATATTATTTAAAATAAAATAATTAATTATTACATTTAACATAATTAAAAATATATGTGCAATTTATGTAATATTAATATTTTTAATGATACCTCATGTCTCATCATACAATTTTTTCTATATTTGTTATAAAAATATTTTCATTAAAATGAATATATATAAATAACAATTAATATATATATATATATATATATATATAGTCTCACTAGTTCAAGTCATGTGCATTGCATTATGTTTTTAAAATTGTAAATTGTTAGACTATGCTATATATGGAACTTGCTTTCTGCCTGTGGATGTGTGGCTTCTTCATCTTTCACTTCGTGATCCTAAATATTCTTGACCTTTTCTACATGTAATATTAATTGTAAGAATGGGTTTAGAGCATATCAACTTAAAATGATAGGAAGATTATGCATATTCTCAACTCCATCTAAAATCTTCTTTTGAGATTCATCCAAATAAGTTTTGAAGTAGTAATTAATTAAGTGACGACATGAGGTATCCCAACAAATTAGCCATCTTTTCCTACAACAGCCTTTTTCCTGCAAGTTTTAGAAAACAAAATAGCATTTATTCTCTTGATCAGAATACAATACTATCCCAACAAATTCCCTTAAAATAGAGGGAATAAATCTTAACTAGCCTCAAAATAAGCCAAATAACAACTATCATCAACACCATCATCATCACCATCACCATCACATGTTTCATTTGTTATTGACATATTAGCTAGAGTCCTAATACTAAAGTTTCATAAAACCTTTTCAACCTTCAATATAAAATCATTCGTGACCATACAAATACATAGCCATCTACCTATCCCTAAAAACCCTGTTATCTGCTTGGGGAATAAATTTAAGCTCTAAGTATGCAAGTTGGCTTTCACTTTATTCCAATTTTGGTTTAGATATAAAGAAAAATTGGGTATTTGGGTTCCAGCCCATCAAACACTTTGGGGCTAGATGTACACCTATTTGACAACCCATTAGCTAATGACCATAATTACCCTAATGCGCAACACGTGTAACCAGCCCAAATCAGTTTAACATTGGCAACAAGACTGACTTATATAGCACATGCACTCCTCGGCGCATTAGCTACACTAGATTTGCAGATTTATGAGAGGTAATCCTATCTACTTAGCACTTCCTAAGCAACAATCTGTTATTGAGGATAGGGAGCATGGGAACATGAAAAAATCTAGAAAAATGATCTTTGGCGAAGGAAGTTCTCAGAAGGAGCACAGTTTTAAAAGGGTGGATGATGCTTGCCCCAAATGACCCTCGGATGAATAAGAATGTTAGTTTGGAATTATCAAGGAGTAGGGAACTCTTTAACGGTTCAAAAACTTAAGAAATTTTTACAATTTCATTCCTTAAAAATTATGATTTTACTAAAAACAAAGCATCAAATTAATGATCTTCAACATTTGAAAGGGATCATTGGATTACATAATTTATATGGTGTATATGCGACAAATACAAATAGTGGATTATGTATATTATGGGACGAGGATGCGGACTTGACTATCAAACTCTTTGCGTACTATTTCATTGAATTCCAAGTGTATAATAATGTGAAAGATACAACATGGATGGATTTTGGAGTGTATGCCAATTGTGATAATATAATTACTTGTGAACAATTACATAATCTTTTGTTGAGAACAAGACTTTGTAATAAAGTGGTATTAATAGGCTACTTCAACGGTATTCTATCTTATAGTGAAAAAATTGGTGGTAGGATTTGTTCACAAACTTCCCTGATTGATTTCAGAAATTTTATTGAGTAATCGGGGTCGGTAGACTTGAGCTTTATTGGACCCATTGTAACTTGAAATAATAAGCGTAATGGAGAAGACATAATTCTTCAAAGAAATGATAAGGGTTTAGTCACATCAACTTGGTGTGATACTTATCCAAATGCTTCGTTACTCCGTAGTGATGTTAACGTGGTTGATCACAGAGCTCTTTTATCATCTACTTCATCTAAAAGGAATCCTATTCATCAATGATTTTGCTTTAAGTGGAGATGGGTAGATATTCCAATCTATGAATAAGTAATCCAAAGAGCTTGGACTCGTTGGTACCAACTTAAGCTCAAAATTGCACAATGTTTGATGGGTATTATTAATTGAAAAAATCTAGCGATTTTAACAATAAATTCCATGCTAAGGTTACTCAACAACATCGTCGGATGACTATTGTTGGCCTAGAGGATAGTGGTAGGTTGTGGCACATTGATCAGGGGAGTTTGGGTGGTATAACAATTGACTAATTTATGGAACTTTTTAACTCCTCGATAATGGAAAGCTTATGCAATGTGTTTCTAGTCGTGTGACAGATGTACAAAATGTTCACCTCATCAAACATGTCACTTATGAGGAAATCCAAATAGTGTTCTCAATTCATCCATCCAAAACCTTAGAACCTAATGGCATGCCTTCATTATTTTTGGCTTGTTGTTTCTTATGATGTAATACATGTTGCAAAAAAAAATTGTATGACACATTGTTAAATGCTATGAACTATAATCACAAGTTTATTGCCTAAAGTTGCTAACCTAAGACTCATGTCACAACTTAAACCGATCAATCTTTTTAATGTTCTCTATAAAATAATTTTCAAAATATTAACTAAATAGTTAAATGCAATCATTTATTATGTGATTAGTATTACACAAGTATTTTTGTTCAATGGAGACTTATAACTAATAATATTTAGATAGCCCATAAGTTACTAGATACTTTGAAAAATCATAGAAGGAATAATCAATAATTTATGGCCCTGAAGTTAGATATGAGTAAAGTTTATGATAAGGTTGCGTGGCTTTTTTAGAAGTTATGATGCAAAAACTTGGGTTTAGTGATTGTTGGATCAGATAGGTGATAACTTATGTTTCTATTATGTCATACTCATGTATAATCAATGGTGAGCCAACTATTTTCTTCTGGCCTAAAAAAGAGTTGCAACAAGGTGATCCAATATTGTCGTTTCTTTTTCTTATCTGTACCGAGAGCCATTTTTGTCTTCTATAGATGGAAGAGATAGTTGGATTACTTAGCAAGATAAAAGAATGTAAGTCAAGTCCACATGTTTCTTATCTTTCTTATTTTTGTTTATTGAAAATTCTCTAGTTTTTTGTAAGAGTTCTCTAGCCAATGTGGAGCGTTTAAAAAGTGTCCTCAAATATTATGAAACTATATAAACATTTTTTACAAATTCAAAACCACAGTAGTTAATAAAGACTTGATTCAGACTTATATAAGCATTAGGGGTCACTCTGGGTTTGAAAAATATACGGGGCTTCCTATTATGTATAGTATAGTGAAGATGGCTCAGGTTAATTATATTATGGATATAGTACATCAAAAGGTTTATAATTAAGCTTTTCGATCACTTTTCCTTACTTATAAAGAGGTCGTTTTAAAGTGTGTGGCATATGTTATGCCAAATTATATCATGCAATACTTTATTTTGAATTTGGGCCTATGTGCTTATATTAATAATGCTATGTAAAAGTTTTGATAGGAATCATCTACGGGTTTTAGGAAAAGCCACTGGTTGTCTTGGAAGAAATTGTGTAAAGTTCAAAATTTTGAAGATTTAGGATTTAAAGATCTATATGCTTTCAACCTCGCCATGGTAACCAAACACTTTTGGCAGATTCTATTTTATCCTAACTCCCTATTGGCCTAGAATTATAAAAGTTGATATTATCTCTTTGGGATGTTCCTTTCTACTTGTGTAGGCTTCTTCTCTTCTTAGGTTTAACATGGTTTTTTGGAGGCTTGATAAGTACTACGATAAGGTCTTTGGTATAATATTCATTCTTATAACACCATCAATATCTGGTAGGATCCTTCAATCCCTAACATTTTTGGGTACCACATATATTCTCCTCTTGCTTTTGGTGTAAATTGGGTTAGTGATCTTTTGGTAGAGCATAACGGGAAATAAGATGAAGTCAAAATTCGTCAAGTTTTCCCTATTAATGTAGCTAATTGTATTCTATCTATACTAGTGATAGAGACTAGTGTGAAGGATCAATGGTGTTGGTATTTCTCTAATAATGGAGTCTACTTTGTTCGCCCCATCTATGTTCTTTCTTGTACAATGGTAGGGCGGCCACTCCAGGATACTAATAATGATAATCTCTTCAATCTATTGCTATAGAAATAAGTGTGGAATATTTAAGTGACCCCTAAGGTTAGCATTTTATCTGGTGGTGTCTTCGTGAAGTAATTGTTGTGAGATGGTCCCTTATGCAATGACAATGTTTCCTTAAGGTAGATCCCTTTCCTTTATGTAATTATTATGTGAAAATTATGACACATCTATTAGTTTGTTGTCTTTATGTGAGCTCTATCTTAATTACATTGTACCCTTCCTTTTTTTTTAACATTGGGGTAATGGTACATTCATGTCTGTACTTCGAGAGTATTATTCAAGTGGTTTTTCGTTTAATTCTGATTCAATTTTAGTCATGTTTTGATATAACTCATAATTATTGATTAAGGTTTGTGGTTAATATAGTGACTTTTTTGGCTATTGTAATATTAGTGGCTTGTTTAGTTATATTGTTATGTTATTATTAGATTGTGTCTTTAGAACTATAATGTTCATCATTGCATTGTAATACACCTTAATTAATGATCATTAATAAAATCAATAGTTAATCGTTTGATTAAAAAAATATTTGTGTTTTTTTAAAATATTGTATTAATTTTATATTATATTAACCTGAAGTATTAGATCATTATTTATTTTAAAATTAATGAATAATTTATGTGAAAAAAATCTCATAGTTATTGCTTAAGGTTTTAAGCAAAATGAATTAATAATTTTATAATTTTATAATTTCAAGAGTTAGATTTTCAAATTCCAAATACTAAATACTACAAGTAGCTTGTAGATGATAAATTGGGCCCACTTTAATCGCTACTTATCACCTGGAATTCATCAAGGACCTACCTGGATAAGAACTTCATTGCTATTTTTAGTTTCTTTTTTTGGTTTAGTAGAGAGGTATTTTTCTTTCTTTTTTATTGAGTCTGAGTTTACGAGGGAAGTTTAGTAGTATAGTGTTTTAGCATTAATTAGTCTTATTAATATTGTATATTATGCATGTATATCATATAATTAGTAGTATAGTGTTTTAGCATTAACTAGTCTTATTAATATTAGTAGTATAGTGTTTTAGCATTAAATATTAAAATAATATATTAATAAATAAATATCATATAATTTATTAAATTTAGCTAGATTAATCTCATATATCATATTCTATCTATTGCAACATATATAGTGTATCAAACTTATTACAACTTTTTAAGATAAAGGGTGGAAATTGACGTATACACATGAATTAGGTTATTTAATGAATTTATAAGTCTTATTATTGATCCACACAAATAAGTAATATTTGTTTTAAAAACAACAAAAAAGTTGTATGCACTTGCTACTTCTTTATTTATAATGTAGAGTTAAGAATGTATAGTAATAAAATAATTTTATATAGTTTTATTGGTTTAATAAAAATTATTTAAATAGATAAAATTTTAATTATTTGTTTTCATTTTATAAGAATATAAATAAAAATTAAATTTATAATAAGTTCTATTTAATAGTAAAATTATGTTATTAATAATAGGATAATTATGAACTTTTAATAACACGAGTTAGATTGTGGTTATATACACATAATGTTTTTTAAATGAACATATATCACAAATAAAATTATATAATATAATCTTATTTGTTATAATTTCACGAGTATAATTATTATATCTCAATACACTTAATTACATCACATCAAATATGTCACAAATTTAAGACGGTGATAATTTTCCACTTTCTTAATAATATGTTTAAGATAATTAAAAATCATTTTTCACAAAGGAAGCATCCTTATAAATACTGACTCTGATAAGGGTACGTCGATTCGGGGTCTTTCCACACAATTTCAGAAAATTCTTAATTTGGACCTCGTGGAATTTTTTAATTTTCTTTCCTTTCTTTTTCAAGAAAAGGACCCCGTGGATTGACGAGAGAACAATTACAAGAAAAAGGTAGCAGTGAGTCAATGACGTGAGAAAATGGACATACTGTTGTTGTCAACTTGTCATGACTCGTCACTCATGGGTACATTGCATGGACAATTTTTTATTTCGATTCGTTGTATCATTATTTGTTATTTTAATGATATTTTTATTTAAAAATAAATATTAATTTTTTATTTAACATAAAAATTATATTAAATTGTGTTTGATAAATCTATAATTAATATAAAAATTGTATATGTATTTTTAAATGAGAATACAATTAAAAAATTATTTAAATAATAAAAAATATATCAATCATTAAATTATATTATTAAAATAACAATAATCATGTAATTTATAGGTTAAATGCTTAAATCTTATCATTTTTAAAAACAAATAAATTAAATTAAATTTTATCAAATATATCAAAAATAAGAAGAAAAATTCATAGTTTTAAAGGTAATAAAAAATAAAAAAATGATTTTACAAGTATTTTGATAATTTTAAATCCTAGTTAATTAAATTTTATTAATACCAGACTCATAAATTAAACTATTTATGAAGTATTCATTTATCACAATTATGAAACTAATAAAGTTGGCTTTTTATTCATTTAAATATTTGTTTCCAATAATACCAACTATTTTAATTTTTACATATTTAAATTATAATAATATAAAATACTCGATGTTAATGAAAATACGAAGATTAATATTCATTTCAAACTATATTAATGTAAAGCAAAATAAGTGTAATAAATTGATATTTATTTTATAAATGATATAATATTTCCACAATAATAAAACATATATTGTTTACTAGATTCTTAAAATCATAATTTATTACCACAAGTTAACGATGTTATGATAACATTGAATAGATAAAAATATAAGTTATTCTTTGTATTAATTAGTAATATTTATTTAGTATATTAAACTCAAAAAGATGTTTTATACTAGTTCGATTTTGAAAAAAAGTGTTTGCTAAGAACAAATAACATCATTTTAATATTTTTTTATTAAAATATTATTAATCAAGTGATTAAAATACGATAAAATATAAACATTTAACAAAAAAAATGATAATTAATATGAAAAATATCATTTTAAATACTTAGTTATTATTACTATTTTATTGATTATTATTTTTTTAAAAATAAAAATATGTATTCAAATAATTTTATGTTAAAATATTATTAAGGTTAATTTTTTTAAAATAATTTTATATTAAATTTAATTTTTACATTTGTTAATGGCTTGTATTTTATTGTATTTAATCAATTGACATTAAAAAATATTTAATAGGTAAATTATTAAAATAATATTATTTATATTTATTTAACTCCTTTATTTAAAATTGATATACTATAAAATATTATTTAAAGATTAAACATCATAAATTTTATAATTTAAAACAGTTTTGTCACGCCTATGCCTCTAAAATGTTAATAATAATTTAGTTTGTCTTCGTTATAATAATATGAATACTATTGGTGTCAATTATTTCATATTTTGTTATTATTAGAGATGGTAAAAAAAATCGCAGGTTCATTTATTCGCGGTTATCTGAACTGACGGTTCAATTTTTAATCGATAAATTTCAAAGATAGGGACGATTTCGGATAAAAATCGAACATGAAACAATAGGTACGATTACACTAAAAATCGTACTCGTCTGTACCCGAAATTAATTATATTTAATATATTAAATTATAAATTGAAATTTAATTACATATATTTAATATATTAAATTATATTTTTTTGATTTTTTTCATAACTGTCCCTAACCATTACCCGCAGGTAAAAACCGTTCCCAAATCATAACAATTTTTTTGGTGATTTTGGGTATATGTTTTATAATTCAATTCAGGGACAATTATATCAAAAACCATCTGCATCTATACTCGTGTCCATCCCTAAATATTACAAGATTCATAGGTTTCGACGGTTTTATTAGTCCTATAATTTTTGCATATTTTCAAATGGAATCAATGATTGTTAAACGAAAAAGGTATTTTCATTTTAACATAGATGAAATTTCAATTAAGATAATAGATTTTAGTTTATTGAAATAATTAAATTTGTTTTATAATTTAATTAAACTCTTGTATTTTAGTTGAGATATCATATTGAGTTGAGATAAAAAAAATTAAAAAAAATTATCAATTATTTATCCGTTAAAATCGTACATTAATTATAATGAGTAGATAATTTTACCTAATTTTATACTTTAAATTAATAAATTTTAATATTAATATAATGTTTTAAAAATATACATATATAACTAATAAAAAGTAGAGAAAAAACAGTCTCATACATAAAGATTATGCCTAATAATAAATAATATATAGTCACGATCATACCATGTGTTTCTCGATTTTGAGTTTTTAGAGTTACAATGATATGATATAACCTCCTAAATTTATGGGTAATCCTAAGAGAAATTTGATGATCATTTGATAATTTTTTAAAGATTTTATTTTAAATTTAAAAATTAATAATTTTTTATTTATTTATGTATTTTATATTTGTAATTATTATCTTCTAATATTTATATATAATCATAATACTTGTTCAGAAAAATAATTATTAAATATATATATATATATATATATATATAAAAGATGATACAACATATGCAATAATATAAATTAATTAAATTATAACACAAAAGTTATTATATGTATTATTAAGTTCTAGTTAATACGTTAAATGCAATAGAATGAAATAAAATTGGAATTAATTCCTTTAATTTTTGTGTTTGGTTGTGTTGAGAAATGTGAATGAAATGAATTGATTCCTTCTTCTTTAGGATTTAAAGAATCATGATTTCATTTTTAATCTCAATTTTCTTTTTCAATTTTATCTCAACCCTAAATATAACCTTAAACCAAAATCACAAAACCCAAAACCTTAAATCCTAAAACTCTAAACCTTAAACCCTAAACCCTATATCCCAAAAATCTAAACCCTAAACCCTAAATCACAAAACCTTAAATCCTATTTAGAAAAATAATAATTTTAATCTTAAACCTTAACACACAAACCCTAAACCATATTTAGAAAAATAATAATTTTAATCATAAACTTTAACCCATAAATATAATCATAAACCCTAAATCCAAAATCCAAAATCTTGAAATTTTGAAACCTTAAACCATATTTAGAAAAATAATAATTTTAATCATAAACTTTAACCCACAGATATAACCCTAAACCCTAAACCCTAAATCTTAAATCTTAAATCTTAAACCTCAAAACCCTAAATTCTATTTAGAAAAATAATAATTTTAATAGTATATTTTCTTTTTAAGTAAAAATTATTTAAAAAAATAATTATTTCAATAATATATTTTGTCTAACGAAAAAATAATAATTAAATTATATTATTTAAATTTTACTAAGTATAGGGGTATTAAGGTATATATAGTGTTTTTCATTCTATTTTAATTGTAAACCAAACATTGTAATGTTGATTTATTCTTTGATTTCAATGGCCAACCAAAACAAAATTGTTTTCGTTCCGTTTCATTTCGATTCCTATTACGATTTCATTTTGTAAACCAAATGACACCTAAATATAAAACGTATTCATAATTCAATAGCTTGGAAATAATGACCGTGTGCATATGTAAAACCTGGGGTGTGATATTTTTTAAAATATTGGCAAACTAATTCAAGTTTATAGTTAGATTGAGTCTATAAATTTTTTTTTAAAGATTACTTGATTTAAATATGTTTAAAAGTTATTTAAATTAATTTGATAAGTTTGGTAGTAGATTTTAAAAATGATAAAATTGACGCAACCGAATTGAACTTATTCTTTAATGTATTTATTTTTTAAGTATTTTTATTTATATAATTATATATTATAATTTTTTATTATTAAATTATAATTATATTAAATTTTTATATAAACTGTACGTAAAAATAAAATTATAACTAAAACATATCTTAAAGTATTATCAAAAGAATATTCACCTATAATATTACATGTGAATATTAACAAGTTATCTAACAATATACTTTTAACTTATTATGAACCGCTATTTATATTGAATGCTAGTATTTTTTAAGTCAATGAACATATTTACTTACTTTATTTTTTTCTCTTTTTTTCTTCAAAAATTACATGATATGTTTTCTCTATTTCATTTAGGTGGCGTTTGGTTCCTGGAATGGAATCGGAATCGGAATCGGAATCGAAATGGAACAGAATTGAAAGAAAACAATTTTATTTGGTTTGACCACTGGAATCAAGCTCAGAATCAGGATTATGGTGTTTGGTTTGCCACTGGAATGGAATGAAAAAAGCTGTAAATGACCTTAATACCCCTACATGCTATAAAGTTCAAATAATATCATTTAATTACTATTTTTTCGTCAAATAAAATACATTATTGAAATCATTATTTTTCTAAATAAGTATTACTTAATTAAAAAGAAATATATTATTAAAATTATTATTTTCCTAAATAGGGTTTAGGGTTTTGAGGTTTGGGATGTGTGATTTAGGGTTTAGGAATTTAGGATTTGGGGTTATATTTGTAGGTTAAGGTTTAGGGTTAAAATTATTATTTTTCTAAAAATAGTTTAGGGTTTTAGAATTTTGGATTTAGGGTTTTGGGTTTTGGGATTTATGTTTTAGGGTTTTGGGTTTTGGGATTTATGTTTTAAGGTTAGGGTTTAGGGTTTAGAGATTTGGAGATTTGGAGATTTAGGGTTTAGGGTTTTAGGGTTTAAGGTTTAGGGTTTAGGGATTTGGGGTTTAGGGTTTTAGGATTTGGAATTTGGGGTTTAGGGTTTAGGGTTTTGGGATTTATGTTTTAGGGTTTTGGGTTTTGGGATTTATGTGTTAAGGTTTAGGGTTTTAGGGTTTAGGGTTTAGGAATTTGGGATTTGGGGTTTATGGTTTAGGGATTTGGGGTTTAGGATTTGGAATTTGGGATTTAGGGTTTAGGGTTTAGGGATTTGGGATTTATGTTTTTGGGTTTTGGGATTTATGTTTTAAGGTTTAGGGTTTTAGGGTTTAGGGATTTGAGGTTTAGGGTTTAAGGTTTTAGGATTTTAGGATTTGGATTTAGGGTTTTGAAATTTAGGGTTTAGGGTTTAGGGTTTTGGAATTTTGGGTTTGAGAATTTGGGATTTGAATTTATAGTTATATTTTAGGTGAGGGTAAAATTGGAAAAAAAAGTTTAGATGAGAATGGAATAATGATTACCAAAGGTGGGAGAAGGAATTGTGATTCTTTCTCTTTTAGTAATCAGATTCCATTTCGCATTCCATTCCGTCCAACCAAACACACAAAATAAAAGGAATCAATTCTGATTCCATTCCATTCCCTCCAACAAAACGTGGGATTAGATGATATTTTTATTTAGATTTAAGATCATCAAGCCAGTCATTCTTCAAATTGACTTTGTAGGTTGTTCTAAAAATTTATTTTTGACGTGTAGATCATTTAAAGTTTTTGATTTTTCAAAATCATCAAATAAATTCAACCTGTAAAATGGTTAAATAACTAAACTAACCAACTTACATCCATCCCTGTGTAAAGTAGGATAATGATACATTATAAAAAAATTTAAAAAATCATAAATATAAGAAGAGATTATGTAAAATTTACACAAATTCTAAAGTTTGTGTTGTTTAAACTTTATATTTTAAAACATATTTTTAGTCATTAGCTCTTATCACTGTGGAATTTTTTTTTCTTATTCTTCAAAATCTATGCCGTGGAGTTGGCAGTTAGGAAAATTTTAAAAGATATAATTTAATTAAAAAAATTAATTTTAAATATTAAAAGAATTTTAAAATTTTATAAGCCTAGGAAAAAAAAGTTGCCACCCATTACAAGCTATTTTAAAGATAATTTAAATTAATTTTATAAATTTTTTAATAAAAATGATTTAGGAAGGATAATGTAATCTTGATATCTAATTAAGTTTTGAAATATTGACATCATTTAAAATATTGAGATATAATTTTTATAAAAATATCAAATATATTATTTTATTAAAAAAATCACAAAAATTTTAAGACTTTAACAAAAATATAGATTTTTTTATAGAACTTTATAAAACATCAAAATAATTAACTACTTATATTTTAAACTAATTTTTTATTTAATATATATTTTTAAATACTTATAATATTTATATTAATTAATAAGTTGATTAATTCATTAAAATATTATATAATAAAATATATATTCTTGTTTTTATAAAATATTGTAAAATAAGTAGTCAAAATGTATAAAATAATTGATTAAATTAATAAATTGTATTAATTATTATACATAGAATAATTTGAATAGTATTAAAAAAATTATTGATTATTTATTTATAAAAGTACTAATATAATTAAAATAACATAATAAACTTTATTATTCAATACAATATAGATATTATGACATTAATATAAAACAATAAAAAATAAAGTATATATGTAATTATTATAATAATTATTAAATATCAAACTCACTAAAATAAAAAAAAATAATAAATATCAAACTCAGTACCACTAAAAATTTTATATTGGAGGTTCGATGATTAGATATGAAACACTATTAAATACAAAGACGCAATAATCATGACATGTTATCGAATAAAGATAATTTGTTAAGAATTAATATTTTTGATATTTTATTGATTTTAATTAATATTCTAATAATATTATAGCGATAATATATACAATATTTATGATATTTTAATTAAAAAAATATCTTTAAACGATAATTTAACAATAATGATATTTACACGATAATTTAACTAAAAGATATAAATATTACGTTTTGATATAGGATGTATAAAATAATGATATAGTCAAAATAATGTCAATAATATCGTCAAAATTTCATTATTATTCCCAACAAGGGTTACAACATTCAATTAAACCAAAACATAAAGTTAACATCATATTTTTAAAGAGATGAATACTTTCAGGTTTCTTTATTTATTAAAAAATAATTGGTAGGTTATGTAATTATTTTTTGTAATATTTTAACAAAGATAAATATATTTTTAAAATTTTTAATTACATTAGATAAATCTTATTATTTATAAGTTAAATAAATTATAATTGACATTAACTTTTTTATAATAATAATTTTAAATTATTTTAAAAAATAAATATTGAACTTATATACTATTTTTTATAATAAATATAAGAATATAACAGCACCCATCTCGTTTTTAAAATGTGAAGAGAGAATTTGCGGGTGGAAGTGTCATTGGTAATTACTAAAACAAATGTCACTTATACCGAACTTTTAAGTCGTCTCACACTGTTTTAAAAATGTTTATGCGTTAAATAGATAAAAAAATATTAATGCAAATAATGTGTATAACATAGAAATATAATAAAAAAACTATAACAAGCATATCACTTAAATAATTAAGTTTAAAAAACACATATCAATTTTTTTTAAATATATCTAAAGTGAAAAAATAAGAAACAACTTTCAAAAGAGGAAGATTAAAATGCAAGAGATAAATTAAAATAACACATATTAAATAATAAAAAATAAATTAATAAATAATAAAATATGCATTCTATATGATGCCATATAAATGTCATGATTGTAAAAGAAAAGATATTAATACTTTGTCATAAAATTATATAATTCATGTAAAAAACTACTTAATAAATGATATTTTGATTGAGAGTTGGTATTTTAGTAAAAAATAGTTTTAAAGGAAGAATTTGTTCTTACTTTTTTATACATTTACTTGACATATGTCTAAATTTTTAGACGAATATTAATTTTAATTTAATGATATATTTAAAATTAAATATAATGAATATTAATTTACTGTTATTAAAACATAGATTGGTATGCTTATTTTTTTATTAAATAATGATATTATTAAAATAATAATCCTTTGAATAATAATAATCCTTAGTTTATATAATGTATGTTTAATATATAATTTTAAAAATAAAATTAGATTATATAATTTTAAAAATATAAATATAAATTATTATGTTTTGGTAAAAAAAATTTCATTTAAGATACCGAATCCAATTTTCTATATTGATACATTAATAGTCTGTTTTCTCTTATTTTAACCCATTTCCTTCTTAGTGTGTTTTATATCTCTCCTAACCTTTTTTTTATATTATTATTTCTACGATTTTTTTGGCTTTTGTACTTTATTGAACCTTAATATTTATATCGAACTAACATTTTATTCTTAATTTTTTAAAATGTATAATTTAATTTTTAAATTTTTTAAATTTAATAATATTTATTAAAAATATTAGAGAATAAATTTGATTTAGTAAAAAATTAAAAAGAATATATTATATTAAATTTAATTAAAACTAATACATTTTAAAAAATTATGGAAAAAATTAGAATACAAATTATAATTTGAAATAAAGGATAGATCAACGGTTTCATAAACTAATTATCAATTATCTTATAAATTAATTATATTTTTTTAACGACGTTATATAATCATTTTCGAAGTTTTTTTAATCCTAATAATATATATTTTTAAAAAAACAATATATATATACTTTTTTAAAAAAATTAAAAATAAAATTATGCAAACAAGTAAACTATATACGCAATCGATTTTTTTAATCAAATTGAATAATTTTCTTTAAAGCTGATAAAATATCCATACATTAGTTAAAAAAGTTGATTTGCATTATGTATATTACATTGTTATATCTTTTAAAGGATAAAAATGTTATAGATACGTGTAATTGTTACTGAATGATTATGTTAGTTAAGTAATTATTAGATTAGATATTAAAATTTTAATACGTATAATATTTTATATATAAAGTTTAGAAATTAAATATTATTTTTAATGTACATGTAAACAATTTTATTTTAACATTTTTTAATTAAATAAATAATTATATATGTAATCTTTTGTTTTATGTTTAAAAAATTAATTAAAATAAAAAGTAAAATTTTAGACAAGTATAAAAAAAATCTAGTTAATAAAATAAATTATATACCTTTCTCGTCACATTTACAATTTACGTCTCTTACTTATTTAGTCTTAATCTTCAGCTCTTTTATATGTTATTGTTAAAATATAATTTATATTTTTGTAGAAAAAAATTCATCATTTATTGATTTTCATGTATATTTATTATTGTTATAGTTTTTTTTAGCAACAATAGGTTATGGAAAGAGTAATTTTTTTTGTATTATGATACATTTTTTTAAATTATGTTTTATTTTTATTTAAATATTTTTTTATTCATAAAAAATATTATTTTATTTTTAGGTGGTTATCGGTAGACTTAAAAGTTTTTTATATTAAATCATATATTATAATAATTTATTGATACAAAATAAACTAGTTAATACATCTTTTTTATTTTAACAAACATCAAAGAATTTATTGATATTTACCCATTATTTTTAAAGATTATTGGTAATTAATTGAGGTAACTAAGATTAGTGTTATTAGTTTTCATAATTGGGGGTGTAATAGTAGAAAAAATCTAATTTTTTGACTATGGAAAATATTCATAAAGAAAATGTCTTTGTGGGGGTTTATTAGGTATCACATCTTCCGTCAGATCAAATTTACAAACTCGAGTTTATTATCAATTTATTAATTTATTATATATTTACTTAAAAATATAACATTATAATTAAAATATATTTTATTTTAATTTCTTAACGACCACTTATAAAAATTTAACCATACCAATAATTTATACATTATATATAATATTTATTAAATATAATTTTAAATTTATTTTATTTTTAAACATAAATTTTATTAATTGTAACATTAAATAAATAATTAAACGTATATTATTTTTAATAGGAATGTCCGATTCCTATGAGTTCTAAATAATTAAACATATATTATTTTTAATAGTAATGTCCGATTCCTATGAGTTCTTTAAAACTCTGAAATAAAACTCCTATAGAGAATATTTGTCCTTACTCTGCAAATAATTATCATGAGATAAGGTTTAAAATGTTAATGTAGATTAAAATGTCGAGATATAATTTTTATCAAAATATTATTAGTATTGATAAAAATTTAAAAAAAAAATCATAAAAACTATGAAATTTTATCAAAAATATGAATTTTTTTTATAAAACTTTATAAAACATAAAAAATTCAATTACTTATATTTTAAATTAATTTTTTATTTGATAATATATTTTAAATACTCATAATATTTATATTAATCAATAAATTGATAAATTTATTAAACTATAATATATATATTATAAAATATGTAGTTAAATAGATTATCTAATTGTATTAAATATTATAAATAGAGAAATATCGATGATATGAATTACTTTTAAAAATACTCATAATTTACCTATTAAGTTTCACCTGTCAATACAATCTCTATATTATCTATATTATGACAATAATAAAAATAAAAAATACATACAAAGATTACGATAGTTATTAAAATAAAAAAAATTAATAAACATTAAACTCGTTACCACAAAAAACTTTATTTTAAAAGTTTAATGATTGGATGTGAAATACTATTATCAACAAAAACACAATAATCATGTTATATCATCATGTAAAGATAATATTGTAAATAATTGATATTTTAAATATGTTGTTGATTTCTATCGATATTTTAGTGACAATATTCACAATATTAACGATGTTTTAGTAAAAAGAATACATTTAAATATTAATTTAATGATAATGATATTTAAATAATAATTTTATTTACATTATCAACAATTTGTCATAATTTAATAGAAAAATATAGATATTATATTTTGATAAATATGCGAAATAATGATATTTTTACGATAAACCTGGCACATCCTACCCTTAAAACACTAATTAGATGTTCAATGTGTTGTTATTGATAGTCACCGGTCACGTAATTATTACGTTCAAACAACTTTAACAAAAATGATATTTAATAAAAACTTAGAGATAAAAATATTAGGTTCCATGGACACAAACGCTTTAAAAATAAATATACACTATTATTATTTCTTCAAATGAAATATTTAAAATAAAATTTATAAAAAATATAAAAATTATGATATTATAATAATATAATAAAAAAAAGTAACATACATGTTTTTATATAATATATTATATATATTAATTTTTTTAAAAAAATCAATTAAAAAATCATATTATTAAATATTTTATATATTAAAATATTAATTTTTTACAGTTAATTAATTAAAATATGATGTTTTGAAAATAATAAGCTGAAAATTAATATAATATTTATTTTAATGTTTTTATTTTTGAAAATTTATAATACATATTAAAATATTTTTTTTAATTAAAATATTATTATTAATTTTTTCTTAATTATTTTCATATTAACTTAACTTTTATCTTTATTAAATAATTTAAAGTAATAAACAACAATAATAACATAATAAAAGAGATCCATATGACCCACTCTTTGTAATAAAATAGCAGTACAATGTATAAGATTGTTTATTTTTTAAATTCAAAACAGTGTTTTTAAAAGGTTTAAAAAAAAATTAACGAATTTTGTAGTAATTTTTCAAAAATATTTTACTTCTGTTTTTCTGAAACACGAGTACAAAACTTTATAGACGTGTAAACGATAGGGGACAAAAATACACAAGTAACCCTTTGGTTTTTTATCGCTTCATTTTTTGGTGTCTTTCCGTTTTTGCTTATAAAAGCGGCAAAAGCTAACTACTACTCGAACAAAGGTCGCTTTTTTCTCATCTCTCCTTACTCACTCTCTCTCTCTCCACATTTCAGCTGAACCTCCAAGGAAGAGATCTATGCCTCTGCAACTTGGAAACAAAGTAAGGAACTTTTAGGAACACCATCTCTGTCTCCAAGAATCATAGACTACTCGTCTTAGCTGTATTGTATCTGCAAATAACAAGTTGGAAACAAGTTACAATTTCATGAACCCATCTAAAAGAGGCCCTTTTTTTGGTTATTCTAGCTCACTTGCTTTGTTTGCTTGACTAAAATAGCTGAGAGGCGAAGCATTAAAAGCTGATTTTCTTGTCAAGTTTACACCTTTTTTTTTAACTCATAATTCGTAGAAAGATATATAATTTATGAGTAAATGACATGTTATAGGCTGATTATTAACTTTATTTTAGTGACTTACTGCTGTTGAATTCACTTGCTATTTCTCATATGGGTTGCTTAAGAATTTAATGTTTTGGAAGCAAGTTGGTGACTTTTGTCTGGTGATTTTATTTACTGACAGTAACAGAGGAATGTGGAATGAAATTTGAGGTCAAAAATTGGTTGCCTAGTTGAGAAAACGAGAGAAACCCATTTGTAGTCGAAGTGTAAAAATGGTAGAAGGGACAAGAAGAGGGATACTTTTGAGCAAGCTTTATTCTTTTGCTTGTTTTCGCTCAACATTTGAAGAAAGTCATTCTCAAATTGGGCAAAGGGGGTATTCGAGAGTTGTTTATTGTAATGATCCTGATAACCCAGAGCAATATCAGTTGAGATACAGAGGAAATTATGTGTCTACTACTAAGTATACAGTGGTTAATTTTATACCCAAATCTTTATTTGAGCAGTTTAGGAGGGTGGCAAACATATATTTTCTTGTTGTAGCTTGTGTTTCATTTAGTCCTTTGGCACCTTATACAGCCGTCAGTATTCTTGCACCGTTGATTATGGTCATTGGAGCTACAATGGCCAAAGAAGGCGTTGAAGATTGGAGGCGAAGAAAACAAGTAATGTTTATTATTTTATGTCTTTTTTTTTTAAAAGAAAAAATTGTTTGCTTTTGATTTTTCTTAATACTGATGCACTTTACATTTGATGTAAAATAAACGAAAATGTCTTTGTTATATTCTTTTTAGTTGATTTGTATGTTATGCAATTCATTCAGTAAAAAAAATTATTATGACATGATTGGATTGTTCTAGATTCCTTTGGGTTCAGAAATTATCTTGAATTTTATGAATTGAGGTTACTTTGTGATTAGGGGACCTGAACTTTTAGATAGTTGGAAACTCAGCATTCAATGAAATGTAGAATAAACGTACATTTTTTCTATGATGATCCCTGTAAAGTCTTATTGTTAAAAGATAACAAGATTGTTTGCCACTTGCCCCTCGTCCAACAATTAGAGTTGGATAGAAAAACCTAATAGCCAGACCGAATTAGAAAATTGGATGGCACCGAACAATCCACTTTGGTTTGATACATAATTCTGGTCCGGTTTGTAAAAATATTAAATTGTTAAAGTTGGACCGGACCGTTTACATTCTTATATAAACAATTTTATAATTTAAGAATACAATGGTATGTGACTTAGTGGTTAAACCTAAGTATAATGTTGTTTAGTTTTTCTCTTTTGAGGTTCAAAACATGGAAAGTAGTTTTTTTATTGTTTTATTAGAATAAACACATAATAAAAATAATATTAACAAAGCAAAGATTCAAACTTGTGTCATACTATTGGTAATAAACAACTACATGAACAAATTACATGCTCAATTCATCATAACATAAATGATTTAATTATATATTAAATTTTTTTAATTCTAAATAGTCTTAACTTGACAAAACTGGACCGTGCTCACCCCTACCAACAATATAATCTTTTGAGAGGATTGATGATCAACACACTTAACTATGGATTGGGTGATACTGTGTTTGAACCCATTCATCCCTATAACGTTGAATGGGTTCAAACACAGTGTTGGGCCATGAGTATAGAACCCATACTTGAAGAACTTAGGGAGTGTTAGAAGCTAAAAAGATTGTTGGCCATGTTCCAACATCTCTATCACTTATCACAGGTATTTTTGTCCTTGCAATAGCCTTGCATCTAGTATAAGATTGTTCCTACTATAATTATTCTTGTTAATTGTAATTATCATTCCTTTATTTTTTATTTTTTCCCAAGTATCAAACACCTTGATTAGTGGTATAGAGTGCCACTTAGAAAAGTACAATTATGAAGCAAAAATGTTTGTTGAAAATCTAATTTGGTCTCTCCTAAATCTTCAAATGATTTCAGGATATAAAAGCAAATAATCGTAAGGCTGAAGTGTATCTGAGAAGACATGCATTTTTTGAGACCAAATGGAAGAAACTCCGGGTTGGTGACATTGTGAAGGTGTACAAGGATGAATACTTTCCTGCTGATTTGCTTTTACTTTCATCAAGCCATGAGGATGGTGTTTGTTATGTTGAAACTATGAACCTTGATGGAGAAACTAATTTGAAACTGAAGCATTCATTGGAGGTGACTTCCCATCTTTGTGATGAAAAGTCTTTTGAAGAATTTATGGCAATTATCAAGTGCGAGGATCCAAATGAAAATCTATATTCATTTGTTGGGACTTTGTATTATGATGAAAAACCATATCCTCTTTCCTTACAACATATTCTCTTAAGGGATTCCAAGCTTAAAAACTCTGAATATATATTTGGTGTTGTTATTTTCACTGGGCATGATACAAAAGTTATGCAAAATTCAACAGATCCTCCTTCCAAGAGAAGTAGAATTGAGAGAAAAATGGATAAGATAATTTACATTCTATTCAGTTCTCTGATTTTGATATCTTTTATTGGATCAGTCTTTTTCTGGATTGAAACTAAAAGAGACCTTGATGGTTTGAAACTTAAAAGGTGGTATCTTCGGCCTGATGACTCTGCTGTGTTCTATGACCCCAAAAGAGCAGCACTTGCTGCTTTGTTGCATTTCCTGACAGCCCTGATGTTGTATGGATATTTGATACCTATATCACTTTATGTTTCTATTGAGATTGTGAAGGTTCTTCAGAGTATTTTCATTAACAGCGATCAGGACATGTACCATGAAGAAACCAATAAGCCAGCTCGTGCACGTACATCTAATTTAAATGAGGAACTTGGTCAGGTTGAAACCGTACTTTCTGACAAAACTGGTACATTGACATGTAACTCTATGGAGTTTATTAAATGTTCTATAGCTGGCACTGCATATGGTCGTGGTATGACTGAAGTAGAAATGGCAGTGGCAAGAAGGAGAAGGGAAGGACTCCCTGAAACTGATGATACACTAACTGATGTAGAAGGTCATAGTAGTAATGGTCTAGGCTCGGAAAAGTCTGTTAAGGGTTTTAACTTTAGAGATGAACGCATCATGAATGGAAATTGGGTTAATGAACCTCATGCTGATGCCATACAAAAGTTCTTCCGGGTTCTAGCATCATGTCATACAGCCATTCCGGATGTAAAAGAGTCAGGAGAAATTTCTTATGAAGCTGAGTCCCCAGATGAAGCAGCTTTTGTCGTAGCAGCCAGGGAGCTTGGATTTGAGTTTTTCGAGAGGACACAAACAAACATATCTTTGCATGAGTTGGATTATAAGACTGGTAAAAAGGTTGATAGGTGAGATTCTTCTGTGACCTTGTGATTTCACAATTTGGAGCTTTACTGGCTGTGTTCTCATTTGCATGTCTATGGCAGTTAGCTATAGTGCTATATCTGATTTCTTAATCTAGCCATGCTAGGTATATTTTTGAAATCTTAGCATTTGTGGATGGGAAAATTTGTTTGAGGGTGTTTATGCAAGCTTAATAATAACTAATCTTATTCCTCTGTATCTTTTAAAGAGCTTCAAAAGTTCACCTCGTCAACCTCTGTACCATGAATAGGTCTAGTTTAAAAGGAATGATTTAACAAAGCAAGTTGTTAGTGATTACATGCTTTGTCTTCAAATGTTACTTACTTGGCTAATGGTTCTTGACTTTATCAATATGATTGATAAACTTATGGTTCTATATCTGCTTATTATGATCTTTGACCTGATCAAATATTATCTTGCTGAGAAGTCTGTAGGTGTTCTATAAAATATTGAGCTATAATGGTATATCAATATTAGCACTTGATTAAAGATCTAGAGAGGAGAAGAAAAGATGAAGGAAGCATTTTATAAGAATAAATGCATGAATAGATCATCCTCTAGACACAAAGAAAGTAGTTTTTGGAAGTGTATCCGTTTACTGCATATTATTTATATATCCCAAGGTGCATGGAAACTATTGATGCTTTTGGATCTTTGTTTCTCCCTACTTTATTTTGTCACATTGTATGAGTAGGATAGATTTTATAGCTGCAAACACAAACTTTAGTATGATTTAAAGGATGTTTGAGCGTATGACATACGTTTACATATTCTGTATATAATTTATGATTTGTATTTGCATACTCAAACTACTCAATCTATTTGTCCCAGAGTATATGAGCTTCTCCATGTCTTGGAATTCAGTAGTTCTCGCAAAAGGATGTCAGTAATTGTGAGAAATGAGGAAAATCAATTGTTACTCCTTTGTAAGGGTGCCGACAGGTTAAGATTCTATGTTCTTTCTTTATGTTTAATCATATGAAGTTGCAACTTCTGTTTTTTCATGGTGAAATAATTAACTTAAAAGCACATGTTCAGTATCATGTTTGGAAGGCTTGCAGAAGGTGGCAGAGTTTTTGAGGCCGAGACCAAAGATCACATCAACAAATATGCTGAAGCAGGTCTGAGGACCTTAGTTGTTGCATATTGTGAGCTTGGTGAAGAAGAATATAAAATTTGGGAAGAGGAGTTTTTGAAGGCCAAAACTTCTGTAACAGAAGACAGAGATGCATTGGTGGATGCAGCCGCTGATAAGATAGAAAGGAATTTAATTCTTCTCGGTGCTACAGCTGTTGAGGACAAACTTCAAAAGGGGGTACATATTGATTTCAAAAAACTTACCTAGATGATTTGTGCAATAAAATTTAATACACTTCTCGACATCAAAACCTTCAGTAGTGTTTCATACATTGGGATCATAAAAACAAAAGTAACAGGCCATTTCAATATACACGTCTTGTCTTGTGTTTTATTTCTTGATTGTGCGATATAAACAAAGGATTCCTTGTTCTTTTTGATGAATAAGTTCTATCTTCTGTTTTCTGGAGTACAGGTTCCAGAGTGCATCAACAAGCTTTTCCAATCTGGGATTAAGATATGGGTCTTAACTGGGGATAAGATGGAAACTGCAATTAATATAGGGTCTGGTAGCAATTACTAACTACGAGTTACTTCTTCTTGATACTGCATAGTTCTCTTAACAATTGTTCATTTTACATTACAGGTATGCTTGTAGTTTGCTTAGACAAGATATGAAGCAGATCATCATCACTCTTGATTCTCCGGATATTATTGCATTGGAGAAACAAGGAGATAAAGAAGCAGTTTTGAAGGTAGAGAGTATTCTAATATATTTGGCAGCAAATATTCTTCTGATGATTCCTGACTTGTTGATTGTTTTAGGCTTCTCTGGAAAGCATAAAGAGACAAATTAGAGAAGGGACTGTACAAATTCAGTCAGCTAAAGAAAGTTCCTGCTCTGGAAAGAAGAATTGTGTGGTATTTGGTTTAATAATTGATGGAAAGTCTCTGGAATATTCCCTTAACAAGGATGTTGAGAAGTCATTTTTTGAACTTGCTATTAATTGTGCTTCTGTTATATGCTGCCGCTCCACACCCAAGCAAAAAGCCCTTGTAAGTTTCATGGCCATGCTCACTAGCTAATTCTAATTTATGATATTAATCGGAATTTTCAATACATGACTAGCGTGTTGTTACCAAGAATAGAACAATTGATAGAGCTATGGAGAAATGCAGGTCACAAGACTGGTCAAACAAGGAACTGGTAAAACGACACTCTCAATTGGTGATGGGGCTAATGATGTTGGTATGCTTCAAGAGGCTGATATTGGAGTTGGAATTAGTGGTTTTGAAGGGATGCAGGTGATTAGAAAGTCCCCCCCCTTCTCTCCCTTCTTTTTCTCCTCTTTTCTCCTTCTATCATGTATGGAAGTTTTATCTTGAGTTTATTCCAATAGATCTTTTGATTGCAGGCAGTGATGGCAAGTGATTTTGCAGTTGCTCAATTCCGGTTTTTGGAACGTCTCTTGCTGGTTCATGGCCATTGGTGTTACAGGCGTATATCGATGATGGTAAACTTATGATACCACATTTAATATGGTTCCATAAAAATGTTTAATTTATTCATAAAGTGAAAAAGGCTATATTATCAGTTGCTTGATGAAGTAAACAGTCTTATGTGTTTACAATCTCTTTGCCATCTTTGGCTTTAAGTGTATATTCTTGGAAGATAGGGTAAAAATATTGTTGCAAGTTTGCTTACTAAATAGTCAGCCTCGAATCTTAACTTCAGCACCAGTGGTCCCCTCTCCCTTCTTTTGTTCTCTTGCAAGCTTTTCGATGCATACATTGATCTTTTTTCTTAACAATACAATGAAACTTTTAGACAAAAGGTTCTGTTGACTGTTGTGTCTGGTTCTGGAGATTCAAGCGGAAAACTTAATCTCTTGTTGATTTCTTTTGTGCAGATATGCTACTTCTTCTACAAGAACATAGCATTTGGGTTTACTCTATTTTGGTTTGAGGCATATGCTTCCTTTTCTGGTCAACCTGCTTATAATGATTGGTACATGTCATGCTACAATGTCTTCTTTACTTCGCTTCCTGTGATTGCTCTCGGTGTTTTTGATCAGGATGTCTCTGCACGACTCTGCCTCAAGGTACATGATTAACATCCTTCTAAGAGAATAAATCTGAATTATGATGAATTTTGTTACATAAACTGTGGAATCAGGTTCCATAATCAGGTACCAAAGTAGTGGCATTTTTGTAACTTTTTTGGTGGCCTTTTAATACCTACTGTACAAAATGTTCTTACCAAAGTACTTTTTTTCCAAACTAAAGGGACCCAGAAAACCTGTTTATATTTAAGGGACTAAACGACCAGTTTACCTATTTTAGAGTACTTCTTCGATTCAACTTTTCTCTTATCGATATTGCTTGTCCTTATTTTGTTCCTTCATATCTTGGCTAAGACTAAAGAAGCTAAAGCTTGGCTAAGACTAAAGAAGCTAAAGCTTGGCTAAGACTAAAGAAGCTAAAGCAATTTCTGTGTTTTCCTTGCCTATTCTACTTAACAGTACCCAATTTTATACCAAGAAGGAGTGCAGAACATCCTCTTCAGTTGGTTCCGGATATTGGGTTGGATGGCGAATGGAGTTATCAGCTCTATAATTATCTTCTTCTTGACCACGAACGCGATGATTGAGCAGGCATTCCGGCAAGATGGTCAAGTAGTTGACTTTGAAATCCTCGGGGTGACACTATATACATGTGTAGTGTGGGCTGTAAATTGCCAAATGGCACTTTCAATTAACTACTTCACTTGGATCCAACATTTCTTCATCTGGGGTAGCATTGCTTTGTGGTACATATTCTTGGTAATCTATGGTTCCATTACACCAATCTTTTCAACTACAGCATTCAAGGTTCTTGTAGAAGCTTGTGCTCCAAGTATGCTCTATTGGCTGGTCACTCTCTTTGTTGTTATTTGCACCTTGCTACCTTATTTTACATACAGGGCTTTTCAAACACGATTTCGACCAATGTACCACGATGTGATACAACAGCGGCGGTTAGAAGAGTCCCAAACAGAGAACTCTGGTGAACTACCCCTGCGAGTTAGGGGGAGAATGTTGCATCTGAGAGAGAAATTGCAGAGAGAATCCTGAAGAAAAAATCAAGCCAATGAGCTCGTGTGATTAGATTTATTTTATTTTATATGTTTCTACTTGTTGTGAGCGCATTTTAAGCATAGGTTTGAGATATGTATGAGCAGACTGGGTGTGTATGTCATTTTTGTTTGTTTGTTTGTGTAGATTAGTAGTCATGTATAGCTAGTGCATAGACCAACATGTAAAGCTGATGTTACACGAAGATTCAGGAAGGAATATATATGTATATTTGGACTCATGTGATCAATGCTATGGTGATCCTGATGCACCATTGTTTTCCTTATTATGGTTTTTATATTTATTTTATCTGATTTTTTGTTGTTTGTTTGGCTCCCTTCTTCATATGAGGTCTATAAGCTGGTGCGCTTAGAAAGGTCACATAAGTTAGATGCATGTGTTACACAAAAGTTTTCTTTTTCTTACACACGTGTTTGATAAAATGAATCGGAGCATAGGATAACAATACCCTGGTTCATGAGTTACTCTCCCCAAGAAAATGAGGGGGACAATAATTCATATTAGTGGACAAAAAGAAATGGTGATTAACCTTTTTTTGCTTTCAAATGTATCAAAAATGTTTTAAAGGTGTTGGAGAGTATTATTTTTAATTTAAAAAAATAAGTAATATTTATATTTTTATAATAGTTTTAATTGTATGCTATTGTTTTAAAATAATTAGGATAAATGATATATTTTTTTATCATAAATTAAAAAACTGTCTCATCTTTTTGAATTAATTTAATATATTATGTTATCATTTATATATCAATGAGGGATGAGTCACATCTAATTTTTTGATAAATTTTTTTCATTGTTATATTTATAAATGTGGTTTTTTTTATTTTACAAAAATACTTCGTATTATTTTTTCTTTCTTTTGTATTACACTACGTATTTATTTACATTATTCTTATATTTTTCACTTTTATTATATTATTATAAAACTTTTACTAACTGGGTTATAATAGAGTGATAAATATTTAATATTTTTTTTTATAAATTTTAAGAAAATTATATTAAATAACATTTGAAATTGATATATAATAACAAAAATAACATTATAATAATATTGAATGGTTTTAATTGGACGAAATCAACATTAAATGAGTTTAAATATCTGTAATTCAATTTAAACGACGTTAAATGTGAAATGATGAGTTGGATTTTTTTAATAGTAAAAATATATAATCTTGACACAAAGAGTGTTATTTTTATGATTATAATATTTAAATGTATAATTTTATTATTTTTCCTAAATTTTATTAGTTTAATTTTTTTCGTGTTCTTAAGAATTAATGCATTTTACATATACAATTTAGTTATTATGTGTTACACCACATATAATTATATAAATATTCATTGTTATTTATACAATGTAATATTAATCTTATATTTTTTTCATACTTGTATATTTTATACGTTTATTATAATTTATATTGTTTATTTATTTTTTCATTTTTTTATCTATTTACATAAATAAACTATATTATTTAGACTTGTCACAATTTAATTTATATATTTTTAAAATTTTTATTTTAATTAAATAAAAATACATATAACATTTGTACCATATTCAAAAATATTAAAATTTATAAATTTTTGAAACATCAACCATGACTTTTTTTCATATTATTTTATAATAATTCAATTAAAAAATTAATATTATTTTATAATAATTCAATTAAAAAATTAATAAATTTTAATACAGTTATTCAAATGGTAATAAAATTATTTATTTTTATTATTGAATTTATGCACGATGATTCCCCTGAACATTAATCTCGGTTATGTCTCTACTAAATAATGAGATTAAACTACCCTATTTTATTGGTACTGCATGTACCAATCTTTTGGAAAGCAAAAAAATAACCTGCATCATGCCGTACTCATCTTCTTTCTCTAACAGGTGTGCGATACTCATCATAATGGTTAGTGTCATTTGTTTTGGGAGTGAAGGACGAATCGCTCTAATTATTTATAAAAATGGGTAGTTAAATCTATCGATTTTTTTTTTTACAATTTTTTTCATCAATTTTAAATAAATAACATCAACAAATCACTTTTTATTATTTCAAATTTTTGTTAACTGTAATAAAAAAATAAAGTTTTAACATGAAAATTACTTTTAAAAAATAAAAAAAATGAAAAGATTTATTAAAAATGAGTTTGTGTACCCATACATTAAATTTTTCAAAAATATTGAATAAAATATTAAAAAAACCTAATAAATTTATGTATTATATTTTGAAAATATAGTGAAGGTCGACTATCTTGAGACACTCTGTGCAAATAATACATGCTGTGCAAATAGTAATGGTGGTGACACATTTACAAGTCCCGTGAATCTCTAAATGACAAAATGAGATCGCAAAAAGAGAGATACTTGTGGGACACATCTTATTGCTGTTTGAATTGTAAATTAAGTTAAAATATTAATAATATTTTTCACAAAATTTATTAACTTCTAAAATTTTGTATTATTTTTTTATCTAATTTTTACTTAACTAACATAAATATCTTATTTATTCTTAATATACACGATAATAAAATTATATTATTTACAATATTTTATTTATCGTTAATAAATTTAAATAAAACCAGATATAAAAATAATAAAAAATATTATAAATGATTACATAATAAAAAATAATATAATATATATTTAAATTTATATCCAATAAAATTATAATCTAAATATTTAAATAAAATAAGATAATATTACGTCGTGAATTTGTTAAATATATTAAGTAAAATATAAAATAAAATAAAACAGGTAACTCTATGTCTATCCATATTCATACGGGTTGAGACCTTAATAGATGGGGAAATTTATTGTTTGTTTGTTTCCTTTATATAAGCTCTTTAAGCTGTTACTTAAAAAATCTCATAAGATATATAGGTTAAACTTGATTTTGATGAATATTCAGAAAAGGGAAAAAAAATTGATTTTGACGAAAAAAAGAAAGAAAGAAATATATACTTGTATGCAAGTACCATTATATATATGGTTGCACAAAATTTTCCTTTATCTATCTAACACACTTGCTTGGTTAAATCATAGAAAAAATAGAAAATTTTTATAAGTAATATATTATATATTTTGTTAATATAAATTAATATCAACTCATGATAATATCTTTTTTTTTAATTTTTATTAAAATAAAAAATAAAAATAAATCTATTTCATCGCTTATCCGTTCCTTCTATTAAAAAAAGAAAAAAAATATTAATTATTAAGGATAATTTGAAATTCAATTCTTTCTAAAACTCAATAATGATATCAAATAATTAGTTAAACAAAACGTTAAATCAAAATTTTACTATTCTTCTTTCTCTAACACACATTCGTGTACATGGATGTCTATAAATCGGATCGGATTGAATCAAACCATAAAATTTGATTGGATCAAACTGGATTGAACGATTTTATAAATCAAACGGTCCGATTCGATTTGTACTAATTTTAAACCATTCGAATCAGACCGAAATAGTTTAATAATATATTAAAAATTTCACATTTTATAAACAAAACGATACATCCCTTCTATTAAAAAAAGAAAAGAATAATATTAATTATTAAGGATAATTTGAAATTCAATTCTTTCCAAAACTCAATAATGATATCAAATATTTAGTTAAACCAAACGTTCAATCAAAATTTTACTATTCTTCTTTCTCTAACACAGTCGTATATATATATATATTTGTTATATTTGAAATTAAATCCTAATATCATCTCATTTTATCAAATTTAGAGTAATTATTGATCATATATATATATATATATATATATATATATATAGCTTGTAATATATATATGTGTGAAAATATCAGGTATGTCTGTCTGTGTGTGTATTTATTTGTTCTAAAAGTCAAAAATGAAACGACGATATATAAATATAAATAAATTAGGTTCTACTAATTTTTCTCCATAGAATAGAAAAGTGGGTTGATTCTAGATGAAGAAAGCTCAATTTTCTTTCTAACACTACTGGGAAATTATTTGGGATAAAATTAAAAAAAGCAATGAAAGGATATATTGATAAACCCAACTTTTACATTTATTTTAATATTTATAAATATAATAATAATATAATATTTTAATACTTAATAAGATTTATTAATTAAAAGGATAGTTTGATCACTTATTTTCATCTGTTTTATTTATTTTTAGATTAGAAAAGTAGATAAATGATTTGTTGTTATTTTTCTTTTATTTTTGCCACATAATTAATAAAAAATATTAAAATTTATTATTAATTAATATATTTTTAAAAATCAAAAGAATTAAACTACATATTTTTAATAATTAAAATAATTAAATGATACAGATTAAAAATAAATAAGTTAAATGACATCTTAAACTTAATCGAACCAACTATATTTTAATGCGTATGTAATATGTATTAGAGCATTTTTTCGGTTTATATATCATAAATTTATAATAATCATAAAAATAAATCCCTAATTTATACCATAATTTATGCTATTTTGTAATTTAGATAGATACATATATATGACTTGTGTGTTGGGAATATTGTTTAAGAAGATAATAATTATATTTTTTTTATAAATTTAAAATAGAAATCATAAATTTTAAAATATCACATGATTATGTACAACTCAATTAAATTAACCTTGAATTTTGGAGGTCGTTCAAACTCTAGAAACTCCAATGACAACAAGAAATAGAAAGATCCTTATTAATTAAGCAATTAAGTGCATGTAATTAATATATTAAATGGAAACATGCATTTAATTTAATTAGAGTAACAAACAAAAGGGGATATTAAAAATTAATACTACTCAAATTGCGATTCTGGTCGGTAGGACTCTAATTTAATTACTCTATTCTTTATCATTCAAATGCATATTATACTCAAATTTACTATGTACGTACAAAGCATGGACTTCGAGGTATCTTTTATTTATTATTTAATATCTACTAATTTTAAAACATATAATTATATAGTTTAATTTTGTAATATTTTAGGTAATCGATTCAATCTTTCTTTCTCTTTCATTCACTTTTTCTCTCTTTTAATTATCTCATTATTATTTTATTAATAAAAAATAAATACTAAAATTAAGAAAAAAAAAAGAAAGAATTAGTAAGAGAGAGAAATAAATATAGTGAGTGCGAGAGCAAGAGCAAGAGAAAGAGAGGATGAGGATGAGACGAGATGGTTTTTTAATAATAAAATATATAGTATTTATTTTATTCTTAAAAATTTTAATTTTTAAAGTTAATGATTTTATTGATTAATTTTGTTATATATCATTGTATTATAATATGTTAAATTTTTTTTAACTTAATTAATTATATTTTAAAATTATAATACTAATAAAAGTTACATAAAAAAAAAGTTCAAAAATATATTATATAAACTAAATAGTTAAAAACTCAAAATCCAATTATTTATTATTGTTTATATAAGCGTTATTATTACGTCGTGGCTGTGCTGTTTTGTCAGATATCCTTCTAGAAATTCAATCTACATGTTCTGTACGTTAACCATTTCTATATTATTTTATTTTATATCTATATTTTTGCTTTTAAGAAGGAAGACTCATGATATCATTCCTTATGCATTCTTTTATACAATATGTTTTTTTTTTCATTTCACTTGTATTAGTGCTAATTTAAAATATTTTTTTTTATCAATATCGGTTGTCATTTTTTTTAATAATTAATAAATGGTTGTGATTTAAAAAAAAAAAGTTAGATAAATAAATTAAATTATTATTTTATCTTAAGAGAAAAATCTCTTTCTGATATGATATTGAGTAGTGTGCTATCAATAGAGTATGGGTGACGACGTTCCATCTTCATGCTAAATATTTTGTGGGAGTGAGGTTGGAATTTTCCGTACAAGTTCAAGAATTTGTGGATTCCAGTATGCTTAATTATACATTTTATTCTTTTTAAAATTTATAAAATTTGTGGTGGAAAAAATTAAAATTATATCTAATATTTTTTTATATAGTTAAATTGTTGTTATATTTGGAAATTTCAGAATCATAGTTAAGGATCTTGCTTTTATTATTTATTTATTTATTTTTGTTTTTTATTAAGTTGAATAAAATCACATAACTTTTATTTTATTTATACTTAAATTTTAATTTAGTTATCTCATATATTTATTAAAGTACGATTTAAGGCATGTTTTTAATTATATATATATTCGTTAGTCTTTTTATTAAAAATGTTGCTATATTAAAATTTAATCTAAAATTGATATAAAATAATTATAATTATTAACACAATCCTCTCATCTATCAACAAATTCATATTTTTTGAGTTGTTATCCTCAGTCAAGAATTTAATAGTTACTATTTATTGTTTTAATAATATATATATATATATATTTATTAATAATAATAATTTTTTTATTATCAAATATTGATAATTTATATATTTTTAAAAAATATTTGTATTCACATTATATTGTTTGATTTTGCATAAACATTTAAAAGCATTAAAGTCATCATCAATGCTCAACAACTCTGTACACACCAAATCAAGCTATAAGCTTTGAATACTACTATTAATATATGCTCAAATTAATATCATTTTTAAATACTTGTTTAAATTTAAGTATAAATTAAATAAGATTAAAAATATAGAAAAAAAAACTCGTAACTTTATCTTTATACCACTATACTTCATGAGATTTTTGAACTTTAAAAAATAAAATTTTAAATAATATATTATACATTTATATACTAACAAGATTTAAACTATGTTATTTTAATGCCTAGTTAGAGCTCTGTTACTTTCACTGCAATAAAAATAGCTAGCTACTTTGAAAAATGACTTTTCGAAATTCAGAAAAGGTCTACAAACACATTTACATGACGCCTTAAGATTAAAAGAGTGACATGTGTTAATTATTTTTATTTTTTAAATAACTGTCACAAACTATAATTTAAATTTAAATTTAAATTTAAAACGTTTATATAATCAAAAGGAGTTATATATATACAATAACACCACAAACTTATTTTTCACAATTATTTTACCTTTTAATTTATAAGATTTGAATAAAATTTTTTTAATATTTTTATTATTATTTCTTCTTCGTTCTATTTCAATTAAAAAAATTTCATTTAATTTAATAATAAATCTTTTTCATAACATCTAATAAAAAACACTCCATAAAATGTAACATTGAACTACTCATTATGATAATGCCATGAAATTAGTTATAACAAGAAACTTATTACAAGGCATCAACTATTATTCTACTACCCAACTTTATATATTTATCTAGAAGGTCACGCGCTCAACACAGCGACTCGCGCGTTACTAACTTTCCTTCCTCTTCGAGAACTCAAAAGTCTACGTTACTAAAAAAAACAAAAACAATAATAATAATAATAGAAAAAAAAAGAAAGTCTCCACCAACAAGGTCTCGTATATAATTCACACCACAATCGAATCATAAACAATCACTTCTCTTTCTCTCTTTGATTTCTCCATAATTTAGATAATAGCTCCGAACAGAATCAAAATGCAGGATCAAAGCTCTGAAATTTCTTCAGAAGTTTATTGTCCAAGTTTCAATTGTTACTCTTCCGACAAACTCGCTCAAATTGCCTCCAACGTTTGTCAAGAGAACGATAAATTGGACTTGGATATTTCAGAAGAAGAATACCCATCATCTTCCGACGAGTTCGAATTCGTTTCGCTTTATCGTACTGGCGATGACATCTGCAGCGTCTTCAATGGAGCTAAGATCGGCCCTGTTTTCCCTGTATTCAATCGTGATCTTCTGTTAGATGATCAATTACAGAGTAGTACTCGTGAAGATAACAATGAAGGTGGTGCCATACGGCCGTCATGTTCGTCATCGGAGGCTGAAGAACTTGAGGGAATTCCAGATGGAACATATTGCGTTTGGACCCCAAAAAACACCGTTACTGAAATGACGTCGTCAAGGTGTAAGAAGAGCAATTCAACTGGGTCTAGTTCGTCTAAGCGTTGGAGGTACTTGAAGGACTTGATTAAACGGAGTAACAGTGATGGTAGTAAGTCGTTTGTGTTCTTGACCCCTTTGTCTTCGAGTTCTAAGAAAATGGAAGAGAAGATTGAGAAATTGGATATGGATAAGGGAAAGAAAAGCTCAAAGGATTCAGGACAAGGATCTAAAGAGAAGTTCGGGGCGGCTCATGGGGCATTTTATGGGAGGAATAGAAATTTGAAAGAGGGAGATTATAAGAGACGAACGTCGTTCCTTCCGTACAGGCAAGGCCTACTTGGTTTCTTTGCTAATGTGAACACCATGGGCAGGACTTTCCCACCTGCTTTATGATGATCTGTTAAGAGACGTACCTTCCACAATCAAATTGTTACGGAAAAATTAAATATTTATATTTATATTAATTATTATTATTTTGATACTTAAGAATTATAGAAAGTGTTAATTATTTTAAGTGAGCAATAAAATGAAACCCAAAACAAATTTGATACTCAAATTCTTAGAAGTTGAAGAATAATAGAATAATTATCACAGGGAAAAGATATATAATATATATATCACTTACCAATACATTTCTCAATTGCCTTTCAATAGCTAGTTGACGAGCATCATATAAAATACCCTGCAATTCTGCTGCCACCAAATTACATGATGTTTTTAAGCACGTATAAAAATACGAAAATATAGAGAATTTAATTTTATAAAAATGTTATTGATATAAATGAATATTTAAAAAATATTATAAATTTTTATGTGAAAAATTTGAAATATTTTAATAAATATTAAATTAATATAAATAATAGTGTATTAATTTAATCAATTTTATTATTTAAACAAATATTATATATATATATAATAAACGTGGATATTTATTTAACTATAAATATAATTTATATAATATAACTTCAAATATATTAAGTTATATGTAATAAAAGCATACATAAATGCTTAATATTGTTTCACTCCCTCGATTCATGTAAACATTAAGTAGTATTAATGATTTTCTTTGTAATTATTAACATATCAATGTATAAGTTTAATGATCACCTCCAACAATGACTATATAAACGAAATTTTGGATTGATATAATTCTTATAACATCAAGGATATTATATTATAAAATAAATGTCAATATGGTGTATTTTGAAAATCACTTTGTATAATTCTACGCTCTCAAATGAGTAATGTATAAAGTGTCATTTGAATCATCATGACTACTAGTATTAATATTGGTAACTAAAAAAACAATTAAATAAATAATTTATCATTATTAACAAAAATTAAATAGATATTTGATGTCAATATTATCAAAGTTTTGCATGATTTTAAAAAATAACACAACATATGTACCAAAATCTATATCATGATATTTATACTGATATTTTTTCCGATATTTATCAATATTTTTGACGAAAATGATTTTTATCTCATTTCAATATCCATACTATGGTTTTATTTAAATATTTAACAAAATATTGTAATTTATTTATCTATGATTTTAAGTATAGAAGTAAATTTTATACATAACTTGCCAATCTGATCTATACTCGGGACTTAATTTTAAACGAAATTGGATTGAAGTTAATTGATTTGGTCATAAATGAGTTGTCTTATTTATTAAATATGTTGGTAAAGATTGGATTAAATGTGTTGTGTTGTAAAGAGATTTGTCCTTATATCACTTATTAATAACAATTGCATTATATATATTTGTAAACTCGATACAAAGTCGAAGCTTTTTGATAGATTAATGTAAGTATTATTTTACGTTCTAACTTTAACTTATTAAGTTATTTGATGGTTGGTTTTTAAATAACTTTTAATATCGTATTGGAACTTGAGATTTTACGTTTAAATTTAAATAATTTGAATTATTGAATTATAAGTGTTCGAATTACACGATACACAGAGTTAATATTTGTAAAAAATGAGTTATTTTTAATTATTTCTTAAATGAGTTACTACCAACTCGACCCACCGTATAACACTTAGTTTTAACCGCAACAAATATAAGTTTTAATTAAAAAATATTAAGAAAATAATGGTTTATACATAATGTGAAATCCTCAATTATAATGGAAATCATGTAGTATTTGCGTGCTAGTCTTTCTCATCCAAAGACTCCAGACCTGCATTTCCCTTTAGTCCATAGGGCTTTATAGGGCCGAAGCTTTACCAAGATGGTTTTCTTTTTATATAGAATTATCATGTTCGTGTTATTTATAATAATAAAAAATAATTTAACATTTAAATTTATAAAATAATTAGTGTTAAATTATAGAGAAAAAATATCAATTAAATCCCTCATATTAGGCTTTAGTATGCGTTTAGTGATCAAAATGTAATATATAGTCTATTAGTTTACAGAAAATGATCAATTAAAAATAAAAAAAATTATTTTTTATTAATTTTTTATTAAAATATAATTAAAACTTGATTATTTAATAATGATAAAATGATAATTAATATAAAAAAAATTCATAAAATATTTGTTTTAATATTTTATTGATTGTTTATTTTTTAAAAAAATAAAAATATATATTTAAATAATTTTATGTTAGAATATTTATTATTGTTGAGTTTTTTATTAAATAATTTTATATTAATTTTACTTTTTTTTATTGTTAATGACTCATGTTTATCGCATTTTAATCAATTGATAGTAAAAAAAATAACATTTTAACAATAAAATCATAAAAATAATTTTATTTATTTTTAATTGATATGTGTTTTAAAAAATACCTAAATATTTGTTTATTATTATTGCCACTCTCTCTAAATTATAATTTAGAATATGAGGGGATGAATAACAATAACACTTAAAATACTCTTAATGCCCCTCTCCTTAAATTATAATTCAATCATGTTTTTTTGATTTCGTGTCAAAATTTACAAACTTATTTCCAATGCCCAAAATCTGGAAAGAAAGAAAGAAAAAAAAATCAGTTTTCTTGTACCTTTAAATTAAAGTGCAATATTGTCGCCACAGAAATATGTATTTTCGTAATAATAATTCATTTATTATAATTATTTTAATAATATTATGCTAAAATATAATTAACTATATAGATATAAAGGACACTTTATATACTTTTGTTTATTATTATTGCTTACTTTGAGCTTGACTTATGATCCATATGCAATCAAATGTTGAATTGTGAAATTGTACCTAACAATATTTTTTTAATAGAGAGCCAATTTTTTAATTATAAAAAATTTGATACCGAACCTTACAAACAAACGAAGAAACATTATTTGCTTGTTTTAGTATGCTTAGTTCGATTGGAATGAAATTTTAAATATTTATTTAGTTTTTATTTTTGAGAATGAAATAAAATTAATTTTTTTATCATCATAAATTATGTTTATTTGATCACATGAATTAATACTTAAAATTTTCATAGTTGTTGTTGCTTTTTATCAATGCAAAATGTCACGTCCCGCACGAAATGTCCCCAAAAATCTAAAATAAATGGTGGTTACTTAAATGATCTAGACTATTTTACATGGAAAGTTCTAGAGTTGCCTAGAGATGTCTAGAAAGGGCTATAGTTGGACGGACTCAACTCAAGCCTTGAAGACCCTAGAATGTTCTAGAGCACGTTAGAGGGTGCTAGAATGGACTAGAATATTCTAGAGCGTGGTGGAGGGTTCTTGAAGGATGTAGAAGCTGCTAGAAGCTTACGGAACATCCTAGAACTTGCATGACGAAGCTAGACACACTTAGAAGACTCTAGAGTTGATTAGAAGGTTTTAGAACCTTGTGGCATATTGTGGATAAAATAAGAACTCTCTTGTATATTCTAGACCTAGAAGAATCTAGAAAGTGGTGGCATAGCCTTAAGCTTAGAGCCACACTATAAATAAACCTATTGGTCTCCATTTGTATCATCTTTGGAATTCTTAATATCTTGTAACATAAATTCTCTTTAGAGCAATACAAAGCATTCTTTGCAAACTCTCTTTCTAGTCTTTTTGAAGTTTCATTCGGATTCAAAGGCAGACTTAGTACAACGGACGGTGCTAAGTGTCGCACGATCGCTACTTGAAAAATAACGTCGTGACAAAAAGCTCACTTGAGTTTTTACTTTCATACCATGTAAATTATTGAAAAATAAATTTACAACGAAATGATCTTGTTAAGCAATTAAAGGAGGAGAAGAATCGAAAGAACTAAAGGAGTGCATTTCTTGTATTGATATTAATGAAAATCACTTTAAGCTTTTGTTAGGCACTTCTACTAATGCTATCAGCTGCAATGAATCACCAACACCTATAACTTTGAAATAAAAATGGATAAATCTTGCTATTATAATAGTTTAATTCTTATGTTTGTTCCTTAATTTACTTAATTATTTGCTGTATTAATTTGTTTCTTCTTATTTGTCTTTGTTTATGAAACAAGAAAATGTTTTATTTATTTTTTCTGCATTTAAATGTAACAAAGTTTTATTTAAAATTTTATCATCATTTGAATTTATTTAATCAAATCAAATGTAATATATTAATGGGAATAATTATTCTATTCATATTCAATTTTATTTTTAATATAATTTTCTTATTTTTCCAAATCCATTAACCAAATCTTAATCAGCAATATGATTCAGTCATGATCCTCTACGTGTGTTTCATAGTTCATAGAGAGCTTTTATACCAATATTTTTTTATATTGAAAAATATGTAATTTATTATAAAAATAACAATTAAATCACATAATTTTTATTTTATTTTATTTTTAATTTTTTAATTTCATTAGATATAGATTGTTATAATTTAAATAAACTGTAATAAAAATAATCGAAGAAAAAATAAAAATATAAAATTAGTTATTTATTTAGACAATTAATTTTTCATAACAATAGAAATAAACTGTTATAAAAACTAAATATCTCTTTTAAAATAAATAAAATGCATTTACAGTTTTTTTATTGAAAACTTTTCATCTTTTAACCTTATTTATTTATTTATAGATCTTCAGCCTTAAACCAATAATATTAAATTGCATATATGTAGTGTCACTCTTTATATTATTTCACAGTCGATGAAAATAATACTAATTTCAAATTAGATTCGAACTAAATAAGTTATCATTTGATGTTAAAAATAATTAATACTATAACAAACTTAATGTTATATGGTAGTCAATAAAAAAAATGAAATTAATTGTTTATCCATATCATTAAAACGTGGAATTAAACAATACGTCAATGTCACATGGTTAATTTATTTATTTCTATATAACATATAGTACATTAATAATATTTCAAAATATAATACATCAATTACATTTCTTTCTTAAATATTTTTTTAATGGACCAAGATATTAAATTTATTTAAATAAAAAATACCTAATACACACAAATTTATGCACATTAATTATAAAATCTTATAAATTTTTTTTTAATATATAATTTCATTATTTTATAACATATCATGTAAATATAAATATATATGAAAATTTATGTATAATTTAATATATTTTTTAATACTTTTGTTAGAACTTAGAAGGACCCCAGAAGTGCCACTTTTTCGCTAAATTAATCAACTTTAACGGATGTCCTCGAATAAACATCAAAGCACCGTTTACTTAAAAAAAGAAAAGAAAAGAAAAATCAACTTTAACCAAATTCATAATGAATTATTAATTAATGATAGAGAAGATAACGTAATAGTTTATACTAATTAATCATTTTTTAATATTTTTTTTATACATGTAACAATACACAATAGATATTTAATTAACGTTTGTTAATTATATAATAATTTTAAGTAAATTTAAATTTATATTCATATTAATTATATTATAATATTAAAGTTATTTAAATATGTATAATATTATAATTTACATGGAATGCTAATGTATTTCTTTAGTTAAAAATGATTGAAAACACTACTTATAAAGTTATGTTCAAGATATATATATATATATAACTCTATCTATCCTCACTTTTGAATTATAATTTGCATATTTATTTTACATTTTTACAATATTTGCTCTCGTAATTTCAATGAATAACACATGAAATATTCAAATAATATTTTATATCATTACTCTTTCCTTAGCATTCCTCTAATTTTACATCTCTTTTGATTATCTCCATTGACAAGAAATTAGCTTTCTTCATCACTAACCAAAAATTTATAATAAAAACATACGGAAATAATACATGGTACCGAGTCCGAGCACATCTAAAAGATGACAAAATAATGTCGACATTTGCCATAATACATTATTTTTCCAAAATGCATGTAGACATTTGCAATAATTTGCTTGCTAGTTGTACCATTAAGTACCTCTGCATGTAGTTTATAAAGGAAATAGAACAGCTTTAGCAAAGTTCTTCATATCTCTCTCTTTCTCTCTCCTTTTCTATATCATGTGATCTGCCCGGTTATATATATGTGGAAATTATGAGCAAGAATCATTATGATCATGGCAAAGCAAGGTTTGCATATATATATATATATATATATATATAGCTGCTGCAAAGATTTGATAAAGAAGTGTACGTTGATACATTGCGAAAATTGAGAGCTACAAGCAAGAAGTGCCGATTTTTTTAATGTATGGTTGAGATCGATGATTACCACAGCCTTTGTCAATTAGAGTACGAAGACTGCACAATAATAATGAGTTGTGAACAGATATTATTAACAACGTGTTAAGAGAACTAAAGCGAGAAAATTAATGGTGGTGTTATTATTGCAGTTAGTAATTCAGGTAATAATTCAACTTAATAAGATTTTATTGAGTTAAAGTTGACTCAAATTTATAATCAATACTGTTGTTGAACTTTTGGCTGATATGAGACGAAAGGAAAATTAAGAGCACACTCCACACAAACATAAGTAGTATCACAAAACTACGGTAAAACTATTAAGGGCAAAGTACAAGTCACCGATCAAGTAAGGTCTAGCTCTGATAACATGTTAGAAACCCAAACTTAACTTAAAACAATAAAATCTCATTGAGTTTAAGGGTTGTTCAAACTTATAAGCAGCATTACTGCTTTACTCTTGGCCGATGTGGAATAAAGATACTTAATTTCTCCTTCCACACTGACATAAAGCGACATGTATACATACAGATCACAGAAAGTTTCATAGCTCAAGACATGTAGACTCAAGAAGTAACTTTGATACTATGTTAGAAACTCAAGCCTAAATTAACCCAATAAGATCTCATTGAGTTAAGAATTGCCCAAACTTAAAAACAATACTACTGTCGAACTCCTAGCCGATGTAAGACTTAAGAAAACTTAACACTTATAGATGAAGCTTGAGCCAAACGTCAACGTCATCTTGCATTCGAGAAAAACACATTTTTTTAACGTTGAGGTTGAAGTCCTTATGAAACTACATAGTATGGATCCTAAGTATCAATCAGGTAAATATTAACTTAATAATTTGTTTTAAAGTATTTTTTTTACTACGTAAATAAATATATATATTTTATTAAAATAAATTTATATTATTTTATCGTGAATTAAAAATAAAATTAATTGAATAATTCAAACATTTATTTACTGAATTAATTAATAATTTCTTATAATATTCAAAATGAATGCTAAATTGAGATTTGTAGTAAATATCCTTTAGCTTTATTAACAAAGTAGTATTATAATCCTTTTTGTAACATCTGTAATCCGAATTTGGTTTTAGCTTTTATTGTATGCTTTGATTATATAATTTTAGGAAGCAAAAAATATTTTTTTAAGATAGAAAGAAATATGGTCGGTTAGATTATACATATACAATGAACTAATAAACTAATGAAACAGTGATTTTGATAAGAGGAACACAAAGCATCGACTATGATTAATACCAATAGACAATAACCACGTTTATTTTACTGCCACAAAATATACGAAGAAAATCAAAACTAGGATAAGAACCATGTTTTAGCGATATAACCTTATCTCTCTGATCCACCACTCATTGTGTCTCTCCAATATCAACCTTTAATTCCACTTCATCAGAGATACAGAAATCCCTGTCAACTGGAACAAGGTCACTAGATAACGTGGCAAGCAGCCATTGCGTGCAGGGATAAACTTTGCGGCAAATTATATTTTGTTTCAAAAAAATAAAAAAATAAAAATGATATATAGAAAATTAATATTATAGAGATATCTAAATTAGATGGTTAATTAAAAATAATCAAAAATGTTTCTCAATTATTGTTTTTTTTAATTAAATAAAATAATATATAAAATTTGTAACGAGTTTTTAAATATTAAAAGTTAAATATTTAAAATTTGAGAAAATAACCTTATTTTAGACATTAATTAATGTATAATTTTATAAATATTATACTTAAATTTTTTTTTTGGTAAAAAAAATAATAGGGTTACGTAGCCTTCCTTCTCTCACTACAAATCCTCCTACAGTGGAAATGAGCATGAAATGGGGGAGAAAGATAAATATTCCACAACATTCATAACTAATCTACATGTAATTGATAGGTTGTGGTTTAAAGAGAAATCGTTTTCATTATCTGGGTTTAGAAGTGATGTACATAAACTATAAGTCTATAACTATATATAAAGCCTACCAAGTCTAAAGTCACGTGTAAAAATGACGGCATCACTAAATAGGTGGTGCCTAACCTCTGTATCTCCAGCTTCACAATCTTCACTAACCAAAGCCACATTACGACCTTGTGTATTTGCAAACCTTAATTCTTCTTCTTCTTCTTCTTCTTCTTCATCATCATCTTCACTTTCTTTTCCTAGCCTCATCAGAAACCAGCCTGTTTTTGCAGCACCAGCTCCTTTATTCAACACCTCTTTGGTACTACTATATATATTACTCTTTTCTTAATTACATACAACACTATTACTTGAACTCCAATTCTTCAAATGCGATAATATTATATAATAATCCCTTAAGGCCACATTTGCTTGCTTGCTTACTCCTCATGAGTAAAACTTTTTCATTCAGTCTACTTTTTGGTAGTCTTTCGAGTAATTTAACTTTTGTAATTAAACATAACCTTAATTATGCCACGTGTTGGGTATGTCTCAAATTTGTTACAAATATGTTTTAGTTGCGCTGGGAAATACATATGTATCTAAACGTGGTAGGTAATCATTGGTTTACTATACACGTATGCTTGATTATACTCGTTGGTTTCCATGAAGCCCTTTTGTCTTTTTTTTCTTTTCCACATCATTGAAACGTGTATGGTTATTAAAAATATGATTTGAGGCTTTATTTTCTTTGATTTTTTCATTTGAAACGAAAATGGATATAATGTATGTGGGGTACGTGGAAAAAACCGTGATATATGAAGATATACAAACTGAACTTTGTTTATGAAGTGAATGATTTCTACGTTCAAAGCTGGATACATAATAACGCAATCTATGGTCTCAACTTCTATTAATTTTTTTTTATAATAAACTTCCATTAAAACTTGATTTTGAAGCATTAATCCTCTATAAAAACAAAAAACAAAAAACAAAAAACAAAAAACCCATTTATCTTCTTCTTGGTTTAGAGAGTTATGCCTGATGTGATCATATTAATTTAATTATTTTATTTTCATAAATTAAATACTTTATTTTCATCCTTTTTAAGATTGATACACTTTATTAACTTACTATTAAAATTTTGAACATTTTAGTGTGTTCTTGTCGATTTTAGTTCTTTTGTATGAAAAACTTAAGAAAAATTAAATTTGAGATAACAGCTATAGAGATCTTTTCATTATGTGAAACTATTCAATTTAAAATCTTTATTTATGAGTGAAATTAAATTGAACAATTTCTAAAAAAAAAAAAAAATGTGATCATTGCTACCCCTCACTCAATTAGATTTAACCTTATTAGAAGAAAATGTCTCAAAAAATAAAAAATAAAACTATTAAAATCATTCAAATTAATCTCAAATAACTATAATGTCTACAAATATATCATTAAAGTGATTAAAATATATAAATTTAAAATAAAATTATCAATATATTTATTTTCTAACACAAGGTTAATTTTTCACGATAGGTATTTGGTGATTTCCTGAAGGGTTGAAATCGACATTAGTAGTCATAAAGATTTTTTGACACACAATGGAAAAAAAACATTAGATTGATTAATTTGATAATTTTGTTATTCTGTCATTATTTTTACCAACATATTAATGATTGATTTCTTTTATTCGTTTTGGATGAATTCGTAGAGAGAACAAACGGGCAGCAAATCATACGAGGATGCCATTTCAGGTCTTCAGAAGCTTCTGAGGTAAATCCAATGGTGTACTAATTTCAATTTCTTTTCTATTTTCCATCTGTTGAAAGGGCTTGTCTAGCACAGGCAACAAGGTGTGAATATATTTGAATTTTAAATCATAACGAGTATTCTTCAATGGTTAACAGAGAGAAGGGAGACTTGAAAACCGCAGCAGCTTCCAATGTAGATCGGATTACGACGGAGTTGCAGACTGCAGACAGCAAACCCGGATTTGATCCCATCGAGAGGATCAAAACTGGCTACATTCATTTCAAGAAGGAAAAATATGAGTTAGTACCTTACTATTCTTGTTTCTTCTTATTTTTATTTTTTTCATTTTGTGTTCACATTTTATTTAGTTCTTCACCTTATGCTTCTGACAACCTAAACATATATATGATTATCACATACAATATACGACAATACATTAAAAACCTTATTTTCTGTCTTTTCACAGCAAGAATCCAGCTCTGTTCGGTGAACTTGCCAAGGGCCAAAGCCCCAAGGTAATCGAAAAAGTTTATTCTCTTTTAGCCAGCCATCAATATCATTTCACATAGCTAATGAGCCATGGTTTCAAGTTCATTAACTTGTCAGGTGTTTGCATTAATTTGGAATTTGGTTTATGCAGTTTATGGTATTTGCATGCTCGGACTCTCGAGTGTGCCCATCACATGTTTTGGATTTTCAGCCAGGAGAGGCTTTTGTGGTCCGTAATGTTGCTAATATGGTTCCACCTTATGATCAGGTTTCTATTCCCCCATACAAGTTTATTTTTTGTTAGGAAATTTAGATAAAATGGTATAATCACAAATTCTCCCTCCCAAGATCTTCATTTGAAGAATATCAAATAACAGAGAAATAGATAATACACAACACAAGAATTATAGTGGAAACTCCAAATTAGAGAAAAACCACTTTCGTTGTCAAAAGACAACCAGAGAAAAATTCATTATGTGGAAAATTGTTACAACTACACTCTCAGTAATTTTCTTATACACCCAAAAGACAAGCCCAAGAGAATTTTCCCACAAAATTCTCTCACTCAAGAACTTCTCATACAAGCTTTTCTCTATTTTTGGGATGATTATCAATGAAGAAATGAAGCCATATTTATAGCCTTCAAGTTCTCATTTCATATGCCAAACATTTATTCATTCAACAAAATTAGGCTACCTAATTTTCCTATTCTTTATTCAAACAAGGTTAGGCACCTCCATCTTTAACAATATGGTAAGCCACCTTCCATGAATTTTCTTCTAAATTAAGCACCTCCTATCTTGACTCACAAACCTAATATTATTTTTAATCAATAATAACATTTTCCCCGTTTGTTCTTAGTTTTAACATGAATTAAATACTTTGGTTAATAGACTAAATACACTGGAGCTGGGTCCGCCATTGAGTACGCTGTTCTGCATCTCAAGGTAAGCCCTTATTTCAATATCTTAAAGCAATTTTATATATCACTAACACAAAACAAACTCTCATATTCAATCAAATTGTATCATAATACAAAGTTGTGACAAAGAGACTTTTCCAAACATCCCATCTTTTAATTATTTGCATGTCTTTTTTTGAGTATTTATTCTTTAGCAAACAATAGGAAAATGAATGATTCTACAATTGGATTTCAGATGATGAGGTTTGATTTTGAGGCTAAAATTGTTGTGGAACAGGTGGAGTACATAGTGGTGATTGGTCACAGTGCTTGTGGTGGGATAAAGGGGCTTATGTCTCTTCCAGATGGTGGAGCTGTCTCAACGTAAGAACTTTATCTCACTACATACTATAATACTGTTAAGAGAACTATATATTACTGAAAGTAACATGTAACTGGGGGAAAAAAAGGATGCATATTTTACTAACACTGACAACTCATTGTAGTGACTTCATAGAAGACTGGGTTAAAATTGGTTTACCTGCAAGGAATAAGGTGAAAGCAGAAAATGGTAGTGCATCTTTTCCAGAGCTGTGTACTGATTGTGAAAAGGTATTAGTTTCCTGACAAATACCATAAGACATTTTAGTTTAATGAGATAAAATTACTACTGGAACAATAACCAATTATATCTTCAAATTTAAAAATTACAGGAAGCAGTGAATGTATCACTTGGAAACCTGCTAACATATCCATATGTAAGAGATGGGTTGGTGAAGAAAACTCTGGGACTGAAGGGAGGTTACTATGATTTTGTAAATGGAACCTTTGAACTCTGGGGACTGAACTTTGGCCTTTCTCCTTCTGTCTCCGTATGAACATATTCATCCATAATCAGTGATATCCTACTTTGCTGTCTAGCTTCTTTTTCCATTGATGTACTCTGTAATAATATATATTATTTGTCTTACACAGATTTCAATAAAATATATAAGAAAGTTCACCACTGTTCCTTCCCTTTCTACAAAAGTAATATAAGAAAGCTCCTTTTTCCTCAGAAATTTTCATTACTCCAATTTTTGTTTTTGTTTTGTGTCTTTGTTAGGTAAAAGATGTGGCCACCATACTGCATTGGAAGCTCTAAGGGCCAACACATTCGTTGCAGAGATGAGGTTTCTCTTTGTCATATTAATGAGATGATAAAGCTAATTGAGTTATGAATACTGTAGTCACAGAACCTCTTCTTCTTGAAAGAGAGTTGAGTTTAATATATATCTTTCCTTGCATACTTCTATTCCAATCATTTCCCTCCAGTATCTGCCCAACAAGATAATAGGAAATGGATGTTTTATTCACAAAGAAAGAAATCAGACACTAATATCAATATAAAAAAAATTCATATTAAAAACAGTTATGGAGTGGCTACTGGAAGAAACAAATAAGTATTAAAATCTCAGAATCTTATTTCGAGGGATTTACAAGTCATAAAGAGTGCTTTGAGCCACTGGGGTTTAAATTGACTTCCTACAGTCTTGCATATTCTACTGCAATTAAAGGTGACTTTACATCCTAAAAACACTAAAACATATGATAGTAGAATGGAGATTGTCACTGCAGGGCTGAAAATGGGAATTTATAGGTTGTGGCTGAATTAGATGTTCTGTTCAGAAGAGGTATAAATTGTTCAACTGGCGAGTGACAGCAAAGGACAAGAGTACAACATTTAGGAGTAAATAATATGCACGAGTCAACATTTAGGAGTCCTTGCAATTTAGAGATGCGGAGAATTTTAAATTCAATTGCTGGAGCCTCACGTAGAATAGTAGTTGAATATGATCCCAAGAAGCCGTTAAATAGCTTGCAAGCCCCAAGTTTTGCAGGTTGTAACAAAGCAGCTGACTTTATTACTAAATATAGCAAGCGACTGATTGTGAATGGAAGATTGTAATTATATCAGTGTAAGGGAGGGTGATTTAGCTCAAAGCGCTAAATAGTTTAGTAATTAGTTGGATATACAAATGTTAAAATGATTATGAGATTTTTCATACTTGGGTTAAAAAAAGGGAGTAGTTCAAGCAATTGTAAGGTTTGTTAGTGTTTTTGTTTTATTAATTTGTTGTTGGTGGTGTATGTTTTATTAATTTAATTTTTGAGGGTTCCAAATTGCGATTTATTACCCTTTTTGTCATATGTATTGGATGATATTGTTTGGTTGACATTAATAGAAATAATAGTAGGAAAGAATTTTCACTGTTTGATTGTTAACTTTGAATGAAATGCATTCCACTACTAACAGAAAAACTCATTCCTCTCACACCTCGGCCCAGTACCTTGAAATTTTCTATTTTTTTCACTTATTTTATATTATCATATCTTCTTTTCTCATTTTTACTCATTTAAAATACAAATAAATTTTATTTTCTAATTTTGCTTCATTTTGAACATTAGAAATTTTATTTTCAATTTTATCCTTATTTCGGATACCTTTGCTCAAATAAGCATAGTAATAATAATAATGTTTCCATTGATTCAATGCTTATTATCATTTGCACTCTTATTATAAATGACAAAAAAAAATTCACTTTTCTAATGTTTAATTTCCAGGATTTTCTTTTATTAATCATAGACATAATTCCTTCACTTTTGAGCGGAAAAAAAAACCATCCAAATTTTGCTACAATAGACTAATAGTTAATATCTACCGGTGAGTTTCTAATGCTATTTACTTCACCGTGAGCAAAATTTAAAATTTATAAATTAATCAATATACAAACATATTTTCTTTAATTTATTATTTGATCCTTTAGGTTATATTCGCGGGATATATGTAGTGGTGTCAAATGAACAGTTTAGCCTAATTCAACTCATTCAAGGAAGATTTAATGAGTTCAAGTTTCTTTGCTTGTGAAGTTGGAACTTGGTTATTAAAATACTTGGACTTCCTCTAGGATGTAACACAAGAATAATGGAGTTTTAATCACCAATTATTAAAAGATTTGAAGAAAAAAAATTAGCAGGAAGGAAGAGTTTTTTTCTCTAAAGAGGGATGGCTTACTTTGATAAATTTGGTTTTGTCTAGTCTCTGAACTTATTATTTATCAATTTTCAAGATACCCGTGGAAGTTGTAAAAAGATTAGCAAAAATAATGAGATTTTTTTTATGAAAATGTACTAATAAAGAGGGGAAAAATCACTTAGTCAATTGAGTGATGGTTCAGAGATTGAAGAAAAAAAAGTAGGATATGTATTAGTAATATCATCAAAAGAAACAAAGCTTTATTAGGGAAGTGACTTTAGAGGTTCTTCTTATAGGAAGGTTCTCCGTAGCATAGGGTTATAAAAGTAGATATGGGTTGAAAAAGAATGGTTGGGATGTAGGTTGTGGTTCTCACCAAAATGTTGTGCTTCTTGGAAGTCAATTTGTAAAAACTCAAAAGTATTATTTTTCAATTTGAGATAAATACTTGGAGATGAAGATAAAATTCGTTTTTATGAGGATCTTTATTTGGAAGACAGTTCTCTTTCAACAAAATATCCAAGCCTTTATAGGTTATGTTTAGAAAATAATACTCCTATTAGTAGGATGCATTTACTCAAAGATTCAAATTTCATATTTAAAAGGAATTTGAATGATTGAGAAGTACAAAAATAAAATCATGTTTAATGTAAGATTTGGATAAAATCAGCATAAATGTTAATAATAATGATAGAAGGATATGGACTATAGATCCATCTATATATTTTTCTTATAAATCTTATTTTGAGGTTATGGTGGATGATTCCAAGAATCAACTTTTCAATATCTATGTGGTCAAATTTTTGAAATGACTAATTAGTCTTGAAAAGATTAACACAAATGATCGGATCCAACTAAAGCTCTCTAGGTTTTGCTTTTCTCCTAATTGGTGTGTGTTTAAACAACAAAGAAGATATTAATAATTTATTTTTACATTTTTCAATTGTTTATCTTTTTTTATCAAAGTTACATAACAAATTGAGAATAGAGTGGGTTATTACATGATCTTGTTAATCTTTATTTTTAGAATCCTTTTATTCTTATGAGAGAAGCAATAAGGCTTCAAAGGTAAGGGTATTATGGAATTGTAGGATAGTAACTATTATTTGGGTATTATGGAATTGTAGGGTAGGAACTATTATTTGGGTGTTATGGACGGAGAGGAATAAGAAATTTTTTTATGATAGTGAGAATGATAATACCTTTTGTAAGAAAAAGTTTTATTTTTAGTTTCCTCTTAGACATTTTGATGGGGAAGCTTGTTTATCATAATTAGGTTTTAGATAGATGTTTTAGATGGGGATTATAGTTTTATTTGGTATAGTTCAATGTCTTTTTGTAAGTGAATTATTGATTCACTTTATACCTTTGTAATTATTACTTAATTAATATAACATATTGTTTCATAAAAAAGAGGCTAGCTCACCTAGCTTATGAATAACTCACAAGCTCATTTGAGAAAATACATTTGCTAATAATAACATTTCCATAAGTACAATAATACCATTACGAAATATTGTAATTAAAAGATATTATTTTTATTTTTATTTTTGTTTTTAAACAAAATCATAAATATATTTTATTTTTTATTTAGAAGGGTAAATTAGTCAACTTGAACTACTCAACCCAATTCATTTAAAAGTGAACTGAGTTTGACTCGTATAAAATTTAGAAGAACTGAGTTGAATTATAGCTCACCTAAGGTAAGCTAAACCTAAGCGAATTAGCTCAACTCGTTTCACATCTCTAGATATATGGGGAAAAAATGCTAAGAAATCAGATTTCAAGGATGGGCCAAAGGACAAACCTGAGTACCCAGATTACTCACTGATACATGTTTGTGTAGATTGCTTTGGGTTACACAATGCTGAAGAATTGTAATTGACCACCTTATACTTGGGATTTCTTGCTGCACCATTTAAGAAATATATGTTCAGAAACATATGTGGAAGCATAGCTGGAAATGAAAGTAATAAGATCGGATGATTTAGAGACCAGTGATTTTAATGAAAAGTAGAATTCTATCTTCACCGATCCAAATAGTCAAAGAAATTGGGGACATTTCACCGTGTATTGGCTGTTTTGGCAATTCAATGATTTCAGTGACCTTGAACCAATCACCACCAAAACCCGAGTCAAAATAATGTAGTTCAAGATTCAACACCAAGAAAGTTCCCAAGAGATATCTGAAGTTTAAGGGCACAAAAATACGTCTTTAATGATTGATCCAACAGACGAGAAGGATACGACTTTCTAAGTACAAATCTTGCCAATTGCCTTTGATGCTCGAAGCAGAGACAAGTGTTTCGATAGTGAATGCAATGAATATTTACACAAATGAACATTGAAATCAGAAGATCAGCACTAATATGTCATGACGTGTCATTAAAAAGCCAGCTTTAGCAATGCTATTGAACTCATGAGTACAGAGTTAAGCGTCTCATATAGAGAGAGTACAAGCATAAAGTCATCAAGATATCAAATATGGTTACAGCTACTCAAATATGTACAAGGGTCTCTCTCTCTCTTTGATGAAAGTACGAGGTCTTTCATAATTAAAATAACGAGTAGACAAAAATAAAGGAAGCTTTGTATATATGCACTGCACTCATGTACATACTAAACAATATGGAAGATTATGATTCATCGGGCTTTGGTTCAAGTGTTACGGGGATTTTCTCCTTGTGATCACCACGCAGTACTTCTACAATGACCTGAGTAAAAATAGGTTATCATTACACTAGAAATGTAAATCAACTAAAAGTGGGAAGTCCTCTGGTTTTCCATATGCAGAAAAACTTGAGGATAAATGGAACCTCTGCTTCATTGTAAAGTTAAAAAGGCCATGCCTTCATTTCTACCCATTCTCCTTGATGTATTTATTTATAATGCTAAATGCATAACCACTCTCTTCTTTAATATTATAAATAACAAAAGGGAAAGACCTCAGGTTGGAATCTCAGAGGAGATAGTGTGCACATATCATAATGAATTTGCAGTTATTATTGAAGGATAGAAAGTTACAGGAAAAAATAATTCTGCTGAGTCTCTTCTATTGGCCAATATTGGAATTAAACCTAAGTAAAATTAGAAGTCATTATCACGTGATAATAAAACAATACTCAAATAGTTCACTGACCCTTCAAATTTTTAGTTTAAACTTAGCATACCAAGTACACTAAAACAACATCCAAAACACACACACACACAAGGGTGGTTAGCTTAATACCTCATCACCAACTTCACATTGATCTAAGGCCCGATACAGATCACTGCCATTCGTAACCTTTCTTCCATTCACTGATGTTATAATGTCACCCAATATAAGTCTACCATATGCATCTCGTTTGGTTGGCTTCAATCCCTGTAAAACAGAATCCATCAGGTCTCTACCTGAATCAAAGAAGAAAACACATATCTTCAAGCAAAAAACAAAAATTATAACTATTTTTCCCAGCAAATTAACAATAGTTTGCAACTTATTAATTATTTTTATATCATCATTATTACTACTGCTAAAAAGGAAGAAGAAGGAAATAAGGCATACTAAGCTTACTCCAAAGCACACCTTAAAAGTACTAAATTCCCAAGGCACACTCCATCCTTACTCCATGGACACATATATCATCTAATTTGGAAACAATTAAGTGACAAGGGAGATTAATACCGCTTTGCCAGCAGGACCACTGGCAGGAGCATCCAAGACAAGAACTCCACTAACCCCTAGCTGTTCAACAGATTGATCAGGTGCAAACTTGATTCCCAAAATTGGTCTAGTGACCTTCCCAAACTTAACCAACTGATCTACAATTCCACTTACCTGGACAAGTAAAGATAATAACAATAAGTCGCATGTAGACTGATAAGAACAATAGAATTCAGCATCTTTGTTTTATTCATACAACTCCACTCACAGTGTCAACTGGAATTGAAAATCCAACGCCAGATGAGGCACCAGATGGAGAATAGATAGCTGTATTTATTCCAATGAGATTTCCTGTACTGTCCAGAAGGGGCCCTCCACTATTACCAGGATTAATGGCAGCATCTGTCTGTATAACATCTTGAATTGGACGGCCAGTAGCAGCAGAGCTAATCTCCCTGCGTAGCCCGCTGCAAATTGCATGAAGAATGCATCAGTAAAACACCAGCCTTCGCTGTTGGAAACTAGATATTCATATAAAGACATAGTCATTATAATGAACAATAACTAATCATTTGGCACTTCATTAATATGCTGATTTACTGATTCTAGTGTGAATGTATCCCATCTTCTCCATTAAATTGTATATAATATTACCAATTACGATTTTTCATCTCAGAAGTCTCTTAAAACAAGGTTCTCAAAAAAATGCAACCATACTAGAAACAATATATATATATTTCAGTGAACCTATAAATGCAGCAAAGTCAAAACATCTTAAGCAAAGAGCCAAACCACGTTAACATTTTAATTGAACTTTAACCTGATCACACCAGTAGTAAGTGTATGGTCAAGTCCAAACTGCAAAATCACATCCATTAAACCGTGTCAGTTAACTTGAACCATGCATCAACCATGATGAACATTCTTCTTTGTATATTGATGACCAAGTCCTGCTACGTAGTCAAATTCAATTTAATCAAACGAGAACCTCTTATCTAAGAATTAAGATGGCTCATAATTTTAAGAAGAAAATATAGGGAAGGTACAGTATTTAAGTCATTCTCTTATTTTTAATGAAATTATTTCACAAGTTAGCACAAATGTTGGAATTGCTGACCATATTCATCACTCACTTTGACATAGTTCTTAATTTCAAAAATTACTTCAACCGTTCCTTTAGCAACATGCTCCATGTTCCTTCTTTAATGCATGTTTATACTTACAGGATTACCAATAGCATAAACTTTTTGACCAACAAGCAAATCTCCAGACACTCCAATAGGAATGGGCCTCAGCTTGTCCTTGGGCGCATCGACATGCAGAACTGCAACATCTTTGTCTTGGTCAAATCCAACAACCTTTGCATCATAACTTGCCTGATCAGCAAGAGTGACCCTGTAAATAACTACCACCTGTTTAGTTTTCTTTTTTTTATAAAAAAAAATTGTCCTTTATTTGGCATGCCGCATACAACTGTATAAGATGAAGTGATGAACTCAACCAGCGCCAGCAAGTAATAGGAGATACAAAAATGCCAATTGAATCCACCTATGGACATTGTTCGTGAACTCTTGTTTTAGGAAAAAAATGGAAGTTTTTTTGATGATGAAGAATCACAAATAAAATTTTTAATTCAAAGCACGCAACCAAAAAAAATAAAAAAATAAGAGTATAAGTATTAAATTGACCATATAAAGTTACAATTTACAGAAATAGCAATATAATGATCTCAAACCAATAAAAGCAAAGCCAAACGTACTTCAGATCAGAAGCACCACGAATCACATGGTAATTAGTGACGATGTGACCCTGTTTATCCCACACAAAGCCGGAACCAGACCCCTGAGGCACCTCCAGAACATCCAGAGTAAATGCATCCTGCCTATAACACCTCATCAAATTCATACCCCGTTAGTACCCAGAAAACTTACCACCTCAAAAACACACTAATACATAACAAGTCAACCAAATCATAAGGAGTCCCTACTTAAGGCATTTAAACTATAACCCATAATTCAATGCAATTGCACCTGACTGCGAGATTGGTAATGTAAACAACAGAGGGCGTGTTCTCCTGAAAAAGACGAACAGTGGCGAGCTCATCAGACTGCAATTTCCTCGGAGGGGTGACCACAAAGGCCGAGGCAGAGTCGACCTCGGCGATGAAGAGAGAGAAAGAAATAGCTATGGAAGTGCATAGAAGGAGAAGAGAATCCAAAGCAGAAGTTAAAGGGGTTTTGACGGCTGGAAGTTTCTGGAAGCACGATGAACTAAGAGTGTTACTATGAGAAGCACAAGAGTTTTGATGTTGGCGATGGTGGAGGGAAAAGATAATCGGCAAGGTCCGGATGCGATGCTCATGGCGTGGAAGATACTTGAAGGGTGAGAAAGAGGGATTCCTGTTTGGGGAGTGATAAAATGGAGAGAGAGTTGGAGAAGAATAGAAGACCGCGGAAATGAGTGAATATGCAGCCATGGAATTTGGACAGCTGCTGCGAGAGGATTGACTCGTTGAATTCGTTTCTTATATACACAGATCAACTCTAGTCTCTTCCAAAAGCAGTCCACAATTACTCAACATACCATTTTGAAAAAAATAAAAATAAAAACTCAACTGTCGCAACATAACTGTCTTCTATTAATTATATAGAATTAATTAACGCTCGATGTCGATAAATTATAAAATAATTTAAAAGGTATTTAAAATATTAATTTTATTGTAATTATATTTATAATATATATGTTATGTATAAATATTAATTGAAGGTTAAATTTTTTAATAAAAATGAGTTTATTGAAGATATATTTGTAAAAGCATGTTTATTTTTTTTCTCTCTTTTTCTCAAATTTTTTAAATTTAATGTCGGTTAATATTTAGTTATGTATTTATCGTATCTCATATGTTGTATATATAATTACAACAAAATAAATATTTTAAATATTTTATAAATTATTTCACCGTGTATAAAATATAATTAAATTAATTTTATAATATTAATAAAAGTAAGCTTTAATAGTATGGTTATTAAATTAGATAAATCTTATAATAATTAATGAAAGATATAATTTAATTTATTTTTCAGTCTAGGTTGAATTAAGATGAAATACTAATTGAACATTTAGCATTTCTATTAAAAAAAATAACTGAAAAACTAGCTTCCACCGTTCCACACCTATCTTGGTTCAAAAAGGTAAAAGGTAATAATTAAAACACTCATCCATTTTTGTTCATTAGTCATTCTGTTCTTTAAATAGCCAATTAGACATTAGCCATTTACTCCTATTAGAGCCGGGATGTTTAAAAATGGTCAGCAAAGAAAAACACAAATAATAAAATACATGAATCAGAATCACAAAATATAATTTTTTATTAGTTTATTTGTCATAAACAAATTCTCTAGCAAGGAAGGATAAAGTTAACCTTTTTACCAAAGACTGACTGAATTGGCAAACACATTGATACTGTCTTGACAGAACTCCACGTGACTGGGGCTCCAAAAAGTCGTACAAAGTTTGTGTTTGTATCCACAATTGCTTTACAGCTACCAACTCAATCCAGTTTTTCTCCACCCTTATCCTAACTGCAGAAAATGAAGTCTAGCTAGAATTAACAAAGGGGCTATTGTTATTTAACCATCTTAACCATCCCCATCCACAGTCCTACAAGGCCAAGCCTTTTATTTGTCCTGTCTAAAACAGAATAAAAAATGTCCTTGAGTCTAGGCAGGTTCCTTAAGAATGCTATCCCCTAACATAACCATCATGTCTCTCTCCGAAATTCAATTACAAATTCCATATTTAAAAAATATTGATAAATTACAAAATCTTTTCCAAGGGTCTTAACTCCTTCGGTATGCTTTCAAAATTTTCAGCATTCACGTCTGACTGGAACATTGGTTTCTTTTCATTTTTGTTCCAAACCGTGCCTTCTGCCAGGTGCTCCTTATTTGGTGTCAGCATTACATAATTTGGATCAGCTCTTTGGTAACTGCAAACAAGTCCAAAACAGTCTTAAGCATTATCTCTGCACAAACTTGAGACCACTAGCAAGCAACAAACATGGAACCAAAATAGATCACATTAACCCGAGTTCTTTGCACGGGAATAAAAATGAATACTCTCAGACCATATTGCTAGAACTTGGTTATATCCCATAAGCATGTGTGAAAAGAGAATATCGTAACTAGCATTTACACCAAGGGTATAACAATGTAAAGACAATGAGAAACATATTGAAGAAACCTGGCTTCTCTAATGTTCTCCACGTGAATGCCAAATCCAAATGATGTTCTTCCAGAAGCATAGTCTCTGGTACCTGCAAGGCAACAGGATAACATGGCCACATCGGTATGCAGTAGTTTCTTTGACTGGAATGTTACTAATATAATATTCAGAACTGCAAACTCCTGACATAAACCAGATGCAACAGGATAGGCAAAATTTCTATCCAACTCAATTTGCAATCTCAAAATAGAGTGTGCAAGCAAATAATTTGTATGCACAAATAAACATTGTTGGAAATGAATTGAAATAAAAAAATATTTTTTATTATTTTATGACCATTATTTCATAAATTATGTAACTGTCATTTTCATAATTATGTGGCCATTAATTTTATGACCGATATTCTTATAATTATGTGACCGTTATTTTCATAATTATATGACCGTTACTTTTATGACCGTTATTTTCATAATTATATGACCGTTACTTTTATGACCGTTATTTTCATAATTATGTGTCCGTTATTTTCATAATTATATGACCGTTACACATATTTTTCAACTATAAATAGGGGCAATAGCCCTCAGTTTAGAATATAACTTAATAACTAAAAAAACAGCTCTACGGTTTTCATAGCAAAATCAAAGAAAAGAAAATTCAGAATTGTTTTTTCAGATTTTCGAGCAACATAAATATTTGAGAGGTGTAGTATTCCAGATTTTATCAGTACAATGAAGTTCCGAGACAGAAAAAGATTCTAGGCTGTTTTATCCTGGGGACGACGAGCCTGTGTTTGCTTGCACAAATTTAGGCAAAGTTGCGAAACGTCTTAAAGAGAGCGACCTAGTCCGCGACTCAACCCAAGCAGTTCATTTCAGGTTATCGGTAATATTGTTCTTACATAGTTTTTCACATATTTGTTCTAATAATTTTAAGACGAATTCTATCTGTCATGTCTACTGAAATGTTAACTGCTGATCTTAACAAACCATTTTGTTTTGAAGAACTACACTTTAAAAATGGAGACAAAAAAATGTTATTCTTCTTAACCATGTAAAATGTCACTTTTGTTTTTATTATTGAAAAACCAACACTGCCTAATTCTCATACTGAAGTTGCAATAAAGGATTTAATCACCTGGATAGAAAATTATTTTCTTTGCAATTTTTTTTTATTCTTAATGGATTAGCTGATGCCTTGTATGATTATTATAACTCGATATCGTCTGCTAAGGAAATTTAGGAAGCACTTCAAAAGAAGTACGATACTGAGGAAGCTGGAACTAAGAAGTATGATGTTAGTAGATACATGAAGTATCAAATGATTGATGACAAATCTGTGAAAGCTCAATCACACGAACTGCAGAAGATAGCATACGAAATAACTTCTGAAGGTATGACTTTAGATGAACAATTTCAAGTAGTTGTTATTATAGATAAATTACCTCATGCTTAGAAAGATTTTAAGAATCAACTTAGACATAAACTAAGGAATTTTCTTTAGAAAGTCTTATAACCAGTTTAAGAATAGAAGAAGAAGTCCGAAAATAAGATCAAAGAGATGAAGTACTCGTTGTCTCAAACAACAGTACCAATCAGAAACCCTCATATGCAATTTTGAAACCTAAAGGTAGAAATATGAAAACTCATAATCACAATAATAACCAAAACCGCAACCACCAAAATAGAAACAAAAACTATCCTCTCCAGAATGGACCTTAACCCCCTTGAGAAATAACACATTCATGTATTAAAGTTGTAACAGACCTGGCCACTTGGCCAGGAACTGTCGGAACAGGAATCGTCCTACCAAGTAGGCGAACCTTACCGAAGATCAACTTATTGCTATGATTTCTGAAGTCAATTTTGTTGATGGATCCGAGGGGTGTTGAGTGGACACTGGTACTTCTCGCCATGTTCGCTATAATCGAGACATGTTCAAGTCCTACTCTGAGTCTGAGGATAAGAAAGTGTTGTTGGGTGACTCCCACTCCACTAAAGTTGTTGGTACTGGTGAGGTGGAATTAAAGTTTACCTTTGGAAAGACTATCATCTTGAAAGATGTCTTGCATACTCCAGAGATGAGAAAGAACTTAGTTTCAGGATATCTTCTTTACAAAGCTGGGTTTACTCAAACTATAGGGGCTGATTTATATACAATAACTAAAAATAATATTTTTTGTTGGGAAAGGGTACACCACTAATGGCATGTTTAAATTGAATGTTGAGTTCCTTTAATATTTGGCATACTAGACTTTGTCATGTTAATAAACGCATAATCAAGAACATGAGTAGCTTAGAACTAATTCCTAAACTATGTTTGAATGATTTTGAAAAAATGTGACTTTTATAGTCAAGATAAAATAACAAAAACTTCACATAAGTCAGTAGTTAGATAATTTGAACCTTTAGAATTAATACATTATGACATGTGTGAACTTGATGAAAATTTAACAAGAAATGAAAAACGCTATTTTATAAATTTTATAGATGACTGTTCAGATTACACTTATGTATATCTAATGAAAAATAAAAGTGAAGCGTTTGACATGTTTAAAATATTTATGACTGAAATTAAGAATCAACTTAACAGGAAAATAAAAAGGTTTCGAAATGATAGAGGCACTAAATATGATTCCAATATCTTCAATGATTTTGATAAAACTCATGGAATCATTCATGAAAAAATAGCACCTTATTCTTCTGAAATGAATGGCAAAGCTGAAAAAAAAATAGAAATTTTACTGAATCAGTAGTTACAATTTTATTAAACTTTAGTGCTGCTTCCCATTGGTGGGGAGAAATTTTATTAACTGTTTGCTATGTGCTAAATAGAGTGCCTAAATCTACTAGTAAAATTTCACCATCTAAAATTTTGAAAAATAAGAAACTTAACTTATTTTAAAACTTGAGATTGTTTAGTCTATGTTAGGATCCCTGATCCTTAAAAGGAATAAAACTTACTAGTAGAACTTACGAATGTGTATTCATAGGATATGTTGTGAATAGTAAAGCTTATAAATTCTATGACTTAAATGATCATAGTTATAGAATCAAATGATGTTGATTACTATGAACATAGGTTTTCATTTAAATTAAAGAATAGTGGGGGCTCGTCTTCTAGTTGTTTACCCATAACTAGAACTATTGAACAAAATGGAGAATTAAACACTGAAATTAGAAGAAGTAAACGAGCTTGAACCCTTAAGGATTTTGGGTCAGATTTTTATGCTTATACCTTAGAGGAAGATCCCCAAACTCGTAAAGAATCATTCTCTTCTTTAGATGCCAACTTATGGAAAGAAACCATAACTGATGAAATGAACTCTTATGAGTATAATAAAACTTGGCATTTAGTTGACTTACCTTATGGTTGTAAAATCATAGGATGTAAATGGATACAAAAGAAGAAATTAAAACTCGATGGTACTATTGAAAAGTACAAAGCTTGTATTGTAGTTAAATGGTATAGGTAAAGGAAAAATGTATATTTATTTGATACCTTTTCACCAGTCACACGAATAACTTCCATATGTGTACTTTTTCCTCTTACTGCCATCCATGATTTAGTAGTACATCAAATGGATGTTAAAACTGCTTTCTTAAACGGTGATTTAGAAGAAGAAATTTATATGGATCAACTTGAAGGTTTTGTTATCCCAGGTAAAGAAAATAAAGTTTTTAAACTATATAAATATCTGTATGGTCTAAAACAAGCACTTAAACAAGTCTTGAAAAATTTGATAATATAGTTATCCAACATGAATTCAAAATGAATGAAAGTAACAAATGTATTTATTATAAATCAGAAGATAATATTTGTACTATTACATGTTTATATGTGGATGACATGCTTATTTTTGGATCAAATATTCATGTTAATGTGAAAATTTTGTTATGTGCTAACTTTGATATGAAAGACCTCAGAGAAGCGAGTGTAATCCTTGGTATAAAGATTACTAGGTCTGAAAAGGGAATTTCTTTAGATCAATCTCATTACATTGAGAAGATCTTAAAGAAATATAATTGCTTTAACTGTAAACTTGCATGTACTCTGCATGATCCTAGTGTAAAGTGTAAGTCCCTCCTACATTTAAGAGGAAGAAAACACAAATGGTAGGTGCAACCACCAATGGTAGGCGCAACCACAAATGGTAGGTGCAACCATAAATGGTAGGTGCAACCACAAATGGTAGGTACAACCACAATGGTAGGTGCATCTAACATTGATATGCAATTTTGCCTATAAATAGGCAATGTCTTTGCCTTAGAGAAAAATCAACACAACAAACAAGAAGAGAAGCTAAGCAAAGGCAAAGGAACAATTTCCTTTGAAGAAAAATAGTGTTGTGTGAGAAAGTGGGAGAGAATATCTTAGAAAAATATTGGGATATTTTTCTAAAAGGGGAGTGACAAAATAGTGAGTTTGGGAAACACTTGTGTGACACTATTTTGGGTTTATCTCAATTTGTTGTATTGCCTCTCACTTTGTACTCATTAATCTTATTAGTGGAAGAAATAATTTCGGAGTTTGTCCCGTGGACTTAGCCCAAATTAAAGGGTGAACCACGTTAAATTTCCGGTGTCATTATTCTACTATGTTGAATTCATTTTATCTTTACCCGCTGTGCCCAACAACTGGTATCAGAGCTGGTCTAGTAAAATTCTTAATATGCTTTGTGGTTGCAGCATAGACTGATCTTCCACATCAGAAAAGATTTTATTAGGTCCAGGATGTATTGATTTACAGAAAAAGAAACACAGCGGAAAAAAAATGTCAAGCCAAAAGGTAGATATTGAGAAATTTAATGGCAATAATAATTTCTCTTTATGGCAAAGGAGGATGAAAGATATTCTCATTCAACAGAAGGTCCATAAGGCGTTGCTGGGAAAAGAAAATAAGGTAGCAACCGTCACCGAGAAACAATGGGAGGAAATAGATGAGATTGCAGCTAGTACAATCCGTCTAAATCTCTCAGATAGTGTCTTGCAAAATATTGAATCAAAAAATTGCAAGACTGCTAAAGAAACATGGGAGACTCTAGAAAACGTGTACATGTCAAAGAACCTTGCCAATAAATTTTATTTGTGGAAGGAGCTATATCAGATGAGGAAGGAAGATAATGTGAGCATGATGCAGCATGTTAGCAATTTCAACAGCAAGCTTTCTTACTTAGCAAGATTTAATGTGAGTTTTGGCGATGAAAAAAAAGGTGTGATGTTGTTGGCATCACTACCCTCATCATATAATCATATCACAACAACTCTGACTTATGCAAAAGACAAGATGGAGTTTGAAGTTGTTGTAGAAGCCTTGTTCTCATATGAGAAACAAAACAAGGAAAGAGATTCAGAAGCACAAGCCCTTATCACAGAGTCTAGAGCAAGGAGACTGTACAAAGAACAAAAACCCAGAAGTAAGAGCAAAGGCAAATCAAACAAATTTGCCAATGTTGAATGCCATCACTGTAAGAGAAATGGCTACATTAAGAAATTTTGTCGGGTGTTCAAAAAGGAACAAGAAACGAACAAAGGCAAAGTAACGAAGAAGGACGATAGCAGTGATGATGAGCAAACAAATACCATAGACGAGTTCAATATCGTTTATGATGAAGATTTTATCAATCTTGCATCACACGAGACCAGTTGGGTGATTGATAGTGGTGCTACAGTTCACGCTACATCGCGTAGAGAATTTTTCTCATCATACACACCTGGAAGTTTTGGTGTTGTTAGAATGGGAAATGAAGGCCTGTCAAAGGTAGTAGGAAAAGGAGACGTTTGCTTGGAAACAGAGAACGGAACCAGACTATTTCTGAAGGATGTCAGGCATATTCCAGATATGCGCCTGAATTTGATCTCTGTGCACAAACTTGCAAATGAAGGATATTGTAGTTTTTTCATTTATGACAAATGGAAACTTACAAAAGGCTCCTTAGTAGTGGCTAGAGGTGAGAAGCATACAACTCTGTATATAATGCAAGCAAAGCTCTCCACTAACACAGTAAATGCCATAGAGAAAGATAGTGCAGCTGAGTTATGGCATAAGAGACTCAGTCACATGGGTGAAAAAGGTTTGACAAGTCTAGCCAAAAAGAAGATATTGCCTGGAATGGATGAAGTACATTTGGAGAAATGTGTTCATTGTCTAGCAGGAAAGCAAAATAGGGTTGCTTTCAAGAGCTTCCCTCCTTCTAGAATGAATAATATTTTAGATCTGATTCATTCAGATTTGTGTGGACCAATGTCAAAGTCACTTGGTGGTGCTCAATACTTTGTGACTTTCATTGATGATCATTCAAGGAAGACGTGGGTATATCTTCTAAAGACAAAGGATCAGGTGCTAGATGTCTTCAAAGAATTTCATGCCTCAGTTGAGAGACAGACTGGAAAGAAGCTGAAGTGCATCCGGACAGACAATGGTGGAGAATACACAGGACCTTTCCATGCTTATTGCAAAAAGCATGGTATTCGGCATCAGATGACACCTCCAAAGACACCGCAGTTGAATGGCTTAGTTGAGAGGATGAATAGAACTTTGATGGAGAGAGTTAGATGTCTACTCTCACATGCAAAGTTGCCTAAAACTTTTTGGGGTGAAACCATACTCACAGTTGCACATGTGTTGAATCTTTCACCATGTACTCCTCTCAAAATGGATGTTCCAAATAAAGTTAGCGGTCGAGGAAAAGGATGTTTCTTATGATCATCTGCGAATGTTTGGGCTGCCAAAGCATTTGTTCATATCCCCACGAGGATGAGAGATCCAAACTTGATGCCAAAACAAGACGGTGTATTTTTATTGGCTATGGTCGAATCGATTTGGCTATAGATTTTACGATCCAACAGTTGCAAAGAGACTTGTCGGGAGCCGTGATCTTTGTATTTGTTAAAGATGAGACCATTGAAGATATTATCAAAATGAAGAAAGATGTTCTAATTCCAATGGTGACTCGTGATTTGGAATTAATTCCTCCAACATCGGTGCCAAGACAAGTTGGAGATGAAGACCAGGTTTATCCACGATGAAGATGATGCGTAGAAGTTGGTTACGAAGATGAGAGAAATGATGATATTCATTATCCAATACCAACACCGTGGCTTCTCCCGTTCCTTTGAGAAGAAGTGATAGAGTGAGACGACCTACATCTCGTATCCTCAGGATGAGTATGTAACTTTCAACGTGTGGGGAGAACCCGAGAGTTATGAAGAGCCGTGGATGACGAATCCAAACAAAAATGGATTGAAGCCGTACAAGATGAGATGAAGTCCTTGCGAGAACAAAACCTTTGAGTTGATGAAGGCCGCCAAAGGGAAGAAGGCCTTGAAAAATAAATGGGTGTTCGGGGTGAAGCATGAAGGACACGGTTCGGTCCGCGATACAAAACCAGATTGGTTGCCAAAGAAAAGGTATTGACTTTGACGAGATTTTCTCTCCAGATGTAAAAATGACATCCATCCGTGTTGTGCTAGGGTTAGCGAGAGTCTTGACTTGGAGGTTGAGCAAATGGATGTCAAAACGCCTTTTACATGGTGACTTGGAAGAAGAGATATACATGGAGCAACTAGAGGGTTTTCACAAAAGGAAAAGAAGATCATGTACGCAAATTGAAGAAAAAGTCTCTACGGCTTAAAACAGGCACCAAGACAATGAGTACAAGAAGTTTGAGTGTGTTATGGGGGGAGCAAGGCTACAAAAAGACTACTTGAGACCATTGTGTTTTGTGCGAGAAATTGTCTAATGATGATTTTATTATTCTTTTGCTCTACATGTGGATGATATGTTGATTGTTGGTCGAAATATTTCAGAATCAACAACTTGAAAACTTTCTGATTGAGTAAGTCTTTTCCATGAAAGACTTAGGACCGACAAAAGCAATTCTTGGCATGACTATTATTAGAGACGGGCGAAGAAATTATGGTTGTCCATGAGAGAAGTACATTGAGAAAAGTACTTGAGAGATTTCATATGAATAAGGCTAAAACGATTAGTTGTCCTCTTGCTAATCGGCTTTAGCTAACTTAAGCGAGCCCTTCTACATACAAAGAGAAGGAAGAGATGGAAGAGGTTCCATATGCTTGACGGTTGGAAGTCTAATGTATGCCGTGGTTTATACACGGCCGGATATCACTTTCAAATGCGGTTGGAATTGTGAGTAGATTCTTTTCAAATCCTGGAAAGGAACATTGGGCTGTGAGTGAAATTGATTTTTCGAGGTATCTTCGAGGTTCTTCCAAAATATGCCTATGTTTTGGAAATGATAAACTTGTATTAGTTGGATACTGTGAGATGTAGATAAGGTTGGTGATGTGGATTCAGGAAAATCCACTTCGAGTTACCTAATTACATTTACGAGAGGGAGCTGTGTCATGGCAGTCAAAGTTACAAAAATGTGTTGTATTGTCCACTACCGAAGCAGAGTTTATAGCAAAGAACGAAAGCATGTAAAGGATTGCTTTATGGATGAAAAAAGTTCTTGAAAGAACTTGGGTTGCGACAAGACAGGTTATCAATTATTTTGTGATAATCGAGAGTGCTATCCATCTTGGAAATAATGCCTCGCTTTCATTCGAGATCAAAACATATTGATGTGAGATATCAACTGGATTAGGGATGTAATGGAGAAGAAGCTATTACAACTTGAGAAGATCTATACGAGGAAGAAAATGGATCGAGACATGTTAACAAAAATTCTCCCGAGACAAAATTTTGAATACGTCGTTTAGGCTGGCTGGATTGGGTGGAGCCTACATGTAGTCGGGAGGGGGAGATTTATAAGTCCCTCCTACATTTAAGAGGAAGAAAACACAAATGGTAGGTGCGACCACAAATGGTAGGTGCGACCACGAATGGTAGGTACGAATGATGGTAGGTGCATCCCAACATTGATATGCAATTTTGCCTATAAATAGGCAATGTCTTTGCCTTAGAGAAACATCAACACAACAAACAAGAAGAGAAGCTAAGCAAAGCCAAAGGAACAATTTCCTTTGAAGAAAAATAGTGTTGTGTGAGAAAGTGGGAGAGAATATCTTAGAAAAATATTGGGATATTTTTCTAAAAGGGGAGTGACAAAATAGTGAGTTTGGGAAACACTTGTGTGACACTATTTTGGGTTTATCTCAATTTGTTGTATTGCCTCTCACTTTGTACCCATTAATCTTATTAGTGGAAGAAATAATTTCGGAGTTTGTCCCGTGGACTTAGCCCAAATTAAAGGGTGAACCACGTTAAATTTTCGGTGTCATTATTCTACTCTATTGAATTCATTTTATCTTTACCCGCTGTGCCCAACATAAAGTTGTTCAAGAACACCGGAGACGGTGTTAGACAAACTGAGTATGTGAGCATCATTGGTAGCTTACGTTATGCTACTGATTGCACTAGACCATACATAGCTTATGTTGTGGGACTACTATGTAGGTTTACCAGTAGACCTAGTGTAGAGCATTGGAATGCTATTGAAAGGGTTATGAGATACCTTAAGAGAACTATATACCTTGGATTACATTATACAAAGTTTCCCGATGTTCTAGAAGGATACAACGATGCAGATTGGAACATTTTATTAGAAGACTCCAAATCAACTAGCAACTATATATTTAACATAGCTGATGGAGCTATTTCTTGGAAGTCTAAGTAATAGACAATATTGGCTCAATTTACGATTGAGTTTGAAATGATAGCACTAGCTACTGCTAGTGAAGAAGCAGGCTAGTTAAGAAGTCTATTAGCTGAGATCCCTTTATGGGAAAGATCGATACCAACTATCCTGATCCACTGCGATAGTACCGCAGCTATTGCAAAGATTTAGAACCGTTATTACAACGGCAAGATACGACAGATACACAGTACTGTTAGAGAATTTCTCTATACAGGAGCTGTAAGAATGGATCATATATGTACTGATGAAAAATTGACTAATCCTTTGACGAAAGGAATAACAAGAGAGAAGGTTTTCAAAAACCTCGAAAGGAATGTGACTAATGCCCTTAGAATGAAGAGTCACTCATGATAGTAACCCAACTTATAAACTGGAGATCCTAAGAAATAAGTTCAATGGGTAATAACAAGTCATGAAGTGATATGAGATGAATCATGCTATTTATGAAGTCACAATCTATATTGTTAGAAGCATGAAGTCCTGAAGCGACAGAAAGGATGAGTTAATTATTAAACTCTTAATGAGTTCTATACTCTATGTGGAGTGGAGTACGTAGCTACAGGAGTACTCTTGATAGACTCACCTATGTGAATGTGGAAGTATGGTCGCTTCCTATGAAAATTTTGGGCAAAATTTACTAGAGCATTCACTATACTGGGATACACGTGCATGGTCGTAAAACACGGGCTTTTCGAACTATACCTTGGAAATATTTTGTGTGTGATGTTGTTAGAGATAGAGTTCAAAACTACGAGTTACTCTAGTATATTCTAAAGCATTAACACTATGCAAAGGTTCAAGTCGATAGACACCTTTTGCTTATGCACAATCTTATACTTTTAATTGATTGGTTGCTCGATGAAACTATTTTTATTTAAAATTCAAGTGGGGGATTGTTGGAAATGAATTTAAATAAAAAAATATTTTTTATTATTTTATGACCATTATTTCATAAATTATGTAACTGTCATTTTCATAATTATGTGGCCATTAATTTTATGACCGATATTCTTATAATTATGTGACCGTTACTTTTATGACCGTTATTTTCATAATTATATGACCGTTACTTTTATGACCGTTATTTTCATAATTATGTGACCGTTATTTTTATAATTATGTGACCGTTACTTTTATGACCATTATTTTCATAATTATGTGACCGTTATTTTTATAATTATGTGACCGTTACTTTTATGACCGTTATTTTCATAATTATATGACCGTTACACATATTTTTTTCAACTATAAATAGAGGCAATAACCCTCAGTTTAGAATATAACTTAATAACTAAAAAAACAGTTCTACGGTTTTCATAGCAAAATCAAAGAAAAGAAAATTCAGAATTGTTTTCTCAGATTTCCGAGCAACATAAATATTTGAGAGGTGTAGTATTCCGGACTTCATCAGTGCAATGAAGTTCCGAGACAGAAAAAGATTCTGGGCTGTTTTATCCTGGGGACGACGAGGCTGTGTTTGCTTGCACAAATTTGGGCAGAGCCGCGAAACGTCTTAAAGAGAGCGACCTAGTCCGTGACTCAACCCAAGCAGTTCATTTCAGGTTATCGGTAATATTGTTCTTACATAGTTTTTCAGATATTTGTTCCAACAAACATACATGCAAGCATCATACATAAGAACAAGCGATTGAAAACTAGAATCTAGATTGATACCTGATATGTTGAACGTGAAAGAAGGTTTCCACCATGATTTGAATGCCATTGCTATTGTAGAGCTAAAAGCACCGACCTTTCCCTGCAGATATTGGGAACGTTAGTTTGATGGACACAGTATGGTTCACTAGTATATTCTTCTAGTAACATATCAAGTAAACAAGGTTACCTTTAACAAGAAGTTCTTATTAGCTTGCCAAGATGAGGCTACTTGAAAGGTGGAATTTTGCATCTTATCTGATGTCATGGCATCATCAATCCTTAAAAATAACATGCATAAGCTTATATTCGAGTGGTTCTATAGAAATTATGGTTAAATGCATTACCTGGTCTCTAGTTGGAAGCCAAAATCAATGTAGTTTGTAATTCCAACTACTTCATTTTCTTCAAGGGGGTTCTTCACCTGTTTATTTAAAGTTTTATTCAGAGCTACCGAAAAAGACACATTCGACTTGAGAGATATCAACGAATCTTGAAATAAAGTAAAGGAGAATAAATACATTAAAAATGAAAGAACAAAATTGTGTGAACCATAATAGAACCAATGTAAACACCACTAGCAAGAAAATAGATGAAGGTAAATGATAATGTCTTCAGCAGGTGGAAAGGGGTAGGGAAAAACGGAAATAAATACCCGTCTTTGGACAACCACATGTTGATAGAATGAAGCAATGAACTGCAAATTAAAATAGATGTATGAATCTCCAAAGAATTGAATAAAACCATAGTAGAAATTGACTAGAATGAGTTTAAAGTTATACAGGTGCAAACCAAGCAATGAATAATTTAAGTTGGTATCCACCAGTTAAAAAAGAAAACACAGACGTGAATGCCTTCCTTTATTGATATTTTGTTAAATATTTAAATTTAATATAATGTCAAAACATATGTGAAGTATATATTATACAATGAAATTTACGAACAGTTGAGTGACCAATTTGTCAATCATTTGAACCAAATTGACACAAACCTGAGAACTTTTAGCAAGCTCAAGGGTAAAATTGAATGATGGGCTCAAAGGGCTGCTTGAACCCACTCCATAGCCAACAGCACAGCTCCAATTCTTTACGTTTCTATATTTATTACCATCATCATTTCCATCTAAAGCAAGAAACAAATAATTGATATCATTATTGTTGCATCAATGATAACACCAATTACATGTTTGAATGAAAAGCTTGGTGGTTCTTGAAAGCATTGCATTCATGTCATCATGTGTTGTAGTTATCTCCTCTCTTATTAGTTCGTTTTAGTACATCCATCTTGTCAGTGGCATGCCACATGGTGTGAACACAAACAAAAGTGCAAATCTCTTAGGCTGTTTGGCATTATTTACAACACGTCATATCCATCAAGTCGTGGGTATTTTATGTTAAACAATTTATCTAGTGTGCAAGAAGCATGAAAAATGAGTTAATGACTGCCCAATTCCTCCATCACTAGCATCAAAATTCAAGTTCTTTAGCAAACTTTAAGAATAAACGCATAAGCAAGAAAATAAAGAAAAGGCTTCACTCATGGCAAAACGAACAATCTCATTTCTAGACTTCAGTTTAGCAAACAAATTCTGGACTTCCAATAATGCCTTAAGAAGTCAGCCTTTAATTTATCGGTGAACAAAGGACCAACTAAAACGTACATTCTGGCTCATACTGCACCCCGGCAGTTAGCCTTCCCACCTTGCTCACTAACCATGCATTTTTTGGGCACTCAGATTTTGCTGCAAGGATGGTAATCATGTAAAACATTAAGTTAAGCCCCATAAATGCAGTCAAATAGCAAGCAAACAAAAGAATTCCATAGTATCAGTTAAGTCTAACAAAGGAAATCTAAAGGGGAAAAGTAGCCAACGTACTTCTAATGAATCAAACATTTCATCTCATAATTCTTTTAATTCCTAGACAGGTAAAAGTAAGAGTTATTCGGAAATATAAAATTAAACTTTACAAAAATTTAATGTAACTGCAGAACTATATATCAAAAAGAATGGTTTTAATAAAAGATACAGTACAGACTAACCGGATTTGCATCAGATCAAGTGGAAACAAGCACAAGATTTCAATGATGCCTAGAAAGGTAAAGTAAAGTGTTGATTTACCTGGGCCTAACTCTACCCTTGAAAACGCGCTTACAAGGGTGAGGACTGCCCAGGCTTATAAACCAGCCCTTATGCTGGTCCTTGGTCGATATGGGACTCCTCAACACTCCCCCTCACATCGACTGTGTCGACAGACGGTGGTGGTCTTATGGTTGCCACGGGTGTAAGTGTAGGGTAGTTCTCCTCCACCGCCAAGGGTCCTGCTTTGATACCATGTTGATTTACCTGGGCCTAACTCTACCCTTGAAAACGCGCTTACAAGGGTGAGGACTGCCCAGGCTTATAAACCAGCCCTTATGCTGGTTCTTGGTCGATGTGGGACTCCTCAACACTCCCCCTCACATCGACTGTGTCGACAGACGGTGGTGGTCTTATGGTTGCCACGGGTGTAAGTGTAGGGTAGTTCTCCTCCACCGCCAAGGGTCCCGCTCGATACTGTTGATTTACTGCCTAACTCTACCTGAAAACGCGCTACAAGGGTGAGGCGTCTGTGCTTATAAACCAAATTACTGGTCCTTGGTCGATGTGGGACTCCTCAACATAAAGATGTATTCTATAATTACAGTTAAGCTTAACAAAAATATACTTTTGCTGCGGACAATAATTCATTGGAAAGAAGGGATTTTACTAAGAGATATATGACAGACTCAGAGTAACCAGATTTGAATGAGATCAAGTGGGTACTAGCCCAAGACTTCAATAGAAAGCAATTGACAAATGTGCATGACCATAAAAGTCACTTCAGACGTCAGATAGCATACAGGAAAAGGGCATAACTGTCGCTCCAAAAGATAAGTTTCCTGAACCATATCTCAATCCCATAAGACTGTGTTCTTTGCAAGATATCCTGTATAATATGAAGATTCATCATGAAGCATTTAATGTGGGCACATGATCTTATGGATAATGATATAAAATATTTCTCATTTTGCACCTTTCTCTCAATAGCAGAGGAGAACTACAAAATGCTCCTAATCCAAATCTAGGGTAATAAGCACATGCCCTCCATTGTAAAATCCTGAAAAGACAGGAAATGTGATACTGCATTGATATTCATGGTTTTAAGAAGGAAGAAAAAAGATAACTGTATTTAAGAACATCTCTTACGGATCAGAGTTGGATACATAAAGGTCTGAAAATGTATGAGGATCATCAACATCACTGCTCAAACAATGAAGCATCAAGTAATTAAATTGTTCAACAGAACATTCATGTGAAAAACACACAAGACAAAAGCAAGTTGGGAATACCTTTGCCAACGGAGAGAAGCATTTCCAATGATATTCTCCTCTGGTTTGTGATCAAGTGGACCTGAAATCTTAATACCACTAAGGAAAACAGGATTTCTCCTCACTACAAACCCTCAGAATTAAATTATTTCGCAAAATAAGTAGTAAATGAAGCAACTCAAAATAATCAATCATGCATGGGATATATAAATCAGAAAAAATTAAAAATATAATTCTTTAAATCAGGATACAGTTGCAACCATATCAACATGAGGGTCATCGATTGGCTTAAGCATGATCCTTGTATTGAAATGCCTTGCTTGTTCAAAATAATCCTCCAATAGGCATTTCAAAGCAAGCTTTCCAAACAACAAGTTATATGATGACTCCAACATCCTGTATCACTCCCAATTATCAGTCAAAAATCGGAGGAAATCTAAGCCATTGCGAGGATCGTTGAATTCAAATGAGATACTCCCAAACCACCATAATTAAACATTAAAAAGCGTGACAGAAAAATGACTGTCAAAGAAAAAAAATCCTAAGAAATAAAACAAAGTCGAATAATGTAGAAGGGAAGAAAGGGATCAGAGCATACCTGTTACGGGCAGCAATGGGAGGGAAATCGAATATAGGAGGGACTAACACCGATGGTGGTGGTTTGGGCGAGGAATTTCCCATCTTTCAATCCCTATCGCAATGACGGTGATGTGTTTAGGGTTTCTCCAAACGAAAACAGTGTGAGACAATGTATGGAAATGGAAAGATGAAGATGAAGATGAAGATGAAAGAATACGAAGGTCGGTGACAAAACCTGTAAATCTTCATCCCGCGCATTTCTCTCTTGACGGTTTCAACTCTCCCTGCCACGTGGTGTTTTACCAATGGCCAATGGGCATGCTTATATATTATTATTTAAATATCATTATTATACATTATAAATATATCATCATATCAATTAAATTGATATTTTTATACAAATTATTTTTAATCAATATTTAAAATTTATTTATCCATAAATATATCTTTTTATTTTATTTAATTTTTTTATTATCATATAATTAAAATAATTTATTAATATCATTTATTATATTTATATATATTCGAAGCAGTCGGAGGAGTTAATATGATAGCTTCTTAATTAATACATTTTAGTAAGTTGATTTTATTTACTAATATGCTACCTTTATTTATGTTACATTAAAATTTAAAATAAATAACATTTTTCTTATTTAAAAAATTAAAGATAATATTTAAGGAATGCTTTATATCGTGGGAATGAATGATAATATTAAATGATATATCGTTTTGTGAATGATTGATTAATTATTTGAAGATGAGTTTTACATTAATTTTGTCTATATAGATGGTATATATTAAAAAATTTAATTTTTAATTATATTTTAAATTAAATATAAAAATTATTAATAAATTATTCTAAAAATATAAAATATTTTTTAATTAAATATAAATACTACCAAAATATCAAATTTATTTTAAACTTTATGATTTATTAATGAAATATGATGTAAAAAAAACAACAACAATAACTTAGGATGGCTACATTCTGTGTCATGGATCATATCAACTACCCTGATTGAGCCGCCGATGACCGATGACCGATGACCGATGACTAAATGATAGGCATATAGGATGGCTATACATGCTCTGTCAACAATGATATAAATAATGTTCTCCGTGAAATTAGGATAGTCGTTTTAGTGCTTGGTACATTGCAGGTAATTACGTTAATATATTTATAATTTTTATATATCATATTATTAAACTATTTTATTTTATTTTGTTAATTTAAATAATGATATTCTTTTTTTTTATTTCAAATAATATTTTTTTTTATCAAAGTATATAATATAAGTAACATGTATCAAATTTTGTAAGGATTTATGAGAATTTAAGAAATAAAAAAAAAAGTTCAAAAAGATGAGTTCTTATGAAATAAATTAATATCTGTTCCTTGTTGAGAACACCAGAAGTGATTGGTACATTGCAGGTAATTACGTTAATGTATTTATAAATTTTTAATATATAAGCTACATTATCTATCTCCAATTAACTTATTCAAAAGTGAATTTGAGTTCTTAAAATATCAATACATATGCAAATAATATAATAATTTTAAAATAATATGTTAATTTATATAAAAAATATGTAATTATAATATATATATAGATTATATACTGTATATTGATTTACCTAAATTGTATAGATGTACGTATACATATTAAAATATGTTAATTTATGTTCAGTTAGATTATACATAAGTTGCGATTATGCTCTAGTGACTGGTCACAAAGAACAATGAAAATGCTTCCACATTCAACCTTTTCCTGCAAGGCTTGGACTTAGACCGGCTTCTCTTAATTTTAATGGACAACTTGGACGGCGATACAAAATATTTTATTTATAATATAAGTTTGCAAAGTAATAGCGAGTTCTACAAGTTGTTTCCTTTAAGAAACCTTCTTTTGGGCTGCGAATTATAGTCTTTATATTTTAATGGCGATTATACACACTTTAAATTAGCAAAATAAGTGATTATGCGTGGTGTGATGGTAATAATTATTCTATATGTTTTACCGTACATATTTTAATTACCATAAATATTATTTTTTGATGTTAAAAGATTTATCAAAAGACAATTATTTTTCAAAATTTAAGTTTTAAAATAGAGTTAAATCTAACATAGCATTAAAGTTAAATTAAGCTTAAAGTTTACCACATCTGAACTCAGAGTATAATTTTTATCCGTTTATTAGAAATTAGACTTTTACTGCATATATAACATTGGATAATTATTTATCTTATAACTTAAATTTTGAGGTGAAATTAAGTTCAAGTTTAACACGAATCAAACATGAAATAATAAAATGGCATATCTTTATATTTTTACGGGAAAAAAATGCATATTAAAATAGATCTCATGTTTTTTCTTTTTTTTTTCTTCCCGTGAATTAAAGCTCCTCTCATTAATAAAACAAATCATTCTCTATGCGTAAGGCTTTGATAATTATAGTATAAAATCAAAGGAAAAAATTATCATTTATGTCTTCATTTATAAAAAAAAATGCCTATGAAATTTGAATTGTAACCATGACATTCCGCATCAAAAATTTTTTGTGAGGCACAAAAATTAAAAATTAGGGTTTCAATCCTAATATGTGTAAATTATGTAATATAATTTAAAAAATAATGCAAACAAGTGATTCTTAAATGATAAAAACACCTTATTATATATCAAGAATAAATATTGATTATGTATATATATATATATTAATGATTATACTATTTATATATTCATAATTAAAATTAAAATTTTACATATTAAAATAAACGGAGTTACTATTAGTTGGTGAACATGAATTATACTATTAAACAGGTATTGAAATGATGTTTATTTTTAAACGCATGTTTAAATTTTAGCATGCATTGTTTGTCTTTTTATTCGGAAACGCAGCATGCATTAATCAAAAAGGTCAAAAATAAATAACCATTAACAAGGGTTAAAAATGAAAAATTATCGATAATAGTATTTTAATTTAATTATATAATGTAATATTTTTTTATTTTGGATATTTTATTTTTATAAAATAGATAATATACATTTTTTTAAGAAAAATAAATCATATAGATACACAGTTGATATATGTACGGAAATAATTTTTTTAGGCCAAATTATACGTTCAAGAGTCGGCTGGCTGGCTGTGATTTGATTAATGATCATTATTTTTTAATTTTTAGATTTAAATCACATGAAAAATATAAGTTCGGTGAAAAAAAAAGAAGACGGCTGGCGCGAATTTCGGAGATGGTTCTGAAGCAAATGGTATGGCGCCTCGGATTGTAGGGGTTTCCATGCCCTTGTCCTCTTCTCCCTCTCTTTCCAATCCCTAGTACCTACATTACTCATCATTATTATATTACATCAAAATTTTATTTTGAAATCTATCATTTTTTTAATTTTTCTTTTTATATATTTCAATATTGGTAGGTTAGTTCTTTTAAAGGGCAAGGACGACCTGGTTTTGATTATGTTTATTTTACGTAGTTTGTAGCAGAGCTCTCTCATTTTGCCTTGAAACGTTCCTGTATGTGTTCTTCTTTATTGGTTTTCAAATCTGAGTTTTGTTTGTTCGTGACGCTTGTTCATTTTGCCTACTAATCTATTTCCATCTCTTTTGTCCTTCCCTTTTCTGGTACTTGTGTCAAGTTCTTATCTTTTTTGTTTGTTCGAGCCAATGGGTGGTTTTGTTTTTTGCTGGGATATGGGTAGCTGTTTCTTTGGTGTCTGAGCCTCTTATACCATTTTTGCTTTCTTCCCCCTAAACTTTATTGTGAACCAATTACTGGGTATTTCAGATATTTTTGATTTCTTCTTCTTTCTAGTAGTGTACCTGTCAATTAGTGAACATGTGATATTGGTAGGATGTCTAAAGTAGTTGGAATGAGATATTAACATGGACGTTTTTGAACTAAATGATTTTTTTATCTCGGGATTGTCACGTAGTTGAGCTGCTTTTGCTTCTTGAAGTGTTCTAAGGAGATGGAACTATGTAGTTTTCTCACACAGGCTTAAATAAGATCTCCCTTAAACATATTTTAACTTTGTTTGCTATGTTCTGGCTCTTGATTTTAGTTTATCACGATCTTTTTTCCGCCTTTTTTTTCTTTTCTTTTTTTATCTTTGTTTTTTCTTCTCTGGGTTTTTTCTTGTTGAAGTAGAATGGGCTTGTAAATTGTAAACCACACACACAGATTTAGAACGTACATTTTTAGTTGAAAGTGAGTGTGCATTTCTTGTCTTCCTCTTTGCTAATGCTGAACTGAGTTTTAATTTTTGATTTTGTTATCTGACAGAAAGATTGCAATGACAACTATCATTCCAGCTGGAACTAGCAAACTGCATTTTGGAGTGATTAAGTGCAAGGGCGGAGGTTGTAGACAAACTTCTTGGTCTTCTAGTGTGACATTGAATAGATGTATAAAGAAAGATCTATCATGGTATGTGATTCAGTAGTAGAATAAATTTACATGCATAATTTTCTTAGGCTTTTAACTTGCTTGTGAGTTGTGACGGTTGTGTGTATTATGCTTTCAACACTTTCAACTTATTTCGAATGAAATTTCGTAGTCCAATGAACTGAGAATTAGTTAACATCTTCAGACTTCATGTGATGGAGATTATAGCGTCATTTCACCAGAGAGATCACAAATCTGGTTTAGCATACATGGCTCCATTAAATAGATTTTGTATTTAATCCACGAAACTACATTTTCTTGAGCTGCTAGATTTCATGATTTTTAGCTAAGCATGATCAACTTTGGGTGCAATGATTTGGAGAGGTCTACAAGAAGATGGCTCGTCACAGCAATTTCAGTTTTATACTTTACAGGAAATTGGTTCCTGGAAATAATTCGTTCTTTACAGTTCACGTGAGCATATTGATCACACAATATACTATATTTTACGAGTAGTTATAGAAATAAAATATTTCATTGGTTGCACAATATGGATAGAGTCTTCTGACTTTCTAGATGAACATATCATTAGTTATATCATCACGATGACATTTTTATATGAGGGGTGTTCGGTAGCATTAGGTCACTCTTCAATATCCGAATTTAGCAGCTTCTTTTTTCTTGAATCTTCATTCTTTTTCCTCTTTGTACGTATAAATCTCAATCTATGCTGCTTACGTGCAATTATTCAGGTCCACTGGTTTATCAAGGTTCTTGGAGGTTCAGAGCTTTTCTTTTTCCCAGTCTCCAAATAATGAGAATTGGAGGTCCGTCAGGGCAGCTTTTTCAACATTCTCAAAAGATGTTTCTACAAAGTATTTCGATTTTGTTGTAATAGGTAGTGGAGTTGCTGGCCTCCGTTATGCCCTTGAAGTTGCAAAACATGGCTCTGTTGCTGTCATTACCAAGGCAGAGCCTCATGAGAGCAACACGAACTATGCCCAAGGTGGTGTTAGTGCTGTGCTCTGTCCTTCAGATTCGGTGGAGAGTCATGTGCAAGACACCATTGTAGCTGGGGCTTATCTGTGTGATGAGGAGACAGTCAGAGTACGTAGTGGAACTAGTTCATTTCCTCATAAATCATTTACTAAAATTTTAAACTGCTTTAGGATTTTAAAAGTATGAGGTGCCTTTGGTCCTGTATTGGTCCTATTGAAATGGCTTATACCTCCTGAAAATCTCCGGTTTTTGGAGAGAATGTTGGTCTATAGCAATGCTTGCTTGGTCTTTATGGCTATGTTTGTAGTTGTATTTGGATACAATTCATTGTATTCAAAAACAAGTTGAATTCAAAAACTTGTTTGGTTATTTTATTTTTGAAAGCTGATATGAAAATTGTTTAGGAGAAGTGTAAAATATACATTTTTGAGGCAAACAAAATTGTAAATTTTTCAAAAACAATGAATACATTTTTGTTTTCAAAAAGCGTTTTCGAATGCGCTTCCAAACACAACCTATCAACTGTAGGAACATGATCTTCTTGCAAACAAAAGTTAGATCAGAAGTTCTTTTTGTGGATACTTGTCCACACTACTACTTTCGCTTAGTGTTTGCATTTTCTCAGGTTTGATTATATTATTCTAGGTTGTCTGCACAGAAGGACCTGATAGAATTAAGGAATTGATAGCCATGGGTGCATCATTTGATCATGGGAAAGATGGAAACTTGCATCTAGCAAGGGAAGGGGGGCACTCTCATCGTAGAATTGTTCATGCTGCTGATATGACTGGAAGGGAGATCGAGAGGGCTCTACTAGAAGCTGTTGTTAAGGATCCTAATATTTTTGTGTTTGAACACCATTTTGCTATAGATTTGCTGACTATTCAGGTTTTTTTCCTGCACTTTTTTTTCCAGGAAGCATATATGTTTTAGTTCCTCCTTTGTGGGTTGGGTTTGGAAAGTGATTTAACATTCTTTTTTGAATGTAGTAAATGCTTTTATGGAATCTTCATCTATTAGTTAATTTGGTATTGTGAATTGAATAAAAAAAGGTGTAATTAATAATTGATTAAACTCTCAATTTGTGTTGTATTGCAGGATGGTTCTGAAACAGTTTGTCTTGGTGTTGACGCTTTGAATACGGAAACACTAGAGGTTAATGCAATTTCCATCCTTTGAACTCTCTCAAGTTTCATGGAGAAGCTTTTTGCTAAAAGGCAAATGTTATGTTTGTTAAAAGTTGTTGGGAAAACAACTCTTTTCAAAACTTAATCTATTGGGAGAAGGATCAACATATTTTTATATATTTGTCATTCTTCTACAAATGTTGGTTTTATACACCATAAAGGTCAAACACTTGCAATTCAATAATTAGGATTACTTGGTCTTAAACATATCTAGCTTTGATACCATATTAAAAGTTGTTGGAAAACTAACTTTCCCAAAAGCTTAAGTTATCGGGAAAAAAATCTAATTACTTTTTTGTTGAAAATCATTGACTGTGGTGATTTCCTGCTGGACAATTGTATAAGATTTGGAAAAATAAGAAGTAAATCATTGATTTTTTTTGTAGAGATAAAAGTATTAAATTAGTTTTTTTTGTGTTCTTTATGTATTATAAGACAATCATAAGAGAATACAAATCATTAATTTCCTATGTCTTTTCTATACTTTTTATACATTTATCAATGTCTATGTCCTGATCTTGGGAGTTATTTCCATTTTGTGCTTTCAGGTGATACGGTTTATTTCCAAGGTTACTTTACTTGCAGCAGGAGGGGCTGGACATATCTATCCAACGACTACAAATCCTCTGGTACTTTAAATTTTTTTATCATCAGGCCACAAGCTCCTCGTGTTTATCTGTCATCGTTAACGTACTTAGGAACTAGAGATCGCATTGCTATGGTCTATCTGATTTTCACAAAAGCATCTGTGTCTCTGCCCTTAAGATGATTTCTCTTATTTTATTAGGTTGCTACCGGTGATGGCATTGCTATGTCCCATCGTGCTCAAGCTGTGATTTCAAACATGGAGTGAGTGAATATTAATGAACTGCCAAGTATTCCTTGTCAAAGAATAACTAATTAAGCATTCTTGCTAGATTAATAGAAAACTAATTATATCCAAGACATTGTTTAGGAAATTTTTTCTTTGTATTGGCAGTATTTATGGTCTAGAGTTGTAATTCTCATTTTCTTACACAGATTTGTGCAGTTCCATCCCACTGCCTTGGCTGATGAAGGTCTTCCTATCAAACCGACCAAGACTAGAGAAAATGCATTTCTCATCACTGAAGCTGTTAGGGGTGATGGAGGCATACTTTACAACCTAGCCATGGAAAGGTTCATGCCTCTGTATGATGAAAGAGCAGAGCTTGCTCCAAGGGATGTGGTGGCAAGAGGCATAGATGAAGAGCTTAAAAAGCGCAATGAGAAGTACGTACTACTTGATATAAGTCACAAACCCAGGGAAAAGATTCTCTCACACTTCCCCAACATAGCTGCCGAGTGTCTCCAACATGGCTTGGACATAACCCGGCAGCCAATACCAGTTGTTCCGGCTGCTCATTATATGTGTGGAGGAGTCAGGGCGGGGCTTCAGGGAGAGACAAATGTGCAGGGCCTGTATGTGGCTGGTGAGGTTGCATGCACAGGTCTACATGGTGCTAACCGCCTTGCTAGCAACTCATTGCTTGAAGCACTTGTTTTTGCACGAAGAGCTGTCCAGCCCTCAATTGATCACATGAAAAGCTCTAGCCTTGATTTTGGAGTTTCAAATTTCTGGGCCAGACCAGTTGTGCCCATGTCACTTGAATGGAGTGCCATTGATCAGATTTTGACTGCAACAAAGGAAGTAAGGAAAGAACTGCAATCCATCATGTGGAATTATGTAGGAATTGTCCGCTCTACAATTAGACTCAAAACTGCAGAGAAAAAAACTGCTGAATTGGAGGCTAAGTGGGAGGAACAGTTGTTTGAACAAGGATGGGAACCAACTATGGTGGGGCTTGAAACCTGTGAAATGAGAAACCTCTTCAGTTGTGCAAAGCTGGTGGTTAGTAGTGCCCTTGCTAGGCAAGAAAGCCGTGGGCTTCACTATACAATTGATTTCCCTCATGTTGTGGAGAGTAAGAGACTCCCAACCATAATATTCCCATGTTCTTCTGTGAAGAGTACATGGAGTTCTCGACAATTGCACAAGCAGCCCTTGCATTAGAGGTTTGTTTTCATTTTATACTGTCAATACTTACAGGTTTCTCACCATTATATTTGGAAAACAACAACAAAAAATTAGTTAGGATAGGGTTCATTTAGCAATTTGGGTTGTTTAGTTCAAAAGGAAAAGCACCAGGTTGCATTATTTTATACTTTTCTAGTTTTATAATGTAATTTACAGTCTGATTCCTTTTTCCTCTTCGTTTGAATAATGAAAGATTTTTTCTTTAGAATAGCATTGGACTCTCATGTATTTTACTCATTTGATTGTATACATTTAGAAGGCAACAGCCCCTGAATTGTAAATTATATCAGGTTCAACTTCAATCTGCTGTTTTGATTGCCTTCTGTTTTCCTCTAAAATCCTTAAGTATTTTTTTTAATGGATAACTGACCGCACAGGTTCTGTAAGAAATGGATTTATTGATTGTGAATAAACGAATGTTTACAACCTATTTATACAAAAGAAAAGCAAATTTGTAATAATTAAAAATAAACACAATTATGGAGAGGCATGTTCATGGACAAATTTATCCTTCCCCACCAAGTTTGTATCGCCTAAACAGCAAGGGCTGGGTTGTCACCAAATTGGATCTCATATTCTTTAACATTCCCCCTCAAGTTAGAATATATGTTAATTATTCCTAACTTGTTAAGTAAGCTTTATAATTGTGGAAAACTCAGGGATTTGGTAAATATATCTCATTGTCGCTCTAATGTAGTAGATATGATAAGTTTTGATCATTCCAAATTTTTTGAATCTTTTCTCTTACTAGATGGCAATCGATCTCTACGGTTTGGTCTGCTCATGAAACACCTGGATTTGATGCAATGTGAAGAGTCGCTTGATTGTCACAATATAACTCGTTGGTCGAGAGCAGTTCGATACCCAAATCATCCAAAATATATCGTAACCAGGTTACTGGCAACACGCCACGCCATGTAGCCAGGTATTCCGGCTTCAGACTTGATCGTGAGATCAGATTTTTGTTTCTTAGTCTTCCAAGAAATTAACGAGTTTCCAAGAAACATACAATATCCTCGTGGTTGATCGTCGTGGTATCTGCGGCATTTTGCCCGATCACATCACAAAAGCATTTAGTTGTAATGAACTAGTCGAGAAAAAGACCTTGCCCTGGTGTGTTCGACATATCGTAGCACTCGTCGAGTCGTTCCAAATGTGGTTGTCGTGGTTTATCCATATATTGATCGAGAATGTGCACTCGCATACACTAAGCTCGGCCTTGTGACGGTCAAGTATATTAATCTCCCAACAAGTCTTCGATAAGACGTGATTACCGATGAATTCTCCTTCAACCTCCGAGGGATAAATTTTGTTCCATAGGTGAATTGCGCATTTGGCACCAAGATAACCCATATCCTCCAATATTTCAAGTATGCATCAGTGACAGTAACAATTCCCTTGTCGGGAACGTGAAACTTCTATGCCCAAAAAATACTTTAATTCACCGAGATCTTTAAGCTTGAATTGTCTCACGAGATGATTCTTAGTTTCTTCAATGTCTTGTATATTGTTTCCGTTATGATTATATCATCTACATAGACAAGAAGAAATGGTATGAATTACCACGGTTCTGACGAATGCAAGGAGCGATCATACTTGGATTGGTTAAAACCAGCCTAGCTGTTGTCGTTGATAGCTTGATTTAACCATTGTCGAGGCTTGTTTAAGTCCATACAAAGATTTACGTACTTACATACTCGCTGCTTTCCTTTCGTCCGAATCCGCGTGGAAGGGACACGTAGACATCTTCATGAAGATCACCATGAGAAAAGCATTGTTGACATCAAGTTGTCGAAGATGCCAATTTTGAATAGCAAGAATCGGAGTTATAAGCCGAATGAGCTGACAAGTTTGGCTACCGGTGCAAAAGTTTCTCGGTAGTCAAAACCTTCAATCCGATCGTATCCTTTGGCCACTAATCGAGCCTTGTATCGTCTCCACGTAGCCATCGATTATACTTGATTTTGTAGACTCCATTTACAACCAACTGTTTCTTGTTCGAGGAAGTCATTGCCGGGCCCGTGCCATTAGTTTCAAGTGGCATCCGGGCTTCTTTTCACGGCAAGCCGCCATTTTCGATCATTGAAAGCTTCAAAGAAAAGTGGTTGGTTCCCTCGAGAATGGAAATAGAAGAGTAGTAAGGCACGGCTGCAGTGATAATCGGGTCAGTGCAAGTACACGAGATAAAGAACGGTAAGTACCTTTGTCTTTGGACGATGCCGAGCGAGACGGGGGAAGGACCGAGAAGGTAAGGAAGCTTCTACATGATATTTTTCAAAGGTAGCTAGGAACATTGGTGGATCGACGAAGCTCATGCTGGTGACTGTGAGAAGTCAGCGTGTGGCGAGAAGTTGACGATGATGTTTCAAGATGAATTCGAAGATGGAAGAGAACTCGAGCCGATTGTCAGCGACACCGATGTACGATCAAATGATATATTTGGATTGGTTGATTGACGAATGTTGGTATGTCATCACAGATAGTATCTTCACGATGGAGGAAATAGGGTTTGGAGTTATTGACAATGAAGTGAAATAAGGAAATACACGTTCATGAAAGATAACATCTCGAGACACTAAAGTCTTGCTTGTTTCCGTATTGTAGACACGATAACCTTTGATCCCGTATGGATACCCAACGAATATGCATTTATGTGATCTAGCATCAAACTTGCGAGTCGATCATGACGTGCGCAGACACAAACAAAGAGAACCAAAAACACGAAGATGTTCATACTCTGGAGTTTTGTGAAAAAGGACTTCAAATGGTGTTTTACCCTCGGTAACGTATGTCGGAGTACGATGGCATGAGGTACGTGGTCGTAAGAATGGCATCTCCCCGGTAACTGTTTAGGAAGATTGGCTTGGAAAGAGCAAATGAACGCAGCGACGTTGAGTAAGATGACGATGTTTGCATGTCAAAGAACACCATTTTGTCGAGGGGCAGAGACACAACTAGTTGATGAAGGATTCCTCGGTAGAAAACATCCGGTCATAGAAAATTCTCGGGTCCATTGTCACTACGAATGATTTTAACCTGGATGAAAATCAGTGTTTCAACAAGATTGACGGTGGTGGTAAGAGAGTATGCGTGTATCGATTTAGTACGTAAGAGATAGACCTACGTGCATCTCGAAAGTAGTCATCAACAATAAGGAGAAAATAACGTGCTCCATTAAGGTCGGAACGTGATAACCACCCCAAATATCGATACGAATCATTTCAAATGGTGCTTTTGTATCGATGGAACTTAAAGGAAATGGATTACGCGGTTTGTTTAGCTAATGGACAAATAGAACAATCACTAATGGAAGAAAAAGGTGTGTTGATGGAAAGAGAAATTACACGCAAACCGTTATTAGATAAATGACCAAGTCGTTGATGCCATAGACGAGAGTCACCGGAAGCAGTTGTTTGAAACGCAGAAACATCCAGCCTTTTCGTAAATAGTCGCAAGAGAGTCCCGCTTTCGCTCTATCCCAATCGCTCTTCCGAGCATTTGTCCCGAACAAAGCACATACATCATATAGCGGCGTGACATGAAATAACGAGGTTCGAGTTAGTTTAGCTACCGAAACCAAGTTTAATTTGAAATGCAGGGAACACACAAGACATTATGGAGTACGAAATTATTCGAGAAATGTACAAAGGCAATAACATGCGGTGACACGGCAAGAGAATGATCGTGTAAATGTACATACGTCGATTGATCGGAATGCCAGGAGCCTCAAGGTTTTCGGGGAATGCATCACGTGATCGGGCTGTCTCCTCAGATCAAAAATCCAACTAAGCCGGTTCGAATGGAAAACAATGGCTTGCACATAATGTGTTACCTGGTTAAGTAGTCACTGACGCCACGCCACCGACCGATTTGGATTGATCGTGTGTGCGAGCTCTTGATATTGGGAAGATGTAAGGTTGTGGAATGGTGTCTTTGTGTCGCGAGCGAACTTTTCTTGAAAGATGATGAAGCCTGGAAGGAAGCCATAACTTGTATTTCTCTTATCTTGAATTGCTCCTTTCTTCCGACACACGTTGATGTCACGTCTATTCAAACCACAAAATTACATTTGAGACGCTTTCAGCTTTTCAAAATTGTGTCCATTGAGACCACAAAAATCACATTCGAGGTGACTTCGCAATTCTCGCACTACGGCTCATATTATTGCATCGATTGCACTTGAGACGTGATTCCTCGGGTAATTTTATGAAGCATATCGTGGACGATCATCTCTGCAACAAGCGCGTACCGCATCCTTCCCACGTGCATGCGGAGACAAATTTCTTTGCTTTTCATCTTGAACAATAAGTGAATAGACCTTATTTACCGTAGGTAATGGTTCCACATGAGCAAGATTTGTCCACGTACTGAATGTGTAAACATTGTTAAGCCCCATGAGAAATTTTATGGTTCGGCCGCTTTTTGTTGATATTCTCGTAGTTCCCTTCCGCATTCCCTCCACAACGTGGAAAGAGGACATAACAGCATCACGACTATCCCATAAGCTTTTCAATTTTGTATAGTATTCTCCAATGCCACACCTTCTCGTATGCAATCAGCGGATCTCTCGCTTCAACGTGGAATAGGTGCACGCCGTCGTGCTGTGCGAAAAACGTTCCTTTTAATTCTTCCCATAACTCATACGCGTATCACCATACATGACACTTTCTCGCAATTGGGTGATATAAGCCAGAGATCCATCCTTTGACAAGAATGTTGCAAGCCGAGTCCATTGTTTGATTGCTTCAAGGTTTGCTGATGCCTTTTGATCAGGCCGTCAGTCAATGAATCCTTCTTTGTTTTTGGTTATTGGGGCCATTAGCATTGCATGACTCCAAATGTGATAGTTTTCGTTTAAGCTGATCGAGCTACGAGAATCATGCCTGGTTGGTCTCGAAGTGGTGTAAATATAATGAATGCATAGGGTCATCATACCATTTTGGTAAAGTAGGTTGGTATCGGGTAGTCAAAGACATTATTTGTTTCAATAAATTCAAAATTACGGATAGGTTTAAGGTGTTTTAGACAATAATGACTATTTATGAAATAAATAATGGATCAAATATGCTTTATCTTATAGAAAAGAGTTAAGGATTACGTAACTCGGAAATTTCAAATTAAGAACCTGGTCGGAAAGTGAATCCGGCCATTGAATGGTCAAACAATGTCGCAACGGTGGAACATCGAATCGGATGAAGACGAATCGACCGATCGGACCGGATGAAGAACCGAATCGAGTGAACGACGCCGTTGGCTGCTTGCTTCAGCGCGCGAACGACGGTCGCCGAGTCGCTGCCACCGGGCGCTGTTGGCGCGTCTCCGGCGAGGCGCTGGTACGCATGAGTTTAAACAGCGCGGGGCGAATACAAGTGAATGTATTTTGGCTTGATTTTAATCAGATCGCTTGATGAATTTGAATAATATGATGGGATGAAATTTAAATTATTTTGTGGATCTAAATTGGTTTTTGAAAAAACAGATTGAAGAAAAATGGGAAAAATTTCTACGAAATGAATTTTACGTGATTCTTTCCTAAGCTCCGATACTCACGAAGAAATGGATTTATTTGATCATAATAAACTTAACGTTTACAACCTATTTATACAAAAAAAACAAATTTGTAATAATTAAAAATAAACACAATTATTGAGAAATACGTTCACGGACAAATTTATCCTTCCCCAATTGCTGGTTGATGCATTGCTCACCATTCAATTATTCACCAACGGATCTCATATTCTTTAACAGGTTCTGTAATTATTAAAAAAGTGGTAACTTTTACTAATTTCTCGTTATAATTTAATTAAAAAGGAGATTGGTCATTTTTATATTTTTATTTATTTTTTCTATAATGTCGCTTTTGCAATAACTACAGTTCTATTGAACCAGAGGGAGGGGTATTTTTCCCTGATAGGAGGAATGTCTTGTTTGTTGTGTTCTAATTGTGTTGAGGCCGACTCCAGTTCCGTTGATTCTGTAACTGATTTTTCAGATAAACTTGTTTTTCTTGTCTCCTTATTGAAGTGATGATATTTAATTTTCTATATGCTGAAACTTTTTTTTTTTTTTTGATTGTTTGATTTCGATAAGACATGCAAATATTTACCATATCCGTTTCTTACAAGTACGGAAAGACTTACTTTTAGCACTGTAACAGTTTATGTCAAACATAAGTGCTGTAAAGTATTTTATATCATGTCGTTACAAATGTTTTTAATAAATTGGTGATGTAATATTATCTCATTTTATTTCATTTAGATTATAGTTCTAATGGATTTAACTTTAAACACATCTATCATTTTCTTATTAAAATTATATTATAAATAATCATGTATTATATTTTTTATTTTTTATATTCTTATTTGTCTCATTTAGACCTATTAGAATTGGATGAGATATCTCAATTAATAATTTCTAATTTCCATTTAATCTATCTCAATTAATAACGTCTTATTATTATTTTATTTCATTAAAAATTAAACGAGATAATATAAAATGAACTTTAAAAATTAATGAATTATATGAATCTCTTTAATATCTTATCTTAATTACTGTTTATGTATTATCCGATTAACAATCTTATTATTTAATAAAAAATTTGAATATATATTTATATAATTATTTATTATTTAATTTAATTTTTATATGACTTGATTATTTATATCATTTTATTTTTATCATCCTTTAAAAAATGTATATTTTTTACATTATATTAAAAAAAAAATTCTATTTTTTAACACATAAAAATTTAGTATATATTTTTTTATTTATATGAAGAAGAAAAAACACATGTATATTACATGTAGGGATACAAAATAAAATTTGATTCGTAAGAGAGATTATGATATGCACTTAAATTTTAATTTCTTTTCAATGAAATAATATTTATTGGTAGAAAAATGTCATTATCGTTAAGTCTTCATTTACTTTATTTTTTTTTTTTGAAGTTGTATAAAGAGGTGGTTCAAAGCAACTAGATAGCGCATCTGGCAAATGTAATATTCAACCACAAAACACTACTAACAACACGTTAGTATACTAAAGATCTAGTTTTCATTTAAATGCTACTTTATTTAATTTAATTCACTGTCGATGGAATATAAATGGTCCATTTTCTGTTATTTATAAATATCTATGCTAAAATGGACCCCTTCTCTACTTGTCATAGAAAGAAATTTAGAAGAGAGTACAAATTAAGTTAGTCATTTTTTAAAAAAAGAATTCTAAAACTTCAAAACAGAATAGACTTGTGTTTTGTGTATATGGCAACTGGGCGTGCAGGTGAGATGGAGAGACTTAGAGACACATAACGATGAGGTAAAGCGCTACGAAATAAATGACAGAGTATGTAAATATTATCATTAAAAAATATGAGTTTTTAAAGAGAATAAAAATAAATTTTAAAATGAAAATATTTAAATAAAAAATCAACAATGATATTATATAAATAAAAAAATATTTAATTTTAATAAAAATTAAAAATCAACAAAACATTATAATAAAATATTGATAATTAATAAATATTAAAATAAATATTTTATGATTTTTTTCTTCGTATTAATTGTCAATTTATTATTATTAAATATTTATGTTTGTCAATTTATTATTATTAAATATTTATGTTTTAATCATGTTTAATAATTAGATAAAAAAAATATTTCAATAAAACATCAATTAAATAATATAATTTTATTTTTAATTTACTAAATTTTAGTCACTAAAGCAATGAATAACATTATTTTTAATAGACTAAACAACACAAATTACGGGTCACATTTTTCTCTCTATATATTAAGTCTTCAGAAGAAAAGTACCTTTCTTTTTATTCACAGCTCCAATTAAACTTAGTTGCTAAAAAAAAGCTTTCATGGCTTCTAAAGAGCTAATTGGTGCACTTAGGCTTCTAGTGTTACTGATGGTGCTCCAACGTGGCATAGCCAGTAAAACAAGTAGATGCAAATTTCCAGCCATATTCAACTTTGGGGATTCAAACTCAGACACTGGAGCCATAAACGCAGCATTGGCACCAGTGCTTCCACCAAATGGTGAAAACTTCTTTGGGAATGCCTCTGGTAGAATTTGTGATGGTCGTCTTATAATTGACTTCATAGGTCTGTGACCAAGCAAAGCTAATAACCTAATATAGCATGGCCTATTTCTTTTCTTTTCGTTTCTTTTTGAATAATATCAAATTAACTATATATGATATGATGCATAAGCTGTTTGGTTTATAAAGTTGTTTTTGGCTTAAATTTGTGCAGCTGAGGAACTCAAGTTTCCATATCTGAGACCATACTTGGACTCACTTGGGACAAGTTTTAAGCATGGGGCAAATTTTGCAACTTCTGGTTCATCTATTAGGCCTGGAGGTTTTAGCCCATTTGATTTTGCTATTCAGATTTATCAATTTATGCGTTTCAAATCTTTCATATCAGAACTCTATAATTCCAACAGTAAGTTTCTCTTTCTTTCCTTTTTTTCCACCTCTCTTCCCTGTGTTGAATGATGAAAATGGAGATGTTATTGAATGCTAGGGTGTATATGACATGTATGTTCTCGACCAATCAAATTATTTACTTGTTTGACATTTGTCTCCAACGAATATAATATACTCGTGTTTTTCAAATACATGAAAACCAGGAATACATATCTAAAGTGGACTCGTGTTTCATACGAGTCAATGTAAAACCAGGAATACATGTCTAAAGTGGACTCGTGTTTCATACGAGTCAATGTAACATAGGCATTTTGATGTTAAATTTGGGTACAAACTAGGAAAAAAAAACCCATTGAAGAGCAAGCTTCCTAGACCAAAGGACTTCTTCTCAAAGGCTTTATATACAATTGATATTGGACAGAATGATCTTTCCTATGGTTTTCGGTACACTACTGTTGGACAAGTCAATGCCTCCATTCCTGATATCCTTGACAAGTACTCCTTAGCAATACATGTAAGAGATACACTAATACTATTTTATCATTAAGCTAAACAGTATTTTACTGTATGTAGTAATTTCTAAATTTACTGCTTTACAGCAATTGTACAATGAAGGTGGTGCCAGAGCATTTTGGGTACATAATACAGGCCCAATTGGTTGCGTGCCAAATAATGTTAAAGACTACAAACCATATCCGAGTAATCTAGACCAAAATGGGTGTGTGAAGATTCAAAATGATATGGCTCAAGAATTCAATAGGCAGCTTAAGGACAGAGTATTGAAGCTAAGAACAGAGCTCCCTCTTGCAGTTTTTATTTATGTTGATGTTTATTCAGCTAAATATGCACTAATTAGTCATGCAAAAGCTCAAGGTAATTGACCTTTTCTTTTCTTTTCTATTTTTAATTCCACGATGAAATTACTACAATTTGAGACATATAACAATTTACATTGTATGTTATAATGTAATTAAACTCGACTATTACTTAAACATCTTAATTAAGAGAGTTTTACCTGAGATAAATGCATGGATGATATTGAGAAACGTTCCATAACTTATAATTAAATAACAAATAATATTGTATCGAAAATATCAACAGACAATCTATAAATGCACTTGCCTCGTGTAAATTTGTTTCAACATATCACATTCTCAACTTCACGTCCACGTTAATTATGCATAGAACATTACTTCGTTATTTATTTTACTTTATTTCTCGAAGTTGAAATATTGAATTATTATTTGGTTAGTTTCTTCCGAAATCACTGACCTTATATGATTGTTTTTGGATGCTAGGTTTTGTTGATCCATTTGGGTCGTGCATAGAGGCTAAATGTAATAATCCAAAACACTACATTAGCTGGGATGGCATACACTACACTCAAGCAGCGAATATGTGGGTTGCTAATCACATTCTCAATGGCTCTTTTTCTTATCCACCTGTTTCAATCGGTGAAACTTGTCACCGACATATCAATGTCTGAGAACAATGCAGTACTGAGTCACACTATGATTTTTATTTAATATTTAAATGCATGTCTGTATTAGGTATTTCCTGATTTTGGCATCATAATTGTTGGAACCTGAAATTGGAACAATATAATTCCCCATTTAAGTCATTCAATATACTCTCCGTTCAGAAATAAAGCCACTTCATTAAGAGGATCGTCCAGTCTGCATAATTCACTTTCCAAAGGGCAAAAACAGACTTGTTACTATGTTCTGTTTTCTGTTTTCTAGTTTCAAACATAAAAAGGAAAAAAAGAAAAGAAAAAAAAAACATGCTACAAAACAAGCCCCAAGTAATTCATAAGATGGACCATGTATCAGATACATGATGAATGGAAGAGAGATGCCAGCACAATAACGAAAGCATTTGACACTTGCTCTGCAATGAACGCTCTTGATTACAACAGATGACTCATCTATTACATTGGTGCATTCATCTTCCAAGTTCTAATGAATATAAATGTTACATTGCATAACATAGCATGATACATACGGTAATGAACTTCCAAATATATCCCAAAGTGACACAATTGTTCAGGACCTGAAGAATTCATGCGCCTCAAAGTATTTATCTAAGATAACATTGAAAAGGGGATGAACGGGTTCCAAGAGATTGGAATAGGGACCTAGTACTGCACTGGGTAAGGGTGGTGAGTTATCATCTTCTGTCCAGCTATACTGACAAACGGAAAGACCGCTAAGACAATAACATGTGTGGTAGTAATCTCTGCATTTCCCAGGTTTATCTTTGAGTCCCCCTTCTTCATCCTGCATTGACTGCATTCTGTAAGAAATCCATGGATAGAACCAAGAGCTTGGAAGAGTATAAGAAGTATAAATAATTACTTTACAAGTCGTGGCTATCGGCATGAAATCTTTAAGATTGATGTACAATTGCCAGCCAATTTATGCCAGCTAAGCTTTTCTACTAATATTTCAAATGATGATCCACTAATTGCAATTCTCAAAAATACAAATGCATTGAGTAGTAAGTCGTTCCATAGATGAGTTAAAAGCTGAAAGCCTACAAGGTTAGAAAATTTTCTATTTCGCATTATGTTTAAAACCAAACCTGTGAACATAGGATTATGTACTGCTGCAGCCCTAAGCTGTGAAAGAGAGGCTCCATAACTGGATTCTTCTTGATAAAGTTATAACCAATATCGCTGAACTTCATCTGACATGATCCATTCAAGTCTGCAAAAAGTAACAAAAAACTAGGAGAAAAAATTACTACAAATAAAGGCACCCCTGGGTCAAATTTAGTCATGTAAACACATGGGATTGTGTTGATGAAATTTTATCTTAAAACTTCCTAGTTCAGTCTACCTTCATGTTTATTATGGGAACTCTCATTAACTTGGGATAAAGTTCCTTCCAGATTGCCTCCTACAGATATACAAGAAGCTGGACAAGACTGAGTTATCTCCAGTGCGATGCCTTCCACTACCGAGAATTGCTAATTGTTCAGCAATAACTGGATGAAGTCTCCTTAATAATGCAAAGTCACCTCCCTAGTCATTTAACTTGTATATGTCAAACATAAAATAGATCGGAACACAAAATGGGTGGAGAAAAGGACACAAAATCACCTGCCAGAAGGAATAGCAGCCATCAACCAACTTATTTGTTCTCCCCTGGAAGCCACACTCCCTTCCTTGACGGAATACCAACCAATCCTAACACAACAAATGACATTTTATTTTTTGAAAAATGCACGTCAATAGAAAGCTTACAACAGGATCTTATCATAAAATAGCAAGCACAATAAAAGATAGAAAAATATGCACAAGAAAAACTAGAAAATAAATTAATATAACAAAGTTTCCTTACAAGCAAACGAGGCAAGTCCAAACGACCAACCTCATCGATCAAAATCATTGTGGCCAACCCACAGAAAGTGTAGCTGAAAAATGAATTGTCAAATATGTTAAGAGGTTATGTCAGAAAAAGTAGGTCAGTCAACCTATGTTTTCTATCAACAAAATTTCTTTTATTTCACTTAATTAATTATTTTTTGTTATATTCAGCATAATGAGTCAAGAGTAGTTGAGTACTGAATTCCCATCTAGCGATTCACCACTCACATCAAAACAATTTCACATATGCAGTCCATCTTTTCAGTAAAATATGGTTACAAAACTATGCAATGTGAAAAAACATACCCACCACGAGCTTCTGAACCAGGTTCACCAGCAATGCCACCTTCGTAAGTCTGACAGCTACAGAGGGTCACCAGCTCAGAACACATATCAGAGAAAAAAATATGTAATTCATCATGTAATCCCAATTAATAATAAATAAATAAAATTTAAATTATGAATGGTAGTGATTAAAGTCTAATTTATAAGGGAAACATACAAAAAATGGTGAAGAATACACAGTCATCAAAATTTAAAGAATCAAAAATGAATTAGCAAAGAGGAATATAAAAATAGATAAAATAGATGCAGAAAAATAAAAAAGGAACAATACCAGGCCTTCCTGCTGGTTGTGGCTACCAATGTTTTAAAAGGAGTTTCTACCCTCAATGCGTACAAGGCAAGGCATAAGCCTTGAAGCAGTACGAGGCTTAAACCTCAAATTAAAACAAAATAAACAATAAAAATCTTTTAAATAAACAATAAAAAGAAAAACTATCACAAAATATTATCATAATAATCATAGGATAGCCCTGTTAGAGCTGCTTTCAGAGCAAAGTTTCTATTTTTAGAAACACCTAATCATTAAATTATGAGTATATATTTTAAATTGCTCTAGCATTAGTCTTTTTTGCTTTGGAAATATCAATTCCCTAATCCTAATAACCTTACATAGTTCATAATATAACAATTCAATCACCAATAAAACATTTAAACATGATAGTATTAAGATCCATAAAAAGTTAACTAAAGAAGAAATTAGTAAAGTTCATCAAAAAACTAATAGCCTGGACTAAGATATCTCGTGTTTAGAGTCCAACATCCACAACTTAAAGATCTTGAGATCGAGAATGGATGCAGAAGATAGAACAACAAAATAACAAAGAATGATGAAACACCTGCCTTTTAAGCTGCTATAAATTATAACCTAACATAAACTTACCTTAAGATGAAATTCCCAACATTCTGAAGTAGTTCATCGTCCAATATGTTCAGTATACTAGCAACCTGTCAGCAGCATTAGAAGACTTTCTGGGTGAATATTGAGCGCAAAGGAACAAATACAAATAAATCTATTAGCTAACAGCAGAACCATGCATCATATAAATAACACGTTATGCAATAAGGAACTTCAGAAAAACAACAAAATGGAACTGTATTAAACATGCAACCATAAGAAGAAGAAATAAACCTAAATTGGGAAGAAAATGGAAAAGATAAATGTCAAGTAGAGTTCTGGAAATGTTGTAGGATGGTATTGGAAAGCTTACACGCCCCAGATAGTTCAGAGGATCTTGGACAATATGGGTGATAATAAAATAATTACTTATAACTAATTGGATATGGTACTTATGGTCAAATTATTTTTCTGTTCCCTTGGGTATCATATGATATCCAACTAAAAAAAAAAAAACTAATACCCATTAGGCAAAGGCCTAAAGCTAGAAAGAATGTTTATGTACATGGAAAATTTGGCAGTTTGACAAAAAAAAAAGTCAGCATGCATGTACAACTATCAGATAGATGTGTATGCCGACATAGAGAAAGACTTACAGAGATGGCAGTGTAGCAAGCCCTAACATCAATTTCACCAGCATCATGCATCCTGAAGAAAGAATTTAATTAAGTTGATACTAATTTCATTCTGCATAAATATTTCTTTAAAAAAAATGCACCTTGAAGAGTTATTCATTATTTCATATGTTTCCAATAATGACACATTTGTAGACTTAAACACTATAATATTCCAGTCATTAAATCCAAACATAAAGTTGAAAGAGAGGGAACAAGATATAAAATCTAAACTTCATAGCCTCACCGTACAAATCTATAAAAGAAAGAAGAATCATTTTGAATCTTCTGATCCATTTCTTATTTCAAACAGTAGAATGGCACAAGCAAATGTGATGTCATACCTGAAGCCCCCATTTGGATGTTTCATTTGCTGCAGAAACTTGTATAATTTCTCTCTGAAAAGTATTCAAAAAATATGTACTCAGTCACTTACAAAAGATCATCATAAACAAAACTAAATAAGAAATAAAACAAATAAAAGTAACTTTGCAAAGTAGGAGCATAAGGCCACCTATTAATAGAAGACAAAGCTTTTTCACCACCTAGAGTAATAAGTGAATTAACAGCAGCATAAGTGGTTGCAAGATGTGGCAACTGAAAATAACAGTGACAGAATTAGTGAACATGAAGAATAATCTAAAAATAGATAGACAATAAAAGTCCAACCAAACCAAAACAAAGTTTGGTTGCAATGTTTCGCACACATAGAGGCTAGAGCTCGTAGGTTTGCATAATAAAATGACAAAGGTAAATCATATGCATTTTGTGAATGAAATGTAATGAAAGATAATTGGAATTTTCGAATCAAGAAGAAAAAAAAAGAAGCCTTTTTTGTTAGGAATATACTTACCTGCCCAGGTCCACCACCATATCCACCATCAGGATTCTGTGAAATAAGTCGATAGTAACAAATTAATATCAGTAATCATACACGTAATATAGGAAGGTCCCTTTTCTTAACAATAGAAAACAAGAGTTTGGACAAATCAAACTGTGGAAAATAATGAATTTCAAATCAATAGATGACCAATCTGTTCCATTTAACTATAATAATTCTAAGAAAGGTTACCACAGTCCTTTCCATAGTAACCAACCAATATCAATATGGACTTTTCATTTGTTGATATCTTGTTGTACGAAGTGCAAGCCCCTTTAGCAATGTTGGCCTCAAGAGAGATTAAATTGAAGTTTACATACAACATAAAATAATTCTACTATATCGTTTGGCCTTTATGACTTGAAAAGAAAGCATGATTACAGCAAGGCAAATTCAAATTCAATAAAAATAAAAATAAATACCTGACAACGGCCAAGGAAATCGATCATGTCATTTTCCAATTCCTCATCAACAGACTCCCCAAGTAAAGCAATTGAATGGAGGATCCAATAGCAAAGCCAAGGTCGACTGGCAAACGTGACGTCAATTGAAACAAAAAAGAGGAGGCATATGAGAAAATAAAATTAATGATGACAACTTTGAGAAACAGAAATTCCGATGCGAGATAAATGGAGAAGAGAGTGGGGTTACTTGGCATCCAAAACGCAAAAAGAAGGGCCGAGATATCTGAGACCTCTATAAAGGTACTCCAAGTGATTATCCCGCTGTAGTTCCAACCTTGAGTTAAACAATAAATCAAGCTCGATAGAAAATCGAATTGCAAAAGAAAGAAAAATGGAGGAGTTTGTGAAGTTACATTAGGGATTGGGCGTTGCGAGAAAGACATGTGAAGTTGTCGTATATCTGAAAGATGCGAGTCTCTACCATCATTTGCTCGCGCTGTGTCATTGTTGCAACCTCAGCTTCATTCTTCTCTATTTCAACAAACACTTACCAAGAACTCGCTCTTTTCCTCTCTTACTCTGACTCGCTCAATTCACTGGTCACTACTTCACTTTACTATCTCTCTCACTGCCTTCTATTGCACGCCTGAGCTGCTTCGGTGCTTCACCGTAAGTCAGTAGCCAAAATAAAGAGGGCATTTCACTCAGAATAGAACGAACGAAGCTATATACTGAGCGCCCATCATGGGCACTGGCGTCCAAACCCACGGGAGCACGAGATTATTGCGTCATGGCCGGATCTCTTACTATAAATTCATCAATTTTTCCTAATTAAACATGATTCATTTCTTAACTTACTTTTTATATCAAACTATTAAATAAATAAATTAAAATACATTCATAACTTTAATAAAATATATTTTAGATCTCAATACATCAATAACAATCTCATCAGAATTCCAATCACCTTACCACGAAGTCACTAAAGTTTAAAAAATCTATTAATCATTTCATTAGCGCTCCAATAACTACTACCAATAACCTCATTGAAGATATAACATGTTATATTTAAATATAAATTTTATATATTTATGATGAGTTAATGTTCTCTATATGTTTTATATGTTTGTTTTATATGATACATGTGTTTAGGATCAAAATGAACAAAAGAAGACAAATCATGTGTTTTAGAGCATTAACAAAGAACTCGAATGAAAATTTCAAATAAAATAATTGATCAATCGAACTTCACTTGAGATCAATCAAATATTCCATATAAGAATGAAAAAAGCTCATAGATTAATCAACAAGGGTTTCAATCAGATACTCTCAAGTTGAAAATCGTAATAGTTAGATCAATTAATAAAAGATCTTTATCGATCGAACAATCCAATCAACGTATAAATTTAGTGTTTTTCACCACAAACTTCTAATCCTAACTATTGAATTAATCATAATACAATTAAACTCAAAAATACACTAAAAAAAGAGTTCATTAACTCGTTAAAGACACTCAATTGCTACAAGGAATAAAAGAGATCAATAGCACACTTAAGACACTTTTGAATGAAAATGGGGAGAGATGATTAAAGGTTATTTTGACTTTATCATCTATAATTTTTAAGTTTTTCTTATTATTTTATTTATAGTTTCTATTATTATAATATTAAATCATTTAGAATTCATATTTAGCTAAACTTATAATGCGATTAAGATAGCTTCAAGCCCTAGATTACAGCTTAATTAATTTATTGTTCTTAATAATTTTAATTTTAACTCTTAATTGTTGATGTACTTAATTATACATTTGAATATTAAAACTATGCATGTTATGAATTAAGTGTACAAATATTTTATTGCATAAATATATTTATATGTAGTGTAAGATGTTAGTATGTAATTACTAATAGTCTTATTCGAAGTGGTACCTTGCGACTATTGTCATGAGTATGATTGAATGTTTATGTTAAAGGTTAAATAATTATTCTAATATTTTCTAGTTTAGTTATCATCTTTTTTATATCTTAATACAATGAATGAATTAAATCTAATAAGCATATCTCTAAGTTATTCATGATTTAGGTTGGTTAATAAACAGATCTTTAATCAATTACACGATAAAAAAAGACTAAAAATCTCAAGTGGACCTAGATTTCTAAATTTAAAGTGAAAAACTCAATAATGATTTTAAATTATGAAAGTATTTAGAACCTGTAAAGATTATAAGTATCAGTTATTTTCATAGACAACAAATTTTTATGTAAACTTATTTTTAAGCTTACTATCAAGTCTATCAAACAAAGTCAAAAAAAATATCAAAATTCTAGATAATCATACTTTAGGTATATCTTTTATAATTATAACACATAAAATTACACTTACACATTCAATAGTATATAAATCTAGAATTATTTTTGCTACTAAAATATAGAATAAGATATATATTAAAATATTTTATAAGACATACCCTCAATTATAGGCTAAATTTTACTCTAAAAAATAACATAAAATATACTTTAAAATAATCTAATGCACATTGTTTCAATCAATCACATCAAAGCATTACTCTATTCTTCTTAATTTCTTTCTCTTATTTTGCAAATATAAAATCATAATTATTTAGGTTTCTTTATTTAATTAATATATCAAATATTAGTGTTTATGTTTTATTGATTAATAAGCCTAATTAGTTTATAATATTTTGATCATATGTTCTTATAACTTCTTCTTTATTTTTGTTCTTGAATTGTTAGATCAAATAATTATGTTTGTCATATCATAATTATATGATTTGATTCTTAATTTTTAAATAATTTTTTTATTAAACTTGTGCTTTATCTTTTTGATATAGGATTTGCTAGTTGATTTGATTTAAGCGATATATGATTTGAATCATCAAATTAAGATTATTCATTATTAAATCCGTTCTAGAACACACGAGGCACTTGTGTTTTTGTGCTCACTATTTTACAATTAATTTAGGAACGTATCTGATTGAAGGGAAGTTTATTGAATGTTGGTCTAGAAACCGTTCATGCTAATATTGAAATATGTGAAAACAGAACAAAGGCTCGTAAGTAAGGTATATTGAGACAGTATCTTAATAATGGTAGCAGAAGATTAAGTTTATATTAAAACATTTGTTTTTCACAGTGAAAAATTAAGTAGTCTGGTAGACTAGTGATTTTCATCTTAAGTCATGATTGTAACCTAAGTTGTTTCCACCTAAAAATATCGTATGTTATTTTTTAATTTTCATATTTTATTCTTACATGCGACTGCATGTCTAACCAATTTTTTTAGATTATTAAATTATAAATTGATAAAAATTAAAAATAACTTATTACTTTAGGTTAATTATATCTGTAATTTATAAACTTTCAAAAACTAATATATTAATTTCCATTCCTCACATATTTAATAAAATTTTAGGCTAGTCGTAAGAAATCTTATAATTTCACTGTAACTTACTTTATTTTTTTATTACTTTTCCCAAAACAATTAAAATTTCATTTTATAAATTTTAACTAGCCCATTAACAAACTAGTAAGTAGTAGTAAAAATTATCATCAATTTTCATAAGTACGATAATCATAGTTTTAAATTTATTTCTCATTTATATATGATTACATATATTTACATGTTTTTAAAGTTTATGAGAATTTTAATTTTATCTTTTAATTTTATAATAATAAATATTTTATTAATATGTTCAAGAATTTTTTTATTTTTTATTTTAAAATTTCTAGTAATAGAAAATTTATAAATTTTAAGAGTCAATTATTTTAGGAGTTTTTTGATTTTTTTTATTTTCTAACCAAAATATAATTATTATTTATAATAATATATTTTAAAAAATAAATTATATTTAGATTATTTATATGAAAAATTATATTTACTCAGAGGACATTTCTTTTAAGTATATAAATTTAATATTTAGTAGACAATTAATTTTTCTTTTAATTTCATAATAATATATAATTATTATAATATTCATAAAACTTTTTAATTTTCTTTATAATTGTTAATTTCAATAACTCTTTCGTATAAAATTAAATATTTAAATATTCATTTGATTTTTTTTATTCTTCCACTAAAAGATAATCATTGATACATATAATCAATAAATTTTACACAAAGTATAATTTATAAAATAAATTAAATTTTAAAATATATTTAGGAGATTTTGGTAGTCTTTTTTAATTATATAATAATAAATAATCATTATAATGATCATAAATCTTATGATTTTTTTCTTTCTAAATTTTAATTTATAGAAACTTTATATTTTAAATTCACATAATCAATTATTATTAATCTTTTGACTTTTTTTTAATTCTTTCCCTAAAACATAATTAATACATATAATCAATTACTTTTTAAAATAAATTATCTAAAACTAAATTATATTTGGATTATGTTATATGAGAAAATATATTAGTAATTATAATATACTTTTTTTAAGTTTAGCTTATATTTAGTAGAATTTTGATTTTCTTTTTAAACATTATAATAATTACATTTATTATAATATTAATGAGTCTTTTAATTTTCTTTATAATTATAAATTTCATTATTCTTTCACATGGAATCAAACATTCCGTAAAAAACTAAATATTTTAGAAAATTTTTTATCTTTACAATTATTAATAAACACAATCAATAATTTTTACTCTAATATAAATTAAAATTTAACATATATTTGTAACACTCTTTTTTATCTTTTATTTTTTTTTATTTTTTAGTTCCACAATAAAAGACAATTATTATAATCATCATGAGTCTTTTCATTTTTTAAATTCTTTTACTAATACATAATTTAAAAATTTGAAACTTAAGTAGAATCAATTATTATAAGAGTTTTTATTTTTTATTTTAATTATCTTACTAAAAAATAATTACTATATATAATTAATTATTTTTATATTAAATATAATTTAAAAAATAAATAAATTAAAATTAAATTATAGTTGGATTATGTTATATGTTAAAATAACATTTATTTTAACTTTTTTTAAGTATACTATAGCAAATATTTAAAAGAATTTTAATTTTATATTTTAATTATGTAATAATAAATAATTATTATAATATTTACGCCTCTTTTTATTCTCTTTGTAATTATTAATTTTATTAACTTTTTCACGTATAATTAAATATTTTAAGATTTTTTTTAATTTTTTCTTTTATTATTTTACAAAAAGATAATCATTAATACATATGATCAATAATTTTTACACTAATTATAATTTAAAAATAAATTAAAATTTAACTATAATTATAAGATTTTTAATTTTCGCTTTTAATTGTGTTGACAAACAGTATCATATTAAAAGCCATTAAATAGAAAGATTGTTAGTTTTTTTAGGATTGAATAATATTTAATTTAATTCAAATATATAATTAAAATTAAATTTTAAATAAATCCAGTTAATTGATAGTCCTGAAATGGGTGCTAGAGCGTTGAAAATTTTGATCGATATTCATATATCCATAATTTTTCTTTTTATTTCCAATATACTAATATAAGGCCCAATAGACCCATATATCTTTTATGAGGTATTGTAGAGACCGAGCTATCACAATTGTGGCCCACATGTGACCAATTGCATGAATGTTTCATGGTGGCCTAATTTGAAATTTTGCACACATGTGAGAAATACTTATAAATTATTTGTATAATTATTCATTATAAAATTAAATTAAATTAAATTAAATTTATAGGTACCATAAGATTTTTGGGTAAAAGATAAGAATTTTTTTTATATCAAATATTATTTTTGAATAAAGGATTTGAACTAGAGTATTGTTACAAGAAATATTATGCATTTATTAATTCTACTAAAAATTTATTCTAAAAATTGAAAGGATAATTAAGAATAGAAACAAAGGAGTTTTAGTGACTAATAATAGATTTAATATAGTGTATATTTATATTTAAAGTAAAAAAATGAAAATAATATATCTAATAATTAAAAAATGTATTTTTAAAATTAAAAGTATATATTAAAAATATTAAAATAACCTTAAATACAATCAATTTATGATTTAAAGTTTAGTATTTAAGATGTAGTTAGTAATCAATAAAGAAGTATTATTAGTAAATTAATATTTTTTCTCATTTAAAATGTGTTTTCTAGTAATTAACACATATTTTTATCTATTTTATTTTTATTTATAAATAATACATATATCAATCCCAAACTTATTTGATGTTCCATAATTTTTTTAAATAGATTTAAATTGTATTTTAATATTAATGGTTTTTTATTCAAATTATGCTTAGATTCAAGTATATCATGTATTAATGATTGAGCACTTGTTTATTTATTTATTAATTTGTTAAAATTGTTTCTTATTTATCTACTCATAAATAATGAATGTTCTGTCAAAAATTGTGAAAAATATTTAACGTGAACTAAATAACACATATATTTAATGTAAATAACACGTATCAATCTGGAATTCATTTTGTGATCCATAATTTTTTTAAATGGATTTAAATTATATTTTCATATTAGTGATTTTTTATTCAAATTATACTTAGATTCAAATATACTATGTATTAATGATTGAGCACTTGTTTATTTATTTATTAATTTGTTAAAATTGTTTTTTATTTATCTATTCATAAATAATAAATGTTTTATAAAAAATTGTGATAAAAATATTTAATGCGAACTAAAAATTAGGTAAACCAATTAACATATTTTTTACGTAATAAATAAACAAAAAAAAACCATTAATTTTTTTAAAAAATTCTAAATTTAAATGCAAGTAAATATAAATCAATTAAAATTAAAACAACAAATGAAACAAATAATATATAAATATGTATCAAAATATTTATCATCTAAACATTTATTTACTTTCTTTTTATTATTTTGACATTTTTATTTGTGTTAATGTAAAAATTTTCCAACACTCTTCCATCATGTACATGAGTGTTCCAATTTGGTAATATTTTATTTATAAATTAAAAACAAAACCAATTTACATATTAAAAACAAAATCGTTTTAAATTTTAAGCTAGATAATGACAATAGTTTTTTAGTTAAGTTAAAAATAAAAATTTAATCATCTTATTGTTTTTTTTTTATAGTAATTTAGGGATTTTATTTTAAAAAAAATTACAACGAAAATCAAATGATTAATTTTATTATATTTTTTTTAACTGTTATTAGAATATTAAATTCATAAAATATATTTAATAATATACAATAATAATTATACAATTAATAAAAATTAAAAATTATTTATTTATTCTTAAACTATCACGATATTATAACAAAATGATTAACTAGATGCATTTTTCTTTAAATTTTAATAGAATAGTGGATGGTTCCCACTTCCCAAAAGAAGATAGAGAGACTTACAAGACAAAAAACAGTGATCTGGCTGATGTTAACACTATTCTTTGCATTTTGATTTTTTAAAAAAATAATAACAGTGATATATATACATTAAATAATAAGAAAGTTATTAATTAAACATACAATTAAAGATAGAAAATTAATTATTAATATGGATTAATTAAATTATAATAGAAATTATTATATGTACATTAAAAAATAAAAATGAAAAGAAAAAAAAAGAAAAGAAAGAAGCACTAACTTATGCTTTCTACTTTTATCAAAAATCTTTTATACACCACACATAGTTAGACAGATACTGATTACTGATACATAAAATACATAACATATTCTAAAAGAATTGTTCCATATCAATTCTCATTGCCTCCCCTTTTTATACTTTTCCTCTACCCATTAATTACTTCTATATGTATATAATAAGCTCGCCATATTCTCCTTTGCTTCCCCACTTTTTTTAAAGCCCAAAAAAAAAAAAAAAAACTCCAACCAATTTCTAGTAAAAAGATGTCCTATTGTATTTTTCTACTACCTTTATCTTTATTTTAATATATTTTTTGATTGTAACATATCAAATACTAATATTTATATTATTGATATATATTTTAATTAATTTTAATAATAATTGATAATTATGAGTTAATAATTTTTTTTTAAATTATTGTTAAATTTAAAAAAAAATATGTAAGTAATTTAAATATGGATATTTTAAGTATCTTAAATAAAAATTAAAAATTAAAAAATATGTGAAAATAAGAATAAAAATAGTAAAGCTATTCTCTTAATTGTGAAGAAAAAAATAGCAAAAGTAACCGCCTTAAAAAAAGTTATTAAGCTAAAGAGAAAAAAAGAAAAAAAGGAAGGACACTTTCCTAAGTGGAGTGTTAGTGACATTGTTAATGGGGAAAGCACATGATAAATCCTATAAATCTAGAAACAACTCACTAATTGTCTTTATCCTTGCAAAAAAAAAAAAAAATACTCACTAATTGTCTCTAACACAATATACAAATAGATAACACTCTGTTCAGATCTATATTGTTTCAACTGAATAATATTATCCATTTAATTAAATTAGATTTTGGATCGATTTAGTACTGTAATCTTACTTATTAACATTTTAGTTTTTCACTAATTATTAAGGTTTGTAATTTAGTGCAGTATGCAATTCTAAGTTTGAGTTGTTAAATAACAATATTTCAAAATTTTAAGAATTTTTTATTAAGTAAACATGTATATATAAAAATATCCCAAAAAAATCATACATGTAACATCCATATGTTTATTTAATAAAAAAATTGAATTTTTTTTTAAAAATTATTCTTCAATAACACAACTTAAAACTATTGAGTTAACAATCTAATATAATAATTACATGATTATATATAAATCAAATAAATTATATTACTAAATTCACCTAAAATCTTAAATAAACAAGTCAAACAATAAAAATAATATAATGAAAATTGGAAAGAAAAAAACTATAAATTACAAATAAAATTAATAAATTAAAAGTATTCTCATCTATTTTAAATATTAGTGAATATATATTTTAAGTTAGATTATATTAATTAAAATATTAAAAAAATAGAGTTTATATGTGATTTAATTGTTGATAGTTTATTTTATTAATGATTATATATTTTAAATTAGATTATATGGATTAAAATATTAAAAAAATGAAATGAAAAAAATAAGGTTTATATGTGATTGATACACTAGGTGATAATTTATTTTTGTCATTATTTGAGTGAAATCATTTGATATTAGTGGGGTGTAGGGATTGATTTGTTTTTTTTTTTTTTACAAATTTTTAAAATCATAAATATATTATAATAAATAATAAATTAAATTTTAAAATTTAAAATTTTCTTAATTAAATAAAAAAAATAACAATAACTTGTCTCATAATAAAAATATAGATTATAGTATAAAAATGATTCTATTTTTAAGTTTGATAACCAAAGTCTTCCAAAAGTAGGAGTAAATGGCCATATTCTAATACTTCCAAGTTGTATAGATAGAAGCGTAATGATGGGTTGTTTTTAGGGTTGTTCATCGGATCGAAATCGTTGATTTTACACTCATTCGATCTGATCCGACCATCCGTTCGGATTGAAACATCTTAATTCGTAGCCGATCCGATCACTTCTTACATTCGCTCAATCTGATCCGTAAACTATTCGGATGATATCCGATCAATAAATTTAATTAACTCTATTTTTTTGTATTTTTATATAATTTTTTTAAAATTTTACATAAATCATAACATAAAATTATTTGACTTAAAAACATTAAAAATTTAAATAAATATATATAATTAATTTTGGTCGGATCGGATCGGATTGGACGAATCGTAGTGAAATCCGTCATCCAATCGGCACTTAACGAATGGAAAAAATCTCCATCCGATCCGATCATCGAATTGGATCAGATCGGATGAAAAATCAACGGATAAGATCAAATTGATCGGATGATCAAACTTTTTACATACCCCTGATTGTTTTCTTGATTCTATTAATTAAGTGAGAATTGATGCTTCCTTGACGTGATTATATATATATATGTGATTTATTTTGATAATAAATAATTTAAATAAATAGTATCAATAAATTATTGTTAATTTTGAATAAAATTATTTAAAAATATTAATATTAATATATATATATATATATATGGTTTATTTTGATAATAAATAATTGAAATAAATAGTATCAATAATTAAATTTTGAATAAAATTATTTAAAAATATAAATATTGATAAATATAAAAACATAAATTAATAATTTATTCTTAAACAAAAAAATATTTAATTACAATTAAAAATACATATAACGCTTGAATATATTTACTTAAAAATTAATATCATTTGATAAAATTATTTATCTAAATTATTTGTACCTAGAAGAATATATATATATATATATATATATATAGGACCTTAAAAACTTTTTACGAATAAAGAATCCAATGCTTAGTTACAATGTCAAATATGTTATTAAATGTTTGTTATAGTTTTTATTGTTTTTAATGTTAGAAATAATTTTTTTTATCCATATGAAAGCTTTCATCTATATGATTGTCTATCTCTTGGTTTAATTTATACACGGTAAAAAGTAGCATAAAAGTGGTATTAGTTCTTGAATATTCATCCCATAGTACATAAATAAAAAAATAAGACCTGTAATAATCTATATTTTAAAACATATAATGATTTTTTTATCACTTATTAATTTACCTACTAAAATATCATCCGTATTCCCAAGATCCTCACATCATAATTTTTTTTATATAAATTTTGAAGTAAATAAATTTTTATACGTTATATTTCATTAATGATTTTTTCGAGCCAAAGTTTTGTTATATAAATTTAAATTTCATATTTTCATAATAAGATTATTCCTAAGACATTACTTTTTTTAATTTGAAAAATGTTATGTTGTTAGGAAATTTGGATAAAATGGTATAATCACAAATTCTCCCTCTCAAGATCTTTCTTACCAGAATATCAAATAACAGAGAAATAGATAATACATAACACAAGAATTATAGTGGAAACTCCAAATTAGAGAAAAACCAATTTCGTTGTCAAAAGACAACTAGAGAAAAATTCACTATGTGGAAAATTGTTACAACCACACTCTCAGTAATTTTCTTACACACCCAAAAGACAAGAGCAATTACAAGACCAAGAGAATTTTCCCACAAAATTCCCTCACTTAAGAACTTCTCATACAAGCTTTTATCTATTTTTGGAATGATTATTAATGAAGAAATGAAGACATATTTATAGCCTTCAAGTTCTCATTTCATATGCTAAACATTTCTTCATTCAATAAAATTAGGCTACCTAATTTTCCTATTATTTATTTAAACAAGGTTAGTCACTTCCATCTTTGATAATATGGTAAGCCACATTCCATTAATTTTTTTCTAAATTAGGCACCTCCTATTTGACTAACAAACCTAATATTATTTTTAATCAATCATGACATATGTATCATGAATTTTAAAGTTATATTGGTGATAATTTTTTTAAATATATTAATGATAAATATCATTTAAATTATTAATTAAATGGTATAAAAACTACTTTATTTACAAACTTTTTTTTATTATGAAGTTATTCTTAAGGCTTTTTAATCTTCTAAGAGGAACCGAAACCCATTTCTTATTTCTTCACTCATCTTTAACGAAAAAAAAAGAGAGAGAAAGAAATTAAAAAATATTGGTCATAACTTATATGAAATATTCTCCACATAGCAAGCCACTGGTATCAAATTTGCCAACACATGTATATATAATATGTATTTTACTATTTTATAACTTAACTATAGCATCTTAGATCTCATGACCTATTCACAATGTATGGATAATAGAGTTTTCACGAATTACTCATGTAGTCACATCCAATGTTTGAAATAAAGACGTTAGAATATAATTTTTACAAAAAAATATAAACAAATATGATCATTGTTTACATAAATTAAAAAAAATCATTAAAATTAAATTTTTTTATTAAAAATATAATTTTTTTATAAAACTTCAAGACAGTTAATTACTTATATTTTAAATTAAATTTTATTTACTACATATATTTTTAAATACTAAATATTTATATTAACCAATAAATTGATTAATTAATTAAAGTATTATATAGTAAAATATATATATTTTTAAATATTGTAGAATAAGTAGTTAAAACGTTTAAAATAATTAAGTAGATTATCCAATTATATTAATTATCATAAATAGATAAATTTTGATATTATAATTATAAAAATAAATTTCATTGATTATTTATTTTTGAAAGTACTAATAATTAGGGGATATAATGTGACTTATTCTTTAATACAATCTAAATGTTATAACATTAATATAAAATAGTGAAAAATAAAACGTGTATGTGACATTCTCTTTTGTAAAAATGAGAAAAAAAATTGAATTAAAATGATTGTTTTGAAAGAAAGAAAAAAAAGGAAATCAAAAATTAATTTATTTTTAACAACATTTTCGCAATAATGCCTACAATATTTAGAACATTTTAACCAAAAACATATATTTAAATGACACTTAAGCAACAACGACATTTAAGTGATATTTTAAAGATATTTTGATAATTTTGTGCTAATTTAATCAAAAAATATAGATATCATATTTCGATATCAGAATGTATAAAAAATAGACATTATCTTAATAACGTCGACGATATCATCTACATTTTTATTATTGATCACATTTTACCTACCAATAGATTTATAATTTACATAGAAAAGAGACATCATATATATATATATAAAACATTACTAATTATTTCTCGATCATTACTTATATTTTATTAAAAAAAATGTTATATGTATATGATTTTAGTGAAAATATATTCAAATTATTAAGTTTTAAATTTTAGGTTAATTTAAACACTCATTTAAGATACAATTATATTTTATATATAATTTTTTTATAATTCATAAATATTATATCTAGAATTATATTTTTAGAGAACATAAGTAGGATAGAGTCACCTCTTCACTTTAAAATACATCGATCAATGTTCAACCATGAATATATATTTTTATATTATTTAATTTTTTTCTTTAATTTTAGAGTTATTATTTAATTTTAAATTTCAAACATAATATTATATATGTTTAATTTAAATTTTTTATGTTTAAGATTGCTAAATAAATTCATTAATTAATATTATTGGTATATGAAATTTATCTCTTTATAAAATTTATCAATTTAAAGCATTTTTATATATCACAATTATATTATAATTATAATTAATATGGTAATTTTTTATTAGATCTAATTATATAAATTTAATTGTATTTACGAATAATACTATATCATATAACTTATAATTTATCAAAAAAAATTATAATAAATAGAATTTTCTTTTGAAACACCATCTAATCATAAATATGTTTAGACACGTGTACCCTTAATTAACTGATCAAGTCTCCCTTATTGAACCTAAAATTGAAAATTTCTACTTTGCACATTCTTCCTTCATTAATCACCAAATTATACGGTGAAAATAACCACACAAAACTTATAGATAGTTTAATTCCAATAATTTAGAACGAGGATGCAAATTAAGGACATTAGAATTTTGGTGAATCAAAAGAGACAGGAAATTAGAATTTTAGTGTCATCAAAAGAGACACCAAATCAATAAACAAAGTGAAATATATACGCATGTTCTCATTGTTGGGACAAATGGATGGTTGTAAAGAAATAAATTTCACAAACCCAGGATAATTTCTCAAACTAAAATAGAACAAAAATAACTCCAAAGATTTTAACGTAGAAAACCTTCTAAAATGAAAATAAAAACTACGGGACTCGTAAGTCACTTAAAACTTCCACTATAATAAGATGAGATTACACACTTCATCTTTAATTGTATCTTACAAAAATATAATAGATATATATCTTCGATTTGTGGATAAAACTTCACAAATTAACTCTCAATTTTTCCTCTCATAAAACTCTCTCTGTTTTCTTTCTCTCAACCTTTGGTATCAATTGAGATTAAGGCTAAGGCCTTTTATAGAAGGAAATAATGAATCCTTCACGCCAATTCTAGCCCAACATTTTTGACTTTTTTTTTCTTCTCCGACACCATCATTGTTGACTACCTTTATTTATTTTCTTCTCTTTTTCGGTGCCATCTTTGTTGAATATCTTTATTTGTAATCCTATTTTCTTTCTTGCTGTTGGCCCACATAGTTGGACCAATAAATCTCCCCTTACACCTTATGTGTGACATGGCTCTTCCACACCTGTAATCTTTCTACAGATAACAAGCTTTTCTCTAGTCATGGTCTTTATCATCATATCTACCCCGTTATCATTGGTGTGAATCTTCTCAACTTGTAGTAGTTTATGTTCAAACACATCACTAATCCAATGATACCTTGTCGATGTGTTTGGACCTTGAGTGGAAGGTTGGGTTCTTGCTAAGGTGAATTACACTCTGGCTGTCGCAATAAAGAACATATTTTTCTTGGTTATGATGTAATTCTTGTAGGAACTTTTTCATCTACAGGATCTTCTTACAACCTTCAGTGATTGCAATGTGCTCTGCTTCTGTGGTACTTAAGGCAATACACTTTTGTAATCGTGATTTCCATGAAACAGCTTCCCCTCCAAATGTTATTAGGTAACCGGTTATAGACTTTCTTGTATCCACGTTGCTAGCCATATTTGAATCTGTATATCCTTCTAATACATGTTTATTATTACCAAACCATAAACAATGACTAGAGGTTCCTCTAAGATACCTAAGTATCCATTTGACCACTGCCTAATGTTCCTTTCCAGGATTTGATAGGAATCGACTCACAACGCCAACAACATATGCAATATCTGGTTTATTGCATACCATAACGTACATTAGACTACAAACCGTTGATGCATAAGGCACCTTGCTCATTTCTAATTTCTCCTTTTCACTTGAGGGACATTGACTCACATTAAGTTTGAAATGGCTTGCAAGTGAACAACTAATAGGTTTAACTTTGCTCATGTTGAATCTTTTAAGAATTTTTTCAACATGCCATTTTTGGGAAAGCCAGATCTTTTGCTTTTGCTTGTTGTGGGTAATTGTCATGCCAAGAATCTGCTTAGTGGATCCTAAGTCCTTCATTGCAAAGGACTTGCTTAACTCCTTCTTTAACTTGTTAATCTTGTTAATATTTTGACTCACAATCAATATGTCATCAACATAAAGCAGAAGAATAATAAAATCACTATCAAAGAATTTCTTGATGAAGACGCAGTGATCAGCCGGCGTTCTGTTGTATTCATTTTTCTCCATGAATGAGTCAAACTTTTTATACCACTACCTTAGTGCTTGCTTCAGACCGTACAAGCTCTTCTTTAGTCTGCATACCAATTTCTTTTTGCTTTTGACTTGGAAACCTTCGAGCTACTCCATATAGATTTCCGTATCAAGATCACCATGTAAGAATGCAGTCTTTACGTCAAGTTGTTCAACCTCCAAATTGAGGCTAGCTTTCAAACCAAGAACAACTTGGATTGAAGAAATTTTAACTACAGGTAAGAATATTTCATCGAAGTCAATGCCTTTCTTCTGCTCGAATCCTTTCACAACCAATCTTGCTTTGTAACGTGGTTGCGAGCTGCCTTCTTCACTTTTGATTCTGTACACCCACTTATTCTTGAGAGCTTTTCTTCCCTGTGGTAGTTTCATCAGGTCAAATGTGTGGTTCTCATGTAGAGATTTCATTTCTTCATGCATGGCTTTTAACCACTCAGTCTTATGCTAATGAGTGATAGTTTCGTCATAACTCTTCGGTACTCCCCCTTCAGTGAGCACAACATACTCATTAGGAGAATATATATGACTTGGTTATCGTACTCGGGTGGATCTCCTTGTTTGTACTTTTGGTTAGACTTGTTCAAAAACTTGTTTAGGTTCTGAATTGTCAGCTGGTGGATTAACATCATCAATATCTGGTGTAACTCCCCCGTCATTAGGATTTTTTGGTGGAAAGACTGGGTCCAGATTAACTGGAATTTCATTTGACTGTGGTTCCTTAGATTTCTTAAAATCTTCGATTGTTTGGTCTTTAAGAAACACCACGTCTTTACTTTTGACAATCCTTTTGCTAATAGGATCCCGAAGTCTGTACCCAAATTCTTCATGGGCATATCTCAAAAAGATACACTATTTCGCTTTTCCATCCAACTTGGACCGCTCATCTATTGGGATGTGAACAAATGCTATGTTGTTGAATAATTTCAAGTGTTTGTAAGAAACGTCTTTCCTCGTCCAAACTCTTTCCGGTACATTGTAGTTCAGTGGAACTGATGGACAAAGGTTGATTAAATCGATTGCTGTCCTCATTGCTTCCCTCCAATAGGAGTTCAGAAGTTTTATCTTTGAGAGCATACATCTGACTCTTTCATAAATGGTTATGTTCATCCTCTCCGTGACACCATTGTGTTGAGGTGTCTTTGGTACTAATTTTTCCAGCTTGATGCCAAAACTTCTATAGTACTCCTTGAATGGTCTATGATACTCACACCATTATCTGCACATACACACTTCAAACATCTGCCAGTTTCTATCTCCATTTTTACATGAAATTGCTTAAAAACTTCATGCATTTGATCTTTAGTTTTCAAAGCAAAATTACGTACTTTTCTAGAATGGTCATCAATAAAGGTCATAAAATAGTGAGTACCTCTTAGTGACTTATAACTCATTGTACAGAAATCTGTGTGTATTAAATCTATAATATTTGCCTTCATAGATGGTGTGAGACTATGAAATGCAACTCTATGTTGTTTTCCTATAATACAATCAATACGAGTTCTCAAGGGTGTACCTTTCATTCCTGGCAAGAGCTCCTTCTTGGAAAGAATGCTGAGACCTTTTTACTCATATGGTTGAGTCACTTATGCCATAGCTCGGTAGGAACTTCTTTCCTAGTAGTATTTACTTCTTCTCTACACAGTCTGGTTTCTGTGATGTAGAGTGATGTATCTTTCTTGCCTTTAGCTACTACCAAATTGCCTTTAGTGAGCTTCCACTTTCCTTCACCAAAATAATTATTGTATCCATCATCATCAAGTATACCCGTAGAGATCAAATTGAAGCAGATATCAGGAATATACCCCACATCTTTCAAAAGTAATTTGCATCCATGATTAGTCTCTAGATAAATATTACCAATGCCAACAATTTTTGATGCATCATCATTTTCCATCCTCACACGTCCAAAATCACCTTGAGTATAGGTGAGAAGAATTCCCGTCGTGAGGTGACATGATAGGAAGCGCCTAAGTCAACTATCCAAGTAGTGTCTTGGTACGTAAGATTGACATAATCAGCATCTCGAACAATGACAACTTCTTCAGTGAAAATTGTGGTGTCATTTGTTTGGGTTTCTACTTCCTAATTTTGGATTGTTCCACCTTTAACCTTCTACATTCTTGAATGAAGTGTCCAGGCTAGCCGTAGTGATGACACTTCTTATCATACCTTGATCTATACTTCGACCGTCCTCTTTGTTGACTTAGGTTTCAGTGATTTCTACTTTTACTTCTCCCGTGCCATTCTTGCTTGCCTTGTTTCAGCATGACAAACACTTCAGTATCAGGAGTATATCCTTCATATTTTCGTCGAGACTCTTCGTTTAACATTCTGTCTTTTACCATATCTATGGTAAGCTTGCCGTCAGGAGCTGGGTTGCTAACTGATACAACTATATTATCCCAACTTTTTGGTAGAGAGCTTAGCATCAACAATGCTTGTAGCTCTTGTAGCTCATCATCTTCATAGAATTGAGTTGATCTATAATGCCTTGGAACTCACTCATATGTTCTGATACATTGCTTTCATCTTTATACTTCAAATTGACTAATCGTCGCATCATATTAGCTTTATTCTGTGCGGTTGTCCTCACATACATTTTCTCCAACTTTTTCCAAAGAACATAAGCATCGTGTTCATTAAAAAAATTTTGAAAAATGTTCTTGTCAATCCATTTTCTGATTTTAGCAACACACTTTCGGTTTAGCACAGTCTAGTCAACGTCTGCGTTGGTTATTTTTGGTATCTTGTCGTCGGTTTTCTCATCCGTCGAAGTTATAGACAATACTTTCTCCTTCGACATTATAATTGGCTTCCATAGATCTTTAATGTATAAAAGATTTTGCATCTTCGGTTTCCAAATTGCATAATTAAATGCGGTCAACTCAATCATATTACATGTACTCTCCTCCATTTGAATCGTCAATCAATAGATTTTGTCGAACTTGGTACTTTTCTGACGATGAATAGTACTATATGAATAGTACTCGCAAATAGTATCGATGAATAGTCCGTAAATAGTATCGATGAATAGTACCTACCGACAGAACAATACAATATATGTGAATAGTACATGTCGATAGAACAATATGTATATTTAAATAGTGCGGTTGAATATTACTCATGAATAATACCACAGACAGAACAATACCGTATATGTGAATAGTATCGTTGATAGAACATTACGTATATATGAATAGTGTATATGTGAATAGTATCGTTGATAGAACAGTACGTATATATGAATAGTGTATATGTGAACAATACTCTCGCTAAAAACCAATCAAAAGCTCTGATACCACTTTGTTGGAAAAATAGATGGTTGTAAAGAAATAAATTTCAAAAACGCAGGATAATTTTTCAAACCAAAATAGAACAAAAATAACACCAAAAATTTTAACGTGGAAAACCTTCTAAAATGAAAATAACAATCACGGGACTCGTAAGTTACTTAAAAATGCTACTCTAATAAGATGAGATTGTACACTTCATATTTAGTTGGATCTATCATAAAAATACAATAGATATGTATTTTCAATTTGTGGATAAAACTTAACAAATTAGCTCTCAATTTTTCCTCTCAGAAAACTCTCTCTGTTTTCTTTCTCTCAACCTTTGATATCAATTGAGATTAATGTTAAGGGTTTTTATAGAAGAAAATAATGAATCCTTCGTGCCAATTCTAGCCCAACATTTTTTACTCTTTTTTATTCTCAGATGCCATCATTATTGACTACCTTTATTTATTTATTTATTTTTCTTCTCTTTTCTAGTGCAATTTTTATTGAATACCTTTATTTGTAATCTTTTTTTTTCTTCGTCCATATAGTTGGACCAATACTCACCGCTACAAATATTTGTTGGCTGGTTATTAAATTAGGTATTTATTTCTAAGCAAAAATCAATAAAAATATTTCGTAAGAGATGAGGCAAATCGTTTGAAGCTTGTGTTACCAAGTTAGTTTATCATGCCATTTCAGTGTACATGAGTCTGTGTTAAGCTATCTTTAGGTTTATACACGGAGTATTAGAGTTAGAACAGTTTGTTACCCAATGTTGGTGGTCAAATAAGAAAGAAGGTGGTTGTATTCATTGATTGGGGAGTGAGATGTGTAAGCTGAAGTGGATGAGTGGTATATGGTTTGAAAGACTGTTCAATTTTAATCATCAGGTTATGTTGGCCAAACAAATTTTATGGACTATTCAGCAGACGAGCTCCTTAACTGGTCAGGTTCTTATGACTAAGTATCCTTTTGGCCAAAATATATTTGGAATGCTATCGGCAATAGTCACTCAAGCTATGTTTGGAAGAATTTTATTATGGGGGTGAGAATTATTGGCTAAAGGGATAAGGAATAGTGGTTGCCTATTGTTTCGAGTGAGATCTGCCTACTCCCCTACCTGTGGATGCTACAGTGGCTGAATTAATTTTTACAAACGAAACTTGGCATATTATCATACGCTCGTGGATATAACTCTCGTGTTAATACGTTGGGGTACGGGACACACAATTATAACTGGAGTAAAAATAAGAAAAAAAAAATTGAAAAGGAAAAATGATGATCAAATACCAAAATTTTACTTAAAAAAAAACCCTTAAATAAATTAGGAAAAAAATCACTAATAAATTATAAAAGAATTTCACTATTACATGTTGAATGATTGATTTCCTATTTATAGAACCAGAAAGAAAATTCAATTTAAATTTTATTATCAAGCGAATTTAAATTGAAATTTTCCACCAAGACAATTCAATTTAAAATTTGTTATTAAAAGAATTCAAGTTAAAATTTATTACCAAATGTTTTAGATCAATTTTTACTATTGAATGTGAAGATAATTTAACGTCTTTTTTCATCTCATGGCACATATAATATTAAAAATAGATATTGTATAGCCTTTAACTTTACAAGTTTGAGATAAGGTTGTCGTCTTCGTCTTCGTCTTCAATGGGGTTGTAATGCCTATGGCAGAGGTTGTGGGGAATGAATGATATAGGCAAGATAAAAATTTAATGTGGAGACTTTTGAAAAATGTTATCCATGTAATGGTGCTTTATATTGCCAGAAGGTTGTTTCCTATCCAAGTTGTCACTTTTGTGGTGTTTTTTTTTTTTTTTTTTTTTTTTTGAAATTATGACTCATGCAATTTGGACATGCGCTGCTACAAAGGGTGTGTGAAAATGCGCCGAATTGGCCAAATATTACAAGCAGTTTCGATATGCGAAGATTGCTGAATTTTTCTCGTATGCCCTGGACGTAATAGGAGATGATCCATTAGAGGCTTTAGGTAATATTACTTCATGGGTTTGGCATGCGCGGCGTGCGGTAGTTTTTGAGGATCAACAACAACCGAGCGAGTTAGTTTTTCAATGGGTGGATTTGCATGCTAAAGATTTTACCGAGCTATTTTGCACAACTTGTTTAGCCTCCCATATGAGCTGCTAAATGGATGCTACCACCTGTAGGGTGCTATAAATTGAATGTTTATGCTGTTATTTCTATGTATCAAGGTATGGTGAGGAGGGATTCTGTGGTTTAGAACCATTTATGGGAGTTAATGAGAATAATCGCGGATAAATTGTTGGTGCATATGACATCTAGCAAAACTAGACTTTGTGCTATTTAGTTTGAGTTAAAATTAAGTTTGGATACTGAATTTAGAGAGATGATTATTGAGTTGGTTATCAACAATGCTTCAAGTTTATTCTCCAATGGACATATTGTAGAGGATATAAAACTTTTAGTTTCTTCTATTATAGTTTTTATGTGTCATTATTTTCCAAAAAGATCAAACTTTATTTATTGTTAATAATTTAACGAAGTTTAACTTGATAGTTTTATAATTTATAATTTGAATTGAAATTGAGTTGAATTAATTTTGTCCAATTCTTAGGTAAATAAAAAAAACTTAATATGTAAACTTATTTCTTTAAAAAAATTCTAAATTGAATCAATATTTTTAAATTAAGATTCAGTTCATCTAACTTTATCACGAAAACTAGATGATGTGCAGGGTCACTTAAGTTGAAGCTAACCCTAATACACAAGATTCCATTTTGCGAGCAATTCAAAAATCAAATAAAAATAGACTTTGCAAATTCATGAAAAAAGGGTTGATTAAAATTAAAAAAATATTTTCCGATCAAATCTAAAAGAAAATTAATGGACCGGTTAATTTTATACCAAAATAAGGAAGAAATTGTAGATGGGTTAGCAATTACTTAAATTTAAATTCACTGCGCTTTTCATATGAATTGCTATACTTCTTTTAATTTTTATTAATTTTTACTTTATATTTAAAATAAAAATAAGTTTTTTAAGATTTCAAAATAATTGTGAAAGTAAATTCATTTAAGACCTCAAGTTTTAAGTCAATTGAGAGATGTATTATTATAGAAACTATTTAACCAAAAATAATAGTTATCAATTATTATAATTAGTTAAACTTTTTGAGTTTTGAAATGTGTTTAAAGAATGCATATTAGGAAAATACCTCCTTAATATTATAGGAGTAATAAAGGGTTTAGTTTTTTAAATTTTAAATAAAATATTAAAAAATAAAATATATTATTATTTTAAAATATAAGAATATTTTTACTTATAATAATTTTACGTATATTAAGAGTTTTATCTATATATTTTCCTAGCTAACAAAACAATTTAGCTGGTTAAAAACTACCACAATGAGCTTTAATTTATATTTTTCTTTATTCAAATCAAATTTCTCTTAATTACACTTACCACAATCCGTGCTTGAATTACCACAGGAGTTTGTCACTTATTTATCTTTTATTTCATAAGAAATATTGATTTCCTATTCTCTGAATAAAGAATAGGAAAAAGTGGCTAAAAAGAGATTAGGATAAAATCAGCAATGAAGATAAAATCACTTATTTAACTTAGTCCAGACCATTTATTGAAAAAGTGGCTGAAAAGCACATAAAATTTATATAATTAACTACTTTTGTCAAGTGTCATACTCAAAGTTTGTATTTATTTGAATATAATATGTATTATTGTCGCGTCACTTTAAGCTATTTATAGGGATGAGTATATTTGTGGTAATTTTATTAAATAAAAAATATATATTTTAATTTATATTATTAAATTAATATATTAATAATCTTTCATTTAATAAAATTTATAATAATGATATAATTTTTTAAAAAAATTAATATATAAAAAGATAATTTTATCTTTATAAAAATATTTATTATTTTATTTATTTTATTTTTCTTTTTTATGTATATTTCAATACAAAAATATCTTATATCACCTTAATAATTATTATCGATCTTTATTATCTTTTCCTTCCTACATCTAATATTAATGTATTTATTTATTGGTCAATCAATTTTCATTCTTTGTTATAAAATAATTTAAAATTATATTTTTTATCAAATATGTAGTTAGACTATCATTAATTTATTTATAGTATCCATATGATGTACTCGACCATCTTATATTCAATCAAATTTAAAGTGAAAGTAGTCTTATCGACCAAAAATAATCAAAATAAATTTGTGGTTTCTTAACTTTAATTTTAATAAAAATTGTATTTTTAGATCATTTTACATCAAACAATAAAGTGTGATTGGTGTATAAAAGAATGTGAAGTGTTAAGACTAGGACAAAAAGTATAATTGAGATGAACATGGCCGTTAGGATAAATATAATTATTTTCGTAATGATATGGACAAAAATATATATGAGAGTGTTAGATATATTAGTTATGTATTAGGTCTCTATCACTAATTGACTAGTATATTAGGTGTCTATCACTAGTTGAGTTGTATCTTAGGTGTCTATTACTAATAGTGTCCTAAATAGTGTCCCTAGCTTTGTATACAAATATGTAGTATCTTTGAATGAAATAGAAGTGAATTAATTCTTTTCAATATTGAATTATATGGTATCAAAGCATTTGGGTTACAAAATTGGGAATTTTTTTCCGTTCAAATTAGGATATGATTTTGGGTAAACGCAAATTAGGGTTTAGTGCATTTTTGGGTTCCAACTAGGAACACCCTTTTGGAATGCAAATTTATTCTCACCGCCAGCACAGGGAGGAAGCTCAACCGTCGACTGGCCAAACCCCAAAGTCCAGTCACTAGACAAGCAGCGAGTGGGCCCCATGTGCCACCGTGAATTTCTACAATCTTCTCACGCACAAGCGCGTGACAACACGTCTCTTCTAGCAATCCTCTCCGATCATCCTCATGTTGCTCTCTGGCGTTCCCCTACGTCATCTGTGGTGGTTTGACACTCATCGCTTTATGATTGTTCATATTTGGGTTCTTCCAATTTTATGTTCTTATTCGTTGCATGTTTGGTCGCTGCCCTTGTTGGATTTTGTTTGTTCGCTGTCTTGTAGTTTGTAGGATTTATGGCTGAAAAGAAATCTAATGTTGTGACGGATATGATGCCTATGATGTCTAAAATCGTGGACCATAAGTTCAATAACTCGTATTATTTGGCTTGGAGATAGATCATTCGAATTTATTTAAGAAGTATCGACAAAGATACTCATTTGACTAACAATCCTCCTAAAGATGATTCAAAGCAAACATGTCATAGAGAATATGCCCGCCTATTTACGCAGATTTAGAATTATGTTGAGAGCGATGTAATTGACTTGATCAATCATTGCGAATTCTTTAAGGAATTGATGGATTATTTGGATATCTTATATTCTAGTAAACATAATCTTTCTCGCATGTATGAGGTATGCAAAGCATTTTACCGTGTAGACAAACAAGATCAGTCTCTCACAAATTATTTTATGGAATCTAAAAAAACTTATGAGGAGCTCAATAGTTTGATGCCTTTTAGCCCTGATGTGAAGGTTTAGCAAAGCCAACGGGAACAAATGGAAATCATGAGTTTTCTTGCCGGTCTTCCCTCTGATTTTGAGTCTACTAAGTCACAAGTTCTTTCTGGTTCTAAGATCTCCTCTTTACAAGAAGTATTTAGTCGAGTACTTTGTACAGAAGGCACTCCATCTCCACCTGCTCAATTAAATGGTGCTTTGGTAAGCCAAAATAATAATTATGAGCCTGGACGGTCTACTTATATGAGTGGAAACAAATGAGGCAGCTCGTAAGGGTTTGAAACTCAACCACAGGACCGAAAAGGTATTGTGTATCACTATTATCGCAAACCAGGACATACGAAACTTGACTATAGAAAGCTTCAGTATAAGAATCAGAAAGGTCTCTCGGTCCATATTATATCCACTTATGATACTTCTAAAAAATCGGTTCTTATCTCTACAGATGAATTTACCAAGTTCTCACAGTATCAAGAATCACTAAAGTCTTCATCACCTTCTGTCAATGCTATTGCTGATTCAGGTAAACCAAATACGTGTCTTCTTTCTTAATCTTCCAAATGGGTTATTGATTTTGGTGCCACAGATTATATGACAGGTAATTGATGAGTGCTTAAAAAGCACTAAAATAACCATGATTTTATGCACTTTAATTGATTAAAAATATATATATTTATATGTTTTATCATATATTTATATAAATTTGTCTTTTTCGGAATCACGGGTATTTTTATTGTTTTTCAGGAATTTTGGCCTAAAAACGCAATGTAAAGACTCAAAGAAGAATACTTGAAGCAATACATCACAAATAAATTGATAAATAAGTGGAAAAAGGTCAACAAGCATGGAAAAATTGGACAAAATGGGTCGAAAAGGTCAAAAATGTCAAAAGACGGAAAAACGCGCGCCGCAGCCGGCCCGGCGAGTTCGCGCGGCCCGAGAACCGCGGCGCGCGCTTGCATGCTTGCGCGCAGCGGCCGCGCGTTGGCATCGCGCGGCATGCTGCTGCAGCAGCCATGGCCAGCCGGCCTTGACGGCCCGGCCGGCGCCCAATGGCGTTTTTTGACCCATTTTTCACGTGCAAGTCCTTCGTGTGAAATTGAGTATGTAGGAAAGACTTAAGAGATGAAATTCCCGTAGTATCACTTCCAGTAATAACAATGTCATCTACATGCAACGACTAAAAAGAATGATACTGACTTATGATTGTTTGTAGAACAGAGAATGGTCAAAACTTGCTTTTCATCATACCAAATGTTTCTATAGCTTGACTAAATTTTCCAAACCAACGGCAGGACTCTGTTTCAAACCATACAAAAATTTGCGGAGACAACAAACTTGCACAGACTCAGCTGACAAAACCAGGAGGTTGCTCCATAAATACCCTCTTTCTTGAAGATCACCATGAAGAAAAGCATTCTTGATATCTAGTTGATTCAAAGTCAATGGTGGTAGCCACATGAAATAAACAAGCAGAATGAGGTCAATTTAGCAACGTGAGAGAAAGTGTCGAATAGTCCACTTTCCAAAGGTTTGAGCGTATCCCTTAGTAAAGGCGGGCCTGTCAGGCAGGCGGCCCATCCGAATTAACTTTAACTGGCATGAACACCCGTTTGCATCGATATCTCGTTTCCTCGAAGGTAAATCGACCAAGTCCCAAGTACCATTGTCATCCAAGCATCCATTCCCTATCATTTGCATGATGCCAAGCCAGGATGAGATATGAGCTTCGTGAACAGCTTTAAGGATAGAAATAGAATCGAGAGGCAATAAAGAAGCGAAGAGGAAGACGAAAAAGCAATTATAAGAAACAAAAGAAGAAATAGGATAAGTACGTTGGCGTTTACCTTTGCGTAATGCAATAGGAAGATCATCATTCGGGACTAGATCGATGACGAAGGAGTAGGTGTAGGGGCATGAATCGAGAAGGCCTATACGGGTATACTTGAGTAATAGGAGGCACGATTAGGAATTAGATTCGAGATAGGTTCAAATGATGTGATAGAATAGACTAACAAATCATCATCACTCCTACGACGTGTATGGAGGAAGAGAAAGACGAAAAATAGGGTGTGTCTTCCGTAAGGTAACAAATTGAGGCAAGATATTTGTTAAGACTAGGATAATAACATCTATAACTTTTACGAAGCGAGAATAACCAAGGAAGATACTTCAAAGACTTGGGATCTAATTTAGTAACGTGTAGAAAGAACATCCCAGGAACAAAACAAGTCTTCTACGAAATATCCTAGGGTCAACCGAAATAAAGTGACTTATTAGGAATCAAGATTTTGTAAGGAATCTCACCATAAGAACAGAGATGAGGGTATGCGATTAATAAGAAAACATGTTTTTAAAAGCTGTCAAATTTCAAAAAGGTTTAGAAACATTCATTTGAAATAATAAGGCACGTACGCAGTTTCAAGATGTATATTCTTATGTTACACTCCATTTTGAGATGGAGTATCAACCTGCTAAGTTTCATGAAACATGTCATTTTGAGCAGTATAAGATTGAAACAAAGATGATGTATATATTCTTTGGCATTATCATTTCGAAAGTACGAATTGAAACATTAAATTGAGTTTTAATCTCGGCCTGAAAATGTGTAAAAATAGAAAACAATTCGGAATAACTCTTCAAAAGGAATACTAGCACGTTTATTAACTCTTGGATTTGAACTAAGACGATAGTGTTTTGCAAATTGACAAGACTCACAATCTAATGAAGACACTTACTAAGCGAGGACAAAGTTTCTTAGAGTAAAAAGAGATGGATGACTAGTCTACTGATCTTGCCTCGGGGAAGAGGTTACAATGAGCAAGTAATGAATTTCGGTATTGGTGTGTCAAGAATATAGAGGCCTCGGGACTCATCGCTACCAATAGTATTCTTCGTCATTAAGATCCTAAAAATAAGTGACTTACAAAGATCAAATTAAAGGATAAGCTAGGTAAATGTAAGACAGCGACAAAGTAAGTAAAGAAGTGGGAGTAATTGTGCCGGACCAAGAACACGAGATGGTGACCCGTCAAACTAAGGTAACGATGAGGTAGAAGTGTGTGACTGAAGAGTAGAAAAATGACTAGAATTACTGATGAGTGCTCAAAAAGCACTAAAATAACCATGATTTTATGCACTTTAATTGATTAAAAATATATATATTTATATGTTTTATCATATATTTATATAAATTTGTCTTTTCGGAATCACGGGTATTTTTATTGTTTTTAGAATTTTGGCCTAAGCTAAACGCAATGTAAAGACTCGAAGAATACTTGAAGCAATACATCCTGAAAATAAATTGATAAATAAGTGGAAAAAGGTCGACAAACATGGAAAAATTGGACAAAAATGGGTCGAAAAGGTCAAAAATGTCAAAAGACGGAAAAACGCGCGCCAGCTATGGCAGCAGCGCCACGGCGCCAGAGTCGCTATGCAGCGCCCGAGTGTGTGCCAACCAGCGCCTGTAAGCCAGGTATGTGGCGGCCAGTAGCGTTTTTGACCCCATTTTTCACGTCTGACGCCTTAATGACGTCATCTTGACGTCATTGATGACCTCAGGTCCAAAACACGTTTTTATTTTTTAATATTTTTTTAACATTTTTTTTAATCATTTTTTCTCTCCATCCTCACCTATAAATACCCACGTTCAACTTCTAAAACACACCTCAAAACCACACTTCTCTCTTCTTTCTTTCTCTCATTTCTTAGTTTTTAAGTTTTTCTTAGTTTCTTTCTTAGTTTCTAAGCTTTTCTTAGTTTTTCTCTTAGTTTTTAGTTCAATTCTCTTAGGTTTAGAGTTCTTTCTTTTGAGAGGAACTTGTAATGTTTTTGTAATAATTTAGATTTTTGATTCAATAAATGGAAGTGCAAATTCGGCTGGAGGTTTTCTAGCAGCGGGAATAAGCGTCGAAGTTACGTAAGGATTTTATTTTCTTTCTGCTTATTTTTGTGCTTTATTCTTACATGTTATATTTAATTTGTCTGTGATTAAATTTAAGCGTAAGCTTATGTTTATAATCATGATATAATAATAATGTTGTTATGCTTGCGAGAAATATTAAATAGGTGAAAATTTCTAAAATGAATTGAGTTTATTTTTATTCAAGATTTTATATTAAGGATGTTAGAGAGAAATATATTATTTTTCATTACAAACTTAAATCTGAAAGTTAGACTTTAAGGTTTAGTTATCCTGGTCTAATTTAGAGTAGTGCTCTTTTATTTGTTAGTCTGATCGCTCGGTAGTTAGAGTGAAGCTCTATTTCAAAAGTTTTTATAAGAATTATTATGTGGAAATGTATTGACAAACGTTTTTTCAATAATGGTTTTAAAACTTGAAAGTTAGTACTCGGATAACTAAATTCTTGGGTTTAATTTGGACACATGGATAAAGTTTAAATTGTCTAACCCATTAAGGTGGCATTTTAAATGGTTCATTTTCAATCTCTTAGAAAAAGGAATTAATTTAATTAACCAAATTAGTTATCAACCCCACGCGTAGGTGTTAATTGATTTGTTTAGTTAACAAAGAAGTATATAATTCCACCAAAGGTGGTATTAAATATAAAAAGAGAATCAATAAAATATCAATTTATATCTTTAATAGCCTAGATAATATGAGCAAGCATAATTAACTTAGTTATTATATCCACAAATACTCCACTAATTTAAACGATAAAATTTGCATGAATATTTATTGAATACTGTAATTATATTTATTTGTAGATAAATATTTATTGAATTTGTATCTATGTTTATTTTTTTTATTTAATTAATCTGCATATATGTTTATTTTAATGTTATTAGCCTAGCAACACAAAAACCAAAATATCGTGACGGATGTTTAGGATTTAATTTCGTTTTTAAAAGTTTGAATAATAAATTAAGAACCACATACATTCCTTCGCTTAGATCGACCTTGGGAGTATACTTATCATTTTCTACGAAATGATTCGTGCACTATTGAGAGTTTTACAAATATTAAAACCAAAGTATTTGCGAAAATTAGCGATGCCGGTTTATTGGCCATCAAGTTTTAGGCGCCGTTCTGCGGACATGACATCGCCTTTGTAGTATGCGGTGACCCAGTACTGGGGTGAAATTGAATGGCGCGCGTTTTTCCGATCTTTTGACATTTTTGACCTTTTCGACCCATTTGTCCAATTTTTCCATGTTTGTTGACCTTTTTCCACTTATTTATCAATTTATTTGTGATGTATTGTTCAAGTATTCTTCTTTGAGTCTTTACATTCGTTTTTAGCCAAAATTCACGAAAAACAATAAAAATACTAGTGATTCCGAAAAAGACAAATTTATATAAATATATGATAAAACATATAAATATATATATTTTTAATCAATTAAAGTGCATAAAATCATGGTTATTTTAGTGCTTTTTGAAAGCACTTTCATCACAATACCATGACCACATACATATTGAAAGCGATAAAAACTAAAAATTAAACTATCCTAAATCACTTCCGTGGATTGACACGGTTGCATTTAGCCTATGCAACAAGCCTTTAAACCCCTAGGTTGCCCTAGTGGACGAGTTTGAGTCTCGTGAGGGTTTTGATGATACCCATAAAGCATTGTACTAAATGTAAAAATCAAAAGAAACGATAAAAACAAACAAATTAAAAATTAAATTTACAACAAAATCACAAATTAACAACATCTCACAAAAATGTCTAAGTACTTTTTAATCTCCTTTAAGATCATAATTAAAATCTCAAACATAAGTTATTTTAATCTCTTTAAACAATCATGATTTATTATAATAATTAGTCGAAAATCATTTTCATATTTCATATCAAAAATGTATCAATTTAATTTCACCCAATTTCGATTGTCATGAATCAGAGTCGCTTGACTACATTCCTCACAAGTCAATACTCTCCAAAAGCTCAATCTATGGGTTCGAAACACTAAATACTAATTTATATGCGAAAGAGTTGATGTATAGAAATGAACTAATATGTTCGCATATGTATAAAGAATAAAGGCTCAAAGTGTTATTTTAACATTGATCTGTGAAAGGAATCAAATGTATAAATTATAAAGATATCATATATAAAAATTATTTTCATGCATAAATCAAACTTCATTAAGAAAGAATTTCAAGATATATGCCTTTTACAAATGAAGAAATTGCAATGACTTTTAGGGAATTACTTCTTATATCTTTCTTTTGTAATTAGCCTTTACTCGCGACTTTGTAGGCAATGCGGGTTATAGTATGTAGATGATACTATTTTTATCTCTCTTTTTTTTTACGTAGATATTTTTCAATATGTGTATTTTTAGAGAGTCAACCCATTATGCAGTTGTACATTGTTTTGGATTTTGGTGAGTGGTTAATTTTGTGGCTTTTCTGTTTGATCTTGGTTTAGGTAACCCAGACATGTCTTTTTGTTTTTGTAGTAGTCATGCATAAATGAGATATAGCGTATACTTATCAATTTCTACTTCAAAATCATTTAATCTAAGCAAAAATAATAATCAAAAATATATGATACTTTTATTAAGATGAAAAAATTCATACATTCAATGCTAATACATAGAGATCATCTAAAAATTTGAAGAAATAAGAAATGTGTTTGGAGTAGAAAAAAATATATATTTCACTCTGAATAAAGGAAATTAGGCTCAAATTATATCTCACAAAGGTAGTCCACAAAAAAAACTTCATCGCCTTAGATTTTGGGTTTGATATAATTTCTACACGTCTTATCGAGAAATACTAATTATGACAAAAACTAACTAATTATCAAAAATAATTACAAAATATTTCATGATATGTTTTCAAAAATTAATCTAACAGTACAAAAGTCTTAACTATTTACTTAATTTTTATTTAAAGAAAAGATAAATTTTTGTGAAAATTTTTTTTTTATTCGAAAAATTACTAAATCACACAAAATAGAAATAAAACCAAACACACAAAAAATGAAAAAAGTAAAAATTTTTTTTTTTTTTTTTATTTTTAAATTGTTAAAACTTTTTTTTTTTTTAATTAAGCATGGTAACTTTATCACCACCGACTAGAACTTACATTGTCGCCGATGTAACAATCGTAAATTAAAGATAAAGAAAAGAAGAAAGAAAGATTACTATTTCTTGAGAAAGTAAGTAGTAATGGAAAATGCAGTGCATCCATCATATTCATCATTAAAGTGTATACAGACGGTCACGTGAGCTTTAACATCTCGACAAATATTTTTAGTTTTAACAATTTAAAAATTATTCACGTGTAATTAAATAAATGAAACAAATAAAAGAAAAATTACCTAAAATGATGGGTTGCCTCCCATCAGTAGGTTTAACGTCTTAGCAAGGCGTAACTTGAGGATTGCATTTTAAGTAAACTCAATGTCCTCAAATCATTGAGTGATCAACCTGCAGGTCAGGCAGGTTGTACTCACATACTTTTTGATCATGCCACTATTGATTTTGATTTCTTTAAATACTTAAAACTAGAGGCATATTTTTGAGTTTTAGATAACCGCGTCTAGGTACAATCAAATAATTAAAGCGTAAAAACACAATTGTACCTAGATTAAACAAAGAAACTAGCTCATAGATTGTAATTAAAACTTTAAAATTTTAGAGATAGTTAAAAAAATTTGTTTTTTTTTTGTTTTTTTTTAAATAACATAATCGGTATTAACCAAGAGTGCTTCCAGGGAAAGAATGGTGGTGAGCTCCTTAAAAACCATCCTCACAAACGAACAACGTTAAGGAAAAGCACTAATTAGCCTGAGCACAAAGTAGTCTAAGGAACTCCTTAGATCTTTCTTTTCATGTTATTAAGTTAAGTTAAATAAAACTTTAAGTTAATGAAAATCTAAGTTAATTAAGTTTAAAGAAAAGGTTAATTAAGTTAAGTGAATTAAAAAAATCTAAGTTAATTAAGTTAAGTTAAAAAAATCTAAGTTAATTAAGTTAGTAAAAAAAAGTTAATTAAAATTTAAGTGAAGTAAAAAAAATCTAAGTTAATTAAGTTAAGTGAAAAAAAAGTAATTAAGTTAAGTGAAGTAAAAATCTAAGTTAATTAAGTTAAGTAAAGTAAAAAAAATTAATTAAGTTAATGAAAATTTAAGTAAAAACCTAAGTTAATGTTAAAAAAAAATCTAAGTTAATTAAGTTAGTAAAAAAATTTAAGTTAAGTAGGGTATCTAAAAATCAAGAAGAAAAAACAAATAGCTAAAGAAAGAAAAAAAATAATAAAATAAAATTGAAAAATGTAAAAGGTAAAAGAAAAAAAAATAAAATTATGATTTAAAATAAATAAAAAAAGTAGTAAAAATTAAACTCAAAAAAATTAAAATTTTGGTTTTTTTTTATTTTTTTTTTTATTTTTTTTTATTTTTTTTTTATTTTTTTATTTTTTTATTTTTTATTTTATTTTATTTTATTTATTTTTATTTATTTTTTTTATTTTTTATTTTTTATTTTTTATTTTATTTATTTTTTTTTTTTTATTTTTATTTATTTTATTTATTTTTTATTTATTTTATTTATTTTTTATTTATTTTTTATTTATTTTTTATTTATTTTTATTTTTATTTAAAATTTATTAAAAAAAAATTTTATTTTTTATTTTTTTATTATTTCTTATGAAATTTAAAATTTGAATTTTTTTTAATTTTATTTTTTTACAAAAACAAAAAAAAAAATCACAATTATTTACAGCACAAAAATATTTTTAAAAATTTGATAAATAAAATAAAAACTATTATTCCTTCAATTGTAAAAACTTGATGACATCGTCATTGTAACGGCGCCAAAAACTTGATGGTAAAAGCATCGTAATTCATGAAATACTTTGGTTTTAATATTTGTAAAACTCTACCATGAAGTCTAATCGTTTAAGTGAAAATGATAAGATATCTTTCGAGGTCGATCTAAGGAAGGAATGTATGTGGTTCTTAATTTATTATTCAAACTTTTAAAAAGCGAAATTAAATCCTAAACATCACTGTCGCGATATTTTGGTTTTTGTGTTCACAATCTAATAACATTAAAATAAACGTATATACGTATTAATTAAATAAAAAAAAAATAAACGTAGATACAAATTCAATAAATATTTATCTACAAATAAATATAATTCTGATTCAATAAATATTCATGCAAATTTTATCATTTAAATTAGTGGAGTATTTATGGATATAATAAGCCAAGTTAATTATCTTTCGTATTATCTAAAATTTATTAAAGATATAAATTGATATTTTATTGATTCTCTTTTTTATATGAATACCACTTTTGGTGAGTTAGATCTTCTTTTGTTAACTAAGCAAATCAATTAACTGCTTTATGGGTGGGGTTGATAATTAATTTGGTTAATTAAATTAATTCCTTTTTTCTAAGAGATTGAAAATGAACCATTTAAACGCTTTGGTGAGTTAAACGATTTAAACTTTATCAAGGTGTCAAATTAAACCCGAGAATTTAGTTATCCGTCTTAACTTTCAAGTTTTAAAACCCTTATTGAAAACGTGTTGTCGATACATTTCACATAATAATTTCTTATAAAAACTTTTGAAATAGAGTTCAACTACTATTATGCATACAACAAATAAAAGAAGACTACTACATAATTAGGCCAGGATAACTAAACCTTAAAGTCTAACTTTCAGGATTTAAGTTTGTAATGAAAAATAATATATTTCTCTCTAACATCCTTTAATATAAAATCTTGAATAAAAATAAACTCGATTCATTTTTAGAAATTTTCACCTATTTAATATTTCGCAAGCATAACAACATTATTATTATATCATGATTATAATTGAATAGCGGTTAAATTTAATCATGCATAAATTAAATATAACATGTTAATAAAAACAGCAAAAAATAAGCGTAAAGAAAATAAAATCCTTAAACTTCGACGCTTATTCAGTTGCTAGAAAACCTCGGCGGAATTTGCCGACTTCCATTTATTGAATCAAAAATCTAAATTATTACAAAAACATTACAAGTTCCTCTCAAAAAGAAGTTAACTCTAAACCTAAGAGAATTGAACTAAAAACTAAGAAAAACTAAGAAAAGCTTAGAAACTAAGAAAGAAACTAAGAAAAACTTAAAAACTAAAATGAGAGAAAGAAAGAAGAAGAAGTGTGGTTTTGAGGTGTGTTTTGAAGTGAATGGAAGGGGTATTTATAGGTGAGGATGGAGAGAAAATGATTAAAAAATGTTAAAAAAATATTAAAAAATAAAAACGTGTTTTGGACCTATTTGAGGTCATCAATGACGACGTCAGCTGGCGTACAGGCGGTACGTGAAAAATGGGTCGCATTATTTGGGCGCTTCTTGGTATTGCCGGCTGGTTGGTTTTCACGTATTGGCATGCCTTGACTCACAGAGTATTTGGCAGCGGCCTTGTGACGGGAAGCCGGTCATGGCGTTTTCCGTCTTTGACATTTTTGACCTTTTCGACCCATTTTGTCCAATTTTTCCATGTTTGTTGACCTTTTTCCACTTATTTATCAATTTATTTGTGATGTATTGCTTCAAGTATTCTTCTTTGAGTCTTTACATTGCGTTTTTAGGCCAAAATTCCTGAAAAACAATAAAAATACCCGTGATTCCGAAAAAGACAAATTTATATAAATATATGATAAAACATATAAATATATATATTTTTAATCAATTAAAGTGCATAAAATCATGGTTATTTTAGTGCTTTTTGAGCACTCATCAGTAATTCTAGTCATTTTTCTACTCTTCAGTCACACACTTCTACCTCTACTGTTACCTTAGTTGATGGGTCACCATCTCGTGTTCTTGGGTCTGGCACAATTACTCCCACTTCTTTACTTACTTTGTCGTCTGTCTTACATTTACCTAGCTTATCCTTTAATTTGATCTTTGTAAGTCAGCTTATTTTAGGATCTTATGACGAAGAATACTATTGGTAAAGGACATGAGTCTGGAGGCCTCTATATTCTTGACACACCAATACCGAAATTCATTACTTGCTCTGTTGTAACCTCTTCCTTCGAGGCACATTGTAGACTAGGTCATCCATCTCTTCTTTTACTTAAGAAACTTTGTCCTCAGTTTAGTAAGGTGTCTTCATTAGATTGTGAGTCTTGTCAATTTGCAAAACACTATCGTCTTAGTTCAAATCCAAGAGTTAATAAACGTGCTAGTATTCCTTTTGAAGAGTTATTCTGAATTGTTTTCTATTTTTTACACATTTTGTGCTGAGATTAAAACTCAATTTAATGTTTCAATTCGTACTTTGCGAAATGATAATGCCAAAGAATATATACATCATCTTTGTTTCAATCTTATACGGTTCAAAATGACATGTTTCATGAAACTTCGTGTGTTGATACTCCATCTCAAAATGGAGTGGTAGAACATAAGAATATACATCTTGAAACTGCATGTGCCTTATTATTTCAAATGAATGTTTCTAAACCTTTTTGGGCTGATGCAGTTTTAAAAACATGTTTTCTTATTAATCGCATACCCTCATCTGTTCTTTATGGTGAGATTCCTTACAAAATCTTGATTCCTAATAAGTCACTATTTTCGGTTGACCCTAGGATATTTCGTAGCACTTGTTTTGTTCGGGATGTTCTTCTACATGTTACTAAATTAGATCCCAAGTCTTTGAAGTGTATCTTCCTTGGTTATTCTCGCCTTCAGAAAGGTTATAGATGTTATTATCCTAGTCTTAACAAATATCTTGTCTCAATTGATGTTACCTTTATGGAAGACACACCCTATTTTTCGTCTTCTCTTCCTCCTACACGTCAGAGGGAGGATGATGATTTGTTAGTCTATTCTATCACATCATTTGAACCTATCTCGAATCTAATTCCTATCAGGCCTCCTATTACTCAAGTATACTCCAGATATAGGCCTTCTGATTCATGTCCTACACCTACTCCTTCGTCATCAGATCTAGTCCTGAATGATGATCTTCCTATTGCATTACGCAAAGGTAAACGTCAATGTACTTATCCTATTTCTTCTTTTGTTTCTTATAATTGCTTTTCGTCTTCCTCTTGCTCTTTTATTGCCTCTCTTGATTCTATTTCTATCCTTAAAACTGTTCACGAAGCCATATCTCATCCTGGTTGGCATCATGCAATGATATAGGGAATGGATGCTTTGGATGACAATGGTACTTGGGACTTGGTCGATTTACCTTCGAGGAAACGAGATATCAGATGCAAATGGGTGTTCACAGTTAAAGTTAATTCGGATGGGTCAGTTGCTCGATTAAAGGCCCGTCTTGTTACTAAGGGATATGCTCAAACCTTTGGAGTGGACTATTCTGACACTTTCTCTCATGTTGCTAAATTGACCTCTATTCGGTTGTTTATTTCTATAGAAGCTACTCACCATTGGACTTTGAATCAACTAGATATCAAGAATGCTTTTCTTCATGGTGATCTTCAAGAGTAGGTATTTATGGAGCAACCTCCTGGTTTTGTTGCTCAGAGGGAGTCTAGGCAAGTTTGTTGTCTCCGCAAATTTTTGTATGGTTTGAAACAGAGTCCTCGTGCTTGGTTTGGAAAATTTAGTCAAGCTATAGAAACATTTGGTATGATGAAAAGCAAGTTTGACCATTCTGTGTTCTACAAACAATCATAAGTTGGTATCATTCTTTTAGTTGTGTATGTAGATGACATTGTTATTACTGGAAGTGATACTACGGGAATTTCATCTCTTAAGTCTTTCCTACATACTCAATTTCACACGAAGGACTTGGGGATGCTAAATTATTTCTTAGGTGTTGAAGTCATAAGGAGTAAAAAATGTATCTTTCTATCTCAGAAAAAAATATGTTATGGACTTATTAACTAAGACAGAAAAATTGGGAGAAAAGCCTTGTAGTGCCCCAATGACTCTGAACATCCACCTTACAAGAGATGAGGAACTCTTTAAAGATTTTAAGAGATATCGAAGGTTGGTTAGAAAGCTGAATTACCTTATTGTGACTCATCTAGATATTGCATATTCGGTCAATGTTTTAGCCAATTTATGTCATCCCCAACAATTCATCATTGGGCAGCGTTAGAGTTAATTTTGTGTTACTTGAAAGGAGCACCTGGACGTGGTATCTTGTATGCAAATCATGGACACACTCATATTGAATGTTTTTCAAATGCAGATTGGGTAGGTTCCAAAGTGGATAGAAGATTCACTTCAGGCTATTGTACTTTCATTGAAAGAAATTTGGTCTCATAGAAAAACAAGAAGCAGAATGTTGTGTCACGATTGAGTGCAGAGTTAGAATATGGGACTATGAAACAATATGCGTCTGAGATAATGTAGATATATCGGCTCTTGAATGAAGTTGGTCTTAAAACTTCAGTACCAGTGAAATTGTGGTGTGATAGTCAAGCTGCTCTTCATATTGCTTCTAATCCTGTGTTTTATGAGCGAACTAAGCACATTAAAATTGATTGTCATTTTGTTCGCTAGAAAATTAACAAGGTTTGATTTCTACAGGATATGTGAAGATTGGAGAACAACTAGGAGATATCTTCATGAAAGCTTTAAATAAGGTTCAGGTTGATTATCTTTGTAACAAGTTGGGCATGATTAATATATATGCTCCAACTTGAGTGAGAGTGTTAGATATATTAGTTATGTATTAGGTGTCTATCACTAGTTGAGTTGTATATTAGGTATCTATCACTAGTTGAGTTGTATATTAGATATCTATCACTAGTTGAGTTGTATCTTAAGTGTCTATCACTAGTTGAGTTGTATCTTAGGTGTCTTAGTTGTGTATTAAGTGTCTATCACTAATAGTATCCCAAATAATATCCTTAACTTTGTATATAAATATGTAGTATCTTTGAATGAAATGGAAGCGAATTAATTCTTTTCAATCTTGAATTACCGATAAAATATATAAAATAATAAATATTTTAATAAAGATAAAATTATATTTCTATAAATTGTTATTTTTTTAAAATTAAATTATTATTGTATCTTTTATTAAATAAACGAATTATCATTTATTTATATATTAATTAATAATATAAATTTAAATATTTACATGTAATTTAATAATAACTTACTAAACTTTATTATAATATGACAAAAACTACTTTTGAATAGAGGTGAGGTCTTTCTTTCTATCTTCTTTTTCGTGCCTTTTTTTGTTTTTTTTTTACTCCTTAGTTAATTCACATATGAAATTTAACATTTTTTTAAAAATAAAATTTATTAAATAGACATTCAAGAATAATATTATGGTTCAAATTTTTTATAAAATATATAGCATGATATGCTTTTATTTCAGTAATTGTACGCCACCATAGTTATTGAAGTTCTAATTATTTTTATGCTTTAAAACCATGCATAAAATGAAAATATTTATAAATATGTATTTAAAAATAGTAGAGGATATCTCATTATTTTTTATTTCATTTTTCTTCAAAAATTTATTATATATATGTATTTAAAATGACAAAAAATATCCTAACTCTAACAACTTTAATAACAAATTATCATGAAAATTAGGACTAAACGTCGGATCAAATTTATCAATTTTAAAGCAATCCAAATCCGATAAAAAAAATTATAAATTATTTAATCAGAATATGATTTATTGTAAATTTCAACCTATAAAATAAAAAATTACATAAAAAAATAAAAATAAAAATATTATCCATACAATTCAATAATAAATGACAACATGATTAAAAATAGTTTAACAAAAATGATTAAAAAGAAAAAAATTAAACATTAATTACATAATTTAACTCTAAATATCTATAGTTTTAACATAAAACTTAAAAAATATTAAAGTTCAAACTAAATCAAAATAAACTAAATTTTTTAAAGTGTTATTCCCTCAAAAGGTTAACTCTCCAAATAGTAGTTATAACATAAAATACTTTAGATAATTATTCAAGGTTTAAGTAATCAATACTATCCAAAACATCTATATGATAAAAAATTGAAAAGTTAGAAATATAAATAAGTTAGTAATAAACACAATATTATGTAAAACACTTTCATTTTCACATAATATGATAAGGAATAAATATATATACATTTAAATAATATATTTGAAAATTTTATATAATATACCTGATTTTAGAGCCTTAATTTTATTAAATGACTCTTCGATATCAATGATTAGAGGAGAAAGAATCCAATTTTGAGTGCAAATTAGTGATTGCACAGTTTTAAAAGATGAGGAACTCCTGTATGAACTAATTGTACGATCACCAGTGAAAAATGCATATACAAATGCTACAGTAGATAACTGGTATAGCCAATACATTTTGAGTTATCAAAGACAAAATCTTAAATCTTGAGGAATGAACATTCTACCAACATAAAAGATCAAATTTCTCATCGTCCATATCAACCGATGCTTTTTTTCAGGCCATATCATGAGTGAAATATCATGATCAAGTATTTTTCCACCTTATATTTGTTTTCTATGGTATGAACTTCTTTTAAATGCTTTCTCTTACGAGAAGCATAAAATTAAAATGCATTTGCTTTTAAACTAAAACCTTCTGTAAAGCCATTTTGAACTCATTGATTTCTCAATCTCATCCCAATTATACAATTATAGTAAATTTAGATTTAAATAACTCTCTTTGTGTCTAGGATCAAGCAAAATAGATATAAATAACATCATATTCATTTTAGCTACTCTTCCTCAATATTTGTCAAACTTTACCCTCATCTCACTAGTTATCTTCATCATAATGTAATCCTCACAATTATTCCACGTACCAAGTTGATTATGAATTAAAAAAATACAATCCAAGATATAATTAGAAGTCATATACAAAGATCCAAAAAATATTAAAGTTGCTTCATAAAAAACTTTCAAAAATTAGACAAAATGTTTTTCACTATCCCAATACATTGTAGTCAAAACTTGTTTAATTCCACATTGACAAAACTCTCTTTAGTACTTCAAATAAGTGATCTCTAACCTCTTAAATATCTTTTGAAAATATATTGCAGAATCCAACATTAAATAAGTTTAATTCCACATTGTCGTAAGATTTAAGCAAACAAGTTTTTGTGTAGAGAGTTTTTCTCTCTCAACATCAGTCCTAAATTTTTGAAGTATAATTTATGATCCTCTCAAATATCTTACAACAACACAAATCTCATTTATTGATATGTTATAGTCTTTCAAGCCATGGTCAACAATTAAATTCAAAATATGTGCATCATATCGCATTTGTAAGTGTTTTGACTCTAAAACTCTACTATCCCAACCATTAACATATTTCTTCCGATATGTAAGTGGAGTATCATTAAAACTTGCATTATCAATTGTAATGCAAAATATCCTATCAATGCCTCAATCTAACAAACATGTTTTAATAGCTCTACCAAGTGTATCACCTTTATTATTTGGAACTCGACAAAAGTTTAAGATTCGCCTTTGTAAATTCCAACCACTATCAACAAATGAGTAGTTAAGCACATAAAACATAAATTCTAACAAGATGTCCATGTATCAGTGGTAAGACCTATTCTTTGACTAGTTATATTCAAAAACTCTTTAAGTTTAACTCTTTCAATAATGTACAAATTCAAGCAATCTCTTACAATAGTCCACCGAGAAGGGATTTTAAACAAATGTTGCAACTTTTCAATAAACTCCTTAAATCCTTCACCCTTTACGATAATAAATGACAATTCATATTTTATTATCATCCTTACCAATTTTTTCCTACATCTTTCAACATTAAAAATGTGAGGTACAAGACTTGCTACACCATCTAGTTCTTGCTTAGAGAAAGTTAAAGTTTTTTGTTTTTTAAGCACTCTACTAAAAAACTTATCAAATCCAATGAAAATGTGTACAAACAAATTTAACATGCCAGATTTGCTTAACATATACTTATATTATCTCTTATAATATTTACATATAGATTTGTGATGTTGTCCAATCCCTTCTATGCTTAAATATGCTCATACTTCACTACTAGATCCAGAGGAAACTTTTTTACCTTTTTTTATAGAAGCAATGCAAAGGTCAAGAAGTGCAATACTTATAGAATCTTTTATTTGAATTGGTTGTGTTACATTTTCATATTTATTTGCTTTCTCAATCGCATAAAGTGTATCCTTATCATTATCTAAAACTTTCTATATAATTATAGAAAAAAGTATTAGATATTAACAATAAATAATATGGTCATTCATATAAATAATAAAACACAAGGTAAAAAACATGCAAAATTGGATGCAACTGATGAAGAATTCTTTGTTTTGTTTAGTTAAACTCTTCAATTGTTGCAAATTTATAGTCAAATAATACTGATATAAAAAAAAATCTATAATCCATTTTAATGCTAGGAAAAAATTGATATTACATTAGTTGAATGCTTCCGTTGAAATGCTCTGTTTCAACAAATAGAAAAAAAGAATCACTATAGTTAAGTAACATATAATAATTATCGATAATTTTAGAACATAACCATGCTTTTGTTTGATAAAACACAACTTTCCACGACACCACTAGGACAGATCAAGTATAATACTTTGTGTTTTAACTTCTTACATACTCACATAAATATCATCTAGGCAATCACCCGATTAGGTTCACACATCTAAAATCATTGAAAATTTATTTAAAAAATTGTCCAAATAGCAAATTCTTTTGATACTTTCAAATTTAGTAATACAGGTTATAAGACTAAAATGTTACAAGAGTCATAGGTCAAATGTTATAGAACTCAATTGTTATAAGATTCATACATCAATTGTTATAAGACTCATTAAACAACAAATCTGAGTTTATTTTAGTTTAGAATTTAAAACCAAAAACTTAATAGCATATTGAATGCTTGAACTTAAAGCATGAACTTATCGAATTCACAAGGAAAAATGAAGAAGTTAAAGTAGAGTAATAAAAAACTAATTTGCTTCTGTTGAACTTGTAGAGATGATGGAAGGCAATGATGAGCAACGATTAGTGGTTAGAGCTTGGAAGCGACGATGATAGTGATTGAGAGCTTGGTAGGGATGATAAACAATGACTATGAGGGAATGGTAAACAACGAATGTGAAAGGCTGAAGAACATCATTGGAAGGGTATGAGTTGATGAAGAATAGTGGTTGGGAGAGGATGATGAACAACAACTGGGAAGGGAGTCAAGGACGATGAACCGTGACTAGAAAGGGAGTTAAGTATGATAAACATCGACTGAGAAAGGAGTCAGGTACAATGAATAACAGTTGGGAGATGAGACGATGAAAAACAACTAACCAAGTTAGAAAATGGAATGAGAATTTGAGTCTCGTAAGAATGAATATGAGGCGTGTAGTTTTGTTAGATTAGGATTTTTTTACGAAAATTATATTTTTATTGTATAAATTTTTAAAATGATTTAATCTAGTATTAAATACACTATAACATATAAATTGAATAAATAATAATAAGACATTAGTATATATATATATATATATATTAAATATATCGAATTAGATTGAATTATATAAATTTAAATATTTTTTTATCTGAATTTCAAGGAATTGTTCAAATTCAATTCTACCAAATTTTTATATATTCTAAATACTATATGTTTATTCATTGTAAGTAGAAATTAAATATAGGTAAAAGCCGAAAAGTGGAAAACAAAGGAGTCAAAAAGAAAAAGGGTCTAATTGTCCAAAACAACCATGCTCACCCTTTGTAAGTAACCAGTCATATTCAATCCAGGGCAAAAATAGTAACCATTCATACTCAATTCAGGGTAAAAATGTAATTCAAGACTCCAAAAACCGTTATATAAATTATTCACGACCCTCATCGTTCAACTTTAGCTTAAAAAAAAAAGAAAAAAAAAACCTACAAGCGCCCAAAGCTTCTCTCATTTCACGCACGTTCTGTCTATTCACAAGGCCATAGCCCATAAATAAACTCTCTTCTGGCCGGACTTCAAAAATCCGGCGAACGTCCTTCCATTTCTACTGACCGAGTATCAAAGCCCTCTTCCCTAGATCTACCTTATCGGTACTTACTTGGAGGCCAACTCACCTTCCTCCCTCTGCTAGACCCTTGAAAATCATTAATTTCTCTAAAGCTACTTCGTATATCTCCAGCTGAACCTGAACACAATTTTCCGAGCTCGGTGACGGAGCTGGGTCTGGTCCTGGTTGGTCTGATGGGATTTTGCATTTGTCCGTTGGGAACTCCGGCGAGGTTGCTGTGGAGTACCAGCTTCTTCCGCCACAAGATCATGATCTTTTAACTCACATAAAAACCATTCTTCTAGGCCATCGAACTTTTCTAAAACTACAATTTTAAACGTCTTCTTTACTTCGCCAGAATCTCTTTATCCCGTTAAATATCTAGCAGCAGAATTGCGGGATATCGATTTCTAGCAGAAACAGAGTAAAGAGAGTAGTGAGAGACAGAGTGAAATAGATTGAAATTGAAGTTGAGTTAATTCTAAGGATACAAATGGATTCTAGCCGTATTTTCTTCGACCCGAACACCAGTTGTCATGGGGGCAACATGCTATTCCTCGGGAATGGTGATTCCGTTTTTCGAGGTGGTCATACTAATTTTCGTATTATGTTCTAATCATTTTAGATTTCGTATATGATCAAATCCTTAAAATGGGATTCAAAATTTTCGCTATGAATTTCTTTTTCTATCATTGGTATCTCAAAATTTGGTTTGTGTTATAATATTTGATTGATTATTGGATGTTGATTCAGGGTCAAGATCATTTATGAACATGGAGGAAAACTGGAAGAGGAGTAGACCATTTTTCAGCTCACCGGAAGAACTGTATGATGACGAATATTACGACGAACAGTTGCCGGAGAAGAAGCGCCGTCTCACTCCTGACCAGGTTTGTTACGTACCCACCACCACAATTCAACCCAATAGGTCAATTCTTTTGCGTTCAATCTCACAGAGTATCTTATTTTTCTGTCATCGATCACTTGGTCATACTTCTTTCATTGTTGATAGACCAGTTTCATGGATTTAAATCAAATATTCTTTGTTTTGTAATGTTTATATATCAGATGCATATTCTCACTGATGATAATTTTCTTTTATTTTTAAGCCTTTACCATTGGCATCTCGTAAACTACTTACTGAAGCAATATCTTGTGGGTTTAAATAGTAAAAGAATTCAAATATCAAATGGTTATTTACTAGCATAATTTAGTACTAAGCTTTTCATACTTTTGATACCTAAAAAGAGACTTTTGTGTCTACCTTTTAGAAATATAGTGAAATACAGAACCTTGAGAAGCAATGTACAAGCGAAAATGTTGGGCTGTTCTTCAACATAATATGCAAATAAAATTGAAGTGTATGATAATAAAAATAAAATATATAGATATATAGAGGAGTGACATTTTTAGTACTTTTTATTATTATCTTAGGATTAACTATTAAACTGGCAAACTTGGTGAATAGGTGCATCTGCTGGAGAAGAGCTTTGAGGCGGAGAACAAGCTGGAGCCAGAGAGAAAAACCCAATTGGCCAAGATCCTTGGTCTCAAGCCTAGGCAGGTGGCTATTTGGTTTCAGAACCGCCGTGCTCGATGGAAGACTAAGCAGCTTGAAAGAGATTATGATCTTCTCAAATCTAATTATGACTCCCTTTTGGCTAATTATGAATCTATGTTAAAGGACAATGATAAGCTCAAATCTGAGGTACATATGTCTTCGTTTTTTCATCAATATGATTTCCATCCTTTCCGATCATAGCAGTATCTGATACATTATTATTATGTATACATGTTAGATTAACATATTTGTTTTGTAAAAATTAACCATATGTTCTTCGTGCTAAAATAAAAATATTACTTTAGTTTGTAGTTAAAACTTAACTAAATTTCCTTAGCCTTTAGACGTGCGCTGTTGAATAAATAAAATATGAATGTCCAATGAAGAAAACAAAGTTTGTGAAAGCGAGGTAAATGTATATTTTAGAAATTAAATACTAAAATAGATCACAGAAACTATTGCTGACAAGACAAGTATTCTTTGAATTCTAGTGCTGTGTTGTGTCGTGTCATCCTTTTTTTAAATCAAAATCCAGTGGAGTGTATACACTTGGCAACTGATTGGAAACGTTATGTGGCCCTATATTGGGGAAGAAAAATATGAATTAGCAGTCAAATAAAGCATCTGTTCCAAAAGACACTTTTATGTGTCATAAAGTTGCATGACGAATATACCCTTGGCTACTAGCATAATTTATTTCATATGCCTTTTGACTTGCTGATTTCTATAGTTGGATGAGGTGGTAAGGACCGATCCCTGAATTCAATTCGAATATCAAACACCTAAATATCAATTTTAGAAAAGGTTGACTAGGTTAAGAACATTGCAGGTTGTTTCATTAGCTGAGAAATTTCAAGCTAAAGAGGAGGCAGCAGGAGAACCAATTCCAGCAAATAAGTCGGAGCTTCTTCATGGGAATCAAATGAGTGATGTTGGAGGTCTCCAATACAGGATGAAGGTTGAGGATCGCCTTAGTACTGGAAGCGGTGGAAGTGCAGTGATGGATGAAGAAGGTCCACAGCTTGTTGATAGTTGTGATTCTTACTTCCCAACTGACCAATTCCCTGCAGGATGGGTAGATCCATTAGATCATACAGTTCATACGGAAGAAGATGATGGCAGTGAAGATAGTCAGAGTTACTTCTCCAATGTGTTTGGGGTGGTGGAGCAGCAACAGCAGGAGGATGGAGCGCCTTTGAGCTGGTGGGTTTGGTCTTAAAAATAGTGTTCTACTACATCATGTTGCTGATGTATAATTATGAATGTTTCTAAGATGGTTGGCTGTTATTGATATTATCCCTGTTATATATTATTTTAATAAACGTTATGTAAGAAATTGTCTAATAGTATTCGCTTCAAGAATCTATGATAGAGACCACATGGACATAAAACTATAAAGGTGACCTAGATGGTGAGACCATTGATGTGAATCTATGGCTACTAATAAAGTTTTAGTATTTGGAAAATAGCTTCCTGTTTCTCATGTCTAGATTACAGTAGATGATTCCTTGTGACGCGTTTTTTGAGTTAGAAGGTTTAAATTCTCTCTTAAAAACACGTATAGTCGAAGGTTTCGTTTTGACATTGCAAGATTCTGTCAAAGTTTATCAGTTGAGCATGCCAGGTGGTTATGGGGCTGATGAACTTGTATCCTTGATATGGAGTACACTAGCCTTATTGGAATTGGATAACTGTTGTTACAGCCACAGGTTTGCCTTAAATAATATGCTCTAGTATGAGGTTTCTACTTTTGCCTACACGTAGTTGCTCAATATTGTTTTGTTTGCATCATGTTGCATTTGGTAGATTTTGAAGCATTGCTCTAGACTTGTGTGAGGACTTCATTAAAACGACGTTACAAGCCGAAAGTTTTCAAACCACAACTAAAATGTAAAGAATAAAGTAAAATATTAATGGATCAATCTTCAATAGCAAACAAGCTATCTAAAGAATCAAATGCCATGGTAGTAGCACAGAACCAGATTAGAAAGAGTTCAAAGAAGCACACTTAATACCTACCGGGGTTATCCAACATTATTAATAAAAAAAAGCAAAGAAGAAACGCTTTCAAGAACGAATACCACACCAAAACAGCCAAACGAAAAAACACAATAAAATAAAATAAAACACCAAAAAACAGAAGATCAAGTCTAGAGAGAAAAACAATTCCAAAGAGTAACAATACCTCGAACAAACATTAAGAGTGAAAACAAATAAAATATGAATGAAAATCAAAGAGCACTCATTACCACCATTCAGGAGAATCAAAGGATATACCAAACCGTTCATTGAGCTTAGGATTTGAATGGAAGAGAAGACGAGCATGAACATATGGAGACAAAAGTGCTTTGAATCTCAACTTCCTCAAGTTGATGGAACACATGCATCCACGAATCTCAGGTAAAAATAAAGAATTCGACATTGAAATTATTCAAATCAACAACATAAAAGGTAGAGATGAAGATCTGAGGGATGCTGAGTTCAGGGTGACTTGTATGAGTGAAACCAAATTCATGGGTATTAAGGTTCTTAAAACGATCCAAATATACATATAAAGGGATGAATATGTTACTTTTTAAATTTATCAAAAACTTGTTTTTAAGTTCATAAATTACTCACAATGGCTATACATATAATCCGCATGTAAATAATAAATAGTGAAAAATAGAAAAATAAAAATAACATGAGAATTTTAAGTCAAAACAATTTAAGTTAAAAAACAATAACTGAAAAGACAAACCATCATTAAAGTGGACCACCTAACCTATCCATCTACTATGAAAACTCAATGTAAGTATAAACTCGATCTTATATTACTATTATACGGATATTATACGGATAAAATCCCACTGTATCTTACTTACGAACTCATGATTTATTTTCACAATTTCTAAGGTTTGTGAAAATGGATCCTCTAACCAACGTTCCAATCAACTTTTTGCCAATTAGACACTTTCACGGAACATCCTATAAAAAATAAGCACAAAAACACAAATACTCGTATGTAATCTATATGGATTTCAGCAAGAAATAAATCATGATCCTAATTCATAAAAATAACAACAAATATTGAACTAAAAACTTTAGAACATAAATGGAATCAGACCTAGGCAATGAAAAATCTAGCAACTAGAAGAAGGAACGAAGTTAGCTAGAATATAAGACCAACAAAACGAATGAGGCAAGGAGAAAAATCTAACTACAGTACTCTTGAAAAATATTAAAAGAGTTGTGAAATATCGAACAATAGGTCTATATAAATAAGAAACAAATTGATTCTTGACCTACACTCAGAATAAAAAGAAACTTTAAAATTATTTTTTAAATTATTTTAAAGTGAAGAGTATAGAATAATTTCACAAATAGGTTCGGCTAAAATAGTTTTTTATTACAAAAATCATGAGTTTGATCGATTGATCAACAATGAGATGTGTTCTCAATTTTTCACACGAGAATTCTATCGAAGTCGAGCTACACTCGATCGATCGACCTTTTAAAGCAACTAGGTTTGTTAAAGGGGTGAGACGGGGTCGATAACCCCTCTACGTTCTTCGTTCATGATTTAGAATTTATATACCATCCCCACTTAAACCTTTATAAGGACATATCAAGAATCTTTAAAAGGTATGAGAACATTTCAAATGAGAAACATGGATCCAAGTAATATTTTAAATATTATTTTTATTTTTTAATATTTTTTAATTTTTATTATAAATGAACATTTATAAAAACAATAATCCAATAATAAATATTTTATAATAAAAATTAAAAAATTTAGTTAATAAATAATAAAAAATAAATTATATTTATATAAAACGAAGAAAAATAAAATATATATAACAAAAAATACATAATCATTTTATATTAAACAACCGTGATAGAATCTTGCTACAAACTAGTTTAAAATAATAACAATAAATTATAAAATAATTACAAGATTTTAGAATTTTAGAATTTAAATAAATATTTTAAATAATTTTTATGAAAGAAAAATCATTAATATTTTAATAGAATAAAAAAAATTGAAAATGAAATATAAAATATATAAAGTATTACTTATAATTAGTTTAAGTTTAAATGTAATTAAATTTATAAAAAATAAATAAAAATATTAATTTTTTATATATTTATTAAAATAGAGAATATAATTTTGGAAAACGGGACAGGAAATACATTTTTTCCTTGACCCCCTCATATTATAAAACATGAATCCTCATTTCTCATTCCCCTTTCTCTATTTTATTATATCCATCTTTACCTTCAATCGGATAACCCTTATAGGGAATTAGGAAAAATTGACAACCTTAAAAATAACACAGACCCAAGAGCAAAAGAACTCCATCAAAGTCGAGTAAAGCTCGATTGATTCACCCAAAACAAAAAGGTCATCCAAGAGGTCTAGACAGAAGTTGTCAAATCTCGCTTGATCAATACTCTAGGTCGATCAATAGATCAATGCAAACTTTAGCACCGTAAAATAATTTTAAATGTTGTAAATATGTGCTAGTAATGCATAGGTACAAATCTAAGTGTAAAATTACATAAATTATACTTGTAGTGTAATCGTCTTGAACTTGGGTAATTGTTCAACTTTACTTGATAAACTTATTAACGAGCCTAAAACTAGATTATATACAAACATTTTATCCATAAAAATAACCAACACTCATAAAACTTACATGTATTATAAGCTCGATAAACTTATTAACGAACTTAAGCACTAACTTATAAGCAAACATTTTGTCCACAAAAATAACCAACACTCGTAGAACTTACATGTATTATAAGCTTGTCTTCATTACGAATGTTAGAAGTGCAATCCCAAATCACAAATCCCAACGAAGCATGAAGGGAAGAAAGCAACATAGCCAAAAATGAAGAAATAATAGGTAAGAATATTGAGCTCTTTGTATGAACAAAACTCAGAGGCATAAAACTTATCAATGACAAGAAAAAATGGTGTGCAATTTCAATAGTTCTTGGAGGGCTCGATGAACATTGTGGACGTTAGGAAAAAATAACATAAAAAAAAATTGCAACAGAACTACGAGTTGGGAAGGTTTCAATGTGTTGGAAAGGAAAACGATGAATAGTGATGGAATGAAAATGTTGGATTGAAAAATTCAAGTTGTGGAAGAAGAAAACTTGGTTGGTTTTAAGGTGACACTATATCTAAATGTTAGGGTTTAAAGGAATAAGGAAAGGTAGGGAAGAAAACTTCAAATATAGCGAAAATTGAACCAAGGTTTTTTGGTAGTGCAAAAGTTAAGACTCTCATAATGACGAGCAATATCAAGCGATGAATGAAACCTTTGAGAATATTCTCACACAAGATTTTAAGAGTTTTAACCTTGATTGATGTGTTTGTACTAGAGATGTAAAGTGAATTGTCTTATCTTATTTTATATCTCATTTGATGTCCCTAATAGATTCATAATACAATATTATCTATTTTATTTAATTATCATCTTATCTCATTTTATATCATTTGTATTGTAACCCTAATGTGTTTAACTTTAAGCATATGTTATATCATTTTTCTTACTAAACTTATTTATATTATAAATAATCATATTTTATATTGTTTTGTATTCTTAATTGTCTAATTTAAACCCTTTAAGAACAAATGAGATATCTTAACTAATATTATCTCATTAAAAACTAAGTAAAACAAGATGAAATGAATTTTAAAAATTAATAAATTGTACCATAAATCACATTATCTTATCTCGATTTTAAAAATTAATAAATTATACCATAAATCTCATTATCTCATCTCAATTTACACCTCTAGTTTGTATTATGAAGTTTTTTACCTTTGCAATAAAATAAAATAAAATAGTAAAATGATTCCCTTCATCTCTAATTTATCCCTATGTTTGATTCATTTTTATCACTCTGTATTTGTTGGCTCCAAACTGACCAGCAAGCAACATAAGCTTCACAGCAAGGAGTTGTTTCTTTGTACACGATATCTCTTCAGATTAATTTATGCATGACTTAATCTAATTTGCTAAACGACTTTATGACTTATCTAGACACCATAATTATTGATCCATACAAGTATAGCTAAATAATATGAATTAACTTTTTTTAATATACCAGAGGAATATAAAAACAACTTCCTCTCGGAAAAGGATTTGATAGATCATAGATCTTACCTCTGTGATATTGCTCATTCCAATAGATTGAAAGGAGAAAGAGAGAGAGAGAGAGAGGGGGTGGAAAATCAAAATACAACCTACTAGAAAAGTATTGTGGCCACAAATTATGGGTGAAGCATTATAACAGGTTATCAGAGAACAAGGAGTAGTAGGGGAATCTCCATAAGAATGGGTCACACCTCCATGTGCTTGCTTCCTGCGTTCCAACCACAAATGCACAAACAATTTACAAGTTCCCACACGCAACTAAAATTTCCCAAGCAAAAAGGAGAAATGGAAAACTTTTTAACATTTGAGCATTAGCTGGTGTTTTGTCAAAAGTGATTTCAGTCAATCGAGAGAAAGTGCCTACAGTTTTACACTTCTCTATGAAGCACAAAGCCTTAATAGTATTTCTCACAATTTTTTTTATGTTTACCTCAAAAGCGTTTTCTTCTTTTGTTCTTTTTTTTTTTAGACCAGAGATTTTGCAGGGTGTTAGAAGCAAAAGCAAACAAACCTTAGTGTAATTCAACAAATAAGTTGGGGATGCTACAATGACAATCAATTTTAAAGATAGATGAATAGAAACCTTTAACAGAGAAACAAACCTGCAATGTGAGAGCCCAGCTACTCCATAGGATATTGGAACACACCAAGCTCAATACTCCCAAGATTGTGCAACAAGAAAAACACTTGAATGCTGTGATCCGATTCAAGGGCTGCGCAAATCTAAGCAATTCAGTAATTTTATATAACTCAAACAAGACTGATACATCATACCCATTAAGATGTTACGTGTAAGCTACCTGTTTTTGTTACAAGAATGCCTCAGGCTACGTAGAGTGTCAAATTACATGGTCCATGCAGCTCCAAAAAGAATAGTTATCTCTTGAATATTTGAAGATTGTCACAAAACATCATCTAGTTACTAATCACTGTCACACACATAAATGGTAAACAGCTCAGATGAGATCTATCAGTACTAAGAACGAACCTCCACGCATTTCCGGTATAAACATGGCAGACAGATGGAGCAACATTAGTTCTCAAATCATCCCAATCCCTGAAAGAAATCCTTGAGGGGGAGAGATAGACAGACAGACACACACACACACAGAGAGAGAAACATAGAGGTATAAAGAATGAAAACATTGCCTAAAACTGACAAAGCTTCTACACTTTCAGTTTCTATTTTTTTCTTCCTCTTTTCTGTTTTTTATATTACATAATTCCTCAATTATAAATGGATCTTGATCTCAACGAGAATATCATTCCTTCGCCTCTCTCTAGCCACAAATTAATTCTGAATGCCTCAGCAGAAATCAGACAAAAATTGGAAGAAACTGCACATACACCATGAGAAATTGGCCTGCGGCTCTGATCCCCAAGCAGAATTAACATATACAAAATCTGCTCCCAAATGCAGCATTCAAGTTAAGTTAGCTTTACTTCTATGTACATGTACACTATACAGCTATAGCAGCCATCGTCCTCAAGCAACCCTCAGTCCGTTATAGTCCAAGAGAATCCTCATTGATCATAGGCCACATTTCAGTTCATGAATCACAAGGAAACTGCCGCATTTTAGCCGCCAGAATCAACTTCAATTCTTCAACCGGGTTCTTTCAACTTGAATGAAGATCAGCCATCTGGGTCCTTCCTTTTCCTGTTAGATTTCCTGCTCATCTTGGTTCTATCCGTTACCTCTGAAACAAGCTTCTGTTCAAGCATGCTGCTCGTCTCCAAATTATCTGTTGGATCAGGGCTTGATGACATCTTTTCATATATTAAAGCAGCATCAAGAGAATATATACGAAGGGCAAGAGAAGATATAGTGGAAGTTTTGGCAGCAGCAGAGAACGATGACCAATACCACCACTCATTTCTTAAGTAGTCTGTCTTAATCATGTCCTCCAATACAATTGTAGCCTGAACCATCTGATAAAAAACACACAATGATTTTAGCGAGACCCAAAACAACAGAGCAATAAAGAATCTACTATTAAAATTTAATAATCTACATATATATTCTGTGGAAATCCCGATTTATAGGGATTCAAAATTTAACATACAAAATTTGAAATCTTAATTAAATTAGATTAGTTAGCTGTTAATCTACATATATATTCTGTGAAAATCCCGATTTATAGGGATTCAAAATTCAACATACAAAATTTGAAATCTTAATTAAATTAGATTAGTTAGCTATAAATATATTATTCGGTTTAGATTTCATTTATAGTTTAGATTATATTTCTGAATTAGACATTATTTTTTATTCTTAAATTGTATTATTTATAACCTAATCTTGTAATCTAATTAATCAAGTCAATATTGAATAAAACACAGTTTTTATTCATTTCACCCGATATCAAAGCTTAGGCTTCATGTCAATGGAGGAAAACACATGAATCCCATCCCTTTGATTGGACCAACAAGGAGACAGAGGAGACGGGTAGTATAAATTCTAATGGAATAGATAATTCCACTCTCCATCTCACCATCGAAAAATTACATAGAACTAATTACAGAGAATGGGCCCTAATTACAGACAATGGGCCCAGTCGGTCCGACTCATAATCGAAAGTAAAGGAAAGATTGGTTACCTCACCGGTGAGGCGAAGAAGCCAGAAAATCCGACCAACCTACGGAAATGAACTGCTGAAAACACGATGAACATCCCCTGACTTGTTTACTCCATGAAGCCATCAATAGGAAAGACTTATCTTTTCTTTCCCACAGACAGACGTATAAGCTGCGATTAAATACCTTCAGAATCAAGAAACCATTTTAGGGTTTTCGAAACTAAAACTCACTTGTGGGAGTTCAAACAAGGAAATCTATCCGTAACTAACTATTACATGGCTATGATGGCTCTCTGGCAAGAACTAGATGTGAATGGTGATGAAAAATGGAGTTTTTCCGACGATTAAGTCCGTTACAAATCAAAGGTGGAGGATGAAAGAGTATTTGAACTCCTAGCAAGCCTCAACTGAGACTTGGTTGATGTTCGTGGAAGGTTTCTCGGTCGACAACCATTATCGTCAACTAGAAAAGTGTTTTCTGAAATACGCCAGGAGAAGCAACAGTTGCTGGTGTTATTTGAAGGAGGCAGCACTAGGATGGCTAACGGCGCAGCAACTGGTTCTAGGGTTTTGAAAGGAAAGGATGGAGCTGTAAGGTTTGGTTGTTTCGAACCAGAGTATGCGAGTGTATACATGCCAAAGACAGTCAAGCCCGGACTAAGGCTTGGTGGCAGGTCAAACTTCAACATGGCCCAGACTGGAGCGAAGCCCACTCGGAATTTTGGAAATGGATTCTTGAGCACTAGATCCACGAATTTTGGAAATGGGTTCTTTTCCCCTGAGTAAGGTCGTGGGCTTGGATTTTCTCAATACAATTAGGGCTGCAAAGATAGGGGTTGCTTACTTCAGATCATTAGATAATAGGCCTCTTGGCTTTCGGTTTTGTGGGTCTCAAAATAATTCTAGTCAGGCCCAACAAGAAATGTCCTTGGTGTGATCATTGTCGTAAAAACAAGCATACAAGAGACACATGTTGGGAATTGCAAACCAGCGGATTGGAAACCAAAACAAAACTACAAGGGTTAAGGGTCTCAGTTGAACACAATACTTTCGATTTCAACCCCAACCAGGTAGAAAAACTTTACAAGGTGTTTTCAAAATTCCAGACGATTGATCAATCATCTACCTATATTCTTCTAACTTACTAGCCCACAAAAGTAATTTTTTAACCACTTTGAATATCAATTCAAAAATAAATACTCCCTAAATTGTTGACTCAAGTGCATTAGATCACACAATTGATAATCATTGTCTTTTCCCTTCATATATACCCTGTGCCGAAAATCTAAAAGTAAAAATTGCATATGACACTCTTTTACCAATTGTAGGAACGGTTAGTATTAAAATTTCTAACACAATTACCCTTAAATCAATCCTTCATGTTCCAAAATTAAAAATTATCATGCCAGTAAATTGACAACCCATTCTAATTGCTCTCCTAAATTCTTTCTTTCATCATATGTATTTCAGAACCTATCATCAAGGAAAATGATTGACACTGCTAAAGAAAATGAGGACCTCTACTACTATGAGACAACCAATGCAAGTGAATAATGTCAAATTACAAACTGTAATTCTACTTCCATCCCCAAGAATAATGAATTTTTGTCCTGGCATTTAAGAATGAGCCACCCTAATTTTCAGTAATTGAAACAATTGTTTCCTTCTCTTAGACTTATTTGGTTTGCAATATGAAATGTGTGAGCTTGCCAAACATCACCGTACCTCATTTCCAAAATCTATATACATAACTTCTAAGCCATTTATGTTAGTACTGGGGACCAACTCGGGACCGGAGTCGCACCCATACAAAATGGTTTGTGACCTTCATTGACGATCACAACCGTGTCTGTTGAGTATACTTACTAAAAAATAAAACTGATGTTCGCACATGTTTTATCAATTTTCATTCTATGGTTCAAACGCAATTTCAAACCAAACTTCAAATTTTTCACACTGATAATGGTACTGAATACATTAACCATACTCTTAAAAAAATTTGACAACCATGACATTATTCATCAAACTTCTTGCGTTTACACTCCACAATAAAATAGGGTTGCTAAACAAAAAAATAGACATCTCTTAAAAGTGACAAGATCCCTCATGTTTACCACTAATATGCCAAAAATGTTTTGGAGCAATATTGTTTTAACATTTGCCTTCCTTATAAATCGAATGTCGAGTTGTATTCTTTCCTTCAAAACCCCTCTTCAACAATTACAAAAATTTTCTCCAACATCTCGTTTCAATACAAACATCTCACTTAAAAAATTTGGTTGTACAACATTCTTGCACGTTCATCATAATCGTGGAAAATTAGACCCCAGAGCCTCAAATGTGTTTTTATTAGCTATTCTCCCACTCAGAATGGATAGATGTTATGACCCATCTACCAAGCACACATTTACTAGCCTTAATATCATCTTCTTTGAGACCACACAATTCTACTCTCCCAAAACTTCTCTTCAAGGGGGAGAATGTGAGAGAATATCTATTTTGCTGCTTCGACATGTCCTTTCTAACTACTAGTACCTTACACCTTCCTAATACACACTATTCTGAACCTTTGACACCGCATAACTCTAGAGTGCCTATTACATAAAATGATTTAGTCTTAGGGGGAAAAGTAGAGGCACAAACCCACAAGGAGATACTTGTTTACTCCAGAAGGCCAAAATCAAAATATCAAAGGAAACTCATTCTTGACACACTACAAGAGTCTGACACAATGATGGATCCAAGTCTGGTCAAGTCTTCCTTCAATCCATGTAATTCTAAACCTTTTGATGATTTGCCTATTGTTCTCAGAAAACAAAATCAATATTGTACCTCTCATCCGATATCAAAATTTGTGTCATATAAAGCCCTATCCCCTAGCTTCCATGCTTTTACTATTAATCTTGATAGGATACAAATTCCAAAGGATATTGATGAGGCCTAATAAAATCCCATAATGGAGAGAAGCAAAAATGGAAGAGTAACGAGCCCAAGAAAAAAAATGGAACTTGAGATGTGGTAAGAGTTACCAAAAAGGAAGAAACCTATTGGATGCAAGTGAGTCTTTACTATTAAATATAAGGCCAATGGGAAAGTTGAGCGATACAAAGCTCGTATAGTTACTAAGGGATTCACTTAGACTTATGGAATCAACTACATTGAGACATTTGCCCCTATAGAGAAATTAAATACTATTTGGATACTACTATCATTAGCAATGAATCTAGACTAGACTCTCCAAGACAGTCAGATCATACGATGTTCTTTAAAAATTCTCTGAATGGGTTGAAAACAATTTCGATTGTATATATGGATGACATAATACTCACGAGGGATAACTTGATCGAAATTGAAAGACTTAAGACAATCTTTGTTACTGAATTTAAAGTAAGAGACTTGGGACAAATACAGTATTCCTTGAGGATGGAGATCGCTAGATCAAAGAAAGGAATAAGTATCTCCCAATGAAAACATGTCCTTGATCTATTAAAAGAGACTGAAATGCTCAAAAGTAAACCAAGTAACACCCCAATTAAATCGAAAAAAGAGTAAAGTGACAAAAAACCAGTAAAGAAAGAGATATATTAGAAACTGGGAAAAAAACTAATTTACTTATCACATACAAGACCCGGCATTGCATTCTCAGTTAGTGTAGTGAGTTAACATATACCCTTTCCAAAAGAATATCACCTAGAAGTCGTGTACAAGACCCTTAGGTATCTTAAAAATTCCCCAGGAAGAGAACTTCTCTTCAGTAAAATAGGAGAGAAAAGTTGAAGTGTTTTATGATGCTAACAAGGCAAGATCATTTGAAGATGAGATCTACTATTAAGTACTGTACATTTATTTAGGAAAACCTAGTGACAAGGAGAAGCAAAAAAAGAATATAATAACCAAAAGCAACGCTAAAGCAGAGTTTAGAGCAATTATCCAAGGAATTTGTAAAGGACTATGATTAAAGAAACACCTAGAACAACAAGTAGAATCTAAAGTTCCACTAAAAGTCTACTATGATAACAAAGCAACTATTAACATCTCTCTCAATCCATGATCAAACCAAACATGTCAAAGTAGACAGGCACTTCATTAATGAAAAAGTGGAGAGGAATAATTTGTATGACCTACATCCCTATACAAGAGCAAACAGTAGACATCTTTACCAAAAGACTTCCATGACAAAGTTTCAAAGATTTCCTAAACAAGTTGAATATGATTAATATCTATGATTCAATTTGAAGGAGTGGAAATCCCTGATTTATAAGGCTTCAAAATTCAAAATAAAAAATTTAAAATCTTAGTTAAATTAGATTAGTTTGCTGTTCGGTTTAGATTCCATTTATAGTTTAGATTATATTTTTGAATTAGATATTATTTTTATTCCTAAATTGTATTATTTATAACCCAGTCTTGTAATTTAATTAATAAGTCAATATTGAATAAAACACAGTTTTTATTCATTTCATATATCCTTTTAGCATAACCTCAACTTTCTAGTGGATGACAGAAGAGCTCTATCATAGTATAAGTGGGTTAAGTTTTATCATTCATCCTAGATGATTCAGCTTGCAAGGGCAGTGCAGCATTAGTTTTAGTGTTAATGTCATTATATTTCAAGTAACATAACAAGCAAAACAAAATAACGAGAATCAAACTAAAATAATGAAGTGAAAAAAGCATGAAATCAGAGGAATAGGACCAACCTGATATATTGTCCTTGCAGATTTAACAAACTCTCGCCAAGCCCATCTCCTTCTTGTGCTATTTGATGGTCTTATAGCTTCTTCAGGCAACGCAGCATTCATATCGAGAAGATTAATCTTGAGTTGCCTAAAAATCTGAGAAACTTTACCTACTACTGGTCTCAAAGAAGACTCTGGAACCACACAGCAATGACTAACTTCTAATACTGATGCACAACCATCTGAAGAGGGTTCCTCATCTCTTTGATTCTTGTATGTCAAGACTGGTATTTGGGGTTTTAGCACCTCGCCAAATTCCTTTGTGGATCTTCCAAGAGATCTAGCAGAGGAAGTATCATGGCTAAAAATGCTCCCATTAGTGTGCCCTATCGAAATTGTCTCAGTAGCCATGGCCCTATCACCTTGTATATCCACGTCTTTTTTAGGAGATACTAATGCCATGGTGGAATCACTAAGATAAGGACATACAGATGGGACAAAAGGTGGAATCCCCTTTGAACCAATAAGACCTATTTCCTGTATTCAATCCTTGTTTGAATCTTTTGTCACAAACTTAGAACAGATCTCTTCAAAGTCAAACGGGCACACTAATCCTTCATTCTGAAATTTAATCAACTTTGCATTGAGCTCAGAAAACCTAGTTTTAGAAGTTTCAACCATATTCCCTTCATCCGTGAACTCTTTACGACTACTTCCAAATTTCTTACTGCCCTTAAGCTTTTTTGAATAATCACTTATTTCCTTGCCCTTCTCATTGGCTGGTGGAATTAAGTTGCACCTATCATCATTATGTCCATCGAGGTCCACATAATTGGCAAAAGTTCTGTGGCAAGAGAAGCAATGATGTCTGGAAGGAAAAATGAGCTCTAAGCATTCACAACGGTACATTTTTTCATCATTGGCAACTCTAGCTATTTTACCCCGCTTTTTTAAGATTTCAGCATATACCAAATCAAAGCAAGGACCATAACTCCTCTCCAGCAAAGTGGCAGCTTGGGTTGCAAGACAATCAAAACTGGGTTTTTCACCACTTGCAGCCACTGAAGTAGTTGGTCCATCCTGCCTTTGGCTTCTACTCTGCTGACACTGTTGGAACCTTAGCTTCTGCCAGTGCAAAATAACTTGTTTTAGCACTCTTTCATTTGGGCCATTATTGTTCAACCAACCAATGAGCTCAGTGATTTCTGCATCAGTTTCATAAGAAACCCAAGGTGGAACAACAGTGTGACTATTGTTTGGTTCATATGGATACATACAACATGCTTTAAAACCCTCCAAAGGCAAATGACTATGCATAACCAATGGGCCAGAACTATGGAGAACAGAATTCTGTGCCCAGGGTTCTGACAATCCATCACACCTCCCCCATTCTGCAGTAGTAAACTTCCATCAACAATAATCCGAGAATGTCCACCAGGTGTTACACAAGCCCAGTACAAGCGACCCACTGAATCACTACCCAAAAACTCCTTTCGTATAGATACTTTCAGGAGCTCCTGTCCCACACTAGTAATCGACTCTTGTGACAATAAAATGTCATTCTTGACAGAATTCAATTCCAAAACACAGGCTTGAGACTCATTCATGGCAACACAAGGAACATGTACAGATACATCAGCACTCTGTGTATCCAATGGACTAAAATGGTCATGCTGATCTAACTGTAGCAGACTGGAAGCATCATTTCCCTTGTATTCTTGAGATGTAACTGGTGAATGAATTTCTCTTTCAGAGCTTTCAATTTCATGTGACAAAGAACCTGAAGCAGCCAACTCAGTTGGTCGAAACGATTTGTCATTCTTCTGACAATTTGTATTTGCAGAAAGATAATTAATCATTTTGCTCTCCACCATAGCAGGATGGACATCTTTTAGCTGACCCTCAGCGTCTGGTCGATTTTGGCTATGGTGCTCAGAAGTACTCACAGCGGTAAGTCTATCAAAACCATTGGGCCCAATTGATTCCTGACCACCACCTGGTGTTGGTTGATTATCAGCCATAATACCGGAGTAGTTAGGACTGTCATTCAAAGCATGCGCAGGACCTACATATTTTTCATGGTTTGCCTGAGAAGCAGAAAACCCTTCCCCTAAACCAACTTCCCTATGTATACTGAAAAAATTTGGGTCAAGCTTTACAGCTCTTGGAACCAACATTTCTTCCCTGGACTTGAGATTCTTCCATTCTGAAGAAAGGGAGCGCAATTTTTGATGCAATTCAGCAGACATCTCAGCACACTGCTCAAGATGATGACGTATAATTGCAGAATTAAGCAGCTCATCACACAAAAACTTCAGCAGGAAAGTTCTCTGCATTAAAAACAAAATAATAAGAGCATTAACAAAACAGCACATTGGGAATAAAATTCAAAAGTAAACAAATATAGATATATTTCTAGACGTGTAAATTGTGATGGGATGTTAACAAAACTCATGATACAATCTATTAATTTTCGAAACCCATCTCATCTTGTCTCACTCAATTTTTAATGAGATAAAGATAATAATAAGATTATACTTATTGAAATATCTCATTTCTCTCTAATGAGCCTAAATAAGACAAATATATATACAAAAACAATAAAAAATATGATACACGATTATTTATAATTTAAATTTAATAAAAAAATAATAAAATATATGTTTAAAGTTAAGCCCATTAAGATTATAATCTAAATGAGATAGATGATATTTAAATAAAATGGGACAACATTATATCATAAACACATTAGAGATACTAATTGAGACATACGATGAGATAAACCAGCCCACTAGATGACCTATAAAGTCGTGAAATTGCATGTGCCTTGGACACATCTACTAGATGATTTCATCAGATGTTTCACTAAAAGCTGAGCTTGTACCATTAATTGCCAAAATTCCTAAGTATCATATTGTGTAGGAAATCAACCTAGGAGTATGGTCAGTTTCCTGATATCCAGGGTGAAACCAACCCCTGATTTTAAGAGAGCAGTTTCCTATATTTCAGGGTGGAACCAACCCCTGTTTTTAGGATATTAGTTTCCTGATTTTATGGGATGATTCTGTTGATACTTAATAACTTCCAGCAAAGTATATTAGGCATAAAAATGTATATATAAAGGGATATAATATTAAGAAATATAGATGAGAAGTAATTTTTCTCAGAAATAAAAACAATTTTCACGGTATCGAGCCTTAGGCTCGTATAAACCGCTTCTTAGCCTCTTTGTTCAACTAGTTCTCGTAAGTTCACCTAGTATGATGTCAAATACTCAAGCAAGGAATGCACCTTTTCGGTTCAACTCAAGCTCAGTTTCGGGTTTGGGCATGAGAGCTATGAAAAAAGCGAAAGTTTAAATGTACTTAGTACACTTTGGAAGATGACATGGATGAAGAGGTTCAGAGAGACAAATGTAACTGAATTCAATATGGAAATTCGGTGACTGGGCTTGGATCCATTCTTGATCCCGGCTTCCTAAACATAATCCTTTTGGTGGTCTATTTATGATGCGGCTATTAATGTTTCTCGCTTCTCCTTTTGGATACCAATCCTCGAGAGCTATTTGGCACTGCATCTTTTTCGGTCTCCAACCATCAGTACAAACTCAGCCTCCAAATTCAAGTGCATTTTCTGGTAATCTTATCCCATTCACTAAGGAACAGTTAGAACTTCTCCAACAACTTATACAAAAGGCAAATATCAACACCACATTTAGTAGCAACAGGAATAACTCCACGCGTATTTCCATAATTCAACAAAGCATCTTTGAAAAATTTCCCTCCTCATCTTGGATAGTAGACTCGAGTGCCTCGATCACGCGACAAGTGATCAATCACTTTTCATGACCTATTCACCTTGCAGCGGACTTCAAAGCGGTGTGTGTCGCCAATGGTACTCGCACCACGAGTAGGAACAGGGACCATTTGCCTCTCAAACAACCTCATTCTCAAATCCGGTGTTATTTGTGCCTGGATTTTCGCAAACTCATATCGGTTAGTAAATTAAATCACGACCTTAACTGTGAAACTAAATTCTTGGCTAAATCTTGTGTTTTTCAGACTTGAGCTCTGGGAAAATGATCGCGATGCTTATTTACGTATGCGGGCTCTATGTTAACTTGATATCAACACTTCAAACTATTTTGTTAGTCATCGATGTCAATTGAGTCATAATCTTAAGTCTCATAGTCATACTAATAAGGAAAGTGAAATCATGATGTGGCATTTTCGTCTAGGTCATCCAAATTTTTCGTATTTGAAACGTATGTTTCCATCCTTATTCATCAATAAAAATCCCAATTTATTTCATTGTGAAGTTTGTCAGTTGGCAAAACATACTCGAAACACTTTTTCACCACGCACGCACAAACCAAGTCACCCTTTTTCCCTCATTCACGGTGACATTTGAGGGACCATGTCGGATTCCCGATTATGCTTTCGATGGTTCTGTTAGTTGATGATCATGCTCGATTATGTTGGACATTTCTTATGAAAGACAAATCAAACCAAGCACATATTTTCACTTTTTCATGCCATGATCCAAACTTCAGTTCAATGCCAATATTCAAATACTAAACCGATAATGCTTTCGGGATTTCTTTAATTAGATCTTGAGTGGATATCTCAAATCACGTGGTATTGTCCAACAAAGCTCTGCGTTGACACACCACAACAAAGCGATGTAATGGCCGAACGCAAAAACCGTCATATACTTGAGGTTGCCCGAACTTTACTTTTTCAAACCAATGTTCCTAAAAATTTTTGGGATGAAGCCATTCTTTTATGCAACACACTTGATCAACCGAACGCCTTCTAGGGTTCTAAACTTTCATTCACCTTTACAAGTGCTTGATCAATATTCTACCTCCTGACTTGTGTCACCAATTCCTTTTAAGGTTTTTGGTTGCACTGCATTTTGTCATATTCATTCACATGATATCGTGGCAAACTTGATGCGTGCGTGCCAATAAATGCATCTTTGTTGGTTACTCGACCAATCAAAAAAGGCTATAAATGTTTCTCTCCCATCGCTCGTAAGTTTTACCATTCCATGAGCGTTACTTTCTTCAAAAAAACTCCATTCTATTTAATTACGCAATTCAAGGGGAGAATCACACTAATGAATTGCAGACTGGGATTGGTCATCACTAAATTGAACCGAATTTATCATCTCGTTTACCTCCACAACCTTGTCCTCTTCCAACGATACCCATTCCGCATTCTCCTTCAAAAACCAAACCGATTAATCTCCCTTTGTTTATCCTAGACATCTTCTCCTTCCTAATGATGCCATAAAAGTTTATGAAAGAAAGAGAAATCCCGACTTGCCCACACGAAATCAAAGAAAGCCAAGAAACTCTCACGAACAGACTGAATCGAAAGATTACAAGATGAAACAGAATCTAGTCCAAAACTCGTTCGACTCGAGTTAGATCTTCCTTGTGCACAAAGAAAAGGCGTTCGATCATGCATCAACATCCTCTTCAAAGTTACATTTCTTACGCAAATTTGTCCCAAAATTTCGGGCATTTGTGACATCCTTGAACAACATCAAGATTACTAATCACACGAAGCTCTAAAAGTTCCCGAATGGCACAAGGCAACCTTAGAAGAATATAATGCAACGAAAAGAATGGTACATGGATGTTATGCAGCTACCACTTGGAAAGAAGACAATAGGCTATAAATGGATATTCTCTCAGAAACGGAAGAGATGGAAATATCGATAGATATAAAGCTCGACTAGTGGCTAAAGGGTTCGCTGATCATATGGAATTGATTATCGAGAGACTTTTGCTCTGTAGCAAAACTTAACCTGATTCGTGTCTTCTTTGCCTATCGCAGTTAATGAGGATTAGCCACTACTTCAACTCGATGTCAAAAACGCATTCTTAAATGGAGATTTGATCGAAAGAAGTTTACATGGATGTGCCTCCCGGCTTTGAGACTAAAGATACACAAGGAAAGGTATGCAAGTTGAGAAAGGCACTATACGGACTTAAACAAATACCTGCAAACGTGGTTCGAAAAATTCACCAAGGTCCTCAACAGGATGGATACTTGTCGTGCAATACGTGCACCACACTTTATTTGTCAAACACTGCTAGATGGGAGAATCACAACTTTGATTGTATATGTTGATGATATATAGTTCTTACAGAAATCACGTAGAGAAATAAAGAGACTTAAGATGCTATTATCCAAGGAATCGAGATTAAAGACTTGGGATATTTGAAATATTTCTTAGGGATGGAGTGTGGCACGTAGCACCAAAGGAATCTCGGTTTCTCAACGCAAATATGTTCTAGATCTCTTGCGTGGAGGCGCGTGAGTGGGTGTAAACACATTGAAACACCCACGTGGACCCTAACAACTGCAAACTAATGCCTCGAATCGTGAATTGGCGGCGACATGAGGCCAATATCAACGTTTGGTAGGTAAGTTAATTTATTTGACCCATACACGTCCGGATATAAGTTTTCGATCGGTGTTGTTAGCCATTTTCTTGGCAACCCATCAATTGATCACTGGAAGCAAGAATCGTATTCTAAGATACTTGAAGAAGGATCACCGGAAAGGGGCTCATTCGAAAACAATTAATAGGAGATTGGAAATTTATACGATGTTGATTGGGTGGATCTAAGTGACCGAAAAATCCACATCACGGATATTGCTCATTTATTTGGGGAAATTTGGGTGACACGGCGTAGCAAAAAGCAAGCAAAGCGATGGTAGGCGTAGTAGGCCGGTGCCGAGTTAGATGCATTGGCTTTGGGGCATCGTGAAGGAATTTGGCTAAAACGCATTGCTATATGAACTCAAGGTTGAACATTGCGAATCTATTAGAATCACGTGTGACAACGATCAATGAATTGTGCCAAAAATCCAGTCCACCGTGATCGAACTAAACATGGAAATTGATAGACACTTCATCGTAGAAAAAATTGAAGGCAGCATGATCTCCTCAACTATGTTCCATCAAGGCAACAAGTAGCGGATATCTTAACCAAAGCTTTGTTTCACCTAATTTCACAGAGTTAAATGTAGCACTTTGGAAAACATATATTGCCTACTTGAGGGGAGTGTAGGAAATCAACCTGCAGGAGTATGGTCCGCTTTCACGATATCCGTGGTGAAACCAACCACGATTTTAAGAGAGCGATTTCTTGTATTTGGAATTAGGAACCAACCCCTGTTTTAGGATATTAGTTTCACGATTTTCGTGATGATTTGATACCGTATACTAATAACTTCCAGCAGTATATTAGGCATAAAAATGTATATATAAAGGGATCTAATATTAAGAAATATAGATGAGAAGTAATTTTTCTGTAAAATAAAAACAGCTTCATATTGCATAGGGATATTAGGCATTTTCAATGCAATCCTAATGATCTACTTAGGTATAATTTTTATTTTTTATTTTTATTTTTAACAAGCAACAAAAAATTCATTGAATGAGAAAACATTTACAAGAATTAAGCTGGATCGATGGTCCAATGTGAAGTAGAAAACCTAAAAAAAAACAAGACCACTTGGGTATAATTCATAAAAGACCATTTACATTCTACCAAACAACTAGACACATATCAAGCAACAAAATATTAATAGTTCTTCAATTAGACAATTATTGACTAATGTCATGAGGTTGCCACAATGAATTATTTTGTTTCTATATCAAACAGTAATATAGGGGTGGGGGCATGGAACTGGACACTCCCCAAGGAACAGAGAAGTTATGATATGGCAATTATGCTAGTAAATTTTAACATAATAAGAAACAGATCAAATAAAAAAACCAAATTACTATATTTGCAGTTGCTGTGAGTTAAAAACTAAAAAAGCGATGTCAAACTCATCAAGCATTAAATAGGATTCTCATCAACACAAGATAGGTGGCCCACGCAGTAAATAATAGCTAAGGAAAGATAGGTATAACAAAAAAACAAGAAAAAGGTTGATTTGATAAACCTCATCAACGGTGCACTCCCAATACTCCTTTTCTTTCATTTTTACCGATAACTGTGCAAGTGCCTCTAGGGAGACATGGGTAAGTTCTCCCTGGTGCTGCTTAGCAGTGCGTTGGCTGATGATTTGACTACTTTCGGATGCATCTTGAACCATAGGTTTACCAACAACACAAGAAGGACAATACCAGTTACCCTCAGGAATCCTTGCAAGGGGAGGATTCAAACAGTACATATGATATTCTGCATCACAGGTATCACATAACAGAACACTGTCATCATCTCTATCAATGCCACATACTTTACAGACTCCCTCATCCCAAGGGGCTTTAGGAATGTCACTTGTAGCAGAAAGCAAAGCATGTATTTCCTTCTTCTTTTCTGCACTCAAGCATTCCACCGTCACATAATCTACAAGTTTATTGACAAGAGTAATAACCTGCATTTGGAGAACAAGCTAATGAGCACCAAGAATATGTAATGAAAAGAAACTAGAAAACACTGGTTTAAATAAAGTAAGCAAATAGATGAGTATACAGAAATTTCACAGAGAGACAGAGAGAAGAAAATACATGATAATTAAAAGCTTTCTAGATAACACTTAACGCAACCTTTAAAAATATTAGGCAAATATTAAGTATTATTTCCACCTAGACTGATTAAAATAGTAAAACATTAAGAGTAGGTTGCTCGACAAAACTGTGTCTTAAATTGGTTACATTACCTCAAAATAGTCTGTTATCAACTTATTATTTACATCAGCAGAAAGCTCTTTCTCTAAGTTTATTTTTTTGATAGGATAAATGGGATTTTTATTGAACTTGAAAATCACAGTCCAAAAATAACAAAATAAGTGGAAAAGTTATTGACTCAACAAACCACAAAACTTCTTCCTCCCCAACAAGAGGAGAATATTTCTAGAGCTTCTAAGTATTACCTACTACCATGTAAAGAGAGACAAAATGAACGGACGTAGAACAAAATTAGAAAATATCCAAAAATACAAGTAGCCTCTATCTCTCTGTGTACCAATTTTCAATACTATGGTAGTATAGAAAACAATTTCCAAAAAGAGATCCATACAAAGGACTCCATCGACAAGAACAAAGACCATTGATGCAACAAGTCCAGTGGAATATTCATTTATATAAAACAAATCACAAACAGCATTTAGCAATTTTTTACAGAAAAAAAACATGAATAGATTAATGAGAAAGTTACAATACCTCTTTCTTGTACAGAGATTCAAAGTTCCGGGACAATGACTCAGCCAAATCAACCAAATCAGGCTGATCTGCATATGCACTACACACATTACTCCACAGCTGCAAGATAAATGGTACAAGGAGTAGGCATTAGAATCAAACACAAAACCTTGGGGGATAAGTAATAATGAATAGGAAGTAAGAATAGCAAAGAGAATAAGAACCAAACTACAGGACGAGAGTAAAAGATAAACAAGAGATGAATAGATTTGCCAAATCAAACAGCCGTGAAATACACATACCTCCCTGACGTCCTCAAGAAAAGCTGCATGCACACCTCCATAGACCCCAGCGGCCAATCTCAAATCAATAGTCCTGAAGTCCAAAGGTCTGGACACCATGGCTTGGGAACCAAGAAGACCTTCATCATCATTATCACTACAACTTATCAAATTTCTCCCAAGTAAATTGCAGAAAACCTTTGCACCATCAGCTGCAGCAGAACTACGTAATACAATCCGACATTGTTTTGTAACAACATCAGATACATTGATGACAGTCTTCTTTTTAGGCTTCTCAGATTTTTGAGACAATCCTTCCCCACATACATCTGCTAAAACAGAGAGAACAGCTTTCTGTATTCAATCAACCAAAAACAGCTTTCAGTTGAGATGCAATGCTAGCCATACTATATCCAAAGAAGAATTTTAAAAAAATTGAAAAAAAAATTAATAGCAGAAACATTTACAGAACAGTCAGACCATATACACTGATGAAACAAGATTCAACCTTAGCAAGATAGCATACTGTACTCTTATATTAAGACTGGCTTTTCTATGATTGTTCTACGTAGAAGATAAATGCTGCACACACACTTACTTTCACACAATTGTCTTACAAAAAGGAAATTCAAACCAGTGCACCAAAAATAAAGTTGAAGTACATGAAACCTTTGTAGGTCCACATGCATTGCCTTTGTAGACCTCCTTACTAATTGAGTGCTCCAAGATCTTTCTTGTCCAATCCGGAGGATTCTTATCCAAGGCATCATAAACACACTTTCTGATCCTTGTGCCCACATTTGTGGGTAATTTTCTGACAGGTTCCAGCATCTTTGCCCACTCAGGTATATTACCATCATTCACCGAGTTCTTTCCATTAGGCCGAGTTGCATCAGACTCTTCGTCTTCTATGGTGATAACATTATTTTGTCTGTCCACAGAACCATAAATTTGCTGTGTAGCCTCTGCTAGCAACTGAATTATAGAAAAAAGAAAAGCAGTAATAAGCACTCTCAGTACCTCTTTCACTTTCCATATAAATGCTTCAATAGAAAAACATGACATAAGCAAAGAAGATACGTCCAATCAATAGAGATTAAGTACCACCATCGAAAAGCTCATGGAAAGAACTGTAGCATGCAGGAAAAGACAGAAATGCACTATACCAATCCCTTAACAGAAACCCAAAGTTTAGCAAACAAATGCAGACAGTTCAGAACAAAGAGCACTTGCCAGGTGCTAAGTGAATCCGATTGGTTCTGTCATGATGATAGAATTCATGATAAGTGCATATTTTTTTTAAAATATGTCCAAGTATTTCAACAGAAACGTTGATCGATAAAATATAACAAAGTCCCATAAAGGAGAGAGACAAACTTACAAGTGCATCATGTCACGTCCCGCCCAAACTGCCCCTAAAAATCCAAATGTTGGCTGCCTAAAGGATCTAAGACATGGAAAGTTCTAGAGTTGCCTAGAGAAGCCTAGAAAGGGCTGGAGTTGGATGGACTCAACTCAAGCTTGAAGACCCTAGAATGTTCTAGAGCACACTAGAGGGTGCTAGAATGGGCTAGAGTATTCTAGAACGCACCGGATGGTTCGGGAAGGATGTGAAGCCGAAGCTTACGGAACGTCCCTAAGGATGTAGAAGCTTGCGAACATCCGGAAGGTGCATGAAGGAGCTAGACAAACCTAGAAGACTCTGTAGTTGGCTGTAAGATCCTAGAACCTTGTGGCAGAACTGACATAGAATTCTGATGTAAATTCTAGAACAAGAAGGATCTAGAGAAATGTGGCATACTTCAGCTTGTCACACATTTATAAATAACCTCTTGGCCTTCATTTGTAATCATCCTCGGGAATTCTTAGCAATTGTATCATAAACTTCTCTCTAGAGCAATACAAAGATTCTTTTGCAAACTCTCTTTCTATTCTCTTCGAGTTCCATTTTTCGGTTGAAAGGCGTGCTTAGTGCAACGGACGGCATGATTACCGCACGATCGCTTACTGAGAAATTAAGGTCGTGACAGGCTTGGTATCGAGAACAGGTTAAAGTGATCTCTATCTTTGGCAAAATGAAGAACACCGCCCTACACCAAGTACGGACGTTCCACCAATGGAACGTGGCCGTGAGATGGGAAAGCCTCGAAAGGGAATCTCGAGTCAAGTCGAAAGACTTGCTTTCTAGCAACGGCTAGCAGTGGGAAGTGCGCACGATGCCCAGTGTGAGGCTGTTTGATCGGGTTGACAACTTGTGGAGCGTTGCAAGAATGGCTTGGGAAGTAGTGACGTGGAAATCCACGGCGGTCAAGATGTCACCTGTCAACGAACAGACGGTGATCGAGGCAAGAGATTGATGGGTTAAAGGCGGAACTTGCCAAGGTGCGGGATCTTGTCCAAAGAGAACTTACTAATGTATTGCATAGAATGGAGGATATGGGTGGTGATTCAGTTTTCGTAGGCCCAAGCAAGGCCGGCGGAACTGAAGACAACCACCGCATTATGCGCTAAGAGGGTGGATGTTCCCAAGCCCAAGATCTTCGATGGCGTTAGGAACGCTGAAGTGGAGAACTTCCATGGGGTTAGAACAATACTTTGAGCGCTATCGCATAACGGACCATGCCAAGATCCGAACCGCACGTACCGTGTACTTATCCGACACCGCGATGTTGTGGTGGAGACGGAGACATGGAGATGTGCGAGGGGTTTGCACGATTGATACCTTCGATGACTTCAAAAGGGAATTCAAGATGCAGTTCTTCCTGTAAATGCTTGAGGAGGAGGCAGGGGCCGACCGCGACTTAAAGCAGACGGGTAAGAGTATGCGGACTGTGAAGGAGTTCACAACCGTTGCTTGCCAAGTCCCCGACACACCGACAAGGGATGCCCTATTCTTATTTATGGATGCCTCCAATCACGGCCACCTGGGAGCTCAAGCGACGTGGTGTCCAAGACCTATCTTCGCCATCGCAATCGCGAGAGTTTTATTGATTACTCCACAAACGCTTAGCGAGGCTCCAAAGCCACGGATAAGAAGTTTGGTGGAGAAGAATAATGGAGGCATGCCAAAAATCGTGATCCAAAAATCATAAAGGCAACTCTCATTTAAGCCACGGACAAAGCGGAAGGGAGAAGGAGGATCTGGAATGCCTCGAAACCCCGGACGTGACGTGCTTTATATCGACCGCACGGGGCACGCGAATGTCCGAAGGAAGGCGGCTAGCGCGCCAGTTACTTGCTCCACACATGGTCAAGATGGAGGTGAGCTCGGACGGGTGCGAAGATGGGTTCTTACGCCCTGCAATGCGCAGCCGCCCAAAGACTCCCTAAAGCGTTTAAGTATGCGTAGATGCGCAACCATCGATGGGAAAGTTGCCAAAGCCTTGGTCATTGACACGGTGCATCTCACAACTTTGTTTCGGTGGAAGAAGCAAGCGACTTACGGCTGAAGGTCATTAACGGAGTGGTTCTCTCAAGCGGTTAACTCAAGAAAGACTACCATTACATGGAGTCGTCGCGGAGTTAAGGTCGATCTACTGACCGCCGGCGATTACTGACGATGGCGCCATAGATGACTATCGATTGTATCTATGAGTTTTGGACCAAGAGCTTTCTTGTGCCATACTCAAACTCCACACAGATCACGTGGATGGTTCAAAGCTTGCTGCAGGTGACGACGGGGCCACCAAACGCACAACCCAGCTCTCGATCAAATCAAAGGATTGAAGGAAGGACGAAGAGTTACCTCGACCATCTCACAAAGAGTACGAGGAGGAGTCGCCAGAAGCCAAGCTTGCCGACGGAAGGGGCAACATTAGATAAGTCCCATGAGGTGATGTTTGAGGCGTCACCAAAGCCGACTCGACCTGACGTGCAGCCCCGCATAAGTCTCACAAGCGTGATGTTGGAGGTGTCACCAAAGTCAAGCTCGCTAACCAAGGTAAGCTACCCCGCATAAATCCCACGTGGGGGTGACGCGTGGCCTCACCCAAACGGCTACCTCCAAGCGAGTGAGTGAATGCGTAAGTCCTGGGTCGAGCTCGACACGCACCACCAATAACGAGCCCAGCTGCGTGGAAAAATCGAGTTGCGTTTAAGCACGGTGATTGATGCGGCCGAAAGTGGAAGACAAAGCCGCACACACCCGATGATCACAGAGCAGCGCCCTTTCCGCAGAGAGAGTAGAGGCTCTATGGATTTCATCACTGCCTCGCTAAAATCGCAGTGGCTTTTACAAGCGCATTATCGTGGTGATTGATCGCTTCAGCGAGTATGCGATATTCATATCTCGTCAACGATCCGCACCTGCCAGACGAGACGGCGCGGCTGCTCCTCGAACGTCAGAGCACGGGGAATTCCTTCCAATATCGTGCGTGACCGACACCCACGATTCATGGGGAAATTTTGACCGAAGTATTCAAGTTGTTGGGACGGACATGAATTTCTCCACAAGCTTTCCACCCCCAAAGACTGGGCCACCTGGAACGTGCCAACGCGTTGCCGAAGTTGTATCTTAGGCACTTTGTCGGTGCCAATCTGATCGATTGGGCTAAGTTGCTGGAGGCAATTTTCCTACAATTTGCATGAGTCAGCCTACTCTAAGAAGAGTCCCTTCGAGATCGTCATGGGGAAGACGGCACGTACTCCTCATGCCGTGGCCACAAGTTATGGAGGAAGAGTCTTTGCCAAGTTTTCCAAGGCATGGCATGAACAAGTGGAGTTGGCCCAAGCCTATTTGCATATGGCATCTGAGAAGATGAAGAAATGGGTTAACAAGAAAAGAAGGATGGTTGAATTTCAGGAAGGTGATTTGGTCCTGGTAAAACTATTGCCCCAACAATTCAAGACCTTGCGGAAGGTTCATAAGGGTTAGCGCGAGTGCACGAAGCGACCATTTCCGTCCTCAAGAAAGTTGGGAAGCGTGTCATACAAACTACAACTCCTCTCAAAAGCTTAAAATATATCCCCGTTTTTCATGTGAGTATCTTGGCTACCATGGAGACGAGGATGACATAAGCTCCGTGAGTATCAAAGAGTAGCACCTACCGCGGTGGTAACCTCCTTCGACAGAAGGCTACTATTTTTGGCGGACCGCGTGATTCGACGACGGGCGTACTGGGCGGAATACTTGGTCAAATGGAAAACGCCCTAAGTAGAGACAAGTCGGGAACACGAGGATTCCTCAGGGTAATTCGTAGATGCATGTAGAGGTTTCAACTTGAAGAACGCGACGGTATGCGTCGCGAACTGGTGGGGGAGGGTGTCACGTCCCCGCCCAAACCGCCCTAAAAATCCAAACGTGTCGCCCAAAGGATCTAAGACATGGAAAGTTCTGTAGAGTTTCGCAGAGAAGCCATGAGTTGGATGGACTCGGCTTCAAGCTCACAAGACCCTAGAATGTTCTGCAGCACACTGCAGGCGCTGTAGAACGGGCCTAGTAGTATTCTAGAACGCACCTGATGGTTCGGGAAGGACGTGGAAACCGCCGGAAGCTTACGGAACGTCCCGGAAGGATGTGCGGAACATCCCTTAAGGAAGGTGCGTGAGCTAGACAAACCTAGAAGACTCTAGAGTCGCTGTAAGATCCCTAACCTCGTGGCAAATTGACTTGTAGAATTCTCTTGTATATTCTAACTAGAAGGATCTAGAGAAATGTGGCATACTCTTGTTGCCACACTCATAAATAGACTCTTGGGTCTTCATTTGTAATCATCCTCGGGAATTCTTAGCAATTGTATCATAAACTCTCTCTAGAGCAATACAAAGCATTCTTTGCAAACTCTCTTTCTATTCTCTTTGGAGTTCCATTTTCGGTTGAAAGGCAGGCTTAGTGCAACGGACGGTGCTAAGTGCCGCACGATCGCTACTTGAGAAATTAAGGTCGTGACAATCAGCTTCCATACCGGCCACTCCAGTAAGAGAGCCACAAAGCACCCCACCATCGCCTTGCAAGCAGCGAAATACTTTACTGCTTTCACAAGAAGTAACTTCAGAGTCTTGGTTACCGTCCACGGATACGACACCTAGGACGTATCTCCGAGCTAACTCTGGCCATGTCAATTCATTAATAGGAAGCATATTGAGCTTGGATCTTCTAACAGAAAATGAGTTATCCATGTCTTTTTTCCTTCCCCTCTTAGATTTACTCTCACCCAAATCGAAACTTGGATCTAAAATTGCAACAACCTTTGAAAGCAACTCACATATAAGCACAGCTAACATTGAGCTATGTGCTATTGTTAAAGCCACCCAAAAACATCTGCTGTAAGTAATAGATGCAAATTTAGCTTGAGCTTCTTCCTTTGCAGATCCTGCTTCAACTTGAATAAATTCCGGGGGTCTCTCCCCAAAAATTGTCAAATCGAAACCATTGTTTGATAATATTTGACCACCAGTGCAATCAATTCTGCATGAATTTGGAAATTGGGCTGCACGAATTTCATTCTCAAACTTTTCTAAAAGCTCTGGACTATCAAGCCAAGGATTGATAAGCTCCTCTTCAAGTTTCTCAAGTGTCAATGGTTCTTTTAGACCCAATATTTCATAAAAACGCCAGATTAATTCCCAAACCTGGTAAAGCAGAGAGCAAAACAACATGGAGTCAAATCCATTTAATACAGCCTTTTATCCAAAAATAACAAATGTAAATCTAAATTAAATTACTGGCTACAAGAATATGAATACCTGATAAACATCACCAATAAGTTTAGAAGGAACCCTTGAGCACAGCAACTTGCCAATAGGAGGATGTTGATGATACATGATATGACCTTCAGCCAACCTAGCTTTCTTGTGTCTCCTAAATAAAGTATGAGATACTTCTTCTTCCTTACCCTGTAAACCATCTCCCATTCTGAGTATTAGGAGGCCATTCCCTACTGTTGGTGATGAAGAATATGAATTTCTACTACTGAGAGGCTGATATTGTAAACAGGAATCTACCCCCAGAAGGTGTTCCATAATCTCTTGAACAAATTCCACATCTAATCCAAATCTATCCTGATCCAGCCACTTAGCAAGTAAACCGTATGAAGTATTATTCAGCTCATTGTTTGTCTGAATTAAAGATGGAATACTGAAAGAACTAGGTGTACCACAATATCTATCTAAGGAAGAATAGTTTCCTTTGTTTTTCTTGTCTACTATTAACCAATTCGATGAGACCTCATCACTTCCAGCGTGCTTACAGAAAAACCTAATAGTGCCTTTCTGTTTAAGGATTTTAGAGCAGGCATTCATAAATTTCTCAGAGATTGTTTTCCATGCCAAAAATGATGAATGCTCTTGAACTGAAATCTCGCCAACTTCATCATGCAATGGAAGATCTTCAGATTCTTCGCACATAGAGGACGATTCATGCTTTGACTTATTTGATGCCAAAGTATCACTGGCTTTGACAAAATCGCTTCCAAGACAAGACAAAATATCATTCTCTGTAGGCATACTGGGATCTGAAAGAAACATCTCAATACCCTCATCACTATCCCAAACCATGACACAACTTTCTTCATCAATTTGACTAGAAAGCTTCCCAAGTTGCGGCCTAGTAAGAATAGTTGAACCTTTAGGAATTGCCAAGGCAGAACATGAGCATCTTCTGACTGTAAAAACAGGACCAGAATCACCACCATCCAATACGTCACATATAAAAAGAGAACCAGTAACTTTATCATGCCAACATGATCTATAACCCACTGGCCAGGTAACACTGCAGTCATGATAGGAGGGCCTTGAGTCGACTTTTCCCAACGAAAGAAGAAAGAAATCCTCGAACTGCACAGGAAGTGCCTCCTGGAGTAAAACATAACCAAGAGGTTTAAAAAAAACTGAAGAAATTATATAACAAAATCATGACATCATATTAGCATAACAATATCCTTGCAAAATATAGAAATCTGTAAAATGATAATTTAATACATAAAAACTTAAATTTTTTTGTTGAGAAAATGAGTCAAGGGGTTCATCCTTATCAACCACTTCAAGTTCTGCATTATTACTATATGTCCTGGGACAGACTCCCTTATTACATCCATTGGTTAAGGGCTCAACCCAAGTCTCCTTAGTATCAGCAAATCCATTGACAATTGGAAGTCTTGTAGCTTTTCTTTTTCTGGGTAGATGAACCTTTTCTGACATAGACACAGAACTCTCATTTCTCAATTCAGATTCCTTAGAACAGCAATTAGACATCAAACCAAGATGACATGCAACTTCATAAACAGAATCAAATGACCTCCCATCTGAAGCACAGTAAACCACATAAACTTCAGAACTGCCCATTTTAAATTCTACACGCCAACCTTCCCCCAGAACACCATGCTTATTAGAAATGAACTCTCTAAGTGCCTGCAAAAATATCTCACTTGGATTCCGATATGGTAATTGAATTGCTGAATTGTTATTATTTCTACACCTTCCCAGTGGGAAATCATCATCAGGACTTCTACCTGTAGTTTGTGGGGGGTGCAACGTATCTTCAAAACCCACTTTAACTCTGTGTGCCACAATCCCAGATGCTTTCTGAAGGCCAAATCCATTTCCCGCCAATAGGAAGTTTGAATATGTTGCTGGTGTAGCGAAGGGAATGCCACTAAAAGAATTAACACCTACAGGGAGCTTTCTAGAGCCAAAAATAAACACCAGTAACTAAGAATGATACATTGCATGAAATGAATGCATGTACAAAATAATTTGCAAGAGTTATAAAATCAATTAAAAAAATAGATTCTGCTCATAACACAGTCACAGCATATGGATGCTCATTACGTTAGGCATACTGGGCCTTTTAATTTCCATCTCAACAGAAGTACGAAACTTTCAGCTAATAAAAGCGATTAAAAAAAACAGTTCAAGATTAAGCAAAAGAACATTCAATACCAAGGCGAAGAAACCCGTACCTCGAATCGAGCACCTCCTCCTGCCCCTCTATGTCGCCATCATTCGGTGGGGAAGCATTGATGTCCAAAATCCGCTTGGACTTAATCCCAAGAGGCCAACGCTTACTGTTAACACCATTAGACACACACTCTCCACAAACCCATTCCTCCATAGTAAACAACTGATGACCTTGCATTCCCGCGCAAGAAATATGAAAACCGCGCTCGCACCCGTCGCAGACCACCACCACTTCCCGAAATTCAGACTTGCCACAGGCGGCGCAGAGCGAACCAAATGAAGCTTTCAGAACGCCGGCGGGATCTCCGGAAGGAAGGGAAGGGTTGTCGTGGAAGGAGCGGACGAAGTAAAAGGAATCGGGTAGGGTTTCGGGAGGAGAAGGGATCTCATTTAGATAGATAGCGAGGATGGAGCGAGTAGGGTCGTTGGATGGCTTAGTGTCCCCGAGTTCGCCCCTAATGGAATCGGTGAGTTGGTCCATTATCCGAGTCGGCAAAGCTCCGAGTTAAATGTAGGAGAGTTCGCGTGTGGCATTCGTACCATTTTCGTGGTTTCAGAGATTGTGAAAGTGTTCGGATCGGATGGGTAGAGTTTGATAAAATAAAGAAAAGTGAAAAAAAGCCGGAAGATTTTGCATTTTGCTTTTAAACGCTTTTGGTTTTTGAGGTTTGGTTTGGGTTTTTGATTACAGGCTTTGATAGTAGAAAGAGAAAGAAACAAGAAAGTCTGGGACCGAAAGAGGACCGTATCGAAGAGACTTGGCGTGACCTGAGTCTGACTCTTGACTCAGACTCTTGACTAAGTTTCGACGACGGAATTTAAAGAAAGTTTGGGAGACCCGTCGCGGGTTTTAGAGACACTCGCTTTTTCAATTTGACAACCGGAAATGTGGGACCTATGAAGACTTTGACTGAAGTTAGGCCTTTTAAGAGACAAGGTACAACGGAGATTAAAGCAACGAAATATTATTAATTAATTAATTTTCGCACTATTTTTATTATTAAAATATAAAATTATTTTATTTATATTATTTCGTCGGTACAGGCTTCTTCTAATGGAAAGGTTTTGTCCTCTATTAATTCCCGACCTTACCCTATTAAGTTTCATTTGCAAAAAGAAAATCAGATTCATTCATTTATTTTTATATGTCTTGCTCAGCAAGCTCGTGCTTACCACTATCGTTCTTTTAATGGCTACGACGATTGAACGTAGAGATCTGTGAAAGAACCAGGCAGCTCCGTCTCAGGGAGCGGTTCAGAGTGGTGCCGGACCGCCGTATCTGCCATTACCCAATCTTCTCCGATGGTTACTTCTCTGGCACCGTTCAACGTCTCCATGACTTCCGTAAAGACCCTTTGCCTTCGTCTTTCTCTTTCTATCACAAACGAGGTTAACATTTTGTCTCTCGGTTTCAGTTTGGGGCCTACATATTTCATTTCTTCATGTTTAATAACTTGGTGAGGAAAACGATCAATATTGAATTTTATAAACTTTTTGATTTATTTTTAACAGTCTAGTCGATTAAAAAATAGATAAATAATATAAATGAAGATAATTTTATAACGTATAAATTAAATAAAATTAATTTAATAATATAAATTATATTAACTTAAAAGTTGGACAGAACGAATAAGATTCAAATTTATCCTTTTAATATGAATCAAATTAATGTTCGATTTTTCAATTTTTATTATGTTAGATTGGTTCCAAAACCCAAAATTCATTCCATATAAATCCGATCGATTCTTTATATTGGAAATATCATAAAAATTGATTCAACTTATATTAATAATATTTCATTTATTTTTTAGTTTTAGATTATAATTTTAAATAAAAATTTAGAAATTAAAAATATTGATATTTATTTTAACATTTTATTTGGATAGAATTAAATTAGGGTTAAAGACATCCTATAAATATATATAAATTATATTAATGTTTATTTAATCATGTTTAAATTAAATATTTTATTTTATTTTTATTTACATGTTATTTAGAATTATTTTACATTTTTTTATTTATAAAGAATTAATCTTTTTAATTTCTACCCTTAATTCATATTTAAAATAAATTTTGTTGTAATAATTATATTATTATTATAAACTAAGTTAAAAATAAAAACTTAATAATTAAAAAAACATAAAAAATAATAAACCTATTTAGATTAGTTCTATATATTTTATTATATCAAATGGCTTTTTAATTTTTAAGAATCAACTTTTCATATATATTATATGAGACAAATTGCTAATGTTTTTTAATGAAAGATATTTGCCTAATTAGTTTTGCTACTCTAATAGTAATATGATGTAGGTGAAATATGCTTAAGGATTAGTTTGATACAGAAGCATCTACCTTCTTGTTAATTGTCATTTATTGTTTTTATTATAGTGTTTCAAAACTAAGTTGTTTTTAATTTCTAGCGTGGCCAAGGTGAATAGTATTGAAGAGGTCTTTGGGTAGTTATGGGTTTTAAGAGTTTATCACAAGTTAATTTTTGAATAAATTCTATTATTTAGGGTGTGATTTAGAACAACAAATATCACATTTTCTATTTAGCCATTTACACGATTATTTTGTAGTTTTTTCATTGATCATTGTAAAGCTATTTAAGTGCTATTTTTTCAGTTCAATAAAATCAAGTAATCAACATTACATTCTGATTTGCTACTTCAACAAATTGGTATCATAGCCACCACATGTGCTAAAAAAACAAAGCAACAGTCTTTGTAACATTGGTAGCGATGACAATAGAATGAAGTTTTGTGCAGCCCGATATCTCTCGTTTTAATGGTCATTATGATTATTGGAAGATGTTGATGGATAATTTCTTAAGATCTAAAAAATATTGGTGTCTTGTAGAGGCCAACTATGTTGAATTATAAATTTGAGCAACATTGACAAAGTAGCAACAAAAAAAGCTTGATGAAATGAAGCTAAAATACTTAAAAGGTAAAAAATTACTTGTGTTTAAGCCATTGATTGATATGTTCTAAAAACCATTCTTGAGAAGAATACATCAAAGCATATATGGGATTCTATGAAGAAAAAGTATGAAGGTAACAACCGTATGAAACAATTTATCCTTCAAGCTCTTCACAAAGAGTTTGAAATTCTTGAGATGAAATCTGATAAAGGTGTCTCTACTTATTTCTCACAAGTAATATTGTTGCTAATAAAATGCGCATTTATGGTGAACAAATGAAGGATAATATTCTCGTGAAGAAGATACTTCGGTCATTGAATGACAAGTTCAACTACATTGTTTGCTCAATTAAAGAATCGAAGGATACTGATAATCTTTCGATTAATGAACTGCAAAGTTCTTTAATTGTCCATGTTGCTTATGCTTATCAAGTCATATGGATTAGACAAGTTCTTAAGAATTTAATCCATGATCACAAAGGTTACAACACTATCCTATGTGACAATAGCTCTACAATCAAACTCTCCAAAAATCCAATGATGCATGGAGGTGCAAACATATCAGAGTTTGTTTTCACTTCTTAAGAGATCTTGCGTGGGATGGAGAAGTCGAATTGGTGCATTGTGGAACATAAGGGCAAGTTGTTGATCTAATGACTAAAGCTCTGAAGGTTAATACCTTCGAGAAGCTTACCAAGAAGATAGGAATGGTTGCAGTTAGTTTAAGGGAGGGTATGAAAAGGTCTTTAGGTAGTTGCTGGTTTTTAGGAGTTTATCACAAGTCAGTTTTTGAATAAATCCTAGTCTCTAGGGGTGTGATTTAAAGCAACAAATACCACGTTTTCTATTTAGCCATTTACAGGGCTATTTTGTAGTTTTTCGTTGATCATTGTAAGGTTATTTAAGAGTCATTTTTTAGTTCAATAAAATCAAGTAATCAGTATTACATTTTGATTTTCTACTTCAACAAGTATAGCCTTTAAAGAGCACACAATCGTACATGTGTGTCTCATAATGAATGGTATTTTTTTATCGAAAAATATGGTAAGATATCTCATTTTATTATTTTTATTTTAAGGTTATGACATAATGTATAAAAATATAAGTAGGATGATAGGTGTATAAAAATAATGTTGATATTTTTTTAATAATTGGAGTTTTTTATAAAGTTAATTCCTCAATTACTTATAAACACGGTATCAAAAACGTAATTTTTATGATTAAGTTCCAATAAATTAAACTGTTGAATTTAAAATGTTTGATTTTATAAGATTTTTTTAACATAAATTGTTGATATTAGAATAAAATTATGGGGGGAAATTATGTTTTTTCTTTCTTTCTAAGCTTTATAGTCTTTATAAATAAATTTGGTTGAGGATTGGATAACGTCTTCCTATTCCTATCACAATTACTTGTTAATTTTCTTAGAAACAGTCTTCTATGCCATGCTATATACAATTACTCAGACTAAAACATATAGAATATGCCATCATTCTGACCAAGTGGAGCTTTTGGGAGTATTTTTTGTATTATAGTAGTTCATGTTTATTGAAAAATAGAAAAACAAAAGTGAAAAATTAAGAGAGAGAGAAAATGCATTACACTACAAATGAAAGGTTCAATTTTTTAATAAAAAAATACTAAAAAATTATGAAGAACCACTAAACTTAACCTAAATACTAACATGGAATACGGAAAGAACAAAAAAAAACTCATCAGGATATAAGTGCTAACAGAAGTAGATCCAGAAACAATAATTATAGAAGGGCTACACCCGTAGAGAAAGGTTGTAATAGTCCTTATATTATGTGAAATGATACACTTTAACATGTGTTTTATGGCTGGATATTAGGGTTGTCCGTGGTCAATGAAAAAAGTTTTCCGTATATATTGATAATGTTTAGCATTTCATATTTCCATTCTCGTCTATTAAGGGAACCAAACAAAGGAATTTGTAAAATTAACTCCATTGTAAATTTCATTCATCCCATATTAGAATGCAAGCACAAGAGGAAAAAATACTGAGAATACTTCGGTGTATTGACATTATTGATGATGAATCATATCTACACATGGGTTGGTATATATAGGGCCTGATAATTACGGATTCATTAAATAATTTCATCAGTTTATTTTAATTAAAATATTTAATATAATTTATTAAATTAAATTAGATTGAAAATTTTTATAATTTGATAAAATTTTAATGGAAGAATATTTTGAATTCGAATTGAATCCAAATTTATATATTTTATAATTTGTTATATTCAATTCGAACTAAATTACTATCAAATTATAAATAAATATATATTTTATTTTATAATTTATTATCTTTAAATATCATAATTATATTATATTGATATTTTAACTTAAAAATAAAAATAAATATTATAATAATTTAATAATTATATAGAGATATTTTTTATTCATTCTATTTTCTTAATTATAATTATAAATAATGAATTTTATTACAAATACATAAATTTAAATTTTAAATTTTGTATATGTCATAATTTATATACGACAACAATTTATAAATAAATTTCAATATAACCTTAGAAAATAAAAAAAAATCTTCAAATTTATTTTGGATCGAATTAAATTTAAATTAATAAAAAACAAATAACTCTACCGAACCTCACTATACAACATGTGTACAAGCAACTAAAGGCTAAAAAAACCTATAATTAACCCATGAGAGCAGCTGAGCATAGTAACCTCAAATAATCAAATATATCCTAATTGAATATTGAATTACCAAATATCATTTAAGTGATGATAAGATTAATTTTTTTATCATTTTAAATCACAATTTTTAATTATATAAAAATATTATTTGATAAAAAAAATAATATTAAATACAAGATGTGATGAGGTTTTGATTGATATTTATGATTCAACGATATTTTTTTATCATTTATTTTAATATGACTTTAGTTGTACCAATTAAAGGAGTTCAATCGCTTTGTTATTTTTTGTTATAATTTTACATTTTTTTATAAAAATGTTAGTATAAAGATAAATAATAAAATTTTAATTTGTTTTTTATTATTTTTGTAGTTATTTTTATACATTTATAAAAAAATTATGAAATTGATATATCAATAATAATTAAAAAATATGAAAAAAATAAAAATAAAATGAAAAAATAGATTGTAAAATAAAATAACTAATCTAATAAAAAAATAACAAATGAAATAAAAATTTATTATTAATATAACTGAAATACTTTTACTATCATTCATCCATAATATAAATACTAAAGTAATATCTTAAATTAAATTTATGTTTTACTTGATTAGTAAGAGCTACGAGTTTACATATTAATTAAATTTAAATATTGTGGCTTATATGTCGTAAATATATCGAAAATAAAATTATAATTTTTTTATAAAACTTCTTACAATATCAAAACAATTAATTAATTATATTTTAAACTAGTTTTTTATTTAATACATATATTTATAAATAGGTTTATGTTCATCACTAATTTAATTAATTACAAAATTACAAAATAAGTTATTAAAATGATAAATAATTATCTATATTGTAATTATAATAATATTATATAGATAAATTTTAATTGTACAAGATATAATTTGAATTATGAAAAACAAAAATTAAAAAAATACCAACAAAATGAGGTAAAAATAAAAGAATACATATATATTATTCTAAATCTAAAGAAATAATGGTTTGATTAAAGATAAAAAATTACAAATATATATTTTTAAAGATAATTTATTTAAAAAATAAAATAGATAGAACAAGTTTTTAATAACAAATGATATATATATATATATATATATATATATATATATATATATATATATATATATATATTTGTTTACATGTTTTAAGTGCAAAAAATGATATTTTCTTTATATGTTTTAGGCAATAATATATTAAATACATATGATTGATTGAATTTTATTAAATTGTAGTATAATTATTTTATACAATGTTAGACGATAACTGTAAAATATAATCTGATAAAATTAATGATAATTATTTTAATAAAATAATTTATATTTAAAAAAATACTTAATTTGTTTTATATAGTTTTATTACTTATAAAAGATAATCACTACAAAAATTTATTTATATATTTTTATTACATTATAAAAATGAAAAAAATATTTGTTACATAATATTAAAGATCATAACTGTATAATTTCTATATGATCATATGTTTAGTTATAAAATCATAACGTATCATACAATAGAAAAATAATACGATTATATAGGAATTTTACACAATTAAAAATATGGATCTAAACTGCAATGGATATTTAGTTAAGATTGTTTGGATTTTTAATTATAAAATTATAGATATATACTTTTTATTTCATACCATATTAAAAAACTTTTTTATTTTTATAATGTAATAAAAATAAATTACATATTTATTTACATAAATTTTATAATAAAAAATATTTGAAATAAAACTTATTTTATTGAAATATTTATAATGAACTTTATATATTTACATGATAAAGCTTGTAATAAAATATTATGTATAATAATAATATATACTTTAAAAAGGTTTAATAATTAAACTATCATGCAATAAATATATTGTATTAATATACATAATTTAAAATTTAAACTGCAAATGGGTTAATTAAAGTATCTAATATATTTTAGAACTACATGAATTGCTATACTAATATACATAACTATATAATTATATTTTATAAAATATGATATTATTTTATAATTAAATATATAATTATATAAAAATAGTAAAGTTAATATTTTTAATATTGTATAATAAATATGTTCTGATATATTTACTTCTAAAGATGTTAATAAAGAATTGATATATTTAAACTATTTTTATTAATATTTTTTTAATTCATATATTTAATTGAATTATATAAAATATTTTATGTTTTCGTTGAAAATAAAAACAAAGATAAATAATGCGGATGATTTTTTTAGAAAAAAGCATAGTAGACAATTCACGTGCATATTATTAAGGAAATCAGACAGTGGGGCACTATAGATATTTAATAAAAATCGACGGGCAATTTCACATGCATATTATATACCAATATTACCCCTGCTTGCCGGCCCAAACTAAAAGATTTTTTCGCCAATTTTTAACATTTTATCTAAGCGACGTCGTCTCATTTGAGATCCTACTGACAAGTGCCCAGATTCTCGCCGGTTACGGAGAGAAGCCTCTCTCTCTTTCTCATGGGTTGGGTGGGTGTATATAAATAACTGCAGAGTGGGCTTATTTCCACAGTGGGTGGACTGTCTATTACCAACGCTTTGCTATTCATTTCTATTGGCCATACATCTTGACCGACTACTCTATTCGCTCTTTTCTCTGGTTCATTTCTTCATTTTTTAAATAATATATTTTGACTGTTTATGAGTTTGAAATTTGTTGCTATAACTATGGAAATGCATTGAATTGTACGATATTAATGAGTTAGATCTTGATCTGCGATGCTGTTATTTGTCAATCTATTTTTTGTGGTAATTTAGTTGTTTTGTGCCCTAGATCTTTGTTAGCTTCAATTTAGCATCGTATTTCGTACATTTTTTTTAGCAAAGTTTCAATAATTTTGCTGCGTTTCTGTCACCCTTTTCTTTTCAAATAATGTTTTTTCCCTTTCTTCTTACTACTCTAAACTAATGGTGTTCCATTTTTAGTTGTTTTCTCGTTTTGACTATTTTGATGCTGTAGTGATTTGGATCTTAAGTTGAGCAAAAAAGATCTGAATCTTTTCATTGGATAGATTTAAGTATTGGCCTTGGAGTGTTTACATTTTTGCGTTGAATCTAGATATTTATGAGATCAAAGGTTACATTTGATGGTCCAGTTGATTTGAATGTGGTTTCTGTTTGATTGCACATCTGAGGGGACATGCACGACCAGGAAGTGGATTTTATATATATATACCCCAACTATTACTCACAAAATGTTTAAAATAAGGCTATAGACTAGTGAATTTACATGAAGTTGCAGGAGCTTAAATTGCCAAACTAGTTGTTGAATTGGCTTTGAAAATTTTAATGCCTAAAATGAATACACAAGTTTCATATAATGATGGCAATGACGAAGTTTGCTTACAATGTTGGAGTGCCTGTGACTGTTGGGTAAAATTATGAGTCATAATTTCTTAATTATAGTATGGATTTTCATTATTTTCTTTTGTTTCGTTGCAGACTTTCCCGAGTAGCAGTGATGTCAGAGAATGCTCTTAAAGATCTTAACACCATACATGAATCTGAGAGAAAGAATGAAAGCTCTAGTAAAGGAAGCATTACTAAATCTTTAAATGGGGAAAGCACTGAGAATCTTGGGGAATGGCAGACGAAAACATCTGTTTGTTTGGTTTCTTCTCATGTCAATGGTGACGGCGTGGTTAATCTTGGAACTGAAGCTGCCAACCTAGAAGTAGAATACATTGAGTCTGAGAACTTGAATGACCTTGAAGATGTTGATACCAGCCTTAAGGTATTAGTTTCAGAATCGTGGTTGTCTGTCCCCCATTCCCCTATATTTTATTGGCTTGAATCTCATCTGTGATAATAATGTTTTTAATTTGTCATTTAGTTGTCAGCATTTCATGATATATTAATCTGTTTATATACATATAATTTTTATCAGACAATCTTAGCTGGACTAGACTCTAAAGACTGGGTTCTAGTTTGTGAAGCACTGAATAATGTACGCCGGATAACAATATTCCACAAGGAGGCTATGCTTGATATGTTGTAAGTCTCAAATTTCATTTGGGCTTTCTCATTCATTGAATATGGGCCGCAAATTTTGTTGTTCTTTTCATTAGTATTCTCATTTTTGTCATTTGTTTTGTTTAGTCCAATCACAATCTTTTCCTTGGTGAACAGGGGAGGTGTTATCTCACTTGTGGTGAAGTCCTTGAAGAATCCTAGAAGTGCTGTTTGCAAAACTGCTATTATGACCTCTACAGACATTTTCAATGCATATAATGATCTCATAATTGAATCATTGGACTCTCTGGTATGTGGTAACTTGTATTCTTTGCATTTTAACCCCATGTTATTCTATTTTATCTTGTTTAAAATGAAAGGTTTTGCCCTTGCATATGGTTAATCATTATTTTTCTTCTCCACAACATTATGCATTCAGTTAGTTCAACTACTTCTCAAGTCTTCACAAGATAAGCGGTTTGTATGTGAGGCAGCAGAGAGAGCTTTAGTTGCAATGACCACTTGGGTTAACCCCGTCTTATTGTTACCAAAGCTGCAACCACACCTCAAGAATAGGAATCCTCGGATTCGAGCTAAGGCATCAATTTGCTTTTGTCGAAGTGTTCCACGACTGGTAAGGAAAAAGACAATGGTGCAATCTTAATAACTTTATTGCATTATTTCACATAACAATTTTCAACTGGTGTGTCCTTAATTCTTTGTTTATTCTCTTAGTGGCAAGGTGGCCTCCCTATCCTTACACTGCCTTGTTCCATGTCTTCTGTACACATATACTCTTATCACTCATTATTTGTACAAATGCAATTCTGTCTTGTGCATGCTTCCCTGATATTTCTTCCAGGGAGAGTTTTTATACTAATTTGAGATTAGATCGTTATTTTATCGTCTAACAATATGTCCTGGGTGTGTTACATATGAACAAGATCTTATTATGTAAAACTATTGCTTGATTGTCTAGTATAAGTACATCTTCTGTAATGCTGACAGGGTGCTGAAGGGATTAAGTCATATGGGATTGACAAATTAATCCAAACAGCTGCATCTCAGCTCAGTGACCAGCTTCCTGAGTCAAGAGAGGCTGCTCGAAGCCTCCTCCTGGAGTTGCAGAATGTGTATCGGAAATTTCATGATCTCTCACCAATGGCAGTATCCGAGAATCCCAAGATGAGTTCTTGGGAGAATTTATGTCACTCAAAACTCTCTCCTTTAAGTGCTCAAGCTGTCTTGCGTGTTACCAGTATCTCTTGAGAGGGGCTTGTTATGGGTTCTTGACACCAGAGTATAAACACACGAATTGATGGTAGTATTTTTCCCACTTATAGCATATTTGAGTTTCAGCAGGCTTACCTTTATCCGCATTGTTTAGATTTGTTTAATATATATATTTTTTTTTACTCTCTGTAAATGATTTGAAAAAGATGTCTGGATTTGAGATTATTGCACTTAGTTGAGCCAGAAATTCTGACACCCTATCATATATGTATACTCTGCTAGGCCTCTGCCAATTCTTAATGTATCTGTAGGTATCGTATTCAATCTTTAAATTTTGTTTCTTGCATTTGCTGCTTTTCCCTGTTGATGATATTTGGGGAAAAGAAAATGTGGATAATCATGCATTGTAAACATGGTAAGCTCCAGTTCTTGTTTCTTATGTTAGGCTTATCTATCAGATCTTGCCTTGTGCAGTTATAGAAGGGCTTCTGCTTTTCATTGATCTTTCTAATAAGATTATACTCTACTGTAGAGTGGATTGTGTGTTTGGTCATTCTTCCCTCCCCTCCATTTTGTGATTGATATATTTAAAGGTTAGAGTTTTTTGTTTTTGTTTTTGTTTTTGTTTTTGATCAATATTCAATGGTAAGAATTTTCTTTCTTATGAATTGTTATGATTTAGTAACAGTGCCTGAATACCCAAGAGCTAGGGCAAAATTGTAATGATCCACTCATCCCTTTACTATTTAGTAATTTAACTATGAGGTTACCATTGCAAATACATGTCTCCCTGTGTTGTCCTCTTTTTCTTCTTTTCATCATTACAAATACACTTATAACACCTTTTTGGAGGTCGTTGTCATATGGGACTTTTAACACTTAGCGATTTTAGAGGTATGGAGATATTTATATATTCTCTCAACTCATTATTTATAGACAATATGGGACTTTTAACACCTTTTTAACAAATTTTTGTTTGAATAAACATAAACACGAAACTGGTGTGCTTCTGGGGGAAGAAATGGTGGTAACTCAAAGGTTGTATAAAACTCTTTCCTATTGGTGGGTGACTTGACAGATAGATCTGAGGTCGTTGTCATATATTAACACCAGTGCCTAATTAAAGGATAATGGCATTTTCATAATTATTTTTATTAATGTTACAACCCTTAATTATATTTTAATATCATTGTTATCAGATGAAATTATCATTAATGATTAATGAAAAATAATTGTAAATAATTATTTAAACGTGATAGTGATGCTTATCTGCTCTCTGCTTATACGACTTAATCATACTTCTACTTAGAAATTTTTTCATTTCTCTTATTAGAAGCTAATCAAAGCATTTATGTGACTTAATGACGAGTCTCTAATCTCTACTAACAAAAGTGGTTAGATTCCCTCTCCCTTTCCTCTTCTCGATTTTCTTAATACCTTTGTTTTTTTAGAGTATTTTATTAATACTTAATAGTAATTATGTTTTTCTACATGAAATACAATTAGTTGTTTAATGTGATTTTTTTACAAAGCTCAATCAGCCATATTTCCATAATATTTGAAAATACTGGGTGACAGCGCATGTTCTGACACTTACATTATATATTAATTTTTGTTATAGATTAATTATATTACTATTAAAAGATGATAACTTGATACACAATTATTTTATTTTTTTCAATAAATATTCGTTCTTTATAGTGGGATAATAAAATGAGTATAAAACTCAAATATGTACAATAACTTTATGATCATGATATATTTTTACCTTAAAAATTATTCTTCCAAGATTTTAAACTAACGTAATATAAGATTTAAATTTTACCCATAAATATTGTGTGAGTTATAAGTTAAAAATTATACTACAATGTTAATGATCACTGATAATACAACAATTACCTAACTCAGTGAAATGATCTAACAAAAAAAAGGGGGGGTTCAAGCTGGAAAATAAATAAATAAGTGAGACACTATTGACAAAAGCATACCAATGAAACACGGACATATGCTCTAATTGGGTATTGAAATAATGAATAGAATAAATAAATAATTATAAAAAATAAACATATATAACCTATAACCAAAAAAATAGTTCTAATTAGAAAAAAAATTAATATTAAATAGATATAAATAAACGTATTTTAATTCAAAAGAAGTTTAATATGAAATGATATGTAATATTTAAAAAAATATATATATCAAAAAGATACAGTTGATTACATGAAAAGTGGTGGTTAGTTTTTTAGTTTAGAAAATGTAATTTTAACTCATTTTGTTTGTAAAAATGTATTTTTAAATTTATTTGCTTGTAAAAAATATACTAAAATAATAAATAAGTATTTATTTGTCCTTATCTTGCATATTTTTTTACAAGTATAGAGACTTTAAAACATTTTTTCATAAGTAAAGAAATTTAAAAACATATTTTATAGTAAAGAAATTTAAAAACATATTTTATAAATTAAAAAACTAAATGACACATATTATTTAAATAAAGAAACCAATTTGACTTTCTACAATTTCTTTTAATAATAAAAATATATAATAGCTCTAATCCATTATACACTCAACTTGTAGCTTATATTTTTTAACGCAAGACTTGTTTGTACATTTAAGAAACCCCTCGAATGAGAACACATTGTTACTCTTAGATTTTAATTATATCCTAATATTAAAGATCGATCATTTAACTACATTCTAAATCGACATCTATATTCCACCGAGTTAACACACGTGATAAAAAAAAATTAAAAAATCCATACCAACTTAATCAAATCTTGATAGTTCAAATAAATCTATAATAATATCGTATAATTCTCGTTGCGATTCAACATGGAACCTATCATTTATTTGGATTTAGCGTCACCTATGGGTTCATTTTCACCTTAAGAATCTATCTTATATACACTTATAAAATGTAAATTGGGCTCCAACTTTGATATCACTTGTTGTATTTGAGACTATAATTCAAAATATTAACATATTATCTATCATAATTGTATACTCATATTTTTTTCAATATAATACTTACTTTATTTATTTTTATTATTCTTCCAAATAAATATTTGGATTTAAATAAAATATGTTCAGCTCCAGCTGTAAATGGAATAATTGCTTGTACATAATAGATGGCAACTATTGTACTCGCAATCAGATAACATTCTTTTACAATATGATTTATTCAATTGTCATAACAAAACAGAAATGAACCCTCAAAATTGACGGACACTTAGACTAAGAAGACAAAAAGAAAGTCCCAAAATTCCAATTAATTTGCTGTAATGTTATTGTCTCTATGTCTTTATCTTCTCCGTCCTATAAAGAATGAAAGATAAGACAATTAAGAACCGTAACAGAAGATACTCTAAATTCGGCCATTATCGTACTCTTTGGTCAAATGTATCAATCTATATTATATTACATATATAAGTTTATACCAACCATAAAATAATTTTAAATAAAAAATATCTAATTACATATTATCTTTTATATTTCATTTTAAATAATAAGGGGAAAAAGTTTAAGTTATACAACACCCGTCTTAAACTAGTAGATAAAAATATCATAAAACTTCCAGTTACAGGAGGGTATCGATATAAAAATATAGGTTGATATTTCCAATAATATTATCTTCTATATTCCTTTAATATTTAAGGAAGATTGAAGTTTGAATATTTTCAAAAATCTTAATCTTTTAATCCTTGAATATATCATAAAACTTTTAATATGCGCTTCTTTGTTCACCCACTCCATCTTGAAAATATAATATATACAATTCATTCAGTCTTCCATTGAATTTTTAATGACGTAAATCATATACTTTTATTTCTCATAATTTAGCTCCTCTGTTTTTATAAAACAGAGCTACCTAGTACCTAAGCCTTCCATAGATAGCATATTCTACTCTTTCCTCTCTTTCAACCCTCAAAATCCAACTTTTCTGAAAATTGTTTTTTCATAATTCCTTGTGAGATTTTCTTACATTGATTTCGATTTCTGAGAAGGAAGTCATTGATGGACTAAGGCCTTTCAAGTATCTTTAGAGCAAATAAATTAAAGATAATAGCCAAAAACATGAGTAAAAAAAAGGGCATGTTAAATTCTCTCTAAAGAATTATAACCCCAATAGAGAGCACTTATTATGAGTGTTGCAGCAACACAGATTATGGTAATGGTAATCGTATTATCTTTAATATTGTTATTTATGGGAATAGGACTATTAGTCATAGTTCATATTTGCATAGTTGGAAGAGCTTTCAGAAGAGGATTAATTGGTAATGTTACAATAATTGAGACAAATCATCAACGTAGCATTGGAAACACAAGCATGTCCAAAGATGACTTAGAGAAGCTTCCCTGTTATGAATATATTACCAAAGACTCATCAACTAGTAGTAGTCCAGTGGATTGTGCAGTTTGTTTAGAGAGCTTTAAGATGGGTGAGAAGTGTAGAATGTTACCCTTATGTAAGCATAGTTTTCATGCTCAATGTGTTGATGAGTGGCTCTTGCAAACACCCATTTGCCCGATTTGCCGAGGCTGTGCAGATTCTCGTCGAATTGAAGGCTCGATTTTAGATGAAGAGATGAGCCATTTCAGTACTGATACAAGTTTGGATAACTTAAGAGCAAGCCAGACTACAGAAAGCAGCAGCAATTTTAGCATTGGTATAAGTTTGGATAGCTTAAGAGATAGCCAGAGAATAGAAAGTGGTCATTTCAGAGATGTTAGAATCAATATTGGGGAGAATCAAGATACAGAAAGTCATCATTGCAATGATATTAATAATGGGTTGAGAGAAATTCAATCTCTTGAAAGTGATTATGTTGTAGAGATGGGGCTGGATTCAAATCCCACGGATTAAAACTTAAAACTAGATGTTTGTGCTTGCTGAAATTGTAAATAAATCTCTTACTTTACATGAAAAATGGAATCAAACGAGAAAATTTGGATTTTTGTAAAAGCCGAATGCAAAATATGATTTGGGATAGGAATTAGAGTTTTGCTGGTGTAATACTAAAATCTTACTCTTTACCACTATTATTACATAGCCATTAGTAAAAATTTGAACTTCGATCGACAATATGAGCCTTAAAGTTTGAACAAGGTAGGTAAGAAATGAAGAAAATATGAGCGAATTTCTTGAATAGATTGAGATTTCAGAATGTTATGTCACTACGTGAGTTTCATTTATTAAATTTAATATTTTTATAAAAAAAATTGAAAAAGGTAGAAAAAAAATATTTTAAAAAAATTAACAACGAGAGAGAGAGGAAGAGACTTGGTGAATGAAATGAAGAAATTTAAATTAATTTATTATTATTATTTTTTTAATTTAAATAAGATTTTATATTTTTATATGTTTTTTTACTTAGTATAGATTTTTATTTTTTAATCATCACAAAAATAGTAAATATTTAAATATATTTTTTACTTTGCTATTTAACTTTAAAGGGTATTTCATCGATTTAGCAAAAAAAAATAGTTAAAGTTATTAATGATAAAGATTATTTGTGATAATATATCAATCTCAATGTTATTATTGATAATTTTTTAAAAGTTAAGAAATTTGTAAAGAAAATACAAACCTTAGAAATAAGAGTGATTTTTTATATATATTTTTTTATTTAAGAGAAAAAGGAAGAAACAAAATACGTCACTACGCCTTGCAAGATTGTGTGTTTACTGTCGGCAACAGCTTTCCTTTAACTTGTGAAGAACTTGATAGATATATCACTTTCTTGATTAAGGTTGGTCAACTGCTTTGTCTTCGAATTTTATCACATCCGGAGTACGAACTAAATTTAAATTTTATGAAATATACATAATTTTTGACAATTTCACAACAGTATTTTGTGATTTCTTACCTAAATTAAACTCAAATACTAACAAGTTAATTTCGAGTTTTATAAAACAAGGCCCTAACCTAACCTATGATATTAATTTCTGGTTTGGGCTTCCGCTTAATTTAAAAAACCCAGCTCAATAATGACCCAAATCAGATATTTTATGCTTGAGTTATATTTTATTACTTATTTGTTCCATAATTTTTATTGTTAGATTTTTAACTATAGTATCAATTTACTTTAAATTTGTAAGTTTTTAAGAACAAAGTTTACATTGATTATTGACTAATGCTTTCTTGATTACGATATTTTATCTTCAACAACAATTTTCAAACTGTCATCAGAAACTGCAGGTAAGAATGTGATTACATCTTTAGGTCATATTCTTAGGTATATCAAATTGGAACTTGTTAAATTCACATCCAATGTGACGTTAACTACATAAGGGAAGTTCTTGAAGTACAAAAGAAACTAATGATCGACACTTCTCCAATTCTCCCTTAACCTGCAGCGAAAAGTCATCATTGACGTCGTCATCATCCCAATCATCTTCCCAGTGCTGTGCAGTTGTGTTCTTTCCTTCTTCGATCTGATCCAACTCTGCTAGTATAAAGTAAAAAACCATATCAAAACACAAGCATTGTAAACTACGCTTCTTTAATTCCCACATCCAAACAATAAACTAAATTACATAAAACCTTTAATGAGATAAAAGCCAAAACACTATCAAAATGTTGGGTTGCATGGCCAAAACCAAAAGCAAAGAACATTAGTATAGACGTTTTAGATTATTTGGTTTGGATGAGTTTTTGGATGTGATGCTGCTTTAGATTTGAGTGTATTTTGAGATCTTAGTATATTCTTGGGATATAGGGTATTATTGGATATTAAGTTAAGACTTGTATTCAACAAGTAATATTAATGAATTTATTTGTCTAAAGACGTGGATTGGGTTAATTTCTAGTGTCTTTTTTTTCTTTTGCTTCCGCATTTGTTTGTTGTATTTGGTTATTTTGGTCCTTCTGTTGTGCCCAACTAAAAACATGTGAACTAAATTCCGTCTACTAAGGTAAATGAATCTATCCCGCGGTACAAAACCAAGAAGAGAAACAACAATTACACCATAGGTAACCGACTAAGTTAAGAAATAAAGACCAAGGGCACCACTCACGATTAACATTGAACCCAAAGAACAATCATTAGCATGGATATTTAGCACTAATACAAGCACATCGGACATCAAATTTTTCAGTAATTTTCTTACATGAATGCTACCATAGACCTTGTGCTTCTGTCAAGGGCACCACTCACGATTAACATTGAACCCAAAGAACGATCATTAGCATGGATATTTAGCACTAATACAAGCACATCGCACATCAAATTTTTCAGTAATTTTCTTACACGAATGCTACCATAGACCTTGTACTTCTGTCAAGGAAGTTAAGAACCATTTACACAGCACAAAGATCTTCTCCAGAAAGATTACAATAATCAGCCTTGTCAACCCCAGATAAGATTTATTGTTTTGGTTCAAAATAACAATCAGCAACGTGAAAGTCCAACTGGATCAAAGGTAATATTTTTTATGCTAGTACGATATGCCAACTAGCAGATAACATTTTCATTCAAACACTGAAGCAAAGCTACCTTCAACCTAGTGCCTCCAAGAAAAAAAAAGTAACAGCTGCCAAAAAGGACCCATAGCAGGAAAAATTCTAGATAACCCTTGCCCCCCTCAGCAGAAGATGATAGTGGGACGAGGATGCTTGTATTTCTGCATGCACTCTTTGATCTCCCAAAAGTATTTCACTTGCATAATGTGTTGAAACATGAAATTTTATGTCCTCATCGTCTTACCATTAAAAGAAGAAGCCTTGCCATCATCTTAATCAGCGTTATAGTATCAAACCCAAGAAGCTCACATTCATCTTTACAGAACAATCAACAGAAATAGCTATAGCAAACAAGTCCAAGAAAATAGTAATGCTAAGGATTCTATCATGGACGCTCAACGCTTGGGAAAAATGTAATCAATTCTAGCTACCCAATTCAACATTACCATTAAAAGCTGGACATTGTAACGAAAATAATTGTATGGTTCACAACCACAAAAATTAACGAAACGAAATGACAACATAAATTTTACGACAAAAAGACTTCAAAGGAATCAAGCATACAGTTATACATAGCGGAAAGGAACGAATTTGCAGAAAAAACATAAAAAAGGTTCCAACAATACCTTGGCCGATCTCAAATTCTTCAAACTCGTCGTCGTCTTCCAATAAATCGACCTTTGGGTCTTCAGATGCTACCTTTTGATCCTTATCCATTTTGAACAAACCCTGCAATGAAGATTAAACTATATCATAAAAATTTTGATAGTGAAATTTAAAGAGAAATAACAGATGGAAAGGAAGCAATCTAACAAAACCCTAAACCTTAAATTAAAATCACTCACTTTATTCTCCCTTAATCGCAAATTCCATTACCATAACTCTAACCTGTCACTGTGCTTCTGCACAAATAAAGAATCTAGAATCCGGAGACTTAGACGTCTGCACCTGAAATTTCTTCTTTCAAACCGATGGGAGAGTCCGTATTCCGTAACAAAGTGATGCCTAATGGCTACGGTAACCAAAATAGATAATCTTGGGCTGCAAAAAGTAATTACCACCTTATATTTGATCGGCTACCCAAGAGGTCCAGCCCACCAAATAGTTCGGCCTGACCCAAATAGACTAACTCTAGTTCATTTGATCAAAGTTAATTTGTTTGAAAAATTAATCCCATGTTATCTAAATAATTAAAATTTAATTTAAATAATATTTAATTAAAATAAATTCATTAAAATATTTAATTCATTGTATTTGTAGTAAACCTTGAAGTCATAATTATAATCACTAACCGTGAAATTTTACTCTTATTAATCCTATTTTAATTCACTAGCAAATCAAAATCACAATTTTCTTGAAAATTTGTATTATAAAAATTATTCAATCTGGTTAGGTCTATTGTCATTTTTCTCCTTTTTTTAACGTCTTCAAGCTACTTGTATGAAGCAAGTATTAGAGTAAATAAATATTTCATATTGATAAAAGACAATACAATAAAAGAGTTTATAAGTAATATAGACATCTTCACCTATTTGGTTAATCTTTCGAGATTGAAAGTCCCATTATTCTTATAAACTCTTACACCAAATACTTTATGTTATATATCGGTGAGAATAGTACCTAAAGGCATGTTGAATTTTCTTGATATAAAATTGCTTAAGTTGCTTGTCAACAACTTTAGGTCCTAAGCTCAAAGTGCAAAAGCTTCAATTTTGGTAATGGCTTTGACAATCCTAGTTCAAGAAGATAGGTTTAGGTTAGAGCTTGGCACTAGTGCCTAAGTTAAGAGTTTCTCGTTATAGAAGTCATCATATCCAATAGTGATAGAATTGTAAAATCTAAACCCATTTTATTGGTTTAGGAAGCTCTTAAGGTGCCTCTTATAATAAACAATATCTCATCTATTAGATCACCTTCGTGAAATATGTATAAACCATGGATGCTAAAGGATGAGACAATGCTATCAAGTATTGCATCAAAAAGTTGGTCATCCATTTTGTGAGAAAAATGATACATCTATAATGAAAGACGATCATTTAATTATGAAGTATACATTGAAGGATGCTTATGAGCAACGATTAGATTTCTCGGTTATATTGCAATCAATCATTAACCCTTTGAAAAAATAGAATAATCACTTGCACTTTGGAATATGGATCAATATGTTAAGACACAGAAAATAAAAATATGTGATATAACACATAAATAAATGGAGTAAAATATGATCTATAAGTAATAGAATAACATCAATAAGAAAATAGAAAGCTTTATACCACTTTTAATTATTTTTTAATACCCGAAGAATCTATAATTCATCACATTTGTAAAATCAAAATCAACCTATAAAATATCGGTTAGAAAATATTTGACCAATTTATTTATGTCTGTTTGATAGGTTCAATTTGTGGTTTACTTATTTTTAAGTGAATTTTCAATAATTTTGTTTTATGTTAATGTTAAATTAATAAATAATATTTATTTTTTAATCAACAATTTAATTAAAAAATTATTTATTAGTATTTAAAATATAATTATGTATTAATTTTCAAATAGATAATAACTTTTGAAAATGAGTAAACTATTGAAAATAAAAAGTAATTTAAATTTTTTATTAGTTATCGTAAACTTTTTAGAAATGAACATAAGAGAAGAATAATATAAGTTGTTTCATCTTCTCAAATGATATAAAAAATTTAACTAAAATTCGATGATTATAAACATATATGATATATGTAATATAAATTTATAAATTAAAAAAAATAAATATGTATATTAATAATATATAGATCGGTTCGATTAAGTGTTGATTTGTAAATTTTAAAACCTTAACCAACCTCACACATCAATTTTTACATTTTTAAAACCAAAATCAACATATTTAGACCTATATAACATAAAATTAGATTCAATTTGACTTGATTTAAGTAAATGAGTTGGTTTATTGATTATTATGTCCACCAATAATACCAGATAACATTTTTTTGCATATATAAGAGAAGCAAGACTTTACATAAGGTTAATATGACAACAATTGTCAGGGTTTTGGAATTTAGATTAATGAAACAAGATGTTTCAGTGACTACACAAAGAAGAATGAGAATCAATGCAAATAATACATGTATATTTCCAATCATATAAGCAAACAATATTAAAACAACAACGCAAAGAATAATGGAAAACGATGACTCGCCTAGATATTTGTTTATTTTGATTTTCTTTTCATATAAATCGTAAAGATAAAAAAAAATAGTTATTTATTAGTAAAAAAATTTGTTTGATTTGTGCATAAAGAGTAATAAGTGATAATTTATATATATTTTAATTTTTATTTATTTATTGGATATTTTTATTAAATTTATTTGATTAGGTAAATATACTTAGAACAAAATATAGATTTACGTAACAATGTGGATATACCTAGAACAACGTGAATGCACTTAGCAAAATAGCACACAAAATAACACCATTTTGAACCAACATCGATTGCATGATGCCTCTCTTTAGTGTCTTTTCCTTCATATGTGTTCCAAAAGACGTGTTGTTTAGACCAATCCTCAACTCCACTCAAATAACACATTGTTTGACCAATAGCCTCTTTCACTCTAACATCGCATCATTTATTGTTTATATGATGATCCATTCAGGTGACATGTGACATGTTGTGGTGCATCCATTCCATCTGATAACTAAGTGTTAATTTGACTATAAAACCTAAAGAAGGCTTATATATATATATATATACTAAAAAAATATCATTTTAAAGAGAATGGTGCGAGAAATTTAGAAAAAAATAACGAAAATAAATAAAATAAATTATCTTAGAGTATTTTAGAAAACATTTGAAGAAAAATTTAAGAACAAATCTAAGTATTGGTGCATCTAATCGATTTGGCTTCACTTTCTCATTAAGTAATAAGATTTTTGTATCTTGTTTTTCTTTATAATTATGAATTATTTAGCTATCTTATTATATGTGTTAAATTTTATGTCAAATTAAATATTCATTGTGACGTGGTTAATTACAGACTTAAATTATGATTTAATATGAATTATGTTATGATTTGAATAAAATTTCAATTATGAGTTTCTAATGTATTTAATTTCGTATTTGAATGTCAAAGCATACTAATTCTCAAATTAGTTGTACAATTAATTCAATATTTAATTTTATTTATTATTAGATTATAAAGTTAGCATGAAATTGATAAATTTTGTAAATGAAGTAACAAATTATAATTTTTGTTATAATTGAAATTAAATACTTAAGTTGTAAATTATTAACGATATCAATTTTATCTAATTTAATTATTACTTTTTATTATAATGCAACAAATGAAATAAATCTAATTGTCATGATCCTAGTTTGTTCATGAATTAGGTTGATTGATAACTAAGTTTTTTAGTCAATTATAAAGTAGGATAAAATAGAAATATTTTGGTGATTTTAAATTACTAAAATTAAAATTGAGAATAACAAAAAAGAAATCTTAAAATTATATAATAAATTTAATATTTGAAAACTAAATGGATAATAACAACATAAATTTAATAGTAATCTAATGGTGAGAATAATTATATAATCACGTGTTTTTCTTATTATTTTAAATAAATTCATAATTACATTTTATTTTATTGTTTTACAAAAACATTTAAAAATTCTATTTGTAATATTTAAATTAATAATTAAAATTTAAAAATTTTTAATCTTTTAAGGATAAAATTTTTATTTGTAATTATATTTATAAAGACGTAATTTTAAAAAATAAAGATAAATATTTAATAGATAAAACACATCATAGCACTTCACTTTGATTAACATTCTAATTGATTCCAGAAAAAAGGCTAAAATTTATATGATATTGTCAATGTGCACGGATAAAGATGCTATCGATATGCACAGATACAGTTTGTTGTAAAATCATACCTTAATCTTTTCAAACCTCACGAATGTAGGTATAACTTCACAGTAAGTCGTGAAGATCGATGCAACATCATCATTAGTGAAAGCATCTCCAAACATTTCAAACTATGACCATCCAGAAAACTAGCGAGGCAAGACTTTAGTTGTATATCGTTCTCTTTGTCAGACTCTGTTCTCCTGTCAGTAAGACTGTCATTCTAACAAGAATAGATTCGATGTATAGCCTCTAGTATCTACGTGATCAAAATTTATTACACTCAAATTATAATATGTATATGATTACTAAATAATAGCAGGAAAAAAATAAAATCAGTTTAACAAATAATTTAAATAATATAAATAATTAAAAAATAAAATATTAATTAATAATAGAAAAATTATAACGGTGTTGCTCTATTTATTCAAGATTATTATATTTTTCTCCTGATGTTATAATACAAACATACATATATAATACAAAAATCTATACACATAAATAATAACACATAATAACAAAAATACAAAAATTACACATAAATAATAACACATAATAATAGAAACAAATATGAATAATAAATGTGTAATATTAATAGAAATACTTACAAGAGTAAATGAAGTGGCAAAATGAAAGAAATGAAGAAAAAATCATGTTTTGTAAGTGAGAAATGAGTATAAATTTTTAAGTATTTTGCTTAAAAAAATAAGGAATTTAAAAGATTAGTTAGAGATGAAGAAAATTTACTAATCGACGCTGAAATTGGTAGTCGTAGGTGACTGTAAAATGAGAAAGAGTGGAGGAGAAGTAGAAGAAGTTTTGGGTTTTTGAGAGTTATACAATGCTTGAAATAGTTTATATCTGTGGAAGAAAGAAGAGAAACAAATTTATGTACGTATGTAGCGTCGGTTCGACACGTTAACCGACACTACGTCCTATGTGGATAGCGTCAGTTCTACATCGAACCGACTTTAAATTCATTAAAAGTTGATTTTTAAAAAACCAACTTTATATATCGACTTAAATATCTCGTTTTGTAGGAGCGATGAAAAGAAAAGTAAAATGACATAAATGTACAATTACAAACAATACGTAATTGCTTACACGATTGGCTAGCATGAAGAATGAGGTTGTATGCATCACTAGCTCAAGCAGTTTTAGCAGCAATACCAATAGCTTTGATAATTTTCTAATTCGAGGGAATATGAGAAACAACCTAGGAATGTATTGAATAAGAACAAAAAGATTTGCGTCTTTTTGGTCTGTGCCTTAAATCTTAAGGTTTTTAAGCCTCTAGTTTAGTGAGGCTATAGCTTCAAGCATTACCTTTATTAAATTGGGTCCATGGGTTACTCATAAAATTTCAATCGAATTTCATTAAAAAATTAAAGAGGCAGAAAGTTATAAATAAGAATATATATATATAGCATCAATATAGCTATTTGGTGGGAAGATTTGGTAACACCAAAAGATTTGGAAAAGGTTCTCCTCAATTTCGTCTTTGGCTTTGAGTTTTGTAAAGTGTTGCTTGAGTTGGCATAATTTTGACGTTGGAGTTAGGATTATTCTATTCATCTTCCATGGCGAATTCTAGCGAGGAATTGAATTTTGCTGGTGAGAAGAAGAAGTAGAGACGAAAAAGTAGAAGAAAAACAGTCCGAGATCGAGAGGTGCACGAGGATGATGATTCATATAATGATGAATTATTATGGAGTTATTTTGATGGAGATCGAGGAGGAAGAAGAAATGTGTGTTAATGTTACAGAGAGAGAATGAGAAAGGGAAAAGAAGTGAGACTTTCGTGCGAAAATTTCGTAAAGCACGTTAACTTTGACCTATTTACAACTGCAATATAAATTTAATATTATCCATATTTATTCTAAGTTAACCCACTGCATCCAATTTGATTAACGAGCTTTATCTCAAATGTAAAGTTTTTTTTTTATTTATGTGAAATATTAAGTTTGCGTGATTAATATAATATTTTTTTAAAAACTATAATCTAAACCCGTCCAACTTATAATGTTCGATTTTTCTTCTTTTATTTGATTGGATTGGTCCCCGAAACTCATAGATGGGAAATTACACATGAACTAAAAATATGTAACATATTATATGTATATATTTTTTAAAAATATATAATACCTTATATTTAGAGATGATCGTTGAAACTAAGGTAAGTCGTCGATAAAGGTCTTAAAAATTTCAATAGAGTTGTTAAAATTTTAATAAATTTAATTATATTTTTATTTTATTAAATTTTTATATTAAAGATATTTTAATCTTTATTAGTATTAAATTATAAATTTTAGGTAAATTCTTAATAGTTTAAAAAAAGATTAAAAATAAAATAAGTTATATAATTATCGCGTTGGGAAGTCCTCACCCAAAAAATAATAATTATTATATAATGGAAAGTAGTTAAGTATTACATAAAAAAGACACAATATTATTAAAAAAATTAGTAAAAATTAAATAATAATATCTTTAATATTTTATTATTATTTAAATAAAAATTTAAATTTAAATAAAATTTTCAAAAATTATAAAAAAAATCATCTTAAAACTTATAAAAACAAAAATAACACCCTAATAAAATCGAAAGGTATTTAATTGAAAGACATTTAATATTAAACAGATTTAAATGATTATAATTTAAAATAAAATGACATATTATATTTTTTTTAATAATAAAAATGTATAAAATTAAAACAAAAGTGTTATTTTTATAATTATAAATTATAAGAGTATTTTTTTATCATTTTAAAAAATTATATAAATATTACACGATTAATACTAAAATATGACAAAAACATAATACAATTAATACCAAAATAAGGTAATCCAATAGTATTGTAACACTTATCGTATATAGCTCCCGAAGCAAGTAGGAGACAGGAATAGATTAGGTGTAATGACATAATGTTACGATTTATAAAGCGTGGAATTAAGGATAATATTGTGATTGAATTACATATAATTTATTTAAATATGTAAAAAATATTAGATATTTAGTTTTAGTTTTTATGTATTGTATTTATATTCATTCAAAAATTGTTAAAAAATATTAAAAGTTTTATATTGTCTATGAGTAATATATTGAGAGATTATATAAGTATCTTTTACCTCCAAAGTCAATTAATCTTTTAAAATATATATAATAACATTGACTTATCTTTACTTACATAATTTATATTGTATTTATATTAATTAAAAAAATTGTTAAAAGTCCTACATTGCCCATTATCATCGTACCTTTAAAAGTTATCTTATTCTCATATCTTCTTTTAAATGTTGAGTGTATGTTTATCAAAAATAAAATAAAAATTAGATTTTATGTGTTAATTAATATATATATATATATAGCAGCCAACCATAAGAATATATATCATATATATAGCAGCCAACCATAAGAATATATATCATATATATAGCAGTCCAATAACTTTCCATCCACTAATATGGGTCAGCTTCTTTAATTAAAATAACTATAGAAATAAAAAGGAAGAAAAAATCAACTGAAGTATTAGGGTAATTGTTTTTATAGGTACAAAAAATTATTGATTTTTTTTAATTTATTATTTTAATTATTTGAAAAATTATTTTAAATAACATAATTAAAATTAAAATAATAAAAACAATACAACTACTTTAAATTGAGAGTTGAATAAATTAATGTTAAAAAATATTATTTTTATTGTTATAAATTTTAATACGATTAGTTTTATGATTTTCTTTAATTACTTTTCATATAAATTTGATATATTTAATTGTTATGTTGTTACCTTTATGTCAAATTAAATAAATATGTGTTGCTGTAATTTTTTTATTTTTTAATTAAATTCTTTTTAACTTAATAAACACATATGTAGAAAAAAAAACTTAATAACCACATTGTATAGATTAATAACTTAATTTAATTATATGATTTTGGATAAACACATAATTAAATTCTTTTTAACTTAATAACCACATTGTATAGATTCTATGCATCTTCTCTTTTATTTTTTCGTTTGGATTAAATAGGCATTGTTAGGTTAGCCTAGCTCAGATTGTAGATGTTCTATTAATTGCAGGTAGGGTTCACTAAAATGTAACTCAATTAGCAAAGTTAACTCATGAATCAATCTGATGCGATAAATATTATAGAATTAATATAAATCAAATCATTAGATTGAAATATATTAGTTTTTTTATATTTTTGACTCAAATTTATTTATTTTTGTTTTAAATAAAAAATAATAATTATTATATTAAATTTTATATTTTAAATACTAATTAAATTCAAGAATTAAAATTATTTGAATAAACAATCATCGCAATTAGTTATTCAAAATAACACAAAAATTAAATAAAAATATACTATTAAATTTAACATCAATTTAAGTATAAAACTATAAATTATAAAAATTATTTAATTAAATAATAACTATGTGATTAAATAAATATTAATATAATTTACATATTTTGGTATATTAACTTCAAATTTAATCCAATAAATTATACACTTATTTAAATAAAACAAACACTAATATTTTTAATTTTTAATTTTTATTTAATAAAATTATAATTTTAAAATTTAAAAGTAATAATACAAATAGGTTGAATTATTTCGTACTGGATTTTCAATATTAAGATTCATATGATTCATACGGTCAAATCTATATAAAATAAGAAAAATAAAATACCAATTATAATACTCATTTTAATAAATTTTATAATTCATTCAAACAATAAACAAAATGACAATCTACAAGGTAAATTAAATTAATCATTTCATTCTTTAATAACTATCAGGCATCTTAAAATTTTTTTAGGGTATTTAGTCTTGAGAACAATAGTAAAAACCTCTAGTGTTTCATTATTTATTAGCCATAATTTAAAAATATTAGTAAATTGATAACTACATATATATAAAATAATATACAAAATACATATGAAATAAAATAATTATATATCATACTCAATCAACGATAATATCCTTAAGTAGTTAAAACATATTCATACATTAGACAATGACATCGAATATGAATCCATTGTGGTTGCTTTCCGAATCAACTAACTAACCAAATGCGCATATTTAGATCACATTTGAAACAATTTCAACATTAAGTCCAAAACAAATATGAATAGAGTTCACTACCATACACTAATTAATAATGAAGATGCATATGATGATAACAAAACTCAAGAAAATGTGTCATCCAAAAACGACTTAGTTATGCCTCATTAATACTTAAGAAATATCATAACCAAAAAATACACATTTCACATATCTGGGTTCAAGCGTATGACTATTATAGGCTCTTAGATATGAAAAGAATTGACACTCAAAGATGTATATTAAAATAATCTTGCTAAATACATAAACATGAGCAGGAAACAAATAAAGGAATTACAAGCTGATGTTTATTTGTTTCTCTATACAAAGAAAAAAACAAGAGTAGGAATTTAATTTACCAAAAAACAGAGAAAGAACCTAACCCAATACATGTGGAAAACTGAAAATGATGAGCATGAATTGGGTATATCATTGATGGAGATGTGGAAAACTTTCCTTAAGATAATAAAAGTACAAAAATACATCTAAGATAAGACAAACATTTCTTGAGCTAACAAGTCCCCAAAGAATAATTGAATCAATTAAGTACTATCATGCATTTAGAATGAGTAGACTTTGAGCTATTTTAAAGTGAAAGAGGAAATCATTAATAACAGAGCCTTTGAACATTGGAGAAAATGAAATATGAAATCAAAATTCAGAAAAAGAAAACCATAAAAAAATCTAACCTTGACAGGAAAAATGATGAACAATGAGAGAGGAAGAAACCAACGAAAAAATGGTTGGGAACAACGACTGGGTAAGAAGTCCATCAATTAGGAACGATGAACAATGATTGGCGTTGGGCTAAGAAATGAGACAACATTGGCATTTGGTTGAGAAACAAAATAACTTGAGAGTTGAGAGAAAATATCGTGCCGATCGAGAAATAGAGCGGAATGAGAATGTGAGACTTGAGAGGGGATGAATCGATGAAGAACATCAGTTGGGAACAACAAATTGGTAGGGAGTCCATTAGTTAGAAACGATGAATGTAGAGATGAGAAATATATATATATATATATATATATATATATGTATCAGATCAGATAGGATTGGATGATACATAGTGAAATTTACTAACCGATCTGAACTTAACAGATTGAAAAAAATTTCATTCGATCCGATCTAATCAAAACTTTCAAAAAATTAACGGATCGAATTGGTCAGATTAATCGAATGATGAAATTTTTTGTACACCATTAGATATGATTGATATATATGATGGATGATTGGATGCCAAAATGGGCTCAACCAACTTATGAAGTTAGAGTATTTATAAGTATGGTAAGTTAAATGTAAATGTGGTATATTTATTTTAAAAGCGATCGTTATGTTTTATATTTAATTTTTATAATAATTTATTTTTATTTTGTTTTTTCTTCGATTCATTTAGTTAAAATTTATTTAAGTTATAATAATTTTTATTTAATGTAATTGAAAAAATTATTTTTATCATTATACGATTATTTTTTTATAATAATTTATTTTTTAATAATAAAACTAAATTAATATAAAAACAAATATTATTTTTCTAATAAATAAAACAACAGTTATATTTTTTTATAATTATATACGTGCTAATAATTTATTTGTTTGTTAGATAAAACTTAGCTTGCTCTCTCCGAATCTCTAATATCGCATGAATAATGACAATTAGTTATTTAATTAAATAGAAAAATAATTACAATTAAATTCATGAAAGTTGTATTTTATTAATCAATCTTAATACTATCTTAATTTTTGAAAGGAGGGCGAATATCTTCCTCTTGTATTTATTAAAAAAAAATTAAGTATTATTCTTATTTTTTAATAATTTTTTAGTCATATTATTTTTAGAAAAGTAATCCAAACAAAATCATATTTATAGATAAGATCACATGATATCTAGGTGACCTTTTTTTAGGAATATATGCAATCATTCTACATACCATTTCACTTGAAAAAAGAGGATTAAAATTTCAACCCTATCAATTTTTATTTATCTTGTAAGATTTTTTCTTTTGTCTTTTTTCTGTTTGGTCATATTTTTATATTGTAATAGCAACTATAAAATTTGAAGGAGAGGGTTAGAAAGTTTAGAAGAAAAATAAAATAAATAAATAAAAATTAAAAAAATGAATAAAAATTGATGAAATTAGAGTTTCTAAAAGCAAAAAATTGGCAACAATAATTAAATTTTCTTCTTCTTTAAAGAATAGATAAGTATGTATATCATATGATTTTAAATGGTTGATTTTTTTCTTGTATTTTTATTTTTTAAAATTAATAAAAATAAAAATAAATATACGACTTAAAGTACAATTTTGAGTATAAGAATTATGATATTTTTCTATTTTTTAAATAACCTCACATTATCATATAATTAGATGCTATATTTTAATTAGTGTATCACACATTGTTTTGATAACTTGATTTCGGTGGAAAAAAAAGTTGTTATGATGTTTTCTATAAACTATATGGTTCGAATATTGTAAGTGGCTTTAAATTTTGCACCTTTTAACAATTCTAACAACGTTGAACCAAACAATTAAAATTTCAAATCCAATCCTAATTCTTAAAATATGTGTTTATGTTTGAAATAATAATAATATATACCATTTTTTTTAATTTTATTGGTAATTTATTATTTTTTAAATTATTACATTATTTACATACCTATAATTAGAACTTAAATCTCAAACTTTTTATATATTTAAGTTAACTATATGATGTTAGTTATTGAAATGCAAATTTGATTGTCTCATCTCATCTATGTACTATTTAGTGTCTTTATTAAGTTTGTAGTAAGATATTATTTTATTTCGTTTAAATATTATCTCATTTAAATTATAGCCTAATAGATTTAACTTAAAATATATATTGTATTATTTTTATTATTAGACTTATATTATAAATAATCATATATTATATTTTCTAATATTTTTATATTTTTATTTATCTTTTTTAGGTTAATTAGAAATAAATGTGATATCTTAATTAGTATCATCTTATCTAATTAAAAATTAAGTGAGATAAGATAAAATGATTTTTAAAAATAAATAAATTATATCATAAATCTTATTAATATTTTGTATAATTAGTCATTAAAAAGTTGAAAATATTATTTATGGTGATTCATTTCTTTGTATATATATATATATATATATATTCTTAGTGAGTACTTTCTTTCATATACCAAAAAGCTTGCTAGCTATATATATCCTTCTAGACGAGTTATAGAACAATTTTGTTTTCTTTCTTTCTTTTTTTTTTATAAATTATAAATAAAAAAATTAATAAATAAAATGTTAATAATGACCCAAAACAATATTAGGCCCAAAACCTAATATACTCTTAAACCCTCAGCTGTCTTCTATATATATGTGTGTATATATGTTTGTTTCTGCATAAGAAAAACAGCAACCACCAGAGAAAGAAAAGCAGCAGCAACCAAGGAAGAAGAAAACCGTGAATCAACCAAGAGAAGCAGAGAGAAAATCACCCCAAGGACAAACTCATTCATTTCACTTTCATTTGTAGTGTTTTTCTCTTTTGTACGGTAATATTTGATTTAATAGCAAGTTTGTTAATTTATCTTGCTGTATATATTACCAATAAATTAGAGGGGATATCTTGTGGGTCGATTTTGGAATTTGGTATAATTTCGCGTTCGAAATTGGTGTTTGTATCTCCATTTTGATTATTAGTGGATTTTTTTTCTTGGTGCCGTCGTTACGAGTAGTACTTTTCATATTGAAAAGTTGAACCACTTAAATCATCGTGTCCCATTTAATTTCTTAACGCTTATTACTTTTTGTCATACCCATTATTATTAATTGCGGCAACCAAAATTGGACCTGGATCTTCGCCGCAAGTGCTAATTCATAACAAATTGGTATCGAGCTATCAAGTTATTCCCGGTATTTATTGAACTGATCAAGTTTGTTCTTTTGGATCTATTTTGAGCTTCCTGGTTATCCGATTGGTTTCATATTTTCGGGTTGTACTGCTATTTAATAATATTGGGTTTTCTCATTGGTGGCAAAATATGAAATTGAGAAATTCAATGGTAGAAATGATTTTAGTTTATAGCGTATTTAAGACGCGAGCCGTATTAGTTAAAGAATGGCTCGTTCAAGACACTGAAGGCAAGGATAAATTGCCGTTTAAAAATTGAATGATGAAGAAAAAGATGCATTGATGGAAAATGCTTTGAGTTCAATTCAGCTTATCCTTGTCCTCACGAGGTATTACGCGAGGTCGTGATGAGGAATCTCCTGGCCGATTATGGCTTAAATTGGAGAATTTGTATATGACAAGTCTTTGACCATTCGGTTATATTTGAAGGGCCGCGTTTTGTATACATTCTAATGTCAAGGTACACTTCTGCATGATCATCTTGATGAATTTACTAAAATTATTCGTGATTTAAAAAAATGGTGGTGTTAAGATTGACGATGAGGATCGTGCCTTAGTTCTATTATGTTCTTTTACCTCATTCATTTGAACATTTTGTTGATACCATGCTATATGGGCGACACTATTTCGTAGAAGATGTCAAAGCAAATTTTGAATTCGAGAAAGTTGAAGAAAAGGTGTCTACAAGCAATAATGAAAATAAATAGTGGTTTATTTGTCGAGGTAGAAATCAAGAAAAAGGCACAAGGTAATAGAGGCAAGTCTAGATCCAAATCTAGAAAAAGAAAAGATAAATGCAATTATCATTGCCAGGAAGAACCGGAAAGTAAATTGTCCGAAACTCAAAGGGTAAAGGAAAATCTACCACAACGTTTTCCTGGTACTAATGATGTCAGTGGTCGGGCAGATAGTTCCGTCCGATGGTGAAAATGTTCTATCGCATCTATTGGTTCTTCTCGGAGATGTTTGGATTCTTGATCTGGGTTGTCACTTACTCATACGTGTCCAAGAGAGATTGGTTTGCTTCTTATCGCATCATTGATGTGGTGTTGTCTTGACTGGAAACAATACGTCCTGCAAGGTTACTGTATTGGTACCTGTCCGAATTAAGATGCATGATGGTATTGTTAGGACTTTGAAAGATGTTCGCCATGTTCCCGCATTTGAAAAAGAATTTGATATCTTTGGGTACTCTTGATTCACAAGTGCTATAAGTATGTCGAAGGTGGAGTTTTAAAAGTTAGTAAGTGGTGCTCTCATTGTTATTAAAGGGCAATTGTCGGTGTGGTCTCTATACGCTTCAGGGTAGCACCGTTATCGGCAAGTGTATCGCTTTCATCCTCGTCGATCAAGATTCAGACACTATTCGATTATGGCATATGCGCTCGGGGCATACGAGTGAGGTAGGGATGTCTATTTTGAGCAAACGAGATTTGCTTTGCGGGTCGTAAACCGGGAAACTTGATTTCTCGTGAGCATTGTGTCTATGGAAAGCATCGCAGGTCAAGTTCAAGACAACCATCCATAAAACGAAAGGTATTGTTGATTATATTCTTTCGCATCTTTGGTCCTTCTCGTGTCAGGTGTCTAAGGGTGGTGCCCGTATATGTTGACTCTTATTGATGACTTCTCTCACATGTATGGGTGTATTTTCCGAAGAATAAGAATGATGTATTCTCAAAATTTGTAAAATTCAAGGCTTGTATAGAAAATCAAACAAGCAAGAAAATCAAGCATTTGAGAACCGATAATGGTTTGGAATTTTGTGACTTTCTACTTTTTAATGAGTTCTGTGAAAGAAATGGCATAGTGAGACACCGCACCGTGCGTCATACACCACAAAGAAACGGAGTAGCGTAACGTATGAATAGAACTCTCTGTAAAGAGCTCGGGTTGTACGCTCTTTCAAGCCGACTTAGATAAATCCTTTGGGTCAAGCTTGTAACCACGCCCTTTATTTGGTAACCTGGCCTCCATCAACCGCACTGAGTCAAGACCCCGAGGTATTCTTTGATACCGCTAATTATTGATTTGAAAGTTTTTGGTTGTTCCGCTTACGCTCATGTTAATGATGGTAAACTTGAGCTCAGGGCATTGAAATGCATATTTTCGGGGTATCCTTAGGGGTGAAAGGTTATAGATTATGGTGTGTTGAACCCAAGTCACCTAAATTTTTGATTAGCAGAGATGTTAAGTTTGATGAGTCTTCATGTTGCAAAAGAAAAAAGAGTCTATCAAGTTGGACAGATAAAGACCACTTGCAGTAATAGCAAAGCGGGAGCTCGAGAGTGGAGCTCCCAGCCAAGTACACAGAGGCACTTCGGATCAACCATCCTGGACGAGATAGGACGTTTCTCGCTCAGCGATGTGGCGGAAAGAAGCATGAGCAACCATACGCATGTCGCAGTGGTAAAGGAATAAGCAGAGATTAGATGCCCTCGGAGGTACGCGTTGTACGCAGACTTAGGTTTCTTTTGCATTGTCTGTGCGTAGTCTATTGAGGTGCATAAACCTTCTAGTTATCAGCGAAGCCGTCACTTGTGATGAGTCCGTTCTGGTTGGTCAAGCTATGAATGAAGAGATTGAATCACTTCATAAGAATCATACACGTGGAATTGGTGAAACCGCCTTAAGGGCTAGAAGATTGTTGGAAACAAACGGGTCTTCAAGAAAAAGGAAGGTATACCCGAGGTCAGTTAGGCCAGTTCAAGGCACGTGTTGCCGCAAAGGGCTATTGTCGAAGAAAGGTATTGACTTCAATGAAGTTTTTTCTCATGTTGTGAAACATAGCTCTATTCGTGTGTTGCTTGCTATGGTTGCATTGTTTCGACATGGAATTAGAACAATGATGTCAAAACAAATTTCTCTTACATGGTGAGCTTGAAGAACAAATATATATGCATCAACCGAGGGGTTTGTTGTTCCGTGTAAGGAAGATCATGTTTATTTATTGAAAAAGTCTTTATATGGTACGGGCCGAAGCAATCTCAAGGCAAATGCATAAGCGGCTTGATTCTTTTATGATTGATCATGGTTACTCATGGTGATTATGATAGTTGTGTTTATCATAAAAGATTCCAGATGGTTCATCGGTTTTATTTGTTGCTTTACGTTGATGACATGCTTGTGCTTCTAAGAATAAGTCCGAGATTCGTAAATTAAAGTCTCAATGAATGGTGAGTTTGAAATGAAAGATTTGGGTGTAGCGAAGAAAATTTTTGGGCATGGAAATTTACAGGATGTACGGGCAAGCTTTATTTGACTCGAAAAGTTATTTTGAAAAAGTTCTTGAACGTTTTTGGCATGAAAGATTCTAAACCTGGCGAAAGACGCCGTTAGTCGCGCATTTTGGACTTTCTTTGGATTTGTCACCACAGAAGAAGAAGAATCCGCATACGTCTCAGGTTCCATATACTAGTCCGCTGGGAGTTTGGCGTGACGCTTATGGTTTGTACTCGTCCGAGATATTTCACACGTTAGTGTTGTCGCCAGATATACGAGTAATCCTGGTAAGGTCATCGCGTTAAAGGAAATGGATACTTCATTTCGAGAGGTACATCTAATTTTGGTTTGGTATACGATGGAAGTTCTAATACCGGGTCATAAAGTTGTTATCGGGTTACGCTGGATTCCGATTACGCCGGTGATCCGGATAGAAGAAGATCTCCGATTGTGTTAGCTCTTCACTCTTCTCATCAGGCCATTAGTCGAAGGCTACTTCATCTGATTGCCGCTTTGTCTACGAAGTTGAAGCGGCAGTTGTAAAGCGATGAAGAAGCCATTTGGCTTAGAGGTTTGGTTTGTGATTTGGGTTTACAAATGGTGATACTTGTCAGATTAAGGATGATAATGTCAGAATACTGATACACTTGACTAAGAATACTACGTATCATGAAAGAATCCAAACACATTGATGTCGAATATCATTTCGTCGGTGACATTGTCTCCCGAAGTCTTATGTTGTTAATAAGATACCACTACGTAGAATCCGGTGATATGTTAACCAAACTAGTTCCATTTAATAAGTTCAAGCATTGCTGACTTGATTGGTATTTGCAAAAGATGATCACCGGCTTGACGACGGTTATTTTTGGTAATCCCAGGAATTTCATTTGAAGAATTTGTTTTCTCGTTTTCGAGCCGCGCGAGATTTGTTAATAATGGCCCAAAACAATATTTGCCCAAACCTAATATACTCTTAAACCCTCACCGCTTCTATATATATATATATGTGTATATATGTTTGTTTCTCGTATAAGAAAAATAAGAACACCAGAGAAAGAAAAGCATCAAGCCAGCACAAGAAGAAACCAAGTGAACCAACTAAGAGAAGAGAAAATCACTACGACAAACCTGTCCCATTTCAACTTTCATTCAGAAGTTTACCGTTTATGCGGTAATATTTGATTTAATACAGTTTTTAATTTATCTGCTATATATATTACCAAGAATTAGAGGATATCATGGATCGATTAATTTGCAGATAATTTCATGTTCGAAAATTGGTGTTATATCTCCATTTTGATTATTAATGATTTTTTTTCTACAGACTGTCAATGAAAGAGACTTTTCATATCAAAGTTGAGCAACCACTTAAATCATCGCTATTCCATTTAATTTATCGCTTATTACTTTTGGCTGCTACTCCATTATTATTAATTACAAGAACCAAAATTTAACCTGGATCTTGACATGATCTTAATTCATAACATAAAAAATTATATTATTTTAATATTTTTAAAATTAATAAAAAAATTATTAAAATAATATATTTTATTCATAATTAACGTTATACCAAACGATAACAAAGACTTATTATGGATAACCTCCATTGCACGACTCCCTATCTAATATATATTTATCACAAATTGATATATCAAAGACCACAATAATTTTGGCAAAAGCAGCCCTTCATGCATCCTTTGAATCTCTTATTTGCCGATCCATTAATGCCTTAAAAAGAAAACAAAGAAAGGAACATAAAGTGAGTGTATTTGATTGAACGATACAAGATGATAAAAATTGATATTTCAATCTCAAATATGGACTCTACTACTAGAATTGATAAGATATTCCAAATCAGATTCCAAAATCGTACACGAAATGGAAAAAGAAAAAAGAAAAAAGAAGAATAAGAAAGTAAGTTGTCGTGGGAGTGGGGTTACCCGGCCACTATAATATAAAAAGTAACATGACAAATATGAATGAATGGGATGAAAAATTATACATTAATATTAAATCAATCTTCATATGTGTGTTGGAGAATAATAATAATAATAATAATAATAATAATAATAATAATAATAATAATTCATATATATATATAAATTTTGATTTTTATAATTATGATATGTTATTAATTTAGATAATTTATTAAATAATAATTATTTGGATTATATAAATTATTATTTTTTCAAAAAAAGTATTTATTATTTTTAAAAATTTATTTAAATATATGATAACATATTATTTTAAATTAATAAAATATAAATTAATGTAATTACTATTTTTTTTTAAATAACACATATTTTCAATTTTAGTATGTAGACAGTTGTCTTAACCTTCACCACAATTCGATATTGATGCGTGAGTCGCTTCCCTCAAATTCATTGTCTTAATCATGTATCTTGATATTTTTATAATTACGCGCACAACAAATATTTTTTTAATAGAAACGTGCGCAACAAAATTGTCGTAAGCAGATCACCTTATCTAATCTTTGGCTTCTCTTATTACAAGTTTTTAGGTAATTTGTATAAGAAGATATTAAATTAAGATGATAATTCAGGTGGGCCTCAGATCATAATTATCACATTTCCTTTGTTTTTTTTAAATAATGATTTTATACTAAAAACGTATAAAAAATTTGTTTTATTTTTATTTTAATATCATAATTATTAAACAAATTTATTAATAACTATACATCGTGTATTATTTTTTAAAACAACAGATAATAGGTATGCATCGATTATTATGAAAAACTATCCGAAATTAGAAGTATATATTCATAATTAATTATATTAATTTTTATTAAGTATTTATACTTAAAATATTATATTATTATTTATTAAAAAATAATGAATATTTTTTTTAAAAAAATTAATTTAATTATTAGCATCCATATTTATAATATCGAAAAATTACTCATTCATTATGAAATAAGTGGGTATGGTCTGGTAAAAATGTAAAGGTAGTTCCAACAATTTTTATAAAAACACCAATAAAGATGTAATTAGTGAGAGTATATTCGAGTCTGAAATAACACCTCTTGTAGTCTCTACTTAAACAAATTGCGGCAAAACCATTCCAGAAAGTGAAAAACAAACTCAAACCCATCACCATTTTGAGATTCCTACCCGAAAACTATCCTCCTTTTCCTTTTATCTTTTCCGGATTAATCTATTCTAGCTCCAATTCCAACCAACTCCCTCCTCGTTCTAATAATATTGTATGTATTCGTATTATGATGTTCCTTGTCAGTTCTTACCAATTTGTTTGCATCGGAGGATCTTGAGCTCCTCTCTTGCTCTCTCATAAAGGTCCTATTTTTATTTTTAAAAACTAATATTGTTTTTCAAGTCCTTTTGAACTGGGGAGGGTGTTATTTCATCTGGGTCATATTTACTTTCCTTGAACTTTCTTTAGAAAACTGATTCTCGTATGATTATTACATAGCTGCTTATGGATCTGGAGAGAGCAATACGTAACCATTCCGCTAAGGTAAAATGTGCGAGTATTATATTAGAGTACCTCATTCCTCAATTTCTCAGCTAGCTTTCAGCTGATAACCTTCTTTCTTCGTCTTTTATTATTGTAGAAAGATTCATGGAAAACAGTCTTAACTTTGGCATATCAGAGCTTGGGGGTTGTTTATGGAGATTTAAGTACTTCCCCCTTGTATGTCTACAAAAGCACTTTTGCAGAGGATATTCAACATTCGGAGACAAATGAGGAGATTTTTGGGGTGTTATCTTTTGTATTTTGGACTCTAACTCTGGTACCGTTAATCAAATATGTGTTTATTGTGCTTAGAGCAGACGATAATGGTGAAGGTGGGACTTTTGCTTTGTATTCGTTGCTTTGTCGACATGCCCGAGTAAGCTCCTTACCCAATTGTCAGTTAGCCGATGAAGACCTATCTGAGTATACCAAAGATGGGACTGAATCTACAAGCAAAACTAATTATGTGTCAAGTTTGAAATCGACATTAGAGAAGCATAAAGTGTTGCAGACTGTTCTGCTTGTTCTGGCTTTGATTGGGACTTGTATGGTTATTGGAGATGGGGTGCTTACGCCTGCAATTTCTGGTATTATTTGAAATTTTGATGGTTTCGAGTTTTGAAGTTACATAATTGGGATGAAAATAGCTAAGAATTTATTGTTTCGTTTTTGGATTATTCATTTGCAGTATTTTCGGCTGTGTCAGGGCTTGAGCTTTCCATGTCAAAAGAGCATCATCGATGTAAGTTTCTTTCTTTCTTTCTTATCTATTGCCTTAACATGCAGTGTCAAATTTTCTTTCTATGCCTCCGATCAATGTTTATGTTTGGAGAAAAGTAATTTCATATCAAGGGATTTTTCAATATAGTAGCGTTTTATGTTTTTTTTTTAAATTGTGTATACAATCTAAAAAGAACTTCGTATTGAAATTTCCATTTTGGGTTCATAGTAGATATGATTCAAGGACTAAGTGTTGGCTATTGTTTGATCACAAAGTATTCTTTTGTTTTTGGTTGGACAGCTGTTTCACCTAATTTCCTTTGGTATATATGTCCTGAATATTTTGTAAAAAAATACGTTATATATACTTTTCAATTTTCGTATTACCCAGCTCTAAAAGAGACACGGCATGGACATGGGAGGCATAACTAGACACTTCAATTTAGTAAACATTTACAGAAAATTGGGAAAATGGGTAAATGTTTAACGCTAATAATCCAAAAATTTAAGACAATCAATATTTCCTAAAAGAATCCACATAACATATCCTAAAACTATACTTAGGCATCCGATCTTTCTTCACTTTTTACATATCTAAACTGAGATTTTGAACTTTGTTTATAATATCAATAGTTTTCGTAATCACTTCTTAAGCACAGATGTGTAAGTTGGTAGAGAAGGTAATTGCTGAAACTTAAACCAAGTCCAACATTTATGTGGTCCCAGCATAAATAATTCAGACAAAACTCCTTTGCTTTAATCAATGTCAAATAACTACTAAGACTAAAATAGTTATAATTTTATAACGTGAATGATAATGATTCACTTTATGTGAGAAAAGTACTGATACAACATGTTGACTCGAAAGTTAGTCTAAAAACACGATTTATGCAGTTAATTGTATGAGCCATGAGGTTGTGCTTTTTATAAAGTTAACGTTGTTATAAGTTATAATTAGATAAATTTCGATAACTCTGTTAACAATAAATATAATATATATAATGATTTAATCCAGTTATTATCCTAACTAACTCTGAAACTAATTAAAAATCAGCTTTTGAATTAGAGTGTTTTACACACTTATAAGCACCACTACTATCTTACTCTTAACCAATGCGAGATTAACAATATCCAACATATTTTATGTTACTGTACTAATAATAATTTAGTATTATAATACATCTACGATAAAAAATAGTATTAGTTACTTTTTAATTTTATTATTTATTTTTAATTAAAATAAATGTTATATGTATCTATTTTAGTAAAAATATATTCAAATTATAGAGTACTTTTTAAAGATATTTAATATTAAAAGTTCAAAATTTAAAATCTATATATAATAAAATTTTATTTTATACATATAACTTATCTATAAAAATTATAATTAAATATCCTGACTAACTCCAAATAAATTCGCCCCCATTAGCGACAAATGGAATTTTACTATATAATTATCTTTGAGTGAGTCAACATGAGATAACTATGACTGGAATGCATATATAATCATTACTTTGCTTTCAGCAGAGCCTTGAACCACTTGGCCAAGCCATTGTACAAGATGTTAAAAATAGTAACAAGTCATAATAATTTTGTGGTCACATTTCAGATTCAGCGGATTATGTTCACTATTCTGGGATGTCTAGCACCTACCAAGAGATTACATATGTGTACTAGATCAGCATGTATTTTATTGTTATTCGGTCATCACAGTTCTCTCTTATTTACGACCCCTTTTATTGATGGACCATCCCACTTTAATTATGTCCTTTTGCTTCAGTGTGTAATATGTTCTCCACTTCTCCATCTCAGTTACATGTCTTGTCAACTGGATATTGACTAGCCATAATAAAATTAACCAACTCTTTTGAATCGGAAACTTTGAACTAAAAAATATCAGAAAGTCCTGAATATATGAGTCTTATCATTGAAATGATTCTTAAGTTATGTTTCACATATAAACTGCTCTCCTTCACAAATTATTAAGTGAATTTGGGATGTAGACTACAGTCATAACATGAGTTCCTTCAATCTTATAAGTTTGCTAATTATGCAGATGTTGAAGTCCCAGTTGCTTGTATCATACTTATATTCTTGTTTTCCCTTCAACATTATGGAACTCATCGACTAGGGTTCCTGTTTGCACCTATTGTGATTACATGGCTTTTCTGCATCAGTGCAATTGGTGTGTACAATATATTCCATTGGAATCCCCATGTTTACCAAGCATTGTCTCCATATTACATGTACAAATTTTTGAAGAAGACACAACGAGGAGGTTGGATGTCATTGGGTGGAATATTATTGTGCATAACAGGTACAACATTACATAAAGGGAAAATCTTCATTTAATTACTAAAGCTATGCGAAAATTCTCAATTTACTACTTTCTATATTTTTTGTTTCAATGTGAAAATTTTCAATTTGTTACTTCTGATATTTTTTGTTTTAATTATTTACTTATATTATAGAAATGATACTTATTAGTATAAGTTTGTTATCTTTAAAGAAAGTGCATTTTAGATCCATATTTATTTATCTGACAACTGTTTAAAAATGAAATTCTGTTATTTTTTTTGTAAAGGTAGTAAACTTGTCCTGCTTTAATAAATAAGTACTTAACAGATTTACATCCTTATTGAAATGTTTTTTAATTAACTATTTTGAACAAAAATTGATAAATTTAACTATGTGTTGGATATGTGACTTAAATTTTTCAATTTTTGTTTAAAATAATTGATTTAAAGAGATTTAAATAATACAAGTACTCAGTTGAAAGATAAAATATTAATAGTAAATTGAATTTTTTTAAGTAACATTATTATCTAAACGAATGTTTGCCCTTACATATACTGCACATTATTTCTTGCTGTTTTTACCTGATGGGTACATTTATAGTCTCTTTCCGTCTTTCTGAACATCATGTTTTGTATTTTCAGGTTCAGAAGCTATGTATGCTGACCTTGGACACTTTTCACAGCTTTCAATCAAGGTAAAACAGAATAAAAACTTTGATCTTTTTGCTGCTGGAGGTTTCTATGCTTTTTGACTGTAAACAACAGGTTATGCTTTAAAAAAGATGAAGTTTCAAGAATTTCTAGATGTTTAAGCATGGCACGTATGTTCTCTTGAATTTACACCTGCACTTTTCATACACATTTACATTCTTTTTTAATGAAGCGATTACTTTATTCATATTTGCTTGTGATTCGTGGTTTCTCTATGTAGATTGTGTACTAATAACAATTCCTCCAAATGAAAATAATTCCTGCAGATTGCTTTCACCTTTGTGGTTTATCCATCCTTGATTCTAGCATACATGGGACAAGCTGCTTATCTATCGAAACATCATGTTGTAGAAAGTAACTATCGGATCGGATTTTATGTATCTGTACCTGGTAGGTGTTGTTTGATTTTTGAAATTATGTTTTTTTCTTCTTCTATGATTAGGATTTCGGCTAATTTAATGTTCTTTTCTTCTGCTAGAGAAAATTAGATGGCCTGTTCTGGTAATAGCCATTTTTGCAGCAGTTGTGGGAAGCCAAGCCATTATAACTGGGACTTTCTCTATAATAAAACAGTGTTCTGCATTGGGTTGCTTTCCTAAAATCAAAATTATCCACACCTCTTCTAAAATACATGGCCAAATTTACATTCCAGAGATAAATTGGACATTGATGTTATTATGCTTGGCTGTTACTGTTGGTTTTAGAGACACAAAACGCATGGGAAATGCATCAGGTACTGTTTACATTATACTTTAATGTCGTCCTCGTAATAATTCATTCTTGATTTGAAATTTGGTTTTGCATGTCAGTTTGTAGGTCACTCTCTTATCTTTATAGTGTTATGTTTTATTTTCGCATCCAATTTATATGAGTTCGATCAATTCTTAATGTCTTTTTCTTTTTCAAACAGGTCTAGCTGTTATAACTGTCATGCTAGTAACAACCTGTCTCATGTCTCTAGTAATAGTCTTATGTTGGCACAAGAGTCTAATCCTGGCCATTTGCTTTATCTTATTTTTTGGTTCGATCGAAGCACTTTACTTCTCTGCTTCTCTCATCAAGTTCCGCGATGGTGCTTGGGTGCCTATTGCTCTCTCATTCATCTTCCTTATTGTTATGTATGTTTGGCACTATGGAACACTCAAGAGATACGAGTTTGATGTCCAAAATAAGGTTTCCATTAACTGGCTTCTTGGTTTAGGTCCTAATCTAGGAATTGTTCGTGTCCCTGGAATTGGCCTCATACATACAGAGTTAGTTTCTGGCATACCAGCTATATTTTCACATTTTGTAACAAACCTGCCAGCTTTCCACCAAGTTGTAGTGTTCCTCTGTGTAAAATCTGTCCCAGTCCCTCATGTTAGACCTGATGAAAGGTTCTTAGTTGGGAGAGTTGGTCCAAAGGAGTATCGACTTTACAGATGCATTGCACGCTACGGTTATCATGATATTCACAAGGATGACATCGATTTTGAAAACGATCTAATTCGTAGTATTGCAGAGTTTGTTCGTTCTGAGAGACCAACATGTAATGCTGAACTGAGACTAGAAAATTCAAAAGATGATGAAAATATGACAATTGTTGGGACCTCATCAACAAACTTGGGAGGCATTAGATTGACAGAAGATGGAGATTCTTTCGAGGGGACAACCACTTCTGAATCAAAGGAGATTAAATCTCTACAAAAGTTACGGAAGAGAGTGAGATTTGTACTGCCAGAAAGTCACAAGATTGACAGGGATACTGAAGAGGAGTTGCAGGAATTGATGGAAGCAAGAGAAACAGGAATGGCATTTATATTGGGACACTCATACATGAAAGCCAAGAGTGGATCAAGTTTGATAAAGAGAATTGTAATCAATTTTGGGTATGACTTCTTGAGGAGAAACTTTAGAGGACCATCTTATGCTTTGAGCATTCCTCATGCTTCTACTCTAGAAGTTGGGATGGTCTATCACGTTTGAGTCTATATAGTCTTTTAACTCTGTAGTTTGGTTTGTTTAAATCGTATTGTATATGATATATATGAAAGCAGTTTTGTGTTTTAACTTGATAGTAAATCCATAGAGCTTACAAGAGACAATAATTAAGGTCCTTGTAGTACTGAATTCAGATGTAGTTGGTGATAGATATGTCTGATGACTTCATAAGAAAATAATGTGAGAAGCATTTTGTGCTCATAAACGCAAAGCGAGTTAATGAGTTATTTCCACGAGTAATGATATTTTGACTGTATATATATATATATATATTTGACTATATATATATATATATATGTATATATATATATATATATATGTTTCTACTAAATAACTTCCCCGGGCCTCTGCGAATTCAGTTAAATACAATTCTTTTAAGGATTGGTTCTATATACGTCCACGGATATTTATTAGCTATTCACCAATTCTAAGCTTATTTAATACACCTTCCTCCGTTTACAAAGGTTTAGCTCTTTTTATGTTTTGACACGTTAAAGAATATCCACTTTTATTCTGCATGTATACGTTTTACTTTTAAATCATACTTTTTAATATTTTATGATTCTAAAAGGGGTTTGATAATTTAGTAAAAAGTTTAGATACATATTATTAAATTGTTACATTGATAATCTTTTATTCAGTAAGTAAAAAGAAAGAGTAATAATCAAATTTTAAAAAAACTTAATCTATAGAAAAATAATTTTATTATTTTATGGATTTTTTTATTTTTATAAAAATCAATATTTAATTATAATACAAGACTTAAATTACCCTTCATATATAAAGTTCTCAATGTAATCTATTAATAAGCCATCATTTTTTTTGCATTTTTCATAAATTAGATATACCAATCTAGATCAATGTTTCGATCTTTTGAATCATACAAACAATCAAACTTGTTTAAAGAGTACTTAAAAATCATTAACACAAAAAACACAAATATTTATGCTTATTCTAAATAAATTTCAATATCAAACATATACTAACTACAAAATTCAAAACATATTTTAAATAAATCAAATTAATTAACAAATTTTACATCAAATATATTATATGAAATTTAATAAAAATAATTTTTTTAAAATTTAATAATTGAATCAAATAACGATGATTACAATTATTTCATCTAAATAAAAATAATAATTAAGAAAAAATTATATAAATATAAAAATATAAATTAAATAGATTAATAAATATGAAAGTTGAGAAAAATAAATAAACCTCTCTTACGTATTAATTAATTCCCCACTAGCCAAGTTAACTTAGCAATGCACTAGTCCAAAGATTTTCTAAGTATGCCCTTATTCAACTTTTCCTTGCTGCTGATGTTGAAGATCAGTTTTACCCAAAGTCCATTTAAATCTCATGCTATCTCTCTCTCTCTCTCTCTCTCTCTCTCTCTCTCTCTCTCTCTCTCTCTCTCTCTCTCTCTCTCTCGTAAAAAGATCAAAAATACCCCTAAAGATTAAAGAATCTTCAGAAATACCCTTCACGTTTTAAAAAATTCAAAAATACCCTTTAAAACATAACGGAAGTTAAAACTAATACTTATTAGAAATACCCCTAAGGTTATAAAAAAAAGTATGGAAAAGGAAAAAATAAACCAAGAAATATGAGATATAGAAACAGAAGACATTTCAGGATGTTTTTCACAGGAAATGGTAATAAGTAAAAAGAAATTTGAAGAAATTCAAAAAGTAAAATTAAATCTTAAAGAAGGAGATGGATTTAAAGACCCATCATTTTTATTAAGAAAGATATTTCCTAGAAAAAATATAATCTATTATGGTATTAGTAATAAGGAAATGAGCATTAAAATTACAGATACAAAAGGAAGATATAATATACCATTAATTAATAAAGAGACTATATTAAACAAATTATCAAAAATTCCTCGAAAGGATAAAGAAAAAATTGGATACATTCATTTAGGAGTAATCCAAATATTAATAAAAACTCATTTTAGAGAAGGAATAGATACACCAATAAAAATAGCTCTATTAGACAATAGAATAATAAACAGGCAAGATGCTTTATTAGGAATGATCCATGGAAACTTAGGATACCAAAAATTAAAATTTACAGCATATCCTAGATTTTCTATAAATATACAAGATAAAAATCTAAACCAAGTATTAAGTCTGGCTTATGAATTTGAAAGAGGAGATTTAATGAAAGAAGGAAATCATCCATTTTCAATACATTATCTAGTGGCATATTCTTTAACAAATAGTCATAATAGTTCAATATATGGACAAAATGAATTTATAGAAATAGATAAAATTTTTAAAGAATTAGGACAAATAATAAAACCAGAAATACTAACAGACTTTGAAATACCAGAAGAATGGAAATTAGATATTAAAGAAAAACCCTTAATAACAGGAAGAAAAAGTAATAGCATACCAAGATTTACTTTTGTAGATCACGAAGAAGAAACCTCAAATCAACAAGAAGTTAAAAAACTAGAAAAATGAAGTTAAAATAATGAAAGCATTAGTTCATGATTGCATATTAGGGAAAAATCATGTTTAAGAATAAAATAAAAAATATGAATTTAGAAATAAATGGAAGCCTAGTAGGTGTGGCAAAAAATCAAGCAACGCTATTTGAAACTATACAATTATTAACAGTGGAAATGGATCTAGTCTAGGAATCAAACACAAAATATTTACAAGAAATAATAGATATACAAAGAGAACTATTAAAGGAAATAAAGGAGTATGGTTATAATAAACTACAACAAAATATGCATAAAGAATTTTCAGAATTAAGGAAAGATGTATACAATCTAAAGATAGATCATAAATATGACCCCTTAGAAGGATTAAAAGAAGAACCACCAAGGAAATCAGATTCTCTGATTCCCAAAAATGAGAAAAGAAAAAATGAGGAACAACCTAAGAGTAAAGAGATAATTCCAAATTAATGGAATATAGGAAAAAATTAGAAAAAGAATTTATGAACCCTAAGAATAGAAATATAGAAACATTGGTCAAATTATTAACATTAACCAATGAAGAAATAGAAGAACATTATATGGGAAAATTTTGTACTAACAAAGAAGAAGATGATATGACAATAATCAATGAAACTAATTCAGAATCAGAAAACATGACTTCAAAAGGTCATATGAAACCAATTTCATTACCAATCCCTTACTAAGAAGAAACATCTGACCCACATAGGGAGGAAAGGAGTAGACAAAGATCATAACAACCTGATACTACATATAGAAGAAGACAACCACCTAAAATGGAGGAAGGGTTACATTGGGGAACTAGAGGTAATATTCGACCAGAGTTCAAACTCCATGATAACTATAAATCTGAACTTCTAAATTTAGATTTTATAAGAGATAGGAAAAAAGCTTTAGATGAATGGTCTAGTGGGATGAGCGTTCTTATACAAACTTCTCCAACTACCCAAACAAATCCTTCAATTTGTAGAGTGCTTTATAAGACATAAATGACAGAAATGTAAAAGTTTGGTTTTCAAACTTGAGGATCAACAACATTTATTAATGAAAGGAAATGCTTCCACAGAAGAGAATACTTAGATACTGTGTAATAAATGAAATATACAAAGAATTTATTGGGGAAGATAAAGGAAGGACTATCACCTAATCCAGGTGAAAAATGAAATCAACGAAGCTAAATGGCATCTAACAAAGATGGAAATTTGTAACATGTGTTATGTAGATTCTTTTATTTGTGAATATGAAATGTATTACCATAAATTACCACCCTCTATATAAACAACCTATAAAGAAATGTTTTTCAAAAATTACCAGGAACATTATATAAACCTTTAAATAAAAATCGGGAACAAAGGAATAGAGAAACTATACCAGATACTCTGAGGAAGAATAAGAAGTCTTAGAGATTAGATCATTATAAAATGCCAAGAAAGAAAAGAAAAGAATATAAACAAATAAGATAAATGATAAAGTTTTATGTGATACAAGAGATTTTAGAATGCCAGGAAAATATGGATGCAATATAAAACCTTATAAACAAAAATATAAAAAATATAAAAGATTTAAAAAATATAAATTTAGAAAACAAAATTTCCAAAAATATAAAAAGAGATTTAAGAAAGAAAACTATAAGAAAAGATATTTTAGAAAAAAGGTTTATAAACCATCTGAAAAAAAGAATTATTGCCCTTCAGGAAAGAAAAAATGCAGATGTTGGATCTGTAATGAGGAAGGACATTATGCAAATGAATGTCCAAGCAGACTTCAACATAAAAAGGAATTTATGACAAAAACTAACTAATTATCAAAAATAATTACAAAATATTTCATGATATGTTTTCAAAAATTAATCTAACAGTACAAAAGACTTAACTATTTACTTAAATTTGATTTAAAGAAATGATAAATTTTTGTGAGAAAAGTTTTTTTTTTATTTATTATTATTATTATTTTTTAATTAAGTATGGTAACTTTTCACCACTCCCAACCTAGAACTTACATTATCCTCAATGTAACAACTGTAAATTAAAGATAAAGAGAGAAGAGAAGAAAGATTACCTATTTCATGAGAATGTGCAAGTAGTAATGGAAAATGCAGGTGCATCCATCATATTCATCATTAAAGTGTATACGTATTGTAGATCGTAAACTTCTAACATCTCAACAAATATTTTTAATTTTAACAATTTAAAAATTATTCACATGTAATTAAAATGAAATAAACAATAAAATTAAGTAAATAAAACAAATAACAAATAAATTTTTTTTATTTTTTTTTATTTTTTTATTTTTTTATTTTTTATTTGTTTTTATTTATTTATTTTTTATTTATTTTTATTTATTGTTTTTTTTTACCTAAAATGATGGGTTGCCTCCCATCCAACATTTTTAGTTTAACGCCTTAACAAGACGTATCTTTTGGTGCTAAGGGTTACTCACCAAATGCAATCCATTTCAAGAATGTTGTTTGTTCTTCTAAATAAGGCTCGACACGTACGGCCATTGACTTTGAACGTTTTTTGTGTCTTGAGTCCAATAGTTCCACTACTCCATGTTCAAATACTTGAACTATTTTGAATGGTCCATCCCATCTTGATCTCACTTTCCCCGGAAACAATCTCAAACGAGTTAAATAAAAGAACTTTCATTCCAGGGTGAAGAGTCTTAGAACTAGCCTCTTGTCATGATAGCGCTTAGTACGCTCCTTGTATAATTTGGCATTCTCATAGGCTTCATTCCTAATTTCTTCCAACTCACGGTAAGTCCGAGTAATCGTTTTTCACCGCTTTATCTAAATCCATGTTTAACTCTTTAATTGCCCAATAAGCTTTGTGGTTCAAGTTCAACCTGGAAGGCACGCTTTCCCAAAAATTAACCTAGCGGCTCATCCCAATAGGTGTTTTGTGGCGGTCACAGATGCCCATAAGGCATCATTTAGCTTAAATGCCCAATCCTTCCTCGACGACGCACAAGGCGTTCCAAAGATTCCCTTAATTTGCCTATCGCTCACTTCCACTAAACCTAAGTTTGAGGATGATATGGAGAAGCATTTATGTGCGATGTTGTACTTGTTTAGTACTCCATCAAAGAGTTTGTTACAAAAATGGCTACCTCCATCACTTATTATAGCTCTAGGCGTTCGAACTCATCAATATGAAATCTTTCAAGAATTTCACAACAACATTAGCATCATCGTTTTGCCGTGGATAGCTTCTACCCACTTGGACACATAATCCACAAGAACCAAAATGTATTGAAAACCATTAGATGGGGGAAAAGGACCCGTGAAGTCAATCCCCATACATCAAAGAAGTTCAACAACTAAATTAGATGTCAAAGGCATTTCATCTCTTTGCTTTTATGTTTCCTGTTCTTCGACATCTATCACATTGTCAGGCACAAAACATATGAGCATCTTTAAAAAGAGTGGGCCAAAAGAATCCGTGATCGTAATATCTTACTGTCTTCTTTTCACCTCCAAAATGACCCTACAACGAAGTTCATGACAAAAGTCGAATGCTCTTATGTTCTTCTTCTACGGTACACATCTCCTGGATGACTTGATCTTGACCAATCTTGTATAAATAAGTCATCCCAAATAGTCCTTAATAGTTTTAAAAAACCTTTTCTTGTCTCCGATATGAAGTGTTAGGTCGCAAAACACCAAAGTGGCAAGATAATTTACAATATCAACATACCACGGGTTCGGACCTATGAAAAATAACTGCTCATCAGAAAGGTTTCAACTATATCGTCATTACTCTCATCTTTAAGAGAATTGAAGTCGAAAATCAACCTAGACAAATGGTCACTACTAAGTTTTCACCGCCTTTCTTATCCTTGATTTCTAGGTCAAATTCTTGTAAGAGTAAGACCCAAGGATTAATCTTGGCTTGGCATTTGGTTTACTTAATAGGTATCTTAAAGCAAAGATGATCGAATGTACAATCACTTTAGATCCTACTAAATAAGACCGAAATTTGTCTAAAGAGAATACTATAGCCAAGAATTCCTTTTCGGTGGTGGTGTAATTCATTTGGGCATCATTGAGTGTTTTGCTAGCATAGTAGATGACATGTAAACGCTTATCCACTTTCTTTGTCCCAGGATCGCTCCTATTGCATAATCAAGCGTCACACATTATCTCAAAAGGTAAAGACCAGTTTGGTGCCATTATAACAGGGGTAGATGTTAGTTTCTCTTTCAAGGTATTAAAGGAAATAAGGCAGTCATTGTTGAAGTCAAATTCGATCTTTGGATAGTAAGTTACATAAAGGACGACTTATTTTAGAGAAATCTTTAATAAATCGTCGTAAAATCCTGCATGTCCCAAGAAGCTTCTTATCCCCTTTACGGATGTAGGGAGGTAGTTTGGATATCAATTCAACTTTTGCCTTATCAACTTCAATACCCTTGTTTGAAATTATATGTCCTAAAACTATCCTCATTGAACCATAAAATGACTTTTCTCCCAACTATGGTTAGATTGCATTCAATGCATCTTTCTAAAACCAAAGTCAATTTATGTAAGCAATCATCAAACGAGTTCCCCAAAGACAGAGAAATCGGCCCATGAAAATTTCAATGAATTTCTCCACCATGTCCGAGAAAATAGATATCATGATCTGAGAAAGTGCAAGTGGGCATTGCATAACCCAAATGGCATTCTCAAGGAAAGCAAATGTCCCAAAAGGACATGTAAACGTGGTCTTTTCCTCGATCTTCCTGGCATACGGGTACTTGATAATATCCGCATACCCATCCAAAAACAAGAAAATTCGTGGCGTCTACTAATCTTTCCAACATTTGATCAACGAATTGGAAGAGGAAAGTGATCCTTTTTCGATATAAATTTAGTTTCCTAAAATCTATACACATTCTCCATCCAAAGGATTATTCTAAATGTACTAATTCACTTTTATCATTTTTAACAACCGTTATCCCGCATTTCTTTCGGGTACCACATGCATCGGACTAACCCACTTACTATCCGCAATAGATGTATAATCCCTTCTTCTAATAATTTAAGGATTTCCTTTTAACTACCTCTCGTACGATGTTCGGGGTTTAGTCTTCGGGCCTCTCGCAGATAGTTTAGCACCATCCTCCAAGTTGATCTCTCAGGTATACACATTGTCGACTAATGCCTCTTATATCCCCTATACTCCAACCTATAGATTTCTTAAACTCATGCTTAAGCACTTTCACGAAGTTCTTTTTCTGTGATTTGGTCAAGGTCAAGAAATTATCACCGGATACGTTTCTCCTTCTCCCAAAAACACATATTTTAAGTTAGTTCAGTAAGTCTTCGAGTTCAAGTTCGTGTGATTGGCCTCTTTAATGTATTTAAGGACCGGGTAGATTTAAAAGTGTACTAGATTTTGTCATCACTTCATTATTGTCTAGTTTGCTCAAGGTACCCCTTAATTTCTTCATCTAAATCTTCTTCAACCTTTTCAAGTGTAAGAACCAAGTTTCAAGCTTGTTTTCTATTCCTGGTTTGGAAAAAGGTGTTTTCGACAAGATTATCCAAAGGATCAACTTCAATATTTCATCGATGGCGCGTAAATAGAAGTGAAAGTGAAGAATCAAAAACTTTGAAACGAATTTCTCCTAAGACCGTCATTGTCAAATTTCCATCTCGACATCAATAATAGTTTTAGTAGTTGCCATAAATGGTCTACCAAGCAATATTGTACGCTCTCTATCCAATGCCGGATTTTCTTGCATATCCGTAACCACAAAGTCAACAGGTATTATCAGCTTTGTTCAATTGCATCAAAACATCCTCAACTATTCCTCCTCGGATATTTAAGAGATCTATCCGCAAGTCGCAGGACATAGTCATGGGTTTTAAATCCCTAGATCGGAAATAAAGAATATGTAGTAGTAAGGCATCAAATTTATACTAGCACCTAAATCAAGCATCGCTTTAGCAATCTTCCTATCCCCCATAGTTATGTTTATAATAAAACTTCCGGTGATCTTTCAATCCCAGTGTGGTAGTTTGTGCCAAGTACAAATACGCTAGAAATTTCTCGATACTACTACTGCTCATTCAGCCTATACCTCCTTTTCTTAAAGGTTCAACCTCTTTGAAAAACTTACATGAAAGTAGGCACATTCATGATCACTTCTAATAATGGTAAATTGATATTTACTTTAGAGAAAGCATATTAAAAAGATCATCAATTGCTTATCTTGTTTGGATTCTTTCAAACGCTGGGGAAAAGGTACTTGCATCTCAAGCGGTGGTTCTCGTGTCTTTTGAATTTCGGGAGCGTCGCATTTTTGACTTCCCCAACGAGTTTTTCTAAAGCCTTGTTAAGTTTAACACTTGTTTCTCCTTTTTGCGAGATTAGAATATCGCTTTCTTTGTTACATGAACTACAAGGTAGTTTAGAGATTTCAGTGTAAACCGGGTATTGACTAACTTACCACTTCAAGAGTTCTAACATCTTTGCTTGTTTCCGTCGGGACCCGGGCAACTTTCCTGGTTCTTTCTTTGCATTTGTTCACCAGCTGTCTAACTTTAGATTCAATTCTTTTAACCGAAGCTCTCCATGGTGTTCAACCTTTCGATTAGTCATCACCGTTGTCACGACTAACTTGAATAAAAGCATTCAAGCTATCTTCTAAGGTTGGTTTAAAAGATTGGCTTGGCGGGTAAGTGTGGTCAGAAGTGGGTGATCATAGGTGTTCGATGATACTTTTGAAAATATTGACTTCCTCTATGGCATCGACACTAGAATCACAAGTATTTGAATAATTACGTAGTACCATGCCCAATTGAACAACACACTCCACATACCTCTTGATTTGAAATTTGGTGAGACGTGAGGAATTTCACTTGTTTAGTCAATTGACAAGTTGCAAGGTTATCTCATTATCAAAGCCGACTTCATTGACCTTTGCTTTCCTTCTACCACCTCTTTGTTGGGAATTAGAACCCAATAGCTCATAGAGATTATAGGTTTCCTCTGCGGTCTTTTCTCCTACAAAGACCTCCAAAGACATTATCAACCATGTATTGACTCTGTAGTGTCAATCCATCGTAAAAGAATTGGTTTTGTAGGCTGTAGTGGAAAGCTATGATTTTGACATTGAATGAAAAGGAGTTTGAATCGTTCCCAAGCTTCATGAAAGTGGCTCTTCATTCATTTGAGAAAATGTTGCTATCTTTGTTCTTAGATCAACGGTCTTTTGATGGGAATAGAACCTACCCATAAAAATTTCATAGATCGCCTCCCAAGTTTTAAGAGAACATTGTAGAGTAATGAACCATGACCAAGCTTTATCTTTGAGAGTGTAAGGAAAACACCTCATCCTAAGTTGATCTTCATTAATTGCATGTAGTGGAAAGGTTTGGACAATAGCATAGAATCCTCGAATGAAATGCAAACGGTCTTCATTACGGATACCGTAAAAGGAAGGCAACAAAGAATAATGAATCTTTTTCAATTCATAATTCCTTGCAGCCTCTTGTAATTGGATGCCGGAAATTACATTGCCAATGATTGGCATTGTATAGTCTTTCATCTTTTTCCGCCTATCTTCAGCATCTCCCATGGTTGTTTGTAGTTGAAAATGATCCTCCTCCTATTGTGAATCAACATTTTGCTCTTAAAAACAATAGTAGATATCTCTAAAAATGCAAGGAACCTAAATTTTTTTTTTTTAATTTTAATTTAAACGAAGGGACACAATTTTTGAACACAAGCAAATTTATTTCATTTGAATTTTTTTTACACGCAAACTAAAACAAAGGAAAATACAATAATGGGTGACCTCCCATGTAGGACTAAAATTTATCGTCTTCTAGTAAGACGTTGCTCGGAGATTGCAGAATGAAAAACTCAATGTCTCCTCTTCATTGAATTCATTTAAGTTTCAATTTAGTCTTTGCCTTTTTGCAAATGTTCAACTAACTGTTCAACTTGAACTTCCACCTTTTTGATCAAGCTTCCACGAGTCCAACCGTTGATTGGTTTTAGATCGATTATC